>CM062804.1:434682133-436070567 GCA_031772625.1 Pinus tabuliformis
CAACAGATGCTCCCCTACCTATCAAATATTGATCCTATGATATTTTGGAGACAAATTTGACTTGTAAACAATAAAATAATACAATTTCCCTAAAGGAATGAAACTCCTACATCAACAATATTTATTAATCCCCTTAGTGTTTTGGACAACATTCCAAATGTTCATATAGAGGATGGAGTGTTTTGTATAGAGGACATAAATTTTTGGGTTAAGTGACTTGTAAAAGGGAACTATAAAGGCATCAAAGGCTAGCAAGTTGAAATATTGAAAATTGGAAGGCCTATATCCTCATCGCTCATATACACAAGATTTTCAATTTAGTAGTAAAGTAGGGCTTCCCTAAACCCTAAACTCGAAGCCTCTTTGTTCCTAACTTTAAAACATGGAAAATTTTAGGGGCTAAAATTCGTAGGTGGGCTAATTTTCTATGCTTTTTTCAAAAAAGTGATTAACTAATTTTCATTTTCTTACATTATTCGCCTAATTCTTATGGTATAAAATTATTTTTATCTTAGGAATCATCAAAATTTAAATAGAGACTGTATAAAATTATTGGAAATTTGAATATTCTTACAAAAATATTGCCAAACATTTTATAGATCCCATATTATGGACTAGTGATATTTGCCTTGCTTTTTAAACTTTAAGATAATTTTCCATCCTTAAAATATTCCCTACTGTAAAAGTGGGGATAATAGTAACCCCTATGTTTATAAGATGATTGTGATTAGCCCCATCGTAACCAAGCTTTAAGGATATATTTTGGAAGAGAAGATAAGCATATAGCTTGAAAGCCACAGAAAAGGAGCTAAAGGACAAGTTGGATTTGGGGGTAACATTTGAATTTGGACCATCCTGTTACCTTGACGATCATTATAGAAGAGCTCCACAATAATAAAACCAATCTCTTTTGTTGTTTCATTGATTTTAGAAAATCTTTGACATTATCCCTAGGACTAACCTTCGAAGGTTAGAAGAGTTAAAAGTTCCTTATGAGCTAAGAGATATCATTGTAGGTATGTATGAAACTTTCAGTTCCAACTTTATGAACATTGAGGCATGGTCAAGAGAAATTAATTGTAATATAGAATTCAATCAAAGTTGTCTCTTATCCCCTACTCTCTTTGGCATTTACATTAATAAGCTAGAATTTTAGTTGGAAGAAACTAGTTGTATTGGCTTGACTCTCACTAGTATAGCCATCATCCTTCTTCTTTATGTTGATGATGTTGTTCTTATGGCATGGAATCCTTATGAATTCAATAATCATTTAAAAATCCTCAAAGACTACTTCCTTGGTATGGCTATGTCTGTGAACATAGACATAATAAAGGTTATGTTAATAAAATTCCATAAGATCACATAGGAAACTTTCATATATGACTAATAGTTTGGAGGAATTTCATAGAAATATCTTGGATTTGATACTCATCATAAGCTCAATTAGAATATATTGTGGAAAAAAGGATAATAGAGGGTGGAAAGCTCATTATGAACTTGAGAACAAATGTATTTTAGCAAACCTTCAATTGTGTGATAAGAAAAACTCCTATTTGATAATTTTGTTGCTCCTATTATCTTATACATATGTGAAGTCTAGGGATGTGGTATTTATAGGGAACCTTGGAGAAGGAGAGAGAAAATCCAAAGAATTTTATAGCTTATAATCTTAATATTGAAAGCAATACGCCCTATCATATTCTCCTCATAGAAGTGAGTCTCTCCTCCATTGAGTGCATGGTTATGGTCATGTATTTAATCTACAAGAACAAGATAAACAAAATGGATGATAAGAGGCTCCCCAAAATTGTGTCCATCTCTAGCCATAACTACCAACATCTTAAGTGAGGATGGCATCAATGTACCAAGTCTTGGTTAAATCATTGGGGAATATAAAAAGATGTTATTCCACAAGATACTACTAATACTAAAAATATTATTACATTTAAAAATAAATATAATTTGCAGCGCACTAAAGAGTTAGAAAATAAAAGGAAGCTAAGATACTACAAGAAGGTGTCAACCCTAATGTAGAAGATCAAACATATCGTTTAGTTCTAACTAGCACAAAGAAGAAAACCAATAATGTTAAAATAGAAACCAACTCCCATGAGCTACATAACGAAACTAGGCATTGAACATTCCCAAAACATTGTGGAATGCAAGAATTTATCATCTTTGTGACATTAAGAGGGTTGCATATGAAAGCCACATTCTACTACACTGCCCTACATACACCCAAACTAGAACTCAATTTTGAAATATTTGTTACAATACTAACCTTCCTAGCCTCCTAATTCATCATAACTATGATAATCTTAGAACACTTGTCTTACTACTTTTTGAGCAAGGAAATAAATACTCTAAAGTAATAAGTAATTTTTAGTTTTTTTTTTAAGGTTCAAAAAACCAATTATGATTTGAATGGACATAAATCATCATCATTAAAATTATCTTTTATAAAATATTTATTTATTAATAAATTTTAACTTAATAATAATAATTATTATTATGATGATGATGATGATTACTGTCCACCGAGATGAAATTAGCCTCTCTTTTTTTTAACAACGTCGGTTACTGGTTTTTCTATTCCAAAAATAAAATGGGAGCTTTCTCCCGTTACATCATAGCAGAATGGAGTTAGGCTACCTGGAGGAGAAAAAGAGGGAAAAAATTCCCTAAATTCCATGCCTTGCCTCCATTAATTCTAAGATTTCCTATAGCATTTTCCTTATATATTCGGACAAATTGATTCAACAACAATATACGTTTACAGAGCATAGGAAGCTTTTAGAGACGAGTACTAAGAATTATGATGAGGATTATGCTTAAAACTTGTAGAATTTTTTGACTGAAGGCTCCTGTTGTGAGTGAGGATGATTCTTGTTGCTTTGGTAGTTGGATTTTTCTCCATTCTGATTGATTAGCAACCCCTTCAAATAGTTGACAATTTCTTCCATGTGCTTACACTTGTGTTTGAGAGTTGTTATTTCTTTCCTCTGTTCATCCAATTGTCTCTTTAGGAAGGAATTCTCTGACTTAGAATCAAATTTAAAATATTTGACCATTTCTCTGATTTGATGTTATTATGAACTTGAAAGTTTTGAAGCCACTACATCGAACATTTTATGGTTTGTGAACGCTGCCATAATCGAAAATGGGACGATGGCATGTGGAAGTTGCAAGAATCAGAATAGAACCGCTGAAAAGACTAAATTCTACTAGAGAAAATATTTCGTTACATGGCTGATATATATAACAGTTGATTTGAAAACAGAGCAAGGGTTATCCACTGCAATAATCTCCTATGAGAAGAGATGGGGTGGAGATTGGATTGGGAACTAATACACCTAAGCAGGGTTTTAGGATACAAAACCACTCTGTATTTATGTACTTATTATTATCATTTTCTCTCGTTGAAAGACCTTCAAATTCCAAAATGCCAACAAGTCGCTTCTTGTTTCCCAAGGAAGAAGTATCTCGCTCCAGTTTTTCCTAATGCTTCTTCTTCCCAAGAAAGAAGTAACTCACTCAGGTTCTCCCTAAATTAGACAAACACTTTATCTCTGTGTTGCATGCATTAAAACGATAAAAAGATTTCAAAAAAATGGATGGCAACAGGAGACAAGAACAACCGGGGCAAATGGGGCATTTATGCATGATATTACATATTGAGAAAAAAGAACTCAAACCCTAAACATAATCTTTAGTCATTGCTTACCTTACAGTCGAGGAGCAAACCCAAATCTATTTCGCAGGCCGCTGTTCCTATTGCTCTGCTCCCCACTTCTGGCTCCCTTCCCTTCTCTTTCATAGGCCCAAAATGAGAATCGAAAATTTATTTTCCACAATGATAGAAAATGGAAGAACTGAGAATAACAAAAGACAAAAAACATAAAAGATGAAATCAAAGATTAACTGAGTACCTTAAAAGAACACAGACGCTGAGAGGATTTGATCACTTGTGTTGCCTACCCAGACTCTGGTGTGTGTCAAGACGAAGGGGTTATCGTTATGTTTGCAGTTTCGACGTATGTGATACTATTGATGTTAGAGTAATTGGATTTTCTTTGATTCCCGCAATTGAAGCTCCAGTTCCACCAAACTGCATCAAATATTTTTCAGTGGGAAAATTTGCATCACTAAAATAGAACTCAACCAACAGCATGACCTTTTGTCTCAATTCCTTGGTGAGAATGGCTTTTGAGGAATGAGTGGTGGTAGCTGCACTCTTCGCTTCGGACGCCAATACTTCCTGCTCAAAAAACTGCTATGGTAGTGGATGTTCAATGGAGCTTGGCAGAATCGATCTTCCGACGTGAACGATAGCTTGCGCTCTGGGAATAAACACAGGAGCTTCAATGTTAAGCTTGCTCGACGACAAGCTTTTCTCAAAAAGAGTCGACGAAGACGAATACGACAACGAGAATTTTTTCAAGAGTAATCGACAAAGAGGAGACCATCGTCCATTGGGGTTTCAATCAAAGAAACCTCTCCATGGATTTCCATGGGTTTCGTATCGATGGAGGGTTTATTTTCAGAGGTTTTAGAGTCGTCTACCACTGGTTCCGCCATGGATCCTGTGCAAACAAACCTTGGTTGCCTCATAACAAGTTCAGAGACAAATTTATGAAAAAAAATGTATAATTCAGGGAAATAGGAATAAAGTAAATTATAGGGTGAGGGAGCCAACCCGACCATGTCCACTAATGGATCTTTCCACCTTACCCCCACGCGGAGGGTTTGGGTGCCAAACCTCATTAAAGCACTCTCCTAGGTTGATTCTACTAAGCAACTCAGCTGGCTGAAGTACCAATCAGCCTTCAAGTTGAAAAGCTAGCCTCATGCTTTATATATAACGCACCTGTTTGAGGTTCATCACCATACATGTCATGTCTTTCAACCTAGCCAAGTAAGGACCTTGTGGATATTATACCTGAGGGCATGGTGGGTCACAGTCATAACCGACTTCGAGGTCATTCTAATGAAGAAGTACATCAACATCCATAGCCTCATTGTCTCACTCGTAGAACCATGCATTCAATACAAACGAAGGCTACAAACGGAGGCTGCATTCAATACAAATATTGTTGGCGCTATGCATTGAGAATTGGAGCCATGGTGGTGGTGGCATGCCAATGTCACCACCTTAACCTCGAAACCTAAAATTAAACTATGCAAAAAATGATTTATTTTTTTTTAAATATTTGTTTATACAATTCAAATTAATACCAAACCGTGTTTACTAAATGTCACTAGTAGTGAAATCATAATTACGCCAAAATCATTTATTAAGGGGAGGTTGCTCTAAGGCTTTCGTCGTCCGTCTAGAGCTTATAGAATATCAACACAAGGTTTACATTTTTTTCTGCCAAATGTGAACCAATCTCGTCATTGCCATATTTGCATTGTTGATCTTGTCCCTGCCTCACCAACCTTCGTCGCATGTCCAAAGCCTATCTGAAAATGCCACGTATTAGTGGGAGTGTGAGTGCGTCGCTTGACTCAACAATGGTGTTGCTGAGAAGACCAACCCCTCACCTATCCGAAAACGACACATCTCGGCGAGAGTGTGAGTGCAATGCTGGGCTCGGCAGTGGTGCTGCTAACGCGACCAACTACTCACGGTGATGCAGGAGCATCCAACTGAAAGGGGACAGTTGGAATTGACTTCTTCTGCTGGACAAAAGAAATTTTTGAATTTTATTTTATTTTTGTTTTAAGTTAAATTTGGGCTGACACAGCCATTGTAATTTGAAATTAAAAGAACAGTTGGATTAGGATTAGTTAAATGTTAGGAATTAGTTTCAAGACACTGTTCTGTAACTATTACGTGGAAATCCTGGAAAGGCATAAAAACCAAACCAGATCCACATTGTGGAGTTCTGCCATTTTATGGAAGAAGAATCATCAGAAATAATTGATTTGATGAACTATGTGTGAAGTATTTTATTATCATAAATTTCCTGTAATTATATGTGATATTTTCATCTTAAAGCTAGATAGATTGTTAACTATAGTCTGAGCTCTGTTTGATTAACAAACCAACAACACAGAAACCGGGATAGTTAACCAAAATGCACCTGAATTAACAAGGAGGAACAACAAGTTATATCACAGTCAAACTGAATCAAGACGGAACAACATGCTTCAAATCAAGACTACAGAAGAAACAAACTAAGCGAGAACAACATTATAAAGAAGAAACCACATGTACATTCCTAAAAAAATTCTTTGGTAAATAGAATTTAAATTTATTTCATTCCAAAGAGTACAAAATATACATTGAATAAGCTCCAAACAGTGTCAAGCAATAACCTAGCAAGGGTTATAAAAGATTATACATATTATCAAACGGCTAGGGTTCCACCCTACTCACAAGTCTGGTAACGCATTCAAACAACGTGGGGCAAGTACAAACCATTCAAGAAACATAGTATAGCGGAAACCCTCTTGGGGTTTTAAGTTCTAACAAAATTAAAACTACCAACTATAAAGGGAAAGACCTTACCCTTTTCGCATAGGGGAGTCTTGGGCTTTGAAGACAGCGAGGAGTCACCTAGGTTCCAAACCTGTAACCACGACAAAATACCCAAGTCAGAAAGCCATAGGATAATGTGATTGATAAACATCACTGTAAGGAGAGTAAGCGAAGGATTGTGTTGATATTTTATCTGGAGAGACAAGCCATCGAACTAGAAGGCGGGAAGACATAACAAGCATGAACATGACTCCATCAAAGTGAGGTCACCAAAGGGTTTAACTTGCTCACAAAGGAGCCAAGAGATCAATAAGACGAAAACAAGACTTGAAGGAAAGAACCGGAATGAAAACCTACCTATGCGTGACGAAGCCGAGTTGCCCAAGGAGCGAAGCCGAATACTATTGAACATGCAGAAAAACAATCATAAAAATTACATATAGGACTGTGAAAATCTGAGCAAAAGTCGAAGGATAATAATACAAAAAGAACAATGTACCAAGCATGTGCATCTCGTTAAGACAGAGACCTTGCAAGAGAAGAATCCAAAGCCATTTCACATAGACAGAGAACCTTCACAAATCACCAGCAGTCACAAGGCCGAAACCCTTACCCTCCTCTTTTGCTCAGGCCTTGCGACAATAAGCAAGAAGTGACAAATAATCCTAAGGACAAAAGACAATTGACTTTTGACCGGAGAGATAAGCCCACAGATTCAGCCTGCGATCGCATGAGGGTGACCGCTTAGGGAGGAGTGTAGGTAGGTAGAGTTAAATTCACAAATTAACTATAAGGTCCTTGATATACCAAATCAACCATATTTCAATTATTGACATTGAAGTTTGCGTCCTCGAGAATCCCTACCAATTTTGGTATCAGAGCAAGTTTCTCTTTTTTAGTGAAGATGGAGGTAGGAAGAAGAGGTCGAGGCAGAGCCATGAGAGGAGTAGTGGATGAAGGGCTACGAGAAGAGATCAGAACTTTGTCTGCATATTTGGCAGCAGTGGAAGCAAGAAGGCGTAGAGATCATGAAGGTGGAGATGATAGTGAGGAAGAAAATGCAGCAATGGCAGATGGGTCGGATGAAGAGGGAGCAGAGATCAAACTGTTGAAATTAGTTTTGATGGCTAACAACGAGCCAAAACCAAAGCTTACTAACTATGATGGCATCTTGTTCACAAAGGCATTGTTGGATTGGATAAGTGAGTTAGATAAATATTTTGAATATGAAGAAATCAGTGAAGATAGGAAGATCAGGTTTGTTGTTACCAAGTTGAAAGGACATGCAGCGCTGTGGTGGGATAGTGTACAAGCAGAAAGGAGAAGATTAAACAAAACATTGATTAAAAAATAGGACAAAATGATTGCGAAGATGAAAAGAAATTTTTTTCCTAAAGATTACGAAATTGCCCTTTATAGATAGGTGCAGAACCTGAGTCAAAGAATGATCACTGTAAAGGAATATACTAAAGAGTTTTATAAAGTAAACCTAAGAGCTGGGTATGTTGAAGATACCCTCGAGAAGACAACGAGATTTGTAAATGGTCTACGGATGCAGATCCTAGACGAGATTAGTATTCTTTCCCCTAAGACTATAGAGGAGGTGTATCAAAGTGCTTTGAAAGAAGAAGAGAATATTACCAGGAAACATAATGCAAAGAGAGATTGTGGTTTCAGCAAAGGAAGAGGACAGTACTTTGGCAGAGGTAGAATTGCCAACAGCAATGAAGAGGGCAACAGTTCGAAGACTTTAGGAAAGAGCGAGAGGGAAGGTAACACTAGAGGAGGAAGGCCATACCAATGTGGAAGAGGTAATGGCAGAGGCAGAGGAAATGCCTATCAGTGTTACAAGTGTCACAAATGGGGACACAGGTTTTTTAAATGTCCTGAAAATGAGCAAGATGGATAGAGGGTATCTTATGTTGTTCAACCTGATGTAACAGAGGCACCACCACAAGAGGTGGAAAATGTGCCCGAAACAGGAGAACCCTTGGTGTTGAACAAGGTTTTACTAAAGCTAGCTAAGGAAGTCGCTGACCTGACACAGAGGAAAGCATTGTTCTAGACTATGTGCAAGTCGCATGGGAAATGGTGCAAATTAATTATAGACAACGAAAGTACTGATAACCTGGTAGCTACTGAAATGGTGGAAAAATTGGGTTTGAAGAAGTTGAAGCACCCAACTCCATATAAGGTGTCTTGGTTGCAGAAAAGACACCAACCGCTGGTTGGTGAGCAGTGCGAGGTGGAGTTTCATATTGGCAAGTACAAGGACAAGGTGACTTGCGATATTATGCCTATGGACGTGTGCCATATTCTACTGGGCGGACCATGGCAATATGACAGGGAGGTCGTCGGGGAGAAGAATTGTTACAGATTTGTTAAGGATGGGATAAAGCATATGCTACTTCCCATGAAAGAAGAAAATACTGCAGAAACTAGTGGAACAAAAGCATTTCTGATAGGTGGAAAGGAGTTTCTGTGACAGATTGAAGGTAATGAGGTAAACTACGCAGTTGTGCAGAGACCAAGAGAAGTATTGACACATACTGAAATTACTGACTTGCATGTGGAAATACAGGACATGCTGCAAGAGTTTAGTGATATTGTGGTAGATGATCTACCAGACAAATTACCACCCAAGCAGAGCATTAGTCACCATATTGATTTCATTCCGTGAGCCAATTTGCCAAACAAGGTTGTTTACCGGATGATTTTGAAAGACAATGAGGAGATCAGGAAGCAGGTATAGGATTTGTTTGATAAAGGGTTGATTCAGGAGAGTCTGAGCCCTTGTGCTGTTTCGACTATTTTAGCTCCCAAGAAAGGAGGTGAATGGCAGATGTACACTGATTCCTGGGCGATAACAAGATTACTATCATATACATGTTTCCTTTACCACGGATGGATGATATGATGGATTGTCTAAGTGGGGAAGCGTACTTTTCAAAGATAGATCTGAAAAGCGGCTATCACTAGATTAGGATTCGAGAAGGTGATGAGTGGAAGACAACGTTCAAGACCAATGAAGGCTTATATGAATGGCTAGTCATGCCATTTGGACTGAGCAATGCTCCCAGTACATTCATGTGTTTGATGAATGAGATGATGAAAGAATTCATTGGAAAATTTATGATTGTATATCTGGACGATATACTTATATTCAGCAAGACGAAGGAAGAACATTTTCGACATGTCAGGTATGTACTAGAAAAATTGCAGCAAAATAAATTGTTGATAAATTAAAAAAAATGTTATTTTTTAAAGAAAGAGTTGATTTATTTGGGATTTGTGATTTCTGAGAATGAGTTGAAGATGGATCCGGAGAAGGTTGCAGCCATAGTTAGCTGACCATCTCCCAAAAGTTTGTTTGAAGTGAGAAGTTTTCATGGACTGACGAGTTTCTATCGGAAGTTTATTAAGAACTTCAATGGAATTTGTGCACCTATGGTGGACACCATTAAGAAGGAAAATCAACCTTTTCATTGGACAGAGTCGGCTGAGAAGAGTTTTCAGCTGCTGAAAAAGAAAATCACTGAAAAAAGAGTTCTAAGATTACCAGATTTTAACAAACCTTTTCAAGTTCGTTGTGATGCTAGTGGGACAACCATTGGTGTAGTACTCAGCCAAGAAGATAAGCTAGTAGCCTATTTCAACGAGAAGTAATGAAAGTAAGCAGAAGTACACGTCTTATGACAAAGAATTTTATGCAGTTATCCAAGCACTGAAGCATTGGAGACATTATTCACTGGCTAATGAATTTGTCTTGTTTTCGGACAATTCTACGTTACAGTACATCATGCAACAACATACGCTGAATCATAAACATGCGAAGTGGGTGGAGTACTTGCAGAGTTTTACGTTCGTTTTGAAACACATCAATGGTCAAGCCAACAAAGTGGCAGATGCATTAAGTAGGAGAAGTTTGATCCTACAAGAGAGCGCAGTACAAGTATTAGGATTTGAACATCTTTAGGACTTGTATGAAACAAATGAAGATTTTAAAGAAGCTTATGAAGCTTGCCAAAATCCACTGTTGAGGGACAATAGTCCATGGTTGGAATATAATATGCCGGAGGGATTGTTGTTCAAAGGAGGACAGTTGTGTATTCCGAAATGTTCTATGAGAGAGAACTTGATACAGGAAAAGCATAGTGGAGGTTTGGCCAAACATTTTGGCATAGACAAGACTTTGGATCAGTTGAGCCAATTTTACTATTGGACAAGGATGCGAAGAGATGTGCAAAGATTCGTGGTCAGATGCAAAGTGTGTCAGCATGCAAAGGGTCGCAACCAAAATGCAAGGCTGTATACACCCTTGCTCATTCCAAATAGACCATGGGACTCAGTCAGCTTAGACTTTGTCTTAGGTCTGTCGAAGACACAGTGGGGATTTGACTCCATCATGGTGGTGGTGGATTGTTTCACCAAGATGGCACATTTCATTCCATGCAGAAAAACCAGTGATGCCACACATATAGCACACTTGTTCTTCACAGAGATAGTTAGAAAGTTCACAGGCCATTTCTGGCAAACCTTGTGGAAGAAATTAGACACCAAATTGAACTTCAGTTCAGCTTATCACCCGCAAACAAATGGGCAAACCGAAGTTGTGAACCGGAGTCTGGGAAATCTGCTGAGGAGTCTGGTTGGTGAAAATTCCAGACAGTGGGATCGTGTGCTTGCACAAGCAGAGTTTGCTTATAATGACTCACCCAATAGAAGCACGGGCATAAGCCCTTTCCAAATCCTATATGGAATGCACCCATGTGGAATATATGAGTTGCGGGATTTGGGTTAGTTGGAGCGCAGGAGTGTTGATGGCGAAGATTTCGCAAAGGCAATCAACGATCTACATGAACAAGTAAAATTGAAGTTACAGGACAGCAACCAAAAATACAAACAGAAAGCAGATTTGAAAAGGTAGGAGGTACAATTCGAAGTAGGAGACCTGGTACTGGCACACTTACGCAAGGAGAGGTTTCCAAAAGGCGAATACAACAAATTGAAAATGAAAAAGATTGGGCCTTGCAGAATCCTTTGGAAGTTTTCTGCAAACGCTTATGAGTTGTAGTTACCTCCAGGTATAGGAATCTCGCCCATTTTTAATGTGGTAGATCTGTACCCTTACATTGTTGTTGATGAGGAAGACAATTTAGAGAGACGAACACAGGACACCTAGAATGAGGAAGAATCGTGGATTAGACAAATGCCTCCAGCAAAGCCTTTGGAGATTGAACAGATTTTAGATACACAGGTGGCCAGGAAGACTCGAAAGAAGGAATATTTACAGTATCTGGTTAAATGGAAGGACCGTCCTATTGAGGATTGTTCCTGGTTAGACGTTGCCCAAATTCAAAGTGTCGGGTACTCTATTGAAGAGCTCATGGATAGGAGCCATGAGTTTAATTTACCCCGGGAGCCTGATGCAGGAGCATCCAACTGAAAGGCGACAGCTGGAATTGACTTCTTCTGCTGGACAGAAGAAGAAGTTTTTGAATTTTATTTTATTTTTGTTTTAAGTTAAATTTGGGCTGACACAACCATTGTAATTTGAAATTAAAAGAACAATTAGATTAGGATTAGTTAAATGTTAGGAATTAGTTTCAAGAAACTGTTCTGTAACTAAAAGACAGTTTCTCAACCATGTGGAAATCCTGGAAAGGCATAAAAACCAAACCAGATCCACATTGTGGGGGTTTGCCATCTTACGGAAGAAGAATAATCAGAAATAATTGATTTGATAAACTATGTGTGTGAAGTATTTTATTATCATAAATTTCCTGTAATTATATGTGATATTTTCATCTTAAAGCTAGATAGATTGTTAACTATAGTCTGAGCTCTATTTGATTAACAAACCAACAACACAAAAACCAGGACATTTAACCAAAACGCACCCGAATTGACAAGGAGGAACAACAAGTTATATCACAGTCAAATTGAACTAGGAAGGAATAACATGCTTCAAATCAAGACTACAGAAGAAACAAACTGAGCGAGAACAACATTATAAAGGAGAAACCACAGGTACATTTCTAAAAAAATTCTTTGGTAAACAAAATTTAAATTTATTTCATTTCAAAGAGCCCAAAATATACATTGAATAAGTTCCAAACAATGTCGAGCAATAAACCAACAAGGGTTATAAAAGATTATATATATTATCAAACGACTAGGGTTCCACCCCGCTCACAAGTCTGGTAACGCATTCAAACAATGCAGGGCAAGTACAAACCATTCAAGAAACATAGTATAGCGGAAACCCTCTTGGGGTTTTAAGTTCTAACGAAATTAAAACTACCAGCTACAAAGAGAAAGACCCTACCCTTTTCACATAGGGGAGTATTGGGCATCGAAGACAGCAAGGAATCACCTAGGTTCCAAACCTACAACCACAACAAAATACCCAAGTCAGAAAGCCATAGGAGAATGCGATTGATAAACATAACTGGAAGGAGAGTAAGCAAATGATTGCGTTGATATTTTATTTGGAGAGACAAGCCATCAAACCAGAAGGTGGGAACATAGAACAAGCACGAACATGACTCCATCACGGTAAGGTCACCAAAGGGTTTATCCTGCTCACAAAGGAGCCAGAGATCAGTAAGATGGAAACAAAACTTGAAGGAAAGAACCAGAACGAAAACCTACCTGTGCGTGATGAAGCCAAGTTGCCCAGGAGCGAAGCCGAAGACTGTTGAACGCACAGAAAAACAATCATAAAAATTACATACAGGACTGTGAAAATCTGAGCAAAATTCGAAGGATAATAATACAAAAAGAACCGTGTACCAAGCATGTGCATCTCTTGAAGACAGAGACCTTGCAAGAGAAGAAGCCGAAGCCATTTTACATAGACAGAAAACCTTCACAAATCACTAGCGATCACAGGGCCGAAACCCTTACCCTCCTCTTTTGTTTAGGCCTTGTGACAATAAGCAAGAAGTGACAAATAGCCCTAAGGACGAAAGACAAGTGACTTTTGACTAGAGAGATAAGCCTACGGATTCAGTGCGAGATTGCATGAGGGTGACGCCTAGGGAGGAGTGTAGGTAGGCAAAGTTAAATTCACAAATTAATTAAAAGGTCTTTGATATACCAAATCAACCGTCTTTCAATTATTGACATTGAAGTTTGCGTCCTCTAGAATCCCTACCACACGACATTGTAGAATGTCGCCGCCACTGCCAAAGAATGAAGTCTTATCATACCAGAGGAATGAAGCTAATTAATCAGGGAAAAGTTGAAAATGGTTTTAAGCATACCTGGAAAATGACGAATCGAGGGCTGAGGCTTGCATTCCAATCAAATGTGAGATTGATGGCTTTTAACAAAATTATCAAACATTTCATTTCCAAAGAAATTTGGAGGTTGGGGCATTCTGGATCTGAGGATATTTGGCAAAGCCTTAATTTGCAAGTCTCTTTGGAGGGGCATCTTTGGGGAGGGTCCATGGAGCAACACAATAAAGAGAAAATATATGGCAAACAAAGACATTAACCACTGGTTCAGGATGGGTAAGATTGGTGTTGCTTATGGATCTGCAATCAGGTTGAGTTTCCGTAAAGTTGAAAAATTCTTCCTAAAAAATTTGGCCTAGAGCTTTCAGACTGGGAGCAAGATCCTCATTGGAGTTGATCCGATCATGGGTGGGGGCGAGGTCTGCAATATATCTTAGAGGCTTTTGAATTTCTTCCATAGAACAGGGTTCTTTACATGGGATAAACTCATTGCGGCCTGGCAGGGCCCATTCCCAATTTGGAAGTATTCCTTAGATATGGGTATGTCGGAGGATCTGGCGCTAGATTGGGAACTGGTAAAGTGCTCTTTGAGGAACAATGGCATATGCCGCATGCTCGATGATGATGTCCTCATATGGAATGGTAAATATAAATCAGGGTTGGTATGTGTTAAGGATATTTACACAATTCTTATAAGTCATAAATATGATCAATCTCTTCCCTGTTTTCCTGACATCTTTTGGAAAATTGTCTGTCCTCAAAAAATCATCCTATTCTCATGGATAGTTTTCCACAACAAAAATCTAACATGGGATAATTTACAAAAGAGAAATTGGATAGGTCTTGGATATTGTTATGTTTGCAAATCGGCAGATGAAAACAATTTTCATATTTTTTTTTCAGTTCCATTTATCTCAGCAGTTGTGGCGTGCACTTGCTGCTCTTTTCGGTTTCCCCTATATATTCTTATGCCTCTATAAAAGAGGCTTTTATTTGGAGCAGGCAAAAGGCATCATGGATGCCTATCATTCTTCTTGCTCTCTGGTTTATATGGAAGTGGAGGAATTATTGTATTTTTCAGGGCAGATCAGATCATTTCTCAATTGTTTATGATAATATAGTATCCTTTGTTGACACAATCCCAACAAAATGTGCTATAAATAACAAGGCAAATCAATAAGGTCGTCCTCCAGATCACTTGGTTTTTCCTAGGGTTTTCTTTGACGGGGCAGCACAGAATGATAATTGTGGATGTGGGGTTCATATTATCATAGAAGATAATCTGCAATATCAAATTTTTTGGAACGGAGGAAAGGGTACAAGAGGAAAGGGTACAAATATCAACGCAGAAGCGATGGCGATGGCTTTAAACTGCACAATAATTTTATTTTGAAGAAATGTGAGGAAAACGATTCTTCATTGGCGTTTATTCCATGACGTCCATGACAATATGCAAAGTGATGGATGAAATTAATCTGGTGAAAATACCAGAAATATGTGAAAGGAAGAGTGTTTATTTCATCCATCTTTGCCGCGATTGACAAACATCCGATTGATAAAAATTCCATCATCCAAGATTGCCACTTAACAATCTTAAACCAAATCTAACTAAGACCCTCAGTTCGCGCAAGTATACAATCTGTAAAAACATTTATTTGTTTAAAACATCAGATAGATCCTTATCCTGCTAGTTACATCATTTTCAATCTTGCTCCGATTTGGGCACAATTGACTCCGCAATTCTCTCATTCTGCTCTCCAACGGTAAAATGTTTTTCTGCTATGCACAAACTCTACAAAGTAAACAAAAAATTACTTTACAATAACTGTGATTGCACACCGAAATCTGCTTACCCCTTTTCTCTCAAAACCCTTGGAAAAGACGAGTCGTGGAATAGATACTTGTCTGACATGATATCAAACAAGGCTTTCGGGTCTCTTGGGTTTATCTTCTTGATTTCCGCATAGAATATCAACACATGGTTTATATTTTTGTCTGCCAAATGTCGACCAATCTGGTCATTGCCACGCTTGCACCGTCGATCCCGTTACTACCTCAAATGCCTTCTTAGCCAAACCCTGTCCCTCTTAATTGTTTGGTACACTGGCTTTATTTGGTGAAGTACCAGGCATTTTGATGGTTAGTCGTTCTCGCTGGCTTGATGCAGAAGTTTTCAAGGGGATGGGAAAGAGCTCCATTTCCGATTTTTTTCCTGTAGATGAACGCGTTCAGAGGTTGATTTCCCCATACTATTCACGCGTTCAGAGGTTGATTTCCCCATACTATTCACAAGAGAAGCGGTTGGAAACGTGTTTTTTAGGTTCATTTATTCAATTACTCTCCGCCCCTTTACAATGGAGACATTCAGTTGCAAGTCTCACGGGATTGAGTAAACTCGATCACAAAAGCTTGTCTCGAGGTATTTGTTTGTTTGCTCTGTTTTGGGGGCGTTCCACTTCATATAATCACATTCAGCTGTTGCTGGTTGCTTTCTTTTAAGATCTTTCTCCTATTCAAAGGAAGAGAAGGCAATTTTTTCCCTTTTTGTTGGCATTTCTTTTTGACTCTTTGTTTTCATGATTGTCTTTGCATTTCCTTTTGACTCTTTGTTTTCATGATATAGTATCTGGATTATATTTTGAGCATATTGTGGATCGTTGAATTATTAGTGGAAAGCAGGCTCAACTCTACTGGTTAGGTTTAGTTTCATTATTTCGTGGGCATTTACTTTTGTTTCAGAAGATTTTTCTGAATCATATGAGATTTTTTTCAACTCGGTGATTGGTTTTTTGTATGGATTTTCATCTTTAGTCGTTCATCATATATGTTTTATACTCATAATATCCAAAATTTTCGCTTCAGCATGCCCATCTTTGGATACACCTTCAATAATGGAAAGTCTTCTATCCCTGTCAACTGGAGAACCTAATTCCATATCAGCTAAAGGGTTGCAACGCATTTTAGGATTACCACCTAATGCTATTAAAGATTTCTCAGTTGAAAACATGTATGTCATTACCACGGAAGGATGTGCCTCTCTGTAATGAGGCACACCATAGATTGGAATGATTGCTTTCTAATGAATCCCCAACAAATGCCACTGTTTTGTTCTACATTTTACAAAGAAAATACAGAAAATAACCAGTCAGATGTAGGTTTCCACCTATATTTCTCATAAGAAAAATCAGGGCGTTGGGTCAACCTGCACACCCACATTTCTAAATCAACACTTACACATATTGCCAGAATATATTAGCCTCCTCCTATCCTGAATCCATTTTCCTTCGATATAGTCGCATACGGGAACAAAATTTTCCTTCGATATAGTCGCATACTGGAACAAAAGCCACACACTGCAATTTCAGTCAAAAGCACTCAATAAAATCTATGTATTCAATTTAACTATTAATATCAACTTCATTACATTTCATTTTCCATGGAAGAATTGTAAACTTCTTTAATTATAATCTTTGGCAGGAGATCAGACTATCTAAACATGTTATTGATTCGCTGGTTCAAAAGAAGAAACTGTCTCTTTCTATTTATTCCCTCACTCTTTTTGGTCTATATATTGATAAATTGGAAGAGTGGCTAAATCTGCAAGGTGGAGATGGTGTTCGGTTGGGGGAGTTTGTGATAAAGCTTCTTTTATACGCTGATGATATTGTATTGATTCTAAATCGGCCCATGGATTGCAAATGCACTTATATGCCCTTGAGCATTTTTGTAGAGCAGTGGGGATGCAAGTCAATACTAGCAAGACCAAAATAATGATTTTTTCTAATGAAAGGAAGCATAGCCAGCGTACTTTCTTCTTTGAAGAAGTAAAGGAGTACAAGTACCTTGGGATTGATTTCAACAACAAACTCAATTGGGAGTACTGCAAAAAGAATAGAATTTTAGGAGGGTGGAAAGCATTATCTGCTCTTCAAAACAGATGTAGACAGGCAGAGTTATGGGATTGGAAAACGATTAAAGTGCTTTTTGGACTCCTAGTTTGTCCACTGATGCTATATGGGTGTGAACTATGGGCTAGCAGCACTCCCGTCTCAAAATGGAAACAAATTGAGAAAATCCAAAAACGCAAGTTCAAAATAAAAAGCTCGGTACCTTATGAGATATTGTTGAGTGAAACATGAGCAACTTCCATTGAAACAATTGTTATGGTGCGGCTCATAAGATACCTAAAAAAAATTGAACAAATGAGAGTAGGTAGATGGCCTAATGTTATCTTCAATGAAGGCATCAATGAAAAAAAGAAAACATGGATGAAACAAAACTACACATGGATGCAAAAATGGGATATCTACCTCAATGCATGTCCCACAAATAGCAAGGAGCTAAATGATTTTGTTAGGGAGAAGTCTCGTAAAAAGGTATGGGGCAAAGAATTGAGTAGAAAGAAGAAATATTACATTGAGGAATTCAACCCTACGTGTGATTTACAACAAAAAGAGTTCATTGGAGCTAGCATTTCGTGGAGGGCAAAGGTTCTTATTGCTCAATTAAGGACCAACACACATCAACTTCGGTGTGAAACAAGACGGTGGAAAAGGCCTAAAGAAGCTTGGGAAGAAAGGGTGTGCACATTTTGCATGTCTGGGGCTGTGGAATCGGAAAAACATTTCATTTTGGAATGTGATGCATTCAAAGGCATCAGAGAAAGTTATGAGAACATGTTAGCATCAGTTTCTTAGCATTGTCCTTTTAGCGAGGAGATTGTTGGAAGGTTGGGGCAGCTCATCATCAATTTGAATCGGAAGAGCACTGAATTGCAAAGAGCGAAAAACAAGGAACTAATGATCTCATAGACTATTTTTAGTCTCGTGGACCTTAAAATATCATTTCATTATACAATGGAGGATATCCCATTGTCCCACCTTCATTGCCACTTTGCAGATTAATGAGCCTCTTACACTAGAGGCTCGACAGAGTAAGGAGGCAAAAAACAAAATTGTGCGTGAAGCGATTCATGCCATTACCCCAGTGTTGTGAGTTTTTCTAGATGGAAAACAAACTGTTCCATTTTCCTTATTTTTAAGTATTATGCAATATCCTCACTTGCCTCCTACTCTTAACCATATTAATCGTTGCTAATTCGTCAGAATCTCATTTCATGTAATTCTTCTCTGTTGTTGAACTTAATTATGAAAGCAGATAAATAATGATTATGGACATTCCACTGGAAAATGTGATGTGATCCAGACTAAATTGAAGATGCCAATTGATAACATGATTTCTAATAATCAACTACTAGCAACAACCGAGTCTAAAATCAGTGAAAAAAAGTTGAACTTAATTAGGAAAGCACGATAACTAATGATTATGGACATTCCATTGGAAAATGTGATGTGACCCAGACTAAATTAAAGATGCCAGTTGATAACATGATTTCTAATAATCAACTACTAGCAACAACTGAGTCTAAAATCAGTGAAAAAAGTTTCTTGTTGAGAATGTTGTCACTGTTGAAAAAGATTCATAAATTATAATTGCGGACAACCCCACTATTGTTGAAAAAGTGTTGAAAAACCCCACTATTGTTGAAAAAGTGTTGAAAAAGATTCATAAATTATAATTGCGGACAACCCCACTATTGTTGAAAAAGTGTTGAATGTAGACTACCTATAGAGTTAAACAAAATCTAAAAGAACGGAAAAGATTAAAACACAAGAAGCCTTCCCAGAATGTTGACCTCCATGGAAAATGCTTATTCTATTTTGATTTTCTATTTCTTTTGATTTTCCCTTGTTCGGAATTTATTCAATTTGTTTTTGTTAGATAAACTTATTTATCTATCGAAATATAATGAATTGTTGTAAACTTCCTTAATTATATTATATGTCTACCCAGCAAGACCACCTAAAAATATGCTTGAGCATCTCGCTCAAAAGAAGAACAAAAATGGGATGTGCACATTGTCCCAAATTTACTGCCACTGTGCAGATTAATGGTAATTCTTAGACCAGAGTTCCAACAAAAAGTAAGAAAGAGGCTGCATGTGAAGCAATTCCAGCCATTGCACCTCAGGGTTGTTAGTTTTGTAGATATAAAACAAATTGTTTCTATTCTCCTTATTTATTACCCAGTAATATGTAATATTCTTATTTGCTTTTCACTCCGAACATTATTAATTGTTGTTGATTCATTGGAATCTCATTTCATAGAATTATTTTACATTTGTTGACCTTCACTCTGAAACAACAATAAATAATGATTCTGGGTATTCTGGGCATCTTGAATGCAATGTGATCAAGTCCGAATTGAAGATGTAAATTGATAACTTGACTTTTATTAATCAACTATTGGGAAAAACTAATTCTGAAATTAGTATAGAAAGGTTAACCATTAAACCTGTGTCTATTATTGAAAAAATCAGAAATTAAAATTCTGCCAACTCAAAAAACTCTTTTTTTTTTTTTTTATATAGAAGAAAAAGCATCATAGATTATATTAAGTCAATATAAAAAACCATGATTGGATACAAAAAGATGACTTGTGCAGCTCCAAAACAAGACATCGTTGAGAAGAATCATAATAAGATGGATGACATATAGCACAACATTATAGGAAGACTGTAGAGATAAAAGAAACAGATGAATCTAGATGAAAAGGGACAGAACTCATGGGTACATATGCTTATCATTATGATCGAAAGAACAGTGCAAAGACAGGCTTAGCCCGAAGAATTAGGCCTGTTGCTTGAAACAGAGTCAAAAAAAGAGCTGATACAGTGCAGAATGGACTTATATGGAGCCTTAGAATCTCTGAAGATTTTATGGTTCCGCCACCTCCAAGCACACCAGATCATGATGATAAGAATGGGGCGCCTTGACTCGCATTGAGAACTCCACCATTGAAAGGCTGCATGAACAGAGACAAAGACATTAAGAGGAAAATCAAATAAAATGGCAAGCTCATACCAGATTTCCTGAGTGGAGTTGCAATGAAAAAACATGTGAAGATTAGTCTCCTCTTCTGACTCGCACATCGAACACCTGCTAGGTCCATGCCAATTTCTCTTCCTCAGGTTATCCCATGTCAGATTTCTGTTGTTGAATACCAGCCATGCAAAAAAGATCATTCTAGGGGGGCATCCTGTTTTCCATAAAGCCATCGGGAAAAAAAAGGCAGAGCTCGAAGCCTTTGAGCAGATGATATCGGAGTAGATGTCTTTAACACTGGCTGGCACAGGAGTATTTGACATGGACCAAATTAGGTGGTCATTTAGTCCCCCGCGAATAATTCCGCTTGCCTGTAGGGATGCTTTGACCGCATTCCAAGTGGAAGAGAGTTCAGCTGGTAGACCAATGTCATTTGCATCTTTCCAAATAGGAGTAATACCTAGCCAATCCGAGATGAGTTTGTCCCAAGTGAAAACACCGATTCTGTGAAGGACAAATAAAAGATCTTCTGGAAAATAGAAGCTGCGACTACAAGCGATAGGATCAATGCCAATGAAGAGCCTGTTTCCATAGTGGATCCTCCATCTTAGTTTTGACAAGAAGAATTTCTCAACTTTCCTGAAGCTAAGCCAAATAGCCGATCCTTTTTTGATTCCAATTGCATCATTTCTATACCAGAACTCCAGGCATTTTCCTTTCAAATATTTATGTTTAATGGTCTCACTCCATGGCCCGTCCCCGAAAATCCCTCTCCAGAGCGATTTGCACAAAAGTGCCTTGCCAAAAATTCTCAAATCCTTTAGACCCCATCCCCCCAGATTCTTTGGTAATGAAATTCTGTCCATTTTAGATAGGTGAAACTTCCTCTGATCGGAACTTCCTCCCCAAATGAAGTTTGCCGTGATCGAGGTCATCTTTTTGATTATGCTTGCCGGAATGAAGAATAGATGAGCCCAGTAGACTCTTTGGTAATGAAATTCTGTCCATTTTAGATAGGTGAAACTTCCTCTCATCGGAACTTCCTCCCCAAATGAAGTTTGCCGTGATCGAGGTCATCTTTTTGATTATGCTTGCCGAAATGAAGAATAGATGAGCCCAGTAGACTGCCATCTGCATCAAAACAGCTTGAGAGAGTGTGACCTTGCCCGCCAAAGAAAGATTCCTGAATTCACATTGTTAAAGATATGTATAAGTGTGTGAAATATCATATTATTACGTTATCCATACCTCTTTGTCTGTTATTGAAAAAAATTCAGAAATTAAAATTCTACCAACTCAAAATACTCTTATCTTCACATTGTTAAAGATATGTATAAGTGTGTGAAATATCAAATAATGACGTTATCCATACATCTTATTCGATAGATCTTCCATTACTTACTCAAGAACCAATTAAAAATCCTCTCTTATCTTTAAGCCACACATAATTATCATTCATTTTGGCGTTTCCTTGCTCGGATCGACAAGGAAAAGACGAGAGGACACTACATGGTATTGGAGGGTCCAGCAAACCAGAAAAGTATGGATGATCTTCATACTCGCTCACAGGAATGGCATTTGGCAAGGTAATTAAACGCTGTGCGACGTCACATCACAAAACTGGCGGGCGCCTAAACAACGCGGTGTGGTGAAGACGCCCAACACATCATAACACTGTTCGACACGTAAATTACGGGGTTGTGGTTTCCAGGTCACCGCGTGTTTGAGAAGATCCAAAGCCACACCTACCTTGCTTTTGTTTTCTACCATCTCAAAGGGTTTGCTGCTTCAAAGTACCCATCGCTCTGCCTGCGCATCATCTGCTTCCTTTCGATCTGCCTGTCTGCGCATCATCTGGTTGGTTATTATCATTACTTATCTCTCTGTCTTTTTTCTTCTTCTTGTTCCAATGGCACATAACACAACCGCCGCTACTTCTGCATCTAATTCATCCTCCGGGGCCTATTCTGCGTCGAACGGCTTCCATATATTTATAAATCACCGCGGCTGCAATGTCAAGAAAACCATGGCCGCACATCTCTACCGGCGCCTTACTTCCCATGGGTTGCGAGTGTTTCTTGACCGGCCAGAATTACAGGCTGGAAAAAGAATTCTTTCTCAAATCGAAGTGGCTATCCAAGTCGCCTCTGTCCACATAGCCATCTTCTCTGAAAACTATGCCAATTCAAAATGGTGTCTCGATGAGCTCCGTCTCATGGTATACTCCGAGAAGCGCGGGGCTACCATTCTACCAGTATTTTACGATGTTAAGCCTTCAGATCTTCGGTGGGCGGACGCAGCTCAAGATGGACCATACGCTAAAGCCCTGCGCAAACATGAAGAAAAGGGGCGATACGATCCCCAAAGAATTCGAGGTTGGAGAGAGGCTCTTTCTCAGGTTTCATATATCAGGGGCTTTGAGTTGGAGGCATGTAATGGGTGAGTATCTTCCACTGTTAAAATCCCTGTTAGCGTTTAATTTGAAAATCTGTCTTAGTTTTTCTTTTATGGATTGATAGCAACATGACAAATTAGGCAGGTTACAGTTTGTATTTTCACCCTCTGAATATGCATATTCAGCGACGAAGCTGATCTCTTTAATTTGTAAATCTGTCTTAGTTTTTTTTTTTATGGATTGATAGCCACATGACAAATTAGTCAGGTTACTGTTTGTAATTTTACCCTCTAACTGTGCATATTTCAGGGACGAGGCTGATCTCTTGGATAAGGTCGTGGAAAGGGTATTGACAAAGGTTCCAAAACCAGTGTTACACGTGGCCAAATATGCCACTGGTTTGGGGGAAAAAATTCAAGATTTTGAAAAGACAGTATCATTCCAGCAGGAGCAGCAACCGACGGAGTCTAAGGTTGTGGCGATTGCAGGTGTGGGTGGAGTTGGCAAAACGACGCTAGCCAAGGAATTCTTCAACTATAAGAGATCAGGTTATGGCGGCTCCTCCTTTCTAGCTGATGTGAGAGAAAGAGCGTCTAGGGCGTCGCTACCTTCACTGCAGTCTCAGCTCATTAAAGACTTGAAAGGTATAAGCAGGGGAATTGATAAGTGGGAAGAAGGTATAGGAATACTTGAAACATGTCTCTCATCTTGTCACGCTCTCATAATAATAGACGATGTAGATGATGTGGATCAATTGGATGCATTTTTGCCAATTAAGGGCGTCCTTCATCCCAAGAGCTTGATTTTGGTCACGTCTCGTGACAAGCATGTCCTTCGAAGTGCAGGAATAGGAAAGTCATCAATCTATCACCTAAACGGCCTCAATGAATTACATTCTCAAGAGCTCTTCTGTTCGCATGCTTTCTTTCAGCCACATCCACGACCGGGGTTTGAAAACCTTGTTGTTGGGTTTGTAAAAAGCTGCAACGGTTTGCCTTTATCGCTGAAAGTTTTTGGTGCTCTTTTATGTGAAAAACACCATCCTTATTGGGAAGAAAAAATGAAGGAACTTCATAGATTGCCTGATAAGATCCTGGCAAGCCTTAAAATTAGTTATAATTCATTGAATCAAAAGGAACAGCAAATATTTTTAGATATTGCTTGTTTTGCCCTCGGAGAAAATAGGGATAAGTGGGTAACAATATGGGGCGGATTGGCGGGTCTTCAAACTCTAGAAGACAGATGTCTTGTAGAGGTTGTAGAGGAGTACGGTGCGAAGAGGATGAGAATGCATGATCACCTGCGCGATATGGGAAGAAATATTGCTGAGGAAGTATCAATGCCTCGTCGTCTTTGGCGTTCCGTTGAGGAGGTCCATGATTTGTTCGAGGAGCAGTCATTATCATCTGTAAGTCATTATTCATCTAAGACTTCACACCCATGTCCACAACTTTCAAGTTCGTTTTATTCAAATAATTATATAAATA
The DNA here is from genome assembly GCA_031772625.1 of Pinus tabuliformis. Classification (NCBI taxonomy): domain Eukaryota; kingdom Viridiplantae; phylum Streptophyta; class Pinopsida; order Pinales; family Pinaceae; genus Pinus; species Pinus tabuliformis. The sequence goes on from CM062804.1 coordinate 434,706,628, forward strand.
TGCCAGGTACTATGTCGTAATACTGTCTTTTAAGGAACGAACAGGTAATACCAGATGTACGCGGAATTAGGATGCCTACAGGGTGGACTTCTACAATAACAGAAAATGAGGCATTATTACGCACAAAATCAGAAATACCATTGAACAAAATTTAAAGTCAGGCAGCCTTCAAAATGAGAAAATTGGAACTTCTTGAAAGTGATGGGGAATTTGTGGAAGGCATATTAAGAAGGGTGAGGTCACCAAATCTCGAATGGCTCTGCTGGTATAACTGTCCCTGCTCTTCGCTGCGTTCCTGGATTCCAATGGACCACCTAAAAGTTTTAGAAGTGGAAGGGACGAAACTGAAAAAATTATGGCGTCGTGATTCTCAGGTAAGTAAATAGTAGATGAGAGTAATTGGGTATCTTCTGTTTTTTGTTATGATTAAAACGTCGAACATTGCAGGCACCTCTGTTCTGTTTTTTGTAATGATTAAAACGTCGAACATTGCAGGCACCTCTGCAGTTGCGGGAGTTGTATGTTGATGCTCCGCTTTTAGAGTTTCCAAAGTCAATAGGGAAGCTGAAAGACCTGGAAAAGATTGTCCTTCGGAATAAATTTTCAACACGTCCTCCAGAGCTCGCAGATCTATCGATGTTACCAACGTTACCAGAAGAATTCTTTCAGCTCCGCTCCTTGAAATATCTCGAACTGTCTGGGCACTTGAGGATTCTTCCGAAGGAATTTGGAAATTTAACAAATCTCCAAAGCATCGTTCTCTCTGGCTGCGAAAGATTGGAGAAGCTTCCAGATTCCTTCACAGATTTAACAAATCTCCAAGTCCTCCAGTTGTATGGCTGCAACAGTTTGAAGCGGCTTCCAAAATCCTTGGGAGATCTAACAAATCTCCAACGAATCACCCTCGACAGGTGCAAGAGTTTGGAGCTACTTCCATATTCGTTCGCGAATCTGACGAATCTCCAACAAATCACGCTGTCGGGCTGCAACAGATTGAAGCGGCTTCCAAACTCCTTGGGCGATTTAACAAATCTCCAAGGAATCACCCTCAACAACTGCGAAGGTTTGGAGGTACTTCCAGAATCTTTTGGGTGTTTGACAAATCTCTTAAGCATTGAACTCACTGGGAGCAAAAGATTGAAGAAGCTTCCAGATTCCTTCACGGATTTAAAAAATCTTCAACACCTCATGCTCTCTGGCTCCGACAGATTGAAGCGGCTTCCAAAGTCCTTGGGGGATTTAACAAATCTCCAATATATTTATCTATCTGGGTTTACGAGTTTGAAAAAACTTCCAAATTCCTTGGGTGATTTAATAAATCTCCAAAGAATCACCCTCAGGGACTGCGAAGGTTTGGAGGTACTTCCAGATTGCTTTGGGAGTTTGAAAAGTCTTTTACGCATTGAACTCACTGGCAGCAAAAGATTGAAGAAGCTTCCAGATTCTTTCACAGGTTTAACAAGTGTTCAACGCCTCAACCTGTCTGGCTCCGACAGATTGAAGCGTCTTCCAAAATCCTTGGGGTGTTTAACAAATCTCCAATATATTAATCTATCCAATTGCAAGAGTTTGAAAAAACTTCCAAATTCCTTGGGGGATTTGACAAATCTCCAAGAAATCAGTCTGGAGAAGTGCGAAAGTTTGGAGGTACTTCCAGATTACTTTGGGAATTTAAAGAATCTTCGATGGATCTTCCTGCAATACTCCGGCTTGAAGACGCTTCCAAATTCCTTTCGGCATTTAACAAATCTTGTGTCCATCGATCTGGCAGCATGTAGAAGTTTGAAGATGCTTCCAAATAATTTATTTGGGAATTTAACAAATCTCCAAACAGTAGGTCTGTCCGGTTGCGAAAGTTTGGAAAAGCTTCCACATTCCTTGGGAAATTTGAAAAAACTCCGATCCATTCAGTTGGATAACTGCAAAAGTTTGAGGAAGCTTCCGAAATCGCTGGGGGAGTTAGCAAATCTCCGAGGTATTGATCTGTCTGGATGCAAAAGTTTGAAGAAGCTTCCGAATTCGTTGGGGAATCTATCGCAGCTGACATGTCTGGATTTGAGTCATTGTAGCACGTGTTCGCTTGCACTACCTGGAAACATCACCACGCTTCGAATGTTAGAGTTATCAGGATGTGTCCAAATGGCAGCATTGCCCGCCCAAGTGGAACATCAAAAGTCCTTGGAAATGTTAAACCTTTTGGGTACAAATTTAGAAGAGCTAACCAATGCCCAGACCGCATGCCTAAGTAATTTGAGATATCTTTTCTTAGGAAGTCCTTTGTTGAAAGAGCTGCCACCTTTGCTGGGTTGCCTATCGAGTTTGAAGACGCTGCTGCTCCATGGATGCCAGGAATTGAAACGCCTACCCGATTCATTTGGACTGTTGACTCAGTTGACTGAGTTGGAGATATCAAAATGTGGAATACAAGAGTTACCAGGTCTCATGGAGATGAACAATCTCCAAACTTTAAGAGTACGCGGTTGTCCGTTACGGGAACTGCCATTTAAGGAGTTGTCTGCCCCAAGGAGAAAGAGAAAGCGAAGGGCAAAGGACAAAGGCCTGATTGGGCTCAGGGAGTTAGAGTTGTACTGCACAGAAGTAAGAGAGGTATCCTTTCCTGAAGGTGTGTCCATCAACCTTCAAACCCTCCGCATCATGTGTTGTAATGATTTGGTAAATGTTGGTTCATTACCAAAAGCACTAGAGCATCTGATTTTAAGGGGTTGTGGTGCATTGAGGAAAACAGAAGGGCTTTCTGGGCTTGCCGAACTTGTGGATGTAGACATCCGGGGGTGTTATAACATACAAGTGGGGGAGCTGCCACATTTTGGGAATTCCACGCCATGTGACACTTACAACAGCGAGGAGGAGGAGGTGGTGGAGAAGGAGATGGCAGCTTTGCAGGAGGGTGTCCTGCCGGATCGTTTTGCCATCACGGTTATCGACATGAAGGGGTCGGCACTATACTCCTCGTTGTAAGCCTTTAGTTTGTGGTGGAGTGTAAATGTGAAAGGTACGTGCCAATCTTAGTTGTGTTATAAGATAATGCTTGTAGGCAATATAAATATTTTCTGCCACTATTAGGATGAAAATGGACTTCGAACAAATCTGCTGTTTGTACAGAGTTAGACATATCCATAAATTCAACACTTTGCCCTGTTTCTATGTCAAAGATTCTTTTCTGGTTCCCTCATTGACAGTTTCCTTTCTTGGAGAAATACAAATTCCAATTCTGGCAAAGGCTTCCTGTAAATCTCTTGGGATATCATACCCCTTATGGTGCATTCACTGCAGAGGAAGAATATTGCAATCAAAACTTGGACTTCTTTCTGGCTTTATAATCCCCTCTAAGATGTCCATAAAGTAATCTGGGGGATTAACAGGTCAGGGAATATAAGGCCAAGGCTGGAAAAATATTCTTCAATTTCATCCACAGGTCCAAGATACACAGTGCATCCACCCTTAGCCAACAACACTAAATCATCAAACATCTTGAATAATCTAGAGCTGAAAAAATAAACCAAGCACATCATTTACATAAGCTGTAAATGAAAAGAGACCATTTGGAAACTGGTATTCAACCAACCAAATTCCCATATCAATGGTATTTAGTTTTGCAAGTAAAACACCAATTCAAGGGAATTTAACTCTATTGCAGATCTCAAGATATTTCTAGGAATCCAATAGATATGATAAACCAGAGCTAAGTCATTTAAATTCTAAAATATTCCCAAAATCTACCATTAAAAGAAAGATAACCAAAAATTAATATGCTTCAGCAAAGAGTCATGCTTCTTTCATATTTTCCTTTTTGGTCATTTGAAGTCATGCAAGCAGAAACACATGCCAGTCATGATTAATATAAAACTTTACCTTGGTTGATGAAGTACCACACATATGTTTACTCCTGCTAAAGCTTCTTGACGAAGGGTTTTTAAAAGCAACAATGAAGAAGTGTTGTCTAAATCAGATGTGGGTTCATCTAAGAACAAAAGAGATGGTTCCATTACCAGCTCAAGCCCAACATTTACACGTTTTCTCTGTCCTCCAGAGATCCCTCACTTTTCCACTGTACCAACTAACGAATCTCGTACAGATTGCAACCCCAAAGCTTCAATGGCACGTTCAACAACTAAAGTCTAAAACCGCTTCATCTTTTGGCATTGCAACCCCAAAGCTTCAATGGCATGTTCAACAACTAAAACCGCTTCATCTTTTGGCATGTTAACAGGCAGCTTTCATGCATTCCCAATTGTATCATGTCAGCCATAGAAAGTTATCAACCATGACAAAGATCAGATTTTTTTCATGAAAATGAAGCTAAAGCATACGAAAAAAAATGCCAGTTGCATTAAACTGAACTCTAAGGCAGCCCCATCTATTTCCCTTTCAAAATTTAAAAAGGCTTAGAAAAAAGAGTCATTAAACCATGCTGCACATTTTCATTTCTTTCTCTGCCATTTCATCTATTAATTGCAATGGAAAGTAGTCATAAGGCATGCTGAAGGGAAAATATTAAGCACCATACAGTAAGTCATGATTGGCTTACTACCTTTTCACCCTGTTCATTGAATATCGTTTTATTATCATCTACTAAAAATGGAAACACAGTGAGACAATAATTGACTCACTACATGATGCTTAACATTTGCCATACTAAACAGTCACCGATGAGCAGAATAAGGGTTATGATCACAACCTGAATGTTTATTTGGCAAATGAATTCTCCCATTAGTGACTTCAACAATTAAGAAGACTGAACTTTGCCCTTTTCTATTTCTCTGCCTCTCATAATTATATAAAAACCTGAAACAAAGGATCTTTTAACCAGTTTCAAAAATTTGACTTACAATGACCTGCCTCTCATAATTATATAAAAACCTGAAACAAAGGATCTTTTAACCAGTTTCAAAAATTTGACTTACAATGACTATGAATCCATAGGCTTGAATGTCTTTCTCATTAGCACGTGGATGACATGATGTTGGTGGATAGCATCCTGCACAATATCAGGTTAGAACATTCAGTTGCTATTTTTCTCATACCAATTTTGTATTGGTCATACTGCAGCTGTAGAATATGCCATATACAAGGATTTTCACAACAGCTAATTAGCATTAGAGACATCTTAATTCCTGCTGCATTGTTGTAAGCCTTATTGATGCTCGTTCAAAATGGCTTCATTACCCAAAAGAACAAGGCCTCAATACCCAAAAGAACAATGCTGTAAACTTGATAATCTGTAAAACAAGGCCTCGACTGTTAAGGAGAGGGAGAGGAGAGGGCCGCCATCGAGAGGACCCTCACTATATGAATAGTGAGTGAGTGACCCAAAAGAACAATGCTGTAAACTTGATAACCTGTATGGTTTTTTTTTCCAGAGATTATGACAGGATTGGTAACTAGAAGCAGACCTTAGTTGCACTTGGGTTAACACATCTGAGTAACACTTTTATTAATGAAGCAGATACATCTCATAACTGAAGGAAACTATATTTTTGCTTAAAACTTAACTTCATGATATCTTTTCCATCAAAATCACACTAACTTGGCAAATCTTTCTTTGGAATTTAAACCTTGACAGAGGAATAACAAAAGCTACTCTACCAACCAACCAAACGCCATTGAAACAGATCTTACTTGAGTATTAACAATTTTTAATACTTAAATATACAAAGAAAACTCCCAAACCCTATTGAAACAGATCTTACTGAGGATTAACAATTTTTAATACTTAAATATACAAAGAAAACTCTTGAGAAAATGGTGAGCAAACCTTTGACAAAGTTATACAATAGGATGATAAGAAATGCATTAAAAATAAAAATGATTTAACAGTGTATCGAGTTACTTTAGATACAAATCTTCCATGTCAAAATTGCACCTTGGAGTCCTTCTTCCTGTGACTTCTCACTTCAATTAGCTTCTCTACATTCTATGTCTCATGCAGACCATCTATGAGCTTTACTCTACATCTATCTTAGTCTCCAATGCAAACCATCTACAAGGTTTATTGGCAACCTTTTCCCTTACAGTTCTTTCTCAAGATATTTGAACTACTCTAATGCCAAATCTAAAAAATGGGTGTATCCGTGGATTAGGATTGCTAAATCTAGTCAATGGTGGCTCATGCTGAAATGAAGAGTTATCTCTAGCAAAACATAAGTTATAACTTAATATAAAAACAGGGTGATGGAGGATCAAAACTAGTGTCTTTCTAAGTTGGGAAAATGGAGTCATTAAAATAATGTGGAGGCTTGCAAATGGATTATAAATAGATCTAGCTATTGTTGTTACAAACATGCATAAAACTGAAGAGGATGTCGATATATACGGCTAGAATTAGATGAGAAAAGCCCCTTCCCAAGGTGATTCTATATACACATACAAAATGACAAGTTGTTATTTTACTAATAACTAAAATTCAAAATGTGACCCTTCATTAAAATGGCGTAACGTAACGTAGAAGCATCAACTAGGAAGCAAAAGTGAAAAAAATCCTTGTAGGGAATTCAGCTCATCCAAAGCTCTTATTGAAGAGCATGATTGTTGTCTACTCAAAACCCTTATTGTAGCATAATTAAATTAGCATTCCAATAACAAAAATAGCAATTAATGAAAGATGGACAACCAAACCTAAGAAACCCTTAAGTTTCCATTAAGTTTATTAAATATTCAATGAAGGTCAAAAGAGGAGTTCTCCCAAAAATCCTACCATAGCTACAAACGGGGAAAGATGGACAACCAAACCTAAGAAACCCTTAAGTTTCCATTAAGTTCATTAAATATTCAATGAAGGTCAAAAGAGGAGTTCTCCCAAAAATCCTACCATAGCTACAAAGGGGGAGAACTACGCTTTAAATAGATTTTTATGTCTAATTGCTAAATGATCATTATGTCCAAGTATGCTACAAAAAAAGTCACATATTTACAAGAACAAATCTGTTTGTGAAGCACCAAACAATTGGCCTAAAATAGTCAACAAATAGAGCATTACTGTCACTTTGGAGGATATTCTTGTATACCATTTTGCTTAGCTGTAAGTGGAGTTGGACCTGGATTCTACTATAAAATAGATTAATATATTGTTAGCAATTAGAGGAGAATGTGCAGATTCTGATTTGTTTAGCTAGTGGAAGGGAGAGTTAATAGCTACACCGAAGTTTATTACAGTCCCTATTTATATCCATAAAGAAGACACAATGGTTCACTTTGATATGCTTATGCAATGAACTTGTAATATAGTGAGTAAGTAATTTTTATTGTGAACGGGCAAAAATGCAACCACAACATTGATCACGCATTGATCACGCAGGAGTTTGTTGTTACTATGGATGATTACTTTGCTTTTTGTTTTTCTTGGCTTTAGGAAAGCTAATCCTAGGATTGATTATGAAAAAGATTAGTGTATTGTTACTGACAATAGTGTGAGCTGAAATAAATGCTTTTATTAACACAAACAGTGCAATGAAATAAATACAATATATCACTGGTTGCAATAAGTTGCCAAGCACCAACTTGGACTTTTGTGAGGCTCCAACCTCTAGAGCACCAACTCTGTTCTTCCAAGGCAATAGTTCTGCACTTAGGAGCACTAGCGCCCAAGGATTCTAGTCCTTTTAGTTCTGAGGCTCCAACCCAAACTTGGTATAAATTGTTTTGCTGTAGTTCTCTGCTCCCAAACCTGCTTAGTTTCTACTTCACCCTTGTTCCCCTGCGTCTCCTGCCTCTGCTGCCTCTGTCTGAACTTCGGCTTCCTCTCACACTGATTATCCGCACACACTTCTTTGTTTTTTCCTGTTTTTGTATCCCTGATGCCTTTGACTGTTCGTTTCCGCTTCCCACTGGCTTTTCAGCTTTTTCAACGCTCGTTTCAGCTTCCTCTACGCTGGCTTGTCCTTTGGCTTCCTTGTTCTTCATTGCTTTGGTTTTTCGGTTTCCTCTGCGCTGGCTTACCCTTCGGCTTCCTGGTTTTTCAGTCGCTGTGGCTTCTTGGTTTTTCAGTTGCTGTAGCTTCCTTTGCCTCTTCGTGCTCACTGCTGCGTGTTAAAACCGTAACAGATTCCCTTTTTCTTTTAACGATAATAGGCATATACAGGACTTTATTGTTTAACGGAGAGACTGTACCAATCAGGACGGACCCACATGCCACGTCCCAATCGCAATCGCAATCGACTTTTGTTTAGGCCTCCTGAACTATCAGAACTGTTATCATAAGCCTTTTGGCCTAAAAACCCCTGCGCAATACAATTATTCTTATACCACAAGTGGTATTTTGGAAGGGCCTTATGCGGGAATTGGTATTCAGCAGATGGCCTCCGATTCCACTGGGCAGGTGACACGTAGTAGTAGGAAGGAAGAGGATACTGCTTTTTCAGGCAGGTATTCCTCGAGCTATATGTCCACCCGAAATATATGTAGACCGTTGGATCTACAAGGGGATGATCAATGGTGGAGGGTCGGATGCTCAGGTAATGCGGGCCTGCCTTTTTATGGTCGCAAATGTAATACACGGGAACATATGAAAAAATGACCAAAACGCTAAACGGGCAGACTTCCAATTTATTTCGCCCACATTTATAACTTTATCGGGTTCACTGTGTATATCGCAATCGACGCTTTCAGGGGTGCAAGGCCTTAAGCACTTGCGATGTGTCGGATGCGACATATACATTAAGCCAAACTATAATGTTGCTTCGGGTCCACAACATATCACTTTGGGGCTTTTTCTTTGTATTTTGGTTTTTACACCGAAACCCATTGATACACACAAAAACCTTTACGCGCAGAACTCAAACTTTATACAGTCGGGTTTATAACACCCATCGGGTTTGCCTGTGTAATTGGGCCCTGCTCCTTTGCATCGCGGCGATGCGATATTGCGATCGCCGATCATCGCAGTCGCATGTCGCATGGCCCCGGGGGTCTTTCCCTTGCCTCGTGGCATCACTGATGCCGATCCGCCGATAGTGTATTTGCCTATTTATATATATTCTCCACTTCCGATAGTGTATTCCGTTATAACTATGTTTTCCGCCTCCCGATAGTGTATTTGCATATTTATAAGTTTTTTTATAGCTTTGATGCCACTTGTTATAGATCTAACTCAGATATATATGATAATATAAATAAACCCAAGAATAACAATATCTGAATATAGATAGAAATGATTCACTTTATTGATATCAAACCCTTAAGGTAGGGCAACACCATACATTCACTCCTTAAGGAAGGAGAACACTTCACAAGCCATATGCCTGTTCATACAATATTTCTTGACATCCCTCAATGGGAAGTCTCTAGCCTCTATATAGGCCTCATACATACAATACCATGGGTTATTACCATGGTTCCCTCAATACCATCTATCTAATACCATGGGCCCATTACATTATCACTAACTACTTGTGGTCTTTTACATGATACGGGTTAACCACCTTATTTATTACTATGGCCCATCCTATTATTACATTATTCCCTTGGGTACCTCTCTGTGTACCCCAAATTATCTCCCCTAGGTATATTACAAGTTTTCCTGCCTCCGATAGTGTATATAGCCTATATATTCTTTGGCATTCATTGCTCCGATAGCTTTGTTTGCTTCCTCCGATGGATCTATCTTCTCTTTGCTCCTTCGATAGCTCTATTTGCTCCTCTGATAGCTCTGTCTGCGCCTCTTAGCTCCTCCGGTAGCTCTGTTTGCTCCTGCTGGCTCCTCAAATTTTGCCATATTGACATCAATGACAATCTATGTCAACAATCTCCTCTTTTGTTATTGATGGAAATATTCTTTTTCTTTCCCCCTTTGACATCAATGGCAAATGAATGCATATGAACTCCCCCTGTCGAACTGCTCCCCTTGTAGAACTGCTCCCCCTGTCCTGCAACATCTTTATGAATGAACTTGAGTGATGCTAAAGAAATAACCCCCATCTTTTGACGAAGATGTTCAAATGCTTCTCGAGGAAGAGGTTTTGTGAAAATATCAGCTATCTGCTCCTTAGTATTGATATATTCCAAGATGATGTTTTGTTCAGCTACTTGTTCACGAAGGAAATGATACTTGATTGGTATATGTTTGGTCTTTGAGTGCATCATTGGATTTTTGTTGAGACTGATAGCACTTGTGTTATCACAATAGATGGTAATTGGTTGATCTGTACCTATGTTGACATCTTTTAGAGCTTCCTTCATCCATAGTATTTGAGTACAACAGTCTGCTGCAGCTATATACTCGACTTCCGCTGTGGATAATGATATGGATGTCTGTTTTTCGCTGAGCCAAGATACTAAAGTGTCTCCTAGGAAGAATGGAAATGCATTTCCACTAGTACTTTTCCGATCATTTACAATTCCGGCCCAATCAGCATCAGTGTATGTAGTTACAATCAGTGTTGAGCTCTTAGGGTACCAAACACTGAAATCAGGAGTTCCTTTCAGATATCTGAGAATTCTTTTTACAACTAACAAATGGGATTGTTTAGGAGCAAATTGAAATCTTCCCACCATTCCTACTGCCTGCATTACGTCGGGTCTTGTAGCAGTTAAGTACATAAGGGCTCCAATTATTGACATTTAATGAGTTGCATTTGTTGGAGGGGAGTCATCATCTTTGCTCAATTCGCAATTTGTGGTCATAGGTGTGCTCATGGGTGCACAGTGTTCCATTATGTATCTTTTAAGCATGTCTTTAAGATATTTGGTTTGAGATATAAACAATCCTGCTTTGGTTAGAGATACTTGTAGTCCAAGGAAGTGAGATAACTCACCTATCATTGATATCTCGAATTCTTTTGACATGTTTTGAAAAATTCATGACTCATTTCATCATTATTGCTAGCAAAAATTAGATCATCAACATAAACAAGTGTGACTAGTAGCTTACCTTCATCTGTCTTTATGTAGAGATTACTTCTTGGCACTCCCTTCTTGAAGCCTTGTTGTTGTAGATAGTGATCCAATCTTGCATACCAAGCTCTGGGGGCTTGTTTCAACCCATATAATGCCTTTTTCAACTTACAGACTAAGTCTTTTTCTTCCGTTAGATCAAACCATTCTGGTTGCTCCATGTAGACTTCTTCCTTGAGTTCCCCATTCAGAAATGCTGATTTTACGTCCATTTGATAGATTTTGAATCCTTTTGAGCAAGCAACTGCCAAGAACATCCTAATAGCTTCCATACGAGCTACTAGTGCAAATGTCTCTTCAAAGTCAATTCTTTCAATTTGTGAATAGCCTTGGCAGACAAGCCTTGCCTTGTTTCTGATAACTTGTCCTTCTTCATTCATTTTATTTTTGAATACCCACTTGGTTCCTATTATGTTTTTGTCCTTTGGATGAGGTACCAACTCCCATGTCTCGTTCTTCTCAATTTGGGACATTTCTTCTTCCATGGCTTTTACCCAGTGAGGATCCTTGCTTGTGCAAATGTTTTTGGTTCTATCATGGATAGAAGAGCAATAACGTTTTTCTTTGGTGTAATTATCATCCTTCTTCGGGTTTTCATCCCTTCATCTCTATTGCCAATAATCTGCGCTTTTAGATGATATTTCTGGAGAAATTTAATCTTTGAAGGGGTATGAGGTGGTTATTTTTCCTCTTCTTCTTTTTCCTGATCTATTTCTTCTTTTTTAGGTTCTTCTTCTTCAATGAGAGGATCATCTTCATGTTCTTCAATTTCTTTTTCTGGAAGGTCTTCATCTATCTTTACATCAATGCTTTCCACTATTTTCTTTAGTCGAAAATTGTAGCACTTGTAGGCTTTGCTCCGTGTAGAGTATCCAAGGAATATCCCTTCATCAACCCGAGAATCAAACTTTCCTGGTGAGCCATCATTGATTTTTATGAAGCACTTGCTTCCAAAGATCTTGAAGTACTTTACTGAAGCAGGTCTTCCTTTCCATAATTCATAAGGAGTTTTTTTCACAATTTGGTTTTAATTGAGTTCGATTCAAGGTATAGACTGTTGTCCCAACTGCTTCTCTCCAGAATTTTGACTATAATTCTGTTGCTAATAACATTGTTCTTGCCATTTCTTGAACTGTCTGGTTTCTTCTTTCAACTACCCCATTTTGCTGGGGTGTTCTGGCAGCAGAGAATTCTCTTTTAATTCCATGTATGTCACAAAATTCATTAAATTCTTTTGATGTGAATTCTCCCCCTCTATCTGTTTTGAGGCACTTAATTTTCCAGTTCTTTTAGATTTTTAAAAACACTCAAATGTTTCAGATTTATATTTTATAAAGTATATCCACATCATTTTAGTATAGTCATCAACAAATAAAACAAAGTACCTTTCTCCTTGGAGTGCCTGATTTCTAGTTGGTCCACATAAATCAACATGGATGATCTCCAAGGGCTTTGATGTAGAGAGCTCCTTGATCTTGTGGTTGGTTTTGGTTTGCTTTCCATGTTGACAGGGACCACATACTCCTTGATTTGGTTTGAATAGCCTTGGGATGTCTCGTACAACGTTAATCTTGCTGATATTGATCAGATTTTCGAAGCTTGTATGTCCAAGTCGCTTGTGCCACAACCAACTTTCATCTGTTTGACTCAGGTAGCATTTATTCTCTTGAATCTTATTCAGAATGCAAATGTTGTCTGGTGTTCTAACCCCTTTCACCACAAGTTCCCCTGAGGAAGAGTTCCTTATTTCACAGTGTTTGGCGCTAAAGACAACATTATGTCCTTAATCCCCAATATCGCTGACACTCTAGAGGTTGTGTTTGAGCCCATCTACTAGCAGAGCATCTTGAGCTTTTCCTTTTCTATTGATGAGGGTAACAGTTCCTTTTCCCGCAATTCTGCCATATCCACTTCCAAAAGACACATTTCCTTCCTTTTTGCTCAATGAGACAAACTTCCTTTTGTCTCCTGTCATGTCTCTAGAGCATCCACTATCCACAAACCAATGATTTTCATTATTTTGAGCATATACAGCCAGGCCACATTTATTCATGTTGGGATTCTCACAACTTGCTTTTCCTCTTTTGAGAGGGCAGTTTTGTTCATAGTGTCCATTATTGTAGCATAATGAGCAAATCAGATCAAATTTGGTCAAGGGATCAAACGAATTGAAGGTTTTGATTTGTCCTTGCCTTTTGGGGCCATATGGTTTGATTATTTGATCCTTTAGCTTTGGTGTTTCACTCTTGCGAGCCATGTAATGTTTGGCTTGATGACCAAAGTTTTTACAATGAAAGCAATTTCCAAGAAATATAGTTTTGTACCTGTTGTAGTAGCCACGGTTTGAGTCAATTTCCTTCCTTGGAATTACTCCCGCTTCATTCTTTGGATTTGAGATGGGCCTTTGATGGAACACTGGTTTGTATTTGCTGTAGTATCCATGATTCAAATCCACATTCTTCTTTGGTGTTATTCTCTCTTCATTCTTTGGATTTGGGATGCGCCTTTGATGACATACTTTTTCTTCTTTTGGGTTGCTGGAAAGTGCATCGGCATAGCTTTTCACACTATTCTTAGTGCTTGATGATTCTCCTTTAAAACCTATTCCAGACTTGTCATGTTGAGGTTTTTGACTTTTCAGGGTAGTCTCAAGTATTTGAGAGCTTTTGCAACCCTTTTTAACTTGCTCCAATTCCTTCCTCAGAGATGCTATTTCGGCTTCACGTTCTTCGCAAGTCTCTTCTTTTTCTTTTAGCTTTGTTTCCAAGAGATCTTCTCTTCTTCTTGTTTCCTTGTTTTCTACCTTGAGAAAAATGATTTTATTCCGTAATTTCTTATTTTCTTCAATGGCACTTATTAATAGTTCATTTACATTTCCTTCTAGCGCTGAGTCATCTTCATTTGTGAATGCCATGACTAATGTTTCTTGGCTTTCATCATGGTCACTTTCCTCATCTGATTTCCTTTTGATGACTACAAATTCATCCTCATCAGACTCATCTTGTTTAGAGAAGAAGTTCTTTTTATTGGTCCCTTTTTTTTTGTATACCCTTCTTTTAGAATTTCCTTCATCATCACTATCATGTTTATGAGGACATTTTGCAGCATAATGACCTATTTTTCCACATTTGAAATAGATAAGAGGGTACTTACCTTTTAGCTTAGATCCTTTCTTCAGCTTTCGTACAAATTGAGCCAATTCGGATTCCACATCAGAGTCATCACTACAGTCATTCCTTTCTTTCCCCTTCTTTGATTTTGAGGCCTTGAATGCTGCATCTTTGGAGCTTGGGCCACCTTTTCTCATCTCATAGGCAATGAGGATTCCATGGAGTTCATCCATCTTGAGAGCATCTAGATCCTTTGCTTCTTCTATGGCACTTATTTTGGAGTCAAATCTGTCTAGAAGAGATCTTAAGACCTTTTGAACAATGGTACTTTCTTCAATCTTTTCGTCCAATCCTTTAAGGGAGTTGACCACTTCAGCTACTTGGAGGAAGTATGATGAAATATCTTCTTCATCTTCCATCTTCAGACTTTCAAATTGCCTTCTATGAGTTTGAAGCTTTGCCTTCTTGACTTTTGAGTCTCCATCGTATAATCCAACTAGCTTATCCCACATTTCTTTGGCAGAGTTACAATTCATGACTTTTGTAAACTCGGAATCAGTGATTCCACTAGTGATAGAGTTCAAGGCTTTTACATTTGCAATGTATGCTTTCCTCTCGTCTTGATCTGTTGGAAGGGTGGTAGGAATTTGGTACTCATTTAGAATGAAATGCCAGACTTCAGGTCCAAGGGACATCAAGTAGTAGGTCATTCTCTTTTTCCAGAAATCAAAGTTGGCGCCGTCGAACAGAGGAGGTTTTCCTGATGCTTCGTGATTTCTCATCATGACTACAAATGCATCTTCAAGATGTTAGGCTAATATGAAGAAGCCCGCTCTGATACCAATTGTTGGAAATATTGAGGAGTTGGGGGGGGGGTGAATCAGTGTTTCTTATTTATGTTGTTCTTTTAATCACCAAAACACACACACACACACACACACACACACACACACACACATATATATATAGATATATATATGGAACATAGAAATAGATAGTTGAAACAAATGTTTTTATTAACACAAATAATGCGATGAAATAAATACAATATATAGCTGGTTGCAATCAGTTGCCAAGCACCAACTTGGACTTTTGTGAGGCTCCAAACTCCAGAGCACCAACTATGTTCTTCCAAGGCAATAGTTCTGCACTTAGGAGCACCAACTCCCAAGGATTTCAGTTCTTTCAGTTCTGAGGCTCCAAACCCGTGGGCTCTAACCCAAACCTGGTATAAACTGTTTTGCTGTAGTTCTCTGCTCCCAAACCTGCTGAGCTTTTGCTTCATTCCTGTTCTCCTGCTTCTCCTGCCTTTGCCTGAACTTCAGCTTCCTCTCACATTGATTATCCGCACCCACTTCTTTGTTTTTTCTTTTTTTTGTATTCCTAATGCCTCTGAATGTTCGTTTCCGCTTCCCACTGGCTCTTCAGCTTCTTCAATGCTCGCTTCAACTTTCTCTACACTGGCTTGTCCTTTGGCTTCCTTCTTCTTCATTGCTTTGGCTTTTCGGTTTCCTCTGCGTTGGCTTACTCTTCGGCTTCCTGGTTTTTCGGTTGCTGTGGCTTCCTTTGCCTCTTCGTGCTCACTGCTGCGTGTTAAAACTGTAACAGAGCCCCTTTTTCTTTTAACGATAATAGGCATATACATGACTTTATTGTTTAACGAAGAGACTGTACCAATCAGGACGGACCCACATGTAACGTCCTAGTCGCAATCGCAATTGGCTTTCGTTCAGGCCTCCTAAACTATCAGAACTGTTATCATAAGCCTTTTGGCCTAAAAAACCCGCGCAATACAATTATTCTTATACCACAAGTGGTATTTCGGAAGGGCCTTAAGCGGGAACTGGTATTCAGCGGATGGCTTCCGATTCCACTCGGTAGGCGACACATAGCAGCGGGAAGGAAGAGGATACCGCTTTTTCGGGTGGGTATTCCTCGAGCTATATGTCCACCCGAAATATATGTAGACTGTTGGATATACAAAGGGATGATCAACGGTGGAGGGTCGGATGCTCAGGTAATGCGGGCCCGCCTTTTTATGGTCGCAAATGTAATACACAGGAACATATGAAAAAACGACCAAAACGCTAAATGGGCGGACTTCCAATTTATTTTGCCTACATTTATAACTTTATCGGGTTCACTGTGTATATCGCAATCGGTGCTTTCAGGGGTGTAAGGCTTTAAGCACTTGCGATGTGTCGGATGCGACATATACATTAAGCCAAACTATAATGTTGCTTTGGGTCCGCAACATATCGCTTCGGGGCTTTTCCTTTGTATTTCGGTTTTTACACCGAAACCCGTTAATACACACAAAAACCTTTACGCGCGGAACTCAAACTTTATACAGTCGGGTTTATAACACCCATCAGATCCACCTGTGTAATTGGGCCCCGCTCCTTTGCATCGCGGCGATGCGATATTGTGATCGACGATCATCGCAGTCACATGTCGCATGGCCCTATGGGTCTGTCCCTTGCCTCGTGGCATCGCCGACGCCGATCCGCCGATAGTGTATTTTCCTATTTATATATATTCTCCACTCCTGATAGTGTATTTGCATATATGTAAGTTTTTCTGCCTCTGATAGTGTATATAGCCTATATATATGCTATATTGCTCCCGATAGCTCCCGATAGTGTATTCTTTGGCATTCATTGCTCCGATAGCTCTGTTTGCTTCCTCCGATGGCTCTGTCTGTGCTTTGCTCCTCCGATAGCTCTGTTTGCTCCTCTAATGGCTCTATTTGCTCCTCTTGGCTCCTTCGATAGCTCTGTTTGCTCCTCTTGGCTCCTCGAATATTGCCATATTGACATCAATAACAATCTATGTCAATAGTGTAGCATCTATATCACTCGTAATCTTCTGTAGCATCTATATCACTCATAATCCTTTGTAGCATCTATGTCACTCATAATTTTTTGATCCAAGTACATTTCAGCTAGAGAGGCTTCAGTTGGTTTTTATGGGTCTATGTTCATATCTTGCTCATGAAGGAAGAAGATAGATTTTATGGGTTTATGGGCATATGTTGTTGATGAAGGAAGAAGATAGTTGGGGAAAGTCAAGAGTAGAAGGCAATAATTTACACAACTACGATGTCTTATAGACTATTGCATGACTGGTGTTATGAGTCAACAACAATTATGGAATATAGATGGACTTGCAGATGTGCAAAAGCAAAAGGTTTCATGTCCAAGCAAGGAAGAAAAAAACACAACTTATATTATGGAATGAGTTTCCTTGAGTGCAGGATAGGTTTGGAGGGAAGAGAGGAAGGGATTGGAAGGAGGAGGTATAAAAGCAAGCAAGTAAAAGGCACAACTTATATTATGGAATGAGTTTCCTAGAGTGCAAGATAGTTTTGGAGGGAAGAGAGGAAGGGATTGGAAGTAGGTATACCTTTGGGTTGCTTGCTATATGGGTAGAAGTACACATACCGCTAGATGGTTGTTAGATGAAATAAAAGGCAATTTTGTGTGGAATTTCAAGATAGGTCAGACCATGTCGAACTGGACTAGATATATTCAGATTGTTCGCCCTCTTCATCGGAATTTGGGTACAATCTTTGTTGGAGAATGAGGAGGTAAAGAACATTGGCCATGCTACCTCTATTTGTCCTTCGGGTAATAATGGAAATAAGAATTGCAACGCTCTGGGAAAACAAATATATCACAAAAGACATGTTTCTCTATAAAGGCTAGGCAATGTAAAAGCACCACTTATAGGTGGAAAAACCAAAACAGGGGGTGGACAGATTTGTGACTAAGAAACTCAAAATTTAGGAGGTGGAAAGTACCACTAGAGTCTTTTCATGCTATTCCCATCTAAAAAAAGAGTATCCTACAAAATGCATTGCAAAAGTTGATGTTAAGCATGCAAAAACACACAACATAACATAAAATGCATTCTTGAGTTGAGAAGAAAGCATACCATAAAATGGTTAAGCAAAATGGAGAAGCAATAAGGTTTTTTCTAAAGTAGTCAAAAGGAAATCAAAGATAATATAATCTTGCAGAGCTGCAAAGTACCCATCCAAACAACCAGGAAGACCTACAAGATTCTAGAGAAGATGAAGAGAAGCTCTTAAAGTTGGAAATCATGATATGAAGACTGTAGGCAAACATATGTAAGAGGTATAGAAGATACCAAAAGTTGTCTAGAAAGAAAGGAAAGCATCATTAGAAGAACTATCTAAAGCATATGTAGAGGCTTTAGAAGAAACCAGGGAGAGTTATAAATGAGGATTATACTTTGAGCAAGATTGGGGTGAAAACAAGCTAGAAAGTGAAAGTGAAAGTCCTAGATCTAATTAAGACAGTTCTAGAACTTTTTGTAACTAGTGAGTAATTACAATAGTCCAACAAAAGCATTCGCCCATCATCAGTTCATAGTGATGTGGATACTTGATACCATTTACATGGATGTTTAAGCCTCTTCTCCAAATTGGAGCACTACTAATTAGAGTATCAATTCAATTGAATTAAGCATTTTCATAAAAATTGGTGTGTATTGGTCTGTGTTATAGAGCTAAAATTGTTACCACAATTAAGAAGGATGCCACAAATTCAAGGATCCAAGACTGGTGGTGGATTAATTATATTTATGCAATCAAACATTTTTTTCAAAGCTAACAATAATTACGGTGCTAATGGTGGTGGTGTTGGTGTTTTTGTAGTCTATTTTAGTGTTGTTATTATTTCCATCCAGCCTATTGACAAGTGAATATCTTGAAGACATAGACGCTTTGCCCACTACCTAACTATTGCCTAATTATCAACAACATTAACCTACAGTGCAAATCTATTATCATAATTTCTCTTGTTGAAACACTTGTTCTTCCTACAACCACCATCAACAATAACACTACACAAGGCTCTACTTTAGTCCAACAACACCCACAACACTTGCATAAATCCAATAACACCCACAACTGTTGCACAAATAATGGGCATATGATAGATTCTAGTTGTTATAATAACATAATTGGTATTAAGTGAATCACAAATTTACAAAATTCAACCTTCCATACTATTTTAGTTTATGATCAAAGTCAAATTTATTCGAAGAGATGTTATCACTAAACTCAAGGCTAATGGAAGCCCAATTTAGGAGTAAGATAATTTTGAATAAGATATTGCACTTATTCATTTTTTTGCACATCTTTGTTGTTGACGGCCAAGACTTCAAATAGCCACATAGATACAAAGTGAATAGAAATATTTGTTAACTCATTACAGGGTAATTTATCAGCATAAGTCATCCCATCAGATTTGGACAATGAGGGAGGAACTGTAAATATCTTTGATCACCTTGTATACACAGATTTACAGAAAAATAGTATCTAGAACCTACAACTAATGATCTGACAATAATAACATTTGTAATAGCTACAACAATAGCATAATCGACAAGGTATTCGCAGATCAGGTTGGACTAAGATCTAGTTATACCCAGAGAATCCATCTAACAGTGAAATCCTAGATGAACCCACTACCCTTTGCAATATATGGTCCATTTTTGGTAAGGGGTAGTTGTCTTTTAAAGAGATCTTGTTTAAGTTTCTAAAATCTACACAAAGTCTAATTTCACCTGTATTTTTCCTAGTTGTAACTAAGTTTGAAATCCAGTCTAAGTATCTAATGGGCGCTATTATTTGGGCATCAACCATTCTTTTAATGTATTTCTCTATGGATGGCAGAAGAACTGGGTTTATCCTCCTAAGTTTTTGTTTGAAAGGTTTATGATCTTCTTTTAGAGGTATTTTGTGTTGGATTATGCTGGTGTCATAAGATTTTAAGTCTTCATAACTCCAGGCAAATACATCCTGGAACTCCTTAAACAGATTTATATATTTGACCTTTTCCACTAGGGGTAAGGCTTTAGATATCTTAATGAGTTTTGGATTATCTTCAGTTCCTATATTAACCTTTTCTATGCTAGCTCTCAGAAGTTCCATTTTTGGTTTCCTAGCTACATCATTAGAGTCAAACAAATCTTCTAAAGGTACTAATCCTTTAGGCAAAAAATTATTTTTCAAATTAAGAATCTCAGGATCATCATCCATTATTTCATCTATCTCTACATTTTATAAACTATCTATTTCTACTCTAATAAATTTAGTTGGTTTAGTTATATCGAAAATATTTACATCTAAGCTTCTTTCTACATTACTGTCTATTGTACAGTAAATATCTATCTTACAATTTTGAAATTCACCTTCATTGTTCATGAAATCGTAGATCTAAGAGTCCTGGGAGAAAATCTGCGAATACTTAAGGTTGTTTGGTATAACAGGCCTATGTCTGACTTCTACAGTGTACTGGTGGTTTTGTTGAAATGAAAATTTGCATGTATTAGCAAAGGTAGCCACTCTGTGGGCTTGCATGTTTTTTTTCTATGAATGGCAACAAAGTTTTATTCCAGGAGGTCCTTGATCAAGTCTAAAACAATATCCCTATATCTACCAAGCCTAGGGTTGTTGACAGAATACTCACTACTAATCTGTTTAATAATAAGCTCCGAGTCTCCCATGATGGAAACTCTTTTGGCTCCCAATTTCCTAACCAATTGTGACCCTAGAATCAAGGCTTCATATTCGGACATGTTATTGGTACATTTGAAATTCAATATGAAAGCATGTCCCTCAACATGATTATTCTCCATATTATGGATCCACATGTTGGGTGTGGGGCCTGATTATCTTCTATATTCAAAGGTTTCAGCTAGATACCCCAGGAAGACTGTACACCCCTCCATGCAGGGGGGCTAATCGCATCCAGCTAGGGGGTCCGGGGGCAGTGCCCCCGAAGCTAAAAATAGATGTAAAATTGCCTTGTAAAAGTCTAGTAATTTTTAGTCAATCTGGGCTGTTCATTAGGCGGATGATCTGACAGTAGAAGTTATGTTTAATTTAGGGTTTTTTGCCCTAGAAGGAAACCCCTCACTATATATGAGGGAATTGTATTGCATCTATGTATATCTATAATATATAATTTTCTAACAACTGGTATCGGAGCCGAAGGTCTATTTGGTTGATAAACTCGTAGGAGAGAAGGGTTCCTGGTTCGAGTGGGAGCAATGGCGGAAGATGGTAGGTTTAGGGCCGAAAAATTCAACGGCCAAAACTACCAGCTGTAGAAGATGCAGATGGAAGATTATCTGTATCAGAGAGATCTGTACCTACCATTGAGCGGAAAGACAAAGAAGCCAACAAATATGACAGACACAGAATGAGATATTCTCGACAGAAAGGCACTTGGAACAATACGGTTGTGCCTAGTGGTATCGGTAGCGTTTAATATTTCAAAGGAAACGACAACAGAGGGTTTAATGTCAGCATTGGCCAAAATATGTGAAAAACCCTCGGCCTCAAATAAGGTATTTCTTATGAAGCGTTTGTTTAATATGAAGATGTCAGAAGGTGGATCTGTTGCAGACCATTTAAATGATTTTAATACAGTTACAAGTCAGTTAAGTTCTGTAGGGGTAAATTTTGATGATGAAGTTAGGGCTCTGTTATTTCTGTGTTCATTGCCAGAAAGTTGGAATGGTTTAGTTATGGTCATTAGTAAATCTATCTCTGTGTCTAGTACTTTAAAGTTTGATGATGTTGTTGGTGCAATCCTTAGCGAGGAAATGCGACGAAAAATCTCCAGTGAGACATTAAGTAATTCTTTGACTGCAGAGACTAGGGGAAGAAAAATGGAAAGAGGAAAGAGCCCAGGATATCGCATTAAGTCAAGAAAATGCAGATCTAAGTCCAGATCGTGGATAGTGTGCTGGAAATGCAGGAAGAAAGGACACCTGAAGAAAGATCGCAAGTCTCGGAAGGGAAAAGAAGGAGACGCGCATCAAGAAACTAATCATGAAGCGAATGTAACAGGTGATGTGTTGCAAGATGCTTTGATTATTTCACTAGAAAATATTATTGATGCGTGGGTGGTAGATTTAGGGGCCTCATTCCATGCCACACCTGATAAGAAACATTTTCATGATTATGTTCAAGAAGATTTTGGACAGGTTCGATTGGGTGATGATAAACCCTGTAAAATCGTTGGAATGGGTATAGTTTTCATAAAACAACAGAATGGAAATCAATGGCTATTGAAGGAGGTAAGGGATGTTCCAGATTTGAAGAAAAATCTGATTTCAACAGGGCAGTTGGGAGGTGAAGGTTTCGTAACTACTTTCACAGATAAAATCTGGAAGGTCACTAAAGGATCCCTGGTAATAGCGAAAGGAGAAAAGGTTGGTACATTGTACTTATGCAATAGTATTTCTAATTCTGTTAATGCTTTAACCTCTACAGGAGAAGATACAACATTGTGGCATCATAGGCTCGGGCACATGAGTGAGGAGGGGATGCAGATTCTTCACTCAAGAAATTTGTTGCCAGGTTTGAAGCATGTTGATTTAAAATTCTGTGAAAATTGTGTTTATGGAAAATAGAAGAGAGTCAAATTCCTTAGAGTTGGGAAAGAAAAGAAGAGCGAAAAATTAGAGCTTGTTGTTATAGACATTTTTGGGCACTGCAACTCCAATCATACATGTCCATAAACCAAGGGCTCCTAAGTCCCTAAAAGTGTTGCTTCACACCCTAAAGGAACAAGGTCAGCTGATTACATCATCTCCTAGAAGTTCTCCACAGAAAACTGCTCAGAACTGGTCAAAGCCGGACCATACAGAATGCCCAGTGCAGAGGGTGCGATGCATCTCACCTGTTCAGTGTAAAGGGTGTGATGCATATTGGAAAACCCTTCTGTAGGGTACGATGGGCGAGAGTAGACAAATGGCAGAGACATTTTGCAAGGTGGATCGTCATGGAATCTTCCAGAAACTTCTCCTGTGCCACTTGCCTCTCTGAATTCGCCAAGGGATGAGTAAGAGATCATCAATCTCCACGTGGAATCAAGAACTATCAGAGAGAGGACACTAATCAAAATCCCAGAAGCTGATTCACCCCCCTGCAATCATCTATATATGGATCCCTCATCCCAGAGATCCAGAGGCTGGAATTTTGTATCTTGTAAGGAAGTGCTGCTGGTTTCTTGGTGGAATATCATAGTGTTGGGTGATCTAAGCTTTTCATGAGGTGAAGAAGGGCTTTCATTCTGAGAGGATGACACTGGGTTAGAACAATTGGTTGTAATCCTCTTTTCTTTTCTTGATATGAATAAAGCTATTGAAGTTTTCCTCCAGATTCTTGTATGTTTGATGATATATGCATTTGTGTGGTTAATATATATCTGGTCCTATATTGTTTATGATTGTAGATCTCTGTTCTTTGATAGTATTATGCTGCTTTGATTCTATAGGTGCTCTTTGAAGCTGGGTAGACGAAGGAAAAGTGGCAAGGATCTGTCAGAAGGGAGAGGAACCAAGCAAGGAACCAAGCGCAAGACTGAGGTTGGTGTCCTTTGTTCCCCTCTTATCTACTTCTCATAAAGGAAAGCAAAAGTAGTTTTAGTTTGTTTGTTTCTAAGATAGCTACCAGTCTTAGTGGGACTAGCAGCTCCGAGTGGACACTAGATTTCCCGATAAAAAATGGCGACTCCACTGGGGAGCGAATAGATTGTTTGCTTGTCTATACTTGTTTGTTTTATAAACTTATAGATGGAGCCTGAAGTTAAGCCAGCTAGCCTTCGAACTGCATTTGCTATGCAAGTGCAAAGTAGATCAATGCTGCTTCAGTCTATCTCTAGGTTTTGTTTATAAACTGAACAATCGATTTGCAAACCTTCTAATTGCCCTAGTGGTGGCTCTAGTAACCTCATTAGATCAACCCCTGTGATTTATATTTACTGAACATCACTTGCTCGGCCTAAATCCCTGAACTGAGTTGCAAACTGTGACCAAAGACCAAACAGAAGTCTCGTCCTGGTACCATCGCACCCTCTCTTCAAGGAAGTCTGTATGCATCGCACCTCCCGTATGCAGTAGGTGGGATGCATACTGGATTCCCTGTGTAACAGGTGCGATGATCAGAAAAGGCTAATTTTTCCTTTAGACTTTGATTTTTCTTCACTCTCTTCAACTCTATTCAAGAGTTTTACTGTCTGTGATCAGTATACCACTGTGGAAAATCCCTTCCTTTGCATGATTCCGCCTCCATTGTGCAAAGAACTGTGAATTTTTTTATGTATTGTGCGCCATTTTCAGTTCTCTTTTACAAAGAAGTAGCATAGTCAAACTGTCGTCTTTTGATTTGAAAGTGTCGCAAGTGTCGTTTTCAGTCAAAGAAAAGAATTCTATTGTTGTTGATGGTCGATTATACAATTACTCTTGTATTTGATTTGAATTAGTAGTTTTTCAAGTGTCGAAAGCAGTTTTCAATTCAAAATAGCAAAGTGTCGTCATTATCTTCCTTTTGTTTTTGAAGAGAAATTTGTTAGTACTGTCGCTTTGAAAAGATAATTCAGATTTGTACTTAGCATTCTTCTTGTCATTCACACATTAAGAAAGCTGAAAACAAATACATGCATGTGCATTTGCATTTAGACTGCTTGTTGGTTTGATTTAGGACAGTGCATCTAGTGTGTGCTCTCTGCTCTATGTTGAAAGAATATCATCTCTCTTTCTTTAGTAGCTAGGATTTTCATTGCAAAAAGAAGATTAAATGATTGTTTATCATCTTAGATTGCATTTTAGGAATTTTATATCTACATCACGCGGTGAACCTGAAAGGAAAACTTCTTAAGAAAGATCAATTGTAAAATAAATTCAATGAACATAAAAACGCTTTGGAACCTAACGCACATCATTTAGAAGTCTAGGCTAGAGACGTATTCCATCGTCGTAAAGCCTGGTAACTATCGCTTTCATTGTTGGTTGGGTGATTCCTCCTCTTTGAGACAACAAGTGCCAGTACAGACTTGTGCTCCCACGTACCATCGAGTATATATTGGGAGACCACAATAGGCTATATCCTTTATCCATAGGAAGCTGTGTCTGCCGCCCTATCGATCACAATGCACTGAACATAGCATTCGGGAAGATCGACTGCCGTATCGTAAAAAGTATTATGCAGTTTTGCGATTGGTTTGGTAATCCCTCTGTCTAGATTTCCAGAGTAGTCTCTTTCATTCTTTTTCAGAGTCCTTAAAGGAAAAGGTCCATCTGAGCACTTGTCACTTCAGGCTCATTAAAAATTGAAGGCGACTAGAGTCACCTTTTGTTTTTTCTCGACTCTTAAAAATTGAAAAAACAAGTTGTGTCAAAGCATCTAAAATTTATTTTAATCGGAATAATATCACCATTCCCGTGTTGGTCTTAGGTTGAGAAAAATGGAGTCTACCAACCAAGGATTCCCCTTAGGAAATCCTAGTCCTTTCTCCTCTTGGGGAGATGTTGGTGCACCTCATATGGCCACATTGTCACTTCCAGGATTGACGATTGGCTTGCCAATATGGCTCTTCTCGACCTCCATCATTCAGAACACCGTGATTCCTGAACAATCGAGTCAGCAACTGGATGATACTAAAGTTACCCCCCAACCTTCTACTTCATTTGATTCTCCCTCTCCTCCTTCCTCTTTGCTTGATGAAGCTGGTAAAGCCAAAAATCAAGTAACCAAGAACGAGAAGAAGGGGAAGGAGAAGAAAGAGAAGAAGAAGAAGGAGCCAAAGGCGAAAAGGGGTAACCGGGCATCGTCTAGTGAAAATCCACACACTACACCGTCCAAGTCTAAATCTCCATGTGTCATTTGCAAAGGAGACCACTATCATCGAGATTTTCCTTGCATCCCTCGGATCTTAAGGGATTGGTCTCCTCGTTTGCACAATCCGGTGTCATCAACCTCTGAAGATCATGTTGAATGTACACCATCAACTAGTGAAAGCGAAGCATTTGGACAAAAAAGGAAATGTAAATTTCCTTGTAAACTGTGTGAAGGTGATCACGTCGTCCACCGTTGTCCCTTCCTAGACGAAGTTAAAAGAGTCTTGGATAGCCGTCCTGCTTCACCGCTACGACTTCCTCCTGGATACAAGAAAATCTTGTCGAGTCCATCGCTAGTTGAAAATCCGACTGACATGCCATTATGGTTGGTCGAAGCATTTGTCATTGAAGATAAACCCGCTGAATCCATACCAGACGAAAGTCAAAAGGTTGAGGTGGCAGTCGACCCGGTCTTGTCTTCGGAAGGTCCATCTTCAGATGATATAATCACCGAAGAGAATGAGAACGACACTCTTCAAATTATTTTTGTAAACACAGACTCCGATGAATATAGGGGAAATCTACCCGTTCCTTTACTGCAGGAAGGAAGTTCGTTAGAGTCATATCCGGCCGTCTATTCGGTCCCACCTCCAAGCAACCTAGTCGTTTCCTTCGATTGGAATATACTAGGCAGACCCCGTTTACCGGCTAATGTACCATTTTGAATCATTGTACAAGCTTACAAAATGATCATGGTCGGTACCATCATAGATGAAGGGGCTTCTGTGAGTATCCTTTCCTCAACTGCTTGGGAAGCGCTTGGTTCACCATCACTTCTGCCTGAGATGAGAAATCTGGCAGGCTTCGACAAAGGAACCAGTCGACCGTTAGGGATCCTTCCCAATATGCCCATAATGTTGAGAAGGAAAATCGTTTATATGAACGTAATGGTAGTCCAAGGACCTCTAGATTATAATCTACTCCTTGGGCGCGACTATATTTATAGCATGGGAACCATTGTCTCCTCACTCTTTAGAGTAATGTGTTTTCTGCATGAAGGCCGAGTGGTCCAGCTCGTAGACCAGATTTCGTTCCCCGGCTCACACATAGCTAATAGTAAAATTCCATCCCTAAATGGTCTTTTCACGCAAAGAATGTCTCATCAATCTCTAGTCTGTCCACCTGAAGAGCGCGAGTAATTCGGGAGGACATGACTGAAACCCAGGGGGCATGCACCCTGGTCTATTTCCGCAGGAAAACCTTACGTATAGGGTAGGTTTCCGCGGAGGATATATGACTAGTCTGACACACCCGTCCGTTTAGGAAAATGGGATTAGACCGGAATAAGATTCCCTCGTCAAAGTTATGTGAGTGGAGGCGACCGTGCCACTCACCTTTGTCTATTTCGATAGACATCGCCAAGGAAGTGTTTTGTCTGCAACGCGGATGGAGCAATCTTGCGAATGCGAGAGCTTTCATATGGTAACCTGAAAACTCTACTTCGCTATGCCTGGGGGCATGCAAACCTTTTTGCCTGAAAGTAAAGAGCGACCATTTATTTTCTTAGTTTGTAGTTTCTCAACCCTTTAAACTCGTAGGATTGGTCGTTCCTAGCTTACATAATGAAAGGATCTAGAGCAAAGTTTCAAATGGTGCAAGCTCCCTAAAAATTGAACCTATCGATGAGACATCCTTATTATACACTGGCACGAGCAGTTTTTATGTGAATTTCAAGCTCGTTAAAAATTAAACCTAAGCAATGAGCAAATGTTTCCCCCAGAGTTTAAGCTCATTAAAAAATGAACCGATTTTTGGTAAATAACCATTGTGAATGCATTATCATCAGCTTTTGAGCCTTGGTCGTGTTTTCATCATCACATCCATTTTGTTTTAGCTGATCATTCACCTCCATTTGATTGTTTACCCCTTTTGAGGAACAATTGCAAAGAGTGATCCTGTTAGCCATCCTTGTGACGCTGCCGTGATCGGAAAATTCCAAACCTTACCTGGAATCAACTGCTACCTGAAATTATCACTCGTTCCTAAAAAAACGAGTCTCTTTTAAGCTCTTTTCACCTGACTCGTAAAATATGAAAATATTGCCGAGCGATTGGCCTCTCCAGCTCGTTAAAGCTACCAGGATTGCTATCCCTCCTCTAGATTTTAATCTTTTTGGACCTGAGGGATTATTACACAAAAAGATCGAGCGCTTGTTTTGTTCAGCTCGTTAAAAGTACCGAAAATTCATCCCTTTCATATTATTTTATACTTTTTTGGACTTAAGGGATTATATGACGAAAAATGATTATTGGAGTTTCCTTTACGTTCCTTTCATACTCTCTAAAATTGAAAAGGACCGAGTTATCTTTGTCGTTAAACTCGTTAAAACCAAATAGAGACAAACTTGTCCATATAGGCAAGAACGAGTTTCACTGTCGCTAGGCTCGTTAAAACATAGCGACGGGTTTGCCCGAAGGGAAAATTATAGAACAAGCATATGTTATCCTCCTCAAGCTTGATAAGAATAAAGAGGTACTGGTTAGCAATGACTGGGGAAAAATTGGGAAGAAAACTTGAAGAAACTTTATTGGTAGCAAGTCGCTCTTGAACATGACACTTTCACTCCACATCCGAGTCGGGTTGGGTTATTCTGTTCACCGATCATATCACCATTGGTCCATCGCACCATCCATATTTTGGGTTAATGCTACCAATCCATGTCAGTGTCGTCGGTATGTTCAAGAGAAGTCACTCAGAGAATTCACCTGTGTCTCATCCGCTGCAATGCATTCATGCTCCATTCTTTCATGACTGCCACCCTGAATCTTGTATCATCAGATCATTTTCACCTCCAAAATCATTGACTCTGTTTCGTGTCGTAGATGTGGGATTCATTAAGGCCCTCCTACGACGGGTCGCTTCTTGTCGACATCAGCTCATTATCCAAGAAGTCGACTTAGGGACAACCCTTTCAGTACTTTGAAGCTTGCATGCCTCAATGGCAAGTTTCTCACTTCCGACAATAGGTTTACATCAATGGCCTTCGATCGAAAGATTTTGCGTGGTGTTCGACGCCAAGTCCCTTTTTCACACCACGCGAATTGTACTGTAGTACCTTGAGGGTCATCATCATTATCGGTGATTCCTCTCGCTCCTGTTAACAACTTACATCGTTGGCTGGTAATCAGGCGATGTCTTTCCATGTTCGATTCCAGAACATATTTCACATGGATCGACTTGTACTCCGAGTGAATATTGAACGAGTTTGAAGACCCCGGATATAGTTTCATCCATCCGGGCTGCGATATATTCACGAAAATAAATACATCAAATGTACATCATTGCTGCACAGATGATCATCTGAATAAAAGGATGATGGCTCTATCAGAATCATCAGTCTACCACACAGACAGTTGTCTGTCTTATGTACATGAAAATGAATTTATAAAGTTGAGCATGGGAATGCCCGCCTCAGCTAGATCATGAAAAATATTATGAAGATAATGTATTGTATTGTATCTTATTATAGGTCGCCTTCCAGCTCGAAAAAACTTCGGATACTCCTGATAAAGCATTTTACCCGACATAAAAAGATTAACGACCTCATGCTTTAGGGGGCAACTGTTATAGACATTTTTGGGCACTGCAACCCCAATCATACATGTCCATAAACCAAGGGCTCCTAAGTCCCTAAAAGTGTTGCTTCACACCCTAAAGGAACAAGGTCAGCTGATTACATCATCTCCCAGAAGTTCTCCACAGAAAACTGCTCAGAACTGGTCAAAGCCGGACCATACAGACCGCCCAGTGCAGAGGGTGCGATGCATCTCACCTGCCCAGTGTAAAGGGTGCGATGGGTGAGAGTAGACAAATGGGAGAGACAGTTTGCAAGGTGGATCATCATGGAATCTTCTAGAAACTTCTCCTGTGACACTTGCCTATCTGAATTCGCCCAGGGATGAGTAAGAGATCATCAATCTCCAAATGGAATCAAGAACTATCAGAGAGAGGAAACTAATCAAAACCCCAGAAGCTGACTCACCCCCCTGCAATCATCTATATATGGATCCCTCATCCCAGAGATCCAGAGGCTGGAATTTTGTATCTTGTAAGGAAGTGCTGCTGGTTTCTTGGTGGAATATCATAGTGTTGGGTGATCTAAGCTTTTCATGAGGTGAAAAGGGCTTTCATGCTGAGAGGATGACGCTGGGTCAGAACAATTGGTTGTAATCCTCCTTGCTTTTCTTGATATTAATAAAGCTATTCATGTTTTCCTCCAGATTCTTGTATGTTTGATGATATATGCATTTGTGTGGTCAATATATATCTGGTCCTATATTGTTTATGATTGTAGATCTCTATTCTTCGATAGTATTATGCTGCTTTGATTCTACAGGTGCTCTTTGAAGCTGGGTAGACGAAAGAAAAGCGGCAAGGGTCTGTCAGAAGGGAGAGGAACCAAGCAAGGAACCAAGTGCAAGACTGAGGTTGGTGTCCTTTGTTCCCCTCTTATCTACTTCTCATAAAGGAAAGCGCAAGTAGTTTTAGTTTGTTTGTTTCTAAGATAGCTACCAGTCTTAGTGGGACTAGCAGCTCCGAGTGGACACTAGATTTCCCGATAACACTTGTGAATACAGATGTATGGGGACTTGCTCAGGTATCATCTCTTGGTGGCTCTCATTATTATGTTACTTTTCTTGATGATGCAACCAGAAAAACCTGGATTTACTGTCTTCGAAATAAATCTGATCTATTTGATACTTTCAAGAAATGGAAAGCTTTGGTTGAAAATGAGACAGGGAAAAGGTTGAAGTGTCTCAGATCAGATAATGGAGATGAATATTGCAGCAAAGAGTTTGATAGGTACTGTTCAGAGAATGGAATTCGCAGAGAGAAGACAGTTCCAGGAACACCACAAGAAATGGTGTGTCAGAAAGGATGAACAGGACAAACATGGAGCGTGCAAGGTGCATGAGATTGCATGCATGATTGCCTTTACAATTTTGGGTAGATGATGTAGACACTGATGTTTATATAATAAATAGAGGGCCTTCAAGTTCCTTGGATGGTGGTATTCCAGAGGAGGCATGGACAGGTAAAAAGGTAAACTACTCATTTTTAAAGAATTTTGGCTGTGAAGCCTTTGTCCACATTAATAAAGAAAATAGAACAAAGCTTGAGGCAAAATCAAAGAAATGTACCTTTATTGGATATGGTGTTAATGATTTTGGTTATCGCTTATATGATTATGAAAATCACAAAATCATTAGGAGTAGAGATGTAATATTCAATGAAAAGGTCTTGTATAAGAATCAATTGTAGGAAAAGAAATGGGAAAATGAAAATAAAGAATACACAGTGCTTGATGATATCATAGGAAAATTGATGGTGCCTAAAAATCATAATGATCAACAGCTAGAACAACAACCACAACAACAAAAAGCACCTCAAACACCTGAAAGTGGTGTTAGAATATCTACCAGGATAAGTAGACCCCCTTAACAATACTCTCCTTCATTATATTATGTATTTTTGACTGATTCTGGTGAACCAGAATGTTATGAAGAAGCAGTGTAGGTAGAAACCAGGAAGAAGTGGGAGCAAGCCATGAAAGAAGAGATGGACACCTTAGCACATAACCATACTTGGGACTTAGTCAGGTTGCCTGCAGGTAAAACAACATTGCAAAATAAATGGGTTTACAGGCTAAAGGAAGAAGATGGAGGTAGAAAAAGGTACAAAGCTAGACTTGTGGTGAAGGGGTTTGCACAGAAAAAGGGTATAGACTTTGATGAGATATTTTCTCCTGTTGTGAAAATGACTTCAATCAGAACTATTTTAAGTCTAGTAGTAGCTGAAGATTTGCATCTTGACTAGTTAGATGTAAAGACAACCTTTCTCCATGGGGATTTGGAGGAAGAGATATATATGTAGTAGCCACAAGGATATGAGGTAAAAGGGAAGGAGAAACTAGTGTGCAGGTTGAAGAAGAGCTTGTATGGCTTAAAACAGGCTCCAAGGTAGTGGTATCTAAAATTTGACATGTTTATGTCTGAACAAGGTTATACTAGATGTCACTCTGATCATTGTGTTTATCTCAGAAGGAAAAATGATGGCAGTTATATTATATTGTTATTGTATGTAGATGACATGCTTGTTGCAGGTTCTAACATGCAGGAAATAAATGTGCTCAAAAGGAAATTGGCAAACTCATTTGCAATGAAGGATTTGGGTGCTGCAAAACAAATCTTTGGTATGAGAATAACTAGAGACAGGAAGAATCACAAATTAACATTGTCTCAAAGTGAGTACATAGAAAAGGTGTTGAAAATGTTTAATATGCAGAATTCAAAACCAGTTAGTATACCTTTGGCTAGCCATTTCAAATTAAGTAAGGCGGCGAGTCCCAAGACTCAGGAAGAAATGGCTCATATGTCTAAAGTTCCATATGCATCAGTAGTTGGAACCTTAATGTATGCAATGGTCTGCACAAGGCCTGATATTGCACATGCAGTGGGAGTTGTAAGCAGGTACATGAACAATCCAGGAAAAGAACATTGGATGGCGGTGAAGTGGATTCTCAGGTATTTGAGAGGTACTACAAATCAAGCATTATGCTTTGGTGGTTCAAACATTGCTCTACAGGGATATGTTGATGCAGATATGGCAGGTGACAGAGATAACCAGAGGAGCACCACATGATATCTATTTACTGTAGGTGGAACAGTTGTCAGTTGGGTTTCAAAAATCCGAAGTGTTGTTGCACTTTCAACAACAGAAGCAGAGTATGTTGCTGTTACAGAGGCTAGTAATGAAATGATTTGGTTACAAAGGTTTCTGGATGAATTGGGTAAGAAGCAGGAGTTGGGAAGGTTATATAGTGACAGCTAGAGTGCCATACATCTTGCAAAGAACTTTGCATTTCATTCCAAGTCTAAACATATACAGCTCAAGTACCATTTCATACGGTTAGCATTGGCAGATGGATAGTTGAAGCTAGAAAAGATACACACTGGCCAGAATCCTGCAGATATGTTAACAAAAGTTGTAACCAGGGAGAAACTGAGAATCTGCTCAGTTTCAATTGGTCTTCAAGTATGATGAAGAAGATAAGAAATAGCTAGGTCCAAAGTGGAGTCATTGTCTAGCAAATGAAGCAGAGGTGGAGTTGCTATAATCAGTCTCCAAGTGGGAGATTGTTGGGTGTGGAGCCTGATTATCTTCTGTATTCAAAGGTTTCAGCCAGATACCCCAGGAAGATTTTAGACCCCTCCACGCAGGTGGGATAATCCCCCCCGGCTAGGGGGTCCGGGGGCTAACGGTCCCCCGGCGAGGGTTTGGGGGCAGCACCCCTGAAGCTAAAAATATATGTAAAATTGGCTTGTAAAAGTCTAGTAATTTCTAGTCAATCTAGGCCGTTCATTAGGCAGATGATCTGACGGTAGAAGTTATGTTTAATTTAGGGTTTTTTGCCCTAGAAGGCAACCCCTCACTATATATGAGGGAATTGTATTGCATCTATGTATATCTGTAATATATAATTTTCTAACACCACTCTCCTACACCAGCCCCTAACCTATTTACAGACCCATCAAAGTCTAAATGCCAAAGTGACTCGTGGAATATGTTCTCACTGTCAGCTGTTATGTATTTAAGGTCTTTGGCTGTGATTTCCTTTTTATCATTTTCTACATTGTATAAGATGAAAGAGTCCATATCTGAATGCATGGAATATATGAGAAAGTTTTGTGGTTTTTCCTCACTACTGACCATGTGCTTCATCAAGGTCTCCCTATTATGAATCCAACTCACAAAAAGATAGAAAAGATAGATCAATGCCTTAGAAATAAGCCTCTTCGAGGGGCCAACCTCCTTTCCATTACACAAATGAACAATTCTTGGATGATTCAACTGACAAAAACTCCTTTCTATATATTGGAGTCTACGGGGTCACAATATAACCAAGCCGACCTAACAATAATAATATAAAGGCACAAAAATAACAATAGAGGGATTCTATGGGGCATAATAATAACAATATGGGGACAATAGGGGCATAATACTAACACTAAGGGATTCAATGACAATAGTAATGGGGGGATCACTAATATTATAGGGACCTAACATGCTCCTCTCCTTCAAAAAAGTGTTGTCCTTAACGCTTAAGTAGTTCTAGATGCTTATGTATAAAATTCTCATCCTCCCATGTGGAATCTTCAACGGGTAAGTTTTTCCACTTGATGAGATACTCTGAAATTGATCGATTTCGTAGCTGTCGAGTTCTTGTTTCTTTGACTGCTTCAGGTTCCACTATGATTTTTCCTTCCTCATCAAGCTCTGGAAATATTGTCTGAATTGGAAGCTTGTCACTTGTAACCTTCTTTAAGCATGAAACATGGAAAACTGGGTGCACTCAAGAAGCTGCAGGAAGCTCCAATTTGTATGCCATAGTACCTATCTTTTGCAACACCTTGTACGGACCATAATACTTTGGTGATCATTTGTTATCCTTCTTAGCTTGCTTGAGGGACATTTGTTTATATGGTTGTAGCCGTAGGAATACCCAGTCACCTACATCAAAACTTCTTTCGCTGCGATGTTGATTTGCCTGCTGTTTCATTCTATTCTGTGCCAAGGTGAGGTTATCCTTTAAGAGTTGGAGAACTTGTTGCTGATGCTCGATGTGATCTTCCACTGCTGGAATCTTAGAATTTTCTCTTAAATATGATGTGATGGATGGTGGATGATATCCATAAAGTGCCATAAATGGGGTCATTTTTGTTGCAGTATGGAAGCAAGTGTTATACCACCATTCAGCCAGAGGCAACCATTTGACTCATTGTGTCTGTTTATTAGATACAATGCAATGAATATATCCTTCCAAACATTTTTTTACTATCTCAGTTTTCCCATCAGATTGAGGATGATAAGATGAGCTATGAGCTAACTCAGTACCAAGACAAGAAAATAATTCTGTCCAAAACCAGTGAAAATGGGATCTCTGTCACTTACAATAATCTTCGGTTTTTCATGTAGCTTTTGAACTGTTTCCATAAATGCAGTAGAAACTGTACTCGCTTTAAATGGATGAGATAATGCACAAAAGTGTGCATACTTGGTAAGTCCGTCCACTACCACCATGATAACACTCTTTCCTTTGGACTTGGGTAAACCTGTGATAAAATCCATTGAAACCTCCTCCCAACGTTCGCTTGGAATGGATAAAGGTTGTAATAGTCCTGGAGTCTTAATTGTTTCAACTTTATTTTGTTGGCAAACTAAAAATTCCACCACAAACTTTTGAATATCCAATTTAAGGCCATCCCAAAAGAAATCCTTCTTAACCCTATGATAGGTTTTTAGAAATCCTGAGTGCCCTCCTAAGGGAGAGGTGTGCAATTCCCTAAGAACCTTTTGTTTGAGTTGGGAATTCTTACATAGGTATAACCAATCCTTGTACCATAACGAATCATTTTTCCAGATAAATGTATCAGATGTACTGAGATCTTTTTTTATCTTTATGATTGTCAGTGGTAGGCTTCCTTGTTGCCATAATTTTTCTTTCCATTTTTCTTGCCAACCTGAAGGCCTTCTCCAATGAATTTGGTTCCCAAAGGCGAACCTCATGTTGGATGTTATCTTTTAGAGTCCCTATGAACACATCAATCCTATGCTCCTTTGCAATATCTTTTACCTTTATATTCAATCTTTGGAAGTCCTCAATGTGCTCTATCATTAAACCCTTTTGTTTGAGATTTACGAATTGGCTAAAAAAAGTGTTGCTTTTTGTATCCTCATAATGTGCTATCATTTCATCTGTAAAAATAGCCCAAGTGACAATTTGTTTACGAGAGCAAAGCCATCAATACCATACAAAGTGATTTGGTTCCAAATATAAAGTTGCAATGCGTAGCTTTTGTGTGTTTTGCACATTATGGATATCGAAAAATTGCTCCATCTGTAGTATCCATGTTCCGGGATCCTTGCCATCAAACTTCCTCATATCGATCTTTGGAACATGGTGGTTCTTCATTCCAACATTAGAGTCTATGAAATCATGATTAACATTTATTTTGTTCTCATCATGAATTTCCTTTACTACCCTTTCGCCATTAGTAAGCATTCCTTGTAGAAACTTTGTCAAATCTGTCTTCAAATTTGTCTGCAAATCTTCCATGCCTTTCTTTAAATCATCCATCTTAGCTTCCATGCCATCCATCTTAGCTTCCACACCGTCCATCTTAGTTTCCACGCCGTCCATCTTAGCCTCCACGCTGTCCATCTTAGCTTCCAAGTCATTCATCTTAGTTTCTACCCCTTCTTTAAACCATCCATCTTAGCTTCTACGTCTTTCTTTAAGCCATCCATCTTATTTTCTGTTACCTTTTGTGCGAGTGAAATTTGTTGCAATTGGTTTTGTAATATTGATATATCATGTTGCATTTCTTCCTCTTCTTCATGAGTCATGCTAGAGCTTTCAGGTTGCTTACTAGGTGTTTCCATTTTCTTTCTTCGGGGCATCAATTACCGATAATAATGCTTCACTATGCCCTTGAATTCCTTCAAACTAATTTTTCAAACCAAGCTTATGCAAAAATTTAAAAAAAATACACACCTTTTTTCACTTTGTAGGAGCTTGATATTGAATCTGATGTACCTCTGTAATTTTGGATCTCCCAGTTCTGAAATCGTGACCTGTAGTAGCCCTCTGCGTCCTCTTTCCAATGCCACTAGTCTGATCGAAATTGGATTCTCCAAGGAAGAGTTATGCCAAATCTCCCATGGTGATCGGATTATAGACTAGTTCAGTAGAGAGAACTTGTACGACGTGCCACGTGTCATTGTTTCAGCCTTAGTACCTATAACTGATACATAGAAAACTAGAGGCCATCTTCTTTTTGAAACTTCTTATGATATTTCAATCTGATGCTCAAAACCAAAGTTATGACTATTTTCCCCAGGTCACTTGTTTGGAATGTAATTTGAGATTCTGCAAAAACTCCAACTTTCTTAGATCATATCTATACCAATATAGTGAGAGAAGCTCTGAAATTTTGGACCTGAAGTTCAAAACTATTTCGGTCCAAATGGATTTTTTTTTTTTTTTTAGCTTCTGAAACATCGCAATTTTTTTTTTATAGCGCAAATGGCACAATGACCTGTTTAGAGCAGTGAAACCCTAGAATCCAAAGCTCTGATACCAAATGTTATGAAACCAGCTCACAAAAATATAGAAAAGATAGATCAACACCTTAGAAATAAGCCTCTTCGAGGGCAACCTGCTTACATTACACAAATTAACAATTCTTGGATGATTCAACTGACAAAACCTCATTTCTATATATAGGAGTCTACGGGGTCACAATATAACCAAGCCGACCTAACAATAATAATATAAAGGCAAAAGAATAAAAATAGAGGGATTCTATGGGGCACAAGAATAACAATATGGGGACAATAGGGGCACAATAATAACAATAAGGGATAGATCGACAATAGTAATGGGGGGATCACTAATATTATAGGGACCTAACACTCCCTATATAATTTTCTTGGTTGGCCAAGCATGGATATGGTGGCATAAGACATATCCAACTACAAAGATCCCTGCAATTTTTCTCCCCATGAGCGAGATAGTAGCATTCCATATTTTGGTGGGATGTCTGCAACTAAAATGTCCATTAGAATGCTCTTTGCAGGGCACTGGACAAGAGTCACACGTAAGTCTTTGATTAGACCAAGGAATTTAACCTGGCTGGAGTCAAAAGAAAATAAATCCTTATAAGGCCTGGTCATGTCTAGTTTCAGTCTTTCCATTATTGCCTTTGGCATGAGATTGTGGGATTCCCTTGAGTCTAACATAGTGTTATGCAAAATTTTATCATGAATGTTTAGGCTGATGTAAAAAGGAGGAACTCCCCCTTGCTGATGAATACCATTATCCTCAGGGCCAAACAACAATTCAGGCTGGTCATCATTCAAAGTAACAGAATCCTCTCCCTCTCCTATGTTGAATGTCTCAGTTATCTGTGACCTATAAGATTCATTATTTACCAGTTCGGTCAAAGGAACTGATGTATTTAATTTAGCTATTTCATTTTTAATGTTGAAAGGGAGCTGAGGTTTGTTTGTTTGATTCAGATCTTCCTTAATGTGTGCAGTTTGAGTATCTTTATTCTATTTCTCAGTGGTAGGTATCTCAGTTTGTGTTTCTACTGTTTTGCCTTGATTTCTTTCATTTTGATTGTTTTCAGTGATTGCTTGGGTTTCAGTGGAGGTTATATCTACAATCCTAGGGGCTGAAGTTTCAATTGTTCCCTTAGGGAGAATTTGCAATACTTTGTTAACTGGAGCTTCTATTATTATCTTAGTCTAGGTTTGGATGGATCTTTTAATGGGAGTCTCATTATTCTTCTTACTTCTCAAGATATATTGTTTATGTACCTCATATATAGTTGACTCATATCCCTGTTTAAAATCAAAAGATTCACCAGATTCTAACTGCAATTATTGAAGCATATATAACTCCTGTTCTTCTTGAGTAAGAAAAACAATGTCTTCTTCTGTGGTTTCCAGTAAGTTAATTTGGGTATCATCCTCTGCTTCTTGGTTCTGTGAATCCTCAACATAGTTTTCTTGGAAGGGGGGCCTAATCTGTTGGTTTGGTGTAGCATTTTTTGCAGTATTAGGGTTCTTCCTAAAATTTGGGTTTCTTATTGGGGGTTGTTGTTGTTGATTCTCCCATTGATTTTTCCTCTCCATGTTCTCTAACCTATCCATGATTCTTTCTAAACTTTTAGCTAAAACATCTACTTTTCCATCTGAAGTTGAAGCTTCTTCTTTAAATACAACTTTATTTTCATTCCTCATTTGTGCTTTCTTAGCTAATAGGTTGGCCTCTACACTGACAACATTACTCTGCATTTGTTCAAGTGTTTCAGGATTTCTCTCCCTTAGCTGGTATGACATGTCAGCATCAAAACCATCAGGGAACTTAATTAATGCTAGGTCAGGTGGAGGTTTAATGTTGGCTGGAATTTCATTATAGATATTATTAAACCTAGTGCAATAGTCCTGAACGGACTCATTGGGAGCTCTCCTAATATTGTCATATTCAGAAAGTATTTGTAATGGGTTCTTCTTTCTCTCTCATCTATCAATGAATAACCTTTGAAAATTGGCTAATTCTGCAATATGGTTGGTAGGAAAGGCTTTGAACCACTTATTGACGAGTTTGGGCAAACAATCTCATTTGGACATCTGATTCATCTATTTCATGTAATTCAAAAAAGTCAGACATCTTGTTTAAATGCTGCTGGGCAGTGTAATGACTAGTAGAATCAAACATGAAAATATTACTCTGATAATATGCAGGCATGGTATGGAGTTGGCAGGTAGAACAAGAGGGGCATATCGGTTTGCCATTGCTGTAATTCTGGTTTTACTGGGGGGCAAAGTTGTGGTGGTTGAAGAAGGGATTGAAACCGATGGAGGTGAACTAGATGATGATGAAGATGATTGATTAATAAGTGGTTTAGGTGATTGGATTGTGGTAGATAAAATTGATGAATTTGTGTTAAAGGAAGGTGGATTTATAGCCAGTGAAGTTTGTGGAGAAACTCTAAGGGCAACAGTAGTAAGGGCAGCTAGTTCAGTAGATTGTTGAGTGTAAGAATCACCTATATTACTTATCAATTTAGAGGCCCAAGCTTCTAATTTGTCAAAAGTCTCAATGACTAATTTATCTAAATTTGAATGAATAACCCTTTTTGATTCAATGAGTTGAACAAACCTAGGATCTAAGACTATTTCGTGGATTGCATTCTCAGATTTACTTTTGAATAATGAGAGGTCAAATGACAAATCGAAAGGGATGTCCTCTAAAGTTGACAACTCCTTAGGGAGTGAATTGGATCTAACTAACCTGCTACTACTGGCTTGAGTTTCTGTTGTTTTAGGTTGTCTTAAAATTCTCTCTGGGTCATCCACTATAGTTGCAGGGTTCGGATCTGGGTTTGCCCTAGTATAGTGAATCTTTTTAGGAGCTAGAATTTTAAGTTTTTAAACTGTTTTTATGAAATTTTCTGAAAACTTACTTCAAGTAATGACCTTAAGGGGCTCAAGATTTAATTTAAGGTTTCCTTAAAGTTTTATGAGACTGAGGATCGAATTTCCCCAGTATGGTCACCAGAAATGTTATCACTCTGATAATTCTTTTGAAGTAAAAAGAAAGAAAAACCAAAGGTAACCACAAACCACTTTTGGAGATCAGGACCTAGCCTTCCTAATGCTCAGAGAGGGCTCTCTCTTTAAAATTTAACTTTGTTTTAGTTAATATGTTTTTAGGCTAGTTATGATTGTTCAAGGGGTTTTTGATTTGTATTTGAGATTGGGTGGTGGGATCTGCTTAGACAGATGGATAAAATGATGTCTTTTAGACCATTGGGCTATGGAGTCAAACAATAAGGAAGAAAAACTGGATTAACTCACTAAAGGGAATGTTCCAAGGGCAAGATAGCAGAGTGTTTTTTAGATCTTTGAGACAGAGGGGTGAAGGGGTTTCACGCGGGGTGAGAGAGCACTTAAGGGTTCTCAGACCCGAAT
This sequence comes from Pinus tabuliformis, assembly GCA_031772625.1. NCBI lineage: Eukaryota > Viridiplantae > Streptophyta > Pinopsida > Pinales > Pinaceae > Pinus > Pinus tabuliformis. The sequence goes on from CM062804.1 coordinate 434,746,911, forward strand.
AATGAATGAGGAATGAAGGGATAATCAAGATAAAAGGGCAATTAAGAATACTTTAACTTGGATATTCAAGAAATCAATCGAAACCAAAGAGCAATTAAGAATTCTTTACTTTAGATATCAGCAGAAAACATTTAGATGTATAACTTTTAAGATAGAGTGTAATTAAAAAAGTTCTGAAGTATGATTCCAGTTATAACATTTAGATTAAGAAACACATTAAAAATTATGAATAACTTTGAGAAAAATAACAATAACACATGAAAATACTTGTCTAAAATTGTCTCAAGACATGAATCCTTGGAAATGTCTGATCTTTATTTATTAATCCAGCTCGCTGGCTCAACAAATGATACAATAACCTTCTGGGTCTTTTAATCAAAAAGCCTATAGAAATGTCTAATAGAATCCACCCTACATACTTCGAATTTTGAAGTATTTATACAAATGGAGTTACAAAATATTTGAAACTGTATTCAGAACTAATCTAGGAGAAAATAAATACCTTCACGCAAGAAGATAGAGATAGCTATTGAACTGTTTCATGCTGTCCCTTTATTTTGGTTCTGCTGGCTTTGATCTTTTGCCCTTTTATCTGCTTTTTTGTTTGATCTTTCATGTTGGATGCTTCATTTACTTTAGCCTTTCATCTGATACACTTTGACTCTACTGATATGTCCACATCCTTTTACCATGTTGTTTTACTTTTATTGTACATTAACCTTTTTACTGCATATTTCTATAGTAAATCAATTAATTTCTCCCATGTTTCAGCATCAGGTAATTGTATTTTTAGCATCTTTCTATATGTTTCATCTGCCTTTGTGTATTTGGCAAAAGTAGGTTTATTGATAAACAAGTGTTTTACCTTGTTGACACCTAATCTTCATGATTGGGAATTTTATGTAAATAAATAAATTGGGAACGTGAACATTCATCGGGAGATCAACTGAACAATCACTCCCTATTGTATATAACAATGGGTTACCTATGGAATATAGACGAATTAGTTTTTTCTGCCTTTAGAGAGTTACTGCCTGGCCTGACATGGTATCAGAGCCAGCTCTAAAAATAATTGTAACTCCTGATCATTTCTGCCATTGCCTCTGTCCTGATCATTGCTGCCACTGCCTCTGTCCAGAGCGCCACTCTGCCTCTGCCTCTGTCGCTCTCTGAGCAGTCAGACCCAGAACTACTGTCGCTCTGAATGCCAGCTCTTTTTTTTTCATGGGAATGTAATCTGTTCCTTCTGATATGTTAGAGTCGGCCACAAAACACTGTATGCTAAGGTCCAGAATACACAGCGTCTCATAAAATTTGCATAAACTCCTGCAGATGGGTAACAAACATATGTTTTGTAGGATTCAAGCAGGGATAGCTTTTTAACGGCAAGTTTTATCAGTTTTTTTGCACTGCATTCCGTTTTTCGAATTTCGTTGTCACCAAATTTGAACATTAACATGAAGACGAATGGAGCTGAGAAAGAGCACTACTGTGCGCTTGAATATTAATGCGCAGTCGTATTAACCTTTGAGTGTAGATGGGCAAGTGGTATTATCATTTTGATGTTGCATTAGTAAGCCTTTTGAATTAAAGATGTTTGTATATGCCTTGGACGCTGTCGGTTCAGCCATTGGATTTATAATGTATACAACGCTGTTTGTATAGGCCTGACATGGTTATATGCCTTGTTTATGTTTTGAACGCGCTGTTTGTATATGCCTTGGACGCTGTCGGTTCAGCCATTGGATTTATAATGTATACAATGCGGTTTGTATAAGCCTTTAATGTTCACACGGTGATTCTATCATGGGCATTGACATTTTCCATAGGCGATGAACAGCTCTTTGGTTCTAGTTGGAAACGCCTCGCTGTTTATAATATAGCTGATAACATTGACCTTCTTGGTGGATCATGAATTTATCTGATGTAAGTAGCATTGAGGCTTTGATATGATCCGGTGGTGCCCTTTTTTAGCTTTTGTTTATGATTGGGTTTTGCATATTACAAATGTGGTACTGTTAAGGATTTAAACACATCATATTATATTGTAAGCAGAAAGGGAGGTTGTCTCATGAATGGATCATGACGGCATTAAAATAGCCTGTACATATGGTGGCTATATTATATGAGGATCCTTGAAGGAATTGAAGAAACAGTACATAAAAGTATTTGAATTTTTTTTGCCCTTTTGAGTACAATTTCACTGTATATCAGCAGAAGTATTTTTTTCTATCAGCAGAAGTTTTTTTTACAGAATGCATTCAATCATCTCTATGGTAGGAATAGTTCTCACTGGCAAGGAGAACTACCCTGAATGGTCCCGGATGATAAAACACACCCTCATCTTCAATGAGTTGTGGAAGGGAGTGTGTGTCGGAGAAGGAGACAATGACCCAGTACAGCCTACATCAGACAAAGAGCTCGTCATTTGGGAAAACAAGAACAACAAAGCCTATGCATTAATCGCAACATCTGTAAATGAAGAAGTAAGTCGCCATATTTCATCATATTCAACTGCCTTTGAAGATTTACAAAAGCTGAAAGAACTCTATGACTCACATTCTGCACTTGAAGTTGTTCAGCTCATGATTAAACTCTTCACTCTTGAACTGAAAAATAATGATCCTCTTGCTCTTGCATCTGAAGTAAAATCCATAATGCATGATATCAAATCCACTAAGGTTGAGCTGGATATCCCTCTTATTGCTTTTCTCAAGGCACTCTATCCTACCTACTCCAATTATCTTGAGTCTTTACAAGCAAATGGAAATCTTAAAGATATAACGTTTGACTCTCTTGTGAAAAAGTTTGATGAAAGAGAAAAAGCCTTTGGAAAGAAGACAGCTCCTGAATCTTCTGAAGAGACTGTGTGCCTTGCTCATAAAGAAAAGCATTCTGCTCAAGATTCTACAAGAGGAAGAGGTGGACGAAGAGGAAGATACTTCAGAGGCAGGGGGGCAGACATTCTCAAGGAGAAAAAGCAGATCTGCACTGCATTCGCTGCAAACGAAATGGATCACATGATGCTTCTACATGCAAGCTACCATGGGACAAAATTGAGCAGAAAAGAAACCAGCAGAAAGGTAAAACTGATGATACAGACAAAGGTAAAGCACCTGAATCCGCTCACTATATTGAGGCACAATGTAACATTGGAGTAAATGAAGATTTGTTTAATGCTTCACTTGCTTCTTCGAAAAATAATTGGTTGCTTGATTCAGGAGCAACCTGTCATATGATTCATAGAAAATATTTTTTTGAAGATTTCACTGACAATGTTGATGGAGGAGTATACTTTTCAGATCAGTAAAAAATAAAGCCATCAGGGCTTGGCACAATCAGGCTTAAACTGCCTGGTCTTCCAGACTTTCTTCTGGATCATGTTCTATATCTCCCACAGCTCAAGAGAAACTTGCTGTCCTTGGTCCACATCCGCCAGCAAGGTCACTCCATTCATATGTTTGATGGCAAGCTTGAGGTAAGAAAAGCATCTGACCACTCACTTGTCATGAGGGGAATAGAAGAAGAAAGGCTTCTCAAACTGCAAGGAACCTCTTCTCATGCACAACATTTCTCATATATTTCTCATCATGAAGAAGGTACACTTCCATCAAGTTTATTATGGCATGCTAGATTTGGACATTTAAACTATGATAGTCTCCGCTTATTGAAGAAAAATGGCGTTGCTGGGTTGCCTACAATTCCTAGGAAACATAAGCAATGTGATGCTTGCATTCTAGGAAAGCATAGCAAACAGTCTTTTCATGATTCACATTCAAGAGCACATAGGAAGCTTGAACTCATTCATTCAGATTTATGTGGTCCAATGCCTGTTCCTTCTGCAAATGGAAATAAATATATCATGACATTTATTGATGATTACACCAGAATGTGTTGGGTTTATTTATTGAAGAACAAATCTGATGCTTTTCAAACATTCAAGAATTTTCATAAATGGATTGAAAATCATGCACAATCTCATATTGAGTCTATTCGCACTGATAATGGAAAAGAATATACATCAAATGAATTTGAAAACTATCTTCGCCAACATGGGATCAAACATCAAACAACTGTGCCTTATAATCCCCAACAGAATGGTGTAGCTGAAAGAATGAATAGAACAATCTCGAATATGGTACGATCCATGCTTTTCTTCAAAAATGTAAAGATAATGTTTTGGGCTGATGCTGTTCTATGTGCTGCATACATAAAGAATAGATGTCCATCTAATGTTATAAGAAACAAAACTCCTTATGAATTGTGGTATGGACATGTTCCTTCGGTAAAACATCTCAGGATCTTTGGTTCCACCTGTTATGCTTTGATACCAAAGGTACATAGAAACAAACTTGGTGCTAGAAGTCGTAAGTGTATTTTCCTGGGGTATTCAAACACCTCCAAAGCATACCGTCTCTATGATGAAGTAAATAAAAAGTTTGTTGTATCTAGAGATGTAATTTTTCTTGAATCATTCAAATCTGACAATGTTGTTGAGCGGCAACTTGATCGCTTGGATAGATTCACAAAAACAAAATCATTTCAAGAATTTGATAATCAGATTCCACATCTTGAAGGAGGTATTCTTATACTAGATCAACATGTGGAATCTTCTTCTGAAGAACAATCTCCCCTGCATGAAACTCCAACAACGGATGATGCTTTAAGTGATGTAATTGATAGAATTGGGAGACTCAATCTTGATTCAGTCCCAACTCAATCAATAGAGCAGCCTGGACCATCTCAGAAAGGTCCCCAAAGTGGCTGACAAAGACACTTGAAAGTGTTCATCCTGATGAAATTGGAAAAACAGGAACCAGAAAGTCAAACCGACAAAATGGAGGTGATGTAGATGACTCTAATTCACCCGTTGATATGGATGTTACTTATGATTGTGAATTGAACTTGTCTACAGATTTTGAACCAACTTCCTTCAAAGAAGCTGCTTCTCATGATGAATGGAAAGAAGCGATGCAAAAGGAGTATGATGCTCTCATAAAGAATGGCACTTGGAAGCTGGTTGATCCTCCATTTGGAACCAAACCAATTGGCTGCAAGTGGGTCTACAAGAACAAGTACAAAGCTGATGGCTCACTTGACAAGCACAAAGCTAGGCTTGTGGCAAAAGGTTTTGCACAGAAGCAAGGGGTCGATTATGAGGAAACTTTTGCCCCCACAGCAAAATGGGCCACCATCCGGACACTCTTTGCACTAGCTGCTCAGAACGGTTGGAAAGTCCATCAAATGGATGTAAAAACTGCATTCTTGAATGGAGATCTAAAAGAGAATGTTTTTATGTCCCAGCCTGAAGGATTTGGTGTGAAAGGACATGAACAAAAAGTATGAAAACTTGTGAAGTCCTTGTATGGCCTCAAACAAGCACCGCGAGCCTGGTATGAAAAACTAACTGAGCATCTTCTGAAACTCAACTTCAATCATTTTGATCTTGATGATGCAAATTTATTTGTCAAGAAAGTTGGCAAAACAGTTGTATATCTTGTGGTATATGTAGATGATCTTTTAATGACAGGGAACAATGAAAGCTACATTGCATCCATAAAGAAGGAATTGGGAAAAAGTTTTGAAATGACTGATTTGGGCTATGTTCATTACTATCTTGGTATTGAAGTAACCCAACATCCAAAATCCATATTTCTTTCTCAAAAGAAATACATTGGAGATTTGTTAAACAGATTTGGCATGACAGAGTGCAATCCTAGAGTTTAGGCTTCTGTGATCCATATCAAGTTTACAAAGGATTTTTCGGCGAAGATCACATGAGACATCATGTCTCATGTGAACTTCGCCGAAAAATCCTTTGTAAAAGAGTGCAATCCTCTTTCTACTCCAATGGAACAAAACTTAAAGCTCACATCTATTGAAGGAAAGGAATTTGAGGATGCAACAAAGTATAGACAGCTTGTAGGAAGTCTCATCTACCTCACTACTACCAGACCAAACATTTCATTTACTATTGGAATCCTCTCCAGGTTCATGCAAAAGCCTTGTGAGGGAAATTGGTCTGTTGCAAAAAGAGTTCTAAGGTACTTGAAGGGAACTCAAGACCTTGGAATCAAGTATACACAGGTGGACGACTTCAGCTTGATTGGATACTCTGATTCAGACTTCGATGGAGACAAAGAAACTGGGGTATCTACTTCAGGATATGCTATGAGTCTTGGATCAGGAGCTGTCTCCTGGAGATCACACAAACAATCAGTTCCAGCAGATTCCACAACAGAAGCAGAATACGTGGCAGCAGCTGAAGCAACGAAAGAAATTGTGTGGCTCAGGAAAATTCTTGAAGTTTTGCAGGTAAAACAAGTACAATCAACTCCACTCATGATTGATAACACCTCTGCAATAAAGTTGGCCAAGAACCCAAAGTTCCGTGATCGAACAAAGCATATCAATACTAAATATCATTTGATTCGACATCATGTTGAGGCCAAAACAATCCATCTCCGTCATTTTTCCACAAATGAGCAAATTGCAGACATCTTCACCAAAGCACTTGGAAGGGAAAAGCTTGAACGATTCAGAATGATGCTTGGACTCAACAACATCCCTTCAGATTAAGGGGGGGAATGTTGACACCTAATCTTCATGATTGGGAATTTTATGTAAATAAATAAATTGGGAAGGTGAACAGTCATCGGGAGATGAACTGAACAATCACTCCCTATTGTATATAACAATGGGTTACCTATGGAATATAGACGAATCAGTTTTTTCTGCCTTTAGAGAGTTACTGCCTGGCCTGACATACCTCATGGTGGAGGTGAAACAAGTTTTCAAATGTTTGGTAGAGTACTTTGTCTGTTGGCAATGCCTTTATTGATGATGTATTTACCTGATCTTTTGCTACCTCTCTGATTTTCTTGTTGTAATCCTCCTGTGTCATCAGGTTATCATTTATCACTAAGGGATTGGGTAATCCATTTTCTCTCAAAATTTGGAACTTAGCCATAAATCTGTCAACAACTAGCTGCATATTCTGACACTTGTCCTCCAAGTTTTGCATCAAGTTCCTGTTGGAGAGGACCTTTTTGACCTCCAAAATTGTCTCTATTTTTTCCTCTATTTCCAATTCCTGCAGCTCATACTTATTCTTGTTGTTAAGGAATTGGATAATTCTGGCAGCCTCTTCTGACATTTGTCCTAATTCTACTTTTACTTTCTGGATGGCCTCTGTAGCCAATTTTATCAAATCTATTTGCTCGAAAATCACCTGAATAGATGGCCAAATATCATTGACAGAGTCAATGATATTGGTCCATATTTGTTCCTTAGCCTACCCAAGGGGTTATTTCAGTGTTAAGTCCTTTTCCAGGGCTTTCAATCTTTCACTCATCCTAGTAGCCTTTTGCACTTCTTCTTTGTGCATGATTTTGGCAAGCTTGTAATCAGTTTCCAAGCTTGTCACTTTCTCTTTGAGCTTATTCATCTCTATGGTTTGTATGGACATTTCTTCCATAGCTTTAACCAATTTTCTTGCTTCTTCAATTGATGTACCTGTTGCTGATGTAGATGTTGTAGAAATCAGTTGTGTTGTGGCCATTGAAGTTGTGGGAGCCAATGTGGAAGGAACAACCGTGGTAACTGTTGGGACGACATTTACCGAGGTAGTGCCAAGATCAGTTTGCTTTAATTGGATTAAGCTGTCCAATTCCTTTTTTGTCTCCCTCAACTGATCATTGAGTTTAAGGACTAAGTCCATTAACTCTTCATGCTTTTTTTGGCTTTCCAAGACTTCCTATGTCTGGGGGTGCTGCAGTTGAGGTATCTTCAACTGTTTCTTGAGGGCTGCAATGTCATCATTATTCTTTTTGATTAATTGTTTAGTAGCCTTGATGTCTTTGGGATCATGTCCCAATTCAACTACCAAGTCTTCCAAAGACTTGATTCTGGTGTCTTTGGCTTGTGAGGAGGCCTTTTCCAATTGATAATGGGCTGAAACGTTATTCAGTGAATTCTGCAATTGATGAGCAGCCGTGGCCTTTCCTATAAGGGTGGAGTAAATCATTTCTCCGGCCTGCTTGTGAAATTCAATTTGGTCAACGAGATGAATATCCCTTGCCAATACTTCAAAGTCTATCTTCTTGAAATCTGCTGATGTTCTTGGTTGTTGTACAGTTGGCTTTATGAAGGACATTTGCATCTTTCCTTCCTTGATGTCAAAAGCTGACATCAACCTACTTTGATTAGGGGGTGTAAGCTTGAAATACTGTGCATAGGATTCCACCTTCAGTTTCTCATTTCTCATTTTAATCTCCTTGAACCTGTCCTTAATGTCCCTATCTCTATCAACAGGCTTATTGAATGAGGAGACTTCTACACTGAGTTGCCTTTCTAAAATTTGAGTTTTTGATGTAGATGGATCCTATGTTTCTCCAGATGGAGTTGTGCCTTTGCTCATGTCTAACTCATTATCAATTATTTCTACTGAGCCTTCTGTGTCTTCCTGTTTTGAAATAGGATTGAGCCTAGGCATTTTTCTTTGGCTAGCTTCATACTGTACATTGGAAGTGTCCATACCTGAGCTAGAGCCTTCCTCTTTGTTCCTTTTGGGATTCTTTTCCTCATTCTGAGGAGTCTACAAAATAGGAAGGGTACTCATGGTTCCTTCTTGCTCTGGTACCTGCAGGAATGAGATTTCATCAAGCTGTTTCTCTAAATCAAGCAAGGTATTTTCAACATCTACCTTTGTATTATCCCTATCTATGAGAGTGTTTTCCAACCACTCAGATTGGTTGGCATATCTCTCTATTTCTGGTATAGGGTGATGAATGTAAGGTCCCAATTTGACCTTTTGTCTTAGTTTGGTTATAAACCCTTGAGGGTCATACCTCCACATGAAACTGTTCTGAAACTTCATTTGTTGCAGAATTTGATCTGCTTCCTCTCCTGCCTCTCTAGAATTGCAAATAAAAGGGCCTAACTAGTTTTTGATCTTGAACTGAGTCCTTTTCTTGGCTGAGACAAAGTTGATATCATTAGAGTTCATTATCTGCCTATAATATTCCAAAGCAAATAACCTCATGGGGAGGTATTTGGGCAGTTTGTACGGGGCAAGCTGGCAACCATAGATTCTTATTTCGGTGTGATTTTGGTAAAGGTACCAATCTCCCACCTTAATTTGTTTGGATAACTGGAGCACTCTTTTGATTTCTTGGCTTATTCTAGGTGGAGGGCTTCCTATCAGCATGGTCATGACTAGATGGACAAAAGAGTCAATGAAGTCTGTGTAGGTGTATGGTGATGAATACCTGTGGAATAGTGGTGTCCAAAATATAATAGACTTGGGCTGGCCTTTAGTATCCAGCTTCTGGATGGTGAAGGGAAATCTATCTGACTAATAATACAAAAACATGTGGTAAAGTACATATGAGTACTTGAATACTCTCTCATTGTGCATTCTGGTAAATTGTTCATGCATCCTTTCAGCTATGAATTGGGCATAATTGTACAAAGTAGCAGGAGGCTTTCTTGGGGTGAAAATGGACATGAAGGCTAGGATGAGCTCATCAACGAATTCATCTGTGGTATAGCCCAGAATACATGATATCATGGTTACAATTTGCTTGCCCCTTTCAGAGAAAATGGCAAAAACATATGGAGGGGCATCTGTAGGAATGTGCTGCTCTTCTACAATGAAAGTTTGGAATATTTGGGCCAGTTTAGATGGACTCAATTTGGTGTACTGGTCTAACAAATCCCCAATGGAGAGAGGGGTTAGGTTTGGACCTAGTTGGACTTGAAACATTTAATTGATTGACTCAGTTGTAATAGTAAACAAGACTTTTTGTTTTGGGGACATTATAGCTCTCTCACTAGGAATGTAACAAGCTTGGCAGAGATGAACAATCTCAGGAAAGATATGTACTTGTGGAAACTGGTATTTGGGCAAATTGGACTCCCAAAGGCCAATGTCATGAGTATGGTTTAGATATCTATCCTTACTCCAACAATGGATTTTGAGCAGGAGTGTATAGGCACTTTTGTCTTTGATTTGAAAATCCTTGTCCACCAGGGGAAGGTGGTCAAGGTCCAAATGGGGGGTTGTCACTTGTCTGACATCCATGGCGATGGGGGTAGCCATAATTCAGTTCTTGTGGATTGAATTGACTTATATAGGTTTATATCAGAGGTTTGAAGGTAATTTGGAAGCTTTCAGAAGGGTTTGGGTATTTTAGTCAGGCACACACTTCAATTTTAAAGTAATTTCAATTAATTTTACTTAATTAGAACACTTTAAAGACTGAACGCTTTCAAATTGAAAGGGTGTCTGATAATTTCTCTTCAAATACATGGAATTTGGGTGAATTAACTTCAAATTGGTGTTGTTGGCAACTGCAAAAGGTTGTTGGGTTTTTGGTACGGACTGAGAGCTTGTTTGGGGTCTCTGCAACTTCTTCAGGAGTAAAATTTGAGGTCAATTGGTGATTTCAGCGTTTGAAGGTGTCGCAATGGTTTGCAAAGGTTTTCAAAGAAGTTGATTGAAAAAAGGCCAAATGGGGCTTCTCGGCCTTTTTATTGAACAACAGTCACTTTTTGGCAGACGAATTACAAATGAATAGTGGGCGGTTTTTTGGGTTGGGCGGGGAGGTGGTTTCCCAAGCCATCACACCGCTTTATTGGAGGAGGCGGTATTTTGGCGAGGTCACTTGATCTACCTTAACGCTTGACACGTAGCAAATGGGGGCCCAGGAAATACCAATTTATCGGGCGGGTAAAGGTCGGACATCGGGTGAACCCGATATGGCTGTCAACCGTTGGATTTGTGTGCTGACAATCAGACGACAGTCAGGTGATAGATTAGCACAAATGAAATGGGAAAAGGTTTTGGGGGCGCAGGGCTTTAATCCATGGTGGTTTGTGATTATTTATGAGTCAAACATGGGATTAAATGATCGGACAGGGTTAATGAAGGGATTATCTTAACTTTACCGAGAATTTGTGGGTTAAGAGGGTTTTATGATTAATGGAAAAAACCTGTGAGCAATTTATGAAACCGACGTTTCGGACTAGCTAGGTGAGTCCATCATCAGGGAAATGAGATCTGTATTTTGAGAAGAGAGAGTCAAGAAGATGTGAACCTATTAATAGAAGGATAGAGGGTTTTGTCAAGGGGCATGGGATAAAAATATAGTTTATAGTTAAACTAAGGGTTGGGGTATTATATACGGGATTTATTTATATATGGGGAAAGGTATATTGGGAGCTATATTATTAAGTTAGAAAATAATATGAATTGAAATGAGCGGAGTGAAAATACTACTAAGCATAATGTAATATTTGTGCATTTTCTTCACATGCACTTATACTTGGGATGAAATCTTTTTGTGGGTATTTTGAGTGAAATGGAATTTAACATGAGGTTTTTTACTTTTCATAGGAAAATGGAGTTTAACCTTAGGAAAATGGGTTTTATTAGGGTAATGAAGGGAATTCTAACACTTGATGTCCATAAGTCATTAAGTCGAGGGTCCGGTCCCACCAAAAGACAGAGAAATGCTCTGAGCCTTTATGAATTGAAGGATTTTTAGTACTAGAACATACTTGTGGATGAGGAAATTAGTAAGTATAGGGATGAAATGAATAAGTGGAAGTCAATTAAATCAACTTGTAAACCTCTGTTTTTGCTTTCTTAATTGCTCATGCACATTGAAACATATGATTAAACATGATAAATTTGTTTTTGTCCAATCAACTTTATACTTTAGCAACCTTTCTTCTACTTACCCATTACTTACCCTAACATTTTTTTCTTCACTTATTTCGGTGCATTTAAGCTAGCATACCCTTTTGTTTCCTTTTCTTTTATAAATTAAATTATCTAATTCTAACCTTATATCTTCCAAGGGCTCAAATTAAACTGATGAGCTCCTTTTATTTTCTCTACCTATCTAATGATCTGCCAAGATTAAGCTGTTTGGTCAGATTTTATTCTCTAACTATAAACATAAAATTCCAAGCATGAAATAGTCAAGATTAAGCATGTTTGACTAGCATGGGTTGTGGCATGTATGACAAGCTGCACAGAACCATTATTTAAGACAGTAAAGCAGTAAAATAGTATTGGAATTTAGACTTGCACACTTCCATGATCTGTTTTTGTTTTTGGGGTTCATATACTTTCATTTTTTGATCTTTTCTTATTCTTTTTGTCCTTTGATATTTCTTTTAGGACACACCCTCTTTACATTTTTTAATTTTTAATATGGAAAACATTTGCAGAAAGCAAAGGTATGTACAATATTACAAGGCTTAACCTTAGCCAATCCAAAATTATGAATCCTATCACTATAGGACTCTAACACACCTGTCACCTAAAATCTTATGAAGTCCAACTCAATTTATCCAACATTGCTATGCTAGGGCACAAAACCCTAATATCAACTCAACTTTATATAAAGCCCAACATTGTCAAATATACTATGTCGCCTATCCTAGTATATCGTCTAATAGGTTGCCTCATTATATAGCACAATAAATTTTGTAATAAGATGCTCCCAAAAACTCAAATGCGATAGCAACATTATTTCACGTTGGTTAAAAAAATGATGCAGGAAGTGTTAATGCTACTTCACAGATGAGAATAACCTTGCTCCAAATGATAATTATTTTAACGCTCTCCAAATCTTGATAATGTTGCAGAATATAGGTGAGCCATTCTCTTCCTACAATAATATAACGCGCTCTTCCACCATATAATACTGTCAATCATAATATAATGTTGCCTCATAGCTGGAAACCATGCAACGTTGCCAGAAGTTGTCCCAAAAGTTGTGCCAGGTGCCATAAAATAATAATAATGCTATGCCAATAAATAATAGTGACACTGCCATAAGTGTGCCAAACGTTATGCTAGAAGTTTTGCTAGAAAATAATAATGAAGATGCTAAAGTATATAATGTAACATCCACTGCCAATAACCGACTATATCGTCCTGCCATTATATCAACAATATCTACCATAATGCATATGTGCCACATAACTCTAATTTGATGCGATTTCTAATCAATTAATTGCGTCTGGCATACAATAACTTTCCCCTTTAAATTGTTAAGCATTATTGACCTCGATTTTATTTGATTTTCTCTTTTGTTCATCCAGATAATTTCCTGTAGAAATGCCTTCTAGAATGTTTAGATCTAGAATTTCTTGTTGATCTATTGCAGTGCCATTTGCAGCTTTCCTCGCTCTTATCTATTCCCTTGAGAACTTGGATTTTTTTATTATTTTTGTCATAACTACTGTCTTCTGGCGTAGCCTCTTTTTCTCGCTGTCTTTCAATATTTTCGATGCATACATTTCCTCTAACTTCCAACATGTCCTTTTACACTACTGCCAAATCATCAGTAGCATGTGATGCTTTTAATCTTTTCCTCCAATTTCTGGGTGGATGATTGTTTTATTTATTTGTTTATTTATTTCATATCGACAAATCATTGGAGATATCACTTCCTCTGGTAGGATTTTTGTGTATGAAACAGACACATTTTCACTGTTCTCCACAATATCCTATTGCAATATTGTACAGTCATTAACAGGTTCTCTCACAAAAATGTTTTTTGTACTGCATATGGATTGATTATTTACTAGTGTAAGAATATTTTGAAACAGTTTCAGTGTGCTACACATTCGCATTTTGTCAACAAATTTGTCCAAGGCCAAGTCCTTGGGGGCTTGTTTCTCACCCTAAGCCATTCCATTGACAAGCATCTTCTCTATGCTCAATCTACCATCTCTGGTACTGTAACCCAATCAGATTTTGTTTAATGGAAACTTGTTAAAGTGTATCATGAAAAAAGTACATCTTTTGCTACTCAGTACAATGTGGGTTAGCATGGAATGCTTCACAACATAGTGGTTCCAATGTATTTTAAAAGTGAATAATTTGGCAACTGTGATGTCCACTTAAAACCTTGAGTCAGATATGCAAAGAAAATATTGGAGGTTCAGTAGCTCCTTCCACTTTTATACTCTCAAAATAACTGATGTTTATATGATTTTCCTTCCTTTTGTATTTTCCTACTTTTCATAACAATCTCATGCCATCCTACACATAACCCATAGAGCTTGTGAATCGCATTTATTGGCCAATCATGTATTTAAGGAACATTGTCTTCCCATGAGGTACCACTACTCTAACATGGATGTTAACAAGACTGTTCATTGCTTCATGAGCAACTCCCCCTGAGATCATGACTGATTCATTATGTTATTGAAATCATAGGCTGTTCATTTTTCTTCCTCTTCCATACTTTGGCAGGCTGTTTTCTACTATCTGTATTTATTTTTGATTCTGATTTTGGTCTGATTTGGTTTTCCTCCATCATCTATTTAGGATTCTTTAGGGTATATGGCAGCATGCAGTCATTGGCTTTGTGTCCAAGGTTGTGACATAAATAACACCTTATTTGACCAAGGCATGGTTGAGCTGGTGTGTGTCTTTTTGTAACCCTTTTTTCATGTACTTTACATTCAACAAGTTTATGTCCAAATTCATTGCACAAATAATAGTAACCATGGAAATGATTTGTGTACCTGGTTGTTGATGTTCTCCTTTGTTTGCTTGCTGGATAGTACCTTCTTGTTTGTTGCATGTTTTACTGAATAGTCTTGATCTTATTGTTCTTACAATCTGTTGCCAAATGTCCATGTTCATGGGAGGAAAACCATGTGATGGTTTTCCTAGGAGCAAAGAATATTCTTTGAGATCTTCTGAACTTGTTCAACTCATTTTCAGGAGAGAATCATCTTCTTGCAGTGAACCCTTTCTTCATCTCATTCATTGGATTTTGATATTACTGCTTGTTTTTGTTTTCTTTACAAAACATGCTGCTGTTAGACTCTTCTTTTGTAGGTCCTTTTGGAGCTGCTTCATTATCATCTTTAATGGTTTCCTTTATTGAGTTCTTCATGGAGGCAAGGTCCTCTTCTAGCTTCTTACACAACCTATTCTTTTCTTCTAACTTCTAGTTGAAACAACCTCAGCTTCTAATCTTTTACATTGTAGGTCTCTCTCGATTTTACTACTCATCGCCTCTTCTAGTCTCCTCGCTTCTTCTAGTTGTGTCTTCACGCTGGCAATTTCCTCCTTGTACTCATGCTCTTTCCCATCACATATCTGCACCAGTTTCTTTATATCTTTGTTTTCACTTTTAAATCTTTCTATTTCAGTCAAGGCTACGTCAAGATTGGTTTGTTATTCAACTGTATTTCCATCATGGCAATCAAATCCATTCGTACTAGTAGAGATCTCATTTGACTGGATGCCTTCCTTTTGACAAGATTTTTTCTTTTTCCTCTTCATATTCTCCTTCTTGAAAGTGCAACTACTAGTGTCTCCTTCATGCATGAGATGCAATCGATCCCAAATTTATTTTGCATATTTTAAGTCTATTATTCTACCAAGATCCTTATTATGAAGATACTTATACATTACAAATTTTGCTTTAGCATTCCACTATTGTTCTTGCAAAGAGGGAGAATCTTTGTAGTAGCCATCACATACTAGTTTCCATACATCAGGTCCGTAAGATATCAGTTCAGATTTTACCTTATCTCTCCATTCATGAAAGTTTGTTGCACTCAACACAGGTACACTTTGATAGTCCATGACTCACCCAGATCTACCTTCAAGTTGTTAGGCTTATACAGAAGGAACTTGATCTGATACTAATTAATGAAAACTTGACTAAACTGGTGGGGGGGAGGGCGGGGGGGTGGGGTTGAATCAGTTTAGTATACTCATGGAAATTAATATTCTTTTCTTAAAACTCATTAATTGAAACATTACATGAGCATCTTAACAAATAATGACCAACATATTGAATATGTGAACAAGAATTAATAAGCAAACCAAACCATCACATGAACACGTAATAGAAACACATATTGACACTAGATATATGTGGAAACCCATAAAGGGAGAAGACCATGATTTTATTATTGTTGTGATGCAAAAGAAAGCTCCTACTCCTTATTACATCTTATTTTCTGTAGGCCCCAACCTACAAGAGGCTGCTACCTCAATTTTCTGGAAGCTACAACATGCAAGGAAGCTCCAACTCCCATATATTTCCTGTAGGCTAGAACCCACAGGAGGCTCCTACCTCAACCAATTGCAACTAGATATTTATCAAGATACAACTTGAAAGGAAACTACTATCCCCCGATGCAATCAAGAAATAACGATTTGCTGGTTTGCCTGGTCATAAATTATGCATGTCTCCCTCTTCATTTCTTCCTGTTCTTCCCTTAAAATATGCATCACATCAACTCCATATGTGCCAAGTAACTAATGCATAATAGTTCTATCATCTCTCTCACATTCTCTAACTATATTTTTTTCTTCCAAAATCACATCTTTTATAGAAATTGTATGTTGTTTGTTTGTATCCCACATAGAAATACGAAGTGAATAGGCTTGACTCTTTTCCTTCCACTCATTCGTTTCCAAACTCTTCAGATCTTGAATATTAGAAAAAAAATAATAATTGGGTACAAACTGAACTAACATCACAATCATTGAAAGAATCGAAAAGGAACACCAGCTTAGCAAATACATGAAACCAGTCAGGATACATTGAATGGATAAAAAATTGATTCACAAAATAACCTAAGCATTCACTAACACTCAAGAGGATATACGGTGCCAAAAAACAAATGATTAGCATTATAACATTCACAAGAAAAACCAGGAGTTTATTATTTTCAATTGTATTTGATAGGTATGAATCCTTTGGCCAATGATAATATTTAGACTTATCAGCTTCAAAACTATGAACATCCACAAAAGGTATACACTCCAAACCTTAATTTGATACAAGAGTTTTGTACGAGGATGAATCAATTGAAACAAAATCCTCAATCTGATAAGAAATCAATTCTTGAAAGTTGAAAGATTTATATCCGAAAAACCGAAATCCTTCCAAGAAGGAATTAACATTCATGGAAACCATGTAGAGAAAATACTTTTGCGAGAAAATCTATATATGATTTAGTTCAAGGATCTTACCAAAGTCGTGAGAACCTAACATAACTATCAATAGAAGTTGAAGTGCCTCAAATTCCTAATAAGTCCCAGATATTTCAAGGATTATAGAATTGTATTTTGAAGATTGGATCAGATCATGCATGGTGTGAAAAAAACTACGATAACTAATTTCAATAAGATCACTAGCACCAAATAACAACCATCTACATCACTTATTTTATAGGATTTTTCAACTCCAAAAAACATATTACCCATGTCATAAATTTTATTCTAAATGCACATCTAAGAATGGATAGACTACAAAAATCTCATGAGTAACCTGAAATGAAGAATTCTCCTAATGCAAGACAAGAAATGATAAGGGATGGAATGGGTACTTGATCAATTGCTTGTTTTCCTTTTCATCACTGATACCCTCACTACCTTGTGTCGATTCAAAATCCAACGCATTAAATGATGAAATTGAAGAGCATGGAGTAACTTCTTCACAATTTAATACATTAAAAACAACAGAGCACAAAGGATAGTAAGGTGATGAGGAAGTTTCCATGAGAAAATATTCTTTCGTCGAATTAGATTCTAAATATAAATATTTCAAATCTAAATCTTCTTGGGGAACCGAAAGTTCATCAGGTGCACTTGGGCATACATAACCATATACATCAATAGAGTCATCCTCATTAGAATGGTGGTTTCCCAAGACTTTAGATGGATTAGGGAGATGGATTTAATTTGTTTGACTGTCAATATTAGTAGATTTAAAATCAATTGAGAGCGAAGGGAAATTATATTGACATAGAGGAATTTGAAACACAAAAGAAAGATCAAAATAATCTTCACCTTCTTGTTACTATACTTTTGAAATGTGACTAACTTGCACATGATCATTATTTAGACTTAGAAGAGAATGATCAAGAAGATCAAAGGGCAAGGAGTTATGAGAATGGGATGATAGAGGAGGACAAACATCCGTTGAATAAGTCATGCTCTTAACCTAATCATATTCAATATTAAAGTTTTGAGTGCTAATATCACCTTGAGAAATCAAGGGATTGTTCTTCACCTGAGTCTTCATGCCAACCATTCCCTGGTTTCCTCCATAAAATATAAATGACAAGAAGTGGATTAAGATTGAACAGATGAATCAACGATCTGATTTTTAGATTTTCTGATTTGATAGGTTCAACACAGGCATAGGAAAAGGAGGATAAGGAATGAAAGTAGTATATTCTTCCTCTGAAGTTAGAGGTGTCCTATGATTTGCAAAAGTTGGGAGAGCGGAATCATCTAGGGGTTCAGATTCAAAGGATTTCAAGGTGAGTAGAACCAAACCTTGAAATTTTTCAACAATGAAATCTAAATCAATCACTCCCTCGGGAAATTTGTAAAAAAGGTGAAGAAAATGATTAAGAAAACCCTTAGTAGATTTATTATGTTTCATTCTAAGTTCATCAATTCTATCACATACATCCTTGTAATGATACTTGTCAAAATCTTGATAAACCTCCGTAGTGAGTTATTCAAATGAATGAATGGAAGTGGCTGGTGAAGTCTGACACCACTTCTTAACTCAACCTTAAAGAGTGAGGGTGAATAGTTTGGTAGCAACATCTTCACAATTGATTTCATAATATTCACAAAATTTAAGAAACTGAGAAATATGTTGAGCTATGAATGCTTCACCCTCACCATCAAACTTCAATTGAGACAAGTCATCAATTATTTCCGTGAGGACTTCAAAATTCGGTAATTTAGAAAAGCATCCCAAGATTATGATTTGGGAAAGAGCATTTTAAGGTGAGATATTCAAAATAGACTCAACGGGCATAGCTTGTGATCTGGCCCTCCTAGCACCAACTGTTGACGGTGCTAGAAATCCACCAACCAAGGGGGTATCCCTGATGTGAAGCCCCAATTATACCTCACATTGTTTGGAGTAGGAGCCCCATCTGTAGTATTGTTTTGAATTCCATAACTCTAAGGTTTACCTTAGTTGCAATGGATAACATAAGAGAGTATGCACATAACCTTTTAAATCAACAAGTAATTAGACACTGTGAAACACCAATTCCAATGTGTAAAAGGAAATTTTCACGAGAGTGAAGTAAAAGTGAGTCTTTAGAAGGAAAGTAATAATATTATCCTAAGAGAGGTACACAAGAGAAAGAAAAGATTCATTATTTACCTAGCGAAATAGTTCACATAGACACAATGATCATAAAATAAAATACAACACACATTCAACAAGATAGGTATCAAATCCAATAAAGTAGTTCAAT
Source organism: Pinus tabuliformis (assembly GCA_031772625.1). Lineage (NCBI taxonomy): Eukaryota > Viridiplantae > Streptophyta > Pinopsida > Pinales > Pinaceae > Pinus > Pinus tabuliformis. Next base: position 434,766,198 of record CM062804.1, read on the forward strand.
TTTTGCGGTACATGTGAACATAACATATACCATAAACATCTAAAGAATATTCTTATAATATTCATGATGCATGCATGAAAATGTGTTGGCTCAACAAGATTATGATTATTAAGTGAAAGATCCAAGTACACAATTACAATTGGAATCCACTAGCTCCAATAGTGGAACATGGAGTCACTTCTTGATTCTCCAAAGAATGATATTCCCTCCTATGCTAAGCTAGAGAAGCCAAGACTAGCTCTCAAAAAATTAAGCCTCCAAAATCTCTTTGCTTGAGTTATGAGGGTGTATTTATAACAAGAGGAATGACCTTTCATATCCCATGACTCTTGAGCTTCCCTCATGACTCTTGGACTTCAAGTGACTCTTGAACTTCTACAACACTCTTGGACTTTTCCTAATGACTCTTTAGTCTACATGTGAATTTTCCTATTCCACTTGTGACCCTTGGACTTCCAAACTTTTTACATTTTATCATTTTCTTGAAAGCACATAATTACAGTCCACATCATGTGGCAAGACCCATTGACACATAAAATTGTGATGATTCTTGTACAAGCCACAACTTGGCAACGATGACATGGGACTTCATGCTAATATGGCACTACCCAGATGCTCTCTTTGCTTCTTTGACTTTGACTTCTTCATTATAGATCTTTGCTTTCTCTTGATGTTTCCCTCCAAAGGGTCTAGGTGAATGTGGAACCTTGCAAGTCAACTTATTTTTCATGATCCAAGGTTCCTTTGTGTTCTTCATGACGGTTCTTCCTGTGCTCCTTATTCACAAGTGCTCTCCTATAGTCTCTCCTTGGTGGTTTCTCTTTGATGGACTCTCTTAAGCATTACACTGCCATGTTATAATGATGATACTTGTAGATGGAGACCACTCATGACAAACCAACACTAGTATAGAAACCATCTATTCCACCTCTTCTTATTCATGGAATATGTTGGTTGAGACGAGGAAACATGCAAGGGTTTTGAGAGAAGGATAATAGGGCTTGTGCATTTGAGGGCTTTAGCAACACAAGGAGGCGATATTTTTGACTAGAACTATGTAATGCATAGTACAGGAGGGCTTAACATATATTCTTTCATAGTGAAGGAGTCCAGGAGGCAAGGTATTGAACTTGCTGACTGATTATCTGCAGTGAGGAGTGCCCAAGAAGAAGGAGACAAGGATTGCGCAATGATGGATCTCATTCAACATGACTGGTCATTATAAATGTGAAACGCATAATGATTGGGAATAGATTTAGTGAATTGCATAGTTGGGGGGCTCAGTGACTCAACATTGACCCCTTTCTCACTAGAACCATGTAACGTGCAGTTGGAGGCTCTCCTGATGAAAGGAACTATGTAATTGGGAAAGTCAGAGAGACAAGGAGACAAGGTTGCTTACTGGAATTGCACAATGCATAGTCAATGGAGGGAAGGCTTAGAAAACTATGCAGTTGGGAAAGTGAGTGACAAAGGGCATCCAGACTACCCATTGCAACTGTGCAATGCACAATTATGGGCAAGATAGGACAAGAATTGCGTAGTTGATAGAGTTAGGAAGCTAAATTGATGGCTAATTTTCAAGGTTTCTTAGTGTTTAGATGGAGGAAGGATATTGTCTCCTAGGAATACATAGTGTGCAGTTTCAGGAGACAAAGAGGCTTCATTGTGGCTTAGCAATGCACAATGCACAAATCTAGGAGGGAGGAAGATTAGTTGAAGGTTGAGCAAGTTGCAAGGACAATGAAGGCTCCACAATGGCTAAGTGTGGGATTAGTGAGGCTAGAGAGAACAACACATGCAATTCAGTAATGAATTTGTGATCTCACACTTAGGTAATATCAACACATGCCATAGGATTTCAAAATTCATATTCATACCATGAAATAATACCAAAGTGACACTTATTTATAATTGTGACAGTTGAAACATCACTTTGCAACACTTAGAATACAAGTAACAATAAGAATGTCAACTGCAACCAAATAGTGTACTAAGTTGTGCGGAAGTGTCTAGCACATATTCTTATGGTATATATGATCAATCATTGCATAAGAATGCGCTAGAGCGACCTCTAGTAGTGCACTAAGATGTGACACATGCAAGAGTGAAAATCATCAAAAGAAACAACCGCAATAGTAATAAAACATGAAAAAGACACTTGAAAAAACTAAAGAAAGTGAAGGCAACACATGCTATAGTGAAGAGAAAAATAAAATTCCACTTTTTGAAGTGAAAGCAAGCAAAAACGACAGTCACAAAAATAAAAGGGACACTAATGAAAACTTAAGCGAACAAAAGCGATAGTTGAGAAAACTCACCCGAGAGATGATACAATTGCAACCAATAGTGAGAGAACCATCAATATTGGGATTGTGCATTGACTATCAACAAGAAATGTGTAGTCTCTATATCTAGGAACTGTGCAATCATCATCCACAAAGAATTGTGCAGTCACTTTCTTCAACATCTGCAAGGATTGCACAATGCTTTACTTGTTAGGATGTGCTTTGACTGTTGGGCTTGTTTGAAAGGAAATAAATTTTAAATGGATGAAAGACTAAGCATATGTGAGAAAATTCCTTCAACAACTAGAACTTCATAGGAAGACTTAATCACTTAGAAAACCATGAATCAATCATGAAGCAACTAAAAACAATCAAGGAATGACAGATCATAGGATCACAAGTACGCTCCAAAATTCAAGTGTAAGAAAAAAATTGGAGGATGTTTGTCACAACGAAAATAGAGTAATTTACTATTTCCAACACCCCCCTTAATTATGACCATATGGCTCAACATAAATCAAACATGACTTAACTATTCCTGATAGGCGTACAATAAAAATGAAGGAATTTACAGGGTAAGTTCCTTAGATAGAACACCAAAGGACATCGCTCACAAACATATCAAAAATCAGTACACCAATATTCTTGATGTAGTTAAAACCCTGAAAGAGGGAAACAATCCACGACCTGAGCCAACACGGCCACTTTAGGAAATTTATTAATGTAAAAGAAATTTTTTTTACATAAGCTTCTCTCATGAACGGTCACCTAAAAAATGACCCTCCATGCTCTTTAAATAAAGATCATGGACCAATCGGCTGTTAAGCCATGAATCAAGCGTCAGTAATATCGAGGAGAGAATGAACTATCAGATCATTTCATGTCTAGAACATATCGTGACCGTCAGATTGTAAGTTACAAAAAGTACATATTAAAGAAACACACTTTACCTAACTATACTCTAGACCAAGTTGTACTTAATTATTTCCTATGTGTCGAAATATCCTAACATCCCCCCTTAAGAACAACTTGGGACAGGATTGAAGGATGTACAAAGATGACACAATAGGAGAAGGAATGAGGCATTAGAGCCTATCCCCCCTTAGTGACAACTTCCTGAACTCCAACCATAAATCAAAGTTTAGTAAACTTCACTTCTGTGAGAGCCTTTGTAAAGATGTCTGCAACTTGATCATTGGTTGAACAATATTTCACTTCAAGAACATGGTAATGAATGAGATTTCTGATGAAGTGCACGTGTATTTCAATGTGTTTGCTACATTGATGTTGGACTAGATCTTTGCATAGTTTAATGGAACTTTGATTATCATACCAAAGTGTAGTCGGATGCTGCTGCTGAAAACCAAACTTTGACAGGATCCGACGAAGCCACAGGGCTTCCTTAATAGCTTCAATGACACCACCATAATATGCTTCTTTTGAAGAAAGAGAAATGGCACTCCGTTTCTTGCAAGCCCATGTAATAGGTCCAAAACCAAGAGTGAAGACATAACCTACAGTAGACTTCCAATCATCAGGGTCACCAGCCCAATCAGAATTAGTGAAACCAACCAATAGAGGAGATGCTTTTGCACTACAATGAATCCCAAACTGAACTATTCATCAAACATAATGAAGTATTCTTTTATTTTCTTTCCAATGAATTTCATGTGGGTTTTTCATAAACCGAGCAACAAGGCCAACAACAAAGGAAAGGTCAGGATTGGTATGGGTCAAATAAAAAAGTTTTCCAACGAAGCTGATGGTATAAGGTAGCATCAACTTCAGGGGAAGTACAAGTGACTGAAAGTTTGTCTCCAAACTGAAAAGGAGAAGGGGATGGCTTATAGTCTTCCATGTGAAAGTGGCGTAGAAGATGACATGCATACTTGGACTAGGAAAGGGAAATACTTTCTTTGGATTGCAAGACTTGAAGACCAAGAAAATAATGCAAGTGTCCTAAGTTTGTCATTTCAAAATTATTTTTAAGGCTGGACTTCACATGGTTTATACGATTGGGATCACTACTAGTAAGGATAAGATTATCAACATAAAGAACAATAATGATAAGAGACTTACCCACTTTCTTGGTGTAGACAGTATTGTCAGAATGGCACCTAGAAAAGCCAATATCTAAAAGAAAGCTATCCACTTTGGCATACCAAGCCTGAGGGGCTTGATTGAGACCATAAAGGGATTTCATAAGCCGACATACAAGGCTAGAGTTTGTTTGTATAAATCCAAGAGGTTGTTCCATATAGATTTCTTCATGCAAGTCCAAATGCAAGAAGGCGAATTTAACATCCATATGATGGACTTCCCATTTGAAAGAGGTAGCAAGGGAAAGAACAGGGCAGATAAAGTTCATTTTGGAAACAGGGGATAAGGTTTCAGTATAGTCAATGCCTTCAACTTGTGGAAAACCCTAAGCAACAAGATGAGCTTTATGTTTATTAACTTTTCCATCTGGTCCAAACTTGGTTCTGTAAACTTATTTGCATCTAACACATTTTCGTCCCTTTGGAAGGGGAACAAGATCCCATGTATCCTTTGCCAATAATGAATGATATTCTTCATTCATAATTGTGTCCCAATCTGGATGGCCTGAAGATTCTGCAAATTTGTTAGGATCATGATTCGTTGAAGCTTGAGCCAGTAAAGAAGAGGCTCCATCAAACTGAGAATGTGTACGATGTTGATTTGTAGGATCACTTACAAGATCCCCTGTTGTATCTTGAGTAGCACAGACCCATTTTGGAAGCTAAGGAGCCGAAGGAGGATCCCGAGAAGGTGGGAGAGGATTGTCATCGTCATTGTCATCATATGAAGAAGAAATATTTTCAGAATTAGAAGGAATAGAGAGAGGTGGCACATCTATTGAACTACGCTCATATGCCAATATATTTTCAATAAACTTTACATCTCTTCTAATGATAACATTTTTGAATTTAGGTTGAAGAAGTCTATATCCTTTGACATCTTTAGAATATGCAAAAAAATACATTTTTCACTCTTAGGTTCTAAGGATTATGTTTCTCATATGTAATATGGGCCCATGCTTCACTTCCAAAAACATGAAAGTGACTTACATCTGATTTAATTGAGCTTCATGCTTCTTCTGGAGTGATATTCTTTAAAACCTTAGTAGGAGTGCGATTTACTATGTAATTTTCACAGTTAATTCCTTCTGCCAAAAAATTAAGACTAAGTCCTTTAGATTGAAGCATACAATTAGATATTTCCTTTAAGGTGTGATTCTTCCTTTCAGCTACACCATTTTGTTGTGGAGTATATGGAACAATATGTTGCAATTGAATTCCATGCTCAGTGCAAAAGTTGATGAATTTTTTGTTAACATATTCTCCACCATTATCAGATCTTAGCTTAAGAAATCAATAAGTATATCCAAGTACATCTAAAGAAATCATCAATGAAAGTTAGGAAATACTTGTAGCCAAATAATGAAACAGCTGGAAGTGGACCACATAAATCACTATGCACAAGTTGCAAAGGGGTTGAGGCGTGCCAATAGACACGTTTTTCAAAACTATCCCGATGATTTTTTTCGAGTACACATCCATAACAAACACCATTCTTGCAAGATACCATAGGAAGACGTGTCACCATATTTTCTTTACACAGATTTTTAAGGGAGCGATAGTTTAAGTGACCAAATCGCTCATGCTAAAGTTTTCTCACTTCATCATTATGAGAAACAAATATTGAGGGAAGAGTTGATGACCCAAATTTGTTAAACTTATACAACCTTGTAGAATCATCAACAATGCCAGTAGCTAAAATCTGTTTAGGATCTCTTAGGTCCTTAATTACAACATCATGAGGTAAAAATTCAATGGTTTTACCTTCACCTGAATGAGTTATCTTATATACAGATAGAAGGTTGCAGGATAAGGTAGGAACACTTAATACATCATTAAATTGACCATTGTCTAGATGGATAGTTCCAGTCCCTACAACGCTAAGAGATCTATCATCACCAACATAAATATTTTTGGTGTTACAATCATTTAAAGAAGAAAACATGGCTTTGTTTTTGGCCATGTGATAAGAATATTTAGAATCAATGAGCCACTCATGAGAATGAGAAGAAGAAGATACATTTAGTGCATAACTAGACTGAGATGCTTGACAACCACATGCAGAAAATGTTATTCCTGAAGATGAAGTTGAAGTTGAAGAGTGCTACAAATGGATTTTATGCTTCTGCATTACTGCTTCCAAGGCTTCCATCTTCTTAAAGCATTTGGATTCTAAGTGGCCATCACGATTGCAAAAGTTACAATGTCTATCCGTCTTCTTCCCTTTGTTTTTAGTTGCCTTATCATTTTGTTGAGTTGATTTTTCATTGTGAGACTCAAATTGCTTAGGACCCTTTTTTGGTTTAGGACCATTCTTTTTAGGATGCTGCTTCTTAAGATTCTTTGAAGTTGGTTGCTATTGGGCTGCTAAGGATTTCTTAGAAGAGTTTCCAGTATTAAGAAGACCAAGATGTAAGAGTTTTTCTTGCTCTCTTATTAAAGAATCACAAAAGGCATCAAAAAAGGGGGACTTGTAGTCTTGTCCTTGAGAAATAAAGGCTTCTCTAGTAGAATGGAAGGTGGAAACAAACACAGAGTAGGCTAGTCCTAAATTAGTAAGAATGGAATAGATAAGGCTACCATCTTCTTTTTTAACCTTAACACCTTTCAAGAGAAGTCTAAGGGTATTGAAATTGGAAAAAAAATCTTCGATGGAAGAAAAATTATTTGAGTCCAACGTAAGCAACTCATTTTCAAGTTGATGGGCTCTAATTTCATTTTTAATTCCAAAAACTTTATTGAGTTGTTTCATTGCTTCATTGGGGGTATCAATTTATGCGATATGGAATCTAAGGTATGGAGAAATAGACATCCCTATCAACCCACATGCTTGATCTTTCTTATTTTCCCATTTGGCTTGCTTATCTTCATCTTTAGATTTAGACTCTTGGCCTGAGGCTATTCTATAAATACCTTTACTTGTAAGTAAATCCACAATGTAGGATAGCCATTTGAAGTAGTTGGTGTTGTCAAGAATAGCTAGGCATGAAATTTCCATTTTAAAAGAAAATGAAGTTGTAGATGTTGAAACTAAGTGTTCGAATGGGAAGATCTCGAAAAATTAAGCCGATTAAAAAAAAAAACGACTTTGAAAATGGCTTCTGGATGAAGTTATGATTTTTTGAAGAATTTTTTTTGAAGATGCCGATGAACTACATGAATGTTGGGAAGTGAATGATAATGTTATATAAAAAAAATTCCCCCCATTTCCAAACTTAAGCTAATTAGCTCATTAAAAAAATAAAAAATAAAAAAATTATGTGACCTACTTTTATAAATAAGTGAAAGTCACTTTTACAATGATACTTTTTGAACTATCCACTAAATTGTAACTTAAATAAAGGATAAAGTGACTTTAGAATTATAAGTGACTCACTTTTTATAATGGGTGAGAACACTTTTACATAAAGTAACTTTAAAACATAAGTTACATAAGCTTTTTGAAAAAGTAACTCAACAAAATGAAAGACTTGAACCCAAGACCTTTATTCTCATAAAGTAATTTTGGACCAAGTGAGATCGTTTAAAGGGTTAGTAATTTTTGAAAAGGAGGAAGAGGTTTTTTGTTTTTTTGTTTTTTGCTCACTAAAGCTTTGGAGTGCGTGCTTACTTGAAAAACCCCTTTTTTCCTAAAAAACAAAAAAAACAACCACACAACCCAAAACAAGCAATCAAGAATAATCCAAGTCTTACGGCTTAAAGTTAGATTTCGCTGAAAACTAAATATTTTCCTCAATGTTTATGATTTTCCAAGATTACATCAAGGCACAGCGGAAAAGAACATACACATGAGAAAAATCATTTCTTTCTGTTTCTAGTTTGCCCAAATCGCACAGAGTCATAGGAAAAAGAGAACACGCAGAAATGAAATATATAAATCTGGTAATAAAAAATTATAGGGGAATATAAACCGAAATAAATAGAGAGATAAATAACTATAACTAAAAATAAACATTGTATACCTCCAGATCTTAAAAATGACGTAACTAGGGCTACCAGAAACCTTTTCGCATGAAATTAAAGGGGTTCCTCACTGGAACAGATGCTCCTAACACAATAGAGTAGTCATTTCGGCCCAAAAGAGATCAGAAACAATAGATCTAGGAAACGACAGTCGGATGCAATTGTACCAGCTTCAGATTTGGATCACCAAAGGATGCGGCCCTCGAATAGATCTAATACCATGTAGAAATTTACAGGGTAAGTTCCTTAGATAGAACACCAAAGGACACGCTCACAAACAGATCATAGATCAATACACCAATATTATGGACGTGGTTAAAACCCTCAAAGAGGGAAACAATCTATGGCCTGAGCCAACGCGACAACTTCAGGCAATTTATTAATGTAAAAGAATGAAAATTTACATAAGTTTCTCTCATGAACGGTCACCTAACAGATGACCCTCCATGCTCTTTAAATAGAGATCATGGACCAATCGGGTGCTAAACCACGGATCAAGTGTCAGTAATACCTAGGAGAGAATGAAGTGTCAGATCACTTCATGTCTAGAACATATTGTGACCGTCAGATTGTAAGTTACAAAAAGTACATACTAAAGAAACACACTTTACCTAACTATACACTAGACCAAGTTGTACTTAATTATTTCCTATGTGTTGGAATATCCTAATGAAAAAAATTGACTCAATCATCACTTAAACATGCCTGCTAGTCTAAGTCTTAGTTAGGCTTACAATGACTCGAAACTTTTGTAATGATGGATTTTATTTTTCGTTTCTTCCAAATTTTATACCCTCGAAACTACTTCATTTTCTGTTTTGTTTTCTTGTTGTATGCTCCATATTTCTTCACTTGATGCTACTGCAATTTTTCTTTGACTTCTCTTGTATTTGTTTTGGATCTATCTTCTACAACTTCCTCTTCAAATATTCTTTCACTCATGGACTGTTGCCATTTATGCACGCTATCGTCAAGCTTATAACCAAAATTCAATTTATCATTATCATGCACCTGATCACTTGACTGCTACCATAACATTAACTCATAGTAAAATTTAATTTCTTCAAAACTCCAAAATTGAAAGGTTTATTCAAAATTTTCTTATTCTTCTCCACAAATTTCCATGTCTTTCTCTTCACTTTCATCATCAAGTATTGCTACTTTTTTCCTATAATCTACACAATCAAGATCATCATGAGGCTTATATTTAAAATCGTAATCAATCTCCTTTTTCTCGTTCACCATTTCGTTTAATTCTTTTATTCCAGCTACTGCTTTAAGACTCTCATCAATTTGTTCAGTAGGATTCTTAATCCATTCTTTAATGAGCTTCAAATATACATCAAAATTATTAATAACTTTGTTTTCAACTTCCACTCTCATACTATTTTGAACACCTACATATTCAAAAACAATGTTAAAAACATCTTCATTATGCTCTGCATTGAGAGTTCTCGTAACAACCCTAGTGAAAATTCCATGTAATAAAAAGCTAATAAAGGAAAAATAATAACCACGGTTGATGGGACACTTATTCCAAGTTGAATGTTGGGAAAAATCCTAGTGATGGGGATCACCTGTGATTGATTAATGGCTAAGGAAATTGGCAAAGACAATGGCTAAGGATTTGGAAAGGCAAAATGGGATTTTGACACATTTATTTATGAAAATAATGGAAATTAGGAGAAAAGGGAGTTGAAGGGTCACAGGTTTCATGTAAGGATGAAATTGAAGGAAAATAATGGAAAATGAAGAAAATAGAGGCCTCACTAATAAAAAGGATTCTCAGGATCAGTTGGTAACCTTTGGCCAGTTCAGCTTTTGGAGCTCTCTCATTATTCTCTCTCTCTCTCTCATACTCTTGGAGACTTGGAGTTTTCTTGGAGCACTCTTGGAGGGTGTGGAATACTTGGATTTTGGAGCAAGAAAGAAAAGGAAGAGTAGGAAAGCGCAAGAGGAAATTGGGATCAACATCTACAGTGGAATTTTCTTGCATGTATGTTTTCCTCAATAGTTTTGGCATGCATGGCATATGCATGTGGATTTTTTGTCATGATCTGTCATTGTCATGGAGGATTTCCTAGATTGACAATGGATTATCTAGCCTTTCCATTTCCTGAATAGCCGTGGAGATTGTGTGTTTATTTCCTTGTTTTGTTCTAGTTGGTTCTCATGTTTACTTAGCTTGGGTTGAGTTACTAGTTCCTGGAGCCTTGGTTGGACAAATGTTCTGGAGCCTTGTAACAACTTGGGTTGAGTTACTAGTCCCATAGCCTTAGTTGGAAAAACACTCTAGAGCCCTTGGTGGGTTGAGTTACTAGTCTCGGAGCCTTAGTTGGATAAACAATCTGGAGCCCGGCGACAGTTGTGGGTTGAGTTACTAGTCCTGAAGCCTTGGTTGGAACAAACACTCTGGACCCTAGAAGGCTTGGATAGAGACCAATCTGATGATGGTTTGGTGATGTCCAACCTTGAGGTGGAATCAATGTTTAATGGGTTGAGGTAGATGGCCTCTGGAAGCTCTGGATGGTTTTGGATTGCTGTTTTTTATGAGATCCCACATTCATGCTTGGAATACGACACAAGGGTGAATGGCTAAAGAGAGATTTGGCTCAACCTTTCTACGGTCAGGTGGAACATGGAAGTCCCATCCAAGGTTTGGATTTCCCATCATTAATATGAGGTTATTTCTCCTTATATTTCTATGAGTATTATACTGGATTATATGTGGTTTATATGGTTGTGATTTCATTGTTATTTCTACTACTATTATGCTGGTTATATATGTGTTTTATAACAGTAGCTATATTTGGCTCTCATCATTTGTTTACTTGTAAATGAATGATCAATGTATCTATGGCCTAATGGATGAAATCGCAGTTAATATGTTGAGGCATCAATGTCTCTTAGTGATTCTCAACTAAGTTTGAGACCCCTATGATCAGATCGATTATTTACACCTGTAGATTACATATTCGTGATATGTTTGACGAAATTTCCTGTCATGGCTAGTAGGGGTTATATCAAGGTATCATTTCAGTGATTGCATTAACACTGTCATTTCCTTGTTATTTTACTATTTTGAAGATGTGATTCAATTATGGGTAGTGACCTGGGATATGGTCCTGAAAAAGTGGCTCAAATCCAGGGGACGTTGATACAACACTGACAAAAAGATTCCCTATATGCTAGCTTACAGGCTCGTGAGAGAGTCTAAAGGTCCCTAGATGCTGGCATTCCCATAGCATGAGAGAGTCCAAAGGTCAAGTAGTCCAAAATGTCAGTGGGACCCAGGGGATCGTTGGTAGAAAGGTTGGATTATTTCCTGAGGATCCTAACGATGATGTTGGATGTTTGTATGGTGTGTTTATGTGGGTTCCACTTCCTTAAAGTGACTTAGGAGGTTGATTCATATCATAGTGTCCTCTTGTTGCATGTTTACCCCGGCTGGCCGGTTGCTTGGGTAGATGTGGGAGGAGGGTGTTACAAAGTGGTATCAGAGCATGGTTCACCTCTCGGATTGGATGAGATGTGCGTTGGTCATGCATTCATGTCTGTTGCATGTGTGTCTCTTACACTTGAATTCCATGTGCTTGTTGCATTTGCATAATGTTGATCATGGTTGTAGCGATGCCGTCATGAGTGTATGACTGGTTACAGGCTGTTATATGTCGTTTACATGTTGTTATATGTCGCTTACATGTTTTTATATGTCGCTTGGTTATATGTATCATTATTGTAGGTTTGGTTACAAGTATTGTCCATTTATGCTTGATTAAATGTGCTTATGCATGTGTATGGTTGGTTGCACATTTCTTATGCATGTTAATGTTTGCATGTGGTCATGCATACAATGATGTAGTGGTTGTTTTCATGCATGAGTTCGTGGTGTGTGTTGTTGCTAATGTCATGCATTGATTGTAGAAAATATGTGATAGGTTAACCCGATAATGCAATATAAATCAAAGAAGAATACGATAACCTACTTCTACTATCAATTTGCAGAAGCTTAAAGATCGAGTTGAAAAATATAACCAGAAGAAGAAGAATCAATGACACAGTACACATGAAAACACTTTGGGGAAAGTCTCAGATAAAAACCCCACACTATTGTATTATCATACATGGTGGAAATACATAGAAATTATACAAATCCTTAGCTCTGACAGCTAGCCAACTCTCAGTACATTCCTCACAGATGCTCACAAGAAATCTTGGCTTCTCTCCAGCCTTCCTCTCTGCCCTCCAAGATCCTATTTCCTTGCGTTGTTCCTTGTGGATGATTAGCTTATTACCAAGTGGAAAAACAAGCCTTCAAAATTGCACAATCCTCAAGGATGAATCCTTGACTGCATGCATGAGTTTTCTCCATGATAAAACACATTCAACTGATAGTACACTATCCTTGAACATTAATCTCAACTAGGTCTTTCTCATAATAGACATGCATGAGTTTTTGATGAGGGAATCTTCAGTTAATTGGAGTAGCACTAGTTTAGTGCATTAATGCATCAACTGACTGTTAACTCACTATTAGTTCCTCAAACAGTTTGGAACTAATTTAACTGGAATTAACTCAGTAAACTGAGTTAACTAATTACAACTCAAATATAACTCAATCTTATCTCCTTAACTTAAGGGATAACTCTTGCATGACTTCAGAAAGACTTCTAACTTGAATTTCTCCAACTAATTAATTTAAAATAAACTAATTAATTATTTCCAAGTAGCTATTAAGACTAAATTCGATTTTAATTCACAATTTAATTCAAGGACAAATTAAATTGGAATATTCTTGTTGCCATATTTCAACACTCCCTCTCAACAAGAAAGGGATTATCTGCCACCCTGATCTTGTCTCTATGGAACTCGAATTTACCCTTTGACAATGCCTTTGTCAAAATGTCAGCATTTTGCTCCTCTGTTGAAATATACTGCATCAACATGATCCTCCTCGCTACACAGTCTTTGAGATGATGATACCTGATGTCGATGTGCCTGGACCTATCATGAAATACCGGATTCTCAGAGAGTTTGATACAACTCTGATTATCACAATAGATCACAGTTAGATCCATCCTCTGATCAAACAAACCAACTAGGATTTTCCGCATCCAGATGGCCTCACATGCTGCCTGACTTGCAGCCATGTATTTTGGCTCTGCCGAGCTAAGTGCAACTGACCTCTGTTTCCTTCTGTACCAAGAAACTGCCGCTGACCCAAGGTTGAAAATACCCTCGACCTGTGAGAAGCCACGGGCAACAAATCTTGCCTTATGCTTCTCCACACTACCATCAGCAACTTGCTTTACCTTGTAAAGCCAACGGGAACTCACAACTGACTTTTTCTCCGGTCTCGGAACTACGTCCCAAATAATGTTATGAACTATGGAGTCATACTCCACCATAACATCAACCCAAATCGGCTGTTGCACTGCTTCCTCAAAGGAATATGGCTCGGTCTCAATCCATTCCCCAGCAAGGGCCATGTATCCAATGTACCTCTCAGGTGACCTCCTCTGTCTTTGTTGAGAAGATGGTGCTCCCACATTCTCTCTCGCATCCTCCAATAATCTATCAGCTTCTCTTGTGCGCTTCCGTCCATCTCTTGAAGACTTCGCTTGAGTGGATGTCTCCACTCCTGGAACCTCTACATGTAGCTGCTCCACATCAGTCTGAGGCTTTTCCTCCTTTGGAACCAACAGTTCCTCCATAGCCTATAGTTGGAGCTCCCTCTCAAGGGAAACTTGCATGGCCTTCTTCTCATCAAACTTGAGATCTTTGTGAACCACTGTCCTCCAACTGGTAGGCAAGTACACCCGATAGTTGTGAGGTGCATCAGTGTACCCCAAAAATATCCCCAACTCTGCTGTCAGCTCAAGCTTCTTCCATGCATCCTTTGTCACATGGCAATATTCCAATGAGCCAAAGATCCTAAAGTGACCCACATCTGGTCTCTTACCGGAGAAATCTTCCTCTAGTGTCTTCATCCCAAGTATGTGATGCGGGCTTCTATTATGCAAATAGACCGCTGTGTTGCATGCCTCAACCCACAAGTGAAGTGGTAGGCCTTGGTCATGCAACATTTCCCGTGCTGCCCCTACAATAGTTCTGTTCTTCCTCTCGGCCACCCCATTCTGCTGTGGGTTATGAGGTGCCGTCAACTCTTGTTTAATTCCTTCTGCTGCATAGAAGTCCTTAAACTCTTGAGAGACATATTCTCCACCATTGTCACTTCTCAAGGCCTTGATCTTCTTCCCTGACTCTTTCTCGACCAAAGCTTTGAACTCACAAAACTTTGTGAAAGTTTGGTCCTTCTTCTGCATGAAATAAATTCATCATTTACGAGAATAGTCATCAATGAAAATCACATAATACCTTTGCTTCGCTGTGGATATTGTCGAGAATGGTCCGCACAAATCAGTATGAACTCGCTCTAAGATAGCCTCTGCTCGACTGTCTCGATCATGAAAGGAAGACTTGGTGTACTTTCGCAAGGTATAACCTTTGCATGTGTCAACTTGCTCAAGTTTACCTTTGGGAAGTCCTGTAGATATCTGATGCATTATCTTCAAAGCCCCATGATGCAAATGGCCCAACTGCCTATGCCACAACTTGCCAATGTCTTGGCTTTGCACCAATTCTTCTTTCATACTCAATGCTATACAATCATCTACCTCTAGTTTATAGAGATTCTTCACCCGAATCCCTATCCTCTTGGTCTGACTCGTGGCTATGTGTCTTAGGAATGCCTTTCCTTTACTGAAGACAACATCGTAGCCTTTGTCCTCCAACATCGCGACTGATACCAAGTTCTTCTTCAGTCTAGGCACATACATCACATCTGTCAAGGTGAGAGGAGCTCCATGCTCCCTCTGAAAAGCAACCGTGCCCACTCCTGAAACACTATACCTTCCATCGTCACCCATCTCTATGCACATCTTGAGGTATTTCTCCTCCAAGGCACTGAATAAATTTTTATCATCGGTCATGTGGAATGAGGCTCCACTGTCAAGATACCAGACAGAACCCATCATCGATGACACCATGCATGCGATGAGGGTAAAGTCCATTTTGAACTGAGAGGATAATGCCTCACCTTCTGTTCCTTTCGAGGATCCCTTCTTGGACTTCTTCAACGGGAAAGTCACATAATGTCCCATCTTGTGACAATTAAAGCATCTTACTTTAGACATGTCACCCTTCTTCCCTCCATGAGAAGAATTTGATTTGAAATGGGAAGCCTTCCCCTTCCCTTTCCTTGCCTTACTTGCTAAGGCCAGATTTTCTTCATCATCATTCTTGGATGATGAACCATCTCGTGTGCTCCTCCTGATCTCCTCCTACATAAGATCCAACCACCATCATTCCCAATCCAGCCCCTTCCATTCATAGAGTCCTGGTAGCTATTCCAACTCTTTGGAAGGCCAAGGAGAGTGAGGCTCACCATATCATCATCGACAGTAGTTATTCCCACACTCCCAAGCTCATCTCTGTAGGTGGTGAGCTTGTTCAGATATGTGGAAATAGTATCACCCTTCTCCATCTTAAGTTTTCGAAGCTTATCCTTGAGCGCCAATTTCCTCTAGTCACTATTGTTCTGGTAGAGGTCCTTCAATTTATTCCACATTGAAAATGGAGTATCCTTCCCATGGAGACTCGAGACAATATGGTATCGAACTCCCTCAAGGATGATCCATCTCGCCTTCGCCACACACTTCTTCCACTCAGACAACTCTTGTGCATTAGTTGAAGCTGGTTTTGGGATTTCTTGATCAATGAATTCCTTCAAGCCATTGTCTTCTAATACAGCCTCTATTCTTTCTTTCCATGATATGTAATTCGAGCTACCTTCCAAGGCATATTCGAGTCTCAAGCCATAGAACGCCATTGACCAACGAAGTATGATATGAATTCGATTTGCACCTGCAACCCCAAACTTCAAACTTCGAATTCTCCTCTCAGTATACTATTCACAGCTCTGATACCATGTAGAAAATCTATGATAGGTTAACCCGATAATGCAATAGAAATCAAAGCAGAATACTATAACCTATTTCTACTATCAATTTGCGGAAGCCTAAAGATCGAGTTGAACAATATAACCAGAAGAAGAAGAATCAATGGCACAATACACACGAAAATACTTTGGGGAAATTCTCAGATAAAAACCCCACACTATTATATTATCATACGTGGTGGAAATACATAGGAATTATACAAAACCTTAGCTCTCATAGCTAGCCAGCTCTCAGTACAATCCTCACAGATGCTCACAGGCAATCTTGGCTTCTCTCCAACCTTCTTCTCTGCCCTCCAAGCTCCTATTTCCTTGCACTATTCCTTGTGGATGATTAGCCTAGTACCAAGTGGAAAAACAAGCCTTTAAAACTGCGCAATCCTCAAGGATGAATCCTTGACTGCATGCATGAGTTTTCTCCATGAGAAAACACATGCAACTGATAGTACACTGTCCTTGAACATTAATCTCAACTGGGTCTTTTTCAGAATAGACATGGACGAGTTTCTGATGAGGGAATCTTCAGTTAACTGGAGTAGCACTAGTTGAGTGCATTAATGCATCAATTGACTATTAACTCACTATTAGTTCCTCAAATAGTTTGGAAGTAATTTAACTGAACTTAACTCAGTAAACTGAGTTAACTAATTACAACTCAAATATAACTCAATGTTGGGCATGGAATCCCCCCCGAAGAATGTTTTGGGGCTCAAAGCCCATTTTTTGACCAAATGATGTTGTAAAACCCCGCTAATTGCAGGCGCGGAAGTATGTTAAGAGTCATAGGGTTGTCCGCCCTAGTTTGTAATGTATGTTGACCTACCCATGGTCCGTATACCATGAGATTGTATAAATAGAGCGAGGCTCTAAGTGTAAAAGAGAGCGAAGTAGAGGATAGAGAACAAGTCTAAGGGATTGAGTCATAAGTGTCTAAGTGTGTCTTTGGGTCGTAAAGTAGGAGAAGGCTCTGCAGCTGAGTGCGCAGAGGCCTAGTTGTCCACAGCTGAGTGCGCAGGGCGGAGTCGAGTTTGTAACCAAAGAAGAGAACAATAAAGAGAATTTTTATCCAAATTCTGTATATCTGTTCTTGAGTTATTACATGTTTGATATAAATTGCAAATATACTATTTATTTATTGCGCGCACTTATATGAATGATTTATATTGCTAAGTATACTTTACACATGCAAGTAAGCTAGCTTAATCAACTAACGTTGGAATACTAGTAAGGACTTGGGTAATAACAACGTTTGGCCCTCGAGTAGGGCTGCACGAAGGCAACATTTCACACTGCGAGGTATGGGTAAGTGCGCGTAGCGATGTGCGTGCAGGGTTGAACCACAGACCACTTGAACTCATTAGACATCTCCAAGGTGCATAAACCTGGTTCTAGCACCCTCCCATACTACTTCGGGTGAGACCTCAATCCACTCTCTGCAGACTGTTGCCGAAAGGGCCAGTAGTACTAGGATTTTTTTGGCTAAATCACCTCCGAACCTGGGTCACGCCCCAACAAGCCAACAAATGGTTTCGTTTCCGGGACCAGGATCTGCATAAGAGATGTCTGATGTCGTGTCACTGGAATCCAACAAAGAAAGAAATTGAAGGGTGGTTGGACAAAAAAATTCACGAGTTCGCCGCTCAGGAAAACATGAATCCATGAGTATCAAAGGAACAATGGTTAGAGCACTACGCATATACGGAAATCCACGAAATTTTCTTTGCATCCTTCCCCTCTGGTCGATAATGCTCCGCCTTACTATCGGGTATGTGATGCTCTTCATGAGGAGGCTACTTGTCCCATCGTTAGAAGAATTTTGGATAATGGAATGTTCGGGCGGGGTGGGGGGTGATCAAATAAATGTAGTGGGTAACAATTTTCCTTTGTCTATGAACGATTGGATGGAGGTTAAGGAAAATAGTGGAGATGTTATGCATCCCTCGTTAGCTTTTGGTATAAATAACCTTGAAAATGAAGATGACATTTTGGCTAAGTTATATGGCGAAAAACCCTCTCCAGAGAAAATCATGGAAATTGCTAGAGATAAAGGTTTAACTTATCAGAGAAGGGATAAAGATTAGAGCGGGAATCAAATTCCCCCTCGAACTTTTAACCCTGGTTTAAACTCTGGATTAGATGTCGATTTGGGAAGTTGGTTTAATAATGCGAAAATCTGGGTTCATGTCTCTGAGATTGTGAAAATCTCTTCCTAGAGAGATAAGTTACTAAAAGCTATTCAAGGTCCTCAAGCAAATATTTCTCAACAGAAAGCCCCGGAGGTTGATTATCATGATGCTTCCATATATTTGCAAATTTTAGATTTGGATAACAAGGATCATCATCCCTTCTTTATCACCTTGATGGTTAATGGATATAAATTGAATAATTGCATGCTGGATGCTGGGGCATTAGCTTGTGTCATGACTAAGAAGGTCATGGAACAACTTAATTTGAAAGTTTCTAGGCCTTACTACAATATATGTGCCATGGATTCTAAGAAGATTGAAGTTTATGGTTTGATCAAATATTTACAAGTTCATTTATCAGTTTACCCTGACATTATGATTGTTATGGACATTGTTCTTGTTGATGTGCCTGATGCTTGGGGTGTGCTTTTATCTAGAAAATGGGCCTCTAATCTAGGAGGAAGTATTCAAATGAATTGGTCATATGCTATGATTCCTTCTCCTAGAGGTGATGGTTTTGTGAGACTTAATAGAGACCCTGAGAGAAAATTCCATGTTGAATATCCTAAGATACATCATAACGAGATAATTAAAGAACAATCCGACATTGGGAATTATGCTATCATGTCCTATTTCATAGTTCCTCCTGATGATAAGGTTGATAAAAAGATTAGGGATCTCAATGATAAAGTTTGGTATATGTATTTTGATGGTGCATCGTCTAGGCATGGTAAAGGTGCAGGAATAGTGTTAAAATCACCCCTTGGTCATATTTTAAAGTTTTCCTATCGATTGGAATTTGAAGCAACCAACAACGTCGCTGAATATGAAGCTTTGTTGTTGGATCTTGAGTTGGCAAAGGCTTTGAGAATCAAGTTGCTTAGCATTAAGGGGGATTCTGACTTAATTATCATGCAGCTTAAAAATAAATTTACATGCAAAAATCAAAGGTTAAAGAACTATCGAAATGTTGTGTGGGATAGTATGGAATACTTTGATGCCCTTGATCTTGAAGCTATCCCAAGAGAGAACAATGGTTTGGCAGATGAACTTGTCGTCGCTGCTTCTACTTTGCAATTGTCTGATGGGCTAATTGAGTATAAGATTAAAATGGAAGTTATATTTAGACCTTCTATTCCAGATAACTCAGAGCATTGGCAAGTCTTTAATGATGAAAAGCAAGTGATTCGTTTTCTTGATAATTTGGATGAGTTTGAAAATTTTCGAATAAATTCTGAGGAGGATGGATCTAATAATCATGAGCATATCATAAATCCTACTCCTAGGAATGTGGTTTATTTAGAACAATACTTTGATAGGCATTATGCCACAAAGTTGAAAGAGGAAAATAAAGTGGATCCAGGCGAATACATCAAGGTAAACATTGGCAATCCTATGAACCCAAAGATTGTTAAAATTGGTAAGGGTACTAATGTTGAAGAAAGAAAAAAGTTAACTAATTTACTTCACGAATATCGAGATGTTTTATCATTTTCTTATGATGAATTAAAAGGTTATAGGGAGGATGTCATGGAACACAATATCCCTTTGAAAGATGAAAATGCTAAACCCTTTTGTCAGAAGCTTAGGCAGATTAATCCTAAGTTAGCCCCTTTGGTTCAAAAAGAGTTTTTGAAGATGTTTGCAGCATGAATTATCGCTCAAACAAGGCATTCAACATGGTGTTCCAACCCAGTGATTGTTAGGAAAAAGAACGGTACGATAAGGCTTTGTGTCGACTTTCGAAACCTTAATCTAGCATGTAAGAAAGATAATTACCCTTTGCCAAACATGGAGACTCTGTTGCAAAGAGTAACTGAATCTGGAATGGTGTCATTACTATATGGTTTTTCTGGGTATAATCAGGTATGGGTTAAAAAAGAGGATCGCCACAAGACTACATTCACCACACCATGGGGTACTTTCGAATATATTAGAATGCCTTTTGTACTAACCAACGCTGGGGCTACTTTTCAAAGGGCTATGGATTATGCCTTCAAGGGTTTAATTGGGAAATTTATCGAAATTTACCAAGATGATCTTACTGTTTTTTCTAAGGATGGTATTAGTCATATAAGCCATCTTAGGAAAGTTTTTGATAGATGTAAAGAGTATGGGATTTCTTTAAATCTGACTAAGTCTTTTTTTGGAGTAACCGAAGGGAAATTACTTGGTCATATCATTTCTAAAGATGGAATTAAGATCGATCCTGAAAGAGTAGAGGCAATCCAAAAGATTCCTCTTCCCCATAATCTTAAGTCCCTTCAGTATTTTCTTGGAAAAACAAATTTTCTTAGAAGGTTTATTCCAAATTACGTAGAAGTAGCTAAGCCTATTCAAAGTCTTATGAAAAAAGATGTAAAATTTGTTTGGCAAGAATACGGCAAAAAGGCTTTTCAGGAAATCAAAGGCGCTATTGCAAGAGCCCCTCTCTTAGTTAGTCCTGACTACTCTAAGGATTTCATGATTTTCTCTTTCGCTTCCGAGGATACCATTGCTGGTGTCTTATTGCAGAAAAATAAAGATGGTCACGAGCAGCCTATTTCTTTCATGAGTAGAGCGCTTCAAAATTCTGAATTAAATTACAATACCATGGAAAAGCAAGCCTATGCCTTAGTCAAATCTCTTAAGCATTTCAAAACTTATGTGGGTTATTCTAAAATCATTGCTTTTGTCCCACATTCTATTGTTAAAGATATATTAACTCAAACTGATTTCTTAGGGACTCGTGCTAGGTGGGTTACTAAAATACAAGAATATGATTTAGAGATTAGACCCACCAAGCTAGTCAAAGGCTAAGGCTTGGCTCAAATGTTGACCGAATGTAATGAAAAGGCTCTTGGTTTGATTTGTCTTAATGATCTATCTTTGCCTGAGCTGCAGAGATTAGGAGAGTATGAATGGTACAAGGACATTGTTTATTACCTGATAAATCTTACATGTCCTAACCATTTAGTCGTTCATACGAGAAGGGCTCTTAGATTAAAAGCCACTAAATATTGCCTCATGAAGGATGGCCTTGGATGGAGAAATCCTGAGGGCATAATACTTAGGTGTGTTGATGAAATTGAGTCCAAAAAGTTAGTTTCTGAGTTTCATTTAGGATTTTGTGGTGGTCATTATGCTGCTAGAACTACTGCCCACAAAATTATGAGAGCTGGTTATTATTGGCCTTAAATTTTTTATGATGTGCATAAGTTTGTTAGAAGTTGTCAAGCTTATCAACTATTCACTGGGAAATAGAAGCTTTCTACCCTGCCCTTACAACCTGTTGTTGTGGAGGCACCTTTTCAGAATTGGGGCCTGGACTTCATTAGGAAGTTTCATGAAAATTCTAGCAATGGCTACTCATGGATTTTGACTGCTACCAATTATTTCACTAAATGGGTTGAAGCCATCCTTGCTAATAATGCCACTGAAAAGGTCATTATGGAGTTCATTGAAAATAATATCATTACTAGATTTGGTGTCCCTACTAAGATCACGACTGATAATGCCAAGGCTTTTAGTTCTTTAGAATTTTTGTCTTTTTGTTTTAAGTATGGAATTGTCTTATCTCATTCATCAAATTACTATCCTCAGGGTAATGGTCTGGCTTAATCAAGTAAAAAAAAATCTCAGAACCATTATCAAGAAATAGTAAGAGATAATAAGAGATCATGGGATAGCAAAATCAAGTATGCTTTATGGGTAGATAGGATCACTAAAAAGAAAGCTACTGGTAAATCTCCCTTTGAATTGGTTTATGGCTTGGATGTAACCTTACCTATGCACCTGAAATTTCTAGCTTATCAGCTCCTTCAGCATTTTTCTACTAATAAAGATGTTGTTCAAAATAGAGTTGATCAGATTGTGGAGTTAGATGAAGCTCGTAGGACAACTTTTGATACTATATGTAAAAGTCAATCTAACATTAAGAAAAGCTTTGATAAATCCTCTCGATCTAGATCTTTGCAGGTTGGAGATATGGTACTTCTTTGGGATCACAAGAATGAAAAACCAGGAAAACATAAGAAGTTCGACAGTTTGTGGCTGGGACCATACATTATTCGAGATATTGTTGGACCAAACTCATTCCACTTGAGCAGATTGGATGGCGAACCACTTGATTTACCTGCAAATGGCCAAATGCTCAAGTTGTTCTTCAAAGATGATATCTGATGCCATGGGGCATCCTCTGTATCGTATTTCTAACCCTGCTCCTTGTTTTTTCAACATTTTCAGTTATGTTTTAGAATTAGATTTACTTTTCATGTTACTAGATAGTTAATAAATGAAGAGCTTATATCTTTCCTATGTTTAATGTTATATGATGATTTTTGGATGGACGCTACTTATGTTTTTTTGTGTGTTGCGTGGATGCAGATTCTGGATTCTCACATTCCTACAGTGCAGCAACGTGTCCCCAAGTAGAGCCAGATGTTGACCACTACGTGTCAAGTACTGATAGAAGTACAACCCCTTTTTTCGCAAAAGGGGTAGCGCTTGATCGATGTGTCTATGCCATTCGACTATCATCATCAGCTTGATCATGTTATTTTGTAAACCCAATCTGCATGTGTAAATTGTAAATAATCTTAGCAGATCTGTGTCATGTATGTAATTTCCTAGGTAAACCTAATCTTCTAGTGATGATCTACGTTTCGGAAGGTTTTTTGTGTCACCGATCCATGATCGGCAGAGTTTTCCTTCAACCTAACCCCAAAGCTGGAATGTATTTTATCACCAGAATGTTAGGGGAGTCCTAGTGTGCTAGATTGAGTCTATGTAAAAGTGATTTGGGAATAATCCTAACCATTTGGTTAGGTTATTTTATTACAAATTGCTTGATCTGCTAGATTATGTTTGTGTCGCAGAGCTGGGTAGTCTATGAGGGTCTATGTCAAATGGGCTTTTCCCCTTGAGATGTAGAAATGTAAAAATCATGATGTAAAGTGTCTTGAGGGTTAGAAAAATATTTTATCCCCTCATAAATCCTAGGTCCTAGGTAATTTTAATTTTTCCAAAGGCTAAATTCGAGGGTCCTTTAAAAAATTAAATTTTAAAAGGTCCAGGGACTAAGGTTAAATGATTATTTTGCTAAATTTTAGGCCCTTCGTCCCTTGGGTTAAGTCAAAGTCAAATTTTTGAGGAAATTAATTCAAAAAATAAATTTTTGAATTAATTAAAATGCATTTAAATGATAATTTCGAATTTCCTCATTATTTTAATTTTGACGGATGAGATTAAAAGATATTTTGATCTTCATCGATGGTCGAGATCACTTTGACAAGGATCACTTGAACTAGCCGTTGGGAAATTTTTCTTTAAATAGGAAGTCAGTTGTCCATTGAGATCATTGGATCTGTGAGTCTTGTGCTAAAGAAAGCTCTCTTGTAATCATTTTTCATGTGCAATAAAGAAAGACTTTGGGGTTGAAATCTTGCTGGTGTTACTCTTCATGGAAATGTTGCAAGATGTTTTATTTTTGTGCATAGTTTTAATTTCAGCCATTGATGATAGCTTTATGAAGAGTGATTTTAAACATAGGTATCTTGTTTAGTCACTAGGGTTTGAATGGTAGTTAAATTTCTGAATATGATGGCAGGTATCTCCATTAGATTTGGATTTTATTGTCGTTTTCTCCCTCTTTGTTAATGGTTGAATTAAGTTGTGCAGGAAAATCTTGATTTTGAAGATCAACAGGCATTTGGGGAAGTTCTTGGCTAAACTAGCCAACTCCCGAGAAGCATTTTCTTAAGAGCCTAGTTAGTTTTGATCCCAGGCTTATTATTAGAATTTTTCTTGTGAATGCATGAAGAGTTTTCGGAAGCACCTCATATTAAAATTTTGAAAAGATTTTTTGTGGCATACTGAAAAATTTGGCTATTTAAGAGCCCGCAGCCTGTGAATATTGTAATCATTTAGCTCGTTTTTTTTTAGGTTTTAGTTTTGTTTTGCATATATTGTTCCTGGGCGTTTTGTTTTGCCATTGCAGGTTGTAGGCCTGAGGAAATTTTTTTGATTGAAGCCAGATCTAGGCCCTGGAGGGTAAGATCTGGCCTCAGGATCAACTCTTGTGGGGGTTTCTGAAGAAATTTGAGGGTTTGTTCAGGCTATCTGTCTGTTGTTTCCTGCCATTTCAATTTCGCAGGAAAATTTTGATTTTTTTTTTAAAGGTGAACGTTGTCCAAACCCTCACCTACGCGTTGCCAAAACCTGCAAACGAGGGGCTGCCCTTCCATTCCACGACTTCTCAATTCACTGTTGATCCTGCGTGCATCTTGTAGCAATCGTCACACATTCAAGCTACACGCAGTCATTATCTCTTCCTTCTTGCTACGGTTTCAAGCCCTTTCCCTCTGCGTTCTGCTAGCCATCCCCTGCCTGGCCTGCAGCCCTTCCTCCATACACGCAGTCTCCTTTCTCCATCGTGCATTTTCCATATCTTCTCGCGTCTTTTCCCCACAAATGTAGCATCGTTTCATTACTCTATACGCCTCCCCTCTTAGCGTGTCAGCATTTCCCCCTGCTCCATCGTGCTCCCATGCAGTCTTCACGCTGCCAATCCCGCTGCATCTTCACCCCTGTGCGTCCAAATCCCCGCACCCGCAAACATTCATCAATATTCCCTCTCTCCGCATCCTTCCCCTTCATTCCCTACATACAAATCCGTCTTGTTACCCTGCGAGATCGCTGCCATTCCTCTATCAATCAACACAGCTACATACTACCCACACATTTTTCCAAAACTCACGTAGCTTACTCCATTGATCTCTACGCTGCCCCTCTGCCTTTCACCTCACCTCCACATTCCACGCACCTACAAACAAAAATCAAAACCCGTGGCTCCCTGCGTCGGTTTGCTCCACGCTGTCGCTTCTTCACAGTTGCCATAACCCGCCACGACTATCATCCAACCATCTCCACGCTGCAAATACATCCTCACATGGCTCCATTCTAGCTCCAATCCATAGCTCTATCGCCTCCACACAATTTCCTTCTCTGTCATCCTGCACACACTGAACGCTCAACAAATTTTCAATTTCGATTCATGAATAGGGTTAGCATAGTCAAGTTTATATATATATATATATATATATATATATATATATATATATATATTTGTGTTTGATATAGTTAGATCTTAGGGTTAATATATAGTTTTTAGAATTGAATTTTAGATTTATTTCATTTTAGTTTTGTTTTATTTAAATTTTGATTTAATAATAATAATAATAATAATAATAATAATTTTGTCGAAATATTTTTGTCGCATTTAGTCTTAGCGTATTTACCTAAGAAATTGTCACGTTTATAATTTTGGTGTATTTTTGTGCTAAAGCTAAGCTTTGAAAGAAAATATTATTATGGTATCGGTATTTTATCATTTTACCATAGTTAAAAGTGTTTAAATTTTTATCTAGATGTCTAACTATTGGAAAACGATAAATTTTTCTAAGTCTGGAATTTCAAGCATAATCATTTTTTTAATTCTAGGTGCTTAGCTTTTAATTTTCATGGTTATTCAAAGTAGTCGATCTTTTGAAAATTTAATTGCTGAAGCTTTGCTAAGTCATTGAAATTGATCGTGGTTGCTTGAATGTTTTAATGCTCATTGTATGCTAGACATTTTAGTAAATATTTTCAAGTAATTGTTGAAATATTTGTTCGTATTTATATTTCTTAAGCAGCGAATCAATTATTTGATTTCCACTTCATCTAGCAAAGGCGCTGGTACTAAAAATTTAAAGATCTAATCAAGTTTTAAAATCAATCAAGTGCTTGTTTCCCTCGCTGTGTCTCCCAAGCCAACTGATTACCAGTTGGTCTTGTTTTATCCCATAGGGTCTACCCCCCTTAACCTAGGGAGATGGCTTAAATGGAGAGATTGGGGATCAGGGTGACAACCCCCAGTCTGAGCGTTGTCGATGTCCTTAGACACTCTACGCGACAACACCTCTCATCCTTGGGATGCCATGGTTGGCCACAGTCGATGCTTACATTAGTTGTAGAGTTGAGAATATGACCATCAAGAACGGGCATATGTCCAAATGGTTAGTCCTATACCCTCCTGCTCAACCTTCTCTAGAGCATGATTTAATTTTATGGTTGGAGGAGGAGGAGGAAGATGAGGTTTATTCCACCCAACTTTATGCTTTGGAAGCAACCATAGAGGAGGACAAAAAGATGAGGATGACTTAATTGAACACCTGCTCCAAAGTCAACTCCTAGTTCGTTACCATTAGAAGAAGAAGTAAAAAAATCATCCAATTGACTTATGCTTGGCCAATTCCAACCCACTCCATGTCAAAACCATAGAATTCAACCCAGAGAAAACTTTCAAAATTAATCCATCTCTTTCTGTGCTCGAAGAGGAAAAGCTATGCAACATGTTGAGAGAAAACCTAGAAGCCTTCGCTTGGAGTTACAAGGAAATGAAGGGAGAACACCCCTCAGTTTGTGCTCACCACATATACATCAAAGAAGGTTGCAAGCCGGTCCAAAAACCACAAAGGAGAATGAATCCAGCTCTTAAAGATATAGTCAAAGAAGAACTGCAAAAATTGCTAGATGCAGGATTCATTTACCCTATCTCCGACAGTGAGTGGGTCTCTCCTTTAGTGTTAGTTCCCAAGAAAAATGGTAAGTGGAGGATTTTTGTAGATTACAAGGAGTTGAATAAAACCATAAAGAATTATCATTTTCCGCTACCCTTCATTGACCAAGTGCTAGATGGCCTGGAAGGGAAGAAGTTTTTCTCTTTCCTAGATGGATTCAGTGGGTACAACCAAATCCAAATCTGCCCAGAAGACTAGGATAAGACCACATTCACCTATCCTTCGGGTACTTTTGCCTATAGGGTCCTTCCTTTTAGCCTATGCAATGCTCCTGCCACTTTCCAGAGAGCAGTCTTGAGTATTTTCGCCGAATTAGTACATGATGCGGTGGAAATTTATATGGATGATTTTACACCTTATGGCTGTGATTTTCAAGAAGCCCTGACTAACCTAGGCAAAGTATTGCACAAATGCATTGAAATGAACCTGTCTCTCAGTCCAGAAAAATGTGAATTCTTAATGACTGAAGGGACTATGCTAGGTCATTCAATATCTCAGTAAGGACTACAGGTGGACCTGAACAAAATAGCAATCATCCAAAGGGTCCCACCTCCGCAAAAGCAGAGGGATGTTAGGAGTTTCTTGGGGTTAGCTGGATACTATTGAAGGTTCATAAAGGACTTCAAAAAGTTGGTCTCTCCTTTATTTGGGTTGTTGGCGAAAGATTCTGAGTTCATATGGTCAAAAAGCTGTCAAGAGGCCTTAGAAATTTTAAAGGGTAAGTTAACCACTGCACCAATTCTTCGAGGCCCAAACTAGGCCCTCCCTTTTCATATTCATGTTGATGCCTCACACAAAGCCATATAGTAGCCTTAGGTCAGGTAGAGGAGAAATTTCCCTATGCCATCTATTTTATCAGTAAGAACCTGTCAAAGGCCGAGCTAAATTATACTATGACTGAAAAGGAACTCTTGGTTGTTGTGCATTCATTAAACAAATTTAGGTATTACATTACAGGCTACCAAACATTTGTTTATACTGACCATGCTGCAATCAAATATTTAATGAACAAACCAGATGTGAATGCTAGAATTATAATATGGTTGCTTTTATTACAACAGTTTGATCTAACTATTGTTGATAAGCCTGGTAAGGAAAATGTTGTTACAGACTTTATATCTAAGATGAATCTGCCTGCAGGTGAAGAAGGAATGGTGGATGACCAGTTATTAGACGAGCATTTGTTTGCTATTTCAGTTCTCTCCCCATGGTTTTTTTATATAGAAAACTATTTGGTATCAGCACAATTCCCACGAAGCTTTCCCTCCAAAGAAAAGAGCAAGATAGTCAGTAAAAGTGCCCCCTTCACCTAGATTGGGGGCAATCTTTTCAAACTTGGCCCATATCAAATCTTGAGAAGGTGTGTAAGGGAAGAGGAAGTTTTTAACATCCTTCTGACCTGTCATGATGGGCCTTGTGGAGGTCACTTTGCAGCAAAGAGGACAGCATTCAAAGTGTTACAAGCGGGCTATTATTGGCCCACTCTTCATCAGGATGTGAAAAAGTACATTAGTCAGTGTGATCGGTGCCAGAGGATGGGAAAGCCTACTCCAAGAGATGAAATTCCCCTACAACCTCAAGTGACTTTCGAGCCATTTGATAAGTGGAGCATGGACCTCATTGGGCCTATCAACCCTCCTTCAAAGCAAAAACAATACATTATTGTGTGCACTGATTATTTGACTAAGTGGGTTGAAACAAAGGCGATTAAGGTAGCAACAGAAGAGAAGGTGGTTGAGTTCCTAAGGGAGAATGTATTCTACAAATTTGGGTACCCTAGAGAGCTAGTCACAGACCAAGGCAGCTAGTTTACCTCCAACATGATTGAAGAACTGCTCAACCATCACAAAATCAAGCATAGGACCTCCACTCCTTATCATCCACAAGCTAATGGGCAAGTGGAGGTAACCAACAGGGCACT
This sequence comes from Pinus tabuliformis, assembly GCA_031772625.1. NCBI lineage: Eukaryota > Viridiplantae > Streptophyta > Pinopsida > Pinales > Pinaceae > Pinus > Pinus tabuliformis. The sequence goes on from CM062804.1 coordinate 434,795,275, forward strand.
GGAGAGAATCTTAACCAAGGTAGTGAGCAACAGTAGGAAGGAATGGGCAGAGAGACTAGTTGAGGCCACTTGGGCCTATAATACGACATGGAAGACCACCACTGGATTTACACCCTATGAGCTGGTCTATGGGAAAAAGGCTTTGCTGTCCATTGAGTTTGAATATAACACATTGAGGATGGCAGCACAACTAGATTTTGATCTCAGTCATGCATAGAAAGAAAGATTGTTCCATTTGAATGGCTTGGATGAATTCAGAATGCAGGCCCTCCTACATACAGAAATAGTTCAGCTTCAGAGGAAGATCTAGCATGATAGACATATTAAGGAGAATAAATTTCAAGAGGGCGATTGGGCATTGTTATATGATTCTAGGTATAAAGACTTCAAGGGCAAGTGAAGGACAAGATGGCTCGGACCTTATGCAGTGGAAAGATAACATGATAATAGTTCAGTGAAAATCAGAACTATAGATGAAGAAGCCATTCCATTGCTTGTTAATGGACACCGATTGAAAATGTATAAGAGGCCTTTATCAAAACAAGAGTTCATTGACAATATCAATAAGACAGTGATGATGGTGGAGCAAGTTCCAACTCCTCCCTCATCAGGTCACTGAAAAAGAGAAAAAAGAATAAGGATTCAGGTGAAAACCTCCATGAGGCGCCTGAGTCCCATCTTTGGGTCGAAAACCTCGTGAGGTGGCCCAATGACGAAAAAAATGGAAAAATAATAAGATCCCTGGGTGAAAACCTTCCTTAAGGTGCCTAGGGCAAACATCTAGGGTGAAAACCTCTCTGAGGCAACTTAGGTGTTTTTCAAAAAAAAAAAAAGGAGAGAAAAAAGACATAATTGTTATTTGCAGGTGGGCGAGAAAGACAATCAAAGAGCAAAGGGAAGATCCAAAGGGAACCCTGCCTCAAATATATTCATCTCCTCCACTCCTTACCATGCATTACTCCATCAATTCCATTTTTTTTCACTTCATTGCATCAATTCAGGCGAAGACTGTGTTTTCTACAGGATCCCCTGAAAACCTACAGGATGATCCCATAGGAATTACAGTGGCCCGAAAACCTACAAGAAGAAATTTGAGGGTGAATGGTAGGTTTGTTAGGCCCCCAAAATTCAATCTAGACATGATCTAACCCCTCACCTCATCCATTACCATCATCCCTGCACTCACCTTTCAAAACAAAAAGAGATCAGTTTCTGCGAGTTATGAAAAAGGTAAAAAGGAAAACAGAGGAGAGTAAGAGCATTACCTGAATGTCCCTTGCTCCACACACACTCCTACTCCCTCTGTCCATTCATTGTAGCATCCTCACAGCCCCAGCCAACAACATGATTAAGAAATTCTAAGGGAGAAGCAGCTACAGGACATCCTGTAGGAAATCCTATAGCAGCCTATCCCATAGAATATCAATCATCAGCTATAGGTCTTCACTAGGATGATCTAGGAGCTCCACAACAGTAGCAACATTAGATCTTCAGTCACAGACACCTGCAAAAGCCAAGAAACCATCAACAGACAACAAAGGAGGAAGAAGAGTGACCATACAACAAATAAACAACGCAACACCTCTAATCTTCGACAACTGTAGCAAGGCATTGAGACCACGGGTAAGTATCCCGCTCACTCACTCATATGCATCATTTGATCAAAAGTTGTAAGGGTTACGAGGTAGTTGGTTTATAAGCAAAAAGGTGGCTAGTTAACTTGGCCACCTTCGTTCAGTCATCACATACAAAACCGGGTGTCCTCTCACACGTGGTTGCAGTCTACTCAAAGACAGAGGAGGAGTAGGACAAGAAGTGGTTAACTACGGATCTATGAGGTGGGAGATGATTATGAGGAGTGGGAAACAAAACATCGTTTGCATGCATTCCACCTCCTCGAAACTCCCTGACTCAAGTCGCTCTTATAATTCTGGCCATCCACCGGAAGCAATGCTCCATTGTTCTGCAAGAGAATTTCTATAGGAGCATGCACAGGAACAATCTACAAGAGCAGTGTACAAGATACACAATGGCAGTCTACAGGATAGGCAGAGAGGGGTTCAAGAGGGAATATCATGAGAATTGTCCACTGCCACCATTCTAAAGAGGTAGGATCTAAAAATCCATCCCCATTTACAAGCAAATGAACTAGAAATTCTCTAAAAGCTAGTGGATATAACAACTATGGGAGGTGAATTACATACACAAGAAACTTTGTTTTCTCCTGAATTTAAAATTCTTGTGTCAAACCTCTCATTTCCTCCTCAAGCCTCATAAGCAAGATGATAGGAGGGTTTAATAGGAGAGAACCCACAAACACTGTGAGGATACAACAACACCCCCAAGTGTTTGAAATCTTTATAAGACACCAATGGATGGGGTTTTTCGAAAATTCACAAGGCTTAATGATGACGTGGCTCAAGAATTTTCTCATTCCCTCACTCCACACAGCAGAATCCATGCCACTATTATAGTTAGAGGGCTCACTATAGATCTCACCCCAGAGCTCATCAGTAGGGTCACCAAACTTCCCCTAGGAGTTCCATGGAGAAAAGAAGACAAAGCAGACAGTCAGGTGGCAAAAAGGAAATTATTTTTAGAAGGTGAAGAACCCACAGAAGATAAAAATGGAGTAAGGAGGGATAATCTACCATACCCATGGAGTGAGGTAGGTTACCAACTCATCAAATATATCTCATGTGATGGTAGATACAATGTTGTTTATGGCTACCATTTTAGGAAATTAAGATTTGGGGTAGAAACACCAGTTCACCAAAGACTCAGCATACCCTATTTCTTGATGCAATCACTCATAGACTCCAACAACAAAGTAAAGGAAGGGAATTCCCAACAATTGGCTCACCATGGGTTGATCAGGATCCTCATTGAGGATGCCCTCCAAAACCTCAGGATCCCTATAACATGGTCAGTCTTCAGAGACTTACTAGCAGAGGATGACATCAAAACCCTCACCTATGATGTTAGTCCTTGTATCAATGCAGAGGAGGCAAAACAAGAAGAAAAAGATATAGAGCTAGATGGGGATGAGATGGAGGAATAAGAAACTAATACAGAGGAACATGCTGAATCAGAAGAAGAAGAGAAGGAGGATGATGCTAAAACAGAGGAGGAAACGAAGTAAGAAACTAATGGAGATGAGAAAGAACAACAAGAGGAAACGAAGGAAGAAACTGATGGAGATGAGAAAGAACAACAAGAGGAAGAAGATAAGAAAAACAAAGAGGAAGAAGGCATTGAAACAGAAGGGGAAGAACACGAGGAGGAGTCACCTAGGGTGTCTCCAGAGGCCCCTGAGAGGGAGGCAGCAGCTGCCCTCACTACTCTCAGCACCCCAGTCAAGCAAAAAGGGAAAAGAAGGAGGCAAACCCCTCTATATTTTAGAACAAGAAAGAGAACAAGAATCAAGCAAGGGAAGCCACAAATATCAACAAAAATCCCTATTAAGAATGAATATTCCCCTAAACCAAGAGACAAAATGCCTTCCCCAAAGTCACCAATCACAAATGTAAGGAGGCCTAGTACCAGATCAACTTCCTTAAAGGGTAAGGCCATCATACAAGATCCACAACAAAAGCTACAGGAAGCACAGAAACTAGAAAGAAAGGTAGGGGAGCAGCAAGAAACAAAAGAGTAAGACCTTGAAACAAAGGAACCAAGTCCCCAACCTAACCTAGATTCCTCCTACCAGTTTATTGAAGGAGGCAGGGTGATACCTCAAAAATTTGCCATCCCATTGTTTTTCGAACTTGAGAAGGAGAGGGCCAGAACCCACAAATGGATGCAAATCACCAAGTCAAAAGGGGTGGAAGACATTGGGCACATGGAAGAGAAGCTCAAGTAAATGGGCAAAGAGATAGGAGGCTTAAGGGACAGAGAAAAAATAATGAGAGATCAACTTGAGAGGGGAAATGCATGGTTGAGAGGATAGTTGCAGGAAAGGGAAAACCAAGTAGCATGTATGGCCAACCTCTCCTTGGAGGCCATCCAGTGTAGGATGCCAGCTAAATCCTATGCTTTTTACCTCAAAGAACAATGGTTGCAATTTCAGATTAAAACACTAGCACAAAAGGGCACCATGCCATTTCAAGACAATAGGCAATTTATTGATCTTTGTGATCAAAGTACACTAGAGGATAGGGCCAAAATGGCTGAGTTTTACTTTCACAACATGGACCTCATAAACATGAATGTTTTGGATCCTAATGTCGAGCTAGAATATCTACAATTAATGGCTTTGGCATCATGGATAAACCATGATGAGTCAAGGGCTGCAGAGATGAAAAGAATATTGGCCAAAGAGCAAAATGAACCTCTTTTCATCAGAGCTGAACAATCAAATCCCATGGTCCTAATTAGCACCCATAATCTAATTGCAAATGATCCTCAAATGGCACCTAGATATCTTACTGCCCAAGAGCAAGGAATTTCACATTTTGAGGATATGTTTAGGTTGCTAGGAGATGATAGTAGACATGCCTGCTTAAGGAGATGGAACACACTGCCACACAGCTTGAAGATCAGAGAATATCACTCCCCTCAAAGGTTGAGAGAGGCACTGAACATGACACCTATGTATAAGCAATCAATGCAAAGGTTGAAGGTCAATTGGATAGGCATAAAACTAATTCCACCACTACTCCTAGGGATGCTAGAAGGGAGAAAAGAAGAAGAGGAAGAGAGGCAATGGGAAGAAGTAGAAAGGAAAGGAGGCTTGTATGAACAAGAAGAAGAGACCACAACAGAGGCATGGGATGCCAGAGAGGCTACCAGAGCCATGACGGACATGGACATTGACTAAGTTGCTCAGAGGATGAGCAACACTTTCAGTAGGGGGTGATGATGAGCCTCATCATTGGGTAATTATATGGGCCTTAATTCACCTCCTAGCTTAGTCAAATCAACTATTCTCACAACTTATTGCATACTTTTGATTATATTTTTTTTTTTATGAGATGAGTTAGAGTTGGATATTTTGCTTTGTGGTATAATGTGCATTTAATGCAGGATTAAAGGATAAAAGCAAGGAATTTTGGCAAAGACCTTGGTCAAAACTCAAATGGGACAAGGGAGAGGAATTATAGGAGGTAAATCCTCCACATTTACTACCCCCCATTCAAATATTCCTCCATCAGATCGGAGTGCAAACAATGGAATCATGAGGACTAGAAGGCAGCGGAGCAAGTGAAAGTCAAAGCACCAATTTATCTTGAGTTTGGGAGCCGAGCCTCCCTAATTTTAAGGAAGTCATTGGAGACTTTAGACGTATAAGTAGAAAGGCCTAGGACCTCGGTAGGATTGAGATTTTTTATTATAAAACTTTATTCTATTTTTGAGCTGCAAGACTTGTGACAGTTTTTGATGTAATCCATTGTTTTGATAATAAGAATGAGTTTTGTTTTGAGCCAACACTGAGTTAATTAAGAGGGCTGAAGCTCTTGGGTTAGGGCCAAAGCCTAGAAGCCAAGGCTCCTCTTTATTGTACATGTATGCTAGCGTAGACTCATGGTTTAATCGTTCATTTGCTTAAGTAGATGCATTTCCATTACAGCAGTGTAGCGTAGATTGGTTGTGTTTTAGTTTTCTTCAATTTGTGCCTTCTTTCAATTAGTAGGTTAGCAAGGAGAAAAATATCACCATAAGGTTCTCAACAGGTGTCTCGGCCTCACCTCCTCCCTCTGGGACCATGACTTGAGGAAGAGGCCCTTCAGCAACCCCAAAAACATAGATTTTTGGTTCTTGCATGAGCTTTGGAGTTTTTCGTCTTGATTCAGTACTTGGTTCATTTCATCGTTGTCTTTTCCCATCACTCTCTTTCTGTAATAAGATCTCCCTCATATTCTCATTTCCTTCAGCACGAAATGCTTAAGCGAAAGCTAATAAATCACGTCTTAATTGGATTATACTCGTGGATTTCCTTACCGTCTGATCCACAACAAACCTGGCCAATCACCATTAACCACGTGTCGCATAGCCAATATATTCATTTCAACATTTGACTTTATGCACTCCAAATCTCCACAGTCGATTTGTCTTGCTTGATCTAACGACTATCATGTATCGTGTCACCCGCTCGCCAACTAGCTTGGCTGATCTCCACCGTTGATCAATCTTGCATGATCCAACAGCTATCGCGCAATCTCGCATGGATTCTTGCACGACCGATATCAGATCGAGAGCGCATGAGAAAAGTGGTTTTCCCATGCTACATGTCACCCACTTAGGTTAATCGTGTAAAATTTAGGAATTCCACTTACAGCTTTGAGGGCACACGAGAAACTACTTACCACCTACGAAGACCACTCCATCATTCCACACATTTTCCACCCTTATGCCGACACTTGACTTGATGTGATCCATCCATCTATTCACTTAATATCCACGATAAGATCTTCGTTGCTCATCTTCCATTAATACTATTCGTTGATCCATCCATCCATCTATTCACTTAATCTCCGCGATAAGATCTCCGTCGCTAATCTTCCGTTAATCCTGTCTGTTGATCGATCCATCCATCTATTAACTTAATCTCTTGTGATAAGATCTCTACCGTTCATCTTCCGTTAATCCTGTTTGTTGATCCATCCATCCATCTATTAACTTAATCTCCTGCGATAAGATCTCCATCGCTCATCTTTCATTAGTCCTGTTCGTTGATCCGACTGATCCAACGGTTCCTATTCACTACTGCTTCATTACGTCTTCCTTTCACTGATTTCAATCTTTGATTTCTCTTCCGCTTGACTCCTTTCCGAACTTTGTTTTGCACATTCTTTAAACGCTGCCACTCCTAAGCTTTGATTTGGTTATTCAATCAAACTCCAACACTGTCCAATCATCGCAATACTCCTTTGAGCAATGTCCTCTCTCAGATTCTTGTTGAATTCCCTGCACACTTATGTTATGCAGAATTACTCTAATCCACACACAGTTCATAATTCAATTACTCAATACACACCACACTATCCAAACACTCCATAGACCTTCTAGCCATCCTCAACCACCTTCCATCCACCTGTCACATCTACAAGAACAATGAAATTGCGTGCTTAATTTTACCAAAAAGCCAAAAAAAGTGAAAACAAATTTAGTTTAGTTTCCTCGCTTACACATTACTTTGGTTTGATGCTCTTTACTTCTATAACTTAGATAGCAGCATTTGTTCAGTGTTGATTTAGAAATTCTGCTTAGCATAGCTATTTAAATGGTTAATTAGGATATGGTGTGATTTAGAATTACATGTTGTTTTCTTCATTATTGCAGTAGAGTAGCTCTCTTAGAATAGATTTGCTCTTCTTCCATCAAAGAACCAAGCTTCTTCTAACTCTATAGAAGTTTGGCTTGGAACCCCTGGGGTCGCCAGATGAACAGTGACAATAGGCAGGGCCTTCACTTTTACTTGTGCATATAGCACTGTCACCTCCAAGTTTGTACGAATCCTAGGTTGATAAGTAAAGTTGGTAGCCTAGGAGTTGCAGCGTCTTTACTGCAATACTAGCACTCATCAGCTTGATGCCTACCCCATCAGGCAAAAGCAACATCAACTCCATCCTTATAAAGAAAAAGAGATCAAACAAGAAATCAACAAGCTCCATAAAGTTGGTTTCATCTATCCTGTTAGTGCTCGAATCTGCCTCAGGCTGAATGAAGGCGAGGTTCAAGGCAACATCAAACCAAGCTCAGTCTGGTAGCTAGCCCTACCAGAGCAGGAGAGGGCTCTCTCCGAGTCACACTCAGCGAATGGATAGGAAAAATGGTTTGAGATGACTTACAATGCGATGTTTACCTTAAGCTAGTAAGTGAAAAGCGATTTTGGAAAAGATTTTCGAAGTGACTGAACTTCTGAGATGTATATGGGACTGGCGCTTAGCAAAGAACAGAGAATTGAGAATGAAGGCACAGATTATTCCGTGAGGCAAGGTAGGTGGGAAGCGCAACAATTTCAACTTAAGGTGACGTGGAATGGAAAGATTGCCGAAGATAGTGAAAAGGGCATGGTCGCATGAATCCTTTTCAACAGAAGAATAACATTGCACATGACATTTCCCCACAGGCAGAGCAATATAAATTGAATTCTACCTAATCTCACTTAGAAAATTTCACAAAAATGAAACATGAAATGAATTATGAAACATAACAAGATACATATGGAACATAAGAACACATTTTCTACACTCACAACCACAAGAATCTCATGAAACAGAGCCGTTGCCTTTCATTAAACTCTCTGTCAAAACTACACAGTGCAGAAACAGAGTTTCTTTCCCACAGTCTCCCAGAAGTTACAAGCCATCCAACCCTTTGCAAATAAATTGCTTACAATATATAGAAAGTGTATAGAAGAGATGGAAAGCCCAGGGGCTGGGAAGTTACTCAAATCATTTCAAAAAGGAGATGGAGAGCCAACCATCAGCTATAGGTGCAGCGCTCTCAAGCATGACATTTGGCTGTGGTGACCCATTGCATTCTTTTGCCACTTGGATAGATGCCCACCTGGAGAGAAAATTCTTTAGAAGGCACCCTTGGTGCCAAAAAATCGAAGAGTAAATGACCGAGCCCACTTGGAGAAGTCGCGACCCGAAATTTTGCGAAACGGGAGCAATTTGGCCGTTTTTTTCCCTGTGCGCCGCGCCAAATTCCCTGTGCGTCACGCCACTTTGGAGCCTATTTTGGGGAAATTTCAGGTGTCCAAAATGTGCCCAAGTAGGCTTGTTGGAAAGCCTGTCATGTCTACTTTCCAACCCAACAAGAATTTCGGAATTTGAAGCTCATTTGCCCTTCCAAAAATTCATTCTCCCAAGACTGCTTTCTGTGTGCCCAAAAAGTGGCAGAGAGGCCATTTTTGAGTGTTTTTTGACCTTTAGGAGACCCAAAACTTGTCAAAATTTCTTGCCCGGACACTAGTAGACGTATTTTTCTATTCTGAATCCAAATATGCAAGCCGTTCCTCGATCTGAGTTCTAGATTTTTAGCGTCGCGCCAGTGGCGCGGCGCATAGGGAGAAATTTCCTGTTTTGTGCCCAAAAAATTTTCCTGTGACCAAAATTTGCCCAAATTTTTTGAAATTTGGGCTGGAGGTTCCCTATGAAGTGCTTTGCTATGCCAAGGAAGCCTCAGCCAAGATTCGAAGCCGATCTTGCTCCTTTGCCTCCTTTGCCTCTTTTGCCTCTTTTCTCGCTTTGCTCAATTTTGCCTTTAGGCTCCTGATTCTCGCTTTGGAACTCATGTTGCGTGCCTGGTAGTGATGAGTCATGCACCTCAGCATGTATTTCTCCCTGTTTTCTTTGTCCAACCGCTGCTCCAAGTGAACGTTCACTTTCTCTAGCACATACTCACGGTCTTCGTATTGCTGCTAGGATAGTTTCTCAATCACGGATTGCTGCTCCTAAATGATCTCTCCCAGCTCAGCATTTGTAGGTTCTGCATCCGTCTCATAATCATGGAGGAGAACAAACTTAGTCTCTTGCTCACCTGATGGCACACCTAAAGGCCCCTCCTCGTGCTTGGGCTTCTTGCCCTTGTCATGTACCTGTGTCGTCGATGTAGGAAGCGAGGCCCCTTCCACCCCGGGTGGAGATAATGCTCGCTTTGCTGCTGCAAACAAAGGTCTGGTGCCTTTCGAATAGCCTCTCTAATATGTGATGTATACTGGCATGGTGGCAGTCTCATGGCTATCAAACTGATGTGGAGGGCTTCACGTATCATGCTCTGCCTCTGATATCACCGGTGGAGCGCTGAAAAAATCACGGGAGATGAAGTCCTCCCAAGCAATACCCTGCAATCCCAACTGATGGTCCACCAGAATCCGGATGAGAGCAAAATGATAGACACTGTTTAGCTGCTATCGTGGGGTCTTGCGCTGCATGAATTTCTTCATCTTCTCAATGTTGTTGCAGATAAAAAATGGGAGGCTCATCATCTTCACCCTGGTGAAGTGCATGAGCAGGCAGATGTGGTAGGCATAAAGGCGAGAAAACCTCCCGTCGCAACTGAAATATTTCATGATCAATCTCATGAGTGGGGCATACTCATCCCTCAAAAATCTGAATGGAAAAACCCTGGTGAGTTGGCTCAAGCAGCTGTTCTTGATGTAAGGCTCATAGTGATGCCTCTCCACCTTGTTTTTCTTATGCCACTGCTCCCCAACATTAGGTATCCCCGTTGCCACTGATATAGCCTCCGATGTCAAGGTGAAAGTGACCCCAGCCAGGACAGATTGGCCTCCCTGTAGATGAAGTGCAAAAAGGTGGGCCGACTAATGATGTACTCTGACATTTTCCACTCTTTGGAAAAATTCATAACATGTCAAGTGCTGGAAACAAGACATGGCAAGTGGGCATGCCTGTAGCTCTGTGAGGGTGTTGGGCTCGTCTCTGAGATGTCTGCCACTCCCGTGATGTCTCTTATGGGCACTCTCTCCTGAAGATGTGTCATTGTGTGTATCCCCCTCATAATCTGATGAATTTTCTGATGCCATCACTGCTGCTTGTATCCTGAGTTTAGTGCTGCCTTTTGAATCCAATGACACTGATGAATGCTCTGAAAATCTATTACCAAGGGGACAATAAAACAGGGGAGTGTTAGGAGGGGAATGATGAAAAGGGGAATAGGGGTTTAAAGGGGAAATTTATCAGGGATTTGGGAGTGTTTGGGGTATGGTTTTGATGGGGTAGGGTTAAGGAACTTTTGAGCTATATGAGTAAAGGGGACAAAGGGATATGATTGCAATGTAGCTAGGGTAACTATTAGGGAAAAATGCTCCAGGGGAATTTAGCAGATAGAGGTAGGGTAGGAGCATATTTAACAATCAAGTTACTGTAGCAAAACCCTAGCTTTTTTACCCTTTTTGTGTCATTTTTGTGTTTGCTTAAAAAAAAATTGTTTTTGGTCTCATGGTCACCAACATCATATTTTTCTTTAAGCTTAGGATCAGTGGTGAAAAGATTTATGGGCACTTTTGCAATTTTAAGAGCCAATTCCAAAAATTTTGGGCGATTCGGTGCATTCTTAGGCTCACAGGCCTGTGCGCCGCGCGCTTTGCCCAGTGTGCCGCGCACCGGGTATGCACCGTGCCAGTGTAATGTTAACACTATGGCCGGGCTCCCAGTGCGTCGCGCGCCCTTAGTGCGCCGCGCGCCCTTAGTGCGCCGGGCCACATTGTGTGTGCGCCGCGCATAGTCAAACGACACAATTTTTGTTTGAAAAACAGGGGAGGGAGTTTTAGGGGGGTTTTAGGTTGGTTGCTTTAGGGAATATGATGGAATGGAGGTGGAAATGATGAGGAATGAAGGGACAAGGGGAGGGGAGCAAAACCTTGGTGCTCATCGTCACTTTTTGCGACCCCATTTTTCATTTTCCTTGGTGATTTTTCCATGGATGTCCATTGTGCTTTTGGATACCATCAGACATCTTACAAACCTCATATTAATGACAAAAGTGATGGAGAAGAGGTTTCGATCATGGCCTACCTCTTGATTCACTGACTTTGCCAAGATTTGAGATGAATTGCATTGTTTTTGGGCACCTCGCTGCGTGCGTCGTGCGCCAAGCCAAGTGCACCGTGCGCCCTGAGTGCATCGCGCCCTTGTGGATTTTTCACTGTGGGCTAGCTGCCAATGCGTCACGCCTTCTGTGTGCGTCGCGCTCCCTGGTGTGTGCGCCGTGCCCTGTGGAAACCAGCTCTCCTTCACTCAAATTCCTCCTCCTTAGCCCTCTTTTCTTCAACAATGCCTCTCTCAAGCTTTTTCATAACACAATGACTTAGTCTTGGGCCAAAACAAATATATCTAGGCTTTGAGAGAGTTGGGTTTAATTTTTTCCTCTTTGAAGACCCACTTTCTAATGTTTGAGTTTTGCACTTTTCATTGACTTTTAAAACACTTTGTTTTTCCTTTTTTCTTTGAAATTTTGGCTCTCATGATAAACTTTTCGGCATTTCTTTGCGGGGACTATGTGACTGGGCCTCTGGCTTTGAAATCCATGACTGCATCTGGAAATGTCAACTGGCGATTTTTGGAAAAAAATTTCATAGTTGACTTTGTTTGACTTTTCTTCAAAACAAAGTTTTGGAGAAGAGTCGATGTCTCTTGCGGTGATGATGAAGCTTTCTGCACTGTAGGTGTATAAGGTCTCCTTCTGGCCTGCATGACTTTGTTCTGGACATGTTTTTTCAAAAACCACATTGATGATTTCCTAGACCCAACCATAAAAATGACTTTGTCTTGTAATATGACCAGACCTTGACTATCATGAACTTCAGTGATTATAGACCAATAACTGAACTAGCAGGGGCCAGAGATGAGAGAAAATGACCAGCATGACTATCTCCGTCAGATCATGGCATGTCCCTAGTGAAATGCAACTAAATGGATGGAGCGGGACACCTAAAATTTGAAATGCACAAAGAGCTTTGATCTCTGACGGAGGGCTGACCAGACCGACTCTAACATATCCCATCGCTTACACCTCTTGGGTTTCTAAACTTGTACCTGTCATGAAAAAATAGGGCGCCATTCACATCTGTATTGATGTCAAAGGTCTGAACAAAGCATGTACCAAATAAAATTACCCTACACCCTTCGTCGACCAAGTCATTGATGCATGTTCCAGTCATGAGGCCCTATCCTTCATGGATGGCTTCTCAGGGTATAACCAGATTCAGATACGCCATATTGATTAGTACAAAACAACCTTCACAACCCCATGGGGCACATTCACATATCGAGTCATGCCCTTCGGCCTTAAAAACGTTGGTGCCACCTTTCAGCGGGCCATGAACTATATCTTCCATGATCTGGCTTATCCTATACTAGCTTATTTGGATGATCTCATAGTATGATCCAAAAAGTTCTCAGACCATTTGGAAGATCTTCGACTAGTGTTTTAGAGATGTCGACAATACAACCTACACTTAAACCCTCTCAAGTTTTTCTTTTGCATCAATGCGGGAAGACTACTTGGATTCATTGTTTTTCAGCAAGGTATTAGAGTCGACCCTCTAGAGGTCCACGCCATTCGGGAAATACCACCTCCAAAAACACACAATCACATACCTATCGGGCCCCAAGCATCGCCTGGGGGTAATCCCATCTCTAGATCTCCACGGAAATCCATGCTACCATATGGGAACTCTAAGATCATTTGAGGGTTGGACAACCAACAATCCTCCACTTTGAGCATCCAATGTTGCCCCACCTCTCCTCCACCTTCCCTCGGCATCACCGGTGCCCATCGCCTGATCCAAGGATCCCTCGGGGGCCCTATTGGCACTGCAACCACTGAGTGCAACATCAAAACCCTCTCATAGAGGATGTTTCAAATGACACTATCGTAGCAAAAGATTTGTGCCTCTCCCCAATGAACTTGTGTGATTTGTGTAGTCATCCTCCTATGGAGGTAGCCTACCTAGTCATAAAAAGCTCCTCCCTGTAGCCTCTAGAGGACGGCCAGCTGGGGCCCAGAGATGCAATGTGGGGATGTTGTCCCTACCAGTGTTACAATCATATCCAAGGAAAATCATTATGCTATATCTAAGATCGCGTCAACACGGATGCACCCATCCTGAAAAGGATCAGGTCCGTAGTGGTCCTCTACCAATCTAGCCAAGTCCACCTGACCTGGGGGTAGCGACATCGACAACACACCTCAAGGCACCAATCCAGTCACAAAATAGACATTCACCTTAGTGGTGATTGTCACATCTTGGCCTCGGATGTCGATGGCCTCTCTATCCAGATGCCATCTCCCCATCACAAAATGCAGGGAGTCCTCCTACGATCCGAGCAAGGGGTTTTGAACAAACATTAGTAACCCCCACCTAGCTAGAACAAATCTAGCTGGAGAATCTCTCGCCATCACTATATGGATGTGATCCAAATATCTCTCCCTCCACGTCATAACCATCCTGCCAAAACCATGAAGAAAACCAAAAAATAGCCTCAAAGGCTTAAAAAATTTCTTTCTATTAGCCTGCGCGCCTGTTTCAAGAACAGGTGCACGACCACGCATATTTTCCTCAAACAGGTGTGCGGTTTTGCATTGATTTTCCATATACAGTCACGTGCTTGTTAGCCTCTTACCCGTGAGGATATCAGCCCCTCAGCAATGCGTCTATTTCTTGCACAGGGCACACGATTGTTTCTCAGAAAGTCATGCGCCTCCATGCCTATCACCCATAAATTCGTGAGTTCCTCAGCAAGAAGACCTCGTGGCTATTTTACCCATAGTTGCGTGATCACGTGACCATTTTTCCTCTACACACATGCCCTCGCGTCACTGTCTCACAATCGCCCGTGCATATTTTGGCTTTTTCCCTAAAAACGGTCCTATACAAGCCATCTTGTACGACCTATCTACCCTAGGCTACCAAATTCACAAAGTTTGGGTAGTGACTACTTAGCTAGATATCCTCGCGTTCTACCCAGGTGCAAAATCTAACCACAATAGAAGAAAAAAACTCATGGACCCAACTCTGTAGTCCATGCTAGTAAGTACAAATGATGTGGCATATGGCCCATTTCACCCTATATATCGCCCCTTGTGTCACCTTCCTATGGCCAATTCAGGAGCTCATGACCTCCTTTCACAAAACCATTAGTGACATTAGGATTAGGATGACATCATCTTCATCATGGTACCCTTTGTTCCTTTTCAATAGCGTACTCATTGTTGGGCCCATTTCATGTTTCAGAGGACCTATCAGGTGCACCTTTCCGTGTTTTTCGATTCATCTTGTTCAAAACATTTCCAACTTACATATGATTCCATCAATATGTTTTCACTTGGGCTATTGATTGTTGAAGTTGAAGGTCTCCCAATAGTTTCTCAGCAAAATCAGTCCCTCGGTGACCATTGGAAGTTAAGGTATCATTCTCCACTCAGCATGATAGGCTTCCTATAAAGCTTTGTATATCCTGACATCATTTCTCTTAAATTCACCATAGGGTCCATCATCTCGACCATGTTTACCACCACCTTCCACTTGCACCTAGTAAACGTCCATGTCGGTTGATAGTACCACCTATACATGGATCACCTCATTTTATAGATCACCTTACACAATCGGGATCCATGACCATTCACTCAGGCTCAAGAACCATCTCATTCACATGTCTTGAATATCAACCTCATTCTCCTCTTCTTTACTTATTGCTTACCAACCCTACTCCTGGGCCACCTCATTTATGTTTTCTCAGATTAAATCAAATGCACTCCCACATTCTACATTTTGCCTATCATCCCTCCATAAGGCATAGCCCATCTACGTCACTTTCTCCGCCTCATAAACCTCACATCGAGACCAACCAATGGGGCCCCCACCCTCAACAAAAAAACTTACCTGCATCAATAAGAAGACCATCATTTTCTTGGGGCACCTATCTCTATGTTTGTACATCCTAAACCACTTTTACATTCTTTTGGAAAGTGTACAATTTTTTTTTAGGAAAAGGATTCCTACCCATATTTTTGTGTTGTGTACCTGGCGGTAGTCCCTAGTCACCCTTGGTTGGAGCTTGCTTATCACCACACCATGATCCACATTCATCCATCATTTACCATGACAATCAAAACATTCCCATACCTACCCTGGATGTCCTACCGATTCCAGGGGCATCCCCTCTAGAATAATTATTTTCACTGTTGCCACTCGCATCATAGCTCCAATGATCCAGATTCTCTCATCTATCAAAATTAACCAATATCTTTTACTTTTGTGATGTTAGCAGAATTTCATGTGAAAGAGTATGTAAAACCACACGTGAACAATTTAAAGAAGAGGAAACATAAAGGAAACCATTAAATTAAAGAACACACACAAGTTGATAACAGAGTTCACCCAATGTGGGTTGTCTTTGAGCCCACTGTTAAGAGTGGGGAGGCTGCATAATTAATTATTGCAAGATGATGATGTTTATTTGGGGTAGAATAGGATGTGATCTATCCACAAAAATTGGTGGATAGGCTAAGGAACATGATATCTCCAATACTCAAAAAGGGTTTGGGAAGATTCTAAGCATTTTGGGAGATATTAAAATAATTAATATTTTTAATGGAGTCCCTAAGTCTAAACTTAGGGAAAATAAAATATTAATGTGAATTAATATAAAACTGTGTTAGAATGGTCCAAAAGTCATGGATCAAGCCAGATCTAATCTTAGCCATTGATTAGGTACTTAATCTCGGTCGTTGATTTGTCAACGAGAAAAGTATAAGAGGACGCTTGAGGGTCACTTGGAGAACACACCAAGAGATCAAGATTTCGACTTTCTAGGGCTGGGTTTGTTGAGAAAGTTGAGAGAGTGATTAGAGTTGCAGCTGAGGGGTAGTGAATACAGAAGCAAAGAGGTAGAGATAACACCAGGAGGATCAGCACAGTATCTGGAGAGAGGGATGTAGAAGTAACCAAGGGTTCACGTAGAGCCAGCTAGGGCTCACGGAGAGCCAGCTAGGTGCTACGTAGTGCCTCAGAGGGTCAGCATGGGTGACGCATAGGGCCATAGGACTGACACAATGCCTCTAGAGGCTGACGCAGGCCAAGCCATAATGACATTGGGCTAATGCTGGGCTAGAGAGAGGCTGACACAGTCCCTAGAGGCTGAAGTTGGGGTTTCGTGGGGCAGATTGGAGTTGTGGAGCTTCCAGAGTGTTTATCTAGGGTTTCAGCTGGAATATCTGCTTCCGAGTAGAGAGGTACTACTGCCAAGATTTTTCTCTATTGGGTTAGCTAGATTTGGCACCCAGATTGTATTTTGAAACTGCTTAATAAATCAAACCCTCAAATAGTTGCACCGGTTTTCCTGCATTGGGTTTTTCCGGTGACATTAGTCCAAAAACAACGGTGTCACTTGTGTGCTTGTTTCTGTTTCCTTTAGTTGGTGATCTGTAATGTGTTGAGCATGTACTTGTAATTATTTTCAGTATTTACATGGTAAATAACTTGTTAATTAATCAAAACAGGTAGATATAAATAAATCAGAAATTACATGAAGGGTTTCTAACTGGTTAGAGTTAGAAATTCCAACACATGATGAGTACATGATGTAATCTTTGTCAATACAAGGAAGAACTCCCTTAACTAGAGTGGCATGTCTCTCTCCCCAGATACGTTCTTCTATAAGAACTCTTGCTCATAAAATCTCTCCTTCAGCATGACAGAATATCAAACTATCACATAAGGTGGCATATAAGGATCCTCTCACAAAGTGGCTTACATGGATCATACAATCAAAACATCATCTCACAAAAAATCAAAAGATTACGTGGCATTAATGCATCTTATACTTCCACTTTAAGGGAAAACCTAAAAATGCACAACTTTGCTGAAGAAATGGACATCACAGTATAATTCTTGGCGAAAAATTGTGAAATTTGACAATAAACTTGACCCCTTTCTGACTTGGTCAAGTTTGTGCTCCATGGGAATCTCAAATATTCTTTAAAGATTCTCTTTTGTGGGATGACTGAAATTTGGCTGATTAGATGAAGAAATTGATCACACCATCACATTCCTTGCGAAAGCTAAGAAAAATGATTATAAAGTTGGCCTGGTTCTGAAACTATCATTTTCGAGCCTCTAAGGAATCTTTCAAATTCCATGTAGATTCTAGCGTCAAGGTTCCACCTTCATGGTTCCACTATTCAACATCTGTCTCTAGGAAAATAGTTGCTCATATCAAAAAACCGACCACACCATCATACTCCTGGCGAAATTCTAGTTTGTTTGAGTATAAACTTAGCAAGTTCCAACACTGACAGAATATGGCTCCAAGGGAATCTAAAGATTCCTCACAGCATCAAAGAATATTCCTACAAATATTCCCTAAGAATTTGTCTTGAAATTCACGTTGTCAAGGTTCTTCCCTAGTCATGGGTGTCAGGGTTCCATGCCGCCAATTCCACGCTTCCTCTGTCCTCTGTTGGCCTTGGAAAATGACTAAGCCTAGTTTATACAAAATTTGTGTGGCATTATTTTCAAAGTTGACCCTACTGGTGGATTGGTTGGCAAATGGTTAAAATAATATATGGTTGGGGAGGTCTCGAGGTCAAACCCCACAGGACTCCTAATTTGGTGTTGCATGTGTTTCTTTTAAATCGACTGGCGATTGGTTAGGTTGGCGTTTATTTTATTCGGGGGTCACCCATTGGGTGGGCCAACCAACCTAGCTGAGCGGGTTCGATCTGCGTCAACTCCATATCGTATTTGGTGTGGCCCATTGGGTCCGATCGTTGGGCCATATCATATTATTATAGATGATATATAAATAGAGGAGGGTTGGCGGGGGTGGTGGCCTGCCACTCTTGTTTGTATATTTTTTTTATTTAAAAAAATTGGTCAAATCATTCCGCTGGATTTTTAGGGGTCGTCAGAAAAATTAAGTAGGCAACAATTTCTTCATTTCCAACTGTCGATAAATTCTAAATTCAAGCTTCCATATTTATATAGCGACCTGCTAAATTTAGCCAGTGGGGCCAAGTCGACCAACACTTTGAATGTGAATATCTTGAGCATACGAACTCGGATTTGAGTGTCATTCGTGCCATTGGAATGAGGATGACAAGCTCTACATTTTGGTCCTAGTTTCGACGAAATATGAAGACTTTGATTTTTGACCCTTTCTAGAGCCACTTGGATCATTCCTCCCCACTAAGGAGCTTTTGGTCCTCCAAAAGCATGAACATTATCTGCAATTTATTGTACTCCCTCGTCTACACAACAAGTACCTTAACAGGCCACACTTCCTTTTCCTTCACCTTTCTCCTTTTGAGCCATTAGTGATAAATTGACACCTACATCCTATGCAAACCTACAATACAATCTTGCAAAATACATGTTCTTATTACAAGACCAATCATGACCCAAGAAAACCCCATACTTTCCAAGATTTTACAACACACTCAACGGTCAAGTTTACATCATAATCATAACTAAAATCAATACCCTAACTATCAACAAAAAGGCCCAAAAGATCACTATGTTGCATTCATCAGTGATAACAAACACTTCATCACTTTTAAAATCATCTCACAACATGTGATTTAAAAAATGTGGCCATGACAAGCTACTATATCTAATAAAACCATCTCTCACTCAACAAAGTGAATGGGTCATCATTCTGTAGTTGTTTCGCTTGTTGAACAACTTTACCAACTAGTTCCTGCACCAACGCTTGGTCCTTCCTGAGACACTACTCTGAATGGAGCTCCCAACATGTAGCTTTATGATGTCTACCTCTATTGCAATGACTGCAAAAAATATTATTCCTCCATACCTGCTTAACCTTCTTCCTTCCCTGATGTGGAGAAGGCCTTTCACGTCTTGTCCTCTTTCTTGTTGCCATTCTTTTCCAACACTCAGCAACAACATGGTTATACAAGCCACAAAAACTACATGGTTTTCTATGCCATTAGAGGAAATTTCAACCTAAAAGTGGGCTCCTAAGGAAAAATCAAGAAATTAATAAAAAAATGCCATGTAAACATTTTTTTAAATATTTTTTTACTTTTACCTATGTTCCACATTTTTTTTTGTAAAGCTTGGTAGGTCCATCCATTTTCTATTATATATTAGGCAAATTTACACCACACAGATTGACCGGGTGGCCTCAAATTTCCCTAAGGGGAAACCAAGTCTGTTGGCCACCGGTCAGCATTATACGCCATCCAAAACCAAAATTGGTTCAGTCTTTCTAGCAAAGCTAGGTAAGTCTCAATCTTGTGTCCAAATATTATATAACTGTAATAACTGACATATGCAACAGGAAATTTAAAAGCTACCCGCATAAACAAAAACTAAGCATGATGAATCTAGTCTTTCTGCTCATTCTACTCATCAAAGACAGAGGCTACAAGAGCAGGATCTTCAGCAGTTGCCCCTAGCATTCCATATAGCTCCAAGATGCAAGGGATGTGACGGTCAATACGATCCATCCTGATGTCCTGTTTGTGCAACTGAAATAGGATTTTCTCCATGTCTTTTTTATAACTGGGTAGGCCCTGCATTGTGACTGTCATTCCCACAGAGATTTGTTCCATCCCTTTTCCAAGCAAACTTTTCATCAAGAAGTACAAGTACAGGGTGTGTTTGAACTGCGTAATTCTACCTTGTGTATTCCCTGGATCAAGAACCATCGTCCTGCAGTCTTCTATCTCCTCTTTTGGTTCACTTTCCTGTTTTATCTTTGCTTCCCAGTCGTCAATCAGCTTCTAGACTCCTTCATTCGTTTCATCCCGGCATGTCGATTCTACCTCTGCAATGAGGTGCTCAATAAGCTTACGCCCCTGCGGCCTTCCGTCGTGCTCAGCCTCTTGGTTGCCCAGTGGGTTGGGCCCCTACTGCCACGAACATGCCCTCTCTTTGTTGGAGCCATACTCTGTTCAGTGATGCCCAGAGAACCATTGCTAGCCCGCAGCCAAGGTGCCTTCGCCCCTCTTCAACTTTGAGCTGCCTTCTGTCTCCACTGCAATTTTCTCTTGCCCGACACGTCGAATGCCATACCCATCTCCACCACCCTGCCTTATTCCTCCCTCTACCACCTTACCAACCCACCGACCATGCATTCATGGCTAAGGACACTGCACCCCCTGCCTTGAGCATGTGGGGGATGATGGTAGTTATTGTCCTTGTACAAACCATATCACATCGAAGCCTATCGCCTCTGACACCCTCTCTCATCCCAATCAGAAGTATGTTCCACAATATTTATTAGCATGAGATTTAATAAAAAAAAATTAATATATTATTTCTAATTTTTTACTTTTATCGAAATCCCTCAATATATAACACTTTTATTAAAATAACTATATATATATATAACTATTTATTGGTTTTTTTAACGACAATGTCTACTGAAGCTAGAATTTTTTTGGCTGAAATTTGGTAATTTGTCCTTTTTGGAATACATTTTTTAACTATTTAAATATGGAGTTATCTTTAGTGCGACTTTTTGGACTTTCTAGTGTCAGAATCCGATGGAAAAGTTTGAGGTGAAATCTTGATTTGTGTTATTTAAACTGGTTTTTTAACTATATATATGGATTCAACACCCTGAAAAACCCCAGGGCACTTCGATTGCGTAGGGGTTACCCATCAAGCTTTTGATTTCAATAAATTCCTGTGAGATTTTAGAGAAATTACACCAGAAAAACTCACCAGAGAAACTTCTAAAAAAATCTCACTAAAGACAACTTATTTTTTCAAAAATAACTAAAAACAACTTGTTTTTTCACTAATAACCTTTTGTAATACATAATTCAAAAAATAAATACAACAATAAAATTGAAAATTCGTACCCACCAATTTCCAATATTATACCATTTAAACAACATGAATCATAAATAGATTATATATACTTCATACTACTTAATATTAATAAATTTCATACTAATGATGAGTTGTCACCTTAAATTCCATAAATTTTCACACTGGGAATGAGGTTGCCTTAAATTCCATGTTCACTAAAGGTATGTTTATAAAGCTATTTTTAAATATTTTGTTTATTTATTTTACACAATGTGATTTACTTAAACCTTGAAGACATTTTGATTAGGAAGGTTGCGTATATATTCAACCTTCTAGAAAGTACCTTAATAGCCTCTTGTGAAGTAAATTCAACATTAAGACACTTGTTACTATGATCACCTTTTATTTAATTTTTCTTTGTTTTGTATTTGTCTGTCATGATCAATCACAAAAGGTATGTGTATTGTTATTTAAAATATTAGAATTTAATTGCGATTCCTGTCAATGGGTGGATTGTTCTTTGGTATATAATTATAATTTAATGGGTGGATTGTTCTTTGGTATATAATTATAATTTAATGGGTGGATTGCTTTGTGTCAGGGCACAAAAGGTATGTGCATTGTTATTTAAAATATTATAATTTAATTGTGATTCGTGTCAATGGGTGGATTGTTCCTTGGTATATAATTATAATTTAACGGGTGGATTGCTTTGTGTCAGGTTATGCATGCACTTTCCTGGTACATCCTGAAATATACATTCAAAATATTCCAAAATCTTAATCCAAAATATTTTTGGTAGAAGACAAATTAGAGCTGCCTTTTCTTGGTGTTACGATTTCTAGTACCTTTTAAGTGGTGGACCTCCATACCAACATTATTGTACTTACCTTTCCATTGCCAAATTAATTGATGCCAACAATATTTATTTGATAATTCAATTACCACATTAATTGATTCCAACTATATATATTTAATTGATAACTTGTAGTTAAAGAGAACATTGAGGGAATAGGTCTAAGTTTATTTATGAGCGGTTTTTTACTTTAATAGGTGGACCTGCTCTTTGTACCATACCAACGTTAGTTGTAACATTTTCAATTAAAAGGAAACACTCCCTGTGA
Source organism: Pinus tabuliformis (assembly GCA_031772625.1). Taxonomy (NCBI): domain Eukaryota; kingdom Viridiplantae; phylum Streptophyta; class Pinopsida; order Pinales; family Pinaceae; genus Pinus; species Pinus tabuliformis. The sequence continues at coordinate 434,817,655 of CM062804.1, forward strand.
CATTGAAACTCTTCATGAGTGTAGTAGTTGAAATAAATACATTCATAACACAATGATTCTTATCTTAATTTAGAGTAAAATTCCAAAGAGTCAAGTTAGCACTGCACTTAGAGGTGTTGCAACTACAAATTAATGTTGAATGAGAGAGATGAAGAGAACCAACGCACTTAGAGGCGTTGCAACTACAAATTAAGGTTGAATGAGAGAGATGAAGAGAACCAACCTATGTATAGGTGATCATTATGATGATGCAAAAGGATATAGAAGCATTTTAGGTCTCAATTCTTTGCATGTTTAGGTTTAACATATGCAAAGGTGATGAGAGGGGGTTTTAATTCCTTCCCATCCTACTTGTTTTGAAAGGATACAAGGGCCTTTAGGTGTATTCATAATAAACCTGACAATTCATTCATGAAATAGAGTTATATGCCCTACATTCCCCCTTCCTCAACTAGAGAACTAAGTTTCTTTCCTCAAAAAATGGCTTTGAGATTAGTATCAATTCATTGTTATATACATAATAAAAGTAACAATTTGAAAAAATAATCTGAAATGAAACTTTAGTTTAGCATCTTATTCTTGAGGCACCTCGCAAATTAGACAAGGAAAACTCCTTATATAATAAGGTATAACTCATGGAAGAGTAAAGACAAATCTTTTCTTGATAACTAGAAATTTTTATTCCACTATAGATAGTAGAATGAACTTGTGTGAACTAAAACATTAGTGTAGCTCTCTTGAGGAAACAAAAAAAAGTCAATCTATTTCCCTTAAATACCAAGCTACATTGAGGGAATAAAATGATATCATGTAAATAAGCTAGCTCTATGAGCTCCAAAAAATAGAAGGTGATAACTTTGCTAAACGGAAGATCACCTATATTTTCTTCCCTCAAATCAAGCCTTAAAGAAATAAGTTCACTTAACATTTAGTAAGTTGTGATATATTGAAAGCTAGGTGTAACATAGTTATATTGAAATTTATACATAACTATTTGAATCATCTCGTCCTTGGCTTAGCTTTTAAGGGAATAAATATGAAATGTAACATATTAAAAGCTTTTGAGGGAAATAAATATGAGTAAGTAAATATTGAGGGAAGAAAATAGTTCATTACACATTGAAAGCTAAGTAAAACATTGGGGGAATAATATAGTTCTTAAAATATTGATACAATTTGAGGTAAATAAATAGATAGCCATATCATTCACTTTTTTGCTTAGATGTTCTTAAACTTAAAACAAGGTGATATTGTTTAAATACATAGTTTGGGAGAATGTCCTTTTGGATAACTCTTGAAATAGTTTGTAAACAGGTAGTTTACACTAAAGGAGATCTTAAAATACGAGACTAGAATCACTTATGATAATTACTTTGATTGGTTTCCTTCTTATTAGTTTAATACCTTGGTAGTCATCAAGGCCTTTCTTTCATTGTCAGTTGCATATCTTATTCTAAAGGCATATGATTGTTCATTGTACATTGAGATTAACAATGATTCCCTAACACTTGTAGCCCCTAAAATAACCTTTATTTTCACTAGATATACTAGGTATCCATTTATTTATAGAATTTTTCATGGCATTGACTATGGGGCACTCAAATCACCCCATTTCAGACGAACCACATTTTCCCTAGCAAGCCAAAGTCCCATGCATTCTGTTTTTTTTTTTTTCCTTTAAAAGCCAACAATCGATATTGTGTTAAAATTGGCTAAAACTCCCAAGGGAAAAGTTCCCGTTACAAGGGTGGACATTTAACTTTTGACATAGTTCCTACTAGATTTGGGGCCAATTTTACCCAAAGATGGAGAGTGATACAGATGCCCCTTATCCCATCCTATTTTCATATCCCTTTTTATTTTCACCCCTACTATGTTGGGATTGATATATTATCCATTTTTTATCTACTAATCCTCATCATCCTTCTTCCTTTCTCTTTGTTTTAAAACTATCACAATTATTCGTAATTATTCCTCACTCAAGTTGGCTCGATCCTCTTCCTTCCTCTACTTTAAAAAAACATATATCCATATCTCTTGGTAAATCAAAATATAACACCACCCCTCCACTAAATACATATATCCGTTAGCATATTCAAATACCTCTTTTGTCATTTTCTTGCAATGTGCTATATTTCTCAACCTTTGAGTAGTTAAGGAAAAAAAACCATTGTGAATGATGTGATAGTTATTGCCTACTAGTTTTTTTTCAAGAGGAAAAAACCTCCATATTCTATTAAAAACAAAAGACGGTCACAATTGTGTGGGACTATAATTGCAAAATTCTAGCAAGAGCACAAATCGGGCGAGATCACAAAAATCTCTTAGACAAGGAGAAACCAAAGAAAAGAGCATAGAAGATCTCTCTTTACAAAATCTGAAGAAGAATAAACACCATATGGGAGACACAAGAGAGGGAGCAAAGCTAATACAATAGTCCAAAAAAAACACCAGAACAAAAGCAAATGTCACTGATCCCGGTTGAAGGAGGGAAACACTAGAGAAGAAAGAGAGCACTAGACAAGAGTTAGAGTAGAACAAGAGAAACAAGCATTGAACCCTGTTGAAGGAGGGAAACACCAGACAAAAAGCCAAGTGGGTCTTGCAACAATAATGTGGTTGATCCCATGAAAGTTCAACCTTATACACATTGTGTCCATATTAGAAAGCTAGTAGACTAACTTATGAAGTGGAAACATTTTCAAGACCTGTTATTATTGACTCGCATGCACCGTAATGATGGAGCCATGAGCAAGGATAACTTGAAAATGTAGAAATTTTGAATAATATGACACTTATTCACAGAGATTATCCCGATTATACACTATTGCGGACTACATGCATAATACATAACCTCCTCTACGTTGATCATCAATTTTGCAGTATTAAAAACAATGAAACATCAATCGCATGCGCACATTAACACAGTATGTAATCCGGGGAAAGCATAGAGCTGAAAACCCCATACTATCTATATATTATAATGATTGATAACATGTAACGATACATAGTACAATACTCCTCACAAGTACTCAGTACTATCTCCACCTGCTACACACAAACTAGCTCAGATCTGAATCAATCACAGGTTCAAACCTCCTTCGTTGCTTGCCTACCTCCACTACGCAATCTTGCATGAGAATAATGATGAATGGCTGAACCAAACTCGTATTTCCTTGACTGAACCACGCAATCCTCATTGGCAATACTCAATCCATTGATTGTGCAAGATTTCATGCACAACTATAGTCACAACTGATAGCAATCTCAACCTCTAACACCTGTCTCCACTGAACTATCCATGCACTGAGTTAACTGATGTATTCTTTAGTTGCTTTATGAGTTAATAATTAGTGAATTAATTAATAATTAATTCACATCACTCATCACTAGTGTATTCTGCAGTTAGACTAAATACAACTAGTTTAACCAAGTCAAACTGAACACAACTCCATCAACTCCTCAATCAACTCCACCAAACTCAACCACATGAGTTCTAACTGAAGTCCACCATGCAATAGCTCAACTGACCCATAAGAAAAGTGTATTTCCTTCTGACAGCTGCATGTGCCACATCTGTAGCTCAAACTGAAGTTCTCCAAGAGGATAAGATAATGTTTATAGTCCAAATATTATTATGAGCTAATAATATTCGACTGTTCTATTTTTAGCCTGGCAGTCTAAAAATAGACTCCGCCCATATGTCTAAAAATAGAAGTCCATCTATTTTTACCAACATGACCAATCATCCACAAATAGCATCCTGCAACTCATAGACCATGATCCATATGTCTAAAAATAGACATAGTCTAAAAATAGACTTTGCGCTAAAAATAGCCTGCGGGCCCACTTAGTGAAGGCGACTCCTTTTCACTAAGCTCCATCATCTTGTTGCATTTTCAACACTCCCTCTCAACAAGATATGGATTATCTGCAACCCCTATCCTGCAACTCTGGATGTTCTGCATGCAACATATTTGCCCGGTCCACTTGTTCCAACAACACTTGTAACAAAAACACTCCCAACTAACCACTCTGTTGGGCTAGGAACATACTCTGATGCTGAAGCTCTACCTGCTGCTGACAAGTGCTCCCTCTCCGACATCTGCGCTACTGCAACATCTCCATGCATCTCGCACCATTGCACACCTCTCTGTGCCACCTAGCACTATGCAAAACACTTGTGCCTCTTGCATTGTTGCAGCCTGCTAGCTATGCATTGTCTTGGGATTCCCTACACTGTTGCTCTCTCTACCGCTCCATCCGCATCTGTCTCTACCCAATCAGTCAGTTCCTGCTACTCCACATCGGGGCTCCCATAGCAAGGTCTCATCCAAGAGGTTGGGTACCTCAAGGATCCTGCCCCTCCTCCTTGGGACGATCAATCCACATCACCCCACCTCCTACCTGGAGGTATGGCTGCATGCAATCCCTCAGCCCACCTAGCTCGAAGTTTCCCCCTACTGGAGGTCTCTGCATGAGTAGATGTCTCTACTCGATCTCCTCTCAGCTTCCCTTGTTGTGGCTGCTCCACAACCTCCTGAAGCTGCTGCACCAATCATGGCTCCTCCACATTTGTCTGAGACTTCTTCTGGCTCTGTATGTTGAGAGATAATATACGCTCCCTCTCAACCACCAAGTCTCCATTAGTTACCTCGCTGCTTAAGGCTTTTCATGCATCTTGAACCTCAAGAGCATACAGGTTCTTGACTCGTGAACCAATCTGCTTCACCTGTCTAGTGATGATGTGTCTAAGGAAAACCTTTCCCTTACTGAAGACTACATCATAGCCTCCGTCTTCCAGCATCGCGATCGACACCAAGTTTCTCTTTAGTCCTGGTACATACTAGACATCAGTCAAGGTAAGGCGAGCTCCATGCTCCCTCTGAAAAATAACCGTGCCTACACCTGAGACATTATACTTCTCATCATTACCCAACTCTATGAGTATCTGGAGATCTTTCTCCTCCAAAGTACTGAACAAACTCTTGTCACCGGTCATGTGGAAAGAAGCTCCATTGTCAAGAAACCAACCACTTCCCACCATGGATGAAACCATGCATGCGCAGAGTGTGAAATCCAACTCAAACTGTGAAGCAAGTGCCTTACCTTCAGATCCTTCCCCGGATCCCTTCTTGGATTTCCTCCATGGACAATTTGCAGCATAATGGCCCACCTCATGACAACGAAAGCATCTCACTTTCGATTTGTCAACGTTCTTCCCATCATTGGGAGAACTGGATTCAGAAAGAGAACCCTTCTCCTTCCCCTTCTTTGCTTTGGTAGCCAAAGTGCAATTTTCTTCATCAGATGCCTTTGATGAAGATTCGTCCCTGGTATTCCGCCTGATCTCCTCTTGCACAAGATCTGACCAAAGTCTCTCCCATCCTGGCAATTTCTCCCAACCATTGACAGAGTCCTGATAGGAATGCCAACTCTTTAGAAGACGAAGGAGAGCCAAGCTCACCAAGTCCTCATCATCGACAGTCACCCCCACACTTCCCAGCTCATCCCGACATTGGGTGAACTTCGTGAGATACTCGGCATATTGTCTCCAATCTCACACTTAATGTTTCTGAGTTTATCCTTGAGCGCCAACTTCCTCTGGTCACTCTTGCTTTGGAATAGATCTGTCAATGCTTTCCACATCAAGTATGGAGAAGCCTTTCCATGCAGGTTGGACACAATGTGATCCTTCATGCCCTCCAACAGAATCCTTCGACACTTTGTTGTCTTCTTTTGCCAAGCCACAGCTTCAACAGCATCAGTAGGTTTTGGGACCTCAGCCTCTATGAACTCCTTCAACCCATTGTCATCTAACACCGCCTCCATCCTGTCTTTCCATGCAATATAATTCGAGCTGCCCTCAAGAGCATACTCCAATCGCAATCCGTTGAAAGACATTTCAACTTTGACACCAAGAAAAAACTGCTGCAAATTCAAATTCCACCAGCTCAAAACTCAACCGCTTCTGATCTAAAATTTGTGAGAAAAAAGTATTTCTCATACAGAGATTGACTGTATGGGCTTTTACCGGATATCTCACCTTCCAAAGGAAGGATGAATCCAGAGGCTACCTGGCCCGATTACAGACTCTGCCTGAAGAAATAAAATGTAAACACTTTCTGAATAATAGATCTGATGATCAACCTGCTCTGATACCATGTAGAAATTTTGAATAATATGACACTTATTCACAGAGATTATCCCGATTATACACTATTGCGGAATACATGCATAATACATAACCTCCTCTACGTTGATCATCAATTTTGCAGTATTAAAAACAATTAAACATCAATCACATGTGCATTGAGAACATGTAACAATACATAGTACAATACTCCTCACAAGTACTCAGTACTATCTCCACCTGCTACACACAAACTAGCTCAGATCTGAATCAATCACAGGTTCAAACCTCCTCCGCTGCTTGCCTGCCTCCACTGCGCAATCCTGCATGAGAATAATGATGAATGACTGAACCAAACTCGTATTTCCTTGGCTGAACCACACAATCCTCATTGGCAATACTCAATCCATTGATTGTGCAAGATCTCATGCACAACTATAGTCACAACTGATAGCAATCTCAACCTCTAACACCTGTCTCCACTGAACTGTCCATGCACTGAGTTAACTGATGTATTCTTTAGTTGCTTTATGAGTTAATAATTAGTGAATTAATTAATAATTAATTCACATCACTCATCACTAGTGTATTCTGCAATTAGACTAAATACAACTAGTTTAACCAAGTCAAACTGAACACAACCCCAGCAACTCCACCAAACTCAACCACATGAGTTCTAACTGAAGTCCACCATGCAATAGCTCAACTGACCCATAAGAAAAGCGTATTTCCTTCTGACAGCTACATGTGCCACATCTGTAGCTCAAACTGAAGTGCTCCAAGAGGACAAGATAATGTTTATAGTCCAAATATTATTATGAGCTAATAATATTCGATTGTTCTATTTTTAGCCTGGTAGTCTAAAAATAGACTCCGCCCATATGTCTAAAAATAGAAGTCCATCTATTTTTACCAACATGACCAATCATCCACAAATAGCATCCTGCAACTCATAGACCATGATCCATATGTCTAAAAATAGATATAGTCTAAAAATAGACTTTGCGCCAAAAATAGCCTGCGGGCCCACTTAGTGAAGGCGACTCCTTTTCACTAAGCTCCATCATCTTGTTGCATTTTCAACAGAAAATAAAGGAGACCAGGAGGCCAGAAAAACCTCTGGGCAACTCAACTTTCAATATAAGCTGACCCAACTGTCCCTAAATTAGCAAGGTCGAAGGAGTCCAGAAACAAAAAAAAATCCTGATCAAAAGAACAAAAAAGTGTTAAATGTCAATTCGGCCTGATCACAGAAAAACATCAGAAGCAAATTCCTGGAAATGGATTGAACCTGAAGATGCATTACATCATTTCTTTGACAGAACACTAGCTTCACTATTTTGTTCACGAAAAATATGTGAGAAATAAACTTGATGGAAGGATAAGATCAATGACCTAATTCTCTATTTCCAATTAAGGAGGGTTGGAGTCTAAAGGTTGTTTTGATTGTTGGCTCAATGAATAATATCCTTAGAGTCCCAAAATATGATGATGCCTGACAATCCAATCCAAGAAGTGTAGAAGAGGGTGCCTCATAATGCTAGGAGTTTCACCCTAGTGTTCAAGCCCTTACCACTATACCAAAAGAAACTATAATGGTGCATTGGGTCAAGAAATATAGCCATCCCACTACCACATGTCACAAAAGAATTGGCTCCATCGATTAATCCAAAAAGAAAAGAAGACCAGAGATTTGTAGAAGAGAGAGAGGAGCAAGCAGAAATGGAGGGCTCAACAATGAATTTCTTTAAGGAATCCACCATCAAAGAACTTATCTTGAAGACCATAGGCTGAAAGGAATCAAATATGAGAGCATTGCAAGCTTTCCAGATGCCCCACATAAGTAAAAAGGGGAGTGTCTTGAGTCTTGTGTGAATAGAAAACAAATGATGAAGGCAATAAAAAATGGTAGGCCAAACAGGGATAGAGTTGGATCCAAGGAGTCAAAGTACTTCAATACAAATTGATCTAGAAAAAGGGAACTGAAGAAATACGTGTGTGATCTCTTCACCATGTTCCCTACAAAGAAAACAATGTCTCGAACCCATAAAACATCGCTTGGATAAATTATCCCAGGTCAAAATATTATTGTGGGCCACCAACCAAAGGAAACATTTGAGATTCAGAGGCACCTGCCATCTCCATGACCTAGGTAGCTAGGAAAAAGACGAGGCCAAATATACTTGCAGATTGATGATGTTGTAGGCATATTTTACAATGATTTGACCTTTGAGAAGGCTTCCCTTCCAAATTAATTTATCCTTTGAATGAGAAAAAGAGATCCCAACTAATTGACGATTATGGATGTACTCTGTTCATTATGAGGAAAGGTGAGCCAACATGTTCAACATTTGGGCATTCATCCAAGGTGCAGTAGAGGAATTTGCTTTAGGAGAGATTGTTATGTCTTTAAGCACCTAAATATTCACACCATTAAGAAAATTAATCAGAGGAAAGGAAAAGGAGTGAGGATATTCCATACCTAACATTATGTTTAGACCAATTTTCATTGTGGAACCATTGCCAATGCTCCAAGACAGATCAGCTAGAAACCAATGTTTGGATAGGAGCAGACTTCTCCAAGGTTAGGAAATCCTACTTGACACTAGAGAACCATCTCGAATCCACCCCTCAAGGTCCTTTTTTTTACGTATTTAGATTTAATGATTCTGCCCCAGAGACCTTCTCCACTGAAAACCCTACATAGATTCTTGAGGAGAAGGGCCAGATTGAAGTTTTCCATGTTTTTGAGGCCCCATCCTTCGGCAATGATAGGCTGAGACAACATGTCCAACTTAACAAGATGGATTTTCTTATTATCTCCTCTCGATCCAGCCCAAAGGAAGTGGGAAAAGATGTTATTAATCTTGTGAATGACACCCTTGGGGATTTTATAAATATGCATCCAATAGATTGATATGCTCTACAAAACTGAATTAATTAGAATAATCCTTCCACCTAAGGAAAGTCATTTATGGGACCATGAAGAGATCCACTTCTCCATTTTTTCAATCAGTTAGAACCAATCATCGTTCCCATATCCAATCGGTTTCAGGGTAAAACCCAGATAATTGAAAACCCCCTCTAAAGGGGTGGATTTAACTCCAAACATATTAGTGATTTCTTGCATTCTTTCCCCATCGGGGGCCATATACATATACATATACATATACATATACATATACATATACATATACATATACATATACATATACATATACATATACATATATATATATACAACCCTCTTACCTAGCCAAAATCAAGGAGAATCTCCTGCAAAATCATCCACTCTCTGATGTTTGTCTTCTCGATGGCTAAGAAATCGTCAGCAAACATTAGATGGGAAAGAGAGATATTTTTTGTTATTTTGAAACCAGATATTCTGCCTTGTGCCCTTGCTGCAAGGATGCTTCTACTCAAGTCATAAATGACCAATAGAAATAGAAGAGGGGAGAGGGTGCAACCTTGTTTAAGGTCTCTCGAAGCTGTAAAGAAATCAGTGGGACTTCAATTGATTAGAATAGAAAATTTGGCTGAAGAGATAGAGGCCTTTATCCAGTCTAGCATGATTAGACCAATGCCAATTTTTTATAGTATCATCCATAAGGATTCCCAGTCAACACAGTCAAAGGCTTTGGAGAGATCGATCTTCAATAAACATACTTCAATGTCTTGAGTTTTGATGGAATGAATGCACTCTTGTGCAATTCCCAGTGCATCATGAATCTGACGCTTCTCAAGGAAGCCAAACTATTCCGGAGATATGTATCTGGATAGAATTGGTTTAATCTAGATTGCAATTTTTTGGAGATGAGTTTGTATATTGTAGAGTGGTATAGGACGATAGTCTGAGAAGGAAGATAAATCCCTGAACATTGGGATTAGAGCTGTAAAAGTTTCATTCACAACACCAGAGACCCTGCCAAGTCTCCTAGACTCCTCCACTAAATTTGTGACCTCATCAATTATTATTTCTTGAAAATGAAGAAATAATTCAATGGTCCAGCCATCTGGACCAGGGCTCTTACCCTTGGCCAACTCTTTAAGGGTCAATAGAATTTCATCCTTGTCAACCAGGAAAATATCTAGTGTTTTTGTCCCCTTCATCAATCCACATCTGGCGGCTCTTCTGTTGCAATTTCTCGTCTTGACATGAGAATTTTCCTTTTTTTTTTATGTCAAATTCTGCTAATTTATGTTTGGAATCCTCGGAAGATTGCATTAGGGGAATTTTGAGGTCTAAAATGGGCCTCTTGAGGAAAATGTACAATCAAAATTCACTTTATGAGAACTAATCACATTTTAGGGGATGACATCATCCTCAATGGTTGAGGTGGCATTGCTTGAGTTAAAGGTACTTGTCACATTCTCAATGGTGGATAAAAACTCATGGTTAACCATGGTAGTGCTCTAAGTATTTTTAAATTCATAAAGTAAAGACTCATAATAAAGGTCATTTCATACTTTTTGAATAAAATATTATTATTGTCATTTCATATTTTTTGAAAGAAACAATGCATATCTCTATACAATCTTCATGTCTTTACACACTTTTCAATAAATATTATATTTGTATATTTTCATATATTTATTTTTAAATTATATATTCATCTCATTTTATTTAATATTACAATTTCAAATTAATTATAAGTTAATATCTATACATATATATTATACATATGAAATCAAAATAAATAAAAATGTAACCTTGTAATTTTAGGATAAATCAAATCTATGAATAATATTATTATAATATTAATAACAACACAAACATATTAAAATTAAAGAAAAAAGGTATATTAGTTTTGTATGATTTATAGGTTTTTTTAAATACATTGATCTTACAAATTTTTCTTAATTTCAAGTTATTGAATAATGTGTAAAATTATGTTATTATAATTTTTTTAAAAAAATCAATGTGATAAGGATTATAAAAAAAATATTATGTTTTTCCAAAGTAGAAAATAATAATTTTTATTATGTTAATTACAATAATAAATTTATTAAAATATTTAATGATTAAAAAGTGAATATAATTATTGATCCTACAAATTTGCTTAAATTTAATTTGAAATTATAAAATAATATGCATATTGTGTTGTGACGTTTATCTTAAAAAATCAATATTGGTTTTTACATATATGTTTTGCATTTTTTTTATTTAAACCAGTGAAATAAAATTTTAAATAATTATTTATGTTATAAAATAACTTCAAAGTGTGTCATGTATTTGGATACTTCCTCCATCTATGACACATGCTAAAGTCTCATTATCAATATAGAAGTCATGCATCCCTTATTTATGTTATTGAATTTTGTTTTCAATTTCTTTATTGTTCCACTTGATTAAAATGGTGAGATATCCCTTTTGTATGGAGTAGTAGCTTCCAAAGCTTTGTGTATTACCCTACTATGATTTTTTTACTTGGAATGTTTTTCTTGCTTCCACTTTCCAAGTTAGTGATTCTCCTTTTCATCTATTTTACCTCCCTTAAAATGATTGCCTATAAACTCTAAGACTAGACAAAACACTTTATACACCTATATTGATTAAGAGTTTGCAATAGTCAAATGAAGAATTAGCAAAAGGATACTACATAACTCTCCCTCCTCAAAATACCAAAATTGGAGTAAAAGTGTGGTTGTATCAGTCATAAATTTCATTGGGAGTATGATGTCATCTCATGAACAAAGGGAGGAATAATGGCTTGTATGTCACTCTACCTCCACCTACGACCTCCATTACCTCTTCATTATGCTCATGCATTGGAACCACATGGGGTGGTACAATGGTGCTAAATCAACTCTTCCCTATGGATGTATGTGGCTATTTGGCACTCCTTCTCAAACATATGTTATAGAGAGGGGGAAATAAAGTCATTACAAAAATATTAGGATAGTAGTGAATATGCTTGGAAAAATAAATTTCTTACAAGATACATAGATCCAACCCAAAGGAAATGCTAGGGAATGGGTTCAAAGAACATACTTAACAATCCAATGGTTAGAAGGCCATAAATAATTTGAAACATTAACCAAGGAAAGGATTCTTGAACTTATCTATTTCATGGACCAAGTTGTTGGAGATGATCTCCACCTCATTGAAGATGGTTTTGGCTTCATAAATCCCTAGAGAACAAGGATCCAATTCTTGTAGAAATGGGTTATATCTTCCTCTCTATATGATATGCTCATTAGGACCATGGAATCTTACTAACTAACAACTTGAAACTATGGGCGGATTACCACCCTTAGCTAAATTCCTCAAAAGATTTGGTGTTATCCCATCACTTCACTAGTGTTTTAGGGTTCATTTGTTTCTCTATGTGCTTCCAACCACTCTCATATTAATTTCTAAGTGGGAGTGGGAAGATTATACATCCATTGTATGCTAGCGATATAAAAAAAAAACCATCAAGTCTCCCTAATTTGTGTTGGCATTATGATACAAGTGTTGTTCTTGATGGCAACTCACTCACAGGTCAATTCAGTTTTGATAAAAGGAAACTCACAGTACAACAAGAATATTGAGAGGTAACAGGGCAGTGATACAAAAGAACAGGAAGATGGAACTAAGGTCTACTGATCAGAATAAAGAAGGTGAAGGAAAAGGTTGATGTAAAGCAGTTTAAGAAGTATATGCAGGTCCACTTAGTCAAAATGACATATACACACTAGTACACAGAACAAAAAGAGCGTATACGTATACACACGCTCTCATAAGAGGAAAAGCGCGTACAGGTTGGAAAATAAAGGTTTTGGTCCAAGGTATTGGTCCTAATTGGTTTTGGTCCGAGGTATTGAGAAAGGCCTAAAACTATATGAGGAGAAGGTCATTAGGCCAGGGTGTGCAAGTGAATCGGTTTCTGAGGGTTACTTCTATCTGAAGTATATGTTATGTTGCAAGGGCTATGATTATGAGATGATATGAAATATTTTGTGCACCTTGGATACAATGTTAGATCAGGATCATAAAAACTAAAATGACTTATCATTGAATGATCTAATGTTGATTAGGCTAGATCTGATTGCTTGAGCATGTTTTATTATGTAAATGTTATGACCTAGGTATGACTGAAGTCTAGAATGGCCGTGAAGTTTTAAGTTAGTATTTGCATATCTATACGCTGGTTCACTTTGGTAAAAGCGCGTATTTACGCTGGTTCGGCACATCTAAGTAGCGTATACATTATGAAATATGATGTTTGAAGTTGCAGTGTTGATACAGAGTTCTGGGTTCTGCTCTGTGTTTTGGTTACTGTGTTCTGGTGACAATGTTCAAATTGATTGATTGTGTTTTTCTTCAGTGATGATGGGTTTTCACTGATTGGTTGTATTGCAGTGGTGATTTATTTTGAGCTTCAATGTTGCTGATGGGTCTAGTATGAAAATTTGATGAAATGTGGCCTTCAAATTGTGGTGTTGTATTTGAGCAGTATCCAGTCTGGAAAATTATGAAATGTGGTCCCTGGAGGAAGAGAGAAGGTCGTAGCCTCTTGTAGGCCGGCACCTACGTACTGGTAAACATATCGGCTAGTACAAGAGCCAAGGGGTTGGAGCTCCCTTCCAGTAGCAGCTAGAAAATGAGTGAAGGTTAGAGCCTTTTGTAGGTTGGCGCCTACGTACTAGTAAACAGATCAACTAGTACAAGAGCTAGGGGATTGTAACTCCCTTCCAGTAGAATCTGGAAAATGAGAGAAGGTCGTAGCCTTCTGTAGGTGGGTGCCTACATACTGGTATGAGTCTGCACCAATGCAAGATTGTAAATAGGTTTTTCTTATATTAAAAGAAGACAACAGTAGGTGGTTTTTGTCCTGCATTAGGTTTCCACCTTAAATCTTGGTGTTCATGTGTTTTTCTTATGTGTAATGGTTTATTTTGTTATTACTGCACATGGTTACTGTTTATATGGTTAATGAAGTACTGATGCACTGATTAAATATCAACATATGATGAACTAACTGAATCATTAGTTTGTTGGATATACGTTGGTTGCTTTAAAGATAGTTGCATGTACACGCGAGTTACCTTCATTGAAGTAGCGTATATAAATCTGAGTATGAAATGAAAAAGTTATTGATTTGATAATATTGATTCACCCCCCTCTCAGTATTATTTCCAACAATTGGTATCAGAGCAGGTCCTTCAGAAGAAGCTTGATCGCTTGAAGGGAGATCTTTCAAAATGAACAATCACGAAGGCATGGGATCTATCAAACCACCAATCTTCAATGGGAACAACTTGGTATATTGGAAAACACGAACTAGAGTGTATCTTTAGTCACTTGGAGCTGATGTTTGGGCAATTTTGGAGAAAGGATATCAATATCCAGCAGCAGTCCCCACGGATCCAGCAGAAAGGAAAACATAAAATCAATGCCAAAGTTGTCAATGCCTTATTCAAAAGTCTATCAAAATCAGAATTCGTCAAATTCATGCATCTCAACACAGCCAAGGAAATATGGGACAAAATCATTCAGAGCTACGAAGCTGACTCCCAAGTAAAACGTGTTAAACTACAAACTCTCATAATCGAGTATGAAACTCTCGAGATGCATAGTGATGAAAGCATTTCTAGTTATTTCTTGCATGTAGATGGGATTGTAAATCATATGAGAAATATGGGTGAAGAGATAAAGGAAGCTACTTTAGTTGAGAAAATTTTGTAGAAATTTCACCTGTAGAACAAAACGACATATGCAATGTCCTAAAGCATAATACCTGTTCTACTTCTACAAAACATTAAGCAGAAGCATAATCAAATTCATGAGCAACATCAAGTAGAAACATGCATAACTGATCAAGAGAAATAATCACACATAACACAAGATATATCTAGGGGAAAGCACCAGCATAAAACCCCAACCATGTATTATCAATCAAGTGGAAATCCTCTTCACAATACAAAAAGAATCAGCTCTCAAGCTATCCTGCTCTCTCTGTACTCTGATGATCTTCAATCAGAAGATGAAAATCATGGACTACCTAGGCCTCAATATATAGGCCACAAGTCCTCCAATCTCCTATAATAGATCCTTCTCCATGCAAGGAATACTTACTAGAAATATCCAAGCATCTGATAGTACACTGTCCCACATCTTATCTCAACTGGGACTCTGACAAAACTGACATGCAATAGTTATCCATGAGTGAATCCTCAGTTATCTACAATAATAGTTTTCACATGCATGCAAGCATTAACAAACTATATTTTATTATTTTAACAACTTGTTAAAATAATCTAATTTAACTTGACTAGTTAGAACTAAGTCAAATGATTCTCTCATTATAGAACTCATACTTATTCCCTCAATCAATGGAGGAAATTAAGGATAAATTCCTCAATCAGTGGGACAACTCATGTGCATGCTCACAAAGACTTCAAATTCGAATTTCCTTAACTAATTAACTCAATTAAATTAATTAATTAATATTTCCAACTGCTGTTAAGACCAAAATTAATTTTACTTCCTATAGATAGACTAGGGACTGCTATAAATAGGAAGGGACCCAGAAATTCTATTTTTAGAGCTTTCTATTTTTAGCAATTTCACCTCTCACCCAATGTGGCCAATGACCTTATTGGCCAAACTGCTATTTTTAGACATGCTATTTTTAGCAGGTCTATTTTTAGCACATTCTAAATTTAACATTTCTTGTTGCACATTTTTCAACACTACCTCTCAACAAGAAAGGCTTTCTCTCGAACCCGATCCTGTAACTCTGGAATGTTCTGCATCCAACACATCTACTCAGTCCACTTGCTCCAACAACACTTGGAACAAAAACACTCCCAACTGACAACTCTGTTGGGATAGGAACATGTTGTGCTGTACAACAACCCCCCATTTCATAAAAACCTTTACACAAGATCTTAATATGAAATGGGTCCCTTTTAAAATAAACTTAGTTAGATGTGTGAATAAAATGGTATTTACCTCATCACAAGAAAAATCCTTACTAAAAGGCCCGATGTAAATGAATCATTTTATAAAGCCTTTTAAATAAAAAACAAAGTGTTCCTTTAAAAATATTATAAAACCATTCTATATTGCGATAAAGCGATCGGAGATCGCATATCGCAATATCAAAGGAAACACACACAAAAGCAAAACCTCACCCAATTCTCCGATCCAAAAAGGTAATCACAATCGGTAATCAGGGAAAACAAATGCCAAAGGTACATAAAACAAAGCCCCTCAACTCCTCCGATCCGATAAAGAAATCGCAATCGGCAATCGGCGGAGTCACATGACAAAGGGATAAAGATCAAGCTAAATCCTGATGCAATCTATTAATTAGGCGCACATCTCGAAAGGTAAATATACATTAAATAGTTTGCATGCATTATATTGTATCACCTTTCGGTAATCGGAGATATTTACAGCAAGTGCTAAAGCCCTTCCCTTTGACACTCCCGATCGCCGATTTGCGATTTATCGCCAATCGCCGATCAATGAAATCTAAAGCACGCTTGAAATAATCATTCGGTATATGATTGATGAGATGGGAATTTATGATGTTATTTACCATGATTGACAGTTTAAACGGCTATTTAATATTGCAGTTAAGGATAGATCTTTTAAAATATTTTATCCGTGGTAATCCTTAACTATATTTCATTTATCATATGCCAATCAACGTAATTCTATTCATTGTCATATTGGCTTGCAGCAGCACTTTCTCTGTATCACGATTTGCAACTGTTTGTGCAAAGTTCCTCCGAAACCAGAAATCCAGAGAAAATGGGGAAGAAATCAAAGAAGTCCACAGTTATTCTTGCACCAAAGAACCACAACCAAGCAAGAAAGGATTAATCTCAGATACGACGTGTCTTGGTCTAGGAAACACTAGCTGGGAGAGCATTTATAATCTGATAGAAGCAGAGGAGCCCGAAGAATTATCAGAGGAAGCCACAACCGATTCAACTAACAAGTCAGAAGGAACTCTTAAAGAATTGGCTTGTTCTTATCTTCATAGGATAGCAACACGAGCTAAAATCCTGCCATATACTGATGTGGTAAGATGGGTGGTAGAGAAAATTCTAGTCTCGGACAGAACATTTTGCACAGCTGATGGGAGGATATTCGGCTCATTCCAGCCTGAGGATCTCAGGAAAATGTACCACTTACCTCAACCTGAGAAGTGATACAACAAGGCGTTCCTAGAAGCATTTGCAAAGGAAAATGACTCAGAGTCAGCCCTGATAAAGCAATGGAGGCATTTCCCGGAAAAGCACAAGCACGAGTCATCGGGTAAGTACTCTGTTGACTCATTGGCTTCCCCTTATTGCTATGTTGGAGCTATGATGTGTAGGATGTGGGGAATACATGATTCTACCAAATTCACTATAGAAATGGTCCCTCTAATGGAAGCTGCAATCAATGGTTATGTGATGGATTGGGAAAATATTTTGTCCGATAAACTAGCCACAACGATTTTAGAGTACAGAACAAATGCACATAAAACTTCCCGGACTATTCCCCCTTTCTATTACAGTGCATACATTATGGATACTATTTGTTTCAATTCTGAATATCCGGTACTCGGATGGAGATGGACTCCCCAAGACCCGAATCCAATCCATATTTACCACAAGCAGTTATGGAAGGCGCATTACAAAAATCACTTGTATAAAATTTGCAATGGTTTTATTCTCCCTGTATATTATTCTATTTTTAATAAGCTTGCCCCTAGGATATCCCAGGAAGCAGAAATTGACTTGACAGCAGTAGGTAGTTGGTTCGGGGAGGAGAAATTTACCTATATAAGGCTTTTTGGTAGCCTTACTAAACCCCATGTTCTTCCCCTGTATGTGCCTAATAAGTTGTTAGCTTGGGAATTGGCTTATCAAATAACAGTGGAAGGGACATCCAGAACCCTTAAGGATTCAAAGAAACACATGTGGCTGATATTTTCCTTACGATGCAGCATTTCCACTCTACATGACTACAAGCATGCAGAGAAAGAGACAGAAAAGATGTAAATGTTGAATCTTGCCACAATTCCTAACAGGGAATATGATCCAAGACAAGTTGCTTATAATGTCACATCTCAAGTCAAACTTGCTAAATTTGATCATGAAGCGGATGACTTCGATGATTTATTTGCCTCAGCTGAATCAGGTATCAAGATGAAGGGCTAGAAACATTTAATAGGCTTAGAGACCAGAGGTTGCAAACTCTGCCTTTAGACCTATTAGCCACAACCCCTACAATTCAACCATCCAGTCAAACTGAACAAACGGCTATTGATAAGACTCCTGTAGTGGAAAAGATCTCTGAGAAAGAAAAAACACCAGAGCAGGAACAGGAACAGGGAAAAGGCAGTGAACTCATTGATTTAGACATTCATATTGATCCCAAACTACTCAAAGAATGGAAACAGTTCGACTCAATCATAAGCAATACTGAGAGCCTACAGGGATTTAGCACACCTGAAGTGACAACTGGTCAGAAGACAACAACTAATACAGTTCCGACTGAAGGAACTAGCAGCCCACCCATGACTCAAAAGGATATAGAGATGATTCCAGAGAACCCATCCGATGAAATTGTTCTACATGTAGAAGAAATACCACCCTTGGATGTCTTCTACAACCCTAAGCATAAGGCTGTAATAAAGAGACAAAAGAAAAAGAGAAAACTTGATCAATCTTCTCTTTTGCCTGCACAGATGGAAATAACTAATGTGGTATGGAGAGAGGAAGTCAACCCTTCCGAAGATCTTACTAAACTCTCTCAGTATGCTGGAGCATACACAACAGCTACTATGGACAAGGCATCGAAAGTCAGCAATTTTCTTAAAGAAAAGGATCAAGCAATTGTTTCACTGGAGACACAGGTACATGAGAAGCAGCAAAGAATAGAGCAGTTAGAACAACAGTTGGCAACACAGAAGCAGTCAAATGATAAATTAACTGAGCAATTGCATAAAGAGAAACAGAGGATTGATCAACATGCAATACAGAAGCAACAAGAACTATCTCTAGCATTAAGAAAACTGCAATCAATAAACGAACAGTTGAGCAAATCAAAAGAAGAACAAATCGCTCAACTGTCACTGCAAATAGAAAGGTTCAAA
The DNA here is from genome assembly GCA_031772625.1 of Pinus tabuliformis. Lineage (NCBI taxonomy): Eukaryota > Viridiplantae > Streptophyta > Pinopsida > Pinales > Pinaceae > Pinus > Pinus tabuliformis. The sequence continues at coordinate 434,836,873 of CM062804.1, forward strand.
GGATATCCCCAAGTGGGAGAATTCAAATCAGAAGCTCTCCAGATTACTAAAGCATTATCTAATCAGTTGAACTTGTTGTGTCATAATATCTCTCTTGCTCTCCCCCTATGTGAAATTTCCTCATCTATGATTGATAAGTCAGTTGATGCAAGACAGAAATTGGAACAAGCAGATGAAACATTAACAAAGTTTCTCTCTTGGCAAGAAACCAAGGAAGGACAAGCTGCAAATCTACCCCAAATTCAGGAATCACATAAAGAAATCTTGTTCCTTGAGTGGCAATCTCAACTGATGAAAGCGGAAAGGGCGACTTCAAGATGCAGATCGGCGACTAGTAATCTGATTGAATTGATTAATGATACTCTTTATTTGTCAAATTTAATTTCAGAATGTTCTCTAGGGAAACTGCCATCGGTGAAAGCATTGGAGCAGACATGGAAACAGGAGCTGGAAAAGAGGGAAAGATTGATCGCGGGCATTCAAACTTTAACATGGGAAACCTTTTGGTTCTTCCTTGTTAAACCACATAGTCAAAGGACAGTGATGAAATGCCTTACCGATGCAATTGGTTACATGATTCCTGAAATTACTGATGCCACATATACTGCCCAGCTACATTCGCGTATGAGTCATCCTCCAGAACTGCAACCGATGCTCGCCATATGCCAGCTCAAGCCACAAGATAATCAGCTGAAACAATGAACCATTCTTACCGACTACAAGCATGTCTATTTCGAGGAGATTTTCATATATTTGTGATTTGGTTATACTAGCTCACAGCATTTTTATTTCATAGTTAGTTAGTTTAGATAGTATTTATAGACCCTTTCATGTTTTTAGAAAGGGTCCTAAAAATTTTGTATTAAGACTTGGATCGGAAGTTGCACTATTGTGCTTCCGATATATATTTTTTTATGAAACTGGACCTGAATTCTGAGTTTTAATGAAGAGTACTTTTGTGTGATATGCACTACTGCTTCCTATAAAAGTATTTCCAAGTTAGAAAGCGGGATCCAAATGCAATTCATATCGGAGGGGATTCAAACACATATGGTACTATTATCTATGTTTTGCTTCATTCTTTTATGTGAACTAGCATTCATTCATTTTGCTATTATTGATGTATGTATAAGCTCTTACAACAATCTCTTTTACTTATCACTATTGAATGTTCAAGAGTTGATATTTTTCATCTATATGTGTCAATGATATATAAAGATCAGTGCAATAATGTTTTAATTATTACTTTGTTCAACTACTTGAACAAAGTAATTATCATATGAATGAATATTTTTGTTTAAAAGTAGAGTCATCTATATGCCTACTTTTCAATAAGAACCATTAAAAGTTGCACTAAGACAAAGACTTCTCGGGATAAATTAGTTAATTATATTATTGCATTTTAGAATAAATATTTTACCATTTTCCATTAGATATAAGTAAATTAATCATTTATCCATCCCATGCATAAATCATTGGGAAACTGATCCCATTATCCCTAGTCGGAGCCACCACACCAAACGGAAAATGAGCTGCCTTTAAGGTCCGGACCGGGTGGTTTTCCCTTATGTTAATGCAACGATTTTCGAGGCATCAACAGAACATACTCTGATGTTAAAGCTCTACTTGCTGCTGACAAGTGCTCCCTCTTTGACATCTGCGCTACTGCAACATCTCCATGCATCTCGCACCATTGCACACCTCTTTGTGCCACCTAGCACTGTGCAAAACACTTGTGCCTCTCGCATTGTTGCAGCCTGCTAGCTATGCGTTGTCCTGGGATTCCCTGCACTGTCGCTCTCTCTGCCGCTCCATTCACATCTATCTCTACCCAATTAGTTAGTTCTTGTTACTCCACATCGGGGCTCCCGTAGCAAGGTCTCATCTAAGAGGTTGGGTACCTCAAGGATCCTGCCCCTCCTCCTTGGGATGCTCACTCTATATCACCCCACCTCCTACCTGGAGGTATGGTTGCATGTGATCCCTTAGCCCACCTAGCTCGAAATTTCCCCCTATTGCAGGTCTCTGCATGAGTAGATGTCTCTACTCGACCTCCTCTCAGCTTCCTCTATTGTGGCTGCTCCACAACCTCCTAAAGCTACTGCACCAATTGTGGCTCCTCTACAGTTGTCTGAGACTTCTTCTGGTGCTCCATGTTGAGAGGTAATATAATCTCCCTCTCAACCACCAAGTCTCTAACCTTTGCCTTGATTCTCAAGGCTTTGCATGCATCTTGTACCTCAAGTGCATACAGGTTCTTGGCTAACACACCAATCTATTTCCACTTTCCCACCGTCACGAAATTTTCTAGAAAAAGAGCTAATTTTAAATCAGCGATATCTCCCTCATCCGAACTCCAATTCAGCCGATTTTTTTTTTTGATTTTGGGTATTTTTCTGCAAGGAATCCAAATATGCTATTTATTTCTGAAAATTTTATACAGAAATTTTCATATCTGCTTTGCAAACTCTCGGCCCAAAACTCAAAACTTTGAAATCTCCTCTCAATATACTGTTCTCTTCTCAATCACCTGTGCTTTGATACCATGTAGAATTTTTCCTACAAATTAGCTAGCTTTGATACCATGTAGAACTTTTTCTACAAATCAGCTAGCTCTGATACCATGTAGAAATTTCACTTGTAGAACAAACCGATATATGCAATGTCCTAAAGCATAATACTTGTTCTACTTCTACAAAACATTAAGCGGAAGCATAATCGAATTCATGAGCAACATCAAGGAGAAACATGCATAGCTGATCAAGAGAAATAATCACACATAACACAAGATATATCTAGGGGAAAGCACCAGCATAAAACCCCAACCATGTATTATCAATCAAGTGGAAATCCTCTTCACAATAAAAAAAGAATAAGCTCTCAAGCTATCTTGCTCTCTCTGTACTCTGATGATCTTCAATCAGAAGATGAAAATCATGGACTACCTAGGCCTCAATATATAGGCCACAAGTCCTCCAATCTCCTATAATAGATCCTTCTCCATGCAAGGAATACTTACTAGAAATATCCAAGCATCTGATAGTACACTGTCCCACATCTTATCTCAACTGGGTCTCTGACAGAACTGACATGCAACAGTTATCCATGAGTGAATCTTCAGTTATCTAAAATAATAGCTGTCACATGCATGTAAACATTAACAAACTATATTTTATTATTTTAACAACTTGTTAAAATAATCTAATTTAACTTGACTAGTTAGAACTAAGTCAACTGATTCTCTCATTATAGAATTCATACTTATTCCCTCAATCAGTGGAGGAAATTAAGGATAAATTCCTCAATCATTGGGACAAATCATGTGCATGCTCACAAAGACTTCAAATTCGAATTTCCTTAACTAATTAACTCAACTGAATTAATTAATTAATATTTCCAACTGTTGTTAAGACCAAAATTAATTTTACTTGCTATAGATAGACTAGGGACTGCTATAAATAGGAAGGGACCCATAAATGCTATTTTTAGAACTTTATATTTTTAGCAGTTTCACCTCTCACACAATGTCGCCAATGACCTCACTGGCCAAACTGCTATTTTTAGACATGCTATTTTCAGCAAGTCTATTTTTAGCACATTCTAAATTTAACATTTCTTGTTGCACTTTTTTCGACAAATTTTGAGATATTTGTCATCTCAATTTGAGTCAAAAGTGTCTACCATAGAAGAAAAACGGGATCTTCAAACTATTACTGTGACTCAACTCGATGGAATCCTAACTGCCTTTAAAATGAGAAAAGGAGGTCCATCAAATATGAGAGAAGCCGTTTTTAAAGCATCAGCAAAGCGAAAAGAAAAGGAGGAGCACAATGAATCAGGACACATTTCAGAAGAAGAAGATGAGGAAAATTTTGTCAAGAAGCTTCAACAGGGTTTCAGAAGACTCAGAGGTAAGCTACCATTCAAATTCTTTTCTTGTGGTAGAGTTGGTCATTACGCTGCTAAATGCCCTCATGTCGAAGGAAAGATGTCTGCAGAAGGTAATAGAAGTTATTATACTCATGATGATAGTGATGGCTTGTCCAATAGTGATGAAGATGATCAAGAAATTAAACTACTCATGGCGTATGAAAATGATGCCTTAGAAAAGGAAGATTTCCTTAAAGAAATCAGTCAACTCAAAATCAATTTGGCAGAAAAGGATACAGTCATAAACACAGTGACACATCAACTCACTGAAAAGGACAATAAAAATGAAGTGTTAGAATGTGAAGTAATAAGTCTAAGAAAAGAACTTGAAAAGACAAAGACTTTGAATCTTAGATTTGCTAAAGGATTGGAAACGTTAGATGAAATCATCAAAGTTTAGCGTTCACCTATTATAAAGACTGGTCTTGGTTTTCATGAAGGTGAATCTAGCTCACAAGATGAGGTAAGGAACTCCAATGCAAAATCTGAAATTCTCAACAAGGAGATAAAAGGTCAACCCCATCAACAACCAAGGAAAGAAAGACTTCAAAGAAAAACATTTCCACCTAACTATGGAAGGGATAATTGTTTCTTTTCTCTGAAAAATAATGTTGAATGCTTTAAATGTCATAATTTTGGACATGTTGTAGCCAGATGCAGAAGTAAAATGGTTCAAGACTGTCACATAAAAAGATCATCAGTTTCTAGGTACTTTAAGGGATATTGTTTTGCTTGCAATATGTTTGGTCACAAAGCTATTGATTGCGATAGAAGGAATATGAAACATGTAAGATGCTATGCGTGTAACAAGTTTCGACATAAATCAAAGGAATGCAGGAGCATATTTCGGCTACCATACCAAAAGGATCAAACATCATCACAATCCAAGGTATTGAAGAAGAAGGAATTGTTTTCAGAAAGATGTGGCATAAATTAGTTTACAGACATAACAGACCTAAGGGGAGCTAAAAGTGTAAAACTTCAGTATTCCAATTCTCATACGCAATTATTATGAAGAGAAGTCGCATATATATGTGAGTTAGAAGCTGCACAGTCATGTATATGGTGTTTTGAAGAAAAAGCAGTGGGACAGACTCAGGAAAAGGGGTCTGATATGGTTCAGTCAATTATCAATTATCTATTATGTTCTAATTAATGATGGTTATAGCCTTTTGATGATATGTGGAAGTGTTTTTGGCCCTCATAAGTTGTTAATAAGTTGATGAATAATTGGTTGATGATGATGCCTTGATGATTCTTACTAACAAATGCAATGATCAGATCTGATAGTAAACATTTGGCACAGGTTCAGGGGGAGCATTAGCCTCCACACACATTCAGCATTGTTAGAATTTTGGTTGTTGAATTCAGCTATAATTTGTTGTTTAAGTCATAGGGTGTGATATGACTTATTTTGTCATAGTCTATATTTGAATGGGTCCTATTGGACAAATGATGTAATTTGTATCCCCACTTTGCATGGGATGGATGATGTAATATTTGTTGTATTTCTGTCATGTATAAGCAATTGGTATATCCCCACTTGGTTGGGTGGATGAGTCAAATGTGGTGTATCCCCACTTGGTTGGGTGATTGATGTATGTATGAGTCATTGGTCATAAGAAGGTCATACTCACTTAGTTGAGTTATAAAGACATGTTATTCCTTTGAATCATATCTCTGCAGACTCGGCATTAACTTAGGGGGAGTATGGACAACATAATGGATATCAAAGGATGAAAGTTGCTTGGTCCGCCCTTTTCCCTTGATGTCAAATGGGGAGAGTATTTTGGTGTTGCATGTTATCTCTAACAGTTTCTACAACTTGCAGTAATAAACACCATCATGGTTTCCATCAAGTCCAAAGGGGGAGATTGTTGGCATTATGATACAAGTCTTGTCCTTGATGGCAACTCACTCACAAGTCAATTAATTTTTTATTAAAGGTAACTCACAGTACAACAGGGATATTAAGAGGTAACAGGGTAGTGGTACAGAAATACAGGAAGATAGAACTAAGGTCTATTAATCAGAATAGGGAAGGTGAAGGAAAAGATTGATGTAAAGCAGTTTAAGAAGTATATGCAGGTCCACTTAGTCAAAACGGCGTATACACGCTGGTACACAGAACAAAAAGAGTGTACATATATACGCACTCTTACAAGAGGAAAAGCACGTACAGGTTGGAAAATCAAGGTTTTGGTCCAAGGTATTGATCCGAGGTATTTGGTCTAAGGTATTGGTCCTAAGTGGTTTTGGTCTGAGGTATTGAGAAAGGCCTAAAACTATATAAGGAGGACAAGATCATTAGGCCAGGGTGTGCAAGTGAATGGGATTCTGAGGGATACTTCTATCTGAAGTAGATGTTATGTTGCAAGGACTATGATTATGAGATGATCTGAAATATTTTGTGCACCTTGGATACAATGTTAGATCAAGATCATAAAAACTGAAATGACTTATCATTGAATGATCTAATGTTGATTGGGCTAGATCTGATTGCTTGAGCATGTTTTATTATGTAAATGGTATGACCTGGGTATGACTAAAGTCTGGAATGGTTATGAAGTTTTAAGTTAGTATTTGCAGATCTATACATTGGTTCGCTTTGGTAAAAGCGTGTATACACGTTGGTTCGAAACATCTAAGTAGTGTATACATTATGAGATATGATGTTTGAAGTTGCAATTGGTTTTGGCTATTGATACAGAGTTATGGGTTCTGCTCTGTGTTTTAGTGACAGTGTTATAAATGTTTAGATTGATTGATTGTGATTTGCTTCAGTGATGATGGGTTTTCAGTGATTGGTTGTATTGCAGTGGTGATTGATTTTGAGGTTCAATGTTACTGATGGGTCTAGTATGAAAATTTGATGAAACGTGGCCTTCAAATTGTGGTGTTGTATTTCAGGACTATCCAGTCTGAAAATTTATGAAATGTGGTCCCTGGAGGAAGAGAGAAGGTTGTAGCCTTCTGGAGGCTGGCATCTACGTACTGATAAACATATAGGCTAGTACAAGAGCCAGGGGGTTGGAGCTCCCTTACAGTAGTAGCTGGAAAACGAGTGAAGTTTGGAGCCTTCTATAGGTTGGCGCCTACGTACTAGTAAACAAATCGGCTAGTACAAGAGCTAAGGATTGTAGCTCCCTTCCAGTAGAAGTTGGAAAACGAGAGAAGGTTATAGCCTTATGCAGGTGGGTGCCTACATAATGGTATGAGTCTGCATTAGTACAAGATTGTAAATAGGTTTTTCTTATATTAAAAGAAGACAACAACAGGTGTTTTTTGTCCCGCATTGGGTTTCCACCTTAAATCTTGGTGTTCATGTGTGTTGCTTATGTGTAATGGTTTATTCTATTATTACTGCACATGGTTACTGTTTATATGGTTAATGAAGTACTAATGCACTAATTAAAGATTAACATATGATGAATTAATTGAATCATTAGTTTGTTGGATATACGCTGGTTGCTTTAAAGATAGTTGTGTGTACATGCGAGTTACCTTCACCGAAGTAGCATATATAAATCTGAGTATGAAATGAAAAAGTTATTGATTTGATAATATTGATTCACCCCCCTCTTAGTATTATTTCCAACAATTGGTATCAGAGTAGGTCCTTCAGAAGAAGCTTGATCGCTTGAAGGGAGATCTTTCAAAATGAACAATCACGAAGGCATGGGATCTATCAGACCACCAATCTTCAATGGGAACAACTTGGTATATTGGAAAACACGAACTAGAGCGTATCTTCAGTCACTTGGAGCTGATGTTTGGGCATTAATGATACAATATTAAAGAAAAAATTCTTTGAATGAATCATTCTTTGTGTTGAGTTTCATGGATAGTATGGAAAGTTTGTTGATCAAGTTTTGTAATTTTTCATCATACTCCTAAGAGCTTTCTCCAACCATTTTCTTAGTCTCCTTTCCCTTAATCAAAAATTAGTTTTCAATGTTTATCGAGTCTAGAACTTAGCTATAAATCGCACCTTTAATTCATCTAAGGCCCTAGTTGCACCATATAGATCAATCTATATGAACTTAATGCACCATTATAGAAGCTTCCACCACATTTTCGTTAGGAACTTTATTGACTTAGGTTCTTGCACTCTAATCCATTTTACCCTCTAGATGAATCCACATAAGAACCAATATGGTTTTTCATAACCATCACCCTTCATAAAGTTCTTGGAACTACTATAACCATATCATTGGTTGGATTGTTCACTAAGATAAAACCTTATGGACCTGTTTGAATAATTAGGCCTACTCCCCCACTTAAATTAAAATTCAGACATAACATATGCCACTTCTTTAACTTGTATTGGCACCTTCATTTTCTTTTTCACTACTACTATACCCCAAACTACTAAGAAATTCTTGTCCTTTCAAGTCAAAAGTAGAAGAAAAATTTGGGACTACCTCTAGGTTTTTAAGATTCATAAGGGGATTGGTTTGGATTGGATCCACTTTTCTTAGAGTGTAGCATGTCTACTAATTGACCTTCCTCTAGCTAAAATAATCATAACACATTACCAAGTGTTTCTTCCTCTTCTTCCTTTGTGATGATGTCTCTCTCCATAGGCTAATCAATGCCTTACAAATTGAGGCTTCGTTTTGGACAATCATGATCCATCTAACAAATCATGCTCACATCCTTGTGCCATCACTTTTCTTTTCTCTTTCAACTTTGTGGATATATTCTCCCCGCCCTTTCTTCTCTCTCAACTCTTTCCAATTATTAAAACCCCTTCTCTAAACAAATGTTTGGTATTCTCTCAACACCTTTGAAACCTTTTAAACTATTTTACTCACACCTCTATGTTTCCATCCTCACTAATACTCATCTTAATTACATTAGTATCATGATTAATCTCCTTCATTTTGTTCATCCACCATTTATTAATTATTACATTTTGTTTCAAATCCTAGTTTCCCCTCTTTATAGCATGTCCTTATTCCATGGCACCTTATTCCCTTAGCTCTGCAACGCCAGCCAATCCATTCTAGGTCACCCCCAAGAATTGGTGCCTACACTTACATGGTTGGATAACTAAAAGACATGTAATCCTCTTACACCTAAAAATTCTTTATCCATGTCACAATCTCCTTGACCAAGCTTTCATGAGCTCCTTTCTTGAACTACTCTTCTTCTATTGATTTTAAATAACTAGTTCAACTCTACTACAAACTAAATATTCTAACTCTATATGGTAATTAACCTAAAAATATATTGCTTTTGAGACTTGGTTATTGAACTTCTACACAAAAACCAAATTATAGGCATTCCATTAGATCTTTCTTCTTTGATTCCTTGTAAGTTGTGATTTCTCTCCTAATCAACTCAATTGTTCAAATAAATCCATGAGAACACTACATGGAATACCTCATAGAAGTCATGGTTATCATGAAATAAGTAAGACTATTGATTAGTGTGATTCTTATTTCAAAGGAGATATGTATCTGAATCACCAACCCTAAACATAACTCTCATTGAACTTACTAATAAAGATATCAAATTGACATACATTTTGGCAAAATGAGTCCCAATATAACAACTAGTTTTCATCTCAATTTGACCCCAGTTTGACCTGCTTCCCATTACCTACTTTCCACATCATCCATTTATTGATCTAAGGTATAGTGGCCATCATTCCCCTACAAATGTTCAATCCTACAATCACATGTTTCGGTGGTCTAAATGAAAAGAACCTATCCTAAATAGGTTGGTTGTGCAAGTATTTGTACAAAATTATTGTTTCTCCAAATATCGTCCCTTGGGATTGCCTGCCATGCACTTTTCATGGCCAATTAAAGACTAAACCAGTGGAGATTCTTGAATCCCCAACAACCCTGGTGCTTTGGTTGGGCAAGCATTTCCTACTTGACCAAATGACGATATGTGAAACTGCTTTTGTCATTCCATAAGCAATTACTCATACATTATTGAATCTTGTGAATGGTATATTTTTCAATATTTACAATAGAAAACCAAAACATGGGGATGATTTTCCAATTTTCATTTAATTGAAGTCATTTTTCCACTAATTGAAAGCCATCTGTAGCACTAGTTGTTAAATTTTCCTTCAATCCACTTTAATAACCAGTTCCAATCCTCCACATGATAGTAGTTTGGCTTGAGAAAAAATTCCAAGTATAAAAGACCATGATCCAATGGAGTTATCTTATATGGTAGCATTGATTCAATATTTTGGATAGTTTTGTAGAAATTATGATGAATATTTTCAAATTCTCATGAAGTTTTAATCAAAATCATAAGACACAAACCTACTCTACTGCTCTGCGGAAAGTAATTCACAATTTAGAACATCAATCACAAACATGCAATAAGAAATAACACATATGGACATAGTATTTTTCCCAGGGAAAGCAATTTGCTGAAAACCCCAATGCTTTCTTGCATTAATCTGATGAACAAAGATGTATTACAATTGTTTTTCTAAACTGAACACAACCTACAAGTGAGTAACTTATCTCTCTACTCAATGAGAAGCTCTGACCCAAACTTGGTCAATTTATGCCTCTACTTGAGCCCCTATTTCCTTGCCTAATTCTTGAGGAATTAGGCTCCTATTATATAGGAATTTCCTCGATAATGCTTGTGCAATTCCTCAGGGTTGATCACTTGATCTCATGCAACACTTGTACACTCAACTAGTTTACAACTGCTAGTTAAATGCATTCGAAACTCCACCACAACTAGGAAAATTGTATTCTTTGCATGCATGAGATAATTATTTGTTGATTGATTAGTTAACTAGATGATATTTGAGTTAGACTAATGTCCCACTGCTTAACTGACTACTAACTAGTTCTATTAATAGTTAGAACTAGTTTAACTGATTACAATCGAAATTAACTCTAATTAGGCTCCTAAAATTTAGGAATCACTACATACAACTGGAATTCATGCCCCTAACTTGAATTAAATGAGTTAACTTAGTGACAAGATCCATGTAACCTCATTTAACTACATGAAAGTTGTTTGTTGATGTGGAAATTTAAACTTTCTCAATTTAATCAAGGCAAAATCAAATTGATAATGTGTTGCTGCATTTTTCAACAAGTTTTTTTAGGGACATTATTATAAAAGAAAGTGGCCTTATGTTGATTGATCAACATGCCCGAGGATGAACAATAGATGAGGAAAATGCTTCTAAATATTTTCCACTCATCTTCGAAGCCATCACCTAGAATAAGGATATCATCGATAAACAAGAGATTAGTATTTTGGCTTGAGAAAAAAGTCCAAGTATAGAAGACAATGATCCAAGTGAGTCATCTTATATGGTAGCATTGATTCAATATTCCAAATAGTCTATGCGGGGACATTATTATAAAATAAAGTGGGCTTATGTTGACTAATCAACATCCTCGAGTTTTAACAATACACTAATAAAATGCTTCTAAATATTTTCATGTCATCAACAAACAAAAGAATCTAGGAAGACGTTGAATTATTTGAAGTTGATTATGGATTAAACAATAACCAAGATCCCTAAAAAGATCATAAAAGTGACTCGCTAATTTTTCCAAATCATATTGAGAGGTATAGGAATTACCCTTAGCATCCAAGATGTCCCATATGGAATTCTTATTCTTCCCGCGGGAGGCAAACTTATGGAGGAATTTTGTATCGTGGTCACCCTCCTTTATCCATATTTCCCTACTTTTGAGTCTCCAAAGTTCCTCCTCTAATCTGAGCAGACTTGCTTTCCTTTCAACTAATAATCACATCCTTTTTTTAGATCATCTGGGAACCCTGTATGAATATTTTGACATAAGTATATTTTAGATTCACTAGACTCCAACTCTTGGTGTTGCTCATGGATAAGATTCCGGGACCAAAATTTCACATGGACTTTTAAGTATGTCATGGGCTCTATTATGGATATTGGCCAAGTTTTGTACAAAGGAAGGAGCATTGTATTTCTTATTTTGTTGGTGGGATGGGCATTGTGGATGGAGTTAAGATAGCATTTGGAGTCTCATAAGGGAAATGATGTTGGAAACCATAACCAACTACAAATGGAGAGTGCCTTGTAGAGAAATGTAATGATCCCACTATTTGTTTTGATGGTGGTAAATGTAAAGTGCATGGACCAAGGTCATGTTAACTAACTCAACCTTTATATCACATTAATTGATAGGTTGAAAGTTTCCACAATTAATTTCAAGGATTTCATAAAGATATGAAGTCATGATTGGAAATGATGGTTAATGATAAACCATAATAGCTCCAAACTTGTCAAAAGACGTATGTTGCAGCTTTAGGGGCAACAAGACATCTTCTAAGGGAATCAAAATGTGGTTTTCCAATAATGGATATTATCTCATATTTCTTGAACATGGACTTCAATATATAAGACATGTTTGCCCCCTCCAGGATTCCTTCTCTCTTGTTTGGCTTCATGAGATATTTTGTAGCATATACTCTCTTTTTCATAGCACCCCCTGTGGATACCAAAGAAGAAATGTTGCTAACTTTTTAAATTCTATATCTTTCTCCAAATGGTGTTTTCTTGAGTACTTTCAAATTCCTTGTTAAACTAGCAACCTTAAGTTTTAAAATGTTAATCTCTTTACTAAAAGATTGCCTCTCTTTGACAAATATTTTATTTTCTTCAAAGTTCTTTTGTCTCTCTTCATCCAATCTTTTATTTTCTACAAAGTTGTTCATAATACTATGATTTTGTAGGAAGATGGTTTGTCGTAAACTCATATTCTGATTATTTGCAACCAAATTCATGTTTTGAATTTGATTAATGCTTTCAACCAACTTGTAGTTTTGGTATTCCAAACCATAGATTGCTTTGAATAGGTTGTCCACTTTCTCCTCAAGATATTTACAAGTTCCCTTTAAGTTTTCACAATATCCTAGCAACCCATTCTCTCCATTACACAAAAAATTAAACCAGTCTTGTTACACTTTTAAATTCTGGGAAAGAATTTGTGGTAGGATCTATTGCGAATAGCTCTCCCTTTGCCCATAGGTCAACATTTTCCCCCCTCTATTTTTTTTTTTCACTCACACCCCTTATTTTAGGGTTATTTCTCTTGTGTAATGGTGCCATATTTTTGATCCACCTCAATTGCAATAGTGTTTTTGTTTCTTCCATCTGAAGTATCTTTTATATTTTCCATTACCTTAAAATTGGACCTACAATTACAAACATAATGAAAAAAAAATTACTATAAGATAAATATGTAGAATATGAAAAGCAACAATTTAAATGAAACAAAAAAAAAATGTTACAGATGAGAATAAATATCTTTTAAGCTCAAAATGTAAAAAACACTTTTAAGTATGGAACCCTTCATTTGCAATTATGTGCAGTCACAATCAAGAACCCTTGAAAAACACTACTTACCAGTAACTAACCCCTTTATTATGTTACTATTTTTTTTAAATCACATTTAAGTTGCTCATATTGGTTTGAAATCAAATTGTTGTTTATTCTTAATGGGACAGGTGTTAAGTTATGGTATGTTCTATGCTTATAACAATTTACTTCTTTTTCTTATTATATTCCACAGATTAGCAATCACATGTACATAAAGTAAAGTGCAAATAGAACATTAAACGATCGACAGAAAATAAGCCAAGACAAGAGACACAAGATGTGGCGGCTAGCCAGGGACAAACCCCACAATGTGTGGGGAAACCCTTTGATCAAATCTTCTTTTATCTTCAATAATTAAGCAGAGAGAAATAGTACAATAAATCTGATTTATATCAACAGTAGTAAACCCTAGATCAACAACATCAGCATTAGCAACTTCATCATCAAAACTAGGGCAGTCAATATCTCACAAACCGACCGTCGGATCGACTTGATTCCACCACAAAAAGTTGCAGCCTTCAGAGGAGGTTTAGATGAACCTACAACACAGTTCAGAAGAGGAGGTTTGATGGTCCACATTGGTCAAACTTTGGATCTGCAGTTGCAGCTTTAGTTTTAGCATCTTCCTTCAAACTAGGGCAGTCGATATCTCGCAAACCGACCGTCGGATCGACTTGATTCCACCACCAAAAGTTGCAGCCTTCATACGAGGTTCAGATGAACCTACAACGCAGTTCTGAAGAGGAGATCTGATGGTCAATGCTGGTCAAACTTTAGATCTGCAGTTGTAGCTTCAGGTTCAGTAGCTTCCTTCCACATGTGTGAGAGAGAGACCCTTTTCTGTGCAGTAGAGAATAGACTCTTTTTTGTGCAGTAGAGAGAGAGAGATGTGATGAGATGAGTGAGTAAAAATGAGGAAAATTCCTCCTGTATTTATACGCAACATTGATGTTTGAATAGATGCGACTGTTGGGCTTCTGAGCCTACATGAGTTGTAGGTCGGCTTGATAATAATTCCATAATCAAAATAAATTCATATCTCCATAAATACTTATTGGAATTGGATGATATTTAGATCAATCCTACACCTCTTGATGAGAGGAATCTAATAAAAATATTATTAGCCATGAATAAGATGACCCACATGAAGTTTGGTCCTAGTTTCCAATTTAACACTCCCTCTCAACTAGGGAGAACTTCATCTGCAATCTGTTTGTTGGTCGCTACTATTCATCCATCAAATACACTGCCCTGTACAGCCTGACCCTTGCCCTGCTCTGCTCTATTTTGCCTATTCTGCTTTGTCTTATTCTGCCCTGTATTGATCTGTACTGCTCTGCTTCGTTCTGCTCTGCTTTGCTTTGTTTTGTTCTGCTATGCTTTTGTCCGAATTATGAAGAAGAAGAAATGATCGAGGATGTGTCATACTAACTTAAAGTTAGACTTAGAGTATGTACCACTAGTCCCAGACCAGTCTCAACAGACCCGAAGTCAGTACAACTCCTACCACTGGTCCCAGACCAGTAACAACTGACCCAAAGTCAGTGTCATAGAATGTACCACTCCTACCACTAGTCCCAGACCAGTATCATTGATCCTAGATCAATGGAGGTCATCCTAGCGTAGGGAGTACGGTAGATACAGCAATGCATCCATCGGTACTACTATGGTCCCTAACTTCATTTCCTTGCTCATTGATTAGATGAGAGGTACTTCCCATGAGTCCCAGACTGCCTGGGTAGGATGCCTCGACAAGAGAAATAATCAATCCTGTCCTCACAGGAGAACACATCAATCCAAGCCTCACAGGATAACACATCAATCCTACTACAATTTCCATGGAGAACACATCAATCCAGGCCTCACAGGAGAACTAATCATCCTGCTACACAGGAGAGCGAATCATCCTGTTCCATAAGAGAGAAAATCATCTTGTCCCACAAGAGAGCAAATCATCTTGTTCCAGTGCACACCACCAGGGGAGGTTGAGTCACCTCGTAGTCGTATGTTGCTCCAGTAAGAACCGCAAGCCCTCAGAGCTCCTAGAGTTCAATGTATGCAACATGCAGGACCCTTGTACAAAGGTTTCTTGACGACTCCAAGTCATTTGGGAAAATCACAAATTAGATCTTTCCTCGGGGCTTTGGCAAGGTGTATCGACCTATACATCATCTTAATGTAATGGAGCCTCCTTGCTCATCGACTTACCATATCCCAAATGATGTCTATTTGCTGGAGCAATCGACAAATACGGGATTCCTCAATAATCGAATCCCACCTCTGGTTGTCACATAGGATCACGGTGGTATCCAATGTAAATCCAAACAGCTCACTGAAGAACTTTCTCAATCAGACTGCCTCACAGGAGGCCATGCTAGCAGCAATATACTCTGCTTCGGCAGTGCTCAAGGCCACCGAATTTTGCTTCCTGTTCATCCAGGATATCGAAGCAGATACCAAGGAGAAAAAACACCCGGAAGTTCTCTTACAGTCCTCCACATTGCTTGCCCAATCAGCATCTGTGTATCCAAGTAGTCTCACATCTCTAGCAGTGTATCTTAACCCATAAGTGATTGTGCCTTGAAGATATCTTAACAGATCCTTGGCACCAATCCAATGTATGTGGTGGGGTTCAACCATATGTTGACTCAACGTGTTGACTGCGAAGCATATATCTGGAGGGGATTTCACCAAGAACATCAATGCGAATGAGTTTTTTAAACTCAGAGGAATTTCCCAAATCTGGTCCGACATCACTACCATATAACTTCTGAAAGTTAAGATCCTCGAGGTAGTCATAGGCTTGTAGTCCACCGTACCAAATCTTCACCACATATTTTCCTTGAGATAGGAAAATTTCCCTTGGCTTTTGCCATACTTCAATTCCTTTGTTCTTCATTTCAAATTCAGAAGCCATCTCCCTCTTACATTTGTGAATGATAGGGTATGCACCTGTTAGAAAGAGGTCATCCACATACAACACCAGTATGAGAGGCTTGTCATCTTCAACCTTAAAGTAAAGGCTAGGATCGGATTCACTCCTAGTGAATCCCAGCTTCATCAGGTAGCTATCGATCCTCTCATACCATGCTCGGGGTGCTTGCTTCAGCCCATAGAGAGCTTTCTTCAACCTGCATACATGAGATTTTCAATCATAAATCTCAAATCCTTCTATTTGCTCCACATAGACCTCTTCTCTAATCGAACCATGCAAGAACGCGGTCTTGACATCCATCTGATGTAGGTTCCATCCTTGTGAATCCACAAGGGCTATGATCAAGCGGATGGTCGTATATCTAGCAACAGGTGCAAATATCACATCATAGTCTTTACCTTCCTTCTGGGAGAAACCACGAGCAACAAAACAAGCCTTATACTATTCTGTAATTCCATCTACTGTAGCTTTATCTTGTAAAGCCATTTTGAAGTAACAATTGTCTTGTCCTAGGGTCTGGGAACTACTTCCCAGACATCATTCTCCATAATGGACTCATATTCTTTGGTCATAGCATCCTTCCATACTTGATGCTTGGCGACATCTGAGAATGATGAAGGCTCATTTTGTATGATCGTGCTCATGATGGTTAGGTATCCCTGATACCTATTAGGTTTCTTACTTTCACGGAAGGTTCCTCAGGGTGCAGCATGTCCTTCAGCATCATCAAGTATCCCCCTAAGCCATGAAGGCCTCTTCCTAAAAGAGGAAGGCTCGGGTGGATAAATAGGATCCATTGGTTCTTCCACATCAGGCATTGTTACATCATCTACCCATAGAGACAGCTTTCACAATCGTACGGTTCTTCCTTTCCGCCACACCATTCTGCTCAGGAGTATGTGGTGTAGTAGTCTCCCTCTTAATGCCAGCCTCAGATATGCCTGAGTGGACCAACTGTAATATATCAGAGGTCTTGCTTTGGCTTGAAGGGAATGGTCCCCTTTTGAGCTTTCCTTCGGCACATCCTGGACATACACCTTTCTCTACTCGGAATTTAGGCATCCCTGTTACCATATGTCTTACATTGGGTAGATCTTTGTAATGAAGGTGGGCAAACCTCCAGTGCCAAAGTTTAGACTGAAGAGATGTGTCATAAGACATGACACCTACCTGAATTTCATCGACCTGATATAATGAATCAACACGAAAGCCAAGAGTAAAGGCATCTTTGACATTATTTTTCGATACACGTACCTTGCCATCGCTGAAGGTTACCTTGTAGCCTTTGTCTTCCATTGCCGAGATGGAAACTAGGTTCTTTCGGAGGTCAAGTGCATTTAATACATCCTGGAATTTCTAGCCTTCTTGAATGGTTGTCCTCTTCCTTGATTCCCAGCTCTCCTCTTACCTTTGCTATTGAATTTATCATTCCTTTGATTGCCATCAGAGGGATTTTGATCATCGTCCTAGTGTGAGTCCTTTCTATCAGGGCACTCCCTTGCATAGTGACCTGTTTTATCGCAGATGTAACATCATCCTTTTCTTCGACCCTTAGGTCCAGCTTTTCCTTTTTATTAAGTCCCAGAATTATTTATTTTCTTAGCATGAAAAGAAAAGGCAGCAAGAGGACCTTTAGGCATGGACATTTCTTGCTCTTCTACCCTTGTTTCTTCTTGAATGCATCTAGCCATTAATTCCTCGAAACCAGGAATTACATTATTGTTCAGAAGAGTAGTCCTGAACACGTACCATTCAGATGGTAATCCTCCAAGAGTCGTGAGTGCCATTTCCCTATCAGTAATAGCCTCCCCAATAGATAGGAGATCGTTCCTGATTTCGGTGATCCTTAAGAAGTATGCTTGCATACTCTCATCTTTACCCTTATTGATTTCCCTCAGCTTGTTTCTAAGAAACAAAACTTGATTTGCATCATTAACTTTAAATAAACTCACCAGTCTATCGTAGATTTCCTTGGAGGTGTCCAGTTCAGAAATGTAGGCTGCCAAGTGCTTTTCGATAGAGTCCCGAATGATCTTCTTTGTTTTGACTTCTCTATTTTTCCATTTGTTCCAGGCAGCAGCAGATGCATTTGATGGAGGCTCAACAATATTACCTCTTACATGGTCCAGCACTCCTTGATCTTCTAGGGTTAGATCGATACACATCTTCCATCTGTGATAGTCAGCTTTCTCACGGAGCTTCTCTTCGGCAGGAAAGAGTGTTGAGGACCCCATAGTTCTTTTAGGATATCCTTGCCAATCTTCTCTTTGGTGATTGCTCTTGCTCTTGCTCGGGATTTGTCTTCACCTCAGCTTCGATACCATGTTAAGTTATGGTATGTTCTATGCTTATAACAATTTACTTCTTTTTCTTATTATATTCCACAAATTAGCAATCACATGTACATAAAGTAAAGTGTAGATAGAACATTAAACAATCGACAGAAAATAAGCCAAGACAAGAGACACAAGATGTGGCGGCTAGCCAGGGACAAACCCCACAATGTGTGGGGAAACCCTTTGATCAAATCTTCTTTTATCTTCAATAATTCAGCAGAGAGAAATAGTACAATAAATATGATTTATATCAACAATAGTAAGCCCTAGATCAGCAGCATCAGCATTAGCGGCTTCATCATCAAAACTAGGGCAGTCGATATCTCACAAACTAGCTTTCGGATCGACTTGATTCCACCACCAAAAGTTGCAGCCTTCAAACGAGGTTCAGATGAAGCTACAATGTAGTTCAAAAGAGGAGGTTTGATGGTCCACGTTGGTCAAACTTTGGATCTGCAGTTGCAACTTCAGTTTCAGCAGCTTCCTTCAAACTAGGGCAGTCGATATCTCGCAAACCGACCGTCAAATCGACTTGATTCCACCACCAAAAGTTGCAGCCTTCAAACGAGGTTCAGATGAACCTATAGTGCAGTTTTGAGGATGATATGTGATGGTCAACACTGGTCAAACTTTGGATTTGCAGTTGCAACTTCAGGTTCAGTAGCTTCCTTCCACATGTGTGAGAGAGAGACCCTTTTCTGCACAGTAGAGAAGAGACTCTTTTCTGCGTAGTAGAGAGAGAGAGAGATGTGATGAGATGAGTGAGTGAAAATGAGGAAAAGTCCTCCTATATTTATACACAACGTTGATGTTTGAATAGATGCGACTATTGGGCTTATGAGCCTACATGAGTTGTAGGTTGGCTTGATAATAATTCCATAATCAGAATAAATTCATATCTCCATAAATACTTATTGGAATCGAATGATCTTTAGATCAATCCTACACCTCTCGACGAGAGGAATCTAATAAAAATATTATTATCCATG
The DNA here is from genome assembly GCA_031772625.1 of Pinus tabuliformis. NCBI lineage: Eukaryota > Viridiplantae > Streptophyta > Pinopsida > Pinales > Pinaceae > Pinus > Pinus tabuliformis. Next base: position 434,856,430 of record CM062804.1, read on the forward strand.
AATAAGATGACTCGCATGAAGTTTGGCCCTAGTTTCCAATTTAACAACAGGTTTCACACTTGCAATTTCATGTTACATTTTGGACAGTTGATGTGATTGTTCATTTTTGGCACTTGTGGAATGAAACGATTGGTTTAGCAGAAAATGGTCACAACCCCTCATTATTATCTCTTATAATATTGGATTTTGTGCCCTTTGTATTCTTGGAATTAAAAATAAGTTGGGATTAGGTTTTTTAGGCTCTTGGGATCCAATTTCACTCATAAAAATAGGGGAAATTTTTTGGAAGAAGGAAAAAAGGGGTAAAAGAGAGTTATAGTTGAGAAAAGAAGCCTATCATAGTATATGGTTGAACAATTATGAAAGAAAGCAATTAGAGCTATGAATTAAGCTAATAACGAAGAAAATATTATGGAGTTTAATTGACATCCAACTAGACCTTTCTATATGCACATTAAAAAACATGGAGGGGGGATGCTTTGAAGGAATTTTGAGAAGAGAAGGAAGACATCCTTGTATTTTGTGGCTAGGTATTATGGGTACCAAGAGATACATTGTCTTAAAAAACTCAACGATGAAATATTGTTCTAGTAATCTTCTTGCTTTGTGAATTAGGATACTAGCATGAATATTCTACATTTCTTCTTCACATTGATCTTGTCATAAGTTGGCTAGGGGGTGGCCTATTGTAGAAAAACCAAGTTTGATAAAGCCATAAATTGGGTGGAAAAGTGTTTTTGCTTAATAAGTTGGCTAGTTTGCAATATCCAATCAAATAATTCTTTCATCAAAGTTCTAGAAATTATTTACATACTCTATTTATAAAATATGCATTGATGTGGAAATATTACAACTTAGCCTCTGACACGCCTACAGAAAACCTAGCTCCTCCCAATGGCTTCCGTGTAGGGGTTGCTCCCCCTTCGCCTCCTACCCCTTCTCTCGCCAATGAATCTGAAACCTTTCAGGCATTATTGGCTTCTCTTCCTAAGTGACCGTGTCCATCTAAAGCCCCTTCCAACAGAAGAAGGAGGGATCAATACATAGCAACCTAATTGGATCATATCATTATTCATAGTAACTAGATCCTCAAAGGACTCAATTGTTCTTTGACAATAGAAGCACAAGGAGAATCATATCATAGGCAAATCTTGGTCAGATTGGATAAGATCGAAAACCTCAATCCATTCCCCTTTAGATTTAATGTAAGCTAGGTTCAAATGAAAGGAGTGGGGACATTGGTGGAGCAATCATGGCATATTCCAGTTCAGGGATCCTTGCCCTTTGTCTAGGAATCAAAGCTACGAAATGTGAAGCAGGCTCTAAGGAAATGGCTTAAAGAGAGCTATCAATCTTCTGGCCAAAAATGACGAGACAAGGTTTAGAAACTATAGGAACACTACAAAATGATGGAGGAAGTTCAAATAGGGGAAAAGAATCTGCAAAAAAATGTTAGAAAATTATATATTACAGAGCAATGGAACACATAAAATATTCCAGAAATATAAACACAGAAAACACATAAAACAAGAGAGACACAGATATACATGGTTCACCCAGTTTGGGCTACATCCACGGAGAAACAACCATACCTTCCTTTTATATTATCCAGCAAACTGAAGAGATACAACCTACAGCAGATCCACTGTAACACCCTCTTCGCTCTTAATCTCCTCTCTCTTCCTCACTCAGAATACAGATATACATAGACGCAATACAATTCCATCATATATAGTGAGGGGTTGCCTTCTAGGGCAAAAAACCCTAAATTAAACATAACTTCTACCGTCAGATCATCCGCCTAATGAACGACCCAAATTGACTAGAAATTACTAGACTTTTACAAGGAAATTTTACATGACCCCCGCGGGGGGGACAAGTCCCCCCCGCACCCCCCCGCGTGGAGGGGTGTACAGTCTTCCTGGGGTATACATTCGGCTAAAACCTTTGAATACAGAAGATAATCAGGCTCCACACCCAACAATCTCCCACTTGGAGACTGATTATAGCAACTCCATCGCTGCTTCATTTGCTAGAAAATGACTCCACTTTGGACTTGGTTGTTTCTCATCTTCTTCATCATACTTGAAGACCAATTGAAACTGAGCAGATTCTCAGTTTCTCCCTGGTTACAACTTTTGTTAGCATATCTGCAGGATTTTGGCTAGTGTGTATCTTTTCCAGCTTCAACTGTCCATCTTCCAATGCTGACCGTATGAAATGGTACTTGAGTTGTATATGTTTAGTCTTGGAATGAAATGCAGAGTTCTTTGCAAGATGTATGGCACTCTGGCTATCATTGTATAACCTTCCCAACTCCTGCTTCTTACCCAATTCATCCAGAAACCTTTGTAACCAAATCATTTCTTTACTAGCCTCTGTAGCAGCAACATACTCTGCTTCTGTTGTTGAAAGTGTAACAACACTTTGGATTTTTGAAACCCAACTGACAGCTGTTCCACCTATAGTAAATACATATCCTGTAGTGCTCCTCCTGTTATCTTTGTCACCTACCATATCTGCATCAACATATCCCTGTAGAGCAATGTTTGAACCACCAAAGCATAATGCTTGATTTGTGGTACATTTCAAATACCTGAGAATCCACTTCACTTCCATACAATGTTCTTTTCCTGGATTGTTCATGTACTTGCTTACAACTCCCACTGCATGTACAATATCAGGCCTTGTGCAGACCATTGCATACAATAAGCTTCCAATTGCTGATGCATATGGAACTTTAGACATATGAGCCATTTCTTCCTGAGTCTTAGGACACGCCTCCTTACTTAATTTGAAATGGCTAGCCAAAGGTATACTAACTGGTTTTGCATTCTGCATATTAAATCTTTTCAACACCTTTTCTATATACTCACTTTGAGACAATGTTAATTTTCGATTCTTCCTGTCTCTAGTTATTCTCATACCAAGGATTTGTTTTGCAGCACCCAAATCCTTCATTGCAAATGAGTTTGCCAATTTCCTTTTGAGCACATTTATTTCTTGCATGTTAGAACCTGCAACAAACATGTCATCTACATACAATAACAATATAATATAGTTGTCATCATTTTGCCTTTTAAGATAAACACAATGGTTAGAGTGACATCTAGTATAACCTTGTTCAGACATAAACCTATCAAATTTTAGATACCACTACCTTGGAGCCTATTTTAAGCCATACAAGCTCTTCTTCAACCTGCACACTAGTTTCTCCTTCCCTTTTACCTCATATCCTTGTGGTTGCTGCATATATATCTCTTCCTTCAAATCCCCATGGAGAAAGGTTGTCTTTACATCTAACTACTCAAGATGCAAATCTTCAACTTCTACTAGAATTAAAATAGTTCTAATTGAAGTCATTTTAACAACAGGAGAAAATATTTCATCAAAATCAATATCGTTCTTCTGTGCAAACCCCTTCACCACAAGTCTAGCTTTGTACCTCTGTTTTCCTCCATCTTCTTCCTTCAGCCTGTAGACCCATTTATTCTGTAATGTTGTTTTACCTGCAGGCAACCTAACTAAGTCCCAAGTCTGGTTATGTGCTAAGGAGTCCATCTCTTCTTTCATGGCTTGCTCCCACTTCTTCCTGGTTTCTACCTTCACTGCTTCTTCATAACATTCTGGTTCACCAGAATCAGTCAACAATACATAATATAATGAAGGAGAGTATCGTTCAGGGGGTCTACTTATCCTGGTAGATCGTCTAACACCACTTTCAAGTGTTTGAAGTGCTTGTTACTGTTGTGGTTGTTGTTCTGGCTGTTGATCATTATGATTTTCAGGCACCATCACTTTTCATGTGATATCATCCTACACTGTGTATTCTTTGTTTTCTTTCTCTTGTTTCTTTTCCTGCAATTGATTCTTATACAAGACGTTTTCATTGAATATTACATCTCTGCTCCTAATGATTTTGTGATTTTCATAATCATATAAGCGATAACCAAAATCATTAACACCATATCCAATAAAGGTACATTTCTTTGATTTTTCCTCAAGCTTTTTTCTATTTTATTTATTAATGTGGACAAAGGCTTCACAACCAAAAGTCTTTAAAAATGAGTAGTTTACCTTTTTACCTGTCCATGCCTCCTCTGGAAATACCACCATCCAAGGAACTTGAAGGCCCTTTGTTTATTAGATAAACAGTAGTGTCTACAGCATCTACCCAAGATTGTAAAGGCAATCCTGCATGCAATCTCATGCAACTTGCACACTCCATGATTGTCCTGTTCATCCTTTCTGACACACCATTTTCTTGTGGTGTTCTTGGAACTGTCTTCTCTCAACGAATTCCATTCTCTGAACAATACCTATCAAACTCTATGTTGCAATATTCACCTCCATTATCTGATCTGAGACACTTCAACCTTTTCCCTGTCTCATTTTCAACCAAACCTTTCCATTTCTTGAAAGTATCAAATACATCAAATTTATTTTGAATATAATAAATCTAGGTTTTTCTGGTTGCATCATCAATAAAAGTAACATTGTAACGAGAGCCACCAAGAGATGATACCTGAGTAGGCCCCCCTACATCTGTATGCACAAGCTCTAATTTTTCGCTCTTCTTTTCTTTCCCAACTCTAAGGAATTTGACTCTCTTCTGTTTTCCATAAACACAATTTTCACAGAATTGTAAATCAACGTGCTTCAAACCTGGCAAAAGATTTCTTGAGTGAAGAATCTGCATCCCCTTCTCACTCATGTGCCCGAGCCTATGATGCCACGATGTCGTATCTTCTCCTGTAGAGGTTAAAGCATTAATAGAATTAGAAATACTATTGCATAAGTTCAATGTACCAACCTTTTCTACTTTCGCTATTACCAGGGATCCTGTAGTGACCTTCTAGGTTTTATCTGTGAAAGTAGTTACGCAACCTTCACCTCCCAACTACCCTGTTGAAATCAGATTTTTATTCAAATCTGGAACATGTCTTCCCTCCTTCAATAGCCATTGATTTCCATTCTGTTGTTTTATGAAAACTATACCCATTCCAACGATTTTACAGGGTTTATCATCACCCAATCGAACCTGTCCAAAATCTCCTTGAACATAATCATGAAAATGTTTCTTATCAGGTGTGGCATGGAATGAGGCCCCTGAATCTACCATCCAAGCATCAATAATATTTTCTAATGAAAGAATCAAAGCATCTTGCAACACATCACCTGTTACATTCGCTTCATGATTGTTTTCTTGTTGCATGTCTCCTTCTTTTCCCTTCCGAGACTTGCAGTCTTTCTTCAGGTGTCCTTTCTTCCCGCATTTCCAACACACTATCCCTGATCTGGACTTGGATCTTCCTTTTCTTGACTTACTGCGATATCCAGAGCTCTTTCCTCTTTCCATTTTTCTTCCCCTAGTCTCTGCAGTCAAAGCATTACCTGATGTCTCACCAGAGCTTTTCCATCGCATTTCCTCGCTAAGGATTGCACCGACAACATCATCAAACTTTAAAGTACTAGATCCAAAGACAAAGTTACTAATGGCCATAACTAAGCCATTCCAACTTTCTGGCAATGAGCACAGAAATAACAGAGCCCTAACTTCATCATCAAAATTTACCCCTACAGAACTTAACTGACTTGTAACTGTATTAAAATCATTTAAATGGTCTGCAACAGATCCACCTTTTGACATCTTCATATTAAATAAATGCTTCATAAGAAATACCTTATTTGAGGCCGAGGGTTTTTCATATAGTTTGGCCAATGCCGAAATTAAACCCTCTATTGTCGTTTCCTTTGAAATATTAAATGCTACCGACGCCGCTAGGCATAGCCATATTGTTCCAAGTTCCTTTCTATCAAGAATGTTCCATTTTGTGTCTGTCATACTCGTCAGCTTCTTTGTCTTTCCGCTCAATGGTAGGTACAGATCTCTCTGATACAGATAATCTTCCATCTGCATCTTCCACAGCTGGTAGTTTTGGCCGTTAAATTTTTCGACCCTAAACCTACCATCTTCCGCCATTGCTCCCACTCGAACTAGGAACCCTTATCTCCTACAAGTTTATCAGCCAAATAGACCTTTGGCTCTGATACCAGTTGTTAGAAAATTATATATTACAGAGCAATGGAACACATAAAATATTGCAAAAATATAAACACAGAAAACGCATAAAACAAGAGAGACACAGATATACGTGGTTCACCCAGTTTGGGCTACGTCCATGGAGAAACAACTAGTCCTTCCTTTTATATTATCCAGCAAACTGAAGAGATACAACCTATAGCAGATCCACTGTAACACCCTCTTCGCTCTCAATCTCCTCTCTCTTCCTCACTCAGAATACAGATATACATAGACGCAATACAATTCCCTCATATATAGTGAGGGGTTGCCTTATAGGGCAAAAAACCCTAAATTAAACATAACTTATACTGTCAAATCATCCGCCTAATGAACGGTCCAGATTGACTAGAAATTACTAGACTTTTACAAGGAAATTTTACATCTATTTTTAGCTTCGGGGGCACTGCCCCCGAATCCCCGTTGGGGGGCCGCTGGCCCCCGGATCCCCCAGCCGGGGGGGATTAGCCCCCCCGGAGCCCCGCGGGGGGGGACAAGTCCCCACCGCATCCCCCCGCGTGGAGGGGTGTACAGTCTTCTTGGGGTATACATCCAGCTGAAACCTTTGAATACAGAAGATAATCAGGCTCCACACCCAACACAAAGAAAGGATCTCACCCGTCAAATTTCTCTTTGAGCAGATAAGAAGAAAATATTTGGTTTTTAAAGTCTCGTAATCTATGGTTGCAGGCTGGAGACTCCAACACATCCTTCTTCCATAGGCAAGCCAAATCAAGGGAGTTATGAAACAGATTCAAAGAAATCATGCTTGAAGGAAGGTCGAGGGTAAGCTCTTTTAAAGGGATTAAGGAAGAGGATTACAACTTCTATAAATCTCTATTTAGTGCAAATCAAATTCCCCTTGAACGATATTTTAACTTTCTCCAAGTGATGCCTTAAGTGATTCCTTATGCTGCCAACCAGAAACTTATAGCCAAGATAGGGGAAGAAGAAGTCAAAGAGGACATCTGATCTCTAGAGAAAGAGAAAGCTCCTAGGCCTGACTAGTTCTCAATAAGTTTTTATCATCTCTTTTGGTCAATGATTAAAAAGGATCACATTCAAATGTTGAATCATTCTAGAGTTAAAAAGAAATTGGGCAGTGGCATAAACTCTTTCTTTTTAGATTTGATCCCAAAAGGAAGAAAATCATGTTAACTTCTCAAGATTTCAGCGCATCTTTCTATGCAACTCATCATATAATATCTTGACAAAAATCATTGCCAATCAACTAAATCCTTTGCTTCCTTCATTCATCTCTGACAATCAAGGTGGTTTCATGCAGCAAAGGAACATTCTTGACAACATTATTTTGGTTGAGGAAGAAATACACTCAAGAAAGGAAGCAATAGAAGTAGGAATGGTCATCAAATTAGATATGGCTAGCACATTTGACCAGGTAAATCACTCTTTTATTCATCGTATTTTAGAAAAGTTGGGCTTTTGCAATGAATTCATTCAATGGGTCAAGGCATGCATTGGATCACCTTGGATCTCCCCTCTGGTTAATGGTAGACCAACATCCGTCTTTGCGGCCTCTAGAGGACTCCGTCAAGGTTGTCTTTTGTCACCTCTTCTTTACATAATTATGGCGGAATCGCTTAGCAGGAATTTGGAAGTAGTCAAGTTGGATGGGGATCTTCTTGGTCTAAGTATTGGGAGAAATGTCAAAGAAATTAACCACTCCCAGTTTATGGATGACACTATTTTACTAGGAGGATCCTCAAGGGCCATTGCATCCAGATTTAAAAAAGTTTTAGAATCCTACCTCCATTTGTCTGGAGGAGTGATGAAAATAATGAAGAGTCAGTTGATAAGTTGGAATTGTCCTGATTCCACTTTGCAGGAAATATCTCGAATCCTGGGCTTCCCAGTCAACAAGGTTTGGAATTATTTTACTTATCTCGACATCCCTATTTCATTCAAGCAGGTGTGGGGGGAGGATTGGGAGTCAATTCTGCAAAAAATAAAAATAAAAATAAAAGAATCCTATCCTGGGGAGTAAGATGGTTGAATGTGGCAGGGATAGTGATTCTCATAAAATCAGTTTTATCTTCCTTACCAGTGTACCTTGGATCAATACTATTAGCTCCAAAGAGTATAATTCATAGTATTAGTAGCTTAATCAAAAAGTTCTTATAGCAGGGAGGAAAAAACAATGAAAACAAATTCCATTTGGTGAATTGGAATACAGTCAGATTGCCAAAGAAATTGGGTGGTCTAGCCATCAATGACCCTGAATATATGAATCTGGCTCTAGGCGCTAAATTGGTATGGAGGATATTATCAGACACTAATAACAAATTAATTGTACGCGGCCCCTTCCTTGTCCCATTCCACCTCGTCCTCAACCTCACCGTTGAAATCCAGCACACGCCATCCCCACATCTGGGTCAAGGGCTCGCGTTTTGGTCTACATCCTATAGGCAGGGGTTCGATCCATCATTAGCTCATAACTACGACAAGTGCACTCATCGTGGCCTACCGACCTGCAGAAATTATAAAACAATTGTTGGGGTGTCTGTGTATACATCTGCAACAAATGACAATTATATGTCGTGTGTTTCCCTCATATCTGAGAAATCGCGCACCATAAAGTGAGTGCCACACTTGACCTTGCATGTGCTTCCGGTCTCAACGGCATTGGCCCTCCTCCTGCTAAGTAGTTCGCGAACACTAGACAGTGTTCCTTGTCATGGCCCTGGCCTTTGCATTTTATGCATCATACTTCCTCGCGCGCCTCTGGCTGCGGTGCCCTATCCTGCTTTAAACTTTTCATTTCCAAACACAAATCCTGTAGTTGTGCATGGACTTGTTGAACTCCCAACCCAGGCTCTTGTATCAGGGTCTCATGTAATCTCATTGCCATTTCCGACGCTTCTGTCTGGGTGGAAAGTTTCTGTTGTGACAACATCGTCCTCAAGTGCAGTGTCAAAGATGCTACAAACCATGTGCGATGCTATCCATCTGTCAACATCATATTGGCTTCGCGGATCGTACTTTTCACTCGTTGATCTAGATCCCCGGGAGTCTTGCCCGGGAGCATCATGATTTCTTTAAACCCGATTATTGATTGTGTTTCTGACTTTGGCCTACTAAATTCAATGCTTAGCGCGTTCTGGATCTCTGCTATCCCTATGTTTGGGTGGTCGTTAGAATGCTTTATATACCATGTTAATGCACGATCCTACAGCATGCTCACCAATGTAGCCTTCTTAATATTGTCGTCCGTAACACCTTGTGCTTCCCATACTGCTCTTACCACAAACCAGAATTGGTACGGATCTTCATTCCCTACCCCTCTGAATACTAGTAGTTTGATCGTGCTCGCCATAGTGAACTGTGGAGGTGGTGGAGGTGGAGTGGGTGGAGATGGAGGTGATGGAGGTGAAGCGCGTGGCGGTGTGGGTGGAGGTGGTAACTGCGGAATGCACTGCCTTATTAAACTGACTGCGCTTCTCGGAGAGACCTTAGCGAACTCTTCCTCACTCTCTCATGAGGTTGAAATTAAGGGATTGTTTTCTAATTCTTTGCTACTTTTGTAGACCTTCCACTCTGCGTAGTCCCAAACATTAATGTATTTGCATGACCCTTTTTTCACACAATAGCATTTTAATCCAAGTATTCAAAGATTTAATATACTTAACTCGCGGTCCTTTGAGAAAGCGTCGTTCTTCCTCACTGTAGCTCATGGTTGTGTCTACTACAAATTCAGTGATAAATCCCCTTATTATCCGGTCGAGCCAATGTTCCACAGCTCGCACGATCTTATCTTCTGATGCTTCTAGTTTGTGCACTAATTTCGAAGTCCACACTATTGGTTTGTCGAGCCTACACCTTCCCTGGCTATCGGCTAACTTCACGATCCACTCATATAGCTCAAAAGAAAAGAAGGCAAATAAAATCTCATGGATTTCCGTATACACGTAGTGCTCCAACCACTTTTCCTTAGATACTTGCGGAGTTTTGTTTTCCTATATCGCGAACTCGTTAGTCTTCTTGTCCAACCACTCTTCAATTTACTTCTTTGTTGGGTTCCAATGGCACGACATTAGACATCCCTTATGCAGATCTCGGTCTTGGCAATGGAACCATTTATTGGCTTGGCGGGGCCTAACCCAGGTTCAGAAGTGATTTAGCTAAGCAAATCCTGGTACTACTGGGCCTTTTGGCAATAGTCCACGGAGTGTGGACTGAGGTCTCACCCGAAGTAGTATGGGAGGGTGCTAGACCAGGTTTCCGCACCCTGGTGATGTTTGATATGAGGTGATTGGTATGCATTCCAACCTTTGCACTTACTATCCTATGTGCACCAGCGGGCACCCCACACCCCGCGATATAGTCTTCGCACAGTTCTAACCGCAGCGCGACCCGTGTTATTTACCCAAGTCTTCCTTAATTAGGCTTTGTTAGCTGATTACTTAGATTATTTTCATATATAAGCATTCATACAAGTATTTACCAATTGCGCGCAGTAAATAAACAGAGTAAAAGTAATGCATAACATCAAAAGACGGATTCAAGAACAAATGCACATAATAAACTTCTCTTTATTAACTTTCCATCCCAGTACAAACCCGACTCCACCCTACGCACTCAGCTGCAGACTCTACTAGGCCTCTGTGCACTCAGCTGCAGAGCCTCTTCCTACTACTATGACCCAATACACTTCAGATTTAACTCTAACCTCGAACCATGCCTTCACTATTCTATCTATCATTGACTTTTTTTACAACTTAGAGCCTCGCTCTATTTATACAATCCCATGGTCCACGGACCATGGGTAGGTCGACAAAAATTTACATTAAATTACAATATTTTAGGGCGGACAACCCTGTGACTCATCATAGACTTCACACTCCGCACCCGCAATTCGTGGAGTCTTACAATATAATTGACCAAAACTTTGGCTTTGAGCCCCAAAAACATGTTGCGGGGGATCCCATGCCCAACATCTGATCTAGAGGGAGAACCTCGTGAATTGTAGTCTACCATTTTCCTAGTCATCTTTGATCTTCTTCCTGCAATTATACCATGTTAGCTAAACCAAAATATAAACATAATCAAAATACCTCAATATAGTTCAAGTGATAATATCTCATCTACAAGATCAATCAGATTAGCACAATTCATGTATAATCATAATCATAATAGTATATATATATATATATATATATTGTTGTAACATAAATAGTTTTTATAAGTTAGATATTTATAAAAGAGGGTATAAAAAATAGAAAACAAAAAATAGAATAAAAGAATGAAAATATGAAAATTGTGTTAGAAATACTGAGTCAGTATTTTCTTTCAATTGTTATTATTACCAGTCAGATTCTTCACAATTTAATCAAATAAATGTATAAGTGTAATTTTATTGAGTATAAAAGAATAAATACAATGTATGATAATTATTCCCAAGCACCAACTTGGTTTTTGATGAGGCTCTGACCTCTAGGGCTTCGACCCTATCTCATCCAAGGCACCTACCTTGAGTTTAGGAGCACCAACTCCAAGGACACCAATCATGTTGTTTTAATAAAGAATGTAAATATAACTTACTTGAAATGCTTCATTGTCTTCACTATTTAACTTGACTATCATTAATGAAATTCTCACTATCTTCACTGTTCAACCATTTCCAATATCACTTCATATCTTCAATTATATCAATAATATTCACACCAAGAAGAGAAAGTGTCACTGTCCAACATAAACCAAATTTCTCCAAGGTAAATTTGTAGTCCAAGGCACAAATTACACAACCTTTTTCCCAGTTGGTATGAAATAGGTCCACAACACAGTCCAGTAGTCCGAACAAGATCTTTGAGGTTTAAGTTATAACCCAATTCAATGGCCCTAATCTGAGTCATCATGATAAAGAAAAAAAAAGGGATTGCGACAATTATAAACAGTCAACAATGTTGACCACAAAAATTCGTGTGCTTCACAGAGATATTCTGCTCCATAGAGATTTACCTTCAGTTGCTCAGTTCATGAGATGTGAAATTTTCGCTCTGTTCTATTCCTCTATATCTTTTCTCCAATCAGCTATCCTCTGAATGAACTCATGCTCTATGCAGTCCGTGGACGCAGAGAGATGAAATCCAACATTGTCCTCTTCACGCTATCTGAGAAGGTGTTGTTATTTTAATTCTTTTGTTTTCTAACTGTTCATGAGATGTGAATAGATCCTTGATTTGTCTTGTTCTTCTCTAGAGTATTCCAAAGAACCGAGTTGTGTGTGTGTGTATATATATATAATCATGTCAATATGGTGAAGGAACATGGCATTTATTTTATTGAAGCCGACTTTCAAACTGGTGGAGCTGACATCTAGCGTGGAGCTATTTAACATGAGTCGGATCCTACATATCGAATTTGGTGGAGCTGAACATAGATTAAATTATTTTATTATAACATAAAGTTAAAATTTCAACTTTATATTAAAATTAAAGTTTTATTAAATTGAACACTTTGTTATAAAGTTTAATTAAATTATTTTTAAGACTTAAATTATTAAATTTGTAAGATTTAGGGTTAGGGTTTATCTTTTTAAATTATTAGGATCAAGGTATCATTAGGAGCAAGATTTTAGGGTTAGGGTTTCATAGTCTAGGGTTAGGGTTTCATCAAAAAAATTAGGGAAAAAGGGTTTTTCCCTTTAGGATTTCATAAAAAATTAGGGCAAAGTGTTTGCTCATGTATTGAGGATCTAGGGTTTGCTTACTTAGGGTTTTCACAACATCTAGGGTTAGGGTTGACTTCTAGAGTAGGTTTCAACAAGCAATGCTCGATAAGGCTATGGCTTCCAAGGTTTAACCATATTCAACAATGTCATATTGACATCAAAAGAACCTTGATTAACAATCTCCCCCTTTGTCATTGGATGGCAATATTCTTCTTCTCTCCCCCTTTGATGCCAATGGAAAAAGGGTGCACAAGAACTCCCCCTGTCAAAATCACCCCCTGTCATGCAACATCTTTATGAATCAACTTAGTGTGATGCTAGAGAAATAACCCCCATCTTTTGGTGAAGATGTTCAAATGTTCTCGAGGAAGAGATTTTGTGAAAATATCAGTAATCTACTTTTTGGTATTGATATATTCCAACTTTATGGTTTTTTCAGCTACTTGTTCACAAAGAAAATGATACTTGATTGGTATATGTTTGGTCTTTGAGTGCATCATTGGATTTTTTCTAAGACTAATAGCACGTGTGTTATCACAATAGATGGTGATTGGTTGGTTGGTATCTATGTTGACATCCTTCAGAGCTTAATTCATCCATAATATTTGAGTACAACAATTAGTAGCAGCTATATACTCAGCTTCAGATGTAGATATTGATATGGATGTTTATTTTTTGCTGAGCTAAGATACTAGACAATCTCCCAAGAAGAATGCATTTCCACTAGTACTTTTTCGATCATCGATGCTTCTGGCCCAATCAGCATTGATGTATGCAGTTACAGTAAGAGTCGAGCTCTTAAGGTACCAAATACCAAAATCAAGAGTTCCTTTCAAGTATATGAGAATTCTTTTTACATCCAACAAATGGGATTGTTTAGGAGCTGATTGAAATCTTCCCGCCATTCCTACTACTTGCATAATGTTAGGACTCATAGCAGTTAATATAGGAGGGCTCCAGTTATTGACCTGTAATGAGTTTCATCTACCAGATGAGAGTCATCATCTTTGCTTAATTTGCAATTTTTGGTCATAGGTGTGCTCATGGGTGCACAATCTTCCATTCCATATCTTTTAAGCATGTTGTTAAGATATTTTGCTTGAGATATGAACATGCCTACTGTGGTTTGAGATAATTGTAGTCCAACAAAGTAAGATAACTCTCCTATCATTGACATTTCAAACTCTTTTGACATATTTTGAGCAAACTCATCGCTCATCTCATCATTATTGCTAGTAAAAATCAGATCATCAACATAGACAACAATAACTAGTAACGTATCCTCGTCCATCTTCATGTAGATATTACTTCCTTCCACCCCCTTCTTGAAGCCTTGTTATTGTAGATAGTGATCCAATCTTGCGTACCAAGCTCTAGGAGCTTGTTTCAACCCATATAATGCATTTTTCAACTTACAAACAAAGTCTTTTCCTTCTGCTAGATTAAACCCTTCTGGTTGCTCCATGTAGATTTCTTCCTTGAGCTCTCCATTCATAAATGTTTATTTTACATCCATTTGATAGACTTTGAATCCTTTTGAGCAAGAAAACTCCAAGAAAATCCTTATAGATTTCATACGAGCTACCGGTGCAAAGGTTTCTTCAAAGTCAATTCCTTCAATTTGTGAATAACCTTTACAAACAAGCCTTGCCTTATTTATGATGATTTTTCCATCTTCATTCATTTTTTTTTTGAACACCCACTTGGTTCCAATTATATTTTTATCCTTTGGACGAGTTACTAGCTCCAATGTCTCATTCTTCTCTATTTGAGACATTTCTTCTTCCATGGCTTCCACCCAATGAGGATCCTTACTTGCTTGAGTAAAAGTTTCTGGTTCTATCATAGATAGGAGAGAAACATCATTTTTCCTTGGTGTATGGTGGGCTCCAGTATTGCATCAATAATGCTACAACTCCTGGGACTCCCTTCTTTACTTTTATCAACCCGGTAGTTCGTAACAAACTTGGAAGCGACGGTGTTGTATGCACAAGTACTAGCTCTTGCCGCAGCTGTCACTTGGTCAGCTGGCACAAGTCTGCTAGGGGCTTAAGCCAACTTCTATTAGCTCTTAGAAGAAGCTTTGTAACTGATGGATGGAAGCTAACTCAAAGTAAGCTGATCTACTTGCGGAAAGAAATTGAAAGCCAAAAAGTAACGCAAACCCTAGCAAACCCTAATTCTACCAGCTAGTCCTACTGATGCAAAGAAGAGAATGCAAACTATCAAAAGAGATGCCATTACTTCTATGAAGGTAAAATTCACATGTCTATGCTACCTCTATCTGAAGGAAACATCTTTTTGTGTTTTTGAATAAGTTATCAGAATTATCATGCATGTGTTTTAATTGGCTTTTTACTGTGCAGGGGTGGATCAAGGAAGAGAAATGCTTGGAAAAGGTTGGGAAGGTTCAGAGAGGGTCTAAGGAGTCCCTAACACTCTTCCGGAGAGTTTCACAAAGTTTGGCTATCCAGCAACCTCATTTGTGAGCTTCTACAGGAAGTTTGCAGGGGTTCTACAGGATGTTTCAGGGATTTCTACAGGATGTTCAGGAATTTCTACAGGATGTTTTAAAATTGGATTTTGGAGGATGGGTGAGTGAGGTAAGGTGCATGAATGGATAGGGAGGTAGGGTAGGGGCCTGAAATGACCCAGGGACTGATGGATGGAGTGATGAGAGGGTGTGGAAAGCTGGCTTGGCTTAAAGAATGCTAAGACAATGGAGGGGCAAGAAGGTAGGGTTACGTGGGCAGAAGAACAGTTGTGAGACGAGGAACCTAACTAGGAGATGGAGCAGCTAGCCTGGATGAAGCTTAGGTGGATGAGAGAGTGGTGGAGATGCCCTGCACGGTGTACACTTAACTGAATCAACCAAGTCTTGCATACAATCGAAATCTTAGCTAATCTATCCTAACTGTCAACGAAACAAATGAACAACAGCTTTATTTATAAAGAGAACCATGTATAGCACTTAAGCAAAGAAACATTTCAAAGGCCTGAACACATAACTAACTTCTACAAATGAAAACATTACACCAAAGATTGCATGGTCAAGCAAATTAGTGTTTTTGTTGGGTAGCACTGTTTCTGCAATTCCAGCCCCTGATCCAATAAGGGAGAGGTGAAACTGAGAGTGTTGTCAACCCTTTTTCTTGGATCTGTATCTGTTATTATCCTACCAATCTACTCTACACATCTGAAGCAATTCTATTTACCAACAGTGACCTATTTAACCAACACAACTAAATCTTGCTCAACAGAAACACGTTTCAAATGCATAAAAGGAAAATCACGATGCATAAAGAAAATATAACAATACAAAGAAGGAGGCCCTAGGCTCTCAGGTTGGGCCCAACCCCGAGAGCTATGGCTCCTATAGAAAACTCAAAGCTGATATCAAATCGGACTGCTTCTCATAATCAAAAAATCATCATAAGTCAAGAGTTATGCCAACAATGGCTACAAGAGAACAAAATGAAGCTAGCAGCACTGTAGTGCAAAATATGCAAGAGTTTCCAAAAGTCCCTCACGAAGGCTGAGGCCTTAACATTTATACACCACGAGGCCCTAGCTGGCCTCCTAAATTTATGGGACTTGGCTGCCCAAACTGTGAGTGAACAGCTCCTTCAAAAATCTGTTTGGCTGCCTTCTAGATCCAGTTTTGGTGGCCTTTGGAGCTCGGAGTTGGGGGTGAAGATCCCGAGGGAGGCTATTTAATGCCATAGAAAACCCCCCTACGAATCCTCAACCCAAGCTTGGTTGTCTCCTAGCCCATGACTGCTCGGTTTTGCTCCAACATGTGTCAAAAAACCTGAAATGAGCACGTGTTAACCACCTAGGAAGAGTGACTACCCTTATTCGTACAAATGACATAAACATACTAAAAAATAATGCATAAGTTATGAAAAATGAAGGATTGAACAAGGATAATTAGGCCAAATGCGCCCAAAATGTTACCAAATTTGGGGCTCATCATCACCCCCTTGCTAAAATGATTGCTCATCCCTGAGCAACTAGTCGAGCTCCTCGTCTTTCATTGCTTTAATTGCCACTCTCATATCCCAGTCTTCTGAAGTAGTATCCTCCTCACTGTCATGGAACCCGGCCTTCCTTTCCACCTCTTCCCACTACTTATGCTCTTCTTTTTCTGTGCTTCCTTCTACCAATCCCAAAAGCAAAGGTGGGCTTAGCTTGAGGCCGATCCAGCTAGCTTGGAGGTTCTGCATGGACTTCTTGTAGAGAGGCACCCGTGCCAGGGCCTCCCTCATTCTAGTTGGAGTGTGATATTCCCTGATTTTGAGGCTGTGGGACAATGTGTTCCACCTACGGGTGCAAGCATGAACACAATTGTCCCCTAATAATCACTCCATATCCTCGAAGTGTGCTATAGCCTGAGCCTGCTGATCCATGTATTTTAATAAAGCCTGAGAGTTGGTTGCTAGGTGCTGGTGGGCTGATATCAATGCGGTGGGGTCCCCTGGCTCTGCTCTAATCAGCAGTGGTTCATGTAACTCTTGGTTCATAACATCTTTGACCTCTGCCGCTCTCTTTTCTTCGTGGTTTAACCATGAGGTTAGTGCCATCAGCTGCATATCTCCCACGACTGTGTTGGGGTCCCATGAAGTTACATTTGGAAGGGCCAAATTATGGAGGTAGAACTCTGATAGCTTGGCCTTGTCCTCTATTGAACTGCTGTTACATAAATCTGTGAACTGCTGGGGGTTTTGGATTTGGGAGATACCCCTCTGTGCCAATGCATTAATTTGGAATTGCAACCACTGGTCCCATAGGTATAGGCCATAAGATTTGGCCGGCTGCCTACATTGCAGAGCATCCATAGCCCAACTGGCCATGCAGGCCAGTTGTGCCTCCTTTTCTTGCACCTGCTGTTTTAGAGCTTGTATCTCTATGTTTGCCTGCAATTCTCTTTCCTGTAGTTGCTGGTTTAGTTCCTCAAGATCAGCTTGCATTCCTTCCTTGCCTTGAGGTCCTGCTGTGGTGTCCTCTGATGTTGTGCCCCTTTCTTTCCTCTGTCCTTGTAGCTGTAGTTTGAGCTTCTCATTTTCTTCCTGTAGAAATACTCGCTGGTAGTTTCCCACATGTTTTTCCATAGCCAATTCTCTTCTTGCCTCCTTGAGTTGTTCCTCCAAGGGGCCTATATCTGCTACTCCTTTAGACTTAGCTATTCTCATCCATGTGTGGGTCCTCACTCTTTCTTCCTCCAGTGCAAAGAAAAGCGGCACTGTGAATTTCTGTGGAATGATTTTCCCGGCCTCCAAAAAGTTATAATAAGAGCCCAAGCTGGGCTGGGGGCTAGGTTCCATAATGTGCTCTACCTCTTCTTCCCTTTGTGGTGATTTGGCTGCCTCCCCCTCCATTCTTTCGGTCTCCTTGAGCCTGGCCAATGTTTCCTGTAGAACAGCTTCAGCATCCTGTAGAGGGGTTTTTGAAGCTAACCTTTCCATTCTCTCCCTCCAGGTAGTTGTCTTCGGGCTCCCCTGCTCATAAGTGACTGATACTTTGGAGGGGGACTTCTCCTTTAGTGAGGTAGGGGTGTCTTCAATGGTAATTGGGTCTTTGGATGGAGGTTGGGGCCTGCCGGTTTTAATTCTTACACTCCTTGCTTTGAAATACAGAGGAGTCTCCCTCTTTCATTTTTCCTTTGGCTTGGGAGAGGTACTTAGGGTGGCCATCACAGCTGCTGCCTCCCTAGCAAGAATTTCGGCCGTTTTCTCCTTCTGTTTTCCTTTCTTGGGACTTCCTGTAGAAAGCCCTGTAGTGGCTGATTTCTGGCTTCCTGTAGAAGCCATTTTTAACCTTCCTGTAGAAACAAACGGCACCGTTTTAGCCTGCTTAGCTGAGGGTGCTTTTTCTTTTAACTTGGCTGAAGTTGCCTTAGAGCTGCCCTCACTGACGTGGACTTTTTCAGTCCTTTCCACCCTGCTCTGTAGTCTTTTCTCCCTGGGTGTTGGTGTGGTTTTGTCACCCCCTGTTTTGGCAGCTTGGTTTTTCTCTTGTTTTCCCTTCTATTCTTTCTTTGGTGTTTTGCCCGGGGTTTCTTGGACTTTACCTTTCTTCTCTGCTTGAGTGTGTTCCTTCTCCTCACTGTTGGAGGAGGTGAGCTCCTCAGCCAAAATTCGGATGTCATCATCCTTAGTCAGATTTCGAAAAGTTTCCCAGGAAAGAGGGACGGTGTACATGTGGAGTGCATCTTCCACAAGGAGCTTGATGAGCCCATGATGGGCTATCTGGTCTGGCATTCCCTCTCTCAGTTTGGTGGCACACTCAGTCATGGATTGCCGGAGGAAGTAAGGAATGCTCAACTTTTGCTCTGAGGGTAGGTCCATTTGGTGCCTGAGTTCTGTGAGCAACCAGAAATGATAGCCATACATGATGCTAAATCACCCTTCACATGTAATATACTTCATAATCTAGAGGCTAACCTCACTCCAGAATGGCTGTAGGCTGGTTCTTCGAACTCTATTCTTGTCCTCTGAGAATTGTTCCTCTGGCAAGAAGAACTCCTTCTTAGCTTTCTGACCCAGTTTTCTCTCCTCCTTATCCCAGGGTACCCCCATCGGTAGATCAGTTACTCTGCTAATGAACTATGGAGTGAGTCTGAGGGTCAATCCTCTGAAGTTGACAATGGCCAATGTCTTTTATTTTGGCTTCAAGGACCGTAGGAATTCTTCTGCAACCTCGTCATCGTGACCTTGGAGCTTGTCACAAAATGACATCCATTGTGCACGGGAAAATAAGTCCACCACCTCAGGGGTTTGTCGTAACTTCTTTGAGTCTGTAGGCTCTTTTCTAAGGAACCCTCCCGGCATGGTAAAAACTTGCTTTGTTGTCCTGAGCTTGCCTGCTCGTATACAGAAGTGGATCTTTGAGATTTTCTTAGACAGAGCGCAGAGCTATGTCTCTGTTATGCACACAGTTTATAAAATTCACAACTTTCTACGAGTGAGCCTTGACAGTGGCTCAATTATAAATCAACCCCGGAGAAAATCCCACATACATACTACGATGACAATTCTCATGCAACGATAAGAAAACGGCTTGTAAATTCATGAACAGACTTTAATTCACGGTTTCCTACCCCTTCAATACGTCGACTTCACCACCTTTTGAATCAATTGCATGGGAGAACTATGTTCAGGCTTACCTTATTCCAGAATTGCCACCTTCGACGTGAACAGTCCAAATTCCTCCGTAATGTTGGGCTTCCTGTAGCGCAGCTTCCTGTAGGAGTCGTGCACGGATTCTGGGGAGCGCTTCAGTGGTTCTGGACCTTTTTTGCAGCAACAGGACGTTGGAACAGGCCAAGAACTCGGGTTAACAGCCTCTAGAGAATGTAGGATGCGTGCTCGGCTGCAAAACGATTGTGAATAAATGACTGCAGTGCGCCATAAGTGATTCAGCCGACTGATTTGAATTGCTGCAGAATTCGTGGCACGGGGGTGTGCTGTCCCCGTCGGCCCATTGGCCGACGTCACCGCTATCATTCCGCTGCATGTATACCTGACTGCCGAATCCTTCCCTGTGTATCTACCGCCGCCATTCCTGTTAGATCGCTGCTTCTCTCCGACTGGATGCTTCCCACGTGTCCATTTCTTGTCTTTTCGACAAAACCAAAGCCTTTCGGAGCCGACGAGGTCGTCGGACTGGTTGTGGTGGCTAGTTGAATGGCTACCCGACTTGCTCAATCTGTTCATTTCCATAGTTACACACATTTTAGAGTATAGCTTATGTAATTTGACGAAACAGGGTGAGGCACTTACCTGTGTGGCCGTGGACGTGATTTTTCTCAGGCTTCAGGACGAGGGATGATGGATCCGCTTGCTGCTGCTTCGTGCACAGGCACGGGAGCTCCTCTTCATTGAATGTTGCTGGTTACGAGACCATTTCTTGGCTGTGAATGTTGCATGCGTCGGCTTCATGAGCTGCGGGTGCCTCCATGGTATGTGCTCTAGCTGGATCAATTGCTACATGATTCCTGTAGGACATCCTGTAGCTGTTTCTCCTCCTGGGGTGCATGCCGAAATAATTGAGTCACGTTCACAGGTGCAAGGTCCTTAGATTGCCTTGACAGGTAAAGCATTGAGCCTCTACATGCTTTATTTCCCACTAAAAAAATATTTTTTCTGAGAAACCAACGTTCTCGTATGACTGTGCAGGTATTTCAATCATATGGCAGCAATGGTGGTGAAAGGAGGCGACAGCAGTGGGGGATGAAGAAGAAAAAGTGGTTTCATGCCTCCTCATCGGACTTCGAGCTTCAAATTCTTATTCATAGTCGGTCCTGGCTCGTCCAAAGGCTCTATAGGATGTTTCCTGTAGAAATACAGAACTTCCTGTAGAAAGTCCTGTAGCTTCCTGTAGAAGGCTAAACTATGACCAGATTGCACCCAAACCTTGGAAGAGATGAGTGTTTATGGAGGGAGTGTTTGTGATGTCACCTGGTAGCATGGTAGGGACCCTTGGCCTTGAGTTGAGAGGCCTCTTTTTTGTATGGAATACCTGCAACCTGCAACAATTTCCAAAGATTAAGCCTGTTTTTCTGTTTCTGCCTCCTTTTCTTTTCCTTTTTTCTTCTTCTTTTTTCCTTTTTTTTTTTTTTTTAAGAGACAGCAGGGGTGCCTCAATGAGGTTTTCACCCAAGGGTCTTTTTATTCCAATTCTTTTTCAGAGAGACAACAGGGGTGCCTCAATGAGGTTTTCACCCCTACCATCTGCCTTGGGTGCCTCAGAAAGGTTTCCACCCAAGGGTATTTTATTATTATTATTATTATTATTTTTTATGATGCTCAGGGTATGCCCAAAGCAGAGGCAGAACCCTTATCTATGACCAGCACTGATTTTTCCATAGTTTTGATGAACTCTTGCCTCGAAAGAGGCTTCCTGTAGATCTTTAGTTGATGCCCATTGACGAGCATGGGGATGGCCTCCTCATCAATGGTCTGAATAAGGACAGAACCATTGTCATTACACTTCTCCACTACATATGGTCCTAGCCATCTTGTCCTCAGCTTCCCCTTGAAATCCTTATGTCTGGAATCATACAGAAGCGCCCAATCTCCCGGCTAGAATTGTTTGTCATTGAGGTGTCGGTCATGCCATATCTTCCTCTGAAGTTGAACCACTTCTGAGTGGAGAAGGGCCTGCATTCGGTGTTCATCTAGCCCATTTAGCTGCAATAACCTTTCTTCTTGGGCATGGCTGAGATCTAGGTCCGGCTGAGCTGCCATCCTCAATGTGTTGTACTCGAACTAAATTGACAGCAAAGCTCTCTTCCCATAGACCAGCTCATAAGGTGTGAAGCCGGTTGTGGTCTTCCAAGTGGTGTTGTAAGCCCAAGTGGCCTCAACTAGGCGATCTGCCCAATCCTTTCTGCTGCTACTCACCACCTTAGTCAAAATCTCTTCTAGTGCTCTATTGGTGACTTCCACCTGCCCATTTGCTTGAGGATGATAGGGGGTGGAAGTCCTATGCTTGATCTTGTGATGAGCGAGCAAGTCTTCAATTAAGTTGGAGGTGAACTGGCTTCCTTGATCGGTGACTAAATCTCTTGGGTAGCCAAATTTGTAGAAGATGTTTTCTCCTAAAAACTCAACCACCTTTTCTTCTATCACTGCTTTGATTGCCTTGGTTTCCGCCCACTTTGTCAGATAGTCTATGCACACAATGATGTAAGACCTTTGCCTTGAAGGAGGATTGATAGGACCCACAAAATCCATACCCCACTTCTCAAATGGTTCAACAGTCACTTGAGGTTGGAGAGGCATTTCGTCCCTTGGAGTCATCTTCCCCATCCTTTGGCATCGGTCACATTGGCTGATATATCTTTTGACATCTTGATGAAGCGTGGGCCAATAGTAGCCTGCCTGTAGAATTTTGAATGCAGTCCTCTTGGCTGCAAAATGTCCCCCACAAGGCCCATCATGACAGGTTAGGAGGATGTCAAAGACTTCCTCCTCCCTTACACAACACCTTAAGATCTGATTGGGGCCAAGTTTGAACAGGTTGCCCCTGATCCAAGTGAATGAGGCACTTTTCCTCACAATTCTGCTCTTCTCTTTTAAGGATAGATGCGGAGGGAACTGTGCTGAGACCAGGTAGTTTGCTATATCAGAAAACCATGGAGAGAGTACTGAGATAGCAAACAGATGTTCATCTGGCATCTGGTCATCCACTATTCCATCTTCACCTACAGGTAAATCCAATCTAGACAAGAAGTCAGCAACAACATTTTCTTTACCTGGTTTGTCAACGATAGTCAAATCAAACTGCTGCAACAAAAGCAACCATCTAATAATACGAGCATTCACATCCGGTTTATTCATTAAATATCTAATTGCAGCATGATCAGTATGTACAAATGTTTGATAGCCAGTGATGTAGTGTCGGAACTTGTTCAGGGCATGGACCACGGCCAAGAACTCTTTCTCAGTTACAGTGTAATTTTTGCAATGGCATGATCCGGATTATCCACAGTTTGGTGCTTGAAACGTCGATAGAATGAGCACCAAACTGTGGATAATCCGGATCATGCCATTGCAAAAAACTACCACAGAAGCTTAAAATCTAACATACAGTATAATTCATTTCTGCCTTGGTTAAGTTTTTGCTGACAAAGTATATGGCATATGGGAGTTTTTGTTCAACCTGTCCTAAGGCTGCCCCTATGGCTTTGTTCGAGGCATCAGTGTGGATGTGGAAAGGTAGGGCCCAGTTTGGACCTCTCAAGATCGGGGCAAACACCAACTTATCCTTTAATTCATTCAGAGCCCTTTGACAGTCGTCCGTCCATTTGAACTCAACATCTTTTGCTAAGAGGCCAAACAGTGGCGAGGCTAGCTTGCTGAAGTCCTTAATGAATCTTTTATAATATCCTGCTAAGCCTAAGAAACTCTGAACATCTCTTACCTTCTGAGGAGGTGGGACCTTTTTTATTAGGATCCACCTGCAATCCTTGGCAAGAAATGGTATGTCCTAGCACGGTCCCTTCAGTCATCAGGAATTCACATTTCTCAGGACTAAGGGACAGGTTCATCTCAATGCACTTGGTTAGAACTTTTCCCATATTGGACAATGCTTCCTGGAAGTTGGACCCATAAGGAGTGAAGTCATCCATATAGATTTCCACCAAATCATGGACCAGCTCAGAAAAGATGCTCAATACTGCTCTTTGGAAAGTGGCAGGAGCGTTGCATATCCCAAAGGGAAGGACTCGGTAAGCAAAGGTACCCCAAGGACAAGTGAAGGTGGTCTTATCTTGGTCCTCCAGGCTGATTTGGATCTGGTTATACCCACTGAACCCATCTAGGAAAGAGAAAAACTTCTTTCCCGCCAGTCCATCCAACACTTGATCTATGAAAGGCAGAGGGAAGTGGTCTTTCTTGGTGGCTTTGTTCAGTTCTCGGTAGTCCACACAGATTCTCCACTTTCCATTTTTCTTGGGTACCAACACCAGAGGGGACACCCACTCGCTATCCAAGATGGGGTAGATGAATCCTGCATCCAACAATTTTTGCAATTCTTCTTTAACAATGTCCTTAAGGGCTGGATTCATTCTCCTCTGAGGTTGCCTGACCGGTTTACAATCTTCTTTAATGTAGATGTGATGGGTACAGACCAAAGGATGGACTCCTTTCATTTCCTTATAGCTCCAAGCAAAAGCATCTAGATGACTGGCCAGCAAGCTATACAGCTCCTTTTCCTGGGAAGGAGATAGGGAGGAGCTGATCTTTAATGTTCTCTCGGGGCCAAACTCCACATTTTTAACTTTGGGAGAGGTTGAATCAGTCACACAAAGGTCCACTAAGGTGCTGGCTTGAGTATCCTCCACCAATTTCTCTAAGAACAATGCACTGGGAGGTGGATTTTGAATCAAGGTCTCAATCAAATAATCCTCGGTTTGAAGACCTCCCCTGGTGGTTTCTAAGGTGCACAAGGGTGCAGAGTACACCTCATCCTCTTCTCCTTCTTCCAACCAAAGTGGTAAGTCATGCTCTAATAGAGGTTGGGCAGGAGGGTATAGGACTAGCTGCTTGGACATAGGACCATTTTTGATGGTCATGTTTCCTGCTCGGCAGCTTATGTAAGCATCCGCAATGGCTAACCAAGGCCTTCCCAAAATAAGGGGGTATCCGGTAAGCTTTGCCTTTGGTTGAAGAACCAAGAAGTTCGCAGGATACTCCCAAGAGTCAACAGAGACCAAGACATCCTCCAAAATCCCTTCGGGAGTCACGGTGAAGCGATCTGCCAACTGCAGGACTGTCGAGGTCTTCCTTAAGGAACTCTGAAGGTTGAGTTTGAGCATGGTATCCCTAGTCATCACATTAATGGCAGCCCCTAAATCAATCAAGGTGTGGGGTATGATGGTGCCATTGATGTGGACATCAACTACAGGACTCCCAGGATCCAAATACTTTGGACAGATTACTTGCCCCAACATAAGATCAGACAGTTGTCCTATGACATTGATAGTTGAGGCATCTCTTTTTCACCTGCCTGGGTGCCTGAAACACTTTTCCTTAACCAATTTGTTGTATATCGGTACATCTTTGATGGCTTGGCGAAGTGGTACTTTCACACACAACTGTTTGAGTTCTCCCAGAAGCTCATCCTCTTCTGGGTCAGGTTGTGTCATTCATGTCAGTCTCTTAGGAAAGAGACCAACCTCTGTCTTGCGCTTGGTTCTTTGCTCGATTCCTCTCTCTTCTGATAGTCCTTTGCTACTTGCTTTCTTGTATACCCAGCTTCACAGAGTACCTGTAGAATCAAAGCAGCATAACACTATACGAGAACATGGATCTATTATCATAAGCAATATAGGATCAAATGTATATTAACCACACAAATGCATAAAACATCAATCACACAAGTGTATGGAGGAAAACTAGAATATTTTTATTGATAATCAAGAAAGAGCCAAGAGAATTACAACCAATTGTTCTGACCCAGCATCATCCTCTCAGCAAGTAAGCCCTTCTTCACCTCATGAAAAGCTTAGATCACCCAACACTATGATGTTGCCTCAAGAAACCAACAACAATTCCTTACAAGATGCAAAATTCCAGCCTCTAACCTCTGGATCTCTGGGATGAGAGATCTATATATAGATATTTTCAGAGGTGTGAGTCAGCTCTGGGTTTTTTATTAGTGTCTTCTCTCTGATATTTCTTGATTCCACTTGGAGATCTCATTGATCTCTTACTCATCCTTGGGCGATTCTGAGAGGCAAGTGTCACAGGAGAAGTTTCTGGAAGATTCCATGATCATCCACCTCGCAAATTGTCTCTGCCACTTGTCTTTTCTCGTCCATCGCACCCCATAGAAGGGATTTTCAACATGCATTGCACTTCCCGTGTGTATTAGGTGGGATGCATCGCACCCTGGCCATGGAGCAAGTGAAATGATCCAGTTTTGACCAGTTCTGAGTAGTTTTTCATGGAGAACTTCTGGGAGATGATGTAATCAGCTGACCTTGTTCTTTTAGGGTGTGAAACAACACCTTTAGGGACTTAGGAGCCTTTAGTTTATGGAAATTTATGATTGGGGTTGCAGTGCCCAAAAATGTCTATAACAGTTGTCCATTATAGTGGAGCACGACCTCAGACTTGTTAGTTGGGTCTAGTAATTTTGTCGTGAAGCAGAAGAAGGAAGAGGCCCGACTGAAGATGTAGCAGTTTGTCGACAAAAGGAAAAAGGAGGATGAAGACAAATCTAAAGCAGAGCGTGCTGCTAAGAAGCAGGCAGAGGAGGAAGAAGAAGAGGAAGAGCATGACTCTAACAGAAGTCAGAAGTCTCCTTCGTCGTAGATAGAGGAAGAAGAACAGCAATCAGGGCAGGGAGTTGCAGACCTGAAGACTACTCCATTATGGGTTAAGCGCACTAGGGAGCAGGAAAAAGTAGGGTCGCGGAAGAATTCCAAGGCTAGCAAATCATCACTTGACCCAATCACTTTGATTGAAGGTGATTTGAATGATATCGGGGACACAGTGAGGGACGCAACCGTGGAACTATTGCAGCAGTTCGAGCAGCAGTAGAAGCAAGCCTTGGTCGCCATTTAGACAGGTTTGCGCGAGCTGCAGATCCAGGCCACTCAAGTGCAGACCAGTGTGGGACAACACAACGCGGCGTCAACTAGCTTGGCCTCTAGGACCTCAGAAGCAATGGAGATGGTCCACTCCTTGGATCCCCGAGCCGTAGTGCTATCGGATGGAGAATTGACTACAGAAGTGGAAGCCGACAAGGCCACCGTTAGCTCTCTCAAGAAGGTTGGGTTGAACTTGGCCACGCTACCAAGTGAAGCCCTTCACACCTTGCAAGACGGTGTGATTGCAAAACCTCGAGCTAGAGAGCAGTGCACGTTGAATGTGATCAGTGAGCAGAAGGTCAAAAATTCCCAGATGTTCATAGAAAAGACTTCCGTGATTGATCTCCTTAAGAATATCATAGAGAAGAATGAGCACACCACAGTTGTGGTAGTTGAGGCCTGCAGAATTGTTCCAAAGCTTAATATCCTAGAAGATGCACCAGTTGACACAAGAATTCGGAAGCTCACTGCAGGTGTGCACAATGCAAGGACGGAGTTGGCTAAGGTTCAGTTTGAGTTGAACCTTAAGATCACAGAGTTTTGTTTGAAGGCCTAGCCTTCGACTCCACCAGAAGTCAAAGAGCGGCATGAGGTAGTTGTTAAAGATGCAATTGCCGCAATGGATGTCGCAGTGAAGGATTTCACTTCACTCTTCGAGTAGTTGCTCGAAGTAGTTACTAGCTTGCAGGAAGATCCCAACATGCAACAGCTAGAAGCAGAGGCAAAGGAACTGCAACAGAAGTATGATGAGGTCAAAGCGACGGCATGCACTGTCGTCATCACACAAAGGTTGGCGAAGTTGCAGGAAGCGAAGGCACTGAAGGAACAGGTGGACGCAATGCATTGCAAAGAGGCAGTACTGAAGGCTAGATTGGGGCCTTGGCTACATGAATCCTATGTTATCACAGCCTCCATTGAAGGAAAATTGGCTAGTCTTCAGACAACACAATAGAAAATACAGGCAGATAGCGCAGGACCAGCGACGGAGCAACTAGTCGAGCGAGTTAAGCAAGCGGCGACACAGTGTACAACTGAGGTTGCAGTAGTACAGTTGGAGCTGGAAGGTCTTCACGACAAGATCTCCACACCATTAAAGTGACTCGGGGGCAAGTCACCACATTCATGTTGGGGGCCTATTGGGAACGGGTCCCCTAGGGTCAATTTTGGGGTTAAAAGCCCATGTTTTGGGGTCAAAGACCGAAGTTTTGTATAAACAATGTAAAGTCTCCACATTTTATGGTCACGAAGCACAGAGATGTATAGAGTCATCAAGGGTTTTTGCCCTTAGTTTATGTAACTTGTGTCAGTTTTATGAGATCCACCCTTGGTCTGCGGACCATGGAATTGTATAAAAAGGGAAGTCTTAGAAGTGTCTAAGGGAGTTTTTAGTCATTTCAGATATGTTTTGAGGAGTCATTGATGTAATGGGTCTGTGATAGCTAAGAGTGAAGAGTCTTAGCAGAGGAAAAAGGCTTTGTAGCTGTGTATGTAGAGTAGTTAGAGTTTGTAAAAGAGATCTGAACATCAATAAAGAGAATTATTCTGGAATTACCTGTGTATGAGCTATTTTACTTCTATTATGAATGCATGTGATTATGTTATGTTGAATACTGGGTTTATGATTTAATGATGTATTGATGCACAAATCTATGTGTTTTACTTTTTTATATGAACACAAGTAGGAATATATGTTTACGCGAAGATAATCATAATGCATGTTGAAGTTATCCATTACTTAAGCTAATCTGGGTAAATATAGTAGTAAGAGTAATTACAGAGGTGCGTAAGTGTCTGAATCACCTATTTAGGGTACGTGAAAGATAGTCGTAGACCTTTGCAGAGGTCTAGAGGATGACTAAGGGAAGTATATCGATAAGCCCTAAAAGGCTTATCGATCTGCACGAAGGAAGGGTTAGGGTATAAAGCGACATCACTGCCATCTCAGGGTGCAGAAACTTGGTTCCTGCATCCCCCCATACTGCTTCGGGTGAGACTTCAATCCGTGCTCCATGGATTGATGCCAAAAGGGCCAGTAGTGTAAGGATTTACTTGGATAATTAATGTTGAACTTGGGTCAGGTCCCATTTAACCAACAATGTCCTTGAAGGGGAAACTAGCCCACTCTTTTGGTCAACACACTTTATGTACTCTTTATCACTGAAGTATTTTGAGCGTAATGAGATTGGGTCAAGACATTAGAAGCTGGACCAAGGAGACGTAGCTCGGGAGGGGTGAAATACTTTATCAATCGCTGAGTGTATCACTGTTATGTTGTTATTTAGTGTTTTTTTTAATTCATGTTTTACGCTCATTAATTACATATAAAGACATAAAAACTGATGTAAAACTTGTAATTTACCTCATAATTCTCAAGCACTTTGTTTACTATTTTGAATTGGAATTTAGCACAACAAACACTAACTTTCCCATTTAGATCACCCATGTATCTTCATCGGGCCCAAAGTGCTTCCACTGCACTTTAACCTGCTCGATTGCTCGATTCCGGAGCATTAGAATCTTTCTCAACAAAATGCATTAAGGTTCCAGCTGGAAAGATCCTTCTGACTCCACTTGCAATACAAACCACTCATCCAATCCTCTCAAGGATCTTGAAAGCCCACAATACTGAGGTTCCGGCTTCGCACATGACCTAATCCTAAAGGATCTCTTCTTGGGCTTGATGTGTAAGGACACATGTTCCCCAACTTAAAACTCCTTAAATTCCCTGTGTCAATCTGCATAAATTTTTTGTTTGTCATGTGTTGCCTTTAGATTCTTCTTAATAACCTGCATTTCTTGTTCCATTTCTACCAACATGTTTGGTCCTATCAATACCATGTTCACTGGATCAATCCAACTAATGGGAGTATTACAACTCCTTCCATAGAGTGCCTCAAATGGACTCATTCTCAGTGACTCCCGATATTTATTGTTATAAGAAAAATCAACCAGTGGAAGATACTCTTCCCACTTCCGTTGTTGGTGCATAACATACATCCTCAACATATACTCCAGTATATTGTTGAACCTCTTTCTCCATCTATCTGTATGTGGATGATAAGTTGTGTTGAAGGCCAACTCTGTACTGAATCCTACAAATAACTCCTTCCAAAACTTGGAAGTGAACTTAGCATCCTTGTTTGACACGATATTCTTCGGAATGCCATGCAATCTCACTATCTCCCTGATGAAGACATGTGATACATCATTAGTTGAATAATTAGACTTCACCAGAATGAAGTGTGCTACCTTTTTCAACCTATCCACCACAACCATGATGGAATCATGTTGTCTAGATGTCCTCAAAAAACCTGTAATCAAATCCATGGAAATGACCTCCCATTTCCACCCTAGAATCAGAATCGGTTGTAGTAATATACCTGGATGCTTACACTCTACTTTTACCTGTTGAAAATCCAAACATATAGCCATAAACTCAACCACTTCCTTCTTCATATTCAACCAATAGTAGAAATTCCTCACTGTTGTCAATGTATTTTGATATCCTAGGTGACCTGAATATGACTTAGCATGAAATTCCCTCAAGATAAGCTTCTTGAGCTCACTTTTTTCCAGAACATAGATATTGTCCCTAAATCTCACCAAACCATTTGTTGTGAGATGATATTCCACATCTTGATCACACGTATCATGTTGTAACCTATGCCTAAGCTCCCTATAACTGTCATCCTGCTAACTTGCCTGTAAGATCTGATCCTCGAGATTTGTCATGTATGAAATCATAGTTGCAATGTGATTTACTTGTACTATTCTACTAAGAGCATCTTCAAACCATTTCTCCTTGCCCTTAATGTACATGATCTCAAAGTCAAACTCACTGATCGTGCACAACCATCTAGCTTTCCTGGCATTCAGATTCGGTTAGTAAAACAAATATCTCAATCCACTTTGATCACTCATCAAGATGAACCTTCTGCCAAGAAGATAGTGCCTCCACATATTCAATGCATGAATGATCGCTTCCAACTTGAGATCATGTGTCACATAATTTTTCTCATGCTCATTCAATTTCCTTGATTCATAACACACTACTTGTCCTTCCTGCATCAGTACTCCACCAATTCCTCTCTTGCAGACATCTGTACACACCACAAACTCTTTATTTGGATTTTCAATCTGTAGAACTGGAGCATTAGTTAATAGTTCCTTTAACTGCTCAAAACTTGTTGCACATTCCTCTGTCCATTCAAATTTATTACCTCTTTGCTGCAATGATGTGATAGGATATGAAATCCATGAGAATTTCTTGATGAACCTCCTATAGTAACCTTCTAACCCCATAAATGACATTATCTCATCCACATTCCTAGGAGGTGCCCATTCCATGATAGCTTTGATCTTTTCTGAATCCACTGTTATTCCTTATTTGGAAACCACATGCCCCAAGTAATGTACCTTTATCTGAAAGAAATTGCATTTGATAAGCTTGGCATACAACTGATGCTCTCTTAGAAATTTCAACATTGGTTCTAAGTGTTCATCATGCTCTTCCTCATTCTTAGAATATATCAATATATCATCAATGAATGCCATCACAAACTTATCCAAATAAGGTTTCAGTACACTATTCATCAAGCACATAAAAGTAGATGGAGAATTAGTCAAACCAAATGGAACTACAAAAAATTCATAATGCTCATACTTGGTCCGTAAAGAATTCTTGTAGATGTCCTTTTCTTTAATGCATACCTGATGGTATCTTGATCTCAGATCAATCTTCGAGAACATTGTTTCTCCCTTCAACTAATCAAACAAGTCATCAATCCTCGACAAAGGATACTTGTTCTTGATGGTTACGTTGTTCAACTTCAATGCACGGTCTAAGATTACCATCCTTCTTCTTCATAAACAGTACCGGTGCACCCCACAAAGATACACTTGGCCTAATGTATCCCTTTTCAAGCATTTCCTTCAAATGCAACTTCAATTCCACTAACTTTGGTGTGATCATCATGTAAGGTGTCTTTGGCATTGGTGTTATCCCTGGTACCAATTCATTAGAAAAGTCCACTTCCCTGTGAGGTGGAAACTCTGAAATCTCTGATGGGAACACATCCTAAAACTGTTATAAGCTCAGGTACTTTCTCAATACCTCTGCATCCTCAACATCCTTACCTTTATCACTAGAAATATGTACTACAAATAGCACACACCCTTTCCTATGACTACGCTTCGCCTCCATAGTCATAACCATTCTGACTGATATAGCCTTCTTCTTACCCTGCAAGATCCTATGTTCTCCATTGTCATCCAAGCACTTAATAGCCTTGTCATAACAATCCACCTTGGTCCTATGAAGATATAACCAGTCCATACCCAACAACATACTATATGATCCCAATGGAAGCACATTCAAATATGTTAATGTAGGCATACCATTCACAAGCTCTTACCCAATGATGAACTCTTTTCTTTGTACCTGTAGTCAACTGCACTAACCAAGATTCAACATGCACTTCTTTATTCAAACCACACTTATACACCATGTGAGGATTAACATCACTATAATTAGATCCATGGTCAATCAAAATAGAAACAACTTGATCA
Source organism: Pinus tabuliformis (assembly GCA_031772625.1). Lineage (NCBI taxonomy): Eukaryota > Viridiplantae > Streptophyta > Pinopsida > Pinales > Pinaceae > Pinus > Pinus tabuliformis. Next base: position 434,888,869 of record CM062804.1, read on the forward strand.
CAAATCTTACTACCCATCTCGATAATAGATGCCTAAAGATTCGTCTGCCTGTTATCTAATGTTGCATAGATATGAGGAATACTCTGCCCAACATCCCCAACTGTCTGCGCCTCGTTAGCACTATAGATATGAGGTATACCACCCTGATTACGTGGAAAATATTTCTTAATATGCTCCTTACCACATGTCCAACATTGCAGCTGTCTCCTACCATCACCTATGTTATGTTGTTCTCTAGGTTTATATCTATTAAAATTCTTGTAAGGTACAACATTCTCTTTCTCACCTGCATCCCAAGGCCTTCTTCTTTTCGGCTTGCACTTTCCCTTATATTTTCCTTTCCCTTTCCAACCTTTTTGAGACTCTGTCTTACACTTTGATTGTTCATAACAATGCTTCAACTTTCCAATGACTTCTTCAAGTGACCGAGGCTCATCCTACTCAATCTGATATTTAAATGCTAATGGTAATCCACTGAAAAATATATGAACTTTGGCTTTCTCATCCTTAATATATGGTACATACCTCAACAACTCCAAGAACTTGGTCGTATACTCCTAATCTATCATCAATCCCATCTTTAGCTCATAGAATTCCTTGGATTTACTATCATAGTATCTCTTTGACAAATATTTCTTCCTGAAAAGTCTCTTGAATTCATGCCAACTCAACTCCTTTGTCTTGATATCTCTAACATGCTTCACATCTTCCCACTAGATGTTTGCTTTCCCTTTGAGGCTAAAGATAGTTATTTTGGCCTTCATATTCTCTGTGTAATCATGCAACTCAGATACTTATTCATCTCAATTAACCATGACTTTGCATCTCCTGTCTTCTTCAAATTTCCAACAAAGGTAGGTGGCTTGGCTTTCTTGAACTCATCTGGAAAATATCCCTTGTCATTCCTCTTATAAGGATGATAACAATGATGACCATGGTACCTGTCAGAACTAGAACTAGAATAGAACCTATGTCCATCACCTCTCCTATCCAGCATATCCAAGAACAAACCATATCTTACCATGTAATCCCTATCTGACATGTGCCCATCATGAGACCTACTACTATATGCCCCATTATTCCTATCCTCCTATCCATGACTGATCCTACGTGGTCCTTGTCTCTGCAAATCTAACAAACTATGAAGGATAATTGTATTAACCTCCATTTTTCTCCTATTCTTGAATGATTCTATCATTATATTCTTTGCAACTTATTATTTTTTCCTTCAAACTTCTCAATGTGTATGCTATGTCAGGAGAGTACCCATCACCATGTTTCTCATCTGATCTATAGGGAGAATCTCATGAATTGTAGTCTACCATTTTCCTAGTCATCTTTGTTCTTCTTCTTGAAATTATATCATGTTAGCTAAACCAAGATATAAACATAATCAAAATACCTCAGTATAGTTCAAGTGATAATATCTCATCTGCAAGATCAACCAGATTAGCACAATTCATGTATAATCATAATCATAACAGTATACAGATATTGTTGTAACATAAATAGTTTTGATAAGTTAGATATTTATAAAAGAGGGTATAAAAAATAGAAAACAAAAAATAGAATAAAAGAATGAAAATATGAAAATTGTGTTGGAAATACTGAGAGGGGGGTGAATCAGTGTTTTCTTTCAATTGTTATTATTACCAGTTAGATTCTTCACAATTTAATCAGAGAAACGTATAAGTATAATTTTATTGAGTATAAAAGAATAAATACAATGTATGATAATTATTCCCAAGCACCAACTTGGTTTTTGATGAGGCTTCGGCCTCTAGGGCTTCGCCACTATCTGATCCAAGGGACTTACCTTGAGTTTAGGAGCACCAACTCCAAGGACACCAATCATGTTGTTATAATAGAGAATGTAAATATAACTAACTTGAAATACTTCATTGTCTTCACTATTCAACTTGACTGTCATTAATGAAATTCTCACTGTCTTCACTGTTCAACCATTTCCAATATCACTTCATGTCTTCAATTATATCAATAATCTTCACACCAAGAAGAGAAAGTGTCACTATCCAGCATAAACCAAATTTCCCCAAGGTAAATTTGTAGTCCAAGGCACAGATTACATATCCTTTTTCCCAGTTGGTATGAAACAGGTCCACAACACAGTCCAGCAGTCCGAACAAGATCTTTGAGGTTTAAGTTAAAACCCAAGTCAATTTCCCTAATCGGCAGTCATCATGATAAAGAAAAAATGGTAATGCGACAATTATAAACAGTCAAGAATGTTGTCCACAAAAATTCGTGTGCTTCACATAGATATTCTACTCCACAGAGATTTACCTTCTGCTACTCAGTTCATGAGATGTGAACTTTTCACTCTGTTATGTTCCTCTATATCTTTGCTCCAATCAGTTATCCTCTGAATGAACTCATGTCATAATTTGTATGCATACTTGTTATCCACGTCCGAGTTTCTGTGCAGGTAGAGTGATGAGATTCTATGCAGTCCATGGAGGCAGAGAGATGAAATCCAACATTGTCCTCTTCACGCTATCCGAGAAGGTGTTGTTATTTTAATTCTTCTGTTCTCTAATTGTTCATGAGATGTGAACGGATCCTTGATTTGTCTTGTTCTTCTCCAAAGTATTCCAAAGAATCGAGCTGCGTATATATATATATATAATCGTGTCAATATGGTGAAGGAACATGGCATTTATTTGATTGAAGCCGACTTTCAAACTGGTGGAGCCGACGTCTAGCGTGGAGTTGTTTATCATGAGTCGAATCCTACATATCGACTTTGGTGGAGCTGAACATAGATTAAATTATTTTATTATAACATAAAGTTAAACTTTTAACTTTATATTAAAATTAAAGTTTTATTAAATTGAACATTTTGTTATAAATTTTAATTAAATTATTTTAAGACTTAAATTATTAAATTTGTTATAAGATTTAGGGTTAGGGTTTAGCTCTTTAAATTGTTAGGATTAAGGTATCATTAGGAGAAAGATTTTAGGGTTAGGGTTTCATAGTCTAGGGTTAGGGTTTCATAAAAAATTAGGGAAAATGGTTTTTTCTTTTAGGGTTTCATAAAAAAATTAGGGCAAAGTGTTTTCTCATGTATTGAAGATCTACAATTTGCTTACTTGGGGTTTTCACTACATCTAGGGTTAGGGTATGGCTTCCAAGGTTTAACCATCTTAAACAATGTCATATTGACATCAATGACAACCTTAATTAACAATCCCCCCCTTTGTCATTGGATGGCAATATTCTTCTTCTCTCCCCCTTTGACGCTAATGGAAAAAGGGTGCACAAGAACTCCCCTTATCAAAATTCCCCTCCTGTCATGCAACATCTTTATGAAACAACTTAGCGTGATGCTAAAGAAATAACCCCCATCTTTTGGCGAAGATGTTCAAATTCTTCTCGAGGAAGAGGTTTTGTGAAAATATCAGCAATCTTCTTCTTGGTATTGATATATTCTAACTTTATGGTTTGTTCAGCTACTTTTTCACGAAGGAAATGATACTTTATTGGTATATGTTTGGTCTTTGAGTGCATCATTGGATTTTTGTTGAGACTAATAGCACTTGTGTTATCACAATAGATGGTGATTGGTTGGCTGGTATCTATGTTGACTTCCTTCAAAGCTTCCTTCATCCATAATATTTGAGTACAACAATCAGCAGCATCTATATACTCAGCTTCAATTGTAGAAATTGATATGGATGTTTGTTTTTTGCTGAGCCAAGATACTAGACAATCTCCCAAGAAGAATGCATTTCCACTAGTACTTTTTTGATCATCGACACTTCCGGCCCAATCAACATCGATGTATGTAGTTACAGTAAGAGTTGAGCTCTTAGGGTACCAAATACAAAAATCAAGAGTTCCTTTCAAGTATTTGAGAATTCTTTTTACAACCAACAAATGGGATTGTTTAGGAGATGATTGAAATCTTCCCACCATTCCAACTGCTTGCATAATGTCAGGTTTCATAGCAGTTAATATAGGAGGGCTCCAATTATTGACCTGTAATGAGTTGCATCTACGAGATGAGAGTCATCATCTTTGCTTAATTTGCAATTTGTAGACATAGATGTGTTCATGGGTGCACAGTCTTCCATTCCATATCTTTTAAGCATGTCTTTAAGATATTTTTCTTGAGATATGAACATGCCTACTGTGGTTTGAGATAATTGTAGTCAAAGGAAGTAAGATAACTCTCCTATCATCGACATTTCGAACTCTTCTGACATATTTTGAGCAAACTCATGGCTCATCTCATCATTATTGCTAGCAAAAATTAGATCCTCAACATAGACAAGAGTAACTAGTAACGTATCCTCGTCCATCTTCATGTAGAGATTACTTCCTGCCACCCCCTTCTTGAAGCCTTGTTGTTGTAAATAGTGATCCAATCTTGCGTACCAATCTCTAGGAGCTTGTTTCAACCCATATACTACCTTTTTCAACTTACAAACAAAGTATTTTCCTTCTGCTAGATTAAACCCTTCTGTTTGCTCCACGTAGACTTCTTCCTTGAGTTCTCCATTCAGAAATGTTTATTTTACATCCATTTGATAGACTTTGAATCCTTTTGAGCAAGAAAATCCTTATAGCTTCCATATGAGCTACCATGCAAAGTTTTCTTCAAAGTCAATTCCTTCAATTTGTGAATAACCTTTACAAACAAGCTTTGCCTTATTTCTGATGATTTGTCCATCTTCATTCATTTTGTTTTTGAACACCCACTTGGTTCCAATTATATGTTTATCCTTTGGACGAGGTACCAACTCCCATGTCTCATTCTTCTCGATTTGAGACATTTCTTCTTCCATGGCTTCCACCCAATGATGATCCTTACTTGCTTGAGTAAAAGTGTCTGGTTCCATCATAGATAGGAGAGAAACATCATTTTTCCTTGGTGTACTTATCATCCTTCTTCAAGTTTGTATCCCCTCATCTACATTACCAATAATTTTCTCTTTCGGGTAATGTTTTTGGAGGAATTTCACCTTTGAAGGAGTTTGAGATGGTTCTTTTCCCTTTTGGTTTTCTTGATCTTTTTCCTCTTTTTTAGTCTCTTCTTCGTTTTCTTCAATGAGGGGGTCAACTTCATGATCTTCAATTTCCTTTTCTGGAAGGGCTTCATTAATCTTCACAATAATGCTTTCCACTATTTTCCGTATTCAATTATTGTAGCACTTGTAAGATTTGCTCATAGTAGAATATCCAAGGAATATTTCTTCGTCAATCCGAGAATCAAATTTTCCTGGTGAGTCATTATTTATTTTCATGAAGCATTTTCTTCCAAAAATCCTGAAGTATTTTACTGAAGTAGGTCTTCCTTTCCATAATTCATAAGGAGTCTTTTCATTATTTGGTCTTAATTGAGTTCGATTCAAGGTATAAATTGTTGTCACGGCTGCTTCTCTCCAAAATTTTGGCTGCAAGTCAGCTGCTAGTAACATTTTTCTTGCCATTTCTTGAACAGTTTGGTTTCTTCTTTCAACTACCCCATTTGGATTGGGTGTTCTAGCAGCAGAGGGTTCTCTTTCGATTCGATGTACTTTATAGAATTCATCAAATTATTTTGATGTGAATTCTCCTCCTCTATCCGTTCTAAGACATTTAATCTTAGAATCCTTTTCATTTTCTACAAGAGCTTTAAGATTCTTAAAACGTTCAAATGCTTCTGATTTCTATTTTATGAAATATACCCACATCATTATAGTATAGTCATAAACAAATAAAGCAAAGCACCTTTCTCCTTGGAGCATTTGAGTTCTAGTTGGTCCACATAAATCAGCATGAATGATCTCCAAAGGTTTTGATGTAGAGAACTCCTTGGTATTGTTGATCCAGGTGGCTCCAGACACATGTAGAAGTCAAAGAGGACTCAGGAAGGGTCAAAAATCAAAGCATTTGATTGTTCTTGAACTAGGTTCATGTTGAATATCTCGTCGTCGTGATCGTGGTGGTGTGAACGGTTCGTCAAACTGAGTCTGTATGCGAAAGTTAGGAGCAGTCAAAGTTCAGGGTTGACTTGGGTGACTAGGCAAGCTTGAGGCAGAATTTGGACAAAATAAGGCCACCAGATTCTGGCCAACCTGGGCCAGATTCTGGGCAAATTTGTGGCTTGTTTGATTTGTCTCCTTTGGTCATTTTTTTAATTTTCAAAAATGACTAATTTTTGTTTAAATAAAACAAAAATAAATATATTAATTTATTTTAATATTATATAAATATAATATTAAAAAAAAAAACATTAATTATGGGCTGACGGGCCATGACCTCCGTCGGCCCTCCCTTAACCACCGAAACAAACAATTAATTAATGGGTGGGCGGCCATGACCCCACCACCCCTGAAGCCGCTCATTAATGTTACCATTAAAGGTGGGGGCATGGGCCATCAACCTCACCGCCCTCTCCACCTCCCGTAGGTACCAAAACTGCTAGCAAAAATGCGGGGGGGGCGGCGCCCAAAACGAAAACCCGCCACCCCAAACTTTAACAAAAATATTATTACGTGGGTTAATTCGAGAGGGGTGGGATTTGACCCCCCAACCCCTCCTCAACAAATTCCTAAAGTTACCAATGCACTAACCATATTCTTAGTTAATCCGCCTTCCAAACCATTAAATAAACCTATTTTCTTAGTGCACCGGGGAAGAAGAGAGTGCACGTAGTTCGAGGCAGATCCATTGTAGGTGGCAGAACCATGAGCAATGCAGAGAGGGGGGTGGAACCATGATCTGAGTAATTTCTCTAGGGGGGCAGGTTTTCACTTTGTCAGTTTTCGACAAATTTTATATGGTTTTAGCATTTCTCGATGTCACGAACTCAACAGTGCTATCCGTTTCTCCATCAGGGATCTGCAATTTTCGAGCTTCTTCAATTTTGGAGGTATAATTTCATCATTTTGACTTTTGATGTATTGTCATTATTTTTCCATCTAATGAAAATAGGGCCTCCCCACTAATTCGAGCAAGGCCCGGAGACGTAGTCCCTGTTGGACGAACTTTGATATCAATCCAGTGTCTTCTATGCATGACTTTCTATTCTTATCTACCTCTTATTTTATGCACTTGTAATTCCATGGATAAATGCAAGCTTAATATGTAATTATTTAATGCATCACAAGGAAAAAAAAATTTGGGATCAAGTGGTATCAGAGCTGGTCTTTGTAGATGTGAATTGCATGTTTGTATGCTAATAAGAAACAGGCTCCGAAGAGGCGAAGGGAAACTAAGGTCTTTCGATCCCGAAATGGGGCATGCACATCGAAGGAGAAACATGGCAGATGAAGAGGATCATTATGAAGAGGAGCTCAATTTCTGCAAAACCTTCTATACAATGGCAGAAAATGTCGATCAGTTGCCTTTAAGGCTGGAGAAATCTGAAGGGAAACAGGCAGAAGAACAAGGGTCAGTGCATGGAAATGGTGGAGAAGAACCCCCTCCTTCTCCTTCCATAAGTGAAATCTCTTATTCCTTTCATCACCATCATCATAGAAATTAAAGGGGTGCATCTAAGAAACCTTTCTTTAAATTAGATGTCAAATTTGATCTTCCCATGTATAACGGTGAAAGTAATGTAGAAAATCTTAATAACTGGATTAGGCAGATTGAGATCTACTGCAGGATTCAGTAGATCGAAGAGGATGAGGCAAATATTCAATTGGCCTCTCTTCGACTGAGTGGCACCGCTTCCGTCTGGTGGGAGAGAAAATTGCTAAGTAGTAAAAGTGTGGGTAATCTTCTTTCCTCATGTTCTAGTTTCATTTCTGCATTAAAGGAACAATTTTATCCCTTGGTATATAAGCAAAAAGCCTTAATGGATTGGCAATAATTAAGGCAAGGCAGAGGTCAAGATGTTCAAAGCTTTACCGAGGAGTTTAGAAAACAAGAACTTAATTTGGGCATTGCACTTGACTCACCTGAAGTAGTAGCTAAGTATGTTGGATCATTACATAGTTACATTAGACATTCATTATTATTGTTTGAACCTAGTACTATTGACTCGGCCAATGTAAAGGCCATTCATCTGGAAAACAAGGGAACACCTTAACGAGATGACCACCCAAAGAGAGCCACAATAGCCAAGATAAGGGGAGAAAATCCCTCTTGTACACATTGTGAGAAAGAGGGGCATGACAAAGAAAAATGTTGGAATTTGCACCCTGAGCTAAGACCTGAAAGGAATTACAGAAAGGGGAAGTAGAAGGTCGTCACCACCGTGCAACAAAACCAAGATTCTGAGTCAGAGGAAGATGAGAAGGTCACAGCTGCAAGATTTGCACGAGATAGGCCCATTAACTTGGGGTCCAATTCTGACAATGAAACGAATTTTTCATCCCTTGGGATGGTGGCAAGAGGACCCATAGATTTGGGGTCTGATTCCAGCCATGAATCAAGGATTTCAAGAGACATAACGAAAAGGGCACTCCCTGCAGCAGGACTCTAAGAACTTGAGGAGATCAACCACCACATCCAAACAAAGAATGCTGAGCTAAGGAGGCTTCTACAAGAGGCAAGGGAATAAAAACAAAGATTATTACGCCAGTTGTAAGCCAAGGATGAGGCCTTGGAAAAGCTGCAGCATCGTTATCTGGAGGTAAAAAGTGATTCCCCGATTTCATATGATTTCCATGATGATGAATTCATTGCTTTTGAAAAACATACTACAAGAATTGTATCCAAACTATTGAAGAAGATGGGGTATCAAGGAAAGGGCCTCGGCATCAAAGGCCAAGGCATCATAAACCCCATTGAAGTTGAGGAATTTCCACGTCATGCAGGACTCAGATACGCCAAAAAGGAAATGGGAGAAAGCTCCAATACAGCTAGTAACCAACAAATGATAGACGATGAAATTCCCTCCTCACAGTCTAGCAATAGTGAGGGCCCCATAAACACTTACCGGAGGAACACTAAGGGAAAGTGCCCCAAGGCAGCCCCAAAAGTTTGGAGGAAAAAGAATCATTGTAGTCACTGCAGCAAAGAGGGACACCAACAAATCATGTGTTCGATGCTCCATGCTCTGGAAACATCGTTAGAGGAGTCGAAAGGCGAACATGTTCAACAAATGAATCCACCCCATTCATGGTGGTCTACTTTATTAAGTTGGTTTTTCTAAGGTAGAAGCTTGTTATGGCCACCATTGTAAATCATATGTTGCAAGTAAATGTAAAAGTGATGGTGTGTTTCCTATCACTTCAAAATGAAACGATGATATTTTGGCCTTTCTTTATTAGTAGTTGAGGTATTGATTACTTTTTATGTTATCCTTAGCCAAGGAGTGTGTGCTATAAACTCTTGGAAAGGAAGGATTGTTAATTCATATGTGGTGTGCATGATTGCAAAGAATGTACTAGTTTCGTGTGTAGGTGATCGAAAGTGTGGGTTGAAAAGGACACAAACAGTGTGCTAAGTGTAAATGCTTTTGGGGTCTAAAAGCTCCTCAGTGGGGAGGATTTATCTAGGTGGCTCTAAACACATGCAGAAGTCCAAGAGGACTTAGGAAGGGTCAAAAATAAAAGTGTTTGGATTGTGCTAGAACTAGGTTCATGTTGAAGATATCGTCGTCGTGATCACGGTGGTGTGAACAATTCATCAAACCAAGTCCGTATGCGAAAGTTAGGAGCAGTCAAAGTTCAGGGTTGACTTGGGTGACTGGGTAGGCTTAAGGAGGTAGCAATTTGGAAAAAAAATTGGCCACCAGGTTCTAGCCAACCTAGGCCAGATTCTGAGTGAATTTGTGGCATGTTTAATTTGTCTCCTTCGGCCATTTTTCAAATTTTAAAAAATTATTAATTATTGTTTAAATAAAACAATATATATATATATATATAATTTTGGGGTGGTGGGCCACCAACCTCACCACCCCCCATATCAAATGTATTAAAATAAAAAATTTATATTGATTATGGGCCGATGGGCCATGACCCCCACCGGCCCTCCCTCAACCACCGAAACAAATAATTAATTAAGGGGTGGGTGGTCGTGACCCTGCCACCCCCGGAGCCGCTCATCAATGTTACCATTAAAGGTGGGGGCGTGGGCTGTCAACCCCACCGCCCTCTCCACCTCCAATAGGTACCACAACCGCCGGCAGAAATGGGGGCGAGCCACCCAAAACAGTGGACCTGCCACCCCAAACTTTAACAAAAATATTATTACGTGGGTTAATTCGGGAGGGGTGAGATTTGACCCCCCGACCCCTCCTCAACAAATTCCTAAAGTTACCAATGCACTAACCATATTCTTGGTTAATCCACCTTCCAAACCATTAAATAGACATATTTTCTCAATGCGCCAGGGAAGAAGAGAGTGCACGAAGTTCGAGGCAGATCCATTGCAGGTGGTGGAACCATGATCTGAGTAATTTCTCCAAAGGAGCAGATTTTCACTTTGTCGGTTCTCAAAAAAAATTATATGGATTTAGCATTTCTCAACACCATGAACTCAACGGTGCTATCTATTTCTCAATCAGAGATCTGCAATTTTCGGGCTTCTTCAATTTTGGAGGTATAAGGTCGTCATTTTTACTTTTGATGTATTGTCATTATTTTACCATCTAATGAAAACAGGGCCTCCCCACTAATTTGAGCATGGTCCAGAGACGTAGTCCCTCCTGGACGAACTCCGATATCAATCCGGCGTCTTCTATGCATGACTTGCTATTCTTCTATTCCTCTTCTTTTATGCACTTGTAATTCCATGGATAAATTCAAGTTTAATATGTAATTCTTTAATGCATCACAAGGAAAATATTTTTGGGACCAATTGTGGCAAGTTATAGTTTTCTTTCCATGTTGACATGGACCACATACAACTTGATTTCGCTTGAATAGCTTTGGAATGTCTCGCACTGCATTAATCTTGCTGATATTGATTAAGTTATCAAAACTTGTATGTCCCATTTGCTTGTTCCACAGCCAGCTTTCATCTATTTGACTTAGGTAACATTTATCTTCTTGAATTTTGTTCAGAATGTAGACATTATCTAATGTTTTAACTCCTTTCACCACAAGTTCTCCTGAGGAAGAGTTACTTATTTCACAATCTTTAGTGCTAAATACAACATTATGTCCTTGATCACAGATTTGGCTAACACCCAAGAGATTGTGTTTGATCCCATCTACCAGCAAAGCATTTTGAGCCTTTCCTTTTCAATTAATAAGGGTAACTATTCCTTTTCCAACAATTTTGGTAGATCCACTTCCAAAGGATACATTTCCTTCATTTTTGTTCAATGAGACAAAATTCCTTTTCTCACCTGTCATATGTTTGGAGCACCCACTATCCACAAACCAATAATTTTCATCATTGTGAGCACATAGAGATAGGCGACATTTATCCATATTGGGATTCTCATCCTTTGCTTCTCTTCTTTTGAGGGGGCAATTTGGTTCATTATGCCCATTATCACTACATAATGAGAAAATTGGACCAAATTTGGTCAAAGGATCAAAAGAGTTGTGGGTCTTGATTTGTCCTTTCCCTTTGAGACCATATGGTTTGTTTGTTTGATCCTTCAATATTGGTGTTTTATTATTACGAGACATGAAATGTTTAGCTTGATGACCAAAATTTTTACAATAATAACAATGCCCAAAAAAGATAGTTTGGTGCCTGTTGTAATAGCCATTATTTGAATCAACATTTTTCCTTGGAGTTACTCTTTACTCATTCTTTGGATTTGATATGGGCCTTTGATGAGATGATTTTTCTTCCTTTGGATTGATGGAAAGTATGTCAGCCTAACTTCTTGCATTATCCTTAGTACTTGATTATTCTCCTTTAAAACCAATCTCAGATTTGTCATATTGAGGTTTTTGAGCATTTAGGATATTGTCGAGTGTTTGAGAGCATTCCCAACTCTTTTTGACTTGCTTCAATTCCTTCCTCAGAGATTCTATTTCAGCTTCACAATTTTCATAGATTTCTTCCTTTTCTTTTAGCTTATTTTTCAAGAGCTTTTCCCTTCTTTTTGTTTCCTCCTTTTCTACCTTGATAGAAATGATTTTATTTCGTAATTTCTCATTTTCTTCAATGGTACTCATTAACAATTCATCTACATTTCCTTTTAGTTCTGAATCATCATCATTTTTGAATGCCATGAATAATAGTTCTTGACTTCCATCATAGCCATTTTATTCATCTGATTCATCATTACCTCCTTTGCGATGAGGGAAATGATTAGTTGATTTCTTTTTTATGACTACAAATTCATCTTCATCAAACTCATCTTGCTTAGAGAAGAAATTATTCTTATTAAACCCTTTGTTTTTGTATACCATCCTTTTAGAATCCTCCTCATCATCACAATCATGCTTATGAGGACATTTTGTAGCATAATGACCTATTGTTCCACATTTGAAACAAATAAGAGGGTACTTACCTTTTAGCTTGGATCCTTTCTTTAGTCTTCGTACAAATTGTGCCAATTCAGATTCAACATCAAAGTCATCACTATTGGTATTCCAACCTTTTCCCTTTTTTGATTTTGAGGCTTTGAATGTTGCATCTTTGGAAGTTGGGATTCCTTTTCTCATCTCATAGGCAATGAGGATTCCATGAATTTATCCACCTTGAGAGTATCTAGGTCCTTCATTTCATCTATAGAACTTACTTTGGAGTCAAATATTTCAGGGAGAGATCTTAAGACCTTTTGAACAACAATGTTTTCTTCAATATTTTCTCCCAATCCTTTAAGAGAGTTGACCACTTCAGCTACTCGAAGAAAGTATGATGCAATAGCTTCTTCATCATCCATTTTCAAACTTTTGAATTTCCTTCTATGATTTTGAATCTTTGCCTTCTTAACTTTTGAGTATCCATCGTACAAGCTAACCATCTTATCGTATACTTCTTTGGCCGAGTCACAATTCATGACTTTTGTAAATTCAGAATCAGTGATTCCACTAGTGATGGAATTTAAGGCTTTTGCATTTGCAATGTAATATTTCCTTTCATCTTGATCAGTTGGAAGAGTGGAAGGAGCAGTGTACCCATTCAAAACCAAATTCCAAACTTCAGGTCCAAGGGACATTAAGTAGTAGGACATTCTTTTTTCCCAAAAACCAAAATTTTTTCCATCGAACAAAGGAAGCCTTCCTGACACTTCTTGATTTTTCATTGTGACTAAGAATCCTTCTTCCAGTTGTTAGGTTGATTATGAAGAACTTGGCTCTGATACCAATTTTTGGAAATATTGAGAGGGGAGTGAATCAATATTTTCTTTGAATTTTTATTATTACAAGTTAGATTCTTCACAATTTAATCAGAGAAACATATAAGTGTACTTTTATTGAGTATAAAAGAATAAATACAATGTACGATCATTATTCCCATGCACCAACTTCATTTTTGATGAGGATCCTACCTCTAGGGATTCGACCCTATATCATCCAAGGCACCTACCTTGAGTTTAGGAGCATGAACTCCAAGGACACCAATCTTGTTGTTTTAATAGAGAATGTAAATATAGCTTACTTGAAATGCTTCACTGTCTTCACTGTTCAACTTGACTGTCATTAATGAAATTCTCAGTGTCTTCATTGTTCAACCATTTCCAATATCACTTCATGTCTTCAATTATATCAATAATATTCACACCAAGAAGAGAAAGTGTCATTGTCCAGCATAAACCAAATTTCTCCAAAGTAAATTTGCAGTCCAAGGCACAAATTACACAGCCTTTTTCCCAGTTGGTATGAAACAGGTCCACAACACAGTCCAGCAGTCTGAACAAGATCTTTGAGGTTTAAGTTATAACCTAGTTCAATGGCCCTAATCCACAGTCATATCATGAAAAATAAAGAAAAATGGGACTGTGGAAATTATAAACAGTTAGCAATGTTGTCCACAAAAGTTTGCTTCCTTCACAGAGGTATTTCGCCCCACAAAGATTTACCTTCTGCTGCTCAATTCATGATATGTGAACTTCTCACTCTGTTCTGTTCCTCTATATCTTTGCTCCAATCAGTTATCCTCTTAATGAACTCATGTCGTAATTTGTATGCGTACTTGCTAGCCACGTCTAAGTTTCTGTGTAGGCAGAGGGATGATCTTTTGTGCAGTCTGTGGAGGCAGAGAGATGAAATCCGACACTATCTTATTCACGCTATCCGAGAAGGTGTTGTTCTTTTAATTCTTATGTTTTCTAACTATTCACGAAATGTGAATGGATCCTTAATCTGCCTTGTTCTCCTCCGGAGTATTCAAAAGAATCGAGTTGCGTATATATATAAAATCATGTCAATATGGTGAAGGAACATAGCGTTTATTTGATTGAAGCCGACTTTCAAACTGGTGGAGCCGACATCTAGCATGGATTTGTTTATCATGAGTTGAATCCTACATATAGACTTTGGTGGAGCTAAGCATAGATTAAATTATTTTATTATAACATAAAGTTAAAATAAAGTTTTATTAAATTGAAAATTTTGTTATAAATTTTAATTAAATTATTTTAAGACTTAAATTATTAAATTTATTATAAGATTTAGGGTTAGGGTTTAACTCTTTAAATTGTTAAGATTAGGGTATCATTATGAGCAAGATTTTAGGGTTAGGGTTTCATCAAAAAAAATAGGGAAAAGGGTTTTTCTTTTAGTATTTCATAAAAAATTAGGGCAAAGTGTTTGCTCATGTATTGAGGATCTAGGGTTTGCACAACATCTAGGGTTAGGGTTGACTTCTAGAGTAGGTTTCATCAACAAGAAACACTCAATTAGGGTATGGCTTCGAGGGTGTAACCATCTTCAACAATGCCATATTGACATCAATGACAACCTTGATTAACAAATTGTTGAAAAAAAAAATGAAAAGAAACCCCATCAAAAGAAAAACAAGTGTACAAGTGAGCAAGCTCAAATGTCACTTAAAATCATTTTTGTTTGAATCATATAGTATAATCATGATCAAACATGTTTAAATTTATGTTCTAGGATTATAAAATAATTCAACCAAACTGTTTAATCTAGGTTGAAATTAGAACATAGAATAGATTAGAGAAAAAGTGACCAATGCATTTAATCTTGGTCAATTGCATTTTATGCACTAGAATAGGGTTAAGAGTTACTTTAAGAAATAAAGGAGGGCATGCTTGATCAAATGCACCCTTAATATTATTAATCATGCTTTGTTAGATTTATTTTGGTTAAATAATAAACTAATCATTTCATTTATACATGATTATCGAGATGTAATAAGCATTAAACATGAGTTTTATTAAAACGTCGAGATACGATTTGATGTTTTGTCATTTTGTAATATCCAATGGGCACTTTTCAATGGCCATGATTTTCCCCAACCAGATCAATGGTAGGGAAACCAATTCACACCCCCTCGTCCCATTTCTCATTAACGCCAGGGAGGGGGTCTGAAAAGCAGTATCGCTTTTTCTGGGCCCCACGCAATGTGGAACTCCCTCATAACTTCGTACCCCCCTCATCCAAAACCACTTACCATCACCCCCCCCCCCCCGAAACCTGCCTATCGCTCCTTCACTCCCGCCAACGGTCACTGCGTCACCTCTCGTGCATTTCCTTCTGCTAATCACATCTCGCCACATGTCCATCTATCATTCGCTCACATTAATAACCATTATCATTTGCTCGTTACACACTTATCCATTACAATATTCCTGTTACCCATTAATACACCTAAATATCGTTTGGTAACGATTCCATCGCAACGGTAATCGATCAAGGCATATAAAATCATGTTGACTCCTTTCTCGTGACTCCCATAGCTACTTTGATTATTGCTTTAAAATTTTAGGTATTGTTTTAAGTTTCTGCGACCCCTATTGTTCATCACACATCAATTTCAGCAGTTCAGAGCTTATATACCCTTGACAGAGACTCATTGCTTATCCAACAACCAGTTTGAGCCAAAGTTATGTCCTTTGATATCATTTTCCTTATCAAACTTCTTAGTCATGGCACCAAAGGGAAAAGCTCAATATTCTAGCAGCAAATCAAAAAGTGGTGATAACCCTAAGACCTATGTTACCCTAGAACTAGATAACATGCCATTAGCAGACCAATACTTCAACATTATCGACACCGAGTGTGAATTCATCTTGTTTGAATTACATCACTAGTTAAAGAAAATTTACCTAGACCAACAAGATGGCATTAATCTTTGGGAATACCTATTACCTATGTTTATCTTTCCACAGACACATTATTTCCCTGATCTGGTTATGTGGTTTCAAGCCAGATATAATCCACTGCACAAAACCATTGTGGCCCAGAATTGAGACATTCTGATTTCAATTACACCTAAAACCATAAACTAGATGTTGTTGATTCCTCAAAATGACTCCCTTGTCCATTTTTCTACAGTTGTTCTTATGGAATTATATCATAAGTTAACCTTTCCCTAGAGAGCCCAGATTTTCAAAATTTTTCTTCCAAAAGACTCTCAGCTTCCTAAGAAAAATCCCCCTTATCCAACTTCTATGTTCCTAGAGAAAGCCAAGTAGATAATTGCCTTAGTTTCTTTCCTTTTAGGGTATCCATCAAACCAGTGGGTAGATGAGCCTATTCTAGGCTTTCTATCAATTTTCTCCAATGAGCATAAGTCAACATTTATGTTCAATTTCAACCAATTTCTGGATGATAATATGCATGAGCAGATGATGAAGATTACTATAGAAGTCATATTTAATTATGCATCTATACAAGTCTAGGACACCAGTATCAAAATATTAGAATATTTGATGATCAAGCTAGGATATGATCCCAGTGATGTCAAAGCAGTGGAGGAGATCATCAAGAAAAAGAATGAAAACATAGTAGCACTAAGGAAACAGCTAAAATTACCTTCTACAGAGGATCCACTAACAAAGGAGATAGAAGAAAGTGAGTAGCATAAAGAAGATATGTTCAAATTGATCATTGAGCAAAATATTCATATAAAAGAGATGGAGGAACAGATAGAGAACCTACTCAAGGAAAAAGGAGAGATTGCACAATTAACTATAGCTCCAGTAACAACCATACCCATGACAGTTGCAGAGACAATAGGGGAATCTACATCAGCACCAGAGATGATCCGAATTTAAATAGGAACACAACAAATTACAGAGATAACCATAAATATAGAGATAGAGCAGAAATAATACTTCATTTCATTAATGTAAAATACTGAAATATGCTTACAAATAGAAATGGAAATAAACTGGCTCAGGTGATGGTAGCTTATCTCTAAAGAGAGATGTGGTGGCTACATGCCTCTGAACTGTCTTACAATGAGGCTTGAAGGCCTATTTATTGTTGAGAAACAATGGAAAACCCTAAACATCCAAAACCCTAACCCCAGGAGATGAAGCACCAAACTATGGGCCCCGTTTTGGGTAAATTGGTACATCAACTTCCTGGGGTCATAACTTTGGCATACACTCTGTTTTACATGCACAATATCGCATTAGAAAGATCTATCTGAGGAATACAACTTTGGGAAGAGAAACATTAGTCCATAGACCCTTGTATGTTGCTCCCAGTTTTCCCAAAAAAACGTTGTTTAGGGCCTCAAAACGGCTCCGGAAGTTTAAGACCCGAAAAAGCTGCCAAAAATAGTAAATTGTGCTACAAATAAGGAAACTGAAAGAAACAATGGTGGGGGTCCAAGTGGAATTCGAGGGTGGCCACTAATATCCACCTGGATCATTCCTCCCCCTAGGAAGAAATGGTCCCCATTACATTGAGTTCCTCCATGAGATGAGGAAACTTCTGCTGAACATGGTCCCTGGTGAGCCACTTGCCCTGGTGAAGGAGTTGGCCTACTTTGACAACTCGATACAGTTGGATCTTCTGCTGGTGAGTGTGCTTGATTTGTGTGTCCATGATCTGATCAGTTGCAGTTTGTTCCATGCAATCTGGATTAACTCTGTTGGTGTGAGTTTTTCTACAATGTCGGATGTGTCTAGTAATGGTGGAAAGTATGGCCAAAGGCAGTCCACATTGAACACTGGGTGAAGGCCAAGGAATGGGGGAATGTTGAGTTCAAATGCATTGTCTCCCATAGCCTTGGTAATGGTGTAAGGACCATATTGGAGTGGTTTGAGTTTCTGATAGGCTTCGGTAAGGCGTTCCTTTTGCAAATGTAACCAGACTTTGTTGCCCACCTAAAACTTGTGTGGCACCCGATGTTGATCATGTCGTTGCTTGTACTTGGAATTTGATTTCTCCAGAATGTCATGGACCTACTGGAGGATACGTTGGATGTCCTTAATGAATTTGTTTTCCTTGTATGTTTCTGACTGTACATGAGCTGAATCTTCCTGAGTAGCTGCAAATGGCATGGCCACATCAATGGGACATAGTGGCTAAAATCCCAAGCCCACATGAAAAGGATTATGGCCAGTCGAGCTGTGGAGAGCCCGGTTATAGCTGTTTT
The DNA here is from genome assembly GCA_031772625.1 of Pinus tabuliformis. Classification (NCBI taxonomy): domain Eukaryota; kingdom Viridiplantae; phylum Streptophyta; class Pinopsida; order Pinales; family Pinaceae; genus Pinus; species Pinus tabuliformis. The sequence continues at coordinate 434,907,259 of CM062804.1, forward strand.
GAACATAGGTGAGGGTCTCATCCCATGGCCATCAGTTTGGGGATGGAAGGCTGTGGACTTAGTGAGTTTGGTGCCCAGCATCGACCAGAGACTGGACCAAAATGTACTGAGGAACCTGTTTTCCCAATCTAAGATGATAGATTGTGGGATCCCAAAGTGTACCCACACTCGTCCAAAGAAGACTTTAGCAGTGGCTTCTATTGTGATATTCTTCTTGCAAGCCGCCATAATGGTCATCTTTGAGAACCTGTCGACGACCACAAAAGCACAGTGGTTTCCATGATTAGTAGAAGGAAGGCCTGATATGTAATCCATGGAGATGGATTCCCAAGGTCGACTAGGGGTAGGCAAGGGAGTAGAGAGGCCTTGCTTCTTAATGGTCGGTTTGGCAATGGCACAGGCAGTGCAGGGTCTGGTGTACTTTCTGACATCATGTCGAAGATTCGTCCAATAGAAATACTTTTGCAGTACTGCCACCATTTTCTCAACCCCGAAAAGCCCAGCAGCCCGACTGTAGTGTGCTTCCCAAATCATCTTGGAACACTCGCTTGAAGGAACACAAAGGTGACCCAGGTGGCATAACAGGGAATCTTGGAGGTGAAAATATGGAACATGCTGACACTCCAAGAGTGTCTGGTATGTGTGGCCGAATTTTGGGTCGCTTTTGTAGAGAAGTGGCCAATCAGAAATCTCGTGTTCATAAGAGTTGAGCATGATGCTTAACGCCATGATCGGTGGTCGACTAAGGCAATCTGCAACATTATAGGCGATGCCCTTCTTATACTTGATATTCAAATGGAACTGTTGCAGGTATGTGGACCACTTCTGATGGTGTTCATTCTGCAACTTCCCTTGCGTCTGTATGAACTGCAGGGGTCGGTGGTCTCTATGGATGATCGTTTCCTTCCCCAAAATGTAATGCTTCCATTGTTATATGCCACTGGATGCTCGTGTTGAGTAAGGACTGCCCCAATAGCATAGTTAGAGGCATCTATCTCGATCTCAAATGGTTGTTGCAAGTCTAGTAATGCGAGCACTGGTGCCAAGCAGAGCTGATGTTTCAACTCTGTGAATTTCTTCTATTTAGATTCATACCAAAATAATTTTTCTTTCGCTCCTCCCTTGGTGACTTGACTCAAGGGCCAAGTGATATGAGAAAATCCCAACACGAACCTGCGGTAGAAGTTGGCAAGACCCAAAAAGTTGTGAGCTTTGTCAAAGTGGTTGGATATGGCCAATCTCGAATGACTTGGATCTTGGCTGGATCCACATGCACCCCCTGCTCATCAATAATGTATCCCAGATACTGAACTTGGAGAACCTGTCGGATGTGGTGGAGGTGCTCTTCCCAACTCTAGCTGAAGATCAGGATGTCATCCAAGTATACCACTACAAATGAGTTAGTGAATGGACCCAATATGTCATCCATTAGCCTCATGAAGGTTGTAGGAACATTCGTTAACCTGAAAGGCATAACCAACCATTCGAAAAGGCCCTCTTTGACTTTGAAGGTAGTTTTCCACACATCGGAGGGTTCGATTGGTACTTGGTGATATCCTGACTTCAAATCAATCTTGCTGAAGTATTTTTCCCCTTTAGTCGGTATAGGAGGTCATCAATCCATGGGATCGAGTACTTATTCCGGACAGTGATCTTGTTCGGCGCCCGATAGTCAATACAGAGTCTCCAAGTCCCATCCTTCTTCTGTACCAACACGATTGGGTTCCCATAGGGCAATGAACTCGGTCAGATGTGACCTGTTTGTAGCAACTCCTAAATCTGCCTCTTGATTTCATCGTTCTCTAGAACGGAGCGCCAATAGATTGGTCCATTGGGCAGCAGTGCACCTGAGGTTAGATCGATGGAGTGCTTGACTTGACAGTGCATAGGAACCCTTGCAAGGGAGGTGATGAAGTCTTAGTACTCCTCCACGACCTTGTCCATCTGTAGTTGTCATGCGGAGGGGCCCTGTCTGGAGATTGTGGCCACCATCTTCTTATTTCCTTGAGGGTGTATCATCAGGAAAACAAATTTCCCGGTTTTGGAAATGAGCTTACTGCATTGTTTTGTTGTAACCAAAGAGATGGTGGTAGGTGGTGCTACCTCTGGTATCCTGCACAAGTTGTTTCTCAAAGTAACAATAACATCACGAGGCCTTGAATCATATACAACATGTCACTTCTACAAGTATGGTTGGCCTAATAATACATCACAAACATAAAGGGGAGCAACGTCGCACAATACCTTATCCGTGAAGGGCTTGATGTTGTATGGAAGACAACATTGTTGGCTCACGCGAAGATCTCGTCCTTGGTGAAGCCACCCAATGGTGTACGGTTGCGGATGTGCTGTGGTCAGTAATCATAGCCGCTTCACAACCTCTGCCAAAATGAGGTTCTTTTGGCTCCTGCTGTCGACAATGAACTGTAGCAGGGAGCCCTTTACCCACATCTGGGAGTAGAAGAGGTGCTCCTCCTCCTTTGGATCTTCGGGTTCTTCCTTCTTGATATTTGTGGTGGCAATGGTGGCATTGGGCTCTGCATCGATAATATGCTTCCCTTTTTCATTCCCCTTATCAAGTTCTAACTCAGAGTCTGAACATGCATCTGATTCTGAATACATTAGCTTGGCCACTAGTGACTGCTTGACCTGACACTGACTTGTGTTGTGAGTGGATCTCTTATGGAACTCACACCACTTTCCCATGTCCTTCTTCAGCTTCGCAGTGTTGTTCTTTGCTTGTGGCTTTGGTGGGTTTTCATGGACCACCCTGCCTTGGCTTTGTCATTTGTTCAGCAGTTTGGGGGCGCCTTTCCCTTGCTTTGGATTTGCAGATCCAAAGTCTTGCTTCTTCTGTTTAAACTTCTGCTCAATCTTGACAGTGTATCGATATGCCGTGCCGAGCGAGGAGATATCCAGGAAATTCATCTCATCATGGATGTACCTGTGTAGGAAGCCATGGTATTTGAGTACCAAATGCAACTTATAATCCTTGATACCCAACTTTGTGCGAAGGGTATGAAAAATATTAGTAAACTCTGGCACATCTTGGTCCCTTCCTTGCTGTAGCATGGTCCACTTTATGTATTTATCCTCATAGCTTTTGACAGGGTAGTACTGCTCCTTGATGGCATTCCGAAATGAATTCCAAGTGGGTGCGGCTGAAAAAAGTGAGGTCGTACTTTCATCCTTCTGCTCGCAGTAGGTTTCCCACCAGTCCTTGACGTGGGGGGCGGCTTTGAGAAGAACGAAAGTAATCTTTTCCCAACTGGAAAAATCATGAACAGAAAAATACCCTTCTACCATATTTAACCATTTATCTATAGTGTCTGCATCTATCTGACCCTCAAATATGGGAATGTCAAAGTTCACTTGTACCTTAAAGGGTGTGGTGCTTCCAAAGTATCTGTTGGAAGTAGATGTGTCGCCCCTGGGTAACCGTTGAAGGATTTGGGCAAAGTTGTCCATCATCGTGTTCCTTTGTCACTCGAGGGCCTCTTCGAGCAAGATTTTGATAGAATCTCCTGCCACCTCATCTTTCTTTTCATCCGCCATGAGAGGCCGTCGAGATTTGCGAGGCTGGTCTTGCAAAGGTTCGACCAGTTCAAGCCCTAACTCCTTATATCCCGACCTCGTTGGGGACATGCAAATAAAAACAGAGAAAGAGCAAACCGCTTTGATAACACTGATCCGGATTTAAACAATAATGCAACAAATTATAGAGATAACCATAAATACAGAGATACAGTAGAAATAATACTTCATTTCATTAATGTAAAATACTGAAATATGCTTATAAACAGAAATAGAAATAAACTAGCTTGGGAGATGGCAACTTATCTCTAAGGAGAGATGTGGCGGCTACATGCCTCTGAACTGTCTTACAATGAGGCTCGAAGGCCTATTTATTTTTGAGAAACAATGTAAAACCAAAAACATCCAAAACCCTAACCCTAGGAGATGAAGTGCCAAACTATGGGCCCCGTTTTGGGTAAATTGGTACATCAACTTCCCAGGGTCGTAACTGTTGGAAATAATACTGAGAGGGGGGGGTGAATCAGTATTATCTAACTCTTTTAATAAATCTTTCTTATTTGTTCCTTGAATTATTTTTGCATGTCAGTACCATAAAATAATGAACATGAACAAAGAAAAACAGATAGTCACACCAAAGAACACAAGATGTAAGGTGGAAACCCAATGTGGGTGAAAACCACCTGCTGCAATATGTCTCTATCTTCTTTCAAATTAGAAACTCCTTTTACAATGGTTATGTACTAGCGCAGTCATTTACCAGTACGCAGGCTGCAACCTGCAGAGAGCTACAACTCTCTCTCGTTTTCCAGTCTCTCCTGGAAGGGAGCTACAACCCCCTACTTCTTTTCTTACAAGGACCACTTTTCATAAATTTTCAAACTGGATCCATAAGCATCAAATGATCATCAAGTATAAGAGAATCACCCAGTCAACTGTAGTAACCAGATCAACAATAATAGGACCAAACCCAGAACACAGCAATGATAAACAAAGATTTTAAGAGAAGTAAGCAGCTTCACCCATGTACTGCCTGCTTACAGTAAGCACCCTGCTCAACTGCTCGCCTGCTTACGTACGCACCCTGCTCAACTGCTCGCCTGCTTACGTACGCACCCTACTCAACTGCTCGCCTGCTTACATACGCACTGTATCCATTGAACCGCCTGCGGACCTCCGCACCTGCAACCCTTCTGTGCCTGCGTACCGGCGCACCTGAAACGCTTCGTTCTTGCGTATGTACGCACTTTTCTTTCACTGTACCTGCGTACCTTCGGGCATAGATGATTTCAAGACTTCAGAAATAACCCAGACAGTCAGATCTATAGATCTGAACATGCGCCGAAGAGATCTCAATCCATCAGTAGATTCGCCTTATTTAGATCTAGACATACTCCTAAGAGATCATAATATTTCAGATCTAGCCCTCATAAGATATTCCACCCAAAACATGCACAAGACAAATGATCTCCTTTGCTTTAAATAGGAAAGCTCTTCCTTAAATCATGGATTAATACCACAGGCCGACACCATAATAACACAAAACCGTCGGCTAAATACCAAAGGTTAAACATAAGAAACCCCACGTGTGCTTTTCTCTGCCTTGAAATGTGTGCACTGGGGGTACGCACCTCCTGAACAGCTGACCTGCGTATCAGGTCGCGGTCCCTTCACGGTGTACCTGCGGGTACGCACTTTCTGAACTAATCTCCTGCGTACTTCTTAATTTTCAACATATTGAGAGCCTTGCCATGGGTGTTGCCATCAAGTACAACATCTGTAACATAATGCCAACAGTAACTTTGGCATACGACCTACATTTGACGCGCACAATACCTCATTAGAAAGATCTATTCAAGGAATACAACTTTGAGAAGAGAAACATTGGTCAATGGACCCATATTGCTCCCAGGTTTCCAAAAAAAACGTTGTTTAGGGCCTCAAAACGACTTTGGAAGTTTAGGACCCGAAAAACTACCAAAAATAGTAAATTGTGATACAAATAAGGAAAATAAAAAACTGAAAGAAACAATGGTGGGGGTCCAAGTGGAATTGGCGGGTGGCCATCAATATCCACCTGGATCAAGAGGATTTGAACAAGATTGTGCAATACATGTCTCTGGAATATGATAATCTCTAGCATAAGCTAAAGAACTTAGAAGCACAAAAAATAAAAATTGATACCCTCTTGGTTGAAGAGATGCAAAAATCTCATCAACTTGCCAAGAAGATAGATCAATTTTAAAATTAGTCATTGATAGCTCAAGCCTTGACCCAAGTCAAGGAAAGAATTTGGGTAGATATCAATCATGCCATAATTGAGGTTTGTCCATCCATTCAGATTATATTTGAGCACGAAGAGTTAATTCACAGGTTCCAGACAGCAATTGAACAAGTCAGAAAAAGATTGGGACAAAAACTAGCAAAGGCTACATCTATGATCAAAGTGTTGAACTCAAAGACTAGAGCAGAGTTAGAGCAAATTCAGATTACTGATAGGATAGAGACAATCCTAGAGATCAAGAAGGTATTGCAGAAAAGGAACTTAATGACTTAGTTGGAGACTAAGTGTCAAGCTCTGGAAAATGTTGTCCAGATATTTCATACTAAGTTCAATTTGCTGAATCAAAGAGGATTGCCAGGGTTAGTAGCACCTAATAACTGGTTAATTAGCTTGGAAGATTACTGTGAGAAGTTTTACACCATTGCAACAGATACATCAAAGTTTACAGGTATTAAGGGACATGTCACAGGGAAAGCATTTATTGAAGCATTAGAGTTTGATTTAACTATCAAACATGAAATCAAGCATATTTTTATGAACAAGCCAACTTTCGAGAAGTACATTGAAGTAGGTGAAGTTTATAGAAAGCTAATAAATTTTTCTATATCGAATGATGAAAGGTGGGATGAGTTATGTGATACCATTGAGTAAATTTTTTTATCTCCAACAGATAGACAGCAAGACATCATTTTTGGGCCAAGTCATCAACGATTTCCTTGAAGATAGTGCCAGCAAACTCAGCAGTTTAAGAACTCCTACATTTTTGTACTATTTTTGTAATTAGTTAGATGTTTCTAGAGTTTTATATTTTTGTATAAATAAGCAGTGATTCGATGTATTAAGGGTTGAACCCTTGGATGAGATTTCCAAAGCAGAATTGTAACATACTGAAATTGCTTCACATTAATGAAAGGATTATGGATTTTCTTCAAACAACTTGTCACTTTATGAGTTTGTCATATGTTTTCACTTCAATTTGTTATTCTGCATGTATTTAATTTTTATGAAGATAACTGGGTAAGAGAAAACTGAATATCAGTCTATCTTAAACCCCCTCTGAAGTTATAATCTATTTTAGAGATTAGTTTATTGGATTGTTTGTCTTTATAATCTCCTCTACATTTATAAATTTCCAACCATCTTTATAAGGTTAAATATATTTTGTTGGGCTATAAACATTGTTTACTTGCATGCTTTCTTATGATTAACTAAAAATTCATTCTGAATATTTATTAAATCATACTCTCTTATATTTCTGCCTTTCCACCCATTTTTAAATCAAATTAATGTTCAGTGGTAAGGAATCAGCCCTTTCTTAATTTTTAGTATTATTGAGGTTTAAGTGACTGGCTTAATTGCTCATAACATTGGTCATCCAAAAACTTTTAAAACAACCAAACATTTTAGATGCTTTGGCATAATTAATTAACCTAGAATTATCTTAGAGGACAACATCAGATTGGCGTCATTGCCGGGGAACAAAAATTGAATTATTTTTCCATGGGGAAACAACAGAAATTTTTTTTAAGGTGAATAAAGGAACATGAGGTTAAAATCTTTCACATGGTGACTTCACAAACCCAAACTGGCTCCTTCAAGACACACCAGGTCTCATTTCGATTCTGAAATTGTTTCTCCATTATCTAATCTAGAGAGATTGGTAAGAGAAGCCTCTTTAAGAAGAAGACTTGAAGCTTCTTCCTCTTTTTCTGTACCACTACAACCTGAGGATATTTCAACCTCTGATCCTTTTAGTTTTGTTCCATCTCCTTTAGATTTGGCTGACTTAACACCTAGGGTTTTAGAATTACTATCCAAAGGAGTTGATTTGCAGTCAGCTCTTTTAGTCCATTCACTAGAATCATATCAAATTCATGAAATACCTTTAGATTCACCTAAGTCAGAAGAAGAATTGGATGTACATTTACCTGAGTTAAAACCTACTGATTTTATCTCTCCCACTCATTATATTTTTCCATCTACTTCTACCTAGCCTGAGGAAACTTTTTTTGTATATTCAAATCCTTTGTTTGAAAACAAAGAAGAAGTTGAAACAGAGGTCCAAAAGTTAGTCATCAAAACACCTTTAAAAACTTTAAGAAATCCTCCACCCTCTTTTCCTCCTCCACCTACTTTTACACCTCCATCTTCACCTACAACTTCATCATCCTCTACCTCATCTTCTACCACATCTTCTACTAATTCATCTTCATCTTCAAGTATGGCTTCTTTTCAACCTATTGTTCAAGCTAGGTATGCTGCTTTACAGCTTCCTAATATACTCAATAATTTTCTTGATGGGTATTTAAAACACCTACCTAGGTTTAATGGAGAAATTGGTTTGTCTGCTGAAGACCATTTAGCTACCTTCTTGGACTTTGCTGATAACATGAACATTGAACATGAAAATGTGTATATGAGATTGTTTCTTCAATCACTAGAAGGGAATGTCAAAATTTGGTTTAGACAACTTAGACCAAATTCTATCCGATCTTATAATGATTGAACTACTATATTTAAGAATCAATGGGGGGTTAAGAAGGATCATATTTATTTTCTCATAGAATTTGAAGAACTGAAAAGAAACCATGGTGAGCCAGTGGTTGATTTCATAAAGAGATTTAATAAACTTTATCATAAAATGCCACCTGACTGTAAACCACCAGTAGCAGCAGCCAAAGTTAGATTTTCTAAAGCATTTGAAGATGATTTTTCAGTTATGCTTAGGGAAAGGACATCTCATACCCTAGAAGACATGAAAATAAATTCCATAGAAGTTGAAGCCAATAGGTCAGCATCAACTAAACTTAAAGCTAAGGTAGAAAAAGCTAAAAGGAAAATGAAATCCAAGGAAGAAGGTTCTTCCTCAAAACTAAAAATGAAAATAAAAGGATAGATGAAATCACTTCATTTCTTAGAAACCTTTCAAATAAAATTTCAAAAATAGAAGCTCAGCCTAGAACAATTCAACAAACTGCTGCTAGACCTCAAACTCAATTTAGGAGAGCTTCCCAAACCCAAATTTTGCAAAGGCAAAATGTTGATCAAAAAATTCAACCACCATTAATGATTGATGATCAGCAACCTGAAGACACTAGCCCTTTGATTACTGAGGATATAAATAATCTTGAAAATTCATTTGTACAAAAAGTTATTGCCTCTCTTCCTCTAAATCAGTGTTCTTAGTAAGATCAAGAAGACATACAAGTTTCAAAATACCAGGCCTTTTCTGAATTTTTAATTGTAGAACTGAATAGAATATATGACTTAAGGCCAAGGTCAGGGCCTAGTAGACCTCCCAAAAATCCTGTTGTAAATGAACCAAAATTTAAATCTACTGAATCTCAAATAACAACAATCCAACCATTGAATCAGTCAAATGAAACAACTTCAATTGATAAAAATGTTTTAACCACTTTCAATGTTGAAAAGGAATTAGAAAGAGTCAAAATACCCATTCCTTTATCTGAACTTTCAAAGAATCCAGGATATAAAAATCAAGTTTCTAAATCGATCCAGTCATCAAGTGTTCATGCTGAAGGAGATGTAATAAGCTTACAAGATGAAAAACCTTCAGTAGTCTTTGGTCCCAGCTCAGATATGATTGATGAAAATGTACTACCATTCTATGTTACTTTAAAAGTTCATGATTTCCTATTATACAATTGTATGTTAGATTCTGGAGCCTCCCATAATCTGATGCGAAAGGTAATCATGGACCAACTTCAATTAGAGGTTACCCGAACTTTTCATGATCTATATACTTTTGATTCCAAGAAAGTACCTTGTCTTGGACTTATAAAGGATCTAGTGGTCACTTTAGCTCAAATCCATGTTAAGAGTGTGGTATTAGACATTGTAGTTATTGATATTCCTCCTAAATTTGGCATGTTATTATCAATATCATGTTGTGCCAAATTAGGAGGAAGTCTTCAAATGGACATGTCTTATGCTACCATTCATGTATATGGGGGGGAGAATCTCATATTATACAGAGAGGTAAGATTCATTAATGTTGTTTGCAAATCAAATCAAGCAAGAAATCATCCCATTTATGCAGTAGATCAAGACTTTGGATGTTTTGAATTATCATCAAATAACTTGCAAAACACTCAGCTTAGCATTGAAAACATTGTAGAAAAACCAAAGACCATTAAGACTGATATTTGGAGGTTATACTTCGATGGTTCTTGCTCAAGGGAAGGAGTTAGAGCTGGTAGTGTACTAGTTTCACCAGACAAAGAGAATATAACTCAATCCTATAAGCTTGAATTTGATGTGACAAATAATGTAACAGAATATGAAGCCTTCCTTCTAGGATTGGAATTAGCCAAAAGTCTTAAAGTTAAAAATCTAAGTGTATTCAGTGACTCAGAGCTCATTATTAAATAAGTAAGGAATCTTTGTCAAACAAAACATCCTATACTTAGATCTTACAGAAATGAGGTATGGGACTCATTGGATAATTTCTTCCAAGCATTTAACATCGTTGTTATTCCAAGGGATGAAAATATTCATGCAGACTCTTTAGTTGTTTCAGCTAGTTCTTTTAAAATTCCTGATCAAATGCTTGTGCAATATCAAATTCAAGTTAAATATAGGCCTTCAATTCCTGACAATCTTAAACATTGGAAAATATTTGATGATGATGAGCAGTTGAAATCCTTTTTCCAAGTAATTGATGAATTTTCAGCCCTACAAATTGAAGAAGAACAACTGGATAATAATGAGTTGAATAAGGAAAATCAAACTTCACAATTTGACTCGGGAATTGGTGATCATAGTATCATTTAGTTATCTAAAAATTTCATTCCTAAGGACTTGGTCCCTCTTGAAAAATAATTTGACCATAATGATGTTCCTAAAAATCCATTATTAAATTCACCTGAAGAAGATATAGAAGAATGTAATATTGGAACTTTAGAAGAAATCAGAAATATTAAAATCTCTGCATCTTTTCCAATGGAAGTGAAAGATAAATATTTAGCTATCCTTAAATCTTATAAAGATGTCTTTGCTTGGTCTTATAGTGAGTTGAAGACATATGATACAACACTCATTGAACATAAAATCCCTTTAAAATGAGAAGCTAAATCCTTTAGGCAAAAGTTAAGGAGAATTAATCTTGTCCTTCTTCCTACCATTGAGAAAGAACTTAAAAATCTACTTGATGCCAAGATCATAGTTCCATTGAGATATTCTGATTGGGTAGCTAGTTGAGTTCCAGTAAGAAAGAAAAATGGTGAAATGAAACTATGTGTATATTTTAGGAACTTAAATAAATCATCTTTGAAAGATAATTATCCATTACCCAAGATGGAGCAACTACTTCAAAAAGTTTCAGGTGCTAATTTAATTTCTATGTTAGATGGTTTTTCTGGATAAAATCAGATCATGATGAGCCCAGAAGTTAGAGAAAATGCAACATTCACAACTCCATGGGGTACACTTATGTATGCAAGGATGCCTTTTGGATTAACCAACGCTCGAGCTACCTTTCAAAGAGCTATGGATTTAGCATTTGTGGGTAAGAAAAATAAATTTTTTGTCATTTATCTTGATGATCTGACTATATTTTCTAATTCTAATCAAAAACATTTAAAGCACTTGAGGAAAGTTTTTGACAGGTGTAGGAAGTTTGGGATTTCACTTAATCCCAAAAATTCCTTGTTTGCAATCAAAGAAGGAAAATTGTTTCGCCATATTATTTCTAAGGAGTGGTAATTGATCCCTGAAGAGTTTCATCTATCCAAGCACTTTCATTACCAAGGAATAAGAAGGAAATTTAGGCTTTTCTTGGAAAAATCAACTTTTTAAGGAGATTTATACCTAATTATGTTGAAATAGTTAAGGATATCATTGATATGTTGAGGAAAGATCATGAAGTTAAATGGACAATTCCAGCAAGATATGCTTTTGACCAAATTAAAAAATCTATTTCAGAAGCCCCAATATTGGCCAGTCCAAACTATTATGAACCATTTAGCATCTTTTCCTTTGCCTTTGAAACCACCTTAGTTGTTGTTCTTTTGCAAAAGAATGAGAATGGAGATGACCAGCCTTTTTTTCAGTAAATTTATGAGAGATGTTGAACTCAAATATGATATTATTGAAAAACAGGCCTATTCCTTAGTTCAAGCCCTGAAATATTTTAGAGTCTACGTCCTTCATTCTTCCATTATTGCCTATGTTCCCAATAGTGTTGTTAAAACTGTGTTAACTCAACCTGATACTAATCGAAGAAGAGGAAGATGGATTACTAAGATATTAGAATTTGATCTCATTATCAAAACTACAAAGTCAGTAAAGGGTCAAGGCTTGGTTAAACTCTTAGCTGAGTCAAATTGTAAAGTTTTGGGAATAAATTCTATTTTTGAAATTTCAGCAGAGAAGAATCCACAAGAACCTTCTCAGACTTCAGCAGAGAAGAATCCACAAGAACCTTCTCAATCTTCAGCAGAGGAGAAACCACAAGAACCTTCACCTTCAATTCAATCAACTCTTATTCATATTGATGACAATTTTTGTATTATCTGAATGGTACATTGATATTGTACATTTTCTTAGAGATTTTGAATGTCCATCTGAATTTACAAAGAATCAATGTAAAACACTGAAGTTGAAGGCCATAAAATATTGTATCATCAATGCAAATTTGTATTGGAAGGACCCACTCAACATCCTTTTACTATGATTGACAGAAAGAATTATTGATCAATTTCATGTAGGTATTTGTGGAGGACATTATGCTTGGAGAGATACATCATATAAGATTTTAAGAGCAGGATTTTATTGGCCTACATTGTTTTCACAAGTAGGAGCAAAGGTTAGAAGTTGTACCCAATGCCAAATGTTTGCTGGAAAACAAAGATTAGCAGCACTTCCACTAGTTCCAGTACTATTTTAAGCACCTTTCCTGCAATGGGGATTGGATGTCATTGGGGAAATTCATCTAGCATCAAGCAGCCAACATAGATGGATATTGACTGAACCAGGTTACTTTACTAAATGGGTAGAGGCAATTCCAGTTAGAAATGCAACTGAAACTGTAGTTATTAAATTTATTGATGAGAATATACTATCTAGGTTTGGATGTCCCCAACAGATAGTTACAGAAAATGCAACAGCATTCAGCAATGTCAAAATGATTGAATTTTGTTAGAAGTACCAGATTTTGTTGCATCTTTCTATCCCCTACTATCCACAAGGAAATGGACTGGCAGAGTCTTCAAACAAAAGCCTAGTTAAAGTCATTAAGAAAACACTGGAAGACCGTAAAAGAAGTTGGGACAGCCTTCTCATATATGCAGTTTGGGCAAACATAATATCTCCAAAGAGTTCAACAGGTAAATCACCATTTCAGCTTGTTTATGGTAAGGAAGTCATATTTCCTACACATTTAGCTTTTCTTGTCATGAGATTTTTCCAAAAAGCAAATGAAGAACCTGATGAATTTTCTTGGAGAATCAATCAGATTATAGAACTTAATGAAAACAGAGATGAATTTCATTATAAGCTTCGGAAATATCAGAACAAAATGAAAAGTTTGTTTGAAAAAAAGGCCAGAGAAAGAGATTTTAAAGAAGGAGATTTAGTATTAAGATGGGATGCAAGAAGGGAAGATAAAGGAAAACATGGAAAGTTTGAAAACCTCTGGTTTGGACCTTTCAGCATTACAGAGGTTAGAGGCAACAATAACTTTATCTTGCAGAACTTGGAAGGAAAATATTCCTCATTGTCTATCAATGGGAAATATTTGAAGCATTATATCCAATATTGAGATTCCTTCATTCATTCATCATTTGTACATCACCGGATTGTTTTTATTTTTTATTAAATGTGTGATTGTTTTCAACAAAGACCCCATTAGCCCGAGGAGAAGGCACATGGATCTACAAGTTCTCTGCATCCTACAAGAGGAAGTAGTCCCCAGTTGGAGCTGATGTTGTAACATAAATAGTTTCGATAAGTTAGATATTGATAAAAGAGGGTATAAAAAATAGAATAAAAGAATGAAAATATGAAAATTGTTGAAAAAAAATATGAAAAGAAACCCCATCAAAAGAAAAACAAGTGTACAAGTGAGCAAGCTCAAATGCCACTTAAAATAATTTGTGTTTGAATCATATAGTATAATCATGATCAAACATGTTTAAATTTATGTTTTAGGATTAGAAAATAATTCAACCAAAGTGTTTAATATTGGTTGAAATTAGAACATAGGATATATTAGAGAAAAAGTGACCAAAGCATTTAATCTTGGTCAATTGCATTTTATGCACTATAATAGGGTTAAGAGTTACTTTAAGAAATAAAGGAGGGCATGCTTGATCAAATGTGCCCTTGGGATTATTAATCATGCTTTGTTAGATTTATTTTGGTTAAATAATAAACTAATCATGTCATTTAAACATGATTAGCGAGATGTAATAAGCATTAAACATGAGTTTTATTAAAACGTCGGGAGACGATTTGATGTTTTACGTTTTGTAATATCTAATGGGCACTTTTCAATGGCCATGATTTTACCCGCCTAGATCAATGGCAAGGAAACCAATTCACACCCCCTCGTCCCATTTATCATTAATTCCAGGGGGGGTCCAAGAAGTGGTATCACTTTTTTTGGGCACCACGCAACATGGCACTCCCTCATAACTTTGCACCTCCCTCGTCCAAAACCGCTTACCATCCCCCCCCCCCCCCGGAAATCTGCCTATTGCTCCTTTGTTCCTACCAATGGTCACTATGTCACCTCTCGTGCATTTCCTTTTGCTAATCACATCTCGCCACATGTCCATCTATTATTTGCTCACATCTATTCTCGTTATCATTTTCCCATTGCACACTTATCCGTTGCCATATTCTTGTTACCCATTAATACACTTAAATCTCGTTTGGTAAGGGTTCCATCGCAACAGTAATCGATCAAGGCCTATAAAATCACCTTGACTCCTTTCACACGACTCCCTCATTCTTTGCTCAATCTTATAGAAGCAAATCAAAAAGTGATGATAATCCTAAGAACTTGTTACCCTAGACCTAGATCACATGCCATTAGTATACCAATACTTCAAGATTACTGACACCAAGTGTGAATTCAACCTGTTCAAATTACATCATTGGTTAAAGCAAAATTACCTAGACCAGAAAGATGACATTAATCTTTGGGAATCCATCTTACCTATGTTTATCTTTCCACAGTCACAATATTTCCATGATCTTGTTATGTGGTTTCAAGCCAGATACAATCCACTACACAAAACCATTGTGGCCCAGAATGGAGACATTATGATTTCAATTACACATGAATCCATAAACGAGATGTTGTTGATTCCTCAGAATGACTCCCTTAGCCATTTTTCTGCAGTTGTTCTTATGGACTTATATCATTAGTTAACCTTTCCCCAAAGAGCCCATATTTTCAAAACAATTCTTCTAGAAGATTCTCACCTTCCTAAGAAAAATCCCCCTTATCCAGTTTCTATGTTCCCACGGAAATCCAAGTAGATAATTGCCTTAGTTTCTTGCCTTTTAGGGTATCCATCAAACCAATGGGTAAATGAGCCTATTCTAGGCTTTCTATCAATTTTCTCCAATGAGCACAAGCCAGCATTTATGTTCAATTTTAGCCAATTTCTGGCTGATAATATTCATGAGAAGATGTTGAAGATTACTACAGAAGGCATATTTAATTACTCATCTATACTAGTCTACATGTTTCTTTTTCAGTAGGGAGATAAGTTTCCAATAGCTTTACATAAGCAAGATGATCAGGGCATCAATCAATCAGTGATACAGTGGAATTCATTAGTCAGGAGAAACTCAATAGGGTTTAAGTTTGCATACTTCCTTGATAGTTTTGTTCATACAGTTGCAGGGCTTCTTAGCAGTCAGAGTGAGCCAAGGATCAGTTAAGAAATCAAAAGGGTTTTGCACTTGAGTGAGCAGAAAAAGACTGGAAACTAGTATTTATACCAGAATTACACAGAAATAAGAGTATATGGATGTGAGTTGGCTCCCTACAAGTTGCCTAAGTATGTTCCATTGAGAATTTTCTGTCTAGAATATATAAGGCAGATGATCAATATGGATGAAATCCATTTTGTATCAGGTAAAATGAAATCACAATTCAAGATCAAGACTCAAGTAGGACCATTTATATACAATACTAGAACAATGGGTGATGAGGCAGATTCGATCCTCATGCAATTCAACTTTCAACCTAGTTTCACCTGGTCATATGATCCATTCAGCATTATTTCTAATCTAAGGGTGGAACTCAAAACCACACCTTATAATCATACCCCCAGGCCAGAAATTGAGAAATTTATGAATCAATACCATTGGGAGGAGAATACACTTCAAGAAGCGTAAGAGAATATTCTATCTACAACTACCCTCCACACTCCAGTACCTCAAGATAAACAGGGAAAAAGGCAAAGAGAAGAAACTTCATCTCCAGCCTATACAGAAATAAGCGCTCAAGAATTCATCATTCAGCAGAAAAAGTGGAAAACACATATTAAATATGTCACCATTCAGAATGAAGAAGAACATCAGACCATTGTTATGAGTGGTTTACAGTTTTCCACAGGACCAGAGGAACATCTCCCTGACACCCCATCCTCCTCGGCCTCACAAAATCCTTCAGAAAAATCACTGTCAACAGAATTGGGTGAACATGATGATCCCAATATCTTCAGTAAGTTTTTGCAGATTAAGCAGAAGAATGAAACACTCAAAGCCAATACTTATGCTCAATTTTGGAAGCACACTTACACCTCCCAGCACATGTTATTAACAACATTTGATAGTGAGAAAGGAAGGATGCAAATGGAATTCTTACATGCTCAAGTACCATCTCCAAAAACTCCTGCAGATTATAAAAAGACTATCTTCTCATTTGATGCAAAACTTATACATCCCATTGATCAAATGGATATGCATAGATAGTATTGAGAAATGATTTTCTCCACCATGACAAATACTGCTATTGAACTATCAAAGTTAAGGACATCTCTTGCAAATGTCCAAACACAATTAAAATTGGAGAAAATTTCTTCATTAGCAAAGGACACCAGAATCAAAACATTAGAAGATTTGGTGATCAAGCTGGGATATGATCCCAGTGATGTCAAAGCAATGGAGGAGATCATCAAGAAAAAGAATGAAAATGTAGCAGCACTAAGGAAACAGCTAAAATTACCATCTACAAAGGATCCAATAACAAAGGAGATAGAAGAAAGTGAGCAGCATAAAGAAGATATGTTCAAATTGATCATTGAGCAAAATATTCAGATAAAAGAGATGTAGGAACAGATAGATATGCTACTTAAGGAAAAAGGAGAGGTTGCACAATTAACTGTAGCTCCAGTAACAACCATACCCATTACAGTTGAAGGGAAAACAAGGGAATCTACATTAGCACTAGAGGATTTGAACAAGGTTGTGCAGGACCTATCTCTTCAGAAACATGAAAATGATAAGCTCCAACATAAGCTAAAGAACTTAGAAGCACAAAAAATAAAAAATGATACCCTATTGGTCGAAGAGATGTAGAAATGTCATCAACTGTCCAAGAAGATAGATCAATTGGAAAATTAGTCATTGATTGCTCAGACCTTGACCCAAGACAAGGAAATAACTTGGGTATATATCAATCATGCCATAACTGAGGTTTGGCCATCCATTCAAGTTATATTTGAGCATGAAGAGTTAATTGGCAGGTTCTAGACAACAATTGAACAAGTCAGAACAGCACTGGGACAAAAACTAGCAGAGGCTACATCTATGATCAAAGTGTTGAACTCAAAGACTAGAGCAGAGTTAGAGCATATTCAAATTGTTGATAGGACAGAGACAATCCTAGAAATCAACAAGGTATTGCAAAAAAGGAACTTAATGACTTAGTTGGAGACTAAGTGTCAAGCTCTAGAAAATGTTGTCCAGAGATTTCATACTAAGTTCAATTTGTTGAATCAAAGAGGATTTCCAGGGTTAGTAGCACCCAATAACATGTTAATTAGCTTGGAAGACTACTGTGAGAATCTTTACACCATTGCAACAGATACATCAAAGTTTGCAGGAATTAAGGGACATGTCACAGGGAAAGAATTTATTGAATCATTAGAGTTTGATTTAACTATCAAACATGAAATCAAGCATATTTTCATCAACAAGCCAACTTTCGAGAAGTACACTGAAGTAGAAGAAGTTTATAGAAATCTAATATATCTTTCTATGTTGAATGATGAAAGATGGGATGAATTGTATGATACCATTGAGTAAAAAGGTTTATCTCTAATAGACAGACAATAATACAGCATTTTGGGGCCAATTCATCAACGATTTCCTTGAAGATAGTGCCAGAAAACTTAGCAGTTTAAGCACTCCTACATTTTTGTACTATTTTTGTACCACCCGACCATAGATTGAGATAAACCAAATCTTTATTTCATCCAATCACCCCTGTGCCATATTTCAAGCATGAATGTGGGACTTACAAATAAATCGGCCATGCTTCTTGGGCTTTACCGCATATCCTGTCAAAAACTCGTCAAGGATTTTCTAGGCCCGAAGCAAGCACCAATACAACTAGGCTTTATGGTATATCCTGCCAAGGGGTACCTAGGCCCAAACAAGAAACATACACTACTAGGATTTACCACAATCCCACCACATACCAATTCACAGATCACTAGGCCTATACAAGCATGGATGCCCCTAGATCTCTCCACCTAAACCGTGAGGAGTTTGTCTTTCTCCACCCTCTAGGCCTTACCAAATATCCTGCCATTTATTGGTCGAGGCTTCCTAGGCCCAACGAGGGTATACACAACTAGGCTTTACCGCAATCCCACCTTCACTGGTCCAGGGATTCCTAGGCTTTCTGATTTCTCTTGAGACCACCCGACTTAGTTTCGAAACCATCCAACAATCCAGCTCAACCAAGTAATACAAGCCCCATCACACCATGGCTATCTAGAAATGGCAAGGAAAGGCTCAAAACCACTGTCACGCCTAGAAAAACCCATGCCAATGATAACAAGAGAACCAAATACACACATTCATGTACCTAAAACTAAAACTGACAAAATATTTTGAACTGATCCTCAGAAGCCTTTTTATTAATAAGGCATCTATTTTCTTCAATTTCCATTAATTTTCCTTCATTTTTCTCCTCACATGCAACATGTGACTTTTTACCTTCCTTTTCTTCTAATTTCCTTTATTTTCATAAATAAAATGCCAATTAATAACTCTTGCCTTTCCAAAGTCGTTTTCATTGTCTTTTTCAATTTCCCTTAGCCATAATAAACCAAATTAACGCCCACTAAGATGCTTTGTCCAACATTTATCTTGGAATAAGTGTCCCATGAGCTTGGTCTTATTTTGCCTTTATTAACTTTATCACATGAACTCTTAACCCAAGGTTGTTACATAATTGTTGGCAATAAAGTAACCTGAGGGGTTTATAATATTGAGGTGACTCCATTACGGCTATGGATGCTCTCCAACAGCAAAGAAACACCAGAAGGGTGATAGGACTACTTAGAGATTACAAAATAATTATCTAATATGGAATTTAATTCTAATTTAGTTTATTTCTCGAAGTGTAATTCATTGATAAAAAAAGGCTCACCTTTTATGTATGGTTTAAATCCAAATCCTCTTGGTAAGATAAAGAATTATTTCTAAATTACATAGAAAAGGATCTATGGATAGTTTTAGTTAATTAACTTCCATATTAGATAGTTATTTTGTAATCTTTAAGTAGTCAATCACCCTTCTAGTTTTGCTTTGCTATTGGAGAGCATCCATGGCCCTTATGGCGTCACCTCAATATTATAAACCTTACTTTATTGCCAACAAGTATGTAACAACCTCGGGTTAAAAGTTCATGTAATAAAGTTAATAAAGGGAAAATAAGACCAAGGTCATGGGATACTTATTCAGCTTGGAATAAGTGTCCCATGACCTTGGTCTTATTTTTCCTTTATTAACTTTATTACATGAAATTTTAACCCGAGGTTGTTACATACTTGTTGGCAATAAAGTAACCCGAGGTTATTACATGCTCTCTAATAGAAAAACAACACCAGAAGGATGATAGGACTACTTAGAAATTACAAAATAATTATCTAATATAGAAGTTAATTCTAATTTAGTTTATTTCTCAAATTGCAATTCATTAATCAAAAAAGACTTACCTTTTATGTATGGTTTAAATCCAAATCCCCATAGTAGGATAAAGAAATATTTCTAAATTACATTAAAAATATAGATAGTTTTAGTTCCTATTTTGTTCTAAATTCATCTCTACTTGAAATTGATTTGCTGTAAGGTGTAGGCAAAGATTTGGATACATCTAATGAATCACTATTTATTGAGTAGGAAACACACTAAATTTTTGAAATATTTGGTACCACTTCTTTTCTATATTAAGCATGTTTGTTTCAGTGAATTCCATGCACTTTATATAGCGTAGAAAGTGTTTTCAGTCTTAAGAAAACCCAAATAAGCTCTAAAGTTTCAAATCCTATTTCCTAAAGCTAAAAGGTTGTATCATGTTGCTTGAGCTTTTCTGGAAATAAACTCGTTTAAAAATAATTATCAATGAAGCTAAAAATAGCACTAAACGAAGCAGTTTGTAGTTCATCAATGCCAGAAATGAAGATATTGAAGTTCACCAAGGGATTAAAAAGTTGTTAGAGAAGCGTTGAGAGGGTAAAATTTCAATAGAACTTCTGTGATGGATTTCTTGAAGCGTTGAAAAAAACAAAATTTGAAAGGAACCAAAGGAAAAATGAAGTTTTGAGTTCATTGAAAAGAGAGAACAAGCAAGTGCCTATGAGAAAAAAATGCAAAGCACCAACGAAGAACAAATTTTATAAAGCATCAAAACAAAAGAAAAAATTTAGAAAGTGTTGATGGAAAAGACAAATTTTAGAAAGCATGGTTATAAATTTTCATTTCAGATTTTGTTTGGAGTTTTCCTTACGTTGTTGTAAATATATCATTCAAATATACAACTTTGTAATTATAAATTTTTATTGATTTTACTTTGTTTGTTTTAAATTTTTGAAATAAATGTATAGTATGGAAGTTTCTTTTGATATTTCCTCAATAAATTTTGCTTTTGTTCGTTGTTTTGGGCATGTATTATATTGTTGGAAAGATATCGCTAACTCTCGCAATTTTGTTTTTATATGTTTCATTGATTTGGCATGGTTTGTTTCATATTTTTGAAATAAAGATATGCGAAAGGAAATAGAACTCAAGGAGTAACTGGAAAAAACCTTGATGTAATGTCATGGATTTTTTATATTCAATGTGTTTTTAATTTATCTATTTTGCGATGAAGATATTCAGGTCCTCGTTAGTTGGAGATGTGCTGGAAGCAAATATTGGTCTTTGGGTTTTGGAGCATTAGAGGGAGGATTGTAGCTCTAAATTAGTTCAAACTTAATTATGAAACTCTCTTGGAGTCAAGGAACATTTTAGTTGAAAATTTTATTTTATATCAGTTCATATTTGTAGATTATTCCCCTCTTGAATTCATGGTACCTCCATCTACAATCATTACTTGAAATTATGTTGCTAAGAATACAAAGTAATTAAGAAGTTTTGCCACATTGTAATTGATGATGTTATGAGTATTATTAGAATCAATCAACATTGTTACCTTTTTTTTAATATATCCTTTTATATAAAGGGTTTGTGGACTATTAACTCCAGCGAATGTATAACAAGATAATGTTGTAGTCTCTTCTAACTCTAGATATTACAATAGTTCAATTCATTGATCTTTTTCTTCTTCATAATCATTGTAGAATCATTTCTTATCACCATATTTATGCCCCTTACTATATTTGTTTTCATAATTGAAACACAATCATTTTTCTCTTATTTCACCCATTTTCTAAGGTGTCAACCTTGTTGGTTAAGTGACATTAGGAGAGAGAGCATGATGTTCTCTATAATTGTTAGCAACCACTCTACCGGTAGACATATTTTCTTTCAAATTTCCTTGCAAGATTGAAATCATGCTTTAAAAATTTGGATTCAAAGAGACGCACCTCATGTTGGATGTTTTCCAAATCTAACAAGTTTCCCTCTTAAATGTTCTTTACCCTAAGACTAAACTTTTACAATTGTTGAAAGTGCTCTGTAATTGGACATGTTTGCAGAAGATTTACATATTGACTAAAGAATGTTTTGCTCTTAATATCTCCATAATGTGTTATCAATCCCTTTGAAAAATTGGACCAAGGTACATTAGAGCCTTTTTCCCTTTCACAAAGCCATTAATGCCATAGAAATTGATCATGCTCTATATATATTTTCGAGATTTCCTTGCATCTTGATATTTCCTTCAGGGATTTTCTCCTCTCGAATGCGCAAGGGAGGCAGACATGGTGGTTTTCAAATACTCCATATTATTTTCCATCTTATCCATTTTGTTTTCCAAATTCTTTACCTCTTCAATATTTTGAGAAATTATTTTTTTTCTTCTCAAATCTTAATAGATCACTTCAAGGGTTTAGTTGGTGAGGTATATTTTGAATCATCAAAAATAGATCGTCCAGTAAAAAGTTATGCCAATTATAAGTTATGTATCTTTCAAATCCATAATTTGTAGGCTATTCATATGATTGACCTTTGTCTTGATGTATCTTTGAAATTTTAGCCCCTGTTAAGTTTGAAATTTTGGCATGTAATATTGTGATATCTCTCTTTTTCAATTCCACAAATTTGATGAAAACTTGATGTGCCTAGTAAAATTTATGGTAACTTTCTCAAAACTTGATTTCTAACCCCTTTCCAAGAGTGAACTTATACAACATGCCATTTATCCAAATTTCCAAATATGATTTTGAAATTTCTACCTACAATACTTCAATGTCTCAAAACCCTGAAAATTTTATAGTCTAAAACTTTTTTGGGAAAAAGTCACAGTAACATACCAAGATGATTTTAGGGCTAGTCACAAATCATAATTTCCGAGGGTGTATCTCAAAAATTATAGTGAACCCAAATTTGAAATTTTGAGCACTTGTACCTTGATATTGCTCCTTAACATCCTCAAAATTTCACGATCTCAAACTTCCAAAAATAATAAGAAAATATTCCAAATTGGCTCATTCGAAACTGTTTTCAGGACCAGTCATAAAACCAAACTTCCAAAGCGTATATCTCTGAAAGTATAGGGAACCAAAATCTAAAATTTTACCCATATGTACTTTGATATTTCTCCCAAGTCTCATCAAATGTTCAATATTTGAAGCTTCCCCAAAAAAAACCATAGAAAGAATGCCACGAAGACTTGACTGAAGGAGAATAAAATTCATAGGATCACATCGTTGATATCAAATGTTATGAACCATGCCCCTGAAAAAAGATAAGAAGTCAATGAATAGAATTCATTTCTATAGTGAAACCTATTTTTATAATGGTGGGTCTCCTTAGTGTATATATATAGGAGACAAAGTACAATTATAATGAAAGGGTATAGTAAAAGATAATATAACAAAATAAATGTAACTCGGGATCCGAGGGTTAATAAATAGTTTTAAGGTTAACATGGGGCTTGACTAGGGCTTAACAATTTTATTTTAAGGATGTTTTATTAACTAGTTTTTCAATTTTATAATTTGGGATTTGTCATTTAATTACATTAATTGTTGTAGAACTATTTATGTAATCATTATAGTTACAAGGCTATTTCCAACCACTTCTAGGCGCATAGGTTTCCTCTTTTTGCATTTTATGTTTCCTAAATGTTACAATGCAGTAATGCTTTTTGGTAAAATTAATTCTTACATAATGAAAAGTTGTTGGTCACTTTCATTGAATAGTCCAAAGGGTTATCCTTTAGTAACGAACTTCTCCAAACTTAGATTAGTTTATTTCCCATATTAATCACATAAATCATAAAAACATAAAGGAGTAGAAAGATAATGTTAACTAATTCATAATGTTCGTTAAAATGTTGCTAGCCCATAACCCAAAGAATTATTTCATACCAAACAAAGAAGACTCTAATTGGGCCTCTCTTTTAGGTTTAATCCCTACTATTGAGTTTGAAAATCCAAACCCTCAACACAATTCTGTAGAAAATCTTGTAGATTCACAAGCTCATGCAATGTACTAAAGCACGGGACAAGAATCTACTTCTACTTTCAACCAGTAGGAAGCCAATAGATCGGTGAAAACAATATAAACAAGAAGAAGATAAATCAATGGCACATAACACAAGATGTATCTAGGGAAAGCCACTGCTCAAAACCCCGCTATTTGTATTGCATATATTAGAAATATGAGTGAAGATACAAAGCTTGTTCTCTCTCGAACAAATCCGCACAAGTATGCTCAACTCTCTCATCTCATAAGCTAGCCCTTGGCCAACACTTAGCCAATTCTACAGCTCTCCAATGTTGGCATTATGAGACAAGTGTTGTCCTTGATGGCAAATCACACAGATGACAAATTAGAGTGTAGCAGGTCAGTAGCAAAGAATTGATGATCAGACTACAAAGAATGAAGAAAGAAGAGTATATACGCAGGTTCACTATATACCAAGTAGGGTATACATGCAGGTTCACTATATACCAAGTCGCGTATACGCAGGTTCGCTATATACCAAGTAGGGTATACACGCAGGTTCACTATATACCAAGTCGCGTATACGCAGGTTCGCTATATACCAAGTAGGGTATACACGCAGTTTCATGCACAGAAAAGCGCGTACATGTCGGAAAGCTTACTTTTGGTCCGTGGTAGTTAGTCCTCGGTATTTGAACCTATGGTTTTGGACCATGGTATCTCGACAAGTGTGTTGATCCCAAGTATTGGGCTCTTGGTATTGATTTATTATGGTTTTGGACCGTGGTATTGAGAAAGGCCTAAGACTATAAAAGGAGAAGAAGATCATTAGGCAAGAGCATCGAAAAGTCTTGAATATCTGAAGAAGTATGAGATCCAGTATGCAGGTTATGGGTTGATGATGCATTGCTTGATCTGAGCTAAGGAGGGATCTCACCGGTTGATGGAGAACAAGAACTAAGGAGAGATCAGGATCAAATGGTTTGAAATGAACTATCTCTATATGATTGATTATGTTTATTCTAGATCTGTATACTGACGCATGCAATGATCTGAACTGGGTATAACTTAAGTTTGTAATCGCTGCAAGTGATGATTGAATATTTATAAATCCGTACACGGGTTGGCTTTGGTGTAAGCGCGTATCTACGCAGTTCGAGTTCATTGTAGTAGCGTATACCTTTTTGAGCTATGATATTTGAAGTTCAGGTGGTTCTGGTTGTTAAAGGGTTCTGATGACAGTTTAAAGGTGTCAGTA
Organism: Pinus tabuliformis; assembly: GCA_031772625.1. NCBI lineage: Eukaryota > Viridiplantae > Streptophyta > Pinopsida > Pinales > Pinaceae > Pinus > Pinus tabuliformis. The sequence continues at coordinate 434,932,440 of CM062804.1, forward strand.
TTCTGCATATCTTGTTTGGCTGATTGTGTTTAGATTCAGTATTGATGGATGAGAACTAATATTGGATCAGGATCATAATGACTCATATTTATGAGATCTGATGGACTAGATCTGGGTGCTAATGCATATATTATCCTTGTATATGTCATGATCTGGTTATGTCTGAAGTCAGGGAGTGCAGCAAAGTTATGAATAAGTGATTAATGACATATACGCTGGTTCATCTTGATGAAGTTGCGTATACACGCAGGTTCGGCACTTCCAAGTAGCGTATGCACTCTGATGCATGATTTTGATGGTACAGTTGGTTCTGATTGTTATTGCAGAGTTCTGCTCTGTGTTCTGGTGACTGTGTTGTTGACAGGGCTTCAGTGTTTCAGTGATTCAGAGATTGATGATGCGAGTATTGATTGTTTTGTGCTTCAATGATATTTATGGGTCCAGTATGAAAATTTGATGAAACGTGGCCTTCAGATTATGTGTTGTGCTTCAGGAGTATCCAATCTGAAAATTTATGAAACGTGGTACCCGGAAGAGAGAAGATTGTAGGCCGGCGCCTACGTACTAGTATCTTAGCTAGTACAAGAGAAAAGGGGGTTGGAGCTCCCTTCCAGGAGAGTCTGGAGAACGAGAGAAGGTTGTAGCTTTCCACAGGTTGTAGCCTGCGTGCTGGTAAAGGACTGCTCCAGTACATTGTAAAAGAAGTTTCTTAATAAAGGAAGATAGAAACGAATTGCAGCAGGTTGTTTTCACCCACATTGGGTTTCCACCTTATATCATGGTGTTCATGTGTGCTTCTTGTGTGTGATGATCTATTCTGTTTTACTGCACCTGCTTACTGTTCATATGGTTAATGAAGTTCTGATACACTAACTAAAGGTCAACATTTAATGGATTAACTGAATCATAAGTATTTTGGATATACGCTGGTTGCTTTAGACACATTTAATTCTAATACGGAATTTAATTCTAATTTAGTTTATTTCTCGATGTGTAATTCATTGATAAAAAAGACTCACCTTTTATGTATGGTGTAACTCCAAATCCCCTTGGTAAGATAAAGAATTATTTCTAAATTACATAGAAAAGGATCTATGGATAGTTTTAGTTAATTAACTTCCATATTAGATAATTATTTTGTAATCTTTAAGTAGTCAGTCACCCTTCTGGTTTTGCTTTGCTATTGGAGAGAATCCATGGCCCTTATGGCGTCACCTCAATATTATAAACCTTACTTTATTGCCAACAAGTATGTAACAACCTCGGGTTAAAAGTTCATGTAATAAAATTAATAAAGGGAAAATAAGACCAAGGTCATGGGATACTTATTCAGCTTGGAATAAGTGTCCCATGACCTTGGTTTTATTTTTCCTTTATTAACTTTATTACATGAAATTTTAACCCGAGGTTGTTACATACTTGTTGGCAATAAAGTAACCCGAGGTTATTACATGCTCTCTAATAGAAAAACAACACCAAAAGGATGATAAGACTACTTAGAAATTACAAAATAATTATCTAATATAGAAGTTAATTATAATTTAGTTTATTTCTCAAATTGCAATTCATTAATAAAAAAGACTTACCTTTTATGTATGGTTTAAATCCAAATCCCCATAGTAGGATAAAGAAATATTTCTAAATTACATAGAAAAAGATCTATAAATAGTTTTAGTTTCTATTTTGTTCTAAATTCATCTCTACTTGAAATTGATTTGTTGTTACGAAAGGTGTAGGCAAAGATTTGGATACATCTAATGAATCACTATTTATTGAGTAGGAAACACACTAAATTTTTGAAATATTTGGTACCACTTCTTTTCTATATTAAGCATGTTTGTTTCAGTGAATTCCATGCACTTTATATAGCGTAGAAAGTGTTTTCAGTCTTAAGAAAACCCAAATAAGCTCTAAGTTTCAAATCCTATTTCCTAAAGCTAAAAGGTTGTATCATGTTGCTTGAGCTTTTCTGGAAATAAACTCGTTTAAAAATAATTATCAATGAAGCTAAAAAAAAATAGCACTAAACGAAGCAGTTTGTAGTTCATCAATGCCAGAAATGAAGATATTGAAGTTCACCAAGGGATTAAAAAGTTGTTAGAGAAGCGTTGAGAGGGTAAAATTTCAATAGAACTTCTGTGATGGATTTCTTGAAGCGTTGAAAAGACAAAATTTGAAAGGAACCAAAGGAAAAATGAACTTTTGAGTTCATTGAAAAGAGAGAATAAGTAAGTGCCTTATGAGAAAAAAATGGAAAGCACCAGCGAAGAACAAATCTTATAGAGCATCAAAACAAAAGAAAAAATTTAAGAAGTGTTGATGGAAAAGACAAATTTTAGAAAGCATGGTTATAAATTTTCATTTCAAATTTTGTTTGGAGTTTTCCTTACATTGTTGTAAATATATCATTCAAATATACAACTTTGCAATTATAAATTTTTATGGAGTTGTTTTTAAAGAGATTTTTTTGGAAGCTTTTCCGTGGGTTTTTCCGGTCAAAATCCGGTAGCAATTTATTGGAATCACAAGTTTGATAGCTAATTTCTGCACAATCAAAGCGTCCCAAGGGTTTTTCAGGGTGCTGAATCCAAATATGCAGTTAAAAAACCATTTTAAATAATACAAATCAAGATTTAACCTCAATTTTTTCCGTCAGATTCCGTCACCGAAATCTCCAAAAAGTCGCACTAAAGACAACTCCAATTTTTATTGATTTTACATTGTTTGTTTTAAATTTCTGAAATAAATGTATAGTATGGAAGTCTCTTTTGATAATTCCTCAATAAATTTTGCTTTTGTTCGTTGTTTTGGGCATGCATTATATTGTTGGAAATATATCGCCAACTCTCGCAATTTTGTTTTTATATGTTTCATTGATTTGGCATGGTTTGTTTCATATTTTTGAAATAAAGATATTGACATGAGAAATGTTATAATATGCGAAAGGAAATAGAACTCAAGGAGTAACTAGAAAAAACCTTGATGTAATGTCATGGATTTTTTATATTCAATGTGTTTTCAATTTATCTATCTTGCGATGAAGATATTCAGGTCCTCGTTAGTTGGTGATGTGGTGGAAGCAAATATAGGTCTTTGGGTTTTGAAGCATTAGAAGGAGGATTGTAGCTCTAAATTAGTTCAAACTTAATTATGAAACTCTCTTGGAGTCAAGGAACATTTTAGTTGAAAATTTTATTTTATATCAGTTCATATTTGTAGATTATTCCCCCCTTGAATTCATGGTACCTCCATCTACAATCATTACTTGAAATTATGTTGCTAAGAATGCAAAGTAATTAAGAAGTTCTGCCACATTGTAATTGATGATGTTATGAGTATTATTAGAATCAATCAACATTGTTACCTTTTTTTTTTTAATATATCCTTTTATATAAAGGGTTTGTGGAGTATTAACTCCAGCGAATGTATAACAAGATAATGTTGTAATCTCTTCTAATTCTAGATATTACAATAGTTCAATTCATTGATCTTCTTCCTCTTCATAATCATTGTAGAATCATTTCTTATCACCATATTTATGCCCCTTACTATATTTGTTTTCATAATTGAAACACAATCATTTTGCTCTTATTTCTCCCATTTTCTAAGGTGTCAGCCTTGTTGGTTAAGTGACATTAGGAGAGAGAGCATGATGTTCTCTATAATTATTAGCAACCACTCTACCAGTAGACGTATTTTCTTTCAAATTTCCTTGCGAGATTGAAATCATGCTTTAAAAATTTGGATTCAAAGAGACACACCTCATGTTGGATGTTTTCCAAATCTAACAAGTTTCCCTCTTAAATGTTCTTTACCCTAAGACTAAACTTTTACAATTGTTGAAAGTGCTTTGTAATTGGACATGTTTGCAGAAGATTTACATATTGAATAAAGAATGTTTTGCTCTTAATATCTCCATAATGTGTTATCAATCCCTTTGTAAAAATAGACCAAGGTACATTAGAGCCTTTTTCCCTTTCACAAAGCCATTAATGCCATAGAAGTTGATCATGCTCTATATATATTTTCGAGATTTCCTTGCATCTTGATATTTCCTTCAGGGAGTTTCTCCTCTCGAATGCGCAAAAGGGGGGCAGACATGGTGGTTTTCAAATACTCCATATTATTTTCCATCTTATCCATTTTGTTTTCCAAATTCTTTACCTCTTCAATATATTGAGAAATTATTTTTTTTCTTCTCGAGTCTTAATAGATCACTTCAAGGGTTTAGTTGGTGAGGTATATTTTGAATCACCAAAAATAGATCTTCCAGTAAAAATTTATGCCAATTATAAGTTATGTATCTTTCAAATCCATAATTTATAGGCTATTCATATGATTGACCTTTGTCTTGATGTATCTTTGAAAGTTTAGCCCCTGTTAAGTTTGAAATTTTGGCATGTAATATTGTGATATCTCTCTTTTGCAATTCCACAAATTTGATGAAAATTTGATGTGCCTAGTAAAATTTATGGTAACTTTCTCAAAACTTGATTTCTGACCCCTTTCCAAGAGTGAACTTATACAACATGCCATTTATCCAAATTTCCAAATATGATTTTGAAATTTCTATCTACAATAATTCAATGTCTCAAAACCCTAAAAAATTTATAGTCTAAAATGTTTTTGGGAAAAAGTCACAATAACATACCAAGATGATTTTAGGGTTAGTCACAAATCATAATTTCCGAGGGTGTATCTCAAAAATTATAGTGAACCCAAATTTTAAATTTTCGGCACTTGTACATTGATATTGCTCCTTAACATCCTCAAAATTCCACGATCTCAAACTTCCAAAAATAATAAGAAAATATTCCAAATTGGCTCATTCGAAATTGTTTTCAGGACCAGTCATAAAGCCAAACTTCCAAAGCGTATATCTCTGAAAGTATAGGGAACCAAAATCTAAAATTTTACCCATATTTACTTTGATATTTCTCCCAAGTCTCATCAAATGTTCAATATTTGAAGCTTCCCCAAAAAAAACCATAGAAAGAATGCCACGAAGACTCGATTGAAGGAGAATAAAATTCATAGGATCACACCGTTGATATCAAATGTTATGAACCATGCCCTTGAAAAAAGATAAGAAGTCAATGAATAGAATTCATTTCTATAGTGGAACCTATTTTTATAATGGTGGGTCTCCTTAGTGTATATATATATATGAGACAAAGTACAATTATAATGAAAGGGTATAGTAAAAGATAATATAACAAAATAAATGTAACTCGGGATCCGGGGGTTAATAAATAGTTTTAAGGCTAACATGGGGCTTGACTAGGGCTTAACAATGTTATTTTAAGTATGTTTTATTAACTAGTTTTTCAATTTTATAATTTTGGATTTGTCATTTAATTACATTAATTGTTTTAGAACTGTTTATGTAATCATTACAATTACAAGGCTATTTCCAACCACTTCTAGGTGCATAGGTGTTGTTGGGAAAAGTGTCTACTCAGAACGCCCCTATCCCACTAAGGTGTGACAGTGCCTTAGCAACAAACAAGGAAAACTACTTTCGTATTCTTCTTTATGAACTGTAAATGAAGAGGAATAGGATGAACTAACCTGTGTCTTGCGCTAGTCCTTTGATCCAATCTCTCTCCTCTTTGACAGCTACCTGCTCCTTCACTTGCCCAGCTTCACCGAGTTCCTGCAAGATTACAGAAGAGGAAAACTACACAAAGACATGGATTTACATTCATAAATAGCTTAGGATCAGATTTAAGCTAAACATGCAAATATAACAAAACATCATTGATACACAAGCATGTAGGAGAAACTCAAATAGTTTTATTGATATAACAAGAAGGTCCAGGAGGAGTTACAACCGATGATTCCTAATCCAGCATCAACCCCCCAGCAAAGGAATCCCCTCTTCACCTCCAACAAAGCATAAATCACCCAATGCACTGATCTCTATCTCAAAACCAACAGCAATTCTCTGCAAAGTACAAAATTCCAGCCCCCTAGATCTCTGGGATGAGGGATCCATATATAGATGTATGCAAAGAGGATGAGTCAGCTTATGATTTGACTTGTGGCTTCTCTCTATCAGTTCTTTCTTCCACTTGGAGACTGAGAGCCTCTTACTCATCCTTGGTCGAACTCAGTGAGGCAAGTGTCATTGGGGAAGATTCTGGAAGCTTCCATTGTCTGTCCACCTCGCGGAATGACACTGCCATTTGTCATTTCCCGCTCAGCACACCTTGGTAGTGCATTTAGGTGTGTTGCAACACACCTAGCTAGTGTACTGGGGTGCTATGCAACGCAGCTGGCTAGTGGAGCAGCTGAAATGATCCTGATTTCACTGATTCTGAGCAATTTCTGGTGGAGAACTTCTGGGAGAAGCTGTAATTGGTTGACCTTGTTCCTCTAGGGGTAGGAACAACACTTTTAGGGACTTAGGATCCCTTGGTTTATGGACATTTCATGCTTAGAGCTGTAAGGCACAAAAATGTCTATAACAGTTGCCCCCTAAAGTATGAGGTCGTTTATCGGGTGACATGCTTTATTAGGAGGATCCGAAGTTCTTTCAATGTTGGGAGGAGACCTGTAATAAGATATAATACAATACATTATCTTCATACTGTTTTCATGATCTAGCTGAGGCGGGCATTCCCATGCTCAGCTTTATAAATCCATTTTTATGTACACAGGACAGACAATCTTCTGATGGTAGACTGATGATTTTGATGAAGTCATCATCCTTTTGGTAGGATGATTATCTGTGTTGCAATGCTGTACATGTCAATGTCTTTATTTTTCCTGAATATATATCGCAGCCCGGATGGACGAAACTAGATCCGGGGTCTTCAATCTCGTCTGATCTTCACTCGAAGTACAAGTCGATCCATGTGAGAAATGTTTTGAAGTCGAACATGGAAAGACATCGCTTGATTACCAGTCGATGATGTAAACTGTTAACAAGCGCGAGAGGAATCACCGATAATGATGATGACCCTCAAGGTACTGCAGTACAATTCACGTGGTGTGAATAAAGGACTTGGCGTCGAACACCACGCAAAATCTTTCGGTCGAAGGTCATTGATGTATACCTATCGCCGGAAGTGAGAAACTTTCCATTGAGGCATGCAAGCTTCAAAGTACCGAATGGGGTGTTCCTAGATCAACTTCTTGGATAATGAGCTGGTGTTGACAAGAAGCGACCCGTCAAAGGAGGGCCTTAATGAATCCCATATCAATGACACGGAACGGAGCAAATGATTTTGATGGAGGTGAAAACGATCTGATGATATATGGTTCAGGATGGCGGTTATGAAGGAATGAAGTATAATGTATGGTAGTGGATGGGACACAGGTGACTTCTCTGGATGACTTCTCTTGAACATGTCGGCGACACTTATGTGATGGATTGGTAGCATTTACCCCAAATGCGGATGGTATGGAGTGACCATGGTGATGTGACCGGTGAATGAAACAACCCAACCCGACTCAGGCACGGAGTGGAAGTGTCATGTTCAAGAGCGACTTGCTACCAATAAAGATTCTTTGAGTTTCTTCCCAATTTTTCCCCAGTCATTGCTGACCAGTACCTCTTTATTTTTGTCAAGCTTGAGGAAGATAACATGTGCTTGTTCTATAATTTGCCCTTCAGGCAAACCCATCGCTATGTTTTAACAAGCCTAGCGATAGTGAAACTCGTTCTCGTCTAAAGACAAGTTTGTCACTATTAATCTTTTTAACGAGTTTAACGACAAAGATAACTCGGTCCTTTTCATTTTTAGAGAGTCTGAAAAGATACGTAAAGCTAACTCCGGAATTCCTTTTTCGTCATCTAATCCCTTAAGTCCGAAAAAGTATAAAACAATACAGAAGGGATGAATTTTCGATAGTTTTAACGAGCCGAACAACACAAGCGCTCGATCTTTTTGTGCAATAATCCCTCAGGTCCAAAGAGATTAAAATCTAGAGGAGGGATAGCATTTCCGGTCGCTTTAACGAGCTGGAAGGCCAAAACTCGGCAATCTTTTCATATTTTACGAGTCAGATGAAAAGAGCTTAAAGAAGACTCGTCTTTTGAGGAACGAGTGATAAAATGGGCAGCAGTTGATTCCAGGTAAGGTTTGGAATTTTCCAATCACGGCAGTGTCACAAGGATGGCTAGTGAAATCACTCTTCGCAGCTGTTCCTCAAAATGGGTAAACAATCAAATGGAGGTGAATGATCGGCCAATGAAAAGTGGAGTTGATGGTGCAAACACGACCAAGGCTTTAATGGCTGAAATGCTACATTCACGGTGTTTACTTACCGGGAAATAGTTCATTTTTTAACGAGCTTAAACGCGGGTGGAAACATTTGCTCGGTCCGGGTTTATTTTTTAACGAGCTTGAACCTCGCGGTAAACACTGCTCGAGGCGGGTTTATTTTTTAACGAGCTTGAACCCTGCGGTAACACTGCTCATGGCGGGTTTATTTTTTTTTAAACGAGCTTGAACCCTACAGTAACACTGCTCGTGATAAGTTTGCATGCCCCCAGCATAATAACGCAAATCAAGGTGCATGCCCCCCAAGCTTCATTGCATTCAACTTGGTGGTTGGAATGAAGGTTTACCTTTGAGAAAGGGGATTTGTTTCATTTTTTAATGAGGTTGACACAGTAAAAGAACCATCCTCAAGACTCCTTGTTTCATTTTTTAACGAGGTCGACACGAGATAAGAACCGTCCTCGGAGTCCAAATCCATTAGATATAGAAGGTTTCATATTCCACTGTGGCCACTTCCGCCAGATTACTCGGAGGTGGTAGGGCAAAAGTGCCCATTAAGGCAGGGTCTTTTAGGAGACCTACTTCGATATTTTGGAGCGAATGATTGCCTCCATGGATCATTGGAATGCTTCCAGTAACTTGAGAACCATTGGGGAGGAAGTTTTGCTGATCGACGATTGTAATCCCTCCTTGAAAGGGAAATGCAATCTTTCTGAAATAGGTCGACACAACAGCTGCCATGGCATATATCCATGGTCTTCCTAGTAGGATGTTGTAATCAAGATTCCCATCTATGACTTCAACATCTATTTCTACTGTTTTCCCTCCTAGTTCAACTTTCAAGTTATTTAGGATACCATATGGGGTATATGTCCTTTCGTCAAATGCTTTTAACGTCGTCGCAGACCGCGACAAGGTTGGAGATCCTAAATTTTTCCAGCAACTCATCGACATAATACATGTAGATGCCCCCTCATCAATAATTTTTCGATGAACAGTTTTGTTGAGGGCTTTCACTTGAATAAGGAAAGCTAGTTGAGCTGGTAACTGAGGGTCATATCCTTTATGATTAAAGGCCACAAGATTGGAATCCATTGGGTCAACCCCACCTATTGTTGATAATAAAGCTTGCTCTTGGGAGAGGCAATTTTGCGGTACCTCAAGTGTCGACATAGCGGACGGCGATTGGGCCAGGTCCTCTATTATATTATAATTCTATGTTATTTTTGCACGAGGATTAAATGTCGATTTGTGCACTACTCCCTTTGGCGACTTTTTCATTTGTTCAGGAATGATGGGTGGCACAACTTTGGTCAAAGTTGTTGTCGAACTACTAGGTTGTTCATTAGCCTTGTTATTCGACACCTGTGGATTCCCGTAATCTTTATTCCTTGCCAAAGCATCATTTTGCTGCTTTGAGATAGACAACATAAGCACTTGGGATCGGGAAGCATTTTGATTAGCAACCAGTTTGGTTCCCGGGCTTGGAAACGAATCCGTCAACACTGCTGAGGTTTTTGAACTCTTAAAGAGTTTCTTAACTTCAGCTTTATGTGGACAATCTCTCGTCCGATGATCCTCATCGCATATATGACACCCCGCAGGGGGTTTCCTTTGCCCAGAAGTGTTTGTAGAAGGCTTTTCAGGAGATGACTCATCCTGCTTCCTTTTTCTCCCTTTCTTTTTCTTCTTGCCCCCTGGTTGCTTCAGTTGTTTGCCCTTTTCAGTCGACACGGCATTTACTTCCGAGGCAAGAAGTTCCTCATTTGCATTTTGACTAGAAATCTTACAGGCCTTTTTAGATGTAGCCTTTGTCACTTTCGTGTCTGTCGCGCCAATCACGCCATCGATGGCATGAGAGTCATTGTTTGATTTAGGAGGAGGAGGAACTGAGAATTCCGGTCTAGGGGCGTCAGGTATTTTATCGTAGAGCATGCCGAACTGAGTGTAAATCAAGTCCAAATATTGCGCACGAGCGATAACTTGCTCTTCTGTGACGACTCCCCCTTTTACCACATCTTCCGTGATGGAAGGCAGTAATGACTTAATAAACCATTCAGCTAAAAGCTGATCGGGAACATATGTTTTCACCATTCTACGACGACGTCGCCATTCATGTATATGATCAGATATGTGAGTGGCTGTCGTTTGTTTGAAGTTGGTAAGAAGTTCGGTTCCCGTTTCGTACCTTATCGGTAACTGAAAATGGGTTAAAAAGGTTGTGGCTAGGGTACTGAAGTTGTCGAATGAAGCTCTAGGCAATTCGATATACCATTTTGCTGCCGGACCAGTTAACATCCTCTGAAAAAGGCGAAGCCTAATCAAATCATCGTTTAGGGTGTTTGATGAACACCACAGATGAAATGTCATCACATGATTCGACGGATCTTCACCCGGATTTCCATTAAATTTAGGAATACCTGATGGAAGTTTATGCGGAATCGCTGGCCACCAAGGGGCATAAGCAATTGGATCATTCGTCAGCCGGTTTAGATCTGGTAATTCTAGAGTTGCTACAAAGGGCAACTGTTGATTCAGGTTAGGCAAAGCATACCCAGGATAAGATGGAATCGCCTGAGCAATGGGTCTTTGCATACCAACATAATGTATTTGATGTTGGCAACTTTGAAAAGGTTGATGGGCACAACCACTATAATATGGTTGTTGATAACTGCTTTGGAAATGTGGTTGCCCATTACTTACAAAGACTTGTTGCTCAGGTCCTTGATATGATTGCTGGAATGGCGGTTGTTGAGATTGAACCAGCCCTGGTTGTTGGACCATTTGTTGTTGTCCAATACTGGATGATTGACCAAGATTAGGAGTCATAGTACTTGTTTGAGCCTGAGTCGCTCCAGATAAGGAGGCACAAACCTGAGGTTGTGATTGAGTCGTTAAGACAAGAGGCTGTTGTATTGCAACCTGAGAAACTTGGGGTTGACATACAACAGGTAACGCTTGTACTTGCGATGCAGTCACCATAGCAGGTATAGTGGGAATATTTGACACAGGGTGGACTGGTTGCATTGAATATACAACCCTTGGTTGCTGAGGCAGTATTGGTACCCAACCACTGGATGTAATTTCAGTTTGACCTGAACTTTGTTGTAAACTCCCATATGGTTGTTCTCCAGGAGGGAACAATGAAAAGGCATACTGCCCTCCATATGGTGGAAATCCAGTACTTAAAGGGTAGATTGGCCTTTGAAGACACATTGGATTAACTTGTTGAGTTTCAACATAAGAAATACCAGATGATAATCCAGATGAAGAAATAGGAACTGACCATGTCGTCGAAACAGTCCCCGATTGGACTCCGGCTTGTTGTTGATAACTTGCCGGGACAGTTGGTATACCATCGAACATCGTTGGAGTAGCAGCAGGAGGCTCTGCCACTGCTGCATCAGATGACACAGTCCTGGATGTTGATGGTTGTTCAGACATATCTAATCTATCCAAAAGATTTCCTAGCGATTCTACAAGAACTTGTGATGAACGGAGACTAACTTCGAAGATCAACGAGGGAAAGGTGATGATTATTCCGTTTAAAATAAATTTTAGACGCTTTGACACAACTCGTTTTTTCAGTTTTTAAGAGTCGAGAAAAAACAAAAGATGACTCTAGTCTCCTTCGATTTTTAATGAGCCTGAAGTGACAAGTGCTCAGATGGACCTTTTCCGTTAAGGAGTCTGAAAAGGAACGAAAGGGACTGCTCTGGAGATCTAGGTAGAGGGAGTACCAAACCAATCGCAAAACTGCAGAATAATTTTTATGGTACGGCAGTCAATCTTCCCGAATGCTGTGTTCGGTGCATTGCGATCAGTAGGGCGGCCGACACGGCTTCCTATGGATAAAAGGGTTTAAGCCTATAGGGGTCTCCCAATATATACTCGACGGTACGTGGGAGCACAAGTCCGTACTGGCACTTATCGTCTCAAAGTGGAGGAATCACCCAACCATCAGTGAGGACAACAGTTACCAGGCTTTACGACGCCGGAATACGTCTCTAGCCTAGACCTCTAAATGTTGTGCGTTAAGTTCCAAAGCGTTGTTAGATTCATTCAATTTATTTTAAGTTGATCTTTCTTAGAAGTTTGCCTTTTGGGATCACCACGAGATGTAGATGTAATTCCTAAAATGCAATTTAAAGATGATAAGCAAACTTTTATCTCTTTTCAGCAATGAAAATCCTAGCTACAAGGGGAAAAGAAAGACACAATCTTTTCTCAAAGAGCAAAGAGCACACTGTAGATGCACTTTTCCTAAATCAAGCCAAACAAACTATCAATATGCAAATGCACATATGCATATATTTGTTTTCACTTTCTTAATATTGATGCCTAAAAAGAAAGTTGATGTATAAATCTGAATTTGCTTTCAAGTGACAAACACAAACAAGCTTCTTTTCGAAATCAAAAGGTAGAGATGATTACGACACTTTATGATTTTGAAATAAACACTCGTTTCGACACTAGAAAGTCTCAAATTCAAACCAAAGGCAAAAGTAAAAGCATAATCGACTGTCAACAGCAAATAAACTTTCTCCTAAGATCAAAATCGACACTTACGACAGATCTAAATCCAAGGACGACAGTATGACTATTCTACTTTTTCAATGGAAAACTGTAAATGATGTAACAAACACACAAAGAACATCTACAGTCTTTTTGTACAAAGGAGGCGGAATTAAGGCAAAAGAAAAGGGGTTTTTAAATAGACACACACTGATTACAGGCTGCAAAAATCAGAGACAAAACTGAAAAAATGAAGCAAAGAACCTCAGCTGCACAGGGCTAGGCTGATCAGCGCACCTGTTACACAGAGAAACTGGATTGCAGCACAGGTAGCCTTCTCAGGAACTGCGTTGAAATGAAGAATCTCTTCACAGAGCCTGCGCTGGGGCAGAAACGAGAATTCTATCTGGGTTCTGGGTCACGGTTTGCAGTTTAATCTATGTTTTTTGGCCGAGTAAAAGCAATCAGTAATGCACAATCAGAGGGTGGATTTAAAGGAGGTCTAAGAGCTATCACAAAGGGTAATCAGATCATTTGTGAATCAGCTGTTCAAATTATAAACAAATCTAGTGAATGGATTAAAATAGCAGGTGTCTACTTTGCATTTGATAATGGCAAATGCAGTTCGATTGCTACTTCTATGTTTATGAAACAAACTACAAGAGAAACACAAACAAACTAACTAGACACGATCCCCAGCAGAGTCGCCATTTTATTGTTGGGAAAAGTGTCTACTCAGAACGCCCCTATCCCACTAAGGTGTGACAGTGCCTTAGCAACAAACAAGGAAAACTACTTTCGTATTCTTCTTTATGAACTGTAAATGAAGAGGAATAGGATGAACTAACCTGTGTCTTACGCTAGTCCTTTGATCCAATCTCTCTCCTCTTTGACAGCTTCCAGCTACCTGCTCCTTCACTTGCCCAGCTTCACCGAGTTCCTGCAAGATCACAGAAGAGGAAAACTACACAAAGACATGGATTTACATTCATAAATAGCTTAGGATCAGATTTAAGCTAAACATGCAAATATAACAAAACATCATTGATACACAAGCATGTAGGAGAAACTCAAATAGTTTTATTGATATAACAAGAAGGTCCAGGAGGAGTTACAACCGATGATTCCTGATCCAGCATCAACCCCCCAGCAAAGGAATCCCCTCTTCACCTCCAACAAAGCATAAATCACCCAATGCACTGATCTCTATCTCAAAACCAATAGCAATTCTCTGCAAAGTACAAAATTCCAGCCCCCTGGATCTCTGGGATGAGGGATCCATATATAGATGTATGCAAAGAGGATGAGTCAGCTTATGATTTGACTTGTGGCTTCTCTCTGTTAGTTCTTGCTTCCACTTGGAGACTGAGAGCCTCTTACTCATCCTTGGTCGAACTCAGTGAGGCAAGTGTCATTGGGGAAGATTCTGGAAGCTTCCATTGTCTGTCCACCTCGCGGAATGACACTGCCATTTGTCATTTCCCGCTCAGCGCACCTTGGTTGTGCATTTAGGTGCGTTGCAACGCACCTAGCTAGTGTACTGGGGTGCTATGCAATGCAGCTGGCTAGTGGAGCAGCTGAAATGATCCTGATTTCACTGATTCTGAGCAGTTTCTGGTGGAGAACTTCTGGGAGAAGCTGTAATTGGTTGACCTTGTTCCTCTAGGGGTAGGAAAAACACTTTTAGGGACTTAGGATCCCTTGGTTTATGGACATTTCATGCTTAGAGCTGTAAGGCACAAAAATGTCTATAACAATAGGTTTCCTCTTTTTGCATTTTATGTTTCCTAAATGTTACTATGAAGTAATGCTTTTCGGTAAAATTAATTCGTACAGAATGAAAATTTGTTGGTCACTTTCATTGAATAGTCCAAAGGGTTATCCTTTAGTAACGAACTTCTCCAAACTTAGATTAGTTTATTTCCCATATTAATCACATAAATCATAAAAACATAAAGGAGTAGAAAGATAATGTTAACTAATTCATAATGTTCGTTAAAATATTGCCAGCCCATAACCCAAATAATTATTTCATACCAAATAAAGAAGACTCTAATTGGGCCTCTCTTTTAGGTTTAATCCCTACTATTGAGTTTGAAAATCCAAACCCTCAACACAATTCTGTAGAAAATCTTGTAGATTCACAAGCTCATGCAATGTACTAAAGCATGGGACAAGAATCTACTTCTATTTCAACCAGTAGGAAGCCAATAGATCGGTGAAAACAATATGAACAAGAAGAAGATAAATCAATGGCACATAACACAAGATGTATCTGGGGAAAGCCACTGCTCAAAACCCCGCTATTTTAATTGCATATATTAGAAATATGAGTGAAGATACAAAGCTTGTTCTCTCTCGAACAAATCCGCACAAGTATGCTCAACCCTCTCATCTCATAAGCTAGCCCTTGGCCAACACTTAGCCAATTCTACAGCTCTCCAAGCCCATAATATCTTGCATATTTCCTAGGATGAATAGCCCGTATTTAAAGGGAATTCATGCTTCCAAAATTGTGCAATCCAAACATAGGATCAATCTCTAATGCATGCATGATATTTACACTCCAGTAAATAATACAACTGATAGTGCAATGTCCTTACACTCTAGTCTCGACTGGGTCTTTCTTTGAACTGACATGCATGAGTTTCTCATGAGGGAATCTTCAGTTAACTAGAGTAGTACTAGTGCACCAACTAACTGTTAGTCCTCTATTAGTTCCTCAAACAGTTTGAAACTAATTTAACTAAACTTAACTCGGTAAACTGAGTGATCTAATTTCCAACTAAATTTAAACTCATATTGGACCCCTAAAACTTAGGGAGAACATATACATGACTACAGAAAGACTTCCAACTCGAAATTCCTAAGCTAGTTAAGTTAATTAAACTTAATTAACTATTTACAAGTTGCTATGAGAATAGAATTCGATTTGGACTCTCAGTTTACTTCAAAGACAAATTAAATTGGATTTTCTTGTTTCCATTTCCAACATTCCCTCTCAACAAGAAAGGGATTATCAGCTACCCCAATCATGTCTCTGTGAAACTCGAATTTACATCTTGACAATGCCTTCGTCAAAATGTCAGCATCTTGCTCCTTCGTGGGAATGTACTCTAACAATATAATCCACCTCAATACACAATCTCTGAGATGGTGATATCGAATATCAATATGCTTGGACTCATCATGAAAAATTGGATTTTCAGGGAGTTTGATACAACTCTGATTATCGCAGTAAATCACAATTGGATCCATCTGTTGACCAAACAAACCAACGAGGATCTTCCTAGTCCAAATGGCCTCACATGCTTCCTGACTCGCAGCCATGTACTCTGCCTCTACCAAACTGAGTGCAACCGATCTCTGTTTCCTATTGTACCAAGAAACTCTTGCTGACCCAATACTGAAGATACCTCTTGATGTGCTCTTCTTTTCAGATGGACTCCCTACCCAATATGCATCGGTGAAGCCTTGAAGCTTCACTCCCTCTATCAGTCTGTACCATAATCCATATTGGGAAGTGCACCTAAGGTATCTCAACACATGCTTTTCTGCCTTCCAATACAGCTTGGTACACCTAACCATCGCTTGACTAAGTTGGTTAACTGCATAGCACATATTTGGTCGTGTGTTCACCAAGTACATGAGTGAACCCACAAGCTGCCTATAAACAGTAGCTTCCACTACTTCCCCTGAAGTAGCATCCTCCTTCCTCTAGTTACCTGCTAAAGGAGTCTCCATGGGTTTGTTTCTCTCCATGTGGAATCTCTTGAGTATCTCATTGTCATACTTGCTCTGAGACACAAACAACTCGCCATCACCCTGCCATACCTCCATGCCAAGAAAGTAATGCATGATCTCAATGTCCTTCATCTCAAACTCTCTTGCAAGGTCTTCCTTGCAATACTTGATCAGCTGATCATCACCTATCAGTATGAGATCATCAACATAAAGTACAATAATCAATAGTTTAACTTCCACCACTATGTGGTACAAGTTCACATCCACTTCACTCTTCATGAAGCCCAACCCGGTGAAGTAGTTATCTATCCTAGTGTACAAGCACAGGGTGCTTGCTTCAGCCATACAACGTTCTCTTGAGCTGGCACACATGCGACTGATAGTCAAAGGTCTCAAAACCTTCATGTTGCTCTATGTACACCTCTTCCTCAATCATGTCATTAAGGAAGGTTGTCTTTACATCCATCTAATGTATCTGCTAACCCATCTGTGCTGATAATGCCAATATAGATCTGATTGATGAGTACCTTGCAATAGGAGCAAAGGTCTCATCATAGTTAATCCCCTCTACATGTGAAAAGACACGGACCACAAATCTAGCCTTATGCTTCTCTGTACTACCATCTACATCTTTCTTTACCTTGTAAATCCAATGGGAGCTCACCACTGACTTGTCCTCTGGTCTCGGGACCACATCCCAAACATTGTTACGAACTATGGAATCATACTCCTCCACCATGGCATCAACCCAAACTGGTTACTGCACTGCTTCATTAAAGGAAGATGTCTTTGTCACAAAACATTCTCCCATAAGAGCCATTTATCCCGTGTACCTCTCAGGTGACCTCCTCTTCCTGCGTTGAGAAGTGGGTGCTCCCACATTCTCCCTTGCATCATCCAACAATCTATCAGCCTCTCTGGTGTTCTTTCTTCCCTCTCTGGAAGACTCTGCCTGAGTGGATGCCTCCACTCCCAGATCCTTTGCATGTGACTTTTCCACATAAAAGGCTCCTCAACCTTAGGAGCTAAAAGCTCCTCATATGCATGTAGCTCAAGCTCCCTCTCAAGGAAAATTCGCATGGCCTTCTCCTCATCGAATCTAACATCCTTGCGAACCATTGTCATCCTGCTGGTCAGCAAGTACACCCAATAGTTGTGAGGTGTATTAGTGTACCCCACAAATATCCCCAACTCTCATATTGGCTCAAGCTTATTCCATGCATCTTTGGTCATATGGCAATATACCGATGACCCAAAATCCAGAAGTGACCAACATTTGGCCTCTTACTGGAATAATCCTCCTCTGGTGTCTTCATCTCAGGTATCCAATGTGGGCTACGGTTCTGAACATAAACTGATGTGTTACATGCCTCAACCCACAAGTGTAGTAGTAGGCCCTGATCATGCAACATTGCCCTGGCTACCCCTACTATGCTTTTGTTCTTCCTCTCTGCCACACCATTCCACTGAGGGTTATGGGATGTCGTCAACTCTCGTTTAATCCCTTCCATTGAACAAAAGTTCTTAAACTCATTTGAGACATACTCACCACCGTTATCACTCCGTATAGATTTAACCTTCTTGTCTGACTCTTTCTCCACCAATGCTTTAAACTCACAAAACTTTGTGAAAGTTTGATCATTTTTCTGCATGAAAAATATCCAACATTTTTTAGAAAAGTCATCAACAAATATAACATAATACCTGTGTTTGGTTGCGGATGTTGTCGAGAATGGTCCACACACATCTGAATGGACTCTCTCTAGAATAGCCTCTGCTCGACTGTCTCTGTCGTGAAAGGAAGACTCGATGTATTTTCCCAAAGTACACCCCTTGCATGTATCAACTTGCTCAAGCATACCTTTGGGAAGACCGGTAGAGATCTGTCGCAATATCTTCAAAGCCCCATGATGCAAGTGACCCAATCGCTTATGCCACAACTCACCAATGTCTTGGCTCTGCACCCTTTCTACTTTTGTGTTGTGTTATCACTCAGATTTTCCTTAGAAGTTATTGGAAAGAAGGAAAGGATCCAAGGTAACTACAAACCAATCTTTTAGACTCGGGTTCTAGCCAACCTAAGTAAGTCCAAAGAGGGCTCTCTTTTGATGATTTAGCTTTGTTTGTCGGGATATTAGGCTAGTTATGAAAATATAAGGGTGTTTTTATTTTGATTGGGTGGTGGAATTCTAGGAATAGATGGGTAGAGAAAGCCTTCAGTCCATTGGGCTATGGAGTCAAACAAAGAGTAGCTTAACCGGATCAGATCAATTGCTAAAGGAGGAATTCACAGGGCAAGCTAGTACAACAAAAAGCAAATCTGTGGGTCAAAATGGATGAGGTAATCCTAGTCAAGGTAGAAGGGAAATGAAGAATCCTTAAACCGAGATTAGGATGAGGAAAAGAGGGAGGTCAATGGTAAAGGGAAATTAAGAATCCTTCACTTTTGACCTAAGGGAAAAACTACGGAAGTAGGGGAGCAACTAAGATTTCCCAAACCAAGGTAATTCAATAGAAAACAGTGAGAATGTAAACATGTCAAAATAGAGAGCTTAAAGCTAATTCTAAAATATTTTTCTTTGTTTACTATTCAGATTTTATAAAGAAAACATGTGAATATTTATAACATGATGAGAAAATGATAATAACACGAAGCGATAATACTTATTTGGTTTCCATCGTGCACAAGAATCCTGTGAAATGTCTTTAACTTTATTTCATGATCCAGCAGCTAATCCAGACTTTATTACAACAGCTCACAAGCTTGATATGAAATGTATACCAGAAATGTCTTTGAACCCACCCCTAATGACTTCAATTTTTAATTATTTATACAAAAATTACACAAAAATATTTCATAACCATATAAGATTTATTATAGGAAATATAAAATATCTTGTTAGATTTCAAGCTACTGTGGAAGTTTTTTGTAGAGTCATGATCCGGATTACCCACAGTTTCTAGTTCATTCTGCCGACGTTTCAAACCCCAAAGGGGGTCCATCATCAGGACAAATCAGATGGACCCCCTTTGGGGTTTGAAACGTCGACAGAATGAACTAGAAATTGTGGGTAATCCGGATCATGACTCTATAAAATATCTTTTACATAAAGATAGAGACAGATGGAAAACAGATTGTTGTTGTCCCTTTATTTATGAACGAGCTAGATGTTGGAACTCAGATTTGCCTCTTGCAGTTTCTTTTGTAATTGTGTGTTGGATCTTCTTCTTATTTTCATCTGCTGACACTCTTTACCTATGTTCTGATACTCTTTACCTATGTTACCAGACCTTACCGTAGTAAATATTTTATACTTTACAGATTTACTACAGTAACTTATAGTATCTCTGTCATATTAGTCCACCATTCATCATTTGCTATTTTCATTCTAACCAATTTCCTGTACACTTCGTCAGCTTTAGTGTACTTTGCAAAATTGGGCTGGACCGTGAATAGGTGTTTCACTTCATGTTCAATATAAAAAATATTTTCTAAGCCATCATAAAGCACCTTTCCTGTAGGTAGTGCTTTTGTTGTAGAAGAGCTAGCTTGACTTCTGGCTTGTTTGTGCAGTTTCTCAATGTAATCGTCATGAGTCATTAACTTGTCATTTATGACCAGTGGGCTTGGAAGGCCTTTGTCTCTTAGAATGCCATATTTTAACATAAAATCATCTATGTCCTCCTGAATACTTTGACATATTTTTTCCAAATTAAGCATCAAGTTCTTTTTAGTAAGAACTTTCTTAATTTCCAGGATGGTGGCAGTTCTATCCTCAATTTCCAATTGCTCCAGCTGGTGCCTATTTCTGCTATTCAAAAAGTTAATCAATTGGGTTGCCTCTTTAGGTTTCTCTCCCAATTCTTCTCTAGTTTTCTGTATGGCCTCCACAGCTATTTTAACTAGCTCAGTCTATTCAAAAATGATTTGGATAGAAGGCCAAATATCATTGATGGAATCAATGATATTGGTCCATAAGATATCTTTAATATCTCTCAAAGGTTTTTCTAATGTTAAGTCCTTTTCCAGGACTTTGATTCTTTCTTCCATCCTTCTGTTTTTCCTTTCTTCTTCTTTATTCTGAATCTGTGCAAGCTCATAATTGGTTTCTAAGCTTGACATTTGTTCTTTAAGTCTCTTCAACTCAGTTGCCTGGATGCTCATTTGTTCCATGGCTTTGATCATTTCATCTATCTTTTCTTATGCTGGCTGGTGTACCTATATTCGAAGTGGTCCTTGTTACTGGCAGTGCTGTGACTGGTGGAAGTGTTGGTGCCAAGGCAATTGCTAGAGTGGAAGGCACAACTGTAGAAACTATGGGAATAACAGTCTGAGAAGTGGTCGACTCACTTTGCTTAGACTATATTGCCTTTTCCAATTCATCCTCGGTTTCCTTTAGCTGGTCATTTAGTCTTAGGACCAGGTCCATAAGTTCTTCCTCCTTTTTCCTTTCTATAATTTCTGCAGTTTGGGGATGATGGAGTGGAGGGATCTTAAGCTGCTTTTTCAAGGCAGCAATGTCATCATTCTTCTTTTTAATTAACAGTTTAGCTGTGTATATGTGTTTTATGTGTTATGCTCTCGCATTGTTTATTTTTCTGTGTTTTAGAATTCATATGCAGGTAATTTATGTACGGGGTTAAAACCTACATTTGGTATCATAGCTGTTTTGGCTTCAAGGGGACACCTTTGTTGCTGAGGGGTTTCGCTTGGGCCTGTGGTAGACCCTGTTCAGTGGGAGATCTGCGAGATCGATTCTGGTGGTGAAAGAAGATGGCGAGCAATGGAAAGATAGAGATCGAGAAATTTAATGGTCAAAGTTTTGAGTTGTGGAAACTCAGGATGGAGGATTTGTTGGTGGATAAAGATCAGTGGATCACAGTAGATCCGGGTACTAGACCAACAGGAGTATCCGATGAATAATGGAAGAAGTTGGATCGGAAGGCAAAGAGCACAATACAATTGTGTGTCTCAGATTCAGTATTGTTGAACGTATCAAGGGAAGCTACAGCGAAGGCTTTGTGGGACAAGTTAGGGACTTTGTACCAATCTAAGTCTCTGGTGAATAAATTGTTCCTGCGGAAAAGCCTATATAACCTGAGGATGAAATATGTAGACTCGGTGACAGAGCATCTGAATGCATTTAATACTTTGGTAAGTCAGTTAGCATCTCTTGATATTAAAATTTCAGATGAAGATAAGTGCATCAATTTTTTGTGTTCTCTACCAGATTCGTGGGATAGTCTGGTTATTGCAATAGATAGCAATGCGACTGCCTTGTATTTTGATGAAATAGTCTCATCCTTGCTAACGGAGGAGATGAGACGGAAAAAATATGGAGAGCCAGAATGGTGATGCCTTGTCTGTATGATGATGGTCCCAGAACAGAAACAAAGATAAATCATTGAGTGGGAGATCTAAATCTAGAGGGAGACCTAAATCTCCAGGAAAACCTATAAAGGAGGTGTGCTAGAAACGTGGAAAGGAAGGGCACTTCAAAAGGGACTGTAAATCTAAAGCTCCTGATAAAGGAAAGGGATCTAATGATGCTCCTTCTACACAGGCGAAAACCACCTCAGATGAAGGTGGGGATGTGTACTTTGCTTCTTCAAGTACACATGTAGATCATGAGGCATAGTTTATTGACTCAGGTGCATCCTTTCACTTCACTCCCCATAGAGAGTGGTTCTGTGAGTATGAGAAATATTATGGTGGTGATGTCTTCTTGGGGGATGATAGGGAGGCTAGAATTATTGGTCGCACAAAAGTAAAGTTGAAATTGCAAGGTGGAAGGGTTAGAACGCTTCCAGGTGTTCTACATATTCCTGCATTGGCCAGAAATCTGATTTCTGTTAGCAAGTTGGATGATGCAGGTGTAAAAACAGTGTTCGAGAAGGATACCTACAAGATCGTTCGGGGAGCACTGGTATTGATGCGGGGAGTTCGGATTGGAACTCTGTACAAGCTGCAAGGTAGTATTGTTATTGATGGGTGCAATAGTTCTCTGGTTCCTGAAAGTGGAGTAGAAACTCTAATGGTATCTGGAGAGAAGACCATGTTGTGGCATCAAAGGCTTGGACATATTGGAGAGAAGGGCCTTCGAATATCTCATGGTAAAGGTATGGAAGAAGGTATGAGTAATAGCTCTTTGGATTTTGATTTTTGTGAAAATTTTGTATATGGAAAGCAGAATCGGGTGAGTTTCCCCTCTGGTAGTAAGAGGGCGAAAAATATATTAGAGCTTGTGCACAGTGATGTGTTTGGACCTGTGAAGGTTCCATCACTGGGTAAGTCTATGTACTATGTATCATTTATAGATGACTTCTCAAGGAATACATGGATATATTCCTTTAAGAAGAAATCTGAAGTATTTGAAAGGTTTAAAGAATTCAAGGCTCTAGTGGAAAACCAGACAAAGAAGAAGATAAAGGTGTTGAGGACAGATAATGGTGGAGAGTTTTGCAGTAAGGAATTTGAATAATTCTGTAAGAAGTGCGGTATAGCACGGCAGAAGACTACTCCATATACACCTCAGCAAAATGGAGTTGCAGAAAGAATGAATAAGATGTTGATGGAAAGCGCAAGAAGCATGCTCAGTGGTGCCAAGTTAGGACAGGAATTCTGGGCAGAGGCAGTGGATACTGCATGTTACCTGGTCAACAGGTCACCTTCATCAGCGTTGGAGGATAAGACTCCATAAGAGGTATGGACTGGAAAGAAACCCTCTCTTTCACATCTGAGGGTATTTGGATGTGATGCATATGTACATGTTTCAAAGGAAAAAAGAACCAAGTTGGATAGTAAATCTGAAAAATGCATCTTTATTGGGTATAAGGATGGTTTAAAGGGTTATAAGCTTTGGAACCCTGTAACAAGGTTGTGTACAGCCAAGATGTGGTGTTCAGAGAGGTAAAAGATGTTATTAAACATGAAATCCAACCAAAGGAACCTGAGAAGATAGAGTTTGATCTTAAGGAGGAAGAATCAGACTCTACAGCAGAGGAGGAATTAGAAGATGAAGAGCCACAAACTCTGGTTGTGAGAAGATCAGTTCGAGAAAGAAGGCAACCAGAAAGGTATAGTCCATCTACTTTCTGTTCAAATTTTGCTTTGTCTATTACTGATGATGATCCCAGAACTGTGAAGGAAGCAGTGGATTCAAAGGATGGAAAACTCTAGAAAGAGGCCATGGTTGATGAAATGGAATATTTGCACAAAAATGAGGCTTGGGATCTAGTAGAGTTGCGGGTTAGAAGGAAACCCATTGGCAGCAAATGGGTGTTCAAAAAGAAGACAAATGCAGAAGGAAAAGTGGAGAAATACAAAGCTCGATTGGTAGCAAAAGGTTATTCCCAGGTGCCAGGAATTGATTTTGGTGATATTTTTTCTCCTGTTGCCAAGGTAACTTCTATTAGATTACTTTTATCTATTGTTGCTGCTTTTGATTTTGAGGTAGAACGGATGGATGTGAAGACAAAGTTTCTCCACAAGGATCTGGAAGAGGAGATCTACATGAAACAACCTGTAGGCTTTGCGGTGAAGGGTAAGAAAGAACTGGTATGCAAGTTAAAGAAGTCTTTGTATGGGTTAAAACAGTCACCAAGGATGTGGTATCAAAAATTTGATACATTTATACGAGGACTTGGCTTCACCAGAAGCAAACCAGATCATTGTGTGTATTTTAAATTAATTGGTGACCGTGTTATTTATCTGGTATTGTATGTGGATGATATGTTGCTAGTTGGAAATGACAAAGAAATTATCCAGGATTTGAAGACCCAATTGTCCTCCAAAATCGACATGAAAGATCTTGGTGCTGAAAACTATATTTTGGGCATGGAAATTAAAAGAGATCGGGCAAAGAGGAAGCTCTGGTTAAACCAGAGGAAGTATTTCGAGACAATAATGTAGAGGTTTAATATGCAAGATAGTAAACCGGTGAAGGTTCCTATTCCTGTAGGTGTGAGGTTATCTGCTGAACAGTGTCCCAAGACATAAGAAGAGGAAGAGGACATGTCCTGTGTTCCATATGCAAGTGCATTCGATAGCCTGATGTATGAAATGGTTTGTACTAGACTAGACATTGCACATGCAGTGGGAGTATTGAGCAGGTTTATGTCAAAACCAGGAAATGAACATTGGACAGCAGTGAAGTGGGTTTTCAGGTATTTGCGCGGCACTAATGATTATGGTTTGTGCTACCAAGGAAGACCAGGATTGGACACAGTGTTGGATATTCGTGGCTTTGTTGATGCAGACTGGGCTGGAGATCTAGATCAGAGAATATCTACAAGTGGGTATGTGTTTAACCTATTTGGAGGTGCAGTCGATTGGATGAATAAGAAACAATCTGTAGTGGCACTATCAACTATAGAGGTAGAATACATGGCAACCACTCATGCAAGTTGTTAGAAAATTATATATTACAGAGCAATGGAACACATAAAATATTGCAGAAATATAAACATAGAAAACGCATAAAACAAGAAAGACAGATATACGTGGTTCACCCAGTTTGGGCTACGTCCTCAAAGAAACAACTAGTCCTTCCTTTTATAGTATCCAGCAAACTAAAGAGATACAACCTACAGTAGATCCGATGTAACACCCTCTTCGCTATCAATCTCCTCTCTCTTTCTCACTCAGAATATAGATCTACATAGACGCAATACAATTCCGTCATATATAGTGAGGGGTTTCCTTCTAGGGAAAAAAACCCTAAATTAAACATGACTTATACCGTCAAATAATCTGCCTAATGAACGGCCCAGATTGACTAGAAATTACTAGACTTTTGCAAGGCAATTTTACATCTATTTTTGGCTTCGAGGGCGCTGCCCCCGAACCCTCGCCGGGGGACAAGTCCCCCACGCATGGAAGGGTGTACAGTCTTCCTGGGGTATACATCCGGCTGAGACATTTGAATATAGAAGATAATCAGGCTCCACACCAAACAATCTCCCACTTGGAGACTAATTATAGCAACTCCACCGCTGTTTCATTTGCTAGACAATGACGCCACTTTGGACCTGGTTGTTTCTCACCTTCTTCATCATACTTGAAGACCAATTGAAACTGAGCAGAGTCTCAGTTTTTCCCTGGTTACAACTTTTGTTAGCATATCTGCAGGATTCCGGCTAGTGTGTATCTTTTCCAACTTCGATTGTCCATCTTCCAATGCTGACCGTATGAAATTGTACTTGATCTGTATACGTTTAGTCTTGGAATGAAATGTAGATTTCTTTGCAAGATGTATGGCACTCTGGCTATCACTATATAACCTGCCCAACTCCTGCTTCTTACCCAATTCATCCAGACACTTTTGTAACCAATTCATTTCTTTACTAGCCTCTGTAGCAGCAACATACTCTGCTTTTGTTGTTGAAAGTGCAACAACACTTTGGATTTTTGAAACCCAACTAACAGTTGTTCCACCTACAGTAAATACATATCCTGTAGTGCTCCTCCTGTTATCTTTGTCACCTACCATATCTGCATCAACATATCCTTGTAGAGCAATGTTTGGACCACCAAAGCATAATGCTTGATTTGTGGTACCTCTCAAATACCAAGAATCCACTTCATCGCCATCCAATGTTCTTTTCCTGGATTTTTCACGTACCTGCTTACAACTCCCACTGCATGTGCAATATCAGGCCTTGTGTAGACCATTGCATACATTAAGCTTCCAACTGCTGATGCATATGGAACTTTAGACATATGAGCCATTTCTTCCTGAGCCTTGGGACACGCCTCCTTACTTAATTTTAAATGACTAGCCAAAGGTATACTAATTGGTTTTGCATTCTGCATATTAAACCTTTTCAACACCTTTTCTATGTACTCACTTTGAGACAATGTTAATTTGTGATTCTTCCTGTCTCTAGTTATTCTCATACCAAGGATTTGTTTTGCAGCACCCAAATCCTTCATTGCAAATGTGTTTGCCAATTTCCTTTTGAGAACATTTATTTCCTGCATGTTAGAACCTGCAACAAGCATGTCATCTACATACAATAACAATATAATATAGCTGCCATCATTTTGCCTTTTGAGATAAACACAATGATCAGAGTGACATCTAGTATAACCTTGTTCAGACATAAACCTGTCAAATTTTAGATACCACTGCCTTAGAGCCTGTTTTAAGCCATACAAGCTCTTCTTCAACCTGCACACTAGTTTCTCCTTCCCTTTTACCTCATATCCTTGTGGCTGCTGCACATATATCTCTTCCTCCAAATACCCATAGAGAAAGGTTGTCCTTACATCTAACTGCTCAAGATGCAAATCTTCAACTGCTACTAGACTTAAAATAGTTATGGTTGAAGTCATTTTAACAACAGGAGAAAATATTTCATCAAAATCAATACATTTCTTCTATGCAAACCCCTTCGCTACAAGTCTAGCTTTGTACCTCTGTTTTCCTCCATCTTCTTCCTTCAGCTTGTAAACCCATTTATTCTGCAATGATGTTTTACCTGCAGGCAACCTGACTAAGTCCCAAGTCTGGTTATGTGTTAAGGATTCCATCTCTTCTTTCATGGCTTGCTCCCACTTCTTCCTGGTTTCTACCTGCACTGCTTCTTCATAACATTGTGGTTCACCAGAATCAGTCAACAATACATAATATAATGAAGGAGAGTATCGTTCAGGGGGTCTACTTATCCTGGTAGATCTTCTAACACCACTTTCCGGTGTTTGAAGTGCTTGTTGTCGTTGTAGTTGTTGTTCTGGCTGTTGATCATTATGAGTTTTCAGGCACCATCACTTTTCCGTCAAGCACTATGTATTCTCTATTTTCTTTTTCCTGTTTCTTTTCCTGCAATTGATTCTTATGCAAGACCATTTCATTGAATATTATATCTCTTCTCCTAATGATTTTTTGATTTTCATAATCATATAAGCGATAACCAAAACCATTAACACCTTATCCAATAAAGGTACATTTCTTTGATTTTGCCTCAAGCTTTGTTCTATTTTCTTTGTTAATATGGACAAAGGCTTCACAACCAAAAGTGTTTAAAAATGAGTAGTTTACTTTTTTACCTGTCCATGCCTCCTCTGGAATACCACCATCCAAGGAACTTGAAGGCCCTCTGTTTATTAGATAAACAACAGTATCTACAGCATCTTCCCAAAATTGTAAAGGCAATCCTGCATGAAATCTCATGCACCTTGCACGCTCCATGATTGTCTTGTTCATCCTTTCTGACACACCATTTTCTTGTGGTGTTCCTGGAACTATCTTCTCTCTGCGAATTCCATTCTCTGAACAGTACCTATCAAAATCTTTGCTACAATATTCACCTCCATTATCTGATCTGAGACACTTCAACCTTTTCCCTGTCTCATTTTCAATCAAAGCTTTCCATTTCTTGAAAGTATCAAATACATCAGATTTATTTCGAATACAATAAATCCAGGTTTTTCTGGTTGCATCATCAATAAAAGTAACATAATAACAAGAGCCACCAAGAGATGAAACCTGAGCAGGTCCCCATACATCAGTATGCACAAGCTCTAATTTTTCACTCTTCTTTTCTTTCCCAACTCTAAGGAATCTGACTCTATTTTGTTTTCCATAAACACAATTTTCACAGAATTTTAAATCAACAAGCTTCAAAACTGGCAACAAATTTCTTGAGTGAAGAATCTGCATCCCCTTCTCACTCATGTGCCCGAACCTATGATGCCACAATGTCGTATCTTCCACTGTAGAGGTTAAAGCATTAACAGAATTAGAAATACCATTGCATAAATATAATGTACCAACCTTTCCTTCTTTCACTATTACCAAGGATCCTTTAGTGACCTTCCAGGTTTTATCTGTGAAAGTACTTACGTAACCTTCACCTTCCAACTGCACTACTGAAATCAGATATTTCTTCAGATCTGGAACATGCCTTACCTCCTTCAATAGCCATTGATTTCCATTCTGTTGTTTTATGAAAATTGTACCCATTCCAACGATTTTACAGGGTTTATCATCGCCCAATCAAACCTGTCCAAAATCTCCTTTAACATAATCATGAAAATGTTTCCTATCAGGTGTGGCATGGAATGAGACCCCTGAATCTACCACACAGGCATCAATAATATTTTCTAATGAAAGAATCAAAGCATCTTGCAACACATCACCTGTCACATTCGCTTCATGATTAGTTTCTTACTGCACGTCTCCTTCTTTTCCCTTCTGAAACTTGCAGTCTTTCTTCAGGTGTCCTTTCTTTCCGCATTTCCAGCACACTATCTCCGATCTGGACTTGGATCTGCCTTTTCTTGACTTACTGCAATATCCTGGGCTCTTTCCTCTTTCCATTTTTCTTCCCCTAGAGAACTTAACTTACTTGTAACTGTATTAAAATCATTTAAATGATTAGCAACAGATCCACCCTCTGACATCTTCATATTAAATAAATGCTTCATAAGAAATACCTTATTTGACGCCGAGGGTTTTTCATATAGTTTGGTTAATGCCGACATTAAACCCTGTGTTGTCGTTTCCTTTGAAATATTGAATGCTACCGATGCCGCTAGGCACAACCATATTCAGAGAATATCCCATTCTTACAAGTATGGGATATCGAGAATATCCCATTCTATGTTTGTCATACTTGTCGGCTTCTTTGTCTTTTTTCTCAATGGTAGGTACAGATCTCTCTGATACAGATAATCTTCCATCTGCATCTTCCACAGCTGGTAGTTTTGGCCATTGAATTTTTCAACACCAAACCTACCATCTTCCGCCATTACTCCCACTCGAACCAGGAACCCTTCTCTCCTGTGATTTTATCAGCCAAATATACCTTCGGCTCTGATACCAGTTGCTAGAAAATTATATATTACAGAGCAATGGAACACATAAAATATTGCATAAATATAAACACAGAAAACGCATAAAACAAGAGAGACACAGATATATGTGGTTCACCCAATTTGGGCTATGTCCACGAAGAAACAACCAGTGCTTCCTTTTATATTATCCACCAAACTGAAGAGATACAACCTACAGCAGATCCACTGTAACACCCTCTTCGCTCTCAATCTCCTCTCTCTTTCTCACTCAGAATATAGATCTACATAGACGCAATACAATTCCCTCATATATAGTGAGGGGTTGCCTTCTAGGGTAAAAAACCCTAAATTAAACATAACTTCTACCGTCAGATCATCGCCTAATGAACGGCCTAGATTGACTAGAAATTACTAGACTTTTACAAGGCAATTTTACATCTATTTTTGGCTTCGGGGGTGCTGCCCCCAAACCCCCGCCGGGGGACAAGTCCCCCCGCGTGGAGGGGTGTACAGTCTTCCTGGGGTATACATCCGGCTGAGACATTTGAATATAGAAGATAATCAGGCTCCACACCCAACACAAGCAAGGAAGCAGTTTGGTTTCAGAGATTGTGTTCAAGTATGGGGTTAGTACAAGAAGCTATAAGAATAGACTATGACAGCGAAAGTGCAATTTTCTTGGCAAAGAACCCTGCATATCATTCAAAGACAAAGCACATTGATGTTCAGTATCACTTTGTGAGGGATATGATAGAAGACAAAAAGGTGTTGCTGATAAAGGTGGACACTTTGAAGAATACTACAGATGCATTAACAAAATATGTGAGCTCTAAGAAGTTCTCTTGGTGTAGAGAGACAATGGGCATTTCAGGGCTGGGAAAATGACTAAGCTCTCTTGTGGACCCCTGGAAAGAAAACAACAAGTGGTAGAATATTGGGTTGTGTTATATTCTTTCCACGTAGTTAACAGGGGGTTTGAAGGGCACTGAAAATTTTGGTTTTGGACGCTATGTTAGGTTGGGAGGACCCACCTATGGTTTTGTGCATGATTTTCGCACATGTTTTTTGGACTCGATGGTTTTTCGATCCATGGTATTGGACGCAATGGTTTTTGGTCCATGGTATGCTTCGGCATGTATAAATATGTATTGTAACATTGAAAGGAACATAATGAAAAATCAAGCTGGTAGTCCTGGTTTTGGGATCCAGTGGGAAAATATCTGTGTATATGTGTTTTATGTGTTATATTCTCACGTTGTTTATTTTTCTGTGTTTTAGAATTCGTATGCAGGTAATTTCTGTATAGGGTTAAAACCTACAACATCTTTGGGATCATGTCCCAATTCTATTATCAGATCTTCTAAAGCTTTTATTCTGGTGTCCTTAGCTTGAGAGGAAGCTTTTTCTAATTATAGTTGTGCAGAGGTGTTATGCAATGAATTTTGCAGTTGATGGGCTGCAATGGCTTTGCTAGTTAAAGTAGAATAAACCATTTCCCCAGTCTTCTTATGTAGTTCTATTTGTTCAATAGGATGAATATCCTTTGCCAATACTTCGAAATCAGTTTTAAAGTAATCTGCCATGGATTTTGGCTGCTGTATAGTGGGCTTGAGGAAACTTGTCTGCATTTTCCCTTCCTTTATGTCAAAATCTGACATAAGTTTGGTTTGGTTGGTTGGTGCCATTTTGAGGTAATGGGCATAAGCTTGTGCTTTCAATTTCTCATTCCTCGCTTTTATTTCTTTATACTTATCCTTGATATCTAGGCTCTATTCAGAGGAAGCCCTGAAGGATGACACCTCTATGCTCTTTTGTCTTTCCAATATTGGCATATGTGAAGTAGATGGGGCCCCACCTGTTGGGATAGTTTGCATACTCTCTGTCCTTTCTTCCACTGTGTTCCCCGTGGTCTCCTCAATGAACTCTTCTTCTGCATAGGGATTCAACCTTTTCCTTTTAGCAAAGGTTTGATCAGTAGGCCTACTGGAAGGAGTGGCCTCTTCCCGGTCTCTTTTAGGATTCCTTTCCTCATTGAGAGGAGTTTGTAAAACTAGAGGGTTGTTCATGATTTGTTGAGGTTGAGGTAACACCTCTGAAATTTAAGGATGCTCTGACTCTTCTTGTTGTCCTGAAGTTCCTGCTTGGTCTGATCTATCTTGATGCTCTGATGGTTGAGTGTTGGGTTCTTGTGACTGTTTTGGTGATGAAGTCTCTCCTGGCACCTGTACAAAGGAATTTTCATCAATCTTTCTTTCCAAATCTACCCATACATTGTCAACTTCAACTTGTGTACTATCTTGGTCTATTAGAGTTCCTTCCACCCATTCAGATTGATTTGCATATTGATCAATCTCTGGGATCCTATGGTGGATGTAGGGGGATAGCTTATGCTTTTGCCTTCTGTCATAGATGAAGCTATGAGGGTCATACGGCCAGATGAAGTTCTTTTTTAATATCAATCTCTCAAGGATTTCCCCTGCCTCTTAGCCTACTCTTCTGTTGTTGCAAATAAATGGGCCTAGGTGATCCTTTATCCTTAGCTGAGCTTTCTTCTTAGTCTTTACAAAGTGGATCTCATCAGAATTGATCATTTGCCTGTAATACTCCAGAGCAAATAATCGCATGGGGAGATATTTGGGCAGTTTATAGGGAGGCAGCTCACACCCATAAATTTTGAACTCGGTATGGTTTTGGTACAAGTACCAATCCCCAACTTTGTACTTCTTGGATAACTGAAGAACTCTTTTAATATCTGCACTGATCCTGGGAGGAGGATTTCCCAATAACATAGTAGTTACTGGATGTAAAAATAAGTCAATGAAATCTGTGTAAGGATGAGGAGAAGAGCTAGAATAGTAGAAAATTGAGGTCCAAAAGATAACAGACCTAGGATTCCCTTTAGTATCAAGCTTTTGGACAGAGAAAGGGAATTTATCAGTTTGGTAGTAGAGAAAAAGATGATACAAGACTAAAGAATATTTAAATACTCTCTCGTTCTCTAATCTCATGAATTGGTCATACATCTTATCTGCAATGAATGTAGCATAGTCAAATTTGGCTGCAGGAGGTTGACCAGGGGTAAAAAAAGACATGTAGTTCAAGGTCACCTTGTCTACATACTCATTAGTGGTAAAACCCAAAATGCAAGAAATCATGGTGATGATATCCCTGCCCAGATTAGTAAAGAAGCATGACATGTAAGGAGGGGGGTCTTTTGGCCTGTATTTTTCTTCAATGAAAGTCTGACAGATTTGGGTAATTTCAGAACTGGACAGCTTTGAAGATTTTTCAAGTAAATCGGCAATGGAAAGGGGAGTGAGGTCCTGACCAGGCTGCAACTGTAACATCTCATTTATGGATTCGGCTGTAATGGTGAATAGGATTTTCTGGTCTAGGGACATTACAGCTCTCATATTAGGGTCGTAGTTTGCATGGCATTGGTGGATAATATCTGGGAAAATATGGACAGTGGGGAATTGATACTTAGGTAGGTTTGATTCCCAAAGACCTATTTTATCAGCATGGTTCAGATAATTGTCCCGGGACTTGCAGTATAACTTCAATGGGGTTTCATCAAAAGTAAGGTCCTTTATTTGAAAATCTTTGTCGGCCAAGGGAAGGTGGTCAAAATCCTTGTGGGGATGAGTAAGTGGCATGACATTTAGGGCAACGGGAGCTTA
Organism: Pinus tabuliformis; assembly: GCA_031772625.1. Lineage (NCBI taxonomy): Eukaryota > Viridiplantae > Streptophyta > Pinopsida > Pinales > Pinaceae > Pinus > Pinus tabuliformis. The sequence goes on from CM062804.1 coordinate 434,965,409, forward strand.
CATCCTTGGTTCTTGTGTATTCAAGGACGTCGGGAGAGAAATTCAGAGATCATATGGAGAACCAAGTTGTTCTAGGGTGTATTCAGAGTATTGGACCGCTTAAATTTTGATAAAAACACTCAATTTCTAAAGCAATTTAGTCCTGGTTTGATATAAACATAGGGTTTTCCAGTAGAAGTGGGTAAATACCTGGTTATGGTGGTACGGGAAATGGAATGGCACTGGTGTGTAGTCTGGATGGGGTGTGCTGGTCTGCAGTGGCGATTGGGAGTTCAGCGGCTTCTTGGAGTTGATGGTTTGAACGCAGGGTGACAGCATGAATGTGCTTGTGTGTGCATGGAGAACAAGAGGTTCTATTACTTTGGTAAAACAAAAATAATGAGTGTTTTCGTTTTATTTGCAAAGTCAAAATGTTTGGCGGGTGTGGTGAAAGGGACAGATGGCACCAGTCAATGGATGGGACATTTTGTCGTTTAGTGATGGTGGTAAGCGGAAGCGGTAATGGTTTTTATCGCATAGCTTTTGAGTGCTAGGCGGTCTTTGGAGAGGTCCGCCATTTCCATTCATCCGTCGACACGTAGCGGCGGACAAATAGTGAAACCGCTCACATCGGGTGGGTAAAGTTCGGTATCGGAGGCCGCCTGATATGAGCGTCGACCGTTAGATCTGAAAGGGTAAGATCGTACGGTGATCGAGGCGAGGATTTGATCGAGAGTTAATGGAGGGGTCTGATGGGAACTAATTGCGAATTTACGGAAATTAATAACCTCTAGGGTGATGTGATTGGGCGAGGATAGATTATTAATTAACCATAGTTTGGTTAATTAATCTCCGTTATTTGGCAGGAGTTTTAGGTTATTAATTAATCGCAAATCAATTAATTAATCCCTTATTTTAATTATTTTATTATTAAGTCTTATGTTTCAAACCTTGAGGATGGGATTATTAACATATGGGGTTTTTAACAATAAAATATACAGGAAAGGGATGATTTTTGGGATTTAATACACAAGTAAAATCAGATGTTAATATGAGATGAAAAATAAAAGTGCGCTAAGTATAATGCATTTAACATTAATTTGTTTTTCGTATTAAAACATTATAACTTAGGCTAAAGTGATTTTGTGGGGTAATTACTTTTCCTTAGTAAATAGTGAATTTACTTAGGGAAAAGGGGTTTTTGAGGAAGTGAAAAAATGATGAAGAGGTGAATGTTGATGAGGGGTTTTTAGCACCTTTGACCTTATAAGTTATTGGGTCGAGGATCCGGTCCCTCTAGAAGTCAGAGAAATGCTCTGAGCCCCTTTAACTTAAGGTTTTTGGAACTTTTACTTGTGGGAAATTAATTACAATAAGGGGTAAAATGAATGAGGAAATTAATCATGTAACCTTGTAAATGTGTCTTTGTCATCCATGCTTTTCCAAAGTAATGTAATGATGAAAGCAAATGATTTGAGCTTTTAACTTAGACATTCATCATACATAATTCTGCAACCAATCATCTACTTACCCACCTACACATCCTACCATTTTTACTTCTTTTATTAGGGTGCACTTAAACTGGCAAACCCTTATCAAACTTTTCTTTTCTTTTACAATGGAAATCTATCTAAGTCTATCCTTATTTCATCCATGGGCTCAGATTAAACTGTTGATCTCCTTTATTTACTCTACCTATCTACTTATCTGCCAAGATTATACAGTTTGGTCAGATTTTATTCTCTATCTATGAACATAGAAATTGAAAACATGAAATAGCCAGGTTTATACAATTTGACCATTCATGGATTGTGGCATAAGTGACAAGTTACACGCAATCTTTTTACTTTTCACCAAAGCAAATGGTAGTGGCATTTTGACTTGCACACTTTCATGATCTTTTCATTTTTCTTGGGGTTCATTTTTCATCTTTTTTGACCTTTTTCATTCTTTTTATCCTTTGATTTTTCTTTTAGGATATATCCTCTTTACATTTTTTAATTTTTTACAAATATGGAAAACATTTGCAGAAAGCAAAGGTATGTATATATTTCAGAGATAAACTAAGTCAATCATAAATTATGACACCTATTGGTATAGGAACATAACATTCTCAAAGAAGCACACTCCTCTAACCTCCATCTTATAGAGATTCTTCACCTGAATCCCTATCTTCTTTACTTGACCCGTGGCTATGTGTCGAAGGAATGCCATTCCTTTTGAGAAGATCACATCATAGCCTCTATCCTTGAGCATGGAAACGGATACCAAGCTCTTCTTCAGCCCGAGCACATACATAACATTCTTCAAGGTGAGTGGAGCCCCATGCTCCCTCTGAAAAGTAATCATGCCGAATCCAGTAACATTATACTTCCTTTTGTCACCCATCTCGATATGCATCTGTAGATATTTCTCCTCCAGGTCATTGAATAACTCTTTGTCGCCAATAATGTGGAATGAAGCTCCACTGTCTAAGTATCATACACTTCCCATCATTGATGGCACCATGCAAGCAATGAGGGAAAAGTCCAATTCGAATTAAGAGGCCAAAGCCTCACCCACCGCTCCTCCTGAGGACTTGTTCTTGGACTTCTTGAGTGGACAAATTGTAACAAAATGGCTTAGCTCATGACAATGAAAGCACTTACCTTTGTCATGTCTTTCTTTTTACCTCTATGATAATAATCTGATTTGGAATGGGAATCTTTCCCTTTCCCCTTCTTCACCTTAATCGCTAAGGCACGATTCTCTTCATAATCAGTCTTTGATGAAGAGCCATCCCTGGTGTTCCTCCTGATATCCTCCTGCATCAAATCCGACCACAGTCACTCCCAATCCGGCAGCTTTTCCCAACCATTGATAGAGTTCTTATAACTATGCCAACTCTTTGGGAGTCCTAAAAGAACAAGACTCACCATATCATCCTCGGAAACTGTGATTCCAACACTTCCATGTTCATCGCGACATTGAGTGAACTTGATCAATTATTTTGGAATCGTCTCGCCTTTCTCCATTTTAATTTTTCGAAGTTTGTCCTTCAGTAATTTCCATTGGTCACTATTATTCTGATACAATTCCATCAATGTTTTCCACATAGCATACAAAGTTTCCTTTCCATGGAGACTCGAGACAATGTGATCTCGAACTCCCTCAAGGATTATCTGCCTCGCCTTCGCTACACACTTCTTCCATTCAGCCAAATTCTATGTATCTGACGTTGCTAGCTTAGGAATTTCTTAATCAATGAATTCCTTCAAGTCGTTATCCTATAGCACAGCCTCCATTCTGTCCCTCCAGGCTATAAAATTCGAGTTTACTTCCAAGGCATACTTGAGCCACAAACCGTAGAATGTCATCTGTCGATCCTGAAGTATGTGTTAGCCTCTACAATGTCCTAGGCTGAGGAGGAAATCGAAAAAGGTAATTTTGAACCACTTTCAGTTCAGTAGCTAGCCCTACTGAACCATAGAGGGATCTCTCTAAGGATTTGTCAATGAATAACTGAAAAGAAATGGATTTTAGGCTAGATATATAAGTCTTATTTGAGTATTTGAGAATTTAGGGTTTTTAGTTTGTTGGAATATGGATGAGAGCAGGCAATTAGGTCAAGGTATCAAGTGTGCAGTAACGGACATAAAGAGGAGCTAGATAATCTTAGAAGAAGAGAAACACAAACATGATTTTCCAAATAAACAGAGCTTTAAATCTAAGAATTATGCCTATATGACTGTAAGGAAAACCATAAGAAGAAAGTAAAGCATGTAAAGAGAGATGATTTCATCAACTAGAAACTGATATGAAAGGAAAATAACACCATAGACTCATTGAACAAGTATTCCTGAAAAATAGTTGCAACTGCTCCTTGATTATGTTAGGGTCCCACCCTAACCCCCTTATTTATGTAATGGGATCACGTCATAGTCAAGGGTCAATATAACCCATATTAATAATTGTAAGTGGTTAACCCGCAATTAATGACGGGACCACAATTAGTTGCAAATGGGTCGTAGTATTAGATAGATGGTATTAATAAAACCCACGGTATTGATCCGTGGTATTGCATGTATGAGTCATATATAAAGGATAGAGACTCCCTGCGAGGAGCATTGTGTCTTATTTTGTAATCGAGCTCTGCTCTATCAGAGGTTTCCCCCTCGAAGAGGCAAGTGAACATTACTCTCTGAATAATAAAATCATTGATGTTCTGTGTTCTGGGTATCTTATCTTTGCATATTCTGTATTTGGGTATCGTTTCGCAGGTTAAGAGCATAACAAGTGGTATCAAAGCACTTTCCAGGGCTGGTGGGATCTCCATTTCTTAGCAAAAAAAATTTGGCTAGAGATGTGTTCCGGCGTCTTTAAACCACGGGATCTGTCGTTGAGCGCATAAACCTGCGGATTTGGGGAGGCAAGCATGCAATAAATACAAGAGGTGGTCACGTCTATTGGACTCCCTTATAACCCCTGTGGGTATCCCTTCGAGTAGTAGCGCATTAGACAGAACCGCGCACGGACTGTCTTCCACGTACCCTCTGGGTATATCGGAAGCCCCCTAGGCTCCCTTGAAACCTCACCATAGATAAACCGTCGGCCGTCTTGCGGCTACAGTACACCGAGAATAGCACTCGGAGAGATTACTGTACGATAGGGTAGTCGGGTTGTACGGCTAAGGGTACGGTCGATCCTCCTTAGTTAGAGCCCTGAAACATTGGGCCGAGTACTACTGCGATTTGTAGCACCTGACACTCCTCAAGACCATAGTTCCCTTTTCTATCAGGGGATCACACATCATCTCTTCCAGATCCGCTTGTGCAAAGGGGTGCAGCAGCAGCAGACATCAGTCCCGCAGTCTCGAGTTCGCAGATCAGCCATTCCGATCTATTAGATCCATCAGATCAGCAGCAGTAGTCTGTTCCACCGCCCAGAGCTATCCAATCCACCATTCAGATATCTCAGATCCACCAGATCGGAATCGTTGTGAAGGGTTCCTATACCGGGGTATAATTTTCGCAGGACTTTTGGCCGCATTGACATTTTGAGGAATTGGCAACTGCAGTATTGATAAGGAAGGACTAAAACTCCATTAGGAGTTTTCCAAAAAAAAAATATGAGATCTTCCGGGGCACTTATTAGTGATCTAGCCCATCAGAATCATGACGACGAGATGAGCATAGTGGTACCATTCAGTTCTTAGTGAAAATTTTTTAGGCGGTCCCAACTTTCAAAAAAATCAGGTTGGTGTATGGTAGAAACTAGAGCTCAAGCGATGGCCAATGAAAGGATGGACAAACTTGAAGAATCCATGCAAACCGTCCACGTTCAGCTTAACCGACTAAGTAGCCTGGTCGAGGGCATGATCCAGAAGGGCAAGGAGCAAGCCCACGAGGAGGTGTATAATGGCAATGGACACAATGAGGGTGAGTCTAGCCACTCTCCTCACGTCTGGCACACCCACCAACAACCCCGTTAGCGACCTCCCAAGTTGGATATGCATAAATTTGACGGTTCTCACCCGTCGGCATGGATAGCCCAAATGGAGCAGTATTTCAATCTGAATCACATCTTAGATGATGAGACTCAGCTTATTGTGGGGAGCATGTACTTGGACAATGAAAGGTGGCAATGGTGGGAATGGCATCAACGTTGCAACAAACCTTTTAGGACTTGGACCAAATTCACAAAAGCTCTTCAAGACCGATTTGACCAGGAATCTTCTTTTTTGGGTCATCTTACTAAGCTCCGACAGACTGGTACAGTGGATGAATATATTACAGCTTTTGAAGCCTTAGCCTTCCGCACTTGGGGTCTCTCAGATGTGTTCTACACGGAATGTTTTATCAACGGTCTTAAAGAAGCTATCAAAGCCCAAGTCCTACTGCACCACCCTCCCACATGGACGGAGGTTGGCAAGGTAGCTCGTAACGTGGAACGTGCATTAGTAGCCCAATACAGTCGCCCAAATTTCTCCGCTAAAGGTCACCCCCCACAGGCTCACAACATGACTCAAACACTTAAGGTCCAAAAGGTGTCACCTGTGGAAATGGCCGAAAGAAGAAAGCAAGGCTTATGTTACTACTGTGCTGAAAAATACTCCCCAGGTCATAAATACAAGGAGCCCAAATTTTTTCAAATTGATGCCACTGACTACAGCTCAACAGAGGAAGATCCACCACTTGAGGAACATGAGCCGCTAGAAGAAGACAACCAAAAGGACAATGTCTCTGACGAACCAGTTATTTCGTTGCATGCTTTGGTAGGGATTTCTTCCCCTCAAACTCTCAAAATCATAGGTTTTATTAAACATCGCCCAGTAGTAGTCTTGATTGATAGTGGAAGTACACATAATTTCATCCATCAAAAAGTCGCAGAAGCAGTGCATTGTTTTGTACGAGCAGTTTCTAACTTCCAAGTCCAAATTGCGGATGGAGGCACAATGAAATGTGAAGGCCGCTGTGAAAATGTCAAACTTCAAATGGGGGATTATCAGTTGAAAACCCACATGTTTGCCATACACATGGGGGGTTGCGACATTGTCCTCGGCGTTGAATGGCTCCGCACTCTTGGGCCAATCACAATGGATTTCCAGGAGTTATATATGAGTTTTAAGCAGAACAACTACACACATACCCTCCGTGGACTCCAGGCGGGAGCCCCCTCTATCATCAGCTCGCATAGGATGGAAAAATTGTTAAAAAAGGGAAATCATGGAGTTGTAGCTCAATTTAATGCCATCCAGGCAGTCGAAACCAAGCCTCTGCCAATTCATCCTGAGATGCAACAGATTTTAAATAACCATCTGCCAGTCTTTAACAAGCCTCATGAGCTTCCACCCTCGCGAGGGGAACATGATCATAGCATCACCTTGGTTCCAGGGGCCCAACCCCCAAATGTGCGCCCATACAGATATCCGTTCACCCAAAAGAATGAAATAGAAAAAATAATCAAGGAACTTTTGGAAGCAGGTGTCATTCGTCCCAGCATTAGTCCTTATTCATCCCCAGTGGTCATGGTGCTCAAGAAAGATGGGGAGTGGCGGATGTGTCCCGACTTCAGGGCCCTCAATAAGTTGACAGTCAAAGATAAATTTCCCATCTCGGTGGTTGACGATTTACTGGATGAACTCAATGGGGCTCAATTCTTCACTAAGCTGGATCTTCGCTCAAGCTACCACCAAATTCGCATGAAGGAAGTCGACATTCCTAAGACTGCTTTCAGAACTCATGAAGGCCATTATGAGTTCCTGGTCATGCCATTTGGTCTTTATAATGCCCCCTCTACTTTTCAGAGCCTTATAAACCACATTCTCAAACCATATCTCAGGAAATTTATCCTTGTCTTCTTCGATGACATCCTCATTTATAGTTGCACTTGGGCCGCACATCTTCAGCATGTAGATCTACTCTTGCAACTACTCCACAAGCATAAATTATTTGTCAAGATGTCCAAGTGTTTGTTTGGCATGGCAGAAGTAGAGTATTTGGGCCACATTGTGGGGCGTGAAGGTGTCAAGGTGGACCCCAAAAAGATCCAAGCAATGCAGGAATGGCCTCAACCTAAGACCTTGAAGAGCTTGAGAGGATTTTTGGGTCTCACAGGCTATTATCGTAAATTTATCCGCAACTATGGTCGCATAGCGAAGCCCCTCACCCAACTCCTAAAGAAAAATTCATTCTTCTGGAATGAGGAAGCACAACAGGCCTTTACAGCTCTAAAAAATGCCATGTGTTCCACTCCAGTCTTAGCACTACCTGACTTCACCAAATCTTTTGTCATTGAATGTGATGCTTCGGGTACAGGTATTGGGGCGGTCTTAATGCAGGAAGGGCGACCTTTGGCCTTCACAAGCCAACAACTAAGTGGGAGGAATCAGGGCCAATCTACCTACGAGAAGGAAATGATGGCCATCTTACATGCAGTCGAGACCTGGCGACCTTACTTATTGGGGCGACGTTTCCAAATCCGCACAGATCATCACAGTATTAAATATTTTTTGGAGCAACGCCTATCCTCCCCACAACAAAATAAATGGCTCGCCAAAATGCTGGGATATGATTATGAGATCATTTACAAGAAAGGGCAAGACAATAGTGTAGCAGATGCATTATCTCGCCAATTTTAGGAGGAAAGTACTCTGCTAGCAATTTCCCTCCCCATTCCAGAATGGATTGAAGAGGCTCGCAGGGAATGGTTTTCACACCCCGGGCTCTCCCAACTCATTTCTCAATTGCAGGTAGATCCAAATTCCACCAATGGCTACTCGTGGCAGGATGATATTCTTCGCTACAGGGACAAAGTCGTAATATCACCAACATCCACCCTCAAAAGTCGCATTTTGGCAGAATTTCACTCATCTCCCATTGTAGGACATTCGGGCTTTCAGAAGACGTATGCTCGCACCAGAAGATCATTTTTTTGGATAGGCATGAAAAAGGACATCCTTACTTTCGTAGCAGAATGTGATGTCTGTCAACGCCACAAATGGGAAACCGTCAACACACCAGGCACATTACAACCATTGCCCATTCGGGCATCAATTTAGACGGAGGTTTCTATGGATTTCATTACAGGTCTTCCAAAGTCAGGGAACAAGTCAGTCATCATGGTGGTTGTGGACCGACTGTCGAAGTATGCTCATTTCTGCGCCCTACCCCACCCGTTTACACCAACTTTGGTCGCTCAACCTTTCATGGATCAGATCTTCAAATTCCATGGCATGCCCACTTCTATTATGTCCGATCGCGACCCGATCTTCACCAGTAATTTTTGGCAAGAACTCTTCAGGATACAAGGCACTCAACTAAAACTCAGTACTTCCTATCATCCGAAAACGGATGGTCAAACCGAAGTCGTCAACAAATGTCTAGAAACCTACCTTAGGTGTTTCACTTCAGAAAAGCAACACCTTTGGGTACAGTGGTTACCTCTGTCTGAATGGTGGTATAACACCAAATATCATGCCACCACCAAAATGACTCCCTATGAAGCAGTATATGGTCAACTCCCGCCTTCACCTACTTCGTATCTCAAGGGGTGCTCAAAAGTACAAGCAGTGGAGCAACTCCTACAACACCGCGCAACCATGCTCGCCCATCTTAGAGAGAATCTTCATCAAGCTCAGAACCGCATGAAGCAACAGGTAGACCAACATCGCTCAGAGCGCCAATTTAAAGAAGGGGATCAGGTCTTTTTACGGCTACAACCATATAAGCAAACATCACTCAAAGACAAGGGGTGTCAGAAACTATCTCCCAAATTCTACGGACCATATCAAGTACTTCAGCGCATTGGAGAAGTGGCTTACAAGTTTTCCTTGCCACCTACTACAAAAATCCATCCAGTTTTTCATGTCTCATGCCTCAAGAAAGTGATTGGGAACAATTGCAGAATTCAGACCAGTCTACCTGAATTGGACGAAGAAGGGTCCATCTGACTTCAACCCGAACAGGTCCTAGAAACACGAGACAAGCAACTGCGCGGCCGCATGATTAAGGAAGTCCTCGTCAAAAGGAAAGACACCTCTCCAGAAGATGCAACTTGGGAACCAGCCACTATTCTTCAGCAATTTCCGCAACTTCAGCCTTGAGGACAAGGCTAGTCTTAAGGGGGAGGGCATGTTAGGGTCCCACCCTAACCCCCTTATTTATGTAATGGGATCACGTCATAGTCAAGAGTCAATAAAGCCCATATTAATAATTGTAAGTGGTTAACCCGCAATTAATGAGAGGACCACAGTTAGTTGCAAATGGGCCGTAGTATTAGATATATGGTATTAATAAAACCCACGGTATTGATCCGTGGTATTGCATGTATGAGTCATATATAAAGGATAGAGACTCCCTGCGAGGAGCATCGTGTCTTATTTTGTAATCGAGCTCTGCTCTATCAGAGGTTGCCCCCTCGAAGAGGCAAGTGAACATTACTCTCTGAATAATAAAATCATTGTTGTTCTGTGTTCTGGGTATCTTCTCTTCGCATATTCTGTATTTGGGTATCATTTTGCAGGTTAAGAGCATAACAGATTAGTTGTATAAAAACATAAGGTACAAGTCTCTCCACAAAAGTCCAACCTTTCTCACTGAATGATAAATCATACATATAGACTCAAAACAACCATTTCTCCACCTTCAGGGGTCGAATCCCTAAGTGGTGGATTAGTTCCCAATAATCTCTCAACAAACAAGAGAGTGTAAGAAGGTCAAACACAAAAACAACCTATCATGCCTATTAACTCAATAATTACATCATAAAGTCTTTAGAATATCCAAATTACATCAAAAAACCAAAATTTGGCAAAATTGAAGTGAAAAAAATAGCTACAGGTATAAGTGTAGCGCATTTGGCTATAAGCGTAGCGCATTCAGCTATAGGCATAGCGCCACCTTGAAGACAAATTTTGGAGGCCTTTTGGAAGTCAAATTTAAAAAGTAAGAGAACGGTCAACTATAATTTTCTGTCTAGTTTCCAGATCAACTTCAATTTTTGGAAATGGACCATGGAAAGGCCTTCAAAGATCAATTCTCCTGAGGTGACTCTATAAGCGCAGCGCCTGCTCCAGAATAGTGGCACAAAGTGACTTTTTCACCCCTTTTTTGACTTTTTCTCCTCACCAGTTTGTTGGCCTTCTTCAAAAAGTGGATATTTGAGATCCTCAGGGAAAAATCTATCCAGCAATATAAATTTTTGGTTTTTGGAGCTTTGAGATGAAAGCGTAGCGCCAAGGCGTTGCGCTTATAGCTTTTCTTGTGTTTTTAAAATAGTGAAAAATCACCAAAATTTTGAAAATGACAAAATTTTCTCCAAATCTCCTCAAAATTGATGAGTGAGGCTATAATAGGATATGCTATGCCATGAGGGAGGCCTCAGCAAGTAAATCAATCTTCTCCTTGTCCTTTTGACCAATTAGGTTTTCCTTGAGTTTTATCTTCGAAGGCTTGATTCTGACTTGAGATACTTTGTTTCTTGTATAGTAGTGCATATCCATATGCCTCTACAAGTTGTTGTTCTTGTTTGCCTTCATGAGGAGTTGCTCTAGGTATCCATTTACCTTATCAGGCCAATAAACCCTATCTTCATTGACTTTTCTAGTGATTAGGTCATCTACCATAATCTGTTCTTTTGGTGGAGAAACCTCTCTTTATAGCTCAAGGGCTCTTTTAGATGCTCTAGTTCTTGGTCTCCCTAATGTACTTTGCTTTCCTTTACCCTTTGACACTTTCATTTCAGCCACTGCTTTTCCCTTTGCATCTTCTTTCCTTGAAGTAGTTGCTTGTTTGTCTTGAATCATTTGGTTCACCTTTAGTTACATATTCTCTTAGTGCAGGCATGCTATTACAGAATTTTCCTCTATCAATTTTCCTTCCAATATCTTGATCTCAGCCTCCTTATCCCTTATGATCTGATCTTCAACTCTGCCCTCATATCCTTTCTCCATAGTTGACACATTTGTAACCGGATAAGAGGACTCCTCATGCTGTGTGAAAACTGTCTGTTTACCTATTGTAGGCTTGGCACTTTCAACATTCCCTTGAGAAAACACAAGCCTATCACCTCTAGAATATGTCTGAGACACTTCTACCCTATCTTTCTTTTTGGTTAGTCTGCTTGAAGAAGCAACCTCTTGTTGCATTGGTGAGCTTGAAGGTGTTGTTTCATCACTAAACCTAGTTGAAGAAGATGGAAGGAAAAGTGGAACTTGCAAAATGGTCCTAAGACAGATTTTCATGTGCTAATTGATGACAAACTATCACTTTCACTAAGCCATGATGAAACAAACTAGTATAGTGATTCTCCCCTTCCTTTTGTACCTTTTCTGCCATTTTGACCAAACTTTTGTACAAGTAATAGGACAATTTGATTTGTTGTACAAGGTGAAATGCATCAGAAGTTTCATGTGATACTTATATGCCTTCACATGTGAAATACTTCATGATCATTTTCATGAGAGGGGTGTACCTTTCCAACAAATGTCTGAATGGAAAAATATATGTTGGAGTTGCCTTGTATTGTGCCTTTAGGTACATCTTGTAGTTTCAAAGGTCAAGGTCTTCTCTTTTGAACCATATTTCTCCAATGGAATCCCTATAGATGCAGAGATAATTTGCCTTGAAACAGTGAAATAAAACCCTGTTATGGTCACTTTGTCCCTTTTAAGTTTGGTGGCAAAAGCACTTTGTCCCTCCGACAAAAAGTAAGGCAGCCTACATCTTCAAATGATTTCCTAATGAAAGGAGATGATAACACCTCATGGGTTGATGTAGGTTCATGTATGATGACATGTCCTCCTCTATGCTTCCTTTTTTCTGAGGTTTCATACTCCATCTCAGCACTTAGCTCTTAGGATAGCAACTAGGGTTTTGACTGTGGGAAAACAAGGGATTTTCAATAGCTGTGAGGGAGTTTGGGGAAAATGAGGGGGATAGGGATATGAAAAAATTCCAAGAAAATTTGGGGTGATAGTGAGGGAGTTTAGGAAGCTAGGGAAAGTGGAATTACAAGATTTGGGTGAGTGGAAGGTTTCCAAACAAAGAAAACACAGTCCTGTAGTTAAAAAGGGTGCAGTTTGTCTAGGGTTTTGGTAGAATTGATGAATTTTGGGAGTGGGTTTGATGGAGGATGTTTGGGAGGGTGTATTTAGGATAAATTATGGTGTGGAAGAAAATGGATATGAGTTTTAGTAACAAATTTAACAAGAGAAGGATGAAAACCTTGCTAACTACATTCAAAACCCTAGGAGGTAGACATGAGACATAATAAGCATAGATGAGGGAAATGAAAGAAGTTTGAACCTTAAGATAGATTACCAACCTGTTTTAGCAGTAGAAAAATGTCACCATGATGGAGGAAATTGCTGCAGATGGCTCACAATCTTGGAGAGATGATGGAGCAGCTACCTGGTATATGCGTAGCAGAAACAGGGTTATTTGCGTAGCACAGTTTCAGAAATCGAGTTTTGGATGCAACAAACTCTCTTGGCATGACAAAATCACCTTGGTGGGATGAGATGGAGTGTTGGAAAGTGCAATGGGAAAATGAGGAATGAATGAGAGTGAGTGATGAGCCTTTATAAGTGGAGAAAATCGATTTTCCCTTTGTACAATGATAGTGGACCCACCACAACAGTTTATACTTTGAACTTGACACTTTAATTTTTTTTGGATATTATGATGATATTTCATTTGAGAGAAAAAAATAAATAAATAACATAACCTTTAACCTTAGTTACCAAACTAATCTCTATTGTTCCTCATAACATGAAATTAAATGGTAAAAAGACCAATTTTCAGGAATTACATCTAGTGACCTAGTGGTGACCTAATGATGACTTATTATGTGGATTATGAACAAAATGAATATGGGACTCTACTAATGATGATTTGACTTGACCAAGATAGTGTCCTTTTACCATGAGACTGAAAGGAATAATATAGACTGACCTTCTTAACCGGTGATCAAATTTTTATTGAAAAACTTTTTGAAACTAAAATTTGACGAGAAAACCCTAAAAAATAGCTATGTAAAAGCACATTTGATCATTGGTGACTGACATGACTTGACAGGCACTAACAGTATGTATTGCAAATTCGAATTTCATTCGTAACCCAAAACTCAAAACTTTGAAATCTCCTCTAGTATATTGTCTTCGACTCTAATACCATGTAGAAAATCATGTAGAGTCACAAGGTCATGCAATGTACTAAAGCACGGGGCAAGAATCTACTTCTACTTTCAACCAGCAAAATCCAATAGATCGATGAAAACAATATGAACAAGTAGAAGATAAATATATGGCACATAACACAATATGTATCTGGGGAAAGCCACTGCTCAGAACCCTGTTATCTGTATTGCATATATCAGAAATATGAGTAAAGATACAAAGCTTGTTCTCACTAAAACAATTTTGCACAAGTATGCTCAACTCTCTCAACTCACAAGCTAGCTCTTAGCTAGCACTTAGCCAATTCTGTAGCTCTCCAAGCCCATAATCTCTTGCATAATTCCTAGGATGAATTGTCCATATTTAAATGGAATTCATGCTTCCAAAACCGCACAATCCAAACATAGGACCAATCTATGATGCATGTATGATATTTACACTCCAGTAAATAATACCACTGATAGTACATTGTCCCTGCACTCTAGTCTCATTTGGGTCTTTCTCTGAACTGACATGCATGAGTTTCTCATGAGGGAATCTTCAGTTAATTGGAGTAGCACTAGTGAATGCACTAATGCACCAATTCACTGTTAGTCCTCTATTAGTTCCTCAAACAGTTTGGAACTAATTTAACTTAACTCAGTAAACTGAGTGATCTAATTTCCAACTCAATTTAAACTCATACTGGACCCCTAAAACTTAGGGTGACATTAAACGTGACTACAAAAAGACTTCCAACTCAAAATTCATAAGCTAATTAAGTTAATTAAACTTAATTAACTATTTACAAGTTTCTATGAGAATAGAATTCAATTTTACTTACCAGTTTAATTCAAGGACAAATTAAACTGGAATTTCTTGTTGTCATTTCTCAACAAATTCAAAGGAGAAGATACCAACTATAGGCCAAGAAGTTCAAATTGTTTTAGGGAAATCTTTAAACCAAATCTAAAATAATTGGAACTAATGCAAATTTACAACCCATGAAGCCAATGACATTGGTACAACCCTTCCATTCTCTCGAGAACTCTAGCTAGTCAGAACCAAGAAAAAACTTAACTCCACCAAGGACACTCTAATAAGCTAGAAACACCACTAGCAAGTCCTCCTTGACCTCATTCTTTTGTTTGCCAACAAGTACAATTTAGTATTTACTAAAAAAACCCTAACTTTAGTGCCTCCTTTGGAATCAAACCTTAATCCTGGACTTCAAAATGCTCCAAAAAACCCTAATGCATTAAGACAAAGAGATAAAGAACAAAGATAAAACAAGAGAGAGAGACTAGTGCTTCTCCTCTTACACCTTGTTGAGTTGAGCAACGAAAGCATAACCTGCAAATAGATTTAATTGAAAAAAATAATGGTGTAAAAATTCCTTGTAGATTCAAATTATTTATGTAATTTGTTAAAACAAAAGACTTGAATCTACTCTACTCATCAGCGGAAACAATTAATCGATCGAGAAATCATGAAGCATACAAGAGAAAGAATTCAATCAACACATTACACAATGATTTCCTGGGGAAAGCCATAGCTAAAAATCCCTACTATCTATATGTTGCATTAGTCAGAAAATATGAGAAGATTACAATGCTTTTCCCAAGCCCAAGCAACCTTTGCACTATCTATATCTATCTCACATCGTCATAGACAAACCTTGGCCAATACTTGACCAATTTTTATTTACCAAGTCCTTATTTCCTTGGGAATTAACCCCTATTAATTAGGGAAATTCTTCAATTGGAATTGTGCAATCCATCATATACCTTCCTCTAACTGTATGCACCACCTATACAATTTGGATGATTATACAACTAATAGTACATTGCTCTTGAACTCCAATCTCAACTGGGTAACTCTCATATCTCACATGCATGAGTTATTTACGGTTGAATTATCAGTTAACTAGTTGAACACATAAAGCAACACCCCACTATTAGACCTCTTGTTGAGTTGAGCAGCAAAAGCATAACTTGCAATAGGTTTAATTGTAGAAAATAATGGTGTAGAAATTCCTTGTAGATTCAAACTACTTACGTAATTTTCTAAAACAAAAGACTTGAATCTACTCTACTCACCAGTGGAAACAATTAATCGATCGAGAAATCATGAAGCATACAAGAGAAAAAAATTCAATCAACACATTACACAATGATTTCCTGGGGAAAACCACAGCGAAAAACCTCTACTATCTATATATTGCATTAGTTATAAAATATGAGAAGATTACAATGCTTTTCCCAAGCCAAAGCAACCTCTGCACTATCTCTATCTATTTCACAGCTTCCTAGACAAGCCTTGGCCAATACTTGACCAATTTTCTTCTTGCCAAGTCTTTATTTCCTTACGTTGTTTCCTTGGGAATTAATCCCTATTAATTAAGGAAATTCCTCAATTGGAATTGTGCAATCCATCATATGCCTTCCTCTGACTACATGCACCACTTGTACAATTTGGATGATTATATGCTCTTGAACTCCAATCTCAACTAGGTAACTCTCATATCTGACATGTATGAGTTATTAATGGTTGAATTATCAGTGAACTAGTTGAACACATGAAGCAACACCCTACTGTTAGACCTCTTTTTGAGTTGAGCAGCGAAAGCATAACCTGCAAATAGATTTAATTGTAAAAAATAATGGTGTAGAAACTCCTTGTAGATTCAAACTAAATGTGTAATTTGCTAAAACAAAGGACTTGAATCTACTCTACTCATCAGCAGAAACAACTAATCGATCGATAAATCATGAAGCATACAAGAGAAAAAAAATTCAAACACATTGCACAATGATTCACTGGGGAAAGCCATAGCTAAAAACCCCTACTATTTATATATTGCATTATTCAGAAAATATGAAAAGATTACAATCCTTTTACCAAGCCCAAGAAACATCTACACCATCTCTATCTATCTCATAGCTTCCTAGACAAGCCTTGGCCAATACTTGACTAATTTTATGCTTGCCAAGTCCCTATTTCCTTGCATTGTTTCCTTGGGAATTAACCCCTATTAATTAGGGAAATTCCTCAATTGGAAATGTGTAATCCATCATATGCCTTCCTCTGACTACATGCACCACCTATACAATTTGGATGATTATACAACTGATAATGCACTGCTCTTGAACTTCAATCGCAGCTGGGTAACTCTCATATCTCACATGCATGAGTTATTTATGGTCGAATTTTTAGTTAACTAGTTGAACACATGAAGCAACACCCCATTGTTAGACCTCTTACTAGTTTCTCCATTAGTTGGAACTACTTTAACTAACTTTAACTCAATTAGGAAGTTTAAAGGTTGTTGTATAAGCGAGTTTGGGAAACGTTCTTCTTGCGTGATTCCTTGGCGACTGGTTCAATAATGGAGTCTTAACCTAACCTGTCTAGGGTTTAGGTTTTCCTCTGCTGCAGACGCACTGTTCTCCATTAGCTCGTTTCGGGTGTCACTGTCCTATTGCGGGGCAGTGGGTTCGGGAAGAATGGGTGCCGAGGGGTCCAGTGGGACCCCGTCGTTCAAACAAGTGGTAGCGCATTCGCAACCACAGAAAGCTACGGTGGGAGTGAGAATCGAGGGTCTGAACAGTAAGATGCTCAGCGGCAAGAGCAACAGGGAAAAAAAGCAGCCACATTCTGACAAGACAGACAAAGCCGCAGGCGCTAGGAATACAGTAAAGGGAAACACTGCAGACAAACAGGACAAGAATGATGACCGAAAGCAGCCATCAGAAAATGAAAAGGAGAAAACCATAAACGACAAAGAAGGGAAAGGTAAAGGAATAGTCTATCCGGAGAAGGAGGGGGAGACAAACGCAGACCCCAAAAGAACCCACGTGAACAACAGTGCCTGCAAGCCAAAAAAAGAAGACAGTCTGAGGGTAACTATCAACGACCCTGAAATCCAAGCATACAGGGATCACATGGCGGAACATGCCATCATCTGCAAATTCATGGGCATCTGGCCCTCTGAGAGAACCCTTTGTCAATGGATACGACAACAATGGAAACCGAAAGGGGACGTGCAGCTGCACTTAGGAGCCAAAGGTTTTTTCACAGTTGTTTTCACCAGTTTAGAAGACAAGGACAGAGTGTTTGAGGGAGGCCCTTATTTTCTAGCAGCAGCCGGGCTCTACATGAGACATTGGAAGCCAAACTTTGTACCAGAGAAGGAAACTTTCACTCAAGTGCCTGTCTGGATCAGACTCTTCTCCCTACCCATCGACTATTGGGGTCTTAATGCACTGAAACAAATCGGAGACAAGCTTGGCACCTTTGTCAAAGCCTCAGAAGCAACCATGCAGAAAAGATACACCACCTACGCGAGAATTTGTGTTGAACTAGATGTGTCAGGAGCGCTGCACGAGGGGGTTTGGCTTGATTACAGGGACGAAGAATACTTTCAGGCGCTAGATTACGAGCAAATACCCTTCAGATGCCGGAAATGCCACGAGCATGGACATCTAGTAAGGGACTGCCCCTTGAGCAAAAAGGAGATAGAAGAGGAAAAAACACAGACTACCAGAGATAAGAATAACTTCATTAAACCCAAGAACAGGCAGAGAGCCATCAGAAGGAAAAATGGTAAAGGAAGAGTAGATAGGAACTATTTCAGCAACCCCTTTGAGGTTCTTGACCTAGAGACGGACTCGGAGGAAAAGCAGCACACTCCCCACGGAAACATGAGGCAAGAGAAGCAGGGACAACCCACAGAAGAAGAAAGGCCGGATGCAACAACAGGAGGGGAGGTCCTCATGGCCGACAGAATCGTCGAAACGGAGGAGGAGACAGATATGCAGACAAGTGAAGCAGGAAGTGAGGACTGGGAGCTGGAAAACACCCTCGCAACGGATGGAATGGACCTAAAGGCGCTGGTGGCAAGCTGGAAAGCCAAGGGAATGGAAGCAGTCCCAGAGGAAGAAATAAGGAAGGTTAATGACCTGTTTATCGCACGGCAGAAGGCACTTATGGAGAAACAGAAAGGCAAACTTGGAATAATCAAGGGAGGTTCTCCACACTACCAATTGCAGTTGGGAAGAATTTCCGGCCCAAGACACAAGCGCAGACGGGGCCGGAAAACAAACACAGAGCAGCTACAGGAACTTGGCGAAATGTTAATCAATGCTGGCTTGATTAGGCAGCTAGATGAGTACTCGTCCTTCCAACCAAATTGTTAACTATGAAGGTCATCTCTTGGAACGCCAGAGGAATAAGTGGTCAGGCCAAACAGAGGGTCCTAAAACGAATAATGGGGAAGTATAATCTGGATATGCTGTTTCTCCAAGAAACCAAATGCAACAGTGAACTCATAGGCATGCTACGAAGGAAGATAAGCAGGAATCTTGAAGTTATGGAGATTGAAAGTAAGGGACGTGAGGGAGGCCTAGCCACCTTTTGGGATACTCGAAGGTTTCATCTCTTAACAGCTGAAGCCAGCAAGCACTACCTGGCTTTGGAGATGCAGCCAACAGGTAACTCTTCTTCTTTCATCTGTATTAATGTCTACAGTCCCCAAAAGATAGAAGATAAATTTTGTTTTCTAGATTCGCTCACCAAACTTATAGAAAGACAACAGAATGCCAATTTCATCCTGGGGGGAGACTTCAATATGATAACCTCCCTCCTGGAGAAGAAAGGAGGCCTAAGAAAACTACACAGGGATGGAGAGGCCTTCATAAGCTTCATAGAGAATGCAAAACTGGTGGATGTTTATCCCAAAAGCGGAAAATATACCTGGAACAATAGACGGGGGGGAGATAGGCTCATTGCTTCTAGATTGGACCGTTTCTTAGTTTCAGAGAATCTGATACTGGAAGGAATAGACGTAGAATCAAACATCCTCCCCAGTGGAGGATCAGACCACTGGCCGGTCTCTCTGGCAGTTGAGATTCAGGAGACTCCCAAAAACAAACCCTTCCGGTTTGAAAAATTCTGGATAGAACATCCCTCTTTCCTAGAAATGGTAGAGAAATGGTGGAAAGAGCCCACAAGGGAGGAAGGATCCAAAATGTTCACTCTGCAACAGAAACTAAAAAACATCAAACTTAAACTGAAGGAATGGAACAAACAAGTCTTCGGAAATATCTTCCAGGAGAAAGCAATTATCGAAGAGAAACTGGAACTAATACAAAAGGAAGGCATGGAAGGCCGCAGAGAGGAGGAGACAAGCAAACTAGAAGAGGAACTCACGCAGCAATGGCACACCAGGTGCAAACAGGAAGAAACTCTATGGAAACAGAAATCCAGAATTCTTTGGCTGAAAGAAGGGGAGCAAAATACAAAGTTCTTCCACAGATCAGCCATGGATTACAGAAGTGCTAATAAAATCCTGGAGTTAAAAGATGAGGAGGGGAACCTCATAAGAAATCATAATGAAATCTCAGCCTCCCTCAGAAATCACTTCAGCCTCATAGCGCAGGAACCAGACATTGATAGGGAGGAAGCCATTTCAAAGATCACAGAAGTAATTCCCAGAATGATTACTAAAGAACAGAACTGGTCCCTCCGAAAAACAATTACAATGGAAGAAGTTGAGGAGGCTGTCAAAAGCATGCCCAATGATAAAGCTCCGGGCCCGGATGGCTTCACCATCAACTTCTACAAAGCATGCTGGAACATCGTCAAGCAAGATATATGGGAAATAGTGGAAGACTCCAGACGCTCCAAGACCATTCTTAAATCCTTAAATTCCACCTTCATAGCTCTTGTTCCTAAAATGGAAGCGGCCAATACTCCGGAAAAATTCCGGCCTATAGCTCTTTGTAATGTCATCTATAAAATAATTTCAAAGGTCATTGCAAACAGGTTGAAAGCTATCCTTCCGGGCATCATATCTCCAGAACAATCTGGCTATGTGGAGGGAAGGCAAATCATGGATAATATCTTGCTTGCGCAGGAGATGATTCACTCTCTTCATTCCAAAAAAGAAGCAGGTATGCTCATGCAGCTTGATCTCTCCAAGGCTTATGATAAGGTTAGCTGGTCCTATCTGGAAGCTGTGCTTGTAGCATTTGGATTCAGCATTCAGTGGATCAAGTGGATTCTAGCCCTCATCAAGTCACCTAAACACTCCATCCTTGTGAACGGGGTTCCCTCAGCTCCCTTCCAACCAACCAGAGGCATTAGGCAAGGCGATCCCCTCTCCCCCTTTTTGTTTATCATCCTCATGGAGGGACTTGGCAGACTAATAACAAGGAACAACGAAGAAGGCATCGTCAGAGGCCTTCAACCCATTAGAGAATGTCAAGCCACAACCCATCAACAATTCATGGACGACACCATGTTACACGGTATCCCTACTGTCAAAGAAGCCTTAGCCTTCAGAAACATTCTCAATCTTTTCAGCCATGCCTCAGGGATGGAGATCAACTTCTCCAAATCTACTCTATTCTTCTTCAATACTCACCCTTCCATTCAGTCTCACCTCTCCCGTCTCCTTGGGTTCAAAATTCGATCCCTTCCCTCCAGATACCTTGGTGCCCCCCTCACGCTGAAACCTTGGCAGAAAGGGCACTGGGAGAAAATTTTAGCTAGTTTGGAAAGGAAAAGTAAACACTGGACTCACCGAGCTTTAAACTTTGCAGGCAGACTAATTCTCACAAAGGCGGTTTTGCAGTCAATTCCTCACTATATGCTCTCTATCCTCCCGGCACCAAAAGGGGTCTTAAACCAAATTCGCGCCATTCAGCGCTCCTTTCTGTGGAGCGGAAGCAGCGAGAAGAAAAAATGGGCTCTGGTGGCCTGGGAAAAGCTATGCAA
This sequence comes from Pinus tabuliformis, assembly GCA_031772625.1. Taxonomy (NCBI): domain Eukaryota; kingdom Viridiplantae; phylum Streptophyta; class Pinopsida; order Pinales; family Pinaceae; genus Pinus; species Pinus tabuliformis. Next base: position 434,986,803 of record CM062804.1, read on the forward strand.
ACCAAAGAACAAGGGAGGGCTAAATCTAGTTGATCCAGCAACAGTAAATAACATCTGTGGAGCCAAGATTTGGTGGAAATGGATCTCAGATACGAGTCTTCCCTGGGCCACTCACTGGAAAGAGAAGTACATGCCAAACAGCAACAATCTAGACATAATCAGGATGCAGATCACCCGCAATGGCTCACCAATCTGGAACCACGCTCAGGCCAATAGAAGCATAGTCCAGGATCATAGCTTCTGGGAGATAAGGAATGGCAACAATGCTCTCTTTTGGGAAGATGCCTGGCAACAGCTTCCCAAGTTGGATTCCCCTCTTCTCCTTCCCTTGAAACAAAGTCAGCAAGAGGCAGGCAAATTCACTGTAAGTCAGTACTGGTCGACCAACAATGCTGACCAGGATTGGAGGCAGTGGACAGCTTTTGATTTAAATAACAATGATCTCCCTCAGGAAACTCTACAAGATTTAAATCAACAAATTTCAAAAAGGAAAATTAGAACTGCAACCGAGAACGACAAGCTCAGATGGGGGCCCAAAGGGAACGGGAACTTTTCTCTGAAAGAGGCCCGGAACATCATAGATGAGGAAGGACCACCAAATATTCTACCCTGGGCAACTAAGGTGTGGGACAGTTTGCTTTGGCCGAAAATAAGAACTTTTCTATGGCTATTAATGCAGAAGAGGACTCTCACCTGGGAAAACCTTATGAAGAAAGGCTTCAGTGGACCATCCAGGTGCCCTATGTGCACTAAGGAGGAGGAAACAATGAACCACCTCCTTAACTCCTGTGAATGGGCTTCTACGCTCTGGGAATGGATGGAAAGCATTCTCGGAGCCTCTGACCGGAACAGGGATTCAATACAGGAAACTATCTCCAACTGGAGAAGCAAGTTCTCCAAAGTGAACAGAGTGGAAAGCATCTGGAAATCTGCCCCCGGCTTTATAGTTTGGACCATCTGGAAAGAACGCAACCGCAGAATCTTCAGAGAAGAAACTAGAAGCCCAGAATTTGCAAAGGAATCCATCTCAACAAATATCAAACAGCTCATACAAGCCAAATGCAAAGCTGCAGCTGAGGAAAAACCAACTATTCAGGATTTAAGAATCTTAAAGGCGTTTCAATTGGAAACTGTGTGCCATCAACCAACAGGGGGAGGTTCTAACCAACCCGCTTCAATTTCTTCGATGTGGCAACGACCTCCTATGGGCAGCCTGAAAATGAACTTTGATGGTGCCTCTCGGGGAAACCCTGGTATAGCAGGTATTGGGGGAGCTGTCCGAAATCAAATAGGGGAAATCACTCACATGTTCTGCAGAGCTTTAGGTGAAGCAACTAATAATGAGGCCGAGTTTGCTGCACTTGAGCAGAGTTTAAAAATCCTAAAAAATCTCAGAAGGGGAAATCTAATAGTCGAAGGAGACTCTCTTCTGGCTATCATGGCGGCTAAACGCCTACAGACAGGCACGGCCATAAGCAAAGCGACCAAACATTGGAGGCTGGCCAAAGCAACGGAAAACATAGCTGAGCTAGTTATGGGGATGAAGGGTCTTATCTTTCAAACAACCAGAAGAAAAGCGAATGGTCTTGCTGACCATCTGGCAAACTGTGGAGCAGACAACCCCAACATAGCCATTGACAGATGCTGGCGGGAGTTTGACGACCCAACCATAAAGGAAGCATGCATACAACTGGCAGCGAAAGATCTTACTCAAGCTACCCAACCTTAACCGAGGATGGCACTTGGCAACAATCTCGAAACTACGAGAAGACAGGTAAGGAGTGTCAACCTGAAACCATCAACGGGCTGATTGAACATAGGGGGCGGTGGTACTCCCGGCGGCAACAGCTCCTGCAGATTGGAGATCATAACGATTTAAGCGACGGGATCCGGCACATCAAACACTGTCCTTTCAGCACGCACGGAAAGGATTTGCATGGAAAGGAATCACCACCATTAATGGCAATTCTGAGTGGAAGACGGTGGTACAAGGCCCGAAGGATCAGCTTCAGGCATGATAGCACAGGGAGCATACCCACCCTCACGCACCACCACCCTTTGCGAAGGTTTTTACCACACACTTGGCACCTGGCTCGCCCACCTTGCAGTTACATCATGAGCTCCAATTCCTCCAGGGACAGGCCCGCTTGTGCGACTCCTCAGATCACCTACCAGCAAGGTACCACCACTATCAAAAGCATTTACTCTGATCCCCTGAGGAAGCATCACTACTATCATTATAAAAACAGGGGCAATTGCCCTGTTCTCCTTATTGTTCTTAACGTCTGTGTTGAGAGTGGTTCCGCCTACAATTCTGGTTCAACTCGGGCAAGCCACGAGAGGTTCACCATGAAAGAGGGGAGCAGTCGCTGCGAGGCGGCTAACAGGGAACTTCAGGCAGCAAGAAGTGGCTACGAAACCAGGACTGCAACCAGGATCAAGCGCAAAATGGCAGAATTGGAGGCTGAGGCAAAGCGTGAGGAGGACGGTCGCTCGGAGATGGAGATCGCAGCTGAGGTCAACTGGGTAACAGACCCCGGCACGCCTGCGAAGAGGGCCACACAGTTTGTGCGTACCAAGGCGGAATGCTGGCGCATGAAAACCTTAATTGCTAAAGCGCTGGAATCAGTCACAGAGGTTAATCTCACCACTCAGGTCAATCTCACCACAGAACAGATGGCCAGGATCACAGATTACAACAGCTCCCTGGACAGCAAATTAACCGCGGTGAATGAATCGATCAAAACCCAGAACCGTCTGATGATGCTGCTCATCCAGCTTCTCAAGAACTCCATTAACACTGCTCCTGTGGTGCAGCCTGCCACTTCCAACGTGAACTACGCTGCTCAGCCATCGACCTCTGTAGCGTTTCAGTCTGCATCCCTGGAAGAGCTGCAAGCGAGGATCGACAGCCAAGTCAAGAACAGTGGCTTGGATACCACCGCCCAGATGGGTAATTACTACCTCTAAAGTCTTCATGTCAGCCCCTTTCCTGACTCGCGCTCTGGCTTCTCTGTTATCTTTTTACTCTGTTATCTCGGCTTTAGTCTGTGTTTGTTGCTCGGCTAATACTTCTACCATCGACTCACGGTAGCTCCTGTGGTCTAGAAATGTTTTGCTCTGTCTATCGCCACCCTGCGTGGTGTGCCTCGTTTTGGTGTAATTGTAACACGTCTTCTGAGCAGGCGATTAGCCCAGGAATATTGTACATCCCTGCTCACACTGCCTTTGCAGTTTTTTGTATTATACTTGTTATATAATATAATCTTCTTACTTACAAAAAAAAAAAAAAAAACTTTAACTCAATTAAACTGAATTAATTAATTACAACTCAAAATAAACTCAACTAGGGCTCCTATAAAGTAGGAGACACTCTATATGACTTGTGACTCAAGTTAGACTCTGAACTCAAGTTATCTTAACCAACTAAGTCAAATTAACTTAGTTAACTCGTACAAGTTGTCTTGTGATGTGGAATTACAATTTTTCTCCTAATTTAATTCAAGGGAAAATAAAATCAAGATTTTCTTGTTGCATTTTCAAAAAATGGAAAATAAACAAAATAGAAAAATAATCAAACACAGAAATTGACACAATGTTTTATGTGGTAAAACCCTCCTTCTGAGGGAAACATCCACAAGGCAATGATAATCAATATTCTATTAAATGAAGGGAGATTTACAAAGGCCAACTCACAAGCATACATTATCAAAACATTCAACACACTCTCCAATTGTTTATTTGTTTTCACTGCCTCTACAGACTTACTTGGATAAATAGCAACTTGTCAAAAAAAAAATTAAACCTATTCACAGCTTTTGAAGTAGTTACAAAAGAAATTTTTTACATGAAACGAAATTGTTCATCTTATATATTTTTTTCTAAATTCGTATTAGAAAAAGCAGTTCAAATGATAGGAACCAATTTTAACTACTATCCCAAGAATATAGGGAAATAGTTGGCAACTGCTAACAATATCCACCTTGACAACAATTATATCATGCCCAAAATATTCATCACCTTCCTTGCAAGCTAAGAAAACTTTAGGCACCATTTCAATTTCCCTAACAAAACTTGTTTTGTGAACATGTTTACACAATTTTGCTTTGTATACACTTTTACCAGAGCCACCGCTCCACCTTCATCAATAACTTCTCTTACAAAATGGTATTTTATGGGTATATGTTTTATCTTACAGTGATAAGTTGGATTCTTAGCCAAATAAATAGCACTTTGACTATCACAAAATACTTTCACCTTATCCTGCATCCTTCCAAACTCACCCAGCAAGACTTTTAACCAAATTTCCTCTTTGCAAGCATGTGAGATAGTGATGTATTCTACTTCAATAGTGGATAAAGCAATTATGTTCTAAAGCTTTGACATCCGATTAACAACTCCACCTGCAAGAGTAAAGACATATCCAAAAGTGGATCTCCTCTTGTCCAAGTCACCTGCAAAATATGAATCAACATAACCACAAACTGAATCACTACTATCATTATAGGTGATACAATAATTACTTGTGCCCCTAAGGCACCGAAGAACCCATGTCATTGTTTCCCAGTGCTTTTTACCTAGATTTGTGATGTATCTACTGACAACACCAATTGCATGTGAAATATTTTGCCTTATACTAACCATCGCATACATTAAGCACCCTACTGCATTAGCATATGGTACATGAGACATGTACTTATTTTCTTCATCATTACTAAGACACAAACTTGAAGAAGCTTGGGAAGCTAAAGGGATTTGAACAGGGTTCACATTATTCATACCAGATCTCAAAAGTATTTTCTCCACATATTTCTGTTGAGATAACCACAGCTTACCCCTTTTTTTGTCTTTGTGTATCACCATGCCCACAATTTGTTTTGTTGTTCCGAGATCCTTCATTTTGAAAGTCCTAGCCAACTGAGCCTTTAACCTGTTAATCTCAACCATGTTTTTGCTTGCTATAAGCATATCATCAACATATAACGCCAAATTAATGAATATGCCATTTTCCAACTTTTGAAAGTAAACACAATGATCATACTCACTTCTGGTAAAATTGTAGCTCATCATGAAAGAATCAAACTTCCTATACCATTTCCTGGGAGACTACTTTAGGTCATACAATGACTGCTTGAGTTTGCAAACAAACCTTTTGTTGTGATTTTGAACAAACCCTTTTAGTTGTTCCATAGATATATCCTCATCCAAATCTCCATGTACGAATGTTGTTTTCACATCTAGCTATTCTAACTCTAAATCAAGTAATGCAACTAATGCTAACACAATTTGAATTGAAACAATTTTAACAATTGGTGGAAAAATATCATGGAAATCAATACCTTCCTTGTGAGAATATTCTTTTGCAACCAATCATGCTTTGTACTTCTAGCTAGTATTATAGACGTCTTTCTTTAATTTGTAAACCCACTTGCAACCAACAACCTTCCTGTCCTTAGGAAGTTCCACCTGATCCCACATCTTATTTCTTTGCAAGGCATCTATTTTCTCTTTCATTGCTACTTTCCATTTATCACTATCGGATACTCCATTGCTTCCTGATAACAACTAGGTTCTCCATCATTAGCAATTAAAGCAATAGATGTAGCAAAATCATCATACCTTTTAGGAAAAAATCTAATCTGTGTAGATCTTCATAGATGTTATTTCAGTATTTCCTTAGTTTCTTGAAAAAAATTGTATCTTAATCTTCTTTTGCAAGAATTTCTTCATGATCCTCCTCCCTTGAAGATGACTAAGTTTCTAATTGAATTTGTTGAATGCGTGGTATTTTTGCATGTTTCAATTCACCATCTACATCAATATTATGAGTGACTATTCATCAAATATGACATCTCTGTTAATGATGATTTTGTGGGTAGTAAAATCCCACAATCCATATCCCTTTACTCCATCACCATATCCAACAAAGATTAGTCTTTTTTATTTTAGATCTAACTTAGAACATTGATTCTTTGGAATAAGAGCATATGCATCACAACCAAAAACTTTAAGATTTAAATAATCATAAGGTTTTATGCCTTGGCCAAAATAGCACGATGTAAGAACTACTTTTGCCCACAATTCCTATTGCAACTTGGCATTACTGAGAATACTCCTTACTCTCTCTAGAAGAGTCATTCATGCGTTCAGCAACACCATTTTGTCGAGTATAAACCATGGTTTTATGTCTTTCAATCCCAACATCCTTACAATAATTTTTGAATTCCTTTGAACTAAACTCGGTTCCATTGTCAGTGCTCAAACATTTAATTGATCTGCCAATGCTCTTTTCAACCAAAGCTCTATACTGCTTAAAAGCATCAAATACATCGACTTTTCTTTTCAGTAAATAGATCCACACCTTTCTAAAGTAATCATCTATAAATGTTACAAATTATAAAGATCCTCCAAAAGAGACTTTCAGAGGTGGTCCCCAAATATCTGAATGGGTATAATCAAGGATACCTTTACTAACATGTTTCCATGTTTTAAATCTTTGTCTAGATTGCTTTCCATAAATACAATGCTCACAAAAATTCAAATTCAGATATTTCAAGCTTGGAAGTAACTTATGATCAACCAATACCTTCCACCCTTTCTCACTTATATGACCCAAGCGTTGATGCCATAAACAAGTAGAATCACTTGCACCTTTAGATGTCATTGTTGTATTTTATAACCAACATAATCAAACACTCCCAAAGATATTAAGTTATCTTTAAGCTCATGTCAAGCTTATAAAGGTTCCTAAACCTTTTGGCCTTCATGACTACCAAGATGCCTTTCGATCCCTTCATAGCTCCACCTTGACCTATACATTTATACCCAACATAATCCAACACTCCCAAAGATATTAAATTATTTTTAAGCTCAAGCACATGCCTCACCTCTGTTAATTTTTTAATAATACCATCATACATTTTAATCTTGATACTACCAATCCCATTAGTTTTGCATGTAACATCATTACCTATGAAAACCACACCATCATCAATAGATCGGTATGAAGAGAACCAATTCCTATGAAGACACATGATGGGAAGCACCAAAATCTAGCAACCAATTATGTTGATGTTCAAAAACAGTAGAAGTGGACAATACGTCATCAACAATACCTTCACTTGTTTCAATCGAATTAGCTCCCTTTGTAGAGTCATTTTTAGCAACTTATTCCTTTCTTTTCCAGCAATCCTTCTTAAGATGCCTTGATTTGTTACAGTACCAACACTTTAACTTACTCTTCTTGCCTCTTGACTTCGATCTTGATCTGTCTCTTAAATTTTGATCTTTTTCTTTGATCAACCTCTAAACACCATTGCGTCTAATGTTGAAGTTTCAAGGCTAGATTTCTGTCGAGTTTCCTCAAACAACAAAGCTCCCACAACAGCATCAAAATCAATGGTATCGATAGAACTAAAACTAATAGAGGCTACAAAATGATCCCAAGACTCGAGAAGAGAACACAACAATGTAATTGCTTAGTCTTCCCCTTCGAGACTTACATCTATTATAGACCACTGACATAAAAGAATATTGAAAGAATTCAAATGATCAAAGATCTTTGTACCTTTCTTCATCTGCAAACTGTATAATTGTCACTTCAAGTAGATTCCATTTGTCAAGGACTTCGTCATATAAAAGCTTTCTAACTTGGATCCATAAGCCTATTGTTGCTTTCTCTCCAACAATGTTAAACAACACATCATCTGTGAAGCACAGACAAATAGCACTAAGTGCTCTTGCATCCATGTCCTCCCAGAAGCACAGACAAATAGCACTAAGTGCTCTTGCATCCATGTCCTCCCAGTCTTCTTCATCCATGTCCACAGGTTTCTTTGCCTTGCCCAGCAAGGCCCTTGCCACTCCTTGTTGCACGAGCATATCCCACATCTTAACATTCCATAGCTCAAAGCTATTACTCGCATTAAACTTTTCGATTTCAAACTTCTCACTCTACATCTTCACCATTAACACAAACATTTCCCAAAATCTCCCACAACAGCATCAAAATCAATGGTATCGGTAGAACTAAAACCTAAGTCACCTGACACATGGATTTGAGATTCGACGGATACAAGGATTCGAGTGTCGGATACAGACACGTTGACCCCCCTGGAAAAGGGCACGTTCAGATATATATATATATATATATATATATATATATATATATAACCTAAGTCACCTGACACATGGATTTGAGATTCGACAGATACAAGGATTCGAGTGTCGGATACAGACACGTTGACCCCCTGGAAAAGGGCACGTTTAGAGATATATATATATATATATATATATATATATTAAAAATTAGATATTTCTTACACAAATTCTCATTCATAATACAAATTCATTGATTCAAACATAGATCTTCATCCAAATGTAAGTTTTACAAAGTAACATTATGCATACAAAATTACAAATACAATTGTGAGATAAATGATAAATTATGAATTTACAATACATATTCAATTCATCAATGATCCAATAGGAGAAAGACGAAATAGTAAGATAAAGATATTGTAGTTTTCTCATTAAATCATCAAAATCAAAATGTGTTACTGTTTGCAATGCCAATGGCAAATAGAAATAGCAAATACAAAACAACTACAACTACAAGTATACAAGCCTCAAGACAATAGGTAGCTCATGACAAATGAGTCATCAATCCTCATATCATCAAATTCAATGTCATTGTCCTCATCATCATCGTCATCACTACTCTCCTCTGTTGCATTCTCCTCCTTTGTATCCAAAGTCATCTCTGCCTCTGCTAGTGTGGAGGATGACCCCTCTATAGTATCACCATCATCAAATCTGACAGGCTCTAACACTTAATTGTTGCTTGAATCTCCTTGAAAATGCCCCCACACCCTTTGCTCCTTGCTCCCAAACACCCACAGCAAACTAAACAAGTGAATGTGCAAATAGAATGGGGAAATACGCCTTTATAACGTCGTGCAGGTTCTTGATTTCTGGATTCGTGTCCGAAAATCAAGACACGTTCCGAATTCGAAATGTCCCGATTTTCAGGCACGAATCCACTCGAATCGTGTCCAATTCGTCGGAGTCAAGAAACGTAGGGCCTGGGGGGCAAATCCAGTTTCATAGACTAAAACTAATATAGGTTACACAATGATCCCAAGGCTCACGAAGAGAATATAATAGTGTAATTGCTTAGCCTTCCCGTTTGAGACTTACATCTATACTAGACAATTGACATAAAAGAGCATTGAAAGAATTCAAATGACCAAAGGTCTTTGTACCTTCCTTCATCTGCAAACTATACAACTGTCACTTCAAGTAGATTCCATTTGTCAAGAACTTCGTCATATAAAAGCTTTCTAACTTGATCCATAAGCTTTTTGTTGCTTTCTCTCCAACAATGTTAAACAACACATCATCTGTGAAGCACAGACAAATAGCACTAAGGGCTCTTGCATCCATGTCCTCCCAGTCTTCTTCATCCATGTCCACAAGTTTCTTTGCTTTGCCCAACAATGCCTTTGCCACTCCTTGTTGCATGAACATATCCCACATCTTAAGCTTCCATAGCTCAAAGCTATTACTCCCATTTAACTTTTCGATTTCAAACTTCGCACTCTACATCTTCGCCATTGACACATACTTTTCCCAAAGTCTTTGATAGCACTTGTTGAGTTGAGCAACAAAAACATAACCTGCAAATAGATTTAATTGCAAAAAATAATGGCAAATAAACAAGATAACATAATACTCCACAAAAATCAACAGTGTTTTACATGGTAAAATCCTCCTTGTGAGGGAAACATCCACGAGGCAATGATAATCGGTATTCTTATTATTCAAGGGAGATTTACAACGGCCAACTCACAATGATACATTATCCAACCATTCAACGCACTCTCAATTCGTTTATTTGTTCGTATTGCGCCTCTACAAGCTTACATGGATAAATAGCAACCTATTAAACATGTCCACTACTTTTCAAGTAGTTACAAAAGAATTTTTTTACATTTAAAAAAATAAATAAATAAAATTGTTCCTTTTATATGTTTTTTCCTAAACTCGGATCTAAAAAAACAACCCAAAACATAAGCTCATGTATCATAATTTGTGTATCATAATTCAGTTCGTGTTACACAGTACGAAAGCTCAACAAAACCAAGCGAAGAAGGAGATGAACAAAAATTGGAAGGATTGTCCTTTGGGCTATCTATCTCACTCGTACAAGTCTAGTTGGGGTTCCTTCTTGTGGCAATGAAAATCAAAGTTACAATCAACCCAAAAAGCCGAGAAATTGAAGTGTCAAAGAATCTACTAAAATAGCTAAGTTCTTAAGGAAAGAAGATCTCCTATAATGAAGTGAAGCCTAGAAAATACACTATATCCAAGCCATATATGAAGAATTTTGGAGATCACAAGTAAACCGAAAACACAAACCTGTGATAAGTACCAAAATAATGAAGAAGACCCGAAATATATAGCAATATATTCAATTTGACCAAAGTTGACCTTGTAAAAAAGTGATGTGACATGGTCTTGGTGGGTTCATTTGGTCAAGGGTCTAGGTCTCGAAATTTGCCAATTGAAAATTCTATAAGAAGAAAAGTTTTTGTGGGTTTTCCTCTCAGTTTGAAGAGGTTTTGGCCCTGGCTGATCGCCTATATCTTGTGTCCTCTTGTCTCTTTGTCCTTTATGTTTTGGTAATTGTTTGATGAAAAAAACACCATAATAATCAAGTTGAAGAAGAATCTAAGTAAGAGAAGTAAAATGTAATCACAAACAATTATCATCAAAGATAAATGAATCATTTTGCTCATTTAGCTACTATCCCAAGAATATAGGGAAATAGTTGGCAACTTCTAACACATCTCTAGCCCACATGTAAAGAAGAATAAGCATAAGTGTGCAATTGATGATGATAATGATTCTCTCCTTCCTCTAGGTTTGTAAAAGGTAAGGGGTCTACAATGATAAGCAGACCTAGTCCACTACGAGCAACTTACAAGACACAAGTAGGTCCACACATGTGAAGCACTCTAATCCAAGTGGCATGTGTCAAGCTCCAAGTTAACAACAATCAACATACAAGCCTCTAATACTTGAATGCTACTCCCAACATTCTAACACTCTTCCTCCAAGGCTCCAAAGATGTAATGTATCTCCAAGGTCATGTACCTCCTCAAAGACTACCATACCTAACATGTCCACTCCCTCAAGCCCAATCGAAGCCTCCATGCAAGCAACCATGCAACCCCATGTTGTCTAAGGTTCAACACTACCTTACAAAATGTCTAAACTCCTCCAATGCAAGGTATCCACATTGACATTCTCAATAACATTATCAAGTATTTTAACACAATTATAAGTTGTGTAAGTGTTCCATAATTTGTAAGTAACTACCAAAGTCAGATGTATTGAATAGATCTATTGCAAGACACTATTAACAAATACCTCCACATTGATCCAAGAAAACACCAAACAATCACCCAATTATATATCTCATAATAGCTAATAAGCTAAAAAGTTTTAGCAATGCATATAAATATAAAACCAAGAACCAATTGTATTAGTGCCTTTCATATCAATTATAATGGATATACATAGAACTCCAGTTTGCTTTCTGACCAAAGAAGATACAATGGAACACCAAAGTTGTAAACAATAATAGTGCTAAGAGAATAGGTAATATAGCACAACCAGTATTTTTTTATCATAAAAAATTTACAGGATCATGATGCTCCCCAACTTATCATTTAGGGTGAGTACTATGATTATAATTTGTCTTCTAACCCATCGGACAATCATGCATATGAAAAGTCTTGCATTATCTTCTAAAACACACTGTATCTGTTCACCTAATCAAGTATAAATACACCAGCGTTGACATCATATTACTATAATTTGTCTTCTATCCCAACAGACTACAACGTATACAGATATTGGCCTATGAGCGAATCACCATTTCAGTTGTTTTTACTCATTCTCTAACGTCCCACGAATGTTTATTTCCATACAAATGTTGACCCATAAGTGAATAAGAGTGACTCACTTTAAGTTGTTGAAGCAGGCTGCAAAACATAATCGAATTACTGATATTAGAGGCCTATTGTAGTAGCAAGAATTTCGAATTACTGATGATTTATAGTTAGTAAAAGTTTGTTGTAATAGCAACAATTAGTAAATATTGGAGTTAATTCCTTCCAATCTTTAAAAGCTCATTCTTGAAATTTCACAACAAAATATTAAGCTAACACGGTGAGTATGTTATAATAAAGGAATTAGTAGATATCCACTTAATGTCTTTGTCATTCAGGGCTCAACTAGTTGGTAAAGCAGGGGTGATGATTTCCCCCACACTAAGCTTCAAATAGTGCCACAAAAAACGGGCCAATTCATAATATCATATCACCTGAATTTTCTTTGTCGAGATTGTCCCTATATCAGTGCAAACACCGGAATCAGTGACTACTTATGTTGTCAACAGACATTTCTAGAATGTTGACTACCTTTTATAATTTATTCCATATGATATTATGTCCACATCCCAAATCGAGATTTTCATTTGGACCCTAAATCCATGTCTGCTTGAATCCTCTATGAACTGTATTTATCATTTTATTCTTAATAGGAATGCATGACAATTAACTTGATTGAGTATGAACAGCCTCCTCTTGGTTCTAGGCAAAATTTTCTTTAATATGGTAAAGTTAAAACCAATGCAATTTCCACCCTCCCCACCACATGGTAGTAGTTCCTCAGTTCAATATGCCCCAAGTTCCTCCTGACCTACTAAAAGCATTTAGTTTATGTTACTCGGTGCATTCAGTGTTCGCAGATTCAGTGCAGATTGATAATGGAAGATCTATAACACAACTTACATAGCTGTCAGTTCTTTAACTCGGTTAGATAACTACATGTGAGCTGCTTAGAGAAACATAATGTGTAACTCGGTTAGATAACTACATGTGAGCTGCTTAGAGAAACATAATGTGAAACATACTCATGATCAACAAGATTAAAAATGGACGACCTGCATCTATATCAGATACAAAACAGAGTAACTCTAAACCATATAGCATACACACCTCTGATAAAATTACATACACGCATGCTAAGTTTATTACAGGCCCCAACTGTAAACTTCAGAAAAGGCTTACATTCTTAAACTATAATACTACAATGTTTTCTTAATGTTGAAAACCTACAAGTTTTTGGGGTGGCGGAGACGAGTAACAGAAGAAAAGCACACGAGAATATATACGACTTTCGCATTATTGTCAATAACTTAATGCATACAGCTTTCACATTGGGATACAACTTGAAAGATACCATTTCAGTTATGAATCAGAAATATATTTCAAAGTGTCTGATTTGTATCAAACATGTTGAACATCTACACAGGTTAAGATAACATAATTTTACTTTTAATTTATACTCAGAACGTAAAGAAAACTGCAACAGAATCTGAAACAATCCTGACAAATGTTGGCGCCTTCGACGAGTTGACTTGAAGAGCTTAACTTCTACCAGTCCTTCTTGATCTCAAAAGAATAACTCACTTCAAGGTGACATCTTCGATCATCATCTACAAACTGTACAGGACATGTTAAATTTTTCCCAAAACCTTCAGCGAAGAAAGCAGAACACGTTTCAACTATCTCCAAAAACTTAATCTTTGTATCATACAGAACTTGAGCGGTAGTTTTGTTGGATGAGAAAAAATTGCATAAAACATTACTATGTGTATTCATATCCCTGAGTTACAAACCTTTGCTTTGGCTGTATAAGATCCACGAGCAAGAGCACCAGATGGAGCTGTCTCCTCTTCCAAAACATGTACATATGGCTCTCGCTGAGGACTAAATGTCCCCAGCATACAGTGAGTCTGGTCAACTGCATAGACCAATAGATTGTCAGCATACTTTGAGACACTGTCAAAACAAAATTCATGCTTAACCACAAACAAATTTAAGAACCTCAAGTTAACCTACCTGGAAGTCCAGATTTCCAAACTCTGCTCTCATATACTAAACCAGAAACAATGTTATGGCGAACCATAAAGGTAAACTTCAAACTGTACTTGCAACCTTCCTTTAAAGTAAAGGCTATGTCACTGGCACTTTTCTGAAGAGGTAACGATAAACTTATTTCTTGATGGCCATAAGGTACGATCCCCAAATAGAGAAAAGTAACTTCTGGCTCCATTTTCTCTGAAAATACAATATGAGATTAACCATGTTTAGAGAATAATCCAACTATCAGCCAATGCATGAACATAAGCAGTACATATTATAGTAACCTTCAATGAAGTTGTAGTCAATGCAACCAAGCAATTGCTCCTTCCACCTTCTAAGGCTTTCATCTTCCTGAAATGTAATGCAAGCCAACGATTCATTAATGCTTATGACTCTCCACAACCCACTCCACATCAGCTCAGGCAAAATTCCCAGCAAATCATAAGAGTTAAATACAATGTGCAGTGGACAAAACTCTATTTTGTGTAGCACCGTAAATCATGACAGTATTCCCTTGGCAAGGCAATATTTTAAAATGTTCTACGAAAGCACCAGACCATACTAAACAGCATGCATATAAAATTTCAAAGGATATTTCAAGACAGGATACAACGTACACAAAAGCAGCCCTGTAATTAAATAAAGGAATAAGAACTAGTAACGGACCACTTTGAGCCACCTGTCAATATAATCCGACCTTTTCCTTGTAAATATTAAGATTTAATAAAGAAATTGGAAACAAATGAAAGATTGCAATAAGGAAGTAAGTCTTAACGGATAGGCACGAAGCTGCCAGGACTAATGATCATGCCACACAGTAAAAAAATAAAAATGTTACTGTAATTAAAATTCGGTAATAAAATCAAGAAAAGGGAAATATTGTGCTCCCCTTCGGCCAACCATACAAATAGGGGCATGTAAATTCCAAAATTGACTTATGGGAATAACCCAAAGTTATGAAGATATGACATAAAGTCCAAAAAGTCAGCGGGAAGTGGACTACATGAGTTCCCAGGTGAGCGTGAGTTATTCATGCGACACTTGGCAAGTGACGTTATTTTGACAAATTGATATGGAGGAAAAATGTTATTTAGTAAACAACTTCATTCTTAAGAAATTATGGTAAACATGCAACCGCCATTAGAAAGAGGGATGAAAATGCAATTGCAAGGAACTCAACACTAGGAACCTACAAATTGAAAAGCGACTTTCCAATGAGAACTTTCAGCGAAAGCAACAAATTTAAGTCAAGCAATTAAGACTGTAAATGACATGGAAGCTAAGGGAGCATAAATTCAAGCTCACCTTCTTGGGTCAAAAGGAAGAAACCACCTAAGCAATTTCTTAAAGCCCTCGAAATTAAGCATGCAATTGAAAAAATTTAAGGCCATTTACAAGGAACATGTCACTAATAATAGCATTATTTCCCAAGCATTTGTTGATTTTTATAAGTTGGGATTTCAGCCGAAGGAAGATTTGCAAAAGAGTTTGAAGGAGCATAGCCCAACCCAACTCTTCTTTCATAAATTATATAAAGAATTTTGGGATTTCAATGGGGCAAACTTATTGAAGGTGTATATACTATAAAGATACCATCCAATTCAATTTATCAAAATTGTCCACCAAGAGAATAAGAAGCTTATAACATACACTAAGAGTCTAAGAGTAATCTATAGTTGGAACCCATCACTCTACTTAATGTATATTACAATATTTTGACCATAGATCTAACATGGTAACTCAAGTGTATTTGCTTACGATTGTTTGGCTTGAACATTGGCTTAGTTCAAAGCAAACATATCACAAGCATATTACGTTGAAAATTATATTACAATATTTTGACTATAGATCTAACATTGTAACTCAAGTGTATTTGCTGCCAATTGTTCGGCTTGAACATTGGCTTAGTTAAAAGCATATTACATTGAAAATTATAGTGATCTAAAGGGGCAACAAACAAAGAATTCTTTGTTTATTAAAGTTGATTTCAAGAAAAGCCAATAATGGAGTAAAATAGTCATTTATTCTAAATACGTTTGAGGTGTTAAGCTTTATCAATAAGTTGTAAAACTGCAAATGATTACACTCCTTGTCAAAAGTGATATTGAGACCAAACATTCGAAGAAGTTGACCTTACTCAAAGTATGTTTGAACCCATTTGCTACCAAACATTAGTCTTGGAGGTGCTCTCTTGCTATAGCCTACTTCCAAGTTGAAATAAAAATATTATATTTATTCAAAGACATTATTAACATAACAAAATACAAGAATAAGTAATTTTCTCTAATACTTATCCATTTCATCTCTTGAGATCAATCATCACAAAACAAAGTTGCCACACAACCATATGTTCCCTATGCTAAGGTTTTGACTAAATAAAATATTATATTTATTTAAAGAAATTATTAACAAAACAAAGTACAAGAGTAAGTAATTTGCTCTAATTATTATAATTTTAAGGTCATGGCTAAGCCAAACATCAAATTAGTGTATGGGACCCCCTTGTTTGTGGGACAAGGGACCCACTTCCGCATAGCGATTTCATTGCTAAGTCTACGAAGGCATACATACTCTACCCCCTCTAGTTTTGAACCTATAACCTCTTAGGAGGAAATACATGCTCTTAACTATTAGGCCCACTCAAATTGTATCCATTTTAGCTCTTATAAGCAATCATCACAAAAGAAATTTGCCACTCAACCGTATGCCCCATGCTAAGGTGGTGACAAAATAGAACAACCAACATGCAACATTATTTTTTTCTCTTGTTTCCTTTCCATCATGGCACTATCTATGCAATTAACCTAGCATCTAAACAATTTCAAAAACCTCACTAACAACTACCAATGTGGGGACAAGAATAGAATTTCAACATCTAGCCTCAATAATAAAATTTCGAAGTCAAAGCCTCTTCGTTTGGAACCACAGTTGCATAGGAAATGCTCCAATGAGTTGGGGAACCTATTCCTCACATTTCCTTGTTTCTAGGAACTTTGGAGCTACATCAAAACACTCAAAACTACTAGAAGCAATTCTAAAAGCTCCAAAAACATTGCGGGATCTTCTAGACCAGGATCAAACCATTCCAAAAGTTCCCAATCCATTCTTGCGATTAGGAACTTCTATAGAGTCCTAGCTTGTAGCATTCTCCACCACGCATGCCCAAAAACCATTACCAAGATCCTTATTCACGTCATATTTCAGCACTATGTCATTGCTTTTTGGCCCACAAACAACCACCAATGCCCGAAATCATTTTCATCCGTTTGTGCTTGGAGACCCTATGACCCAAAAGTCACGGAAGTCTTGGAGGGTAAAGCAATCTCGAGACTATGGAAGCTTCAACTATTGCATGGTACTAGCTAATGAAATCAAAGGGATAAGTATAAGATCAAATTTGGTAAGGGTGGCTTTTGTACATCTTGCACATCATAATCCCCACCTTCCAAAACTGACGTCCATTTCTAATTGACTTTAGCATTGTATATAAGTTTATAACTGAACAGCTGAATTTCAGTCAAAATTGAAGATACAATTCATTCTACCTTAGACTCTATGAATCTAATTTTGGTCCTTGATCTGTACTGCATGTATCCACCTTAGTGACATGAATAAGATGCATACATATGACAGTTCCCTTGCAATGCTTGTTTTGACTCATGTTATTTTAAAATAACGTTGTTGTGGTTTGCCCATATTATTATTTGAAATGTACCTTTCTGTATTGCAAGTTATATTGCTAGATTCTTGTATTATATTTATATATTGTTTTCCATCAACATATCATCTCATAACTGTCTTATTCAAGTTCAATATAACTTTGATCATAAACCGAATGCGTTAGAAGGCAAATTTTTTAGCATGTATCATACCAAACCGTGTTTAAGGATAAAGCCCTCATCTGAAGGGCTCTTCCATGCATTGTACTTATATATTGTTTTCCATTTCGTAACTGTCTTATTCAAATTCAAGATAGCTTTTAATCATAAACAGAATATGTTAGTAGAAGTCAAATTCTTGACCATGTATCATACCAAACCGTGTTTAAGGTTAAGGCCATCGTCTGAACTTTGTAGTGCTCTTCCATTCCCACTACTTGCATTTCCTATTGATTATTTATTCTTCCCTCCTTTCTTTAGTGATATTTCTTTGACATTTATTTAAAAAAGGGACTGCTGCAACACCACCTTCTCTTTACCGTTAGGTTTTCCTCGCTGTTCTGTTTTTGTTAGCTCCTTTGCCCTGTGCGTCTTCTGCTTTTGTTTTCCATTTGGCAGACTATGTAACAGCTACCTTTTATAATTAAATAAATTGTTTGGGCACAATTGAGTATCAAATTTAAATTTCAATATGGTATTGTTGTTTCACTGACTCGTGAATGGAATTAATTAGCTGGAATTATGTTATGGCTATGTTATTTTTCAATTTTCGTAGGTTTCCCTTGTTTCCCCTATTTTTGTTATTATATATATTATATTATTTTCACTCTCAACCTTCTATTTTTTTTGCAAATTTAGACAAAAATTCTGACGTTCCAAATACTCATAAAGATGATGCTCCAGAAATTCTCGTATTCCAGAAACTTGTGCAACATAGATTGGAACCAGCCCAGCCAAGGAAGCAATAATGGACTGTACTTGACATTACTAGCCTTCCAAACAAGGCTTCCATACTAGTCTTCACAACACCAAATATGACTTCTCGAGACCTTCTCATAGAAAAAGCTTCTGCCAACAATCAAATAATAACCTCAATAGTAAATTTATATGTTGGAGGTCTCGACATTGGCACCAACCAAACCAAGAGAAAGCATGACCAATATCCACCTTGTAGCACTAACTAAACCAAGTGAACGATATGCCAAATCAAAAGCACATCGTTCCAGTAATCATCACTACCAGCATTTCTACAGCAGCAAGGTATTAAAGCCTTACCAAGCAGGTGCCAACTCTCAATTACTCTTCACAGTACACAAGTGTCTTTGCAATGCAGCAGCATAACGTTAGTAAGACTCAACATGGCACTTACTATCAGTGGTTACAAACTTACAACCATACTAACAACAACCCTTTCTACTAAAGGTGGCCAATATAGAAGGAGACTAATGTAAAGAAACTGGCAGAGTTTTCGTGACACTGATCCCGATTACACGCAAGATCAAAATCAGGCTCCAACTGTCAAGTCATAACCCGTCTCTTCTCCCAAGGCAGTCCGTTACATCTTTTTTGATAGTTGCAAGTTGATCTCACCTTTAGTGACAAGCATTATCTAAATATGGCATGCTAACCAGTGGTTTCAAGCGTCATTAAGTGGACTCACACCTCTTTTATGCATGGTAGAATGCACCAGATATAACTATCCAAAAAGAACTGCAATCCCCACCACTATCAAGAACTTGACTTGCCATTTTTTCTTTCCTTTCTCCCACCCATTAATTTGGACTGAATTCGGAAAACTGACAACCACACAACTTGTGAAGTGTTTTAATTTTCTGTTCAATTTTTCTGTTCAGATGCAGAGGGAAGTAATGTTATAAAGGCCTTCTTCTGCCACGGAACCATGTCCATGTCTTTTACTACTGATACAGATAATATGCAAATGCAAGGTTGGCAGATTTCTTGGTTTTTTACATGAATCCATAGTGTTGGAAGTCTCCATTAGTAATTCCCGTATCATTTGACTCTCATATCATCTCCCGCATCAGAATAAAATATATATATATATTTTAAGCTGTGTTCTAAAGAACATGTTGTTTGGAGGATACCAGTATATAGATATAGATATATATGAAATTGATGTCACATATAGGTATTAAATATATTACATAAAAAAAATTGCTTCTAATTACTTTACATGAAATTATATTAGGTTATATGGACAACTAATTAAATATGTATAGCATATTTTTTTCTTTTTTATTAGAATCGATATTGCTTTTCTATCCAGAAAATATTTTAATTTTATTATAAGAGAAATAGGCTATAGAATAAGCTTCACAAATAAAAAATAAAATACTAATTAATAAAAAAACAAAGTACACAAACCCCAGAAAACATGTGGATAAGAAGATGTAACGCCTATTAACAGAGGAATATGAACAGAGCAGGCAGATTAAAGAAATAAAAAGAACCCCGATTCGCACCACAATAGTTGAATAGGAAGTTATAGTCCTAAATGTTGAGAGAGTGAACAAAGGTGGCATCTTATATTCTAGCATATCAAAAAAATTGATGAATTTTTCCAGTCCAACGACATAATACAAATTAAAGTAGGAAGTAGCTTCAAATTGCATTTACAATAATCTTTTTTAAGATGGAATGCAGATGCCTGGTAGCATAAAATAAAAGTGGATGTATTGCTTATGGAAGCCATAAAAGATGAGTCTTATTTACTGTAATGAAGCTATGCTGTATGAAACTAATTCTCAGCTATTGAATTGCGTCCAATCTGAAAAAATAGATCCATTACAATACTGATATTTCCTTGAGCATTCTATCCAATCTGGAATGTTGTCAGATCTATTACGATAATAATGTTTCCTTGTTTCACGTGAAAACACAGTCCTTGTTTTGCATGCATCGCTATTGCAGTGTTCTGACATTCTTTCAATTAACTAGGAATTTACTGATATGTCCATGTTCCAGGCATGCTCTTAAAAATTTACACTTCCGGTTAAGGATTTGACTCGAAAGCCCCATTTCCAGAGTTCCAAAACAATCCAAAACATTTTATGTTATTACTATTACAGAGAAATCCCGTCAAACACTTTGAGATTATATTGCACAGATGATACAGCATAGCAAAAATCAGAGGGAAACAAAGAGTAAATCAGCTAAAGGGCACACTTGGGTATTCGTCTATGGCATGTGCGAAACAGCCGCGAATGCATAACTAAAGGACCAGCATGAAGAAACCATATACTAAGCATTGATAACATCATTGTAAAAAAAAAAGGATTTTGTGCACCACTAATAGTTCAAATCCCAGGAAGTCATTTCAGTAGATCATAAAGCAATATTAACCTTAATAACAGCCACGAATTAGACCTTGCCGCGTACCTTATCTAGCTCCAATTGTTCCTTCAAAGGCATCAGAGGTCCCGGCACGTAATCAGAAATACTAATACCTTGCCCTTCATCCGCCTCATCATCCGTTTCGTACAAAGTTACCGCCGAAAGCTGCCTTGTAAATCTGCTGTGCCTGAAAGACTCCGATGACCCAGGCTCCGACGATCCGTTCATCTTTGAACCCTAACCCCAGAAAAACCCTCGGAAGATATTCACTTAACCTCGAACCAGCTAAAGTATCAGAGAATTAAAACCATTTTCCAATTCTCCTGCTTCGAAATGAAGAAACAAAGTAAATATCCATCATTCGCCTAGAAATTCAAAACTAAAACACTTCAAAACATTCATTCCTTAGCTTTTTGCTTCAAAATGCCTGTAACCTACGGTATCCAGATAAAGCTTCACGAAATAAAAGCTCCAAAATGCAGAAAGGAGTTACATTTCCTACTACTGTTCACCTAGAAATCCAAATCGGAACGCTTCAAAGCTTTCACTTTCTTAGCTGTCTGTCTCAAAATGCATGCGACCTTAAATACTTCGAGCTGAATCTTAAAAAACAAATAAATATTGAAGTTACAAAGAGTATAAAAATGCGCGAGATTTTTGCCAGACATTTTGCCAAACATTTTCTGTTCATTTCACTTGAAAATTAACAAAAAGAAACTAAATTTTCGGAGTTTCTGTTGCTTCCAAGAGCTTTACTTGTACAAAGTTCAGAGAAATGAAATCTTGGAACCCCAACCCATGTAAATGCCAGTGAGATTTGAACATGCAAACTGTATTTTGCGGCTCTAACTATCGTCACATGACTGAAAACGTAGATTTCGGCATGAAAAACTTCATTTTTTCGGTCACATACCTGACAGAAAGCGCTATAAATTTCTGTCACTTGATTGCCGCCCAATCTTTCCCGTCGGGTACTTCGCCTGCAGCTTGGCCACAGAATTTTTTTTGTTTAAATAAAGCCCTAAAAAGCCTGCTGGTCAAGGCGAGCGTGCGTAGGGAGACAAATAAGAATCTATAGAGCATTTAATGCGAGCGTCGAATGCGGGAACAGGGATCCGTCGAGCATGATGCGATCTCCTTTTACCGAATTTTTTAATACAGATTTGAATTTATGATGAGTTTGAACATGAGGATACGTGCCAAGCCGGGACAGGATGGTCTCCCTCTCACGCTGGGATTCGTGAAAATCCAATTGCAATCTCAGAGAATAGCAATCTCAGCGGTGGAAGACCCATCAACGCTCCTCAATGGGACATTTGGCATCTTCGGTTTGGAAGGAAACATTCTTCCAGAAAGCTTGGGAGCATGTTGTTCTATACGAGTCGGCCGAGGGTTGGATATTTGACCATGTGACCGTTCCTTATAAATAGGAATTTCGTTACATACATTTAAATTTAGGTTTTAATATTATTATTATTTATTTATTATTATTTTTATTTGATTTTAACATATTTTGGGTCAGGGAAGTTTATTTAGTTAATTTGAGAAATGTGAAATTATTGAAACTCGAAAAATATAGGTTCAAATCTCCTTATTGTGACTTAGGCTATGGAGAGGAAGACACATCTAGCCTCCCAAAAGTTTAGTGGTTTATGTAAGTCTTTCGGGTGTTTATATTTAATGTACTTTTTCTCCTCTAAAGAAAAAATACCTCATTTTTTTATCAAAATTTATATTTAATGTTCTATATGAAAAATAAAAATGCTTTATGTTTTTTTTTATACTTTGTAATGTGTTATTGTCAACTTTTACTTAAATAGTTAGTGTAAATTTGTAATTTTCAATTTTAATGAATTATTGGTTTTAATGTAAAAAATATTCATTGTCCTCAAATACCTCTTCCACAACTACTTTTTACAATATTAATATCTCATACAATTCCATCCGTTTAAAATGGTTCTTCTCAAAGTTTAGGTCAAAAATGTTGGTTTTAGTTCTCATTGTTTTGTGTAGCCCAAAAATACTCAATTCTCAAAATGTTTAAACTAGTGCTTAAATGAGTATTATAAATGTAATACCTTTACACTCGAGCATAATGTAAATATAAATAAATATATAATTTATTGACTCACTTAAAGTGAAGAATTAATAGTAATAAGTGCCTTTAAGACTTCTCCATGCAATGTCAAAGCTCCATAAATGAGAATAAATGAAAATAAATATGTAATAAATTCAATACTTAAATTAGTTTCATAACCCAGTGTAGTACAATGTATATGAAATTTGATCACAGAATGCAATGTCCATGTGGTAATGATAATGAGTTACACAATACTCTTTATATATTGGGATGACAAATTCCACATATTGAAATAATTTAATCTTGAACCAAATTTACTATTTTTTATCACAAAATTAACAATCCCACAACAGTTTCATGGATGACCAAAGTGTCATTGTTATGCAAGTTATGTTGACGTTGAAATCATAACCCCCAAGTGTTTTCCCACGGTTATGAATCAACTGAGATCCTCAAAAAATCTAAAATCTGGCTTTCTTATGTTGCCAGATTTTGGGAGTTGGAGAGAAGTTTGCTATATGATTACATGACTCCTCAAGTAACTCAATTGGACTCAAATATTTAAATCATAAGTTATAATAATGATTTCTCTCTCTCTCAAGTGTTATAGTAATAGTCTCTCTCTCTATATATAGAGAGAGATTCTCCTCATAAGCTTGACCAATTATTACATTTGGGAAGTTTTCTAGATTATTAGAAGATTCCCCAAAATAACCCAACTATATCTAGCATCTAGATCATAAGTGATAATAATGACCATGCTGATTTTTATAAATTTATACTTATTTTATTTGTTACACATGTGGACTCATCAAAAGGCCAACTCAATCTTTCATGTACATTTAGGTCATATATGCTCTCATTGGGATAAAAATATAGTGTACCTTTCGAAAACAAATTGGCCTCATATTTTATAGTCAAGGGATTTGCAGGTGATAGAAAATAGATAGTAAATTCTTTAGATTTTATGCTCTCTTTCTACCATAGATGATTATACATCCATCCCTATCCAGTTATTTTCACCATTAATCATTGATTATTTGATGTCAAGGTTTTTTTTCCTTTGATGTGTTATTGTAGCTTCTGTAATTGGTTGTAATTGTTCATCTTTGACAATATCGTTTGTCAAACAATGGTTCCTTGATGCCACATCCCATGAATGCCATTACTTTCGACATCTTCTTTCTTGGTAATGATGATGTCAATTTTCCTATTTTTCTTGCCAACTTTGTTGACAATAAAGGTGCTAATATGGCTCCACCTTTGGTGGTTTGCCTTCATTCTCTGCAACCATATTGTTAATATTTTTGTCTTGTATAATGGTATGTTCTATCCTTTATGCCTAATCATTCATTATTACTTCTTTCAAGATAATATCATCATAATTGACTTGTACATCTTATCCTTTATGCTTGATCTTCAATTGCTCTTATTTTCAAGGTAATATCATCGTCTTTTATTTGTACATCCTCAAGTTAGAGCTCTGGTCCTTCAAGTATTTTATGGTGTTAGTGTCAGTATCTTCATCCCTCCGTAAGTGATCAAATTCTCTTGTTGCATTTCATTTTAGGTGTCTCGCTCGGTCAGCTACATTCCATTAGGATCATGGATCATCTAATGATAGTGGCTTATTATACATTTTCCCTCATGTCCTTTACCTGCTGGCCCATTTCCATTCATCAAGATCATCTGCAGTCACCTTTTGTCTTTAAATTTACAAGAGTCATTTCTAGGGTTTCAGTTTCATTAGGTCTAGGGTTTCATCAAAAAGGTCTTCAAAATGTCCAATAACGGTCAGCAGGTGCATGAGGAGGTTGAATAAAGTTCCAGTACCAATAAATTCATAATCAATTGCTCATAAATGTATTTCTCCTCAAAACCCTGTTTTGAGGAAAAAACAGAGTATTTTAGGTTTTTGTTGTATAAATTCATATAATTTCAGTTCTCTTGTATGTAAATTACTTCAGTGGCAACCCTGGTCACCTTACCAAGCTTCAGCAGCTCCATCCCTTGCAAGGCAAACAAAAAATCAAGTCATTCAGTTCATCAAAGGCACAAATAAAGTAAACTGCCCAAAAACAGAGTTGAAAAAGTAAGTTACAATGCAAACATTATAAAGGTGGGTTTTATGAAGGAAAAATCAAAAGCTCTTGTATATAAATCATCTTTACAATTCAAAAAGCTCATTGGCACTCAAAGAAGAAAGATTGAGCAAAGTGAAGGTCGTGTTGGAGAAAGGAAGCAAAATCGCAGCAAAGGGTTCCAGTTTTGAAGGCGTGGCGCATTGGGTGAGAGGAGCGGCGCATTGGGCCGCCCTCCACAGTGTTAAATTTATACTGGCGCGGTGTGTTGGGTTTATGGCGCGGCGCATAGAGCTGCCAAGCCCGATTTCATCATAAACTCCCTCAAATTGCCAAAATTGCTCAAATCTTCTAGTGTGTAAGTAAGTCAAGCCCTTTTCCCTGCTAGTGAAAGAGTTTTTCTTAAAAATTTATGGTGGTTTAGTGTGAAAAAAAAACTCAAACCCTACTTCCTTGCAATTTCTCAAAAAACGATTGCCTAGGGTTTGCATTTGTCATTTTACTGCCAAGTCCACTCCACCATTTCCTTACTCTTTGACTCCTCCATTTATTTTCCTAGTTCATCCATTCATTCCCTAACTCTCATATTCCTAAAAAACAAATCATTCACCTCTATCCCCAATTCCCATTTTCCCAAATCCTAACTACAAAATCCCCAAACCCTAATTGTTATCCCTAAGCTTACACACTATTCCCTAAACCCTCTTTTTCCCCAAAAACTTGTCATAATATTCCCAAAACCTCTCATACCCTCTCCCTCCACAGTCCCTCATACATTCATATCTTTGGCAGCAAAAACCTAAAATCACCGTAAATCTCTTCATACTCATCAAGAAAACTCACACATTAGCAAGCATGGAATCTGATCCTTCATATGACCAAGATAAAGAGACACACAGTGACTCTCCTATAGACATGCATGCACCAAGGAGACCTCACAAGGGTGGCAAACATATACGAGAAGAGCCTACTTCACTTGCCGAGCTGCAAGCCTGCCTTCTTGCTATCACATGCTTCCAACACCAATCCTGTTATCAGTTCTGTGAGATGGTTGCTAGAGTCCATTACCATCATGAGTTGGCCAGGTTGTTTGTGCTTCATCTACATAATGGCCAAGCCACTCTAGCTGGTGTGGCATTCACCTTGACACCGGAGTCTATTTCTCTAGCAACCGGCATTCCTAATGTCAGAGAGCAGCGGAATAAAAGGCAGCAAATTGACAGGGAACATTATGAACCATACATCAAGCCCGGTTATTTAAGACAACTCGGCAAAGTTTTTCCCTTTCGGTACCTGAAAGACTCATATGCTCCCTTGATGACACTGATAATGAAGTATTTCAGCTGTGAGGGCTGGTTTTCTCGCCTATATGCCTATCATATCAGATTGTTGATGCACTTTACCAGGGTGAGAATGATGAATCTCCCTTACTTCATGTGCCGAAATATTGAGAAGATGACCACCTTAGTACAACAGAAGACTCCTCAGCAACAGTTTAATAGTATATATCATTTTGCACTCATCAAAATTGTGGTCATGCATCAGCTTGGTTTGCAAGGCATCACATGGGAGGATTTCATTTCTCATGAGTTCTTCACAGCTCCTCAGGTACCTCCAGAAACTTTTCATGAGACAGGTGGACCTTCACATCATCAGGAGGGTCATGAGACACATATCGCTAGTGTGCCGGTGTTTGTCACCTATCAAAAGGGCACTAGAAGGTTGTTTGCAGCAACAAAGCAAGTATTATCTCCACTCGGGGTGGAAGGGGTCTCTCTTCCTTCTTCAGCACAATAGGTTCCAGATAAGGACAAGAGGCCATTACTTGATGAGGGGCCTTCAGGAGAGCAGGAGACGGATTTCATTCTCATTCAGGATGATGACACAGATTTGGGCCCACAAAGCTCAAAGCTTAAGGAGGTCATCCAAGAGCAACAAGCGGACATCAATGCTTTGTCCCTCAACTTAGAAAGATCCAAGTGGATAATAAAGTACCTAGAGGAAAGAAACAAGCAACTAGAGGATCAACAAACCATTATCGAGTTGCAAAACATACGAGAAAACCGCCAAGTTGCCAAAAGGAGGAAGGTGAAGCTCACATCACTTAAGCAAGAAATCAATGTTGATCGTGATTCTTGGCTTGAGAGAGCTAATATCCACTTGGAAAAGTTGTTAGAGAAGGCCAACAGGGAGAAAACAATGTTGAGGCATATGGCCTATCATTACATGGCAAGAAATAAAAGTTACAAGGCAAGAATTAGGAACTTGAAGGCCAAGTTGAAAAAGGCATCGAGGAGGTGAAAGGAGCAAGATAGACTTCAGATATTGGTTGAGGCTTCCTTGGCCCAACACAGCACTTGATGGAGAACACTCAGCCCAAATTTCAAAAAAATTGGGACACTTTTTGCATTTTTGAAATTTTTGGGCTAAAACACAGAATTTTCTGCCCAATGCGTCGCGCCACCTGGTGCTCACTTTTGATGGAGGCCTCCAAATGATGAAAAATCAACATTTTTGCATTTTTCTTGGAAAAAATTGCATGCCTACCAATGGTCAAGAAATTTTGGCAGTTTTTTAGCCTCCAAAAAGGTCAAAAACACCCAAAAAATGACCTTACTGCCCCTATTTTGACACACAGGAAGCAGTGTTGGGAGAACTTAGTTTTGGAGGGGCAAATGGAGGCCAAATTCAAAAATTCCACTTGTTCTGGAAAGTAGACAGGCAGACCTTTCCAACAAGAACACTTGGAGAAAATTTGGACATCGGGAAGGGCTCCAAAAGTGGCTGCAAACAGGCGTTGCATATAGAGAAATCAACGCGGCGCATTGGGGAAATTTTGCTCAGTTTGACCAAGAATACTCTGTTTTTCGCCTAGTTTCTTGACAGTTTGACTTTTCTCCTTCTTAATGTCAAACTTATGATGTAATTTAATGTAATTTGATGGATCTTGATGTAATTATGTTGAATTTTTACTCATAGAGGTAGATTCATCCATGAAAAGGTAGTTTGCAACTGAATGAATCGGTTCCCTAGTTTTTAGAGGCATGCTGTTCCACTGCCTACTTTTTAGTTCTCAATTTAGAATTTGTTGGAACAGCTCCTAAACTCATGAGCTCGACCCCCAGAGGCTAGGATGAGTTGTTGTTTGCCTATATCTTATGTTTTTTCAGTCATTAGCATGGTTGGACTTTTGGGAAAGCTTAAAGCTTCATTGTATACTCATTTCAGCAGTTTGGCTAAGGAATAGACTAGTGATTTGCAGCACTTTATGGGATTCATGTGGCATCTTGCTTTGGTATTGTGTTTTCCTCTGTAATTGTAAGTCTAAATGTGTTTTATGTATGCCATATCTCTCTTTATTTCATCTCAACTAAAACAAACAAGGATAAAAGGTAGAATACATTGAAAGTGCAGTGCTCTACCTAGGGTTTGTTTAGTTATCTATCTTTTCAGCTGTTTGAAGAGGATCCTTGAGTTTTTCATGCCCTCTCCAACTCCTCACCTATCTAAAAGCTATCCATATCACTCAATTTGAAGTACCAAATCACTTTCCTACCTTGCCCCATAGAGATCTCTGCAAAATTGAGCCTCATTCCCCGGCGCAAATCTACCTTTCACATTTGAGCCAACAAAGCATCATTAAATTCAATCAAACACCTCTGTACACATACCTAGCCTAAAATCAGTCATTACATTAGTCATCTCAAGCTTTATTGCCCATCTTTTCCTGAGATTGACAAGGAGAGAGCCCTCTCCCGACCTGGTAGGGCTAAATACCAGGTTAAGCATGGTTTGATGTTACCCTAGATCCTACCTTTCTCAGCCTGAGGTAGATTTAGGCACTAACATATGGTAACCTTCAAGTATCTTCCTTTTAACCATGGGAATCGACAACTCATTGAAGTGGTCTTGGCTAGGCCCTAGATTGGTAACCTTCATGTATCTTATCTCCCTTCTCCTTTCGAAGCTAAAGGTTGACGCTAGTTATCAACTTCTTATATCCTCAATTCTTTGCTTTTCTTAATTGACATCATTAGTATCAAGGATTTCTTTAACCTTCATCTATCATCATATTTTATTTGTACATCATTGAGTTAGAACTCCACTCCTTCAAGTATTTTCTTGTAACCTTCACGTATCATTTTTTAAACCATAGGAATCAATAACTCATTGGAGTGTTCCAGGCCAGGCCTAAGATTAGTAACCTTCATGTATCTTATCTTCATTCACCTTTTGAAACTAAAGGTTTATGCTAGTTATCAACTTCTTGTTCTTCAATTCTTTGCATTTCTTATTTGACCTTCATATAATTTACTTCTTCAACTCTTAATCTCTAATATTCTTTTTTATCCTTGCAGACACATAATCACATTTTTAACATCATTAAAGGTATTGTTTATGTTTATTCAACCTTTTGATTCTCCATCTTGCATTTAATTTCTTCACTTTAGTCATCCTTAACCTTCTTTACCATGCTCATATTTTCTTGTTTCCAATTTTAAATCCCTTCATTAGTGACTTAATTGAGGGGGTTTGCAATTTAGAGAATCTATTGCCCTTTTTTTTAAGGTTTTTTTTAGTGCTTTATTGGCTTCTCTCATTTCATGTTTAATATTTTTTTTGAACTAGCTTCCTCTTTTTCATGATCGAGCTAAGACATCTGAATTAAATACCATCACTCTAGACATATTAGCATAATTCAATTTAGTCATTCTTCAGTTAAGCAACCACAAATGCAAGTATCTACTCTGCCAAAGTCACCCGTGACTTAACCCGAGCCCCAATCATTGTTATGTGCGATAATGTGCATCCAAAGTTTGAGCATGAGCATTAGCATTTTTCTTGGTATGACTTAAATGCCAATGGGGACTATATTAGCAACCCACTTTTAGTGATTAAACAAGTTGTTGTTAATAATGTTTGATTTTTCACATATAACAATATGTCTCTATTTTTTGCAAGTATCTACTCTGCCAAAGTCACCCGTGACTTAACCCTAGCCCCAATCATTGTTATCTGTGATAATGCGAATCCAAAGTTT
This sequence comes from Pinus tabuliformis, assembly GCA_031772625.1. Taxonomy (NCBI): domain Eukaryota; kingdom Viridiplantae; phylum Streptophyta; class Pinopsida; order Pinales; family Pinaceae; genus Pinus; species Pinus tabuliformis. Next base: position 435,017,015 of record CM062804.1, read on the forward strand.
GAGCATGAGCATTAGCATTTTGCTTGGTATGACTTAAACACCAATGGGGACTATATTAGCAACCCACTTTTAGCAATTAAACAAGTTGTTGTTAACAATGTTTGATTTTTCGCATATAACAATATGTCTTTATTTTATGTTTCCATCTACTTGAGATTACTTTTTCAAATGATCCCCATACTCTTTTAATTTAGTATACTATTGATATCAATGTTATCCCACCATTTATAAAATTCACCATCCAAATTAAATATTGGCATATTAACAACATATTCCAATGTTTATTTACAACATTTAATCATTCATTAGGATTAATTCAATCTTCATCTCCATAAAAAACTAAAAGAAGGTATTTCAACTGGTGATTTCCTTAAACACTCAATGTTTAATCAAATTCTTTAACTTCCAACTTCAACACCTCCTAAAAATTAATCCTAGTTTTGTCATAATCATTTTCCACTATATTTTTATAATTCATGTTTTATGACATTTGAATTACCTCAATCAAACTTTTTAATCAACAATTATGTCATTTTTTTAATAGTGGTTTGGGGGGGGGGAATTGATAACTAGAACATACAATCATTGCTACCAAGGTTTACATAATGTTGATGCCAAGAAAAACTCGCCTAGCCTGAGATGATAGCTCGCAAACCATTCTGAGCAAGGTTAGCTAGGATTCGAACAAAAGAGGTTGGCATTATCACTGTGAGTCCCAATGACTCAAGCTATCATTGATGGGCTAAGTTGTGTCAATTGAAACATACATTATTGAGCTCTTATTTGGGCATTACTTAGTAGGCCAACATTGTAATGAATATATAATCAAAATCTTTACTCCTATGATTAATAATTTCACCCTTTAACAACTTGATATGTCTAATTTGTGATGCCATATGTCTAAATTCATTTGGATTAGCCAATCAAAAGCTATGGTTTCTCTCCAAAAATGTGTTGATTTTCACCCTTATTGATAAAGTGAATATGTGCATATAATAACTCTACCCATTTTTCCCCTACATGTTTCAAATTCAAACATGTACCTTATTGTCATGTCCATGTTTTAATGGGACCAATCGCACTTCAGTTGGACCTCCAAATTTTGCTTAAAATCAATGTATTTTCAGTTTTCATGGAAATATTTATGAACAAATCAAAGGAGTCGAAATAGGGTCCCCATTATCATTGACAATTGATGATTTTCATATGAAATGGTTTAAAAAACAATCTATCAGATTCTATCCTCTCAAAATCTGAATTTTGGAGAATATTTGTAGATAACAACTACATAATTTGGCCAAATAGAAAATATATCTTAGAGAGGATGTAAAGTCCATTTAAATAAACAAGTTTAGGCATAAGAATTATAATGAAGGTAGCATAAATTAATAGAATTTCATTCCTGTAAATTCTTATATATAAGCGAAATGATGGTTCACTATCCCATCAAACATATTGGAAGAAAATCCATATGGGCGTGTATCTTCACATTAATTCTCATCACTAGTTTGCTTAGAATCTTGGTGTCATCAACACTCTACAAACTCATGCCATCAAAGTTTCTAATAATGATCATGTAGAGTAGGAGTTGAAACACTTGCCTGAAGTTTTCAAACACAGTCGCTATAAAATATCAATTCAAAAAGGATGTCTTAAAAAGTAGGGAGGAGGGGATGGGGACACAACATTATTCATGAACTAGAAGAAGGAAAGCTCTGTGTGCTTCCCTATATTGAAGTAACCATAGATAGAATTGCTAAGATTCTCAATAAAGGTAACAATAGAGTTACAATTGCTCCTCCTAACACTCTTAAGGCCCGACTAGATTATTCTAAGGATGCCATTGATCTAAAACACCAAAAGGGTGTTTATACCATTACATTCTTATGTGACAAGCATTATATCAATGAGATAGGGAGATCTTTGCAAGTCAAACTTAAAGAACATTACATTGATATTAGAATATAATCGAGTTGAAAGTTCAACCTTAGTAAAGCACTCTTAAGACATTGTTTATCTTATTTGCATGGAGAATGCTAAGATAATTTTCAGTATGGTAAAAGAAAGGTTTGTGAGGCCCTTGAAATTGAGTTGAACCTAGTAGGAACAAGGGTCTTCAAAATTTAAAATTAAAAAAAAAAAAGGCGAGGCGGGGGAGGATTAGAGGTTGGTCATTCACCAGTTAAGAAATACATGTGATAGTTAATTGAAGTCAGTTCACACATTTATTCTTCTAATTGCATATTTATTTGTAAGAATTTGATATTTAAATAATAGATCTTAAACCTCTTAATAGTAATCTTAGCTTGAGGATTATAATTGGTCTAGTGATCTATTCATGTTGGACATAGTTCTCCAAGACAAATATTGCTCATTGTCATTAAAAAAACTGAGGTGTGATTAACCAAGAAGAATCGACATTGTCAACTTTCAAGTACTAAACATCCCATCACAAGATAAATCACAACTAAACTCAATTAGATTTCTTATCATATTCTATTAATCATCATTGCCCTATTCTAGCTAAACAATCACATTATATCCATTTGTCGTGCAATATTGTGTATGTGTCAAGTTTCATGCTCCACACCATACACTAGCTTTATCTAATAATTAGAAGATTCTAAATACTTTGGTTAAGGACACAATCTCCCAAGAGTTCCCATATAATAAGTTCCATTAACATCGTGTCCTATCATTAAATTAGGTTTATGTACATAAACCTCATCATGCACATTTCCTTCTCAAAGGTAATATTATAGTATTTCATCATAATTAATTAACCATTTCTCTATTGTTAATGTTTCTATTTTTTCAAGCTTCCTTGCAATAGTGCCATTTTCTGTTCTGCACAATAATTAAGATATATTTTTTGCTTGCGTTATCCCGTTACACTCATTATCACATTCCATCATTAACCATTCCACTTGTAACATGTCTGCCCCAACTCCATCCAAGTTAGTTGTGCTAGGTGGCACTCCTCCACCCCCTAATATTCATTCTCAAAATTATTCTCTCATACCAAGGACTCACTTCCTCATTTAGTTATTTCATATACATTGATCTTGGGTTAGGGCATCACATATGCACCTAAAATCATTTTTGTATCCAACTCATACCCAAGTCTGTCTTATAAGTTAATCTTACATTCAAATTTGTTAATTCATTTTCACTTTCTTTTCATGGACACATTTCCATTCTTGTTATTTATTTAGATTTAATGTCTTATTATAGGGTTGTTAACCAACATTTGTTGTTCAATTTCTAACTTTGAACCTCCTCTTTTTCCAATACTTAACCATGTTTTATAATTGTGGGTTGTTAAGCGCTTATTTTATTTACTTATCTTTACCCTACAAAAGCCTTTCTTCCTTAGTCTTTCTTTGTATGTGGGTCGTGAGCCCTGTTTTTCTACAAAACGTCTTGCCCCACATTATGTGTTCTACAACTTGCACTCACATTTTTAGAGCATACAAATTGCACCATTTATATAATTTTTCCCTCACATGCAGGTTTTTGAATGATTTTTCTTTACTCCTTATCATGCACGACTTCATCTCGCATGACTTGGTCTCGCACGACTTGGTCTGACATGACACTTTCAAATCTTTCATACTTAGTCATTTCATTCACATGCAGGTTAAACACCCTCCATAATCCCTTTTTACTCATGCATGGTCTCATACTTAGTCATTTAAACGCACTAGTTCCTTTGCATGAAGATATGGGAGTCATTCTTCAAAAGAGCCCCATTCTTATGTCCCACAACCTACATATTGCATCCTCTATCATCATTTCTTTATACTTTTTAGACACATTAGACACAAATGTCAACACATCCCTCGAATGGTATTAAACAATGCATATTTCCCATTAAGAGTTCATTATCTTTATGAATCGTGATGGTATTGCATATTTATGAGTCATTTCTTTCACACAAATCCACATGATGAGAATCAATACTTAATAAATCAAATCTTTCAAATTAGTCACTAGTGATTCACTTGCTTATTTAACAAGTGCCAATAAGTATCAAGCGTACATGCCAAATACAACGCAAGAAGCCTTTTGCAGAGATGCTCTTAATACACTTGGGTGACAAGACCATGATTTTTAGTGGTCAATGACTTATATATGGTATTCATACCTCAGTGCAAAAGAAAAGAATAACAACAAGCCCCAAACTCTAGGTATTGTGCATGTTGGATGCATGCCTAAAGTCTTTGATAATTCTCATAGTTTATTTCCTAGTGCATTGACAGACTTGTGTAGAAATTTGATAGAAATTACAACTAATCAAGATTTCAATCTGGAAACAAGAGACACAATTCTACTCTACTAATATGTGCAATGGAAATCACAATTTAGAACAACATACATGGAGATGCAATAAGAAAAACCACAAATACACAGTGATTTCCAGGGGAACCCAACTGGGAAAAACCCTTCAAGCCTTTTTACATTAATCAATTGAATAGAGAAACTATTACAATTGCTTACTCCAGCTCTGAGCACAACTTGCAAAAGAATAACTATTCTCTATGCTCAATGAGAAACTCTGGCAAACACTTAACCAATTATTTTCCCACCAAGCCTCCTATTTCCTTGCGCAAATACTGAGGAAATTAGCCCCTAAAAGAGAGAAAATTCCTCCAAATTGATTACACAATTCCCAAGGATGGATCACCTAACTTCATGCAACACCTGTACACTCAAACTAGTTTACAACTAATGTTACGCTACCTTGTCATCTCCACTTCAGCCAAGGAATTCGAATTCCTTGCATGCATTAGCTATTTTGGGCTAATTGATCAGTTAACTGACCGATCTCTGAGTTAGATTGTTGTCCCACTGCACCACTAACCTTCAACTGACTCTATTAATAGTCAAAGGTTAGTTAATTGAATACAATTGAAAATAACTAAATTGGATTACTAAAATTTAGAAATCACACATGCACAACTAAACCCCAAGCTGGCACATGATGTGCATGGTGTAATGGTAGGGACGGAGGCTGTCACTCCCCCCACCCAGGTTCGAGTCCTGCAGAGGCAGGTGATTGATGTAATAAAAATCAGAAAAATGTAAAGGTCCCGCACTCGCTTACAAAAAAAAAAAAAGTCTATGTAAAATCCACGAGCAAAAAATACCGGGAAGGACGCCATTTAAGAAAAAACTAAACCCCAAGCCCTCTAACTCGAATTTAATAAGCTAATTAGGGACAAGAGCCATGTCACACTAGTTAATTGCGTCCAAGTTGTCCTGTTGATGTGGAAATTCGATTTACTCAATTTGACTAAGGCTAAAGTTAAATTGGGCTTTTCTTATTACATTTTTTCAACACTCCCTATTAGCAAGAAATGGATTTTTCACCACCCCTATCCTGCACCTGTGGAATTCAAATTTACCTCATGACAATGCCTTTATCAATATGTCAACATCTTTCTCCTCAATTGGAATGTATTATAGCAACATAATTCTCCTAATATGCACAAGTCTCGCAAATGATGATACCATATATCAATGTGCTTGGACCTATCATGAAATACCAAAATCTCAGAGAGCTTAATGTAGCTATGATTATCACAATATATCATTGTCGGATCCATCTCATGACTGAATAGTCCCACAAGTATTTTCCTCATCCACATTGCTTCACATGTTGCTTAGCTTGCAGCCAGGTATTTAGCCTCTGTTGAGTTAAGCACCACAAACCTTTGTTTCATGATGTACCAGGAAATAGCTACGGACCCAACACTAAAGATAGCACTTGATGTGATTGTCCTTTTGTATGGACTCCCTTCCTAATCTGCATCAATGATGCCTTATAGCTTCACTCCCTCTCTTTGTATGTATCATAATCCATATTGTGTAGTGCCTTTGAGGTACTGTAACACATGACTTTCTACCTTCCAATATAATTTGGTAAGCCTCACCATAGCTTGGCTAAGTTGGTTTAATGCATAACACATGTCGGGTCGTGTGTTCACAAGATATATCAATGAACCCACAAGTTGCCTATAAATGGTAGCATCAACATCCTCACTTGAAGAAGCATACTCCTTCCTCCAGTTTATAGCTAGAGGTGTATCCATGGGCTTACAATTCTGCATGTGAAATCTCTAAAGTATCTTGGTAGCATACTTTACTTGAGACACAAACAATTCACCATCATCCTGCCATACTTCTAGCCCAAGGAAGTAATGCATGAGGCCCATGTCTTTCATCTCAAATTCTCTTGCAAGAGCAGATCAACTTCTCATCACCTGTCAAAATTAAATCGACATACAAAACAATAATAATCAACTTACCATCTACCACAATGTGATAGAGGTTCGCACCTACTTCACTTTTTGTGAATCCAAATCCAACGAGATAATTTTTGATCTGAGTGTACCATGTTCAGGTTGCCTATTTGAGATATACAATTCTCTCTTGATTCTGCACACTTGTGACTCCCAATCACATGTCCCAAATCCTTATGGTTTTTCTAAGTAAATTCCCTCCTCAACAACATCGTTGAGAAAGGCAGTCTTCACATCCATTTGGTGGACTTTTCACCCCATCTGCACAACCAATGCTAGAATGGATCTTGTTATCACTCAGGTTGTTCCCTGCCTCCTGAAAGGAATACGGTCGAGGTAACCACTAACCAATCTTGTAGTTGCAGATTCTAGCCAATCTGCAACCAGAGAGGGCTCTCTCTTTGTAATTTAGCTTTGTTTTGGAGTATTTTAGGCTAGTTATGATGCACAGAGTTTGTTTTTTAGTTTGTTGGTTGGTGATATCAAATAGGACTAGGGTGCAAGTCAAAAACAGTTTATACTATTGGGCAATGGAGTCAATAAAGGTGTACTGCTGAAGGTGTTTCTTTGGTAAAGGCAGTGCTACAGAGCAAGATAGGCAGTTTGGAACAATTTTCAAATCTGGAAATTGATGGACTGTAAGCCAGTGGATGAAGGGCAATCAAGAATCCTTGATCATGCTGGCAGAGGGAAGGTGCTTGAATATTATCTAGGAGCAATTAAGAATTCCTAAATAGTATTCAGAATGAAAGAATTAGTGTAAACATGAGCATCTAAGAATTCATATTTATGACTGATTCTGAAGAAAACATAATTAATAGCAGAGATTGAACACAGGGTGCATTTAAACAAATACTGGGTTATTTTTTTTCTCTGTTACTAAGAATATGAAACACATATGATATTAGCAAACACAGAAGACATAAACACAGGTCATAGTAACTTACTGATCCACAGAAAGACACAAGAATTCTGTAGCAGTTCCTAGAACATTAAATCCACCTTCAGACGGTGCAGCAACAGTGAACTTGAATGGCCATTTGTATTAGACAGTCTCAAAATTTACAGCGCAATCCAGAGAGAAAATCACCAACCCCAAATACATATTATGGGGAGGTATTTATACAAACAGGGAGATACAAAATATCGTGAAGATAAGTTCTGAAGTCATAACTTCCTTTACCAACTCTTAGGAAGAAGTAAATGAGGGAAATAAATGTTGCAGTAAATGTGAATGTGCTGGCTGTCCAATTTGTCAGAGATATTTGACCTTTTGGACTGAGTGAGTCGGTTGATTGCTGCGTATTTACTCTGCGTTTGCTGCCTTGATGTTGCTATGTTGTTGTGTCGTTGTCTTGGCCTTGTCATCAGTGCTCGGTTTTCATCAACGAGCTGTAGTCACCATTCAATTTCTGCTTTTTGTTGTTTTTTTACCCTTTGACAGGTGGACCGTGCCTCTGTATTTGCTGACCTGTAGCTGACCAAAAGAAAAATAAAAACAAAATTACCTGAGCAATATCTCCAGCATTCCTTTCCACCAATTCTCTATAGGCAGCTAATGTCTTTGTATCTTTATCAGTGTTTCATCAGCTTCAGTGTATCTATAAAAGTTGGGCTGGACTTCGAAAAGGTGGTTTATCTCATGTTCAATGTAGAACAGATTTTCTAGTTTGTCATAAAGACTCTGTCCAGAGGGAGGCCCTGTTTCTTCTGAGGTGCTTGAGGATGCTGTAATTTGATTGGAGGCATAGTTATTTACCCTGTTGGCATATTGCTCATGTGACAACAGTCTTCCAGCGCTGGTTAATAAACTGGGTAGCCCTTTGCTCTGTAATGTTGCAAACTTTATTTTGAAGTCATTTATCTCTGCCTGCATTTCTTGGCATTTTCTTTCCAGAGTCTACACAAAATTCCTTAGGGTCAGCACCCTTTTCACTAGTAAGATGGTATCTGTCCTGTTCCTGATACCTATTGCTGCCAACTGCTCTTTGGTATGAGTGTTCAGAAATTGAATCATTCTATTGGCTTGCTCAGGCATATTTCCTAATGATGCTCTAGCCTTTTGAGTTTCGAATTGAGCTAAGCCTATCAATTCCATTTGCTCATGTATAGTTTCAATTGATTGCCATTGGTCAGTAATGGATTGGCCAATTTTGGCCCACAAAATTTTCTTGACTTCAGCTAGAGTCTTATCAAGAGTAAGCTCCTTCTCCAGCTCCTTTATCCTTTTCTCCAGGGTTTTTACTTCCCTTGTCTTCTCAGCTACATCCATATTTGATTTGTCATATCTTACCTCAATTTTGGCCAACTTTTCTTTGGCCTCTTTTAAATTCTGCCATTTGTACTTCCAGAGCCTTTATTTCTTTCATCATCTCCTCCATACTCAGGGTGGCCTCTTGCTCTGCTGCTACTGTAGTTGTTGCTGAAACTGTTGCTGAAGTTGAGGTACCTGCTGTTGATCCAGGATCAATAGGAGGCACTGTTGTGGTGATTGTAGGAGGAGCAGTCTCAACAGTTAAAGCTGTTTGTGTTGGCTGAGAGGCCAACTCTCCCTGTCTCCCTTGTAGTGATGCCTCCAAGGCACTCTATGTTTCTATCAGTCTTTTATGCAACCTCATAAGCAAACTAACCATATCCTCCTCTTCTTTTTTTTGTGCTACTTCTGTGGTTTGAGGATGAATTGTAGGTGGCAGCCTAAGTTGTTTTCTAAAGGCTGCTATGTCTTCTTCTTTCTTCTTAATCAAAGCTTGCACGCCCTTGGGATCGTTGGGATCATGTCCCAGCTCCATAATGATCTCCTCCAAGGATTTGATTCTATTGTCCTTTGCCTGTGATGAAGCTTTCTCCAATTCTAATCGGGCAGAGGTGTTGCGAAGTGAATTCTGCAGTCTGTGGGCCAATATTGCCTTATCTGCCAGGGTGGAGTACACCATTTCTCCAGTTTGTTTGTGTAACTCAATCTGGTCCATTGGATGGATGTCTTTAGCAAGCACTTCCAGATTGTTCCTAATATAATCAGTCGCGGATTAGGGTTGCTGTACTGTAGGTCTGAAATGACTGAGGGTCATTTTCCCTTCTTGGATGTCATAGGCTGCCATTAGCCTCTGTTGATTAGTGGGAGCCATCCTTAGCAACTGGTTGTAGAGCTGGAATCTTACTGGCTCATTCCTGGCCTTGATTTCTGTGAATGCTTTCTTTATGTCAGAGCCTTGCTTGCTCTATTGCTTGGTGGAGGTTGAGGTAACCTCCACACCTTGTTGTCTCTCTTGCTCCTGCTAAAATGAGCTAGCTGATGTTTCCATGCTTGGAGGAATCCGTTGTTCGATTGTTTCCTCACCTCTTTGATTGCCTGCTGTCTCATCTGTAAACTCTTCCTCATAATAGGGGTTTAGTCTCTGCATTTTCTCTCCTTGTTGTTCTATGGAGGCCCCTGTAGGTGTCTCTTCCTGCCTGTCCCTTTTCTTTGCTCTCTCCTCATTGAGAGGAGTTTGGAGGACAGGGACCTCAGGTGCTCTTGCTTGTGTTGAAGGGGCTTGCCCTTGACTTTGTTCTTTGCTTGCATCTGGCCTGTCTGCCATTATCTCCTGCTACTCTAAATGGTGCACCTGCTGCTCTGAATGTTGCACCTCTTTTCCTTTAGATGTCCCTGCAGGTGGAGCACTTACTTGGGCAGGTTGTTGGGAAGCCGTGGCAGATGAGGTGCCTGCTCCAAGGTGCCGAGGAGATGTGAAAAACACCTGTCCAAAAGATTCCAAGTCAACTGACTTTTCAAGGTCTTTGATTGCTTTTTCTGTTATCTCTTCTTCAGTAAGCTCTTCAACTAGTGTGCCCTCTACCCACTCTTGTTGATTGGCATATTGTTCAATTTGAGGGATACTATAATGCACATATCCTGTAAGCTTGTGTTTGACTCTTCTAAAGCTTATGAAATGTTCAGGGTCATATGGTGCCCAAAGAAAACTTTGTTTCAGCTTGAGTTTATCTCTCAGAATGGTGTCAGCTTCCTTCCATGCTTCCTCCCTTTTGTTAAAGATAAAAGGGCCCAGTTGGTGTCTTATCTTGAGCTGTGCTTTTTTCCTAGCACCATAGAAATGGGTCAGATCTGAACTACTGAACTGCCTGTAGTATTCCAGGGCAAAGAGTCTCATAGGGACATATTTTGGCAGTTTGAAGGGGGCCATTTGACAGCCATAGATCCTAATCACTGTATGGTTTTGGTAAAAGTACCAATCACCAATGCTGTATTCCTTAGATAGGTGCAAGATTTTTTGCATTTCAATGGAGAGCCTAGCAGGAGGAGTTATTGACAATAAACAGGTGGCTAGATATATGAAAAGGTCAATAAATTCACAATATGTGTATGGGGACATGCCAACATGATGGAATACTGAGGACCAAAATATTACAGACCTTCGCTCCCCCTTAGCATCCAATTTTCTGAGGGGAATTGGGAAACTATCAGGTTGATAGTACAACATCAAATGGTATATATATGCAGTGTATTTCAACCCTCTCTCCCTCTCTAAGTTCATGAACTGCTCATGAATCTTGTTGGCTATGAAGGTGGCATAGTCATACTTGACAGCAGGGGGTTGTCCTGGAGCAAACTTGGACATCAAAGCAAAGACAGTTTCATCTACAATTTCACTTGTCCCGAATTCCAGAATGTAGGAAATCATGTCTATGAGCATTTTTCCAACTTCACTGAACCAGGCATGATGGTAAGGAATTTTGTATCTGGAGTAGCAATCTGGTGGCATAAATAGCTTGGCAATTCGGTCAATTTCTGCAGAGGACAACTTAGAGGCTTGGTCCAACAAATTTTTCATGGTGAGAGGGACCAAAGGCTGAGCTGGCTTGAAATGCAGCATCTCATTTATAGATTGAGGGGTAATGTAAAAGAGGACATTTCTAGCAAGGTCCATCACTGCCCTTTGAGAAGGCTCATAATTAGCACAACACTGATGGATGAGGTCAGGGAAGACATTGACTGAAGGCAGGTAATATATAGGCATATTGGACTCCCAGATTTTGAATATGTCAGTGTTGTTTTTATGACTATTCCTTATCTCACAAAAAGCTTGTAGGTGAGGCTTTTGACCCTCCATGTCATCAATCTGGAAATCCCTATCAGCTAGAGGTAACCACTCCAGCTACTTATGAGGTGCATTCAAGGGTGCAATGTTTAGGGCTACTGGAGCCTCCATGGTTTATTGTGCTTATAATTGGATTTGAGTCTATGTCTCAACAGAAAACAGGGTTTTGACAGAGGGCTTTTTAGCAGGAAATTTGCAGTTTGAGTTCTGTGCGAAGGTGGCCTTACTGAGTAGAACTCAACGGGAATACAGAGTATGCAGGGTTCTTCAACGAGGAAGCTTGAAAACAGTGGAGAGAGCGGGGATTTTACAGGTTTTTTGGTGGTTTTGCAGGCGAACAGGAGCTCGATTTCAAGCTTTAATGGACAATTTATCAGAGAGTCACAGAATTGGCAGGTTTTGCTCGAAAGTATGGTTACTCAGTGAGGCAGAGCGCAGGAGCCTGCGGGGGATAATGTTTTTGAGTTGAATTTAGCTGTCTTGGTGATTTTTTCTACAGAAATTATGAAAAAACAGGGTTTATGGGCGATTCGCGGGTAAATACCTGTTTATTCAAGACTTTGCTGTGGAATGGAGTTGCAGAGTGAGCTGGGGAGTCCGGTTTGCAGGTTGAACACGCCTAGGTGACGGACTGGGACACTGATGGCGGATTCAACGTAATTCTCATGCACAGACTTTCACCATTAGTCGCATAAAAATAAACAAAAAACATCACTTTCGTGAGTTTTAACGAAAATTTGTGTTTTTTCGGACCTTTTGGCGCTTTTTGTGCTGACGTCAGCATGATGTCACCTTGTCCTGTAGCATGGTACGGAGGGTGACGTGGCAGCTGATGTGGATGGGTGACGGGGCGGACACGACTTACTGTACAGTAGTGCAGGCGCTGACGCAGAAGCAGACGTGGGGATGACGTGCGCTGTTACATAGTAATTTGTCACCATTGGTCACCGTCCCTGTTACCCCTTTCCCGTACTTTGGAGGACTCATTCCGGGACCTGTGAGCAGTGACATAACTTGAAAACACTTGCATTATGTTCCCCTAAGTATGGACTTCATGTGCCCTGAAGACACCTCTTGCAAAATATCCCTGAAAAGTGCCCTTTTTCCATTAACGCGGGTCCACAATGTACTACCCGCGTCAATGAATGAGATCCTCAAAAGAAGGTGCGACCATTGGCGCTTTGTCTTAGAGTAACACCCGCGCCAACCAAGTTTGGAAAATATTTTTAATAAACGCGCGCCCAAATGTTTTTTCCCTTCAAGTCATGAAGTCTTTTGAGGATAAAGCTCATCTTCTAGATGTCGAGAGTCATCATCTATCCACAGCGGCTTTTTGGAGATAATGCCAATCCATAATGGGTGTCTTGATTCATTGTATTTTCTTCCCCTTCTCCATCTATAAAATTCTGTCCTCATGCATTTGACAAGCTAGTTTTTGAGTAGTGGTGATAATGCTTGTCTTGAGTGATAGTAAGAGCCTTGGAGCATAGGGAGGTTATGCTGCCGGAAGTCTGAGAGAGAAAGGTCTATTGCAAGACATATATAGCTGCTTGCCCAGCCAGAGGAGAGATTCAACGTCAGAACTTTGGTTGTATCTTTCTCTGTTGATTATTCATTAATGAACGACTATCATTATGGTTCCGATCTTATTGTTCGCTATGATAATGTTTGCTCTATATCCTTTCTGACTGATATATAGTTGTATTTAGTGGATTTTATGCTTGTATTCGCTTCGTTCTTTGCATGTGCAGGTATCCATTCGCGGAGATCGTGAGGATCGTGACCTTCCGGAGCAAGGGAACGGGAGTATCAACTCTTCTACGACACTAGCGTTGGACTCCAGGTTGGTTCTCATAATCCACTTTCAATTTGCAACTAGGAACTTGCATGGTAGCGTTAATTGATTGTTGCTAGACCCCTTTTGGGCTAGTGGGATCGCCTCTGTCCGCAGAGGGGATTTACCTCTCCAACATGCGCGACAGGGAGAACAGGCGGTAAACGGTTTGCATCGGACCGCTTTTGGTACGGGGGCGGTTTCTGTCAGAGCGGGCCCGATGCAATAGAAATGGGTCACGCGTCCCTATGTATGACGGCAAAACCGCTTTCCATCGGGAGGTAACTTTCGTACTGCGGGGCGGCTCCGATATCAATGCAAGCCGTTGGATCTGGCGGGCGCGATCCAACGGTTGACGGGAAGCGCAGGTGCCGGTACGATACGGCGCGGGGACCCACCCATATTTTTTAATATTTTATAATGTCGCGGGGGTTTAAAACTTTGGGTTTATGGGTTTTTGTGGTTGCGCGGGTGGGTATGGTTATTAGTTTAACCAAATATTAAACTAACCCCAAAGTATTTACATGCGCACCAAAGTTTAAAGGTATGGTATGGGTGGGAGGGTTTAGCGTGGTTATTTATTTAACCTGAAGTTAAATAAATCCCAAGGTTTATGGATGCGGAGGGGTTAATACTAAGGTCCCGAATGGACTTAACATTTCCCCGAAACTGTATTGTATGGCTAAAATTGCCAAGGGTAGGGATATTTATATTTGTTGGGCTTTTTCATATAGTTTTTGTAAAATAGGGGTGGGGAAATAACTAAAGGAGCTATACAATAAGTTAGGATGTCAATATGGATATATGGAATGAAACTGCATGAGTAAATGCCAAGTTAATAGAGTGAAAAATTAGGCATAGGGAAATAAGGGGAGTATGAAACGATGATTTTTTACACAAGAAATGTGGCTTCTTTTCACTAATTAAACTCAAAGTTCATCTTAGCATTTCTCATAGAAAGAAGTGAAATAGGACTATTGGGCAGATCCCAAGGCCCTTGAGGGGATGTTAGCAAATGATCTCTGGGGGAATGATAGGGGAATTAGTCATGCTCCCACTATTTTGCAGCCAAACAACTGCCATGGTCCTTGTGTCATTGATGAGATGAGTCCTTCTTGACAAGGCAAAAAGATCACAACCTTGTTTCTGCAAGCTCAAACTACCTACCCAGCCTAATACACCTAGCATTTTTTCTTCATTTTGATTGGGTGCATTTAAACTTGCAAACCCTGATTCAACTCTTTTCTTTTGGCTTCCCTCCTATCTAGGTCTACCCTTATCTCTTCCAAGGGCCTAGATTAAGCAGTTGGGCTCCTTATTTTCTCTATCTATCTACTCATCTGCCAAGCTTGAACTGTTTGGACAGATATTCTTTCTCTATTCTACAACAGTAAATTTAAATATGGAGTGGTCCAGATTGAACTGTTGGGCCCTCCATTAGGTGTGATGAAACAGTGTTTGCACCTTGTGAGCTTGCTTTGCACAAATAAGATGGTAGTGGCATTTTGACTGGCCACTTTCCTGGTCTTTCTTTGGGGTTCATTTTCATTTTCTTTTGTCGACCAATTCATTCTTCTTGCCCTTTGATTTTTCTTTTAGGGCATACCCTCTTTACATTTTTTAATTTTCTTTATCTGCATACAAAATATGGAACCTTTGCAACATGGAAAGGATGACCATATTTGGCACTTCCATAGTCAATCATGAAAAATGAAACCTATTGGTATAGGAACCTAACAGTGGCTCCACTTGGGGATGGATTTTCCTGGTGAAAAGCCAAGAACAGCAGGTTAGATGGCCTTATTCTCAGTTGACTGCTGTAATTCAAAACTTCCTTCTCTTGGAAACCAATGATCTGAACCTTTGTAGCATGTGTGCACTCCTCATGAGCTGATCTGTGCAAAATTACAGCTCTGTCTTTTGCTGGTTTTTCTGAGTGCTTGTCATCATCTTTATAGTTCCCAAGTCTTCTTCTTGATGTCTTGTAGTAAATTCAAAATATACACCAAAAGTGGTGTAATTCCTTGACCTTTTCCTCAAAATCTGTTGCATCTTGTTCCTTATCTAATTGCTGTAAATGAAAACTGGTGGAAATACAACTATTTATGTACAATATACAGTTGTGTTGTGTTGATCATAGGGAATCAAAATAATGCTTGAGCATTCACCCATTGACTGGACCTTCCTCAGTATCTGTGCCATCCAAACTCTTCAAAAAATAGGTGTTGTTACCTTGTACAACCTGAATAACAAATGGTCCTTTCCAAAGAAAATCAAATTTCCCATGTTTCCCTTTATCTTCCCTCCTAGAGTCCCACCTCAACACTTTGTTTCCTATGAAGAAATCTTCAGCTTTTGTTCTTTTGTCAAAGATCTTCTTGAGTTTATCTTGTAGAACCTGCGTTCTCTGATATACTTGTTCTCTTGTTTGCTGCAAGTGAATAGTTTGATTGATCCTTCTCTGCATATCATTAGGCTCTGCCTGTATTTCTTGCAGCAACTTGATCACAGGGATTCCTAAGGAGGAGGGGAAAATAGCCTCTAGACCATATACCAATTCATATGGACTTGTTCCAATGGATCTTTTGGTGGTCAATCTGTCTGCCCATAGTGCATTCACAAGTTTTTTATGCCAATTCTTTTTATTCTCCTCCAAGACCTTTTTGATGATGTTGATGAGGCTTTTGTTGGATGACTCAGCTAAGCCATTACCTTGAGGGTAATAGGTTGTGGAGTGGCCCAAGGTAATGTGGTATTTATGGCAAAAGTTGATCATTCTTTTGGATTTGAATGCAACAGCATTGTCTGTAATAATCTTTTCTGGACAGCCAAATCTAGACAAGATGTTGGTTTCTAAGAATTGCATGATGATTGAGTCATTGGCTTGCCTACAAGGGATGGCTTCTATCCATTTGGTAAAATAGTCTGTGGCAGTCAAAATCCACCTGTGTTGGCCAGAGGATGAAGGGTGGATTTCCCCTATGAAGTCTAAACCCCATTGTTGAAATGGTATTTCAGTTGAAATAGGCCTGAGGGGCAAAGGTAACAGCTTCCTCTTGCCTTCAAAGATCTGGAATTTATGGCATGAAACTACAAACTTTTTCACATCAGCAAATAGGGAGGGCCAATAAAATCCAGCCCTTAGGATTTTATCAGCTGTTTATTTCCAATACAAGTGTCCTCCACAGTCTCCTGCATGAAATTCCTTAAGGACTTTGTCAGTTTCATCCAATGTTAGGCAATTAAGCAAAATACCTTCATGATTTTTCCAAAATAAAACATTGTCTATAATACAAAACTTTGATGCCTTCATTTTCAAGAATCTCTTTTTAGTCCTGGACAACCCTGGAGGAGCTTGCAGGTTTAACAATACAAAACATATGTCAGCATACCAAGGTGATTGTAAAAAGGCTTGATTGATTTGTGGAGTCGCCATCTCCTATTCGTTATCCAGTTCATTGATGTCAAGGGCTTGAAAATTGGTTCCAGTCATCAGTTTGGCTAATTCTTGTCCTTTAATGAGTTTTGTAGGCTTGATTTCAATGTCATACTCTAAGATGTTGGCTATCCATTTTCCCCTTTTACCTTCAATTCCTTCTTGAGTTAGAATGTCCTTAACCACAGCATTTGGAACATAGGCTATCACATGAGAGTACAAGATATAAACTCTGAAATCCTTGATGGCTTTTACAAGGGCATAGGCCTGCTTCTCCATGATTTGATATTTGAGTGGAGCATCTCTAAGTGCTTTGCTGAAGAAAGCAATGGGCTTCTCACATCCTTGGTCATCTTTTTGTAATAGGACAACAATAATAGTATGCTCAGATGCAAAGGAAAAAATGATGAAATCTCTATCAAACTTGGGACTTGTGAGGACTGGTGTTTTTGTTAGGGCTTGATGTCCTCAAAGGCTTGTTTAGCTTCCATTGTCCATTTGACTTTGGAATCCTTCTTCAGCATATTGTTCAACAGTCTTATCAGCTCGGCCAAATTGGGAATGAACCTTCTTAGGAAATTGATCTTTCCCAAAAAAGCTTGCAGTTCTTTGATGTTTCTTGGATGAGGCACTTGGAGAATAGCTTGAATTCTATCCTGGTCAATTCTAATGCCATCTTTTGAAATTATATGACCTAGGAGTTTGCCTTCTTCCAGGCCAAACAATGATTTCTTTGGGTTCAATGATATGCCATATTTTCTGCAAATTAGGAACACTTGCCTTAAATGTTTTAAATGTTCTTGGTCTGATTTTGGAAAAGCAGTGAGATAATCAAGATATATGACTAAGAAATCATGGATTTCCTTGGCAAAGGCTATGTCCATTGCTCTTTGAAAAGTGGCCCCAGCATTTTTGAGTCCAAAAGGCATTTTCACATATTTTAAGGTTCCCCAAGGCGTTGTGAAGGCGGTTTTGTCTTGATCATCCGGGTGCACTAAAATCTGATTGAATCCTGAGAATCCATCTAGTAATGAGATCCTAGAGGCTCCCACTACCCTTTGTAGGATATGGTCCATTTTTGGTAAGGGGTAGTGGTCTTTGAGAGAGGCTTTGTTCAAATTTCTTAAGTCAACACACAGTCTTATCTCTCCTGTTTTCTTCCTAGTAGGCACTAGATTTGAAATCCACTCTGAGAACCTGATAGGTGCAATGATTCCAGCTTCATACATTCGTTTAACTTCCTTTTCAATCAGGGGAAGGAGGACAGGATTCACCCTTCTAAGCTTTTGTTTAAAAGGTTTTTGATTCTCTTTCAAGGGTATAATATGTTGGATGACTGAAGTATCATAGGACTTGAGGTCCTCATAACTCCAGGCAAAGACATCTTGGAATTCCTTGAACAGCTCAATGTATTTTAGGTTTTGATCAGAAAGTAATGCTTTTGACAGTTTTACCATTTTGGGATTTTCTGTGGTTCCAATGTTGCAGTCCTCAATTTCTGCATTGAGAGGTTGCATCTTTGGCTTCCTAGGGATGTCATTTGAGTCAAATATGTCCTCTAAAGGAGTTAAGCCCGTGAGTAGAAAATTATCTTTAAGTTCAATTACTTTAGACTCTGCCTCAGATATTTCATCGAGATCTGTTTGATTCAGTTCTTGTAAATTCTTGTCCTCAAAAGTTGTTGGGTGCAGAATTAGATTTGTTGTTTCAGCTGATATACTTTGCTCAATTTTGTCTATCTGCTGTTGTTCATCAATGGTGCTAGTATCAATGTTTATACTTGAGAATTCCTCTTTCAAAGTGAGGAAATTATTTATCCGTGTATCATTTTCAAAGACCTGCCAAGTTTTGACATTATCTGGGACAACAGGTCTATGTTTGATTCCAGCAGTGAAGTGGTGATTGGGCTCAAATGGAAGCTTGCAAGTGCTGGCAAAAGTTGCCAAGCTATGTGCATGTAAATTGTGCTTTCTAGGAATTTTGGTGAGCTGAGATTCTTAAAAGGTGTTAAGTATTTCAATGGCTGCCCCTCTGTAAGCTCTCAACCTAAGATCAATTGTAACAAAATTTCCCTTCATCTGCTGTATAATCAGATCTGAATCCCCTAGAATTGAAACCTTGGTTGCACCTAGACGTTTAATGAGATTGAGTCCTAACAACAAGGCTTCATACTCAGCCATATTGTTTGTACATCTGAAATTTAACCTATATGCATGACCTTCAGCATGGTCATTTTGCATGTTGTGTATCCAAACCCCTGCCCCTGCTCCTAATTTGTTTACCGAGCCATCAAACTCCAAGTACCATAAGATTTCTTGATTATGACTAGCCTTAAGAGTTTTGGAAGCTTGTTCAGTGGGCAAATTTGGCTCTTGTAACTCATATGATAGGTCATTTTCCTTTATTGCATTAATCACATCAACAATTTTTTGATCTTGGGCACTAGATAGTTCCTCTACGCTTTGTGTTTGTGCTGCTTCTAGGAGTTTGACATCAGTTTTGGGACACATCCCAACATTATATAGAATGAATGAATCCATATCAGAATGCATAGAATAGATGGGGAAGTTTTGGGGTTTTTCTTGACTGCTAACCACATATCTCATTAGTGTTTCCCGGTATAATCTCTTTAGCTGTCCAAAGACTGAAATAGTGGCATAGGACATGTCTAGTTGCAAAGATCCTTGGAGTTTTGCACCCCAAGATCTGGACAAAAGCATACCATACTTAGGTGGAATATCAGCTACCACCACATCCATCAATATTGTCTTGGCTGGATATTGGACCAAGGATACACAAAGATCTTTAATTAGGCCAAGACACCTGACCTGGCTGGAATCAAATGAGAACAAGTCTTTGTAGGGCCTTGTGATGTCTAGATCCAGTGTTTCCATCACAGATTTAGGCATTAGGTCAGGAAGCTCCCGAATCAAACATAGCATTATGCAGTACCTTGTCATGAATGTTTAAGCTCACATAGAATGGAGGAACCCCTCCATCTACTGTTTTACCGTTGACTTCAGGACCGGAAATTAACTATGGTTGATCATCAAGAACATTGACTGCATCCCTATTCTCTGGTATCTGTAGTGACCGATTGATTTGTTGTTTGTAGAATTCATGTTTAGCTAATTCAGAGAGAGGAATAGCTATTTTCAGCTTGCCTATTTCTGTTTCTAAGTTAAAAGGTTTCTCTATTTGAATTTTTGCATTATGGACAACAGACATTTCCTTTTTAGCTGAATTTTCAGTGATTCTCTCTTGATCAGGAGTGTTGTTTTGAGGTACATCTGATTTGAAATTATTTCCAGGAGAACAGTTTAGATTTTCTTTTGAAGCACGGGGTGTGTATGGCTGATTTTTTGAGGGCTGTAGGTCTGATATGTCTTCCACAATGGCTTCCTTTGGGTTTGGGTCTGTTTTAGTTGAAGGTTCTATCAAGACAGCTTTATCTTTTGTTTTCTTTGGCTGCTTGGTATCCTTCAGCTTGGCAGGTTCAGGGACATCTATGGTTCTGCTTCTTAATTTGTACTGTTTATGAACCTCATAGACCGCTGCATCATAGCCTTCCCTAAAATCAAATGACTCTCCGGATTTGGTTTGAAATTGGTTAAAATTATGAACTTCTTGGTCATCTTGTGTTAGAAAAATTTGTTGCTCACTGTTTAACCCCATTAGGTTGATTTGGGTGTCCTCGGTTGGTTCACTAGATGTTGAGGCTTCTGCATAGTTCTCTTGAAATGGAGGTCTGATGTTCTAGTCAGGGCTAGTCCTCTCAACATTTGGATTTTGATTTTTTCTAAAGTTTGGGTTTCTTGCAGTGTTACTTGGTTGACCTTCCCATGATGATTTCCTTTCAATAGTCTCCACCCTATCCCCAAGTCTATCCATACCTTTGATGATTGCATCCAGTTTTTGTTCAAATGCTGCAGGCTCTTCCTTGAAAGTTGTTCTTCTTTCAGCTCTTGCCCGATTTCGCTTAGCAATTAGGTTTTCCTCCACACTAACAGCTACATTTTGCATGTCTGCTAAGCTTGGAGGGGCTCTTTCCCTCAGCTGATATGCCATGTCAGAATCAAATCCATCAGGGAATTTGATTAAAGCTAAATCAGGTGGAGGTCTAAGGTTTTGAGGAATAGCATTATAAACATTGTTGAACCTAGCACAATAGTCCTGGACTGTTTCCTGTGGGCCTCTTTTCAAATTGTCATATTCTGTCAAGATGTGTAAAGGGTCTAAAAGATTGATAAAGAGCTTCCGAATTAGCTATGGAATTCGCAGCAAGAGCTCTAAACCAAATCCTTACATCACCCGTTAGACTTTCGACAAAAATATTCATCCCAACATCATCATCATCTATTTCATAATTCTCAAAATAATCTTGCATTTTCTTAGTGTGTCGCTGGGCTGTATAGGAGCCAGTACCATCAAAATATGTGATTTTACTCTGATAATCCTGAGGCATGCCCCCTGGATTTCCAGGTAACTGTAGAGGAGCATAACGGTTTGCCATATTCACAGGGATAAATGGGACAACAGGAAGAAATAAAATAGTTGGAACAGCGGGGACAATAGTGGAAATTTGTGCAGTAGATGGGGGAGTGGAGAGGATACTTTGAGGTGTGGATGAGGAACTAGGAGAGGCTGTTGAAATGACTATTGCTCTCCCAGGTGTAAGCTCAGGTTTTGCAGGGTTTTGCTGAAATATATCAAGGTCTGAATCAGCCGATTTTTCTAGTTTTTCTTGTTTCCTAAGGGTCTTAGAAATTAAGTTGGGATTTTCAAAAATAACTGGAGGATCTGGGTCAGGGTTTGACCTGGTGTAACGAGTTTTCTTCTTTGGAGCCAGCTTCTAAATTTGTTTTTTGGTATTTTCTGGGAATGTTTTAAGATCACAGTTTTTCACAATATTCTCCAAGAGTTTCTTTGAAATATAGGAGGCTTTAGGCTTTCCTTTGAATATGTTGAAATAGGGAAATTGATCAAATCTTTGGAACAACTGTTTAAAGCTTAAAACTATAATGGAGATTGACTGAAGTAGCTTTTATTTACTCCTGTAAATGCAGAGCAAGGACAGTTTCAAAGGCTACCTGGCTAACTTCAGGCTCCATCTATAGCGTTAGAAAATAGACAGCAGTTACAAATATACCTTCAGATTTCCCCAGTGGAGTTGCCAATGATGTTATTACTCAGGTTGTTCCCTGCCTCCTGAAGGGAATACGGCTGAGGTAACCACTAACCAATCTTGTAGCTGCAGATTCTAGCCAATCTGCAACCAGAGAGGGCTCTCTCTTTGTAATTTAGCTTTGTTTTGGAGTATTTTAGGCTAGTTATGATTCACAGAGTTTGTTTTTTAGTTTGTTGGTTGGTGATATCAAATAGGACTAGGGTGCAAGTCAAAAACAGTTTATACTATTGGGAAATGGAGTCAATAAAGGTGTACTGCTGAAGGTGTTTCTTTGGTAAAGGCGGTACTACAGAGCAAGATAAGCAATTTGGAACAATTTTCAAATCTGGAAATTGATGGACTGTAAGCCAGTGGATAAAGGGCAATCAAGAATCCTTGATCATGCTGGCAGAGGGAAGGTGCTTGAATATTATCTAGGAGCAATTAAGAATTCCTAAATAGTATTCAGAATGAAAGAATTAGTGTAAACATGAGCATCTAAGAATTCATATTTATGGTTGATTCTGAAGAAAACATAATTAATAGCAGATATTGAACACAGGGTGCATTTAAACAAATACTGGGTTATTCCTTTTCTCTGTTACTAAGAATATGAAACATATATGATATTAGCAAACACAGAAGACATAAAAACAGGTCAGAGTAACTTATTGATCCACAGAAAGACACAAGAATTCTGTAGCGGTTCCCAGAACATTAAATCCACCTTCAGACGGTGCAGCAACAGTGAACTTGAATGGCCATTTGTATTAGACAGTCTCAAAATTTACAGCGCAGTCTAGAGAAAAATCACCAACCCCAAATACATATTATGGGGAGGTATTTATACAAACAGGGAGATACAAAATACCGTGAAGATAAGTCTGAAGTCATAACTTTCTTTACCAACTCTTAGGAAGAAGTAAATGAGGGAAATAAATGTTGCAGTAAATGTGAATGTGCTGGCTGTCCAATTTGTCAGAGATATTTGACCTTTCGGACTGAGTGAGTCGGTTTATTGCTGCGTATTTACTCTGTGTTTGCTGCCTTAATGTTGCTATGTTTCTGTGTCATTGTCTTGGCCTTGTCATCAGTGCTCGGTTTTCATCAACGAGCTATAGTCACCATTCAATTTCTGCTTTTTGCTGTTTTTTTACCCTTTGACAGGTGGACCGTGCCTCTGTATTTGCTGACCTGTAGCTGACCAAAAGAAAAATAAAAACAAAATTACCTGAGCAATATCTCTAGCATTCCTTTCCACCAATCCTCTGTAGGCAACTGATGTCTTTGTATCTTTATCAATGTTTCATCAGCTTCAGTGTATCTATAAAAGTTGGGCTGGACTTCGAAAAGGTGGTTTATCTCATGTTCAATGTAGAACAGATTTTCTAGTTTGTCATAAAGACTCTGTCTAGAGGGAGGCCCTGTTTCTTATGAGGTGCTTGAGGATGCTGTAATTTGATTGGAGGCATAGTTATTTACCCTGTTGGCATATTTCTCATGTGACAACAGTCTTCCAGCGCTGGTTAATAAACTTGGTATCCCTTTGCTCTGTAATGTTGCAAACTTTATTTTGAAGTCATTTATCTCTGCCTGCATTTCTTGGCATTTTCCTTCCAGAGTCTACACAAAATTCCTTAGGGTCAGCACCCTTTTCACTAGTAAGATGGTATCTGTCCTATTCTTGATACCTATTGCTGCCAACTGCTCTTTGGTATGAGTGTTCAGAAATTGAATCATTCTATTGGCTTGCTCAGGCATATTTCCTAATGATGCTCTAGCCTTTTGAGTTTCGAATTGAGCTAAGCCTATCAATTCCATTTGCTCATGTATAGTTTCAATTGATTGCCATTAGTCAGTAATGGATTGGCCAATTTTGGCCCACAAAATTTTCTTGACTTCAGCTAGAGTCTTATCAAGAGTAAGCTCCTTCTCCAGCTCCTTTATCCTTTTATCCAGGGTTTTTGCTTCTCTTGTCTTCTCAGATACATCCATCTTTGATTTGTCATATCTTACCTCAATTTTGGCCAGCTTTTCTTTGGCCTCTTTTAATTCTGTCATCTGCACTTCCAGAGCCTTTATTTCTTTCATCATCTCCTCCATACTTAGGGTGGCCTCTTGCTCTGCTGCTGCTGTAGTTGTTGCTGAAACTGTTGCTGAAGTTGAGGCTGGAGTTGAGGTACCTGCTGCTGATCCAGGATCAATAGGAGGGACTGTTGTGGTGACTGTAGGAGGAGCAGTCTCAACAGTTAAAGCTGTTTGTGCTGGCTGAGAGGCCAACTCTCCCTGTCTCCCTTGTAGTGATGCCTCCAAGGCACTCTCTGTTTCTATCAATCTTTTATGCAAACTCATAAGAAAACTAACCACATCCACCTCTTCTTTTTGTTGTGCTACTTCTATGGTTTGAGGATGAATTGTAGGTGGCAACCTAAGTTGTTTTCTAAGGGCTGCTATGTCTTCTTCTTTCTTCTTAATCAAAGCTTGCACGCCCTTGGGATCGTTGGGATCATGTCCCAACTCCATAATGATCTCCTCCAAGGATTTGATTCTATTGTCCTTTGCTTGTGATGAAGCTTTCTCTAATTCTAATTGGGCAGAGGTGTTGTGAAGTGAATTCTACAGTCTGTGGGCCAATATTGCCTTATCTGCCAGGGTGGAGTACACCATTTCTCCAGTTTGTTTGTGTAACTCAATCTGGTCCATTGGATGGATGTCTTTAGCGAGCACTTCTAGATTGGTCCTAATATAATCAGCCGCGGATTGGGGCTGCTGTACTGTAGGTCTGAAATGACTGAGGGTCATTTTCCCTTCTTGGATGTCATAGGCTGCCATTAGCCTCTGTTGATTAGTGGGAGCCATCCTTAGCAACTGGTTGTAGAGCTGGAATCTTACTGGCTTATTCCTGGCCTTGATTTCTGTGAATGATTTCTTTATGTCATAGCCTTGCTTGCTCTGTTGCTTGGTGGAGGTTGAGGTAACCTCCACATCTTGTTGTCCCTCTTGCTCCTGCTGAAAGGAGCTAGCTGATGTTTCCATGCTTGGAGGAATCTGTTGTTCGGTTGTTTCCTCACCTCTTTGATTGCCTGCTGTCTCCTCTGTAAACTCTTCCTCAGAATAGGGGTTTAGTCTCTGCCTTTTCTCTCCTTGCTGTTCTATGGAGGCCCCTGTAGGTGTCTCTTCCTGCCTGTCCCTTTTCTTTTCTCTCTCCTCATTGAGAGGAGTTTGGAGGACAGGGACCTCAGGTGCTCTTGCTTGTGTTGAAGGGGCTTGCCCTTGACTTTGTTCTTTGCTTGCATCTGGCCGGTCTGCCATTATCTCCTACTGCTCTAAATGGTGCACCTACTGCTCTGAATGCTGCACCTCTTTTCCTTTAGATGTCCCTGCAGGTGGAGCACTTACTTGGGCAGGTTGTTGGGAAGCCGTGGCAGATGAGGTGCCTGCTCCAAGGTGCCGAGGAGATGTGAAAAACACCTGTCAAAAAGATTCCAAGTCAACTGACTTTTCAAGGTCTTTGATTGCTTTTTCTGTTATCTCTTCTTCAGTAAGCTCTTCAACTAGTGTGCCCTCTACCCACTCTTGTTGATTGGCATATTGTTCAATTTGAGGGATACTATAATGCACATATCCTGTAAGCTTGTGTTTGACTCTTCTAAATCTTATGAAATGTTCAGGGTGATATGGTGCCCAAAGAAAACTTTATTTCAGCTTGAGTTTATCTCTCAGAATGGTGTCAGCTTCCTTCCATGCTTCCTCCCTTTTGTTAAAGATAAAAGGGCCCAGTTGGTGTCTTATCTTGAGCTGTGCTTTTTTCCTATCACCATAGAAATGGGTCAGATTCGAACTACTGAACTGCCTGTAGTATTCCAGGGCAAAGAGTCTCATAGGGACATATTTTGGCAGTTTGAAGGGGGCCATTTGACAGCCATAGATCCTAATCACTGTATGGTTTTGGTAAAAGTACCAATCACCAATGCTGTATTCCTTAGATAGGTGCAATATTTTCTGCATTTTAGCAGAGAGCCTAGCAGGAGGAGTTATTGACAATAAACAGGTGGCTGGATATATGAAAAGGTCAATAAATTCACAATATGTGTATGGGGACATGCCAACATGATGGAATACTGAGGACCAAAATATTACAGACCTTCGCTCCCCCTTAGCATCCAATTTTCTGAGGGGAATTGGGAAACTATCAGGTTGATAGTACAACATCAAATGGTATATATATGCAGTGTATTTGAACACTCTCTCCCTCTCTAAGTTAATGAATTGCTCATGAATCTTGTTGGCTATGGAGGTGGCATAGTCATACTTGATAGCAGGGGGCTGTCCTGGAGCAAACATGGACATCAAAGCAAAGACAGTTTCATCTACAATTTCACTTGTCCTGAATCCCAGAATGTAGGAAATCATGTCTATGAGCATTTTTCCAACTTCACTGAACCAGGCATGATGGTAAGGAATTTTGTATCTGTAGTAGCAATTTGGTGGCATAAATAGCTTGGCAATTCGGTCAATTTCTGCAGAGGACAACTTAGAGGCTTGGTCCAACAAATTTTTCATGGTGAGAGGGACCAAAGGCTGAGTTGGCTTGAAGTGCAACATCTCATTTATAGATTGAGGGGTAATGTAAAAGAGGACATTTCCAGCAGGGTCCATCACTGCCCTTTGAGAAGGCTCATAATTAGCACAACACTGATGGATGAGGTCAGGGAAGACATTGACTGAAGGCAGGTAATATATAGGCATATTGGACTCCCAGATTCTGAATATGTCAATGTTGTTTTTATGACTATTCCTTATCTCACAAAAGGCTTGTAGGTGAGGCTTTTGACCCTCCATGTCATCAATTTGGAAATCCCTATCAGCTAGAGGTAACCACTCCAGCTGCTTATCAGGTGCATTCAAGGGTGCAATGTTTAGGGCTACTGGAGCCTCCATGGTTTATTGTGCTTATAATTGGATTTGAGTCTATGTCTCAACAGAAAACAGGGTTCTGGCAGAGGGCTTTTTAGCAGGAAATTTGCAGTTTGAGTTTTGTGCGAAGGTGGCCTTACTGAGTAGAACTTCAACGGGAATACAGATTATGCAGGGTTCTTCAACGAGACAGCTTGAAAAAAGTGGAGAGAGGGGGGATTTTACAGGTTTTTTGGAGGTTTTGCAGGCAAACAGGAGCTCGATTTCAAGCTTTAATGGACAATTTATTAGAGAGTCACAGAATTTGCAGGTTTTGCTCGAAAGTATGGTTACTCAGTGAGGAAAAGCGCAGGAGCCTGCGGGGGATAATGTTTTTGAGTTGAATTTAGCTGTCATGGTGATTTTTTCTATAGAAATTAGGAAAAAACAGTGTTTATGGGCGTTTCGCGGGTAAATGCCTGTTTATTCAAGACTTCGGTGTGGAATGGAGTTGCAGAGTGAGCTGGGGAGTCGGGTTTGCAGGTTGAACACGCCTAGGTGACGGACTGGGACGCTGATGGCGGATTCGACGTAATTCTCATGCACAGACTTTCACCATTGGTCGCATAAAAATAAACAAAAAACATCACTTTCGTGAGTTTTAACGAAAATTTGTGTTTTTTCCTACCTTTTGGCGCTTTTTGTGCTGACGTCACCTTGTCCTGTAGCATGGTACGGAGGGTGACGTGGCAGCTGATGTGGATTGGTGATGGGGCGGACACTACTTACTGTACAGTAGCGCAGGCGCTGACACAGAAGCAGATGTGGGGATGACGTGCGTGGCAGGGAGAACAGGCGGTAAACGGTTTGCATCAGACCGCTTTTGGTATGGGGGCGGTTTCTGTCAGAGCGGGCTCGATGCAATAGAAATGGGCCACTCGTCCCTATGTACGACGGCAAAACCGCTTTCCATCGGGAGGTAACTTTCGTACTGCGGGGCGGCTCTGATATCAATGCAGGCCGTTGGATCTGGCGGGCACGATCCAACGATTGACTGGAAGCACAGGTGCCGGTACAATACGGCACGGGGACCCGCCCATATTTTTTAATATTTTATAATGTCGCAGGGGTTTAAAACTTTGGGTTTATGGGTTTTTGTGGTTGCACGGGCGGGTATGGTTATTAGTTTAACCAAATATTAAACTAACCCCAAAGTATTTACATGCGCACCAAAGTTTAAAGGTATGGTATGGGTGGGAGGGTTTAGCGTGGTTATTTATTTAACCTGAAGTTAAATAAATCCCAAGGTTTATGGACGCAGAGGGGTTAATACTAAGGTCCCGAATGGACTTAACATTTCCCCGAAACTGTATTATATGGCTAAAATTTCCAAGGGTAGGGATATTTATATTTGTTGGGCTTTTTCATATAGTTTTTGTAAAATAGGGGTGGGGAAATAATTAAAGGAGCTATACAATAAGTTAGGATGTCAATATGGATATATGGAATGAAACTGCATGAGTAAATGCCAAGTTAATAGAGTGAAAACTTAGGCATAGGGAAATAAGGGGAGTATGAAACGATGATTTTTTACACAAGAAATGTGGCTTCTTTTCACTAATTAAACTCAGAGTTCAACTTAGCATTTCTCATAGAAAGAAGTGAAATAGGACTATTGGGCAGGTCCCAAGGCCTTGAGGGGATGTTAGCAAATGATCTCTGGGGGAATGATAGGGGAATTAGTCATGCTCCCACTATTTTGTAGCCAAACAACTACCATGGTCCTTGTGTCATTGATGAGATGAGTCCTTCTTGACAAGGCAAAAAGATAACAACCTTATTTCTGCAACCTCAAACTATCTACCCAGCCTAATACACCTAGCATTTTTTCTTCATTTTGATTGGGTGCATTTAAACTTGCAAACCCTGATTCAACTCTTTTCTTTTGGCTGCCTTCCTATCTAGGTCTACCCTTATCTCTTCCAAGGGCCCAGATTAAGCAGTTGGGCTCCTTAGTTTCTCTATCTATCTACTCATCTGCCAAGCTTGAACTGTTTGGATAGACATTCTTTCTTTTTTCTACAACAGTAAATTTAAATATGGAGTGGTCTAGATTGAACTGTTGGGCCCTCCATCAGGTGTGAGGAAACAGTGTTTGCACCTTGTGAGCTTGCTTTGCACAAATAAGATGGTAGTGGCATTTTGACTGGCCACTTTCCTAGTCTTTCTTTGGGGTTCATTTTCATTTTCTTTTGTCGACCATTTCATTCTTCTTGCCCTTTGGTTTTTCTTTTAGGGCATACCTTCTTTACATTTTTTAATTTTCTTTATCTGCATACAAAATATGGAACCTTTGCAACATGGAAAGGATGACCATATTTGGCACTTCCATAGTCAATCATGAAAATGAAACCTATTGGTATAGGAACCTAACAGATCTGATTGAGGAATATCTTGAAACTGGTGCAAAAGTTTCCTCATAGTCCACTCCCTTTGATGTGTCCCATCATTAGGTATATTTTGAGGCCCATTATGTTATCCTCTATCCCTTAAAACTCTCCCTTTTCTCACATTAATTTGCATTTTTTGCCATAATATGCTTAGTAGGAAGACTAAAGGGCGTTTGTCATATTTCATGGCCTAATGTGATTAATATGCAGACAAAAGAAGCATTGTTGGATATATTTACTATGCAGGGGCTAGTTGGAGGCATCTAGAGAGAATATAGGGGGCTTTTTGACTACATCAACTCCCAAAATCGGCTTGAGACCAAAGATTCCTCACCAATAGCTCGAATCCACTAGAAGACGAAGAACTCAGGTGCGTGTGAAGATCCAAGGGAACCAGATCCACTAATTTCGAGATTTTGAAGGGAAGCAATCCTCTTTTAAAGGGATCTTCCACTCAACCATTTTTTGTATAAATAAGGAAGCCTAAAGGCTCATTAGGATTCAAACTTTTGTGGGAGATAGGAGTAGCTACTGAGATCCTAGTGCTTTATACTATTATTTTCATCTTTTATGTGATGTATGTGACTCTTATTTTATGTCAATGAAAATCTTACTATTTGCCTGCATCTGAGTTAACTTTGGAGGGCTGAAACCCTTGAGTTTGGGCCCAACCTAGAGTCTTTAGTCCCTCTCATGTATTCTATCCTTGTTCTTCTTCAAGTCATTATATTTCTTTCCTAGTTTGATTAGGAATTATATTACAAAAATTGTAGTTGCAGGTTTTACCACCACCTCTCTTGTGGGAAGTGTGGTTGGAGGATCTACAACAACAAGCCAAAAACATGCGTTTATGATTCCTTGGAAATTGTTAAGTTAGTGATTGTAACTCTTATGCATGCTTGGTTTCTGCAACTTAGAAGTTAGCAGCATTGATTTGGCCATTAGAGTAGGTATATGTTATATTATATAGTAGATCTTAAAGAAATAAAATCCAACTCCTCCTTTCCAATTTGATTCATCTTGTTGTAATATTGATCATTTAATGCATGTACTTGATTAGTCTGGAGGGTTTGTTATTGAGTTAAAGTAGTGGGCACACTCATCCATATCCAATTAGACCATTCCATCTTCCTCCTAGACACCTCATACTGCTCTCAAACTCTTTCACTAAGATCACCCTTTTAGGGCCAATGAAGGACACCATGGGCATGACATTTTGTCCAAGATAGGCCTCCAAGGGGTACTAGGCTTGGAAAAAGGGTTCCCACGTCCTTCATTCACCTTCATCCACCTTCCTCCACCTTCGAGACACCATCCTTTCCCTTAGAAAACTCTCAAACCCACTCCTGTAGAAAAACAAGGCCTCTTGTAGAACTTCCTATAACAGTCTTGTAGCACTGCTTAAATCCAACCAGGTTTTCCCTAGACCTCGACTCTTGCATTTTGAAGTTGAATAATGCCCCCCAATCTTTGATTTCATGATTAAGGGGACTCTAAGACCACTTCAATCCTATCTTTTCTCCACTGCAAATACAAAACAACCAGTAGAATTAGACTTAGTTTTTTTTTTTTAATTCCATAGTTGTGTTGAAGATTGAATTCCTCCTTTTCAAGCAAATTACAATTAGATAATGATTCATGCAAGTAGAATATTGATTTTATTAGTGTGAAAATAGAGTAGCATGGTTTAATTATGCAACTAGAATAGTCTATTCCTTTCATGCAATTACAATTAGCCTTTACATTTAATGAATTGCATTTTCATTTATGTAGCTAGAACCATGTTCTTTCCCTTGCAATCATGATATACTTTCATAGAAATTCTCTTTATATTTAGCTGAAGGAGTGGTCTATGTATATCTTGATCTGATCTAATGACTGAGGGTGACATGAGTAGAACTTAACCTACTGTGCATATAGCATTGTCACCTCTAAGTTTGTACGAACCCTGGGTTGATAATTTAAGTTGAGAGCCTTGGAAGTTGCAACATCCTTGATGCAATACCAGGGCTCATCACTTTTTGGCACCATTGTCGGGGAGGTGTCCAAGTAGGTGTTGTCTCTACTTAGGAGTTACTTTTTTTTCTTTTTTTTTGCATCAATCTTATTGATTTGAAAGCTTAAAAAAAAAATAGAGCTAGTTCTTTCATGCCTCGTAAGAGTAAGGATATGCAAGGGAAATTCTTACCAAAACCCCCACCCCTTCAAGCAACCAACTTTCATTCTTATTTGGTGATTGTGAACTTCCTTTCTTACTACAGGGGAGTTAGAAGACCCTCCATGTGAGTAGCCTGAAATTTTTTAGGAACCCATAGGGGAAGAAGAACCTATCTCACCTACCCAAACCATGGCAGAATGAAAAAAAAGAGCTTTTCCCTATCAAAGAAACCAATGGGGAGGCCATAATGAAGAATATAAGCCATTTTTCCCTTCCACATTTCCATGGCCTAACCTCTTAGGACCCTGACACCTTCATGTTCGAATTTATTTTTGTTCGTAGGACCTATGACTATGCCTTTAATGAACAAAAGTCAAAGTTGTTTCTATCTACCCTCAAAGATGCAACCTTGCGTTGGTTTACGGGTTTACTTGGAGGCAACATCACTACCTAGGCCTAAATGAAATAAGCCTTCAATGAAAAGTAATAGGATTACTCTAGGTCCAAAGAAACAAAGGAGGAAATATTTAGGATGACCCTAGGACCAGATGAATCCTTAAAGGACTATGAGGAAACATTCCAACTCAATTATAGGAGGGCTAACTGTACCCTTGACCCTGAGTCACTCAAGCTAGTTCTTCTTTGATGGATCAGGGATGATGTAACATAAACCCTCAACATGATTTCTAGAGGAGACATCTATCAATTACCTTATGATGGCATCAAACAATATTTAGGAATCACTCTAGGGCAACTAGGAAAAAGGGTAGGTCTAGCCAAGGCTTGGTCAATTCATCTCCCTCTACATAAGTCATCAAACATGAGATATGAAGTATGTTGGAGGATTTTAAGAGTGAAGTGTTGCAAACATTTTCCTTATAGATGGAGACTATGAAAATTAAAAGGAAGCAAGAGGAAGTATAAAGGGCACTAACTATCTTATGCCCTAGATGCACTAAGAGACACCATAGGAATGAGTTCCCATTGAATGTCATAGAATTTTTCTCTGTCTGTGAAGAAAACCATGTAATAGACAAATTTCCTTCTCTGTCGGGTCTGGAATTGTATACCAAGGGGCAGAAGGTGGTTTAGAGCAACAATAATTCATTAACCAAAGGAGGCCTCAAGGCCCTCTACCATATCAACAGGGCATGCAATGTGCACACTATACTCATTACAATCCAAATCAGAATGCACATTTCCATCCTTGGTACCCTTCCACTCATCTGAAATGGCCTACACCTCCTCCTTGGCCTTATACTCCTAAATATCCTCCTCAGCCTATTAACCCTCCTTTCCAACCATATCCACCTCAATCTTCCCAATGGGGCAACCCCTCACAAGGGTGGAGGCCTCAAACAATGCCTCCACCTCAACCTCAACCACAACTCCCTCACCATAGCCCACTTAAGCAACCTCAAATGCCTGCTCAACCCAATCTAAACCTAAATAATAAGCATGCACAACAAGTTTATAGTGTGGAGACATCCTATCTTCCTTATGATGTGAAAATCCAAGAGATCAACCTTAGGTCTGGGAAGGTTCTCCCAGATAATCACCGACCTTCTCCACCTAGAGAGCTTGAAGAGGAGAAGGAAGAGAGTGCCCCTCAAGCCAATGCAACTCCTTACCCTGAAAGGTTGGTCCACCTTAAACAACACACCCCAGAAGAGGTTGAACTTATGGGAGAATTGAAGAACTTGTGTTTCAAAATACCCCTTCTTTAGGCCATCAAAGATGTCCCCATTTACAAAAATATTGTTAAGGAAGAGTGTTTCAAAAATACTGAGAGAAGAAGAAGATATACCCCCATTATTAATGTGGTTGGAAAATTGTCTGATTTGATGCTTGGGAGGGTAATCTCCCCAAAGTACTTGGATCATGGTAGCCCAATAGTGTATGTGAACATTCATGGCATTACAGTCCCTAATACCTTGATTAACCTTGGGGTTGCAATCAATGTGATGACCCACCATGCTTAAGCTCAACCTCCAAGGGGCCTTGAGGAAGACCACTACAATACTGCAGCTTGCAGAGAGATCCACAATAACTCCTAAGGGGGTTATTGAGGATGTAATGGTCTTCACTTACTCCTGTGAGTACCCCACTGATTTCCTTATCCTCCAACCCAAAACCAAGATTAATGGCTATCCTCTCATCCTAGGAAGACCTTGGTTAGCCACTGTTGATGCCTACATTAGTTGCAAGTTTGGGAACATGACCATCAAGAATGGGCATCTATCAAAACAACTTGTGGTGTATCCTCCTCATCAACCTTCTATTGAGCATGCCTTGTCATTGTGGTTAGGGGATGATGAAGAGGAAGAATTTTATCAGGCATCCCTCTACCCAGTTTGCACACTAGATACTACTATGGGGGGAGGCATCTTGATGAAGATGACCTTATCAACCATGTCTTACAAAATCAACCTCCCACTGCCATGCTAATTGATGAACTGATAAAGGAATCCGAGAGTAATCCTTGGACTGATTTGTGCTTTGTTGACTCTAGCCTAGAACATGCCAAGGTTGTGGAAATTAGCCCATCCAGAACTCTAAAGATCAACCCCCCTCTCTCAGCCGAGCAGGAAGAACAATTATGCAGTGTGTTGAGGCAACACCTGGATGATTTTGCTTGGGACTATAAGGAGATGAAGGGTGTGCATCCCTCAATCTGTACTCATCATATCTACATCAAAGAGGATGCAAGCCTATGTGCCAGCCCTAGAGAAGGATGAACCCAACTCTTAAGGACATTGTGAAAGATGAATTACAAAAACTACTGGATGTAAGGTTCATATACCCAATTTCAGATAGTGAGTGGGTGTCCCATCTCATTATAGTCCCTAATAAAAATGGGAAGTGGAGGATCTGTGTTGACTACCGAGAGCTTAACAAGGCTACAAAGAAGGACCACTTCCCTTTTCCCTTCATTGACCAAGTCCTAGATGGCCTTGCAGGGAAGAGATTCTTCTCCTTCCTAGATGGATTTAGTGGGTACAACCAAATATATATCAACCCTGAGGACCAAGATAAGACCACATTCACATGTCCTTGGGGTACCTTTTCCTATAGGGTCCTTCCATTCAGTTTGTACAATGCCCCTGCTACCTTCCAGAGGGCAGTTCTAAGTATCTTTGTTGACCTTGTTCATGACATTGTTGAGATATACATGGATGACTTCACTCCTTATGGATGTGACTTCCAGGAAGCTCTTTCTAATATGTGCAAAGTATTAAAGAAATGCATTGAGATGAATATTTCATTGAGTCCTGAGAAATGTGAATTTTTTATGAATGTAGGGATTGTCTTTGGCCATTCCATATCCAAGGAAGGGATATTGGTTGACCCTAACAAAATTGCCATCATTAAAAGGGTTTGAATCCCTCAAAAGCAAAGAGATGTCAGGGGCTTCCTTGGATTGGTTGGTTATTATAAGGTTCATTAAAGACTTAAGTAAATTAGCTTCATCCTTGTTTGGAATACTGGCTAAAGATTCAGACTTTTGTTGGAAAAATAACTATTAAGAGGCCTTTGAAGTGCTAAAAGAAAAGTTGACCACTGTGCTTATCCTTTGAGGTCCCAACTGGGAGTTACCTTTCCATATAATGGAAAATGCATGAGATAAAGTTGTAGGGGCAGAATTAGGACAAGTGGAAGACACATTTCCTTATTCTATCTATTTCAACAGTAAGAACCTTTCTAAATTTGAGCTAAATTATACAGTCACTTAAAAGGAACTCCTAGTTGTGGTACACTCTTTGAAAAAGTTTAGGAATTACATCACTAGTTATCAAACTTTTTTCCACACTGACCATACAACCATTAAGTATTTAGTGAATAAACCTGGTGTCAATTCTAGAATAATTAGATGGTTGTTATTATTATAGCAATTTGATTTGACTATTATTGACAAACCAGGGAAAGAGAATGTGGTTGCAAATTTCTTGTCAAGACTAACCTTTCCTACAGAAAAGGAAGAAATGGTAGATGATCAACTCTTAGATGAACAACTCTTTTCCATCTCAATTCTCTCACCTTCGTTTGATGATATATCCATATACTTGGTTGTTGGGAGGTTCCCTCCTAATCTATCCTCCAAGGAGAAAAGAAATACTATTAGGAAGAATGCCCCATTCACTTGGATTGGGGAGAATCTTTTCAAGTTGGGGCCAGATCAGATCTTGAGGAGATGTGTGAAGGAATAGGGGGTCTTTGACATCCTCTCAGCATGCCATGATTGACCCTGTGGAGTCCACTTTGCTACTAAGAGAATAACCTTCAAAGTTCTACAAGCAGTTTACTAATGTCCCACTCTACATCAAGATGCAAGAAGGTACACCACCAAGTGTGATCAATTCCAAAGGATGGGTAAGCCCACACCTAAGGATGAAATTCCCTTACAACCTCAAGTGACTCTAGAGCCATTTGAGAAATGGGGCATGGACTTCATTAGGCCCATTGATCCCCCATTGGACAAAAGAAGTATATCATTGTGTACACTGATTACCTAACTAAATGGGTTGAAACAAAGGGAAGTTAAGGCAACAACTAAGCAGAAGGTGGTTGAGTTTCTAAGGGAGAACATATTCTACAATTTTATTTTTCTAAGAGAGTTGGTCACTGATCAAGGGACACAATTCACCTCAAATCTGATCGAAGACCTCATGAAGCAGCACCACATTAAGCACAAGACATCCATTGCCTATCACCCTTAGGAAAATGGGCAAGTGGAGGTCACAAACAGAGCATTGGAGAACATTCTAACCAAGGTTGTTAGCAGCAACATAAAGGATTGGGTAGATAGACTTGTAGAATCCACTTGGGCCTACAACACCACTTGGAAGACCACCACTGGATTTACTCCATTCGAACTAGTCTATGGGAAGAAGGCCTTGTTGTCCATTGAATTTGAATAAAATACCTTAAGGGTGGAAACTTAGTTAGACTTAGACCTCACTACAACACAACAAGAGAGGCTGCTCCAACTCAGTGGTTTAGATGAATTCAGGCTATAAGCTCTCCTGCACACTGAGGTAATCTAGCTATAGGGGAATATTTGGAATGAAAAACACATTAGGGAGAGGAATTTTCAAGAAGGTGATTAGGCCCTGCTGTATGATTCTAGATTCAAGGATTTCAAAGGAAAATTAATGACAAGATGGTTGGGCCCCTATTTGGTGGAAATATGTCATGAGAATGGGTCTGTCCAAATTAGAACAATTGATGAGGAAGGTATTCCCTTACTTGTTAATGGTTATAGGTTGAAGTTGTACAAAAGACCTCTATCCAAAGAAGAGTTTATTAGTTCAATTAACAAGGAGTTGAATGTGATTGGGAGGATCACAACCCTCAGTCCACCAAGCTTCTGAAAATAAAAAAGAAAAATTAAAGGGCCTAGATAAAAACCTCCATGAGGCATCTAAGGCAACTCTAGGGTTGAAAACCTTTGTGAGGCAACCCAAGAGAAAAAACAAACAAGAAAAATAAAAAAGAGAATAAAACTAAGATGAAAATATCCCCATGTGAAAACCTCCTTAGAGGCGCCTAGGGCAGGCATGCAGGTTGAAAACCTCTCTAGAGGTAGTCTGCATGTCTCCAAAAAAAAAGAGAAGAAAAAAGAAAGAAAATAAAACATGAGGAGTCCTTACATCAATTCTACTAATATTTATCTTTTCCAAGACTCCAAACAGTCAAAGGGATAATGGTTACAGAACGGGATCCACAATCCATCTCTCTATCTTTCCCAGCCATCGATTGCATTTCATCCTCATTCATCCACCTCCCTACCTCTCTCCATCATTCAACAAGAAATTGAACCATATTTTGCCTCATTCTTGCAATGCTAAAGGATTGTCCTGAACTGCTACAGGATTGTCCCGAATTGCTACAGGAGCAACCTAAAATTCTACAGGAGGGATATCCATTTGGAAAAAGAGGCCAAAAGGTCATTTTTTTCCTTGGGAAATGTTGGGAGAGATCCACCCAAATTCCTTCACTTTTCATCCACTCCATTTAGCCAATTTCAGCCTTAAGATTCCACTTCTGCCCATATATAAAAAAAAAACACAGAAAAAGGACTTTGCCTTCACCTTTTTCTTTTTCACAAACTTTCACCACCTTCTGAATATTTTTTCTTGTCCCTAGACCAACTTTGATCTGTCCAAGTCCCTGAATGCAATATGATGTTTTGAGGAGGAACTGAGTAACTGCTACAAGAAGGAGACCAGTCCTATAGCATCTTGCACAGATCTAATAAGACCATAGACAAAAAATTATTGCAATTCTGGAATGAATATTTGGCCACCTTGAGGCATAAAGAGGCCATTCTTGAGGTATAGAGAAGTCACACCATCCTTGAGGAGCAGTTGTAAGGTCATTTATCCACTCCAGCAACAACAAATCGAACATTGGAAAGAATCCTGCACGGAAGAAATATTTCATCAGTTGACTACATTATTATGTTGTGAATACTTATGCAATCAAACAAAGGAAGTTAGCACCTCCAGAGGACAATTGATCGATCACCAACCCAGCAGTAACATGCATGCCTCTCCAACAATTTGACATCACATGTAGGCTCAGATATGACGCCCCTCACCTCTTCCCTATGCACATAATGGTAAAAAAATGTGTTTAATGACTGAAAATGGAGTTTTTATGGGTTGGAGTTGGCCAATAAACTTGGCCACCTTCGATTAGTAAACTACAGTCCACTCAGCCACCCATGTAATGTGGAAAATTCAAACTAGGGGGGTGATAATTATGACGAGTGGAGACAACAGTTAAACGAGCAAATTTGTGCAAGGGCCAAGTCACCAAAGCACTCCGAGCCCATTACCACAAAAGGGAATAAAAGTACAAGGCCTGATTCCACTTTCATAATTGCTCATTCCCATAAAACAGTTGGAGAGACCCACCAAGTTACCGAAGGATGAGATAGATGCTACCAAAGTCTGCCTAGGGTGCCACAGAATTGCTACAGTCTGAGTTTGCAGGTGCTATGGGACTAGATACCACTACTACAAGAACATAAGAGAAGCTACAGGGATGAATTAATGGGAGAGAAAGAGCCAAAACCAACAAATTTTTTCCTCAAACCCTCATGAACATGAGAGAGTCATCCTGAAAAGGGTAAGTGGCTTCCTCCGTCTCTAATTTTCATGCAATTGCCTGAAGAATTTTGCTTACTACAGGTACCTTGTAGCAAACCCTTGTGCAAGTAATTTCCCTTGAAGATTTATTCCATCACATAAGAAGGCAAGACAGGAGCATAGGAAATATTTTACCATAGTCAAGGGTATCATCCTTCTCCTCCTCTGACACAAAAAAGAAAAACATTAGCCACTACCTTTGCACCCGAGACTGCTCAGAGGAAAATATTGAAAATTCCCCTCAGATAACTTAGAGAAGGAGTAGTAGGAGAAATGGGAGGAGGTTTCAATTGAAGAGAACCCACAAACACCAAAAGAATCCATCAACATCCTCATGTTATGGACATTTTTTTGAGACATCAATGGATGGGATTCTTTGAGAAATTAAAGGGGTATGATGATGAGGTAACCCATGAATTTTCCATGGCCCTCAATTCTCAGGGAGAAAATAGTGCCACTACTATTGTTAGAGGACTTGCAATCCATTTGAATGCAAAGCTCATAAGAAGAGTAACCACCATACCCTTAGGAGTTCAATGGGGCAAGGAGGATAAGGCAATAAATGTTACAGCCAAGAAAAACTTCTTTCTCCATAAAGAAAAGTTTGTGGAAGACAAAAATGGAGTAATAAGAGAGAGTCCCCTTAACCTTGGGATGAAGTGGCCTATCACATCCTCAAGCACATATATTGTGAGGGGAGGTTGAGCATTGTGTATGTCTATAATTTTAAGCTGCTCTATGAGTTAAGGTTCCAAACATAGTTACCAATTCCAAAGAGGCTCAATATTCCACATTTCATCTTACATTTCATTATTGAAATGAGTCAGAAAGTGAGAGAAGGGAAGCACCAACACATTGCCCATCATGGCCTCATCAAGCTCATTGTCATGGATGACTTAAGCCACCTAAAAGACCCTATGTTATGGGTTGACTTTGTGGGCATGGACATGGAGGTATTCATTAAGACATAAGCCCTTAACTCCCCACAACAAGAAGAAACACCAACATCTAGTAGTAGGGGTAGGGAAGAAAAGGAAGAAGAGAGGGAAAATAAAAAACAGAGAAGGAAGAAGAAAAAATAGAGGAAGAAGACGAGGAGAAAGAGAAAAGAGGGAGAGAAAAAAAGAATAGAGGAAGAGAACCTGAGGTGCCATCCAAACCTTAAAGGACATAAAGACAAGGGAAGAAAATAAGCCTCTCACTAGGAAACATAGAACAAGAGGTGGCTTCCACATTGGCCACACTTGGCACACTTGTCAAGACCAAGAGAAGGCATCCCAGGAAAGCCTCCTTATATTTTAAAACAAGAAAGAGCACCAGAATAAGGAAAGGGAAGCCTTAGCCTCCTTCAAAAGTCTCGATCACCATTGATGAATAAACTAGCCAAAGAGTAGAAGTGGCACCTGGTGAAGGAAAATTTGAGGAGCTTACCTCCCCTAAATCCAAGGGTAGACAACTTTTTCCACCCAAAGGGAAGCTCACCACTAGAGTGATCACATCTAAGAGACTCAAAGCACAAGATACCTTGTTACAAGAGAAAACGAAGGAGATATAGACAAAAGCAAAGCTGCTACAGGTAGAAAAAGGAATGCTACAGGAAAAATAGGGACTGCTACAAGAAGATGCAGCCACATCAAAAGGAAAAGAATAAGGTCTCCAAGAATTCTAAGAGCCTAATCCAAAACCTGACCTTGGATCATACTACAAATTTGTTGAGATAGGTAGGATTATACCCGAGAAATTTGCAATACTACTCTTCTTTGAGTTGGAAAGGGAAAGAGGCAGAACTCATAGATGGATGCAAACTGAAAGATCCAAGAAGGTGGAAGATGTGGGCCTCATGGAAGAAAAAGTTTATGAAATGAGAAAGGAATTGAATAACTTAAGGCTAAGGGATTCAATCATGAAGGAGTGACTACTAAGAAAGAACAAAAGGCTAAGAGAATAATTGCAAGAAAAATATATACAACCGCCACTATGGAAAGTTTATCCGTGGAAGCCATACAATGCAGAAAACCATCTAAATCCTATGCCATCTTTGTCAAGGATCAGTGGTTGCAATTCCAGATAAAAACATTAGTAGAGCATGGCTCTCTACTTTTCCAAGACTAAAAAAAGTTCATTGAATTTTGCAAAAAGGAATGCATTGACGATAGAGCGAAACTGGTTGAGTTCTACATGCACAATATGACCCTCATAGACATGAACTTTTGGGACCCCAACTTAAGGTTGGGGTACATGCAACTAATGGCACTAGCCTCTTGGTTAACCCATGAAGAAACAAGAGCTCAAGAAGTAAGGAGGGTGATTGCAAATGAAGAGAAGGAGCCCTTATACATCAAAGCAAAATTAGTGAGCCCCAAGGTTATCATCAGTAACCACAACCTCATCTCCACTGATCTTGAATCGGCATCTCAGTATATGGCAGCCCAAGAACAAGCTATCATCAATTTTGAGGACACCTTTAAGATGTTGGGGACAGAAAGTTTGCAGGCTTGCCAAAGAAGATGGCATGCTCTGCCTCACTATTTAAAAATCAAAATATCACTCTCGAGAAAGACTAAGGAATGCCTTAGAGATAACCCCACTCTATAAAAGAATCATGCAAAGATTGAAAATAAATTTGATAGGGCTCAAAACCAGTCCTCCCTTACTATCAAGCCTACAGGAGAGAAGAGACCAGGTAGAAGAACAAAAGGGGTGGATAGACATGGAAACAAATGCAGGGTTCTATCCATAGGAAGGCACACCATATGATATGCCTTGGGATGTCAGAGAGGCCACCAGGGCCATGAATGAACTTCATATTAGTGATTGAGTTGCTCATAAAGTGAGCAACACCTTCACCAGGGTGGTGATGATGGGTCCCATCAATAGGTATATTTTGAGGCCCATTGTGCTATCCTCTAGCCCTTAAAACTCTCATTTTCTCACATTAATTTGAATTTTTAGCCATAATATGCTTAGTAGCAATACTAAAGGGTTATTGTCATATTTCATGGCCTAATGTGATTAATATGCATGCAAAAGAAGTATTTTTGGAGATATTTACTATGCAGGGGCTTGTTGGAGGCATCTATAGAGAATATAGGAGGCTTGTCCACTACATTAACTCTCCAACTTGACTTGAGACCAAAGATTCCTCACCAAAAACTCGAATCCACTAGCATATGAGGAACTCAAGTGCATGTGAAGATCCAAGGGAACCAAATCCACAAATTTCGAGATTTTGGAGGGAAGCAATCCTCCTTTCAAGGGAGCTGCCCCTTAGCCATTTTTTGTATAAATAAACAAGCCTAAAGGCTCATTAGGATTCAAAATTTTGTGGGAGATAGGAGTAGCTACTGAGATCCTAGTGCTTGATACTGTTATTTTCATCTTTCATGTGATGTATGTGACTCTTATTTTCTGTCAATGAAAAGCTTATTGTTGGCCTACATCTGAGTTAACTTTGGAGGGATGAAACCCTTGGGTTTGGGCCCAACCTAGAGGCTTTAGTCCCTCTCATGTATTATTTCCTTGTTCTTGTTCAAGTCATTGCATTTCTTTCCTTGTTTAAGTAGGAATTATATTACAAAAATTGTAGTTGCAGGTTTTACCACCACCTCTCTTGTGGGAAGTGTGGCTGGAGGATTTACAACAACAAGCCAAAAACATGTGTTTATGATTTCTTGGAAAGTTTTGGATTGTAACTCTTCTGCATGCTTGGTTTCAGCAACTTAGAATTTCGTAGCATTGATTTGACAATTGGAGTAGGTATATGTTATAAGATAGTGTAGATATTAAAAAAATAAAATTCAACTCATCCTTTCCACTTTAATTTATTTTGCTATAATATTGATCATTTAATGCATGTACTTGATTAATTTTCAGGGGTTGTTATTGACTTGCAGGGGTGGGAAAACTCATCCATATCCACTTAGACCATTCCATCTTCCTTCTGGACACCTCATACTTCTCTCAAACTCTACCACTGAAATCACCCTTTCAGGGCCAATGAAGGACACCGTGGGCATGAACTTTTGTGCAAGATAGGACTTTGAGTGGTACTAGGCTTGGAAAAATGGCTCCCACATCCTTCATTCACCTTAATACACCTTCCTCCATCTTCAAGACACCATCCTTGCCCTCATAAATCTCTTGCACCCACTCATGTAGCAAAACATGGCCTCTTGTAGCACTTCTTGTAGTAGTCATCTAGCACTGCTTAAATCAAACTATATTTGCCCTAGACCTTGAATATTGCATTTTGAAGTTGAATAATGGCCCCTAGGATTTGATTTCATGATTAAGGAGACTCAAAGATCACTCCAACCTTATATTTTCTCCACTGCAAACACAAAACAACAAGTAGAATTTTTACAGGTCTATTTGGGCAGATCACTCCCGATGATCAGATCAGTACAATTAGGGCTCATCAAACCCTAATTCAGTTGTTACATGCCCTAGACAAGTCATCAAATTGAATGCTTCCATCCATGAAAGTTTCTTATCTTGAAACCCTGCCGAAATGCCTCCTTGGGACACCAACACAGCCTTGGTCAGGGGTAACTACGCTGCAGAGCAGGTAGGCCCATTCAAGCCTGCACTACAGTGCACTTAGGCCCACTTTGACCTACGCTGGCCGAGAATGAGTGAAAATGGCATAGGATTCTAGTAATATTCATGGATTCTAGAGCATTATAGAAGGATGCCCAACTCTTATCTCATCCTATGAGGTCGAATTTGGATAGGCTATGGATCAATTATCCCTCTATCCTCTCATCCCATTCTCCATGGAAACTAACTCCAATTTTGGAAAACCATTCAATGCCCAATTTATGACAAAACCACTTGCATTTCCCTATAAATTGACCACTCATTATAGTGGTTAGGGGCTGGAATTTGAACATTGTAGAGAAATATTGTTGGTTTGAGATTTGAGTTCATTGTCAAGTAATGTTATGTTGCTGGATTGATGTGCTATTGGTGTGATGAGGGTTTGGACTGAAGCTGGATGAGTGACACGGGATCGAATCGCATTGGGTGTAACTCCTTCTACATCAATAAAGTTGTTTGTCCCTTTTCCCATATTATTGTTCATATCTATGATGTATATATGTTTAAACGTTGTTGATTCCATTTATTTATAGTAGATAAATCATATGCTTTGATCGTTGTCGTCTTCTGTTTCTGTTGACAGGTACCAATTGAGCGAATTCAGTTTGAGTGGGAGCGATGGGAGAAATTCAAAGGAGATCAAAGGAAGTGAAAGATCACAAGTAGGTTCCTTCATCTCATCTATCTATTATAGGAAAAGGTTAAACCACTTTCTTTATGTTGTTCTAAGTGTAACTACCCACTTAGGGAAAATGTACTTATCCATAGGTATAAATTCCATATAAAAAATTGGTGACCATATTGGGTAACGACTATCGTTCCTGGTAGTTTACCTTTATCATATTACATCCTAGTAGACTTTACTTGACTTCATTGATCTCTTTTCAGTCATCTTGAACTGTTTTTTGGTCAAAAAGTGTGCTTAAATGTCTCCTGATTGGACTCTCTGGCACCAACGCAGTGTTTGTCTTGACACAGTGCACTGCAGAGCAGCCTTAGCTTAGAGACAGTGCACTGCAACACATTGCCTCCCACTCAGGGCTGCGCTGATCCTTGTCAAGCTAAAAAACCTACATTTGGCTTGATTTTTTCCAAATTTGCTTATGATGTTGTTTCATGAAAGATCAATGTTTTCTATGGCTCTGAAATCAATTTGCATTTCTTCTCCTAACCCTACTTTGGCCTTGATTGTTTAGTGTTTCTTAAGAGATTTCTTTATCTTTATCAATTCATTGTCAAAGTTAGCTTACTCGATTAGTCTTTTCTGAAAAAGAATTGTTGTAAAGTCTTCATTGCTTTGAAAAAGAAACTGTCGTAAAGTCTTCGTTTCTTGTGAAAAGCATTGTTTGATCGTTTGTGTATTTAGTTTCCTTTTGTTCACCTAAACATTAAAGGAATGAAAAGAAAAACATG
This sequence comes from Pinus tabuliformis, assembly GCA_031772625.1. Classification (NCBI taxonomy): domain Eukaryota; kingdom Viridiplantae; phylum Streptophyta; class Pinopsida; order Pinales; family Pinaceae; genus Pinus; species Pinus tabuliformis. The sequence continues at coordinate 435,061,523 of CM062804.1, forward strand.
AATTATGCATTTAGAAGTTTGTGTGTGCTTGTAGGAATAGTATAGGGAAAGTTGCATTAGATGTTATCTATGCTCTTTGTTTAAAGATTTTGATTGCTCTATCCCTTTTAGTTATGGTTTTCATTGTTCAAATCAAATGAAAAGAATGTTTCTCATCATAGTTGCATTCTAGGAGTTTCAGAAACATCACGCGGTGAACCTGAAAGGCAAACTTTTAAACAAGATCAACTTAAATTTATCTCAATTAACCTATTGGAGCATTGTAACTTAACACATAACATTTAGAGGTCTAGGCTAGAGACATGTTATGGTGTCACTAAACATAGCAGTTGTCGCTAATGGTTTGCGATACATTTCGAGTGTGATACCTCATTCCACGTATGTAAGTATATCGTAGCTCGTCCACGTACTTTCGGGTATATAGGGCAGTGTTATAGTACGAAAAGTATAAAGGAATGCTCTCACTGTGCGGTTTCGCATTAGATAGCGCTAACATGGATTGGGCCTCGACGTACTTTTGGGTATATTTGGGAGGACTACATTGGGTTGCTATCCATCCATAGGTAACTGAGTCGGCCGCTTTGTATACTGTGATACACTGAAAACAACATTTGGGGGGATTTCCGGCATGCATGTTAAGTCCTTGGTTTACTAAGGCAATATATTGTAGTTCACAGTTACTTGGTAATCCTTTTGCCTAGATTACCCTCTTTTTGTTTATTTCTTTTTGTAATAAAATCAATCAGCAATCGTGGAGGAAAATCAACCTTTACCCTGTCGTTTGCGGAGGACAGCGAGTAAACCACCTTTAACGCCTAAAGCTACACCTAGTCGACAAAAGCGGTCTCATTTAACTGAGTCCAGTACATCACAAACTTCTGGTTCTTCATCTGATTTACCAGAGTCACCTATACCAGTAAGTACTGTGATCCTAGTTACTCCTACAATTACTGGTTTATCTGCTACTAAAGTGGAACCTTTACAATTACCTGAGGACACTAAAAGTGAACCTAGTGAAATGGTAACTGAAGTTGTCCAACAAGAAGTTGATCCTCAACCCAAAGTTGTTCAACAAGAAATTACTTTTGAACTTGAATCTGTTCAGCTGGAAGTTGGTCCCGAACCTATCATAGTTCAACTAGAAGTTACTTCTGAACCAGAAGTTGTTCAAGAAATTCACCTTGAACCGTTGTTCTTTTACCAGAACGCTTGGATCTCGAAGTTGAACAATCAGAAGTTGTTCCCGTACCAAAAGACGATCAACTGGTTTATCCTCAGACATCTGTAACTGTTGAGACTTCTCCTTTACTGCAACGTCAAACACTGGAAATTTATTACGGACCTGACGGTGAAATCCTTCCACCTGGTTTGATTGCTACTGAAGAGGAATCTGAAGAAGAAGAAACACCCAGAAATCCAACTCGATTTGGACTAGGGCTTTATATTTATTCTTCTTATCCTTAGTTCATTGCTCCTTTTGATCCTGTTTACTTTTCAACTCTCGTAGATTCATTAGGACACTTATTGGGTCATTTGACTATGGCTGAAACAACATCCCAGAATGTATCATCTGTTACATCTCAACAACATCTACTATCGCTACTTCTTCGATGTTTACCACAACATCTGAGTCACATCTTGTTGTATTACGAACCCCCCCATTTATAAAGAACAATAGCTAAGATTAGAGTTATAAATGGGGACCCTCTTAAATTTTTAGGCTTAGGATAATAATACCTAACTCTAAGAAAATACCTAGCAAAACCTTGCAAAATGAACTAAGGATGAAATCCACATCACAAATAGCAAATGGCACTTTTCTGCATGACTAAAACACCTTCAAAAAATTGTGATATGCTATTAGGTCTCCCACTGCGATAACAACACCTTGTCATTTCACAATCGCATTTCGCACTTCGCAGAGTTCGCAAGAAACTTAACCATGCCATTAGAATGTCTGTCAGCAATTTGCGAAATGCGATATTGCGATATCTGCAATCACATTTCGCTTGATGCATCTGGTAACGCTATACTGTATTCCTTTAAAGATTGCGATGCGCAATTAAGAGTGGTAAAATGTGTGAAATAATTACATTTCAAATACCAAAACAAACTAGTTGACAGGTTAATAAATATTTAGCAGCATGAGGAAGGATAATCATTTTCCAAGTTATGGGTTGTTATAATCGAGTATCTCATTAAACCTTTCTCACGATCCAAAGTCATTTCAGAGAAGATTTCAGTCTTAATTACCTGATATCGTCTGCGCTGATATATCTTGTCTATTTCAGGCAAGCGACAAAATACATGTCACTAAGAAAGGTGATGCAGAAACAGAGCAAACAAACCATTATTGAATATGAGTTTACAGAGATGGCTCCTATCTTCGCTGATACAGTTTGTGATGTTGCCGAAGGTGCAACAACTTGGGAAGTGATTTACAATAGGCTGGAGGATGAGCGTCCTAAAATCACTGTTACGAGAGCAACAACTGACTCAACAAGGCCTTGAGGACTTCAATGCAGAGATGCTTCTTGTTCTTTCCTTCATAGGATAGGAGCAAGAGCTAAAATCCTCCCATACACATATATGATTAGGTGGGTGATCGAAAACCTTATCATTGAAGACAGGCAGTTCAAGAATTCAAGAATGGAGCTCATAGGGTTGTTTAGAGCAGAGGACTTGAAGAAAATGTACCACATACCTGACCCGCAAGATATCTACGACAACACATTTGTGGCTAACTTCGCAAAGAAGAAACCAGGCCCCTTCAAGCTAATTCAGGGTTGGAGAGTGTTGGATAACAAATTCGAATATGACAAATCGGGTATGTATGCTATAGCCTCTTTGGCAAACCCCTATAACTATGCAGTAGCCATGTTATGTATATTATATGGGCTACCCAATAATACTAAGTTTTCAATAGAATGGATTCCTCTGATTGATGCCTGTGTTAATTCCCATATCATGAATTGGCCTTCCATCCTATCTGACAACCTAGCCACCACCATTACCGAATATCGATAGAAGAAAGCCTCCTCTTCAGATAACCTCCCTCCCTTCTATTTTAGTGCCTACATTATGGATGCTATCTATTTTTTCACGACATTTCCAACCATGGGTTGGAAATGGACCTTACAAGATCCTTACCCAATCCATCTCAGTCATAAACAAATATGGGAATTGCATTACATACCTCACTTCTATAAGATATTTCATGTTGTTGTGTTTCCCCTACATCAAATAATTTTCAATAAGAAATCCCCTAGGTTTTCCTAAGAAGCCGCAAAAAACCTAATTACTGTCGACAAGTATTTTATTGAAGAATGGTTCACCTACATTAGGGGCTTTGGTAGCACATTCGATCCAGGTGTCCTTCCTTTATATGTTTCTGATAAGTTATTAACAAGAGAGATTGCCTACCAGACTGTGGGAAGGGGATTCACTAAAGTTCTCAAAGATGGAAAGAAGTCATTATTGCTCACTTTCCATATCAAATGTGGTTCTTTTTCTTTAACGAATTCTGTTTATGCCATTATGTTATGTGGAATTTTGCATCTACGGATAAACACAATTTCCCTAGGTGGGTAGCTACACCTAGAACAATAGAATTAAAGCGCTTAACCTTTTTCTATAGAAGATAAATAAGACAAGGGACCTACTTGTTATCTTTCGCTTTCCCTTTGTCTCCATTGTATAGTTCCCGTCGCTCCTTCTTGAACTTAATCCGCTCGACAAGTGCCTGCAATCATAAACAGAGGACAAAAAACCAATCAAAGCAAGAGATCTATCTACTATAAGCAAATGGAATCGAAAACATTTACACATATAATCATCATACGTAAAGACAAGAATATGGGAAAAGGTGTAAACAACTTTATTAAGTAGAAGGAAGAGTTACAACCATGAAGTCTAATCCAATGTCACTCCTCTAGCTTGGGTTCCAACCAACATCACATCAAAAGCACAACACTCTGGCAGCATAACAATACTTGCTTACAATCTCAAACATCACACCAACAGTATCTCCTTACAAATTCTCCAAGTCTAGCGCTTGATCACTTAGATGAGTGCTCAATTTATAGGAAAATGGAGGTGGTTTGGTCATAAATGAGGGTATTGAATGGCCTTCCAAAATTAGAGTTAGTTTCCATGGAGGAAGGGATGAGAGGACAAGATGTTACCTAACTCATTCCCTATCCAATTTCTAGCTCATAGGAGATGATAAGTGTGGGAATCTTCTAGAATGCTCTAGAGGATAATAATATTCCTAGAACCGTGTGAAGAATTTGCTCAATCTCGCCAAACGCAGTTCAAAGTGGGCATAAGTGCATTGAAATGCACCCTTACATGGGCCTACCTACATTGAAGCGCATTTACCCCTGACCAAGGCTACGCTGGTCCCTCAAGGAGGCATTTTTGGAGGGCTTCAGGCCATGAAAATTTCAGGGAAGGAGGCATTCAAAGTGATGACTTGTCTAGGGCATCTAGCAACTGAATTAGGGTTTGATTAGCCCTAATAGTATTGATTTGAATTTTGGGAGTGATGTGCCCAAATGGATCTATAACACACTAAGGAATCAACACATATGGAAGCCCTCAGGCTTCATACATTTCCTAAGAGGCAATTTGATCCAAACAAAGTGGCATATAATGTCACTACTAGAGTAAAGCTCAAGACATACAATCATGAAGATAATTATTTTGAGGATTTGTTACAGTCAGTCTTATCCTTCAAACAAGCATTCGAATGGGCAAAGGCGAATCTAAAACCTGAAGATTTTCAAAGATGTAAGGAATTCAAAGATGAGAGGCTTCAGGTCATCCCAATGCATCTATTAAAGCCCGAGGATAATTCTACACCAAGTGTCACTGTTGATAGTGGAGGTCCTAACACTCAAGTAGACTCTCAGGTAAACACTGAGAAGACACAAAACATAGGGAAACCCCAAGACGTAGACAACACAACTGTCCAGCAAGAAGTCAGCTGAGAAACAAGTGATGAGAACCCCGACTACACTGATCAGTTCAGAGGCCAAAGGCAGTAGTTTGGAGCAGGAGTGGGATCCGTTTAATAAGAAATTTCAAGGCACTCCCAAAGTCACAAATACCCAAGAAACAGAGGAATGTAAAACTCCTCTGCATGTTCATAAGGATACAGAGCCCAAGTTTATCATCGAACAGTCCACGCCTATGGAGGAACAAGCAACAACGTCCCATCATACTGAAATTATCTGTGCTCTGCCCACATCATAATTGTTATGAAAGTAACTGAAATACCTCCACTTGATGTGTTCTATAGCCCTCTCCACAAGGCTGTAGTTAGAAGGCAGAGAAAAAGGAGAAGTGTAGATACACCCGAATTCCCACCTGGAAACGAGCTGATGGACATTGTTTGGAAGGGAATTCCTTTCAATATGGCTGAGAACTTGACTAGATTATCACAATTCACAAGAGCATATGCATCGGCCACTATGGACAAGGCTACTGAGATCTCTACTTTACTAAGGGAGAAAGAGGAGAGGATTGTGTAGCTCGCATAAGAGCTCGAGACACAGAAAGCAAGCGCAAACAGGCAGGTGGCTGTGCAACTTGCACAATTGCAACAAGACATGGAGGTCCTGAAAATAAGTCATGAAGCCGATATATCGGCCAAAAACATGCAACTCTAAGAAATGCAGCAATCCATGGAAGGATACAAGGATGTTCCCACTACTGAGGAGTTTATTAAAGAGGCCCTGGAATTAAATTCCCTTCTGGTGAAACAGAAGGAGTATTTATGCCAGAAGATGTCACACATTACTCCCTATTTGACTACTAGCAACCAGCTGATAGATAAGGCAATCGACCAGAGAATGAAGTTTAATGATGTAAACATAGAATCTCTAAGTTCATCGAATGGTAGGAAACAAAAGATGCAAGGAAATCCAATCAGTCTGAAATTGAGGAAACTCATAAAGACATTTTCTTCACAGATTGGGATGTGAGAATCAAAAAGGCTGAGCTAGCAGTCGCAAGGGCAGTCGGGGTATCAAAGAATATCATTAAGGCAATGAATTGCATCCTGTTTGCCACCAATCTCATTAAAGAAGGCAATACAAAAGAAATGCCTGATTTAAATGCTCTGTATAAAGGTTGGCAAGAAAAGGCAGGGAGTCAAAGAGAGGAAATTACAAAACTGACCATGACCAACTGGGAGTTGTATTGGCAATATCTTGTTAAGCCCCACAGCCAGATTATGACTCTCAAATGTTCCCTTCATATGACTCAACGGATGCTGCCATCGCTCACCAATGCGATCTTCACATGACAGCTCAAGGCACATTTTGGGGCACCTCCTCAAATTCAACCGATGACCGATATTTGTGATTTAAAGGAGAAGCTGGCAGACAACATGTCTTCCTCTTAGTTCTGTTTATTTAGCCTCTGTTTATTTTTGGAGTTAGTTACCTAGTTAGGAGGAAGGTTGTTTGAAACCTCCTCAAATATTGTATAATTTATTTTTGAACATTAGTTAGAATAGTATTTATACCCTTCTCATGCATTTAGAGAAGGGTCCAGATTTTTATCAAAAACACCTGCAAAGAATGCACTATTTTAAGTTTGTGAATGCTTTGGTGAAATTATGGAACATGATTGTTTATTTTAGATATTAGACTACTTTCCTTTGTTGATGCACTTTTGTATTCTTGGGAGACAATTTGATTTGAAGAAATAAGTTGGTCTATGTCATTTGTCAAATGAGCAGGACTTCACACATATGGTACTAGTATCATGTATGCTTGATTATGTTTACATTTAATTAGTGGTAAAACTTTACATTCATGAATTATATGAGAGATTTATTGTTTCTGTTAAGCGTTAATTGTACTTTTGTATGATGCCTAGCTGAAAATTGTGATTTTCATATATAACTCATCATATAGGCAATATATTTTATAAATTCCTTTGGCTAACTATTTAGTCAAAGGAATTATCTTTTACGTTATCATCTCTGTTTAGTTGTGTTCAATCTTTATTATCATATGTTAAACATATATCTTTGTAGATCGCATGTCACACAGGAATACTCGGGTTTATATTAGAATAAGTTAGTCAAAGAAATTGCATCATAGAATAGGTCACTTAGATTATCATTATTGTATTGCAAACACTCATGAACTACCCACTCTCATCTTAAAACCCACACTGGGAAACTGGTCCCATTATCCCGAGTCGGAGCCATCACTTTAAACGGAAAAGGAGTTGTCTTAAGGCCTGGACCGGGTGGTTATCCCCCATGTTTCGGTAGAAGAATTCTGAGGCCACAACATTTTGGTGCTAGAAGGAGGTCATTCAACTGTGAATGGCATATAAACCTAAAGATCATTTGAAAATCAATCATAAGAGTCAAAACCCCTCCACCATTTCTACACCTTCTGAAACTCGTTTAGAATCTCCTGATCAGAAGTCTGAAGTTGTAGAAACATCTCCCTCATCTCCTGAAGTAGTAAGGAAATCACCCTCTCCAGATTACACTCTCGAGTCTCTCGAAGTTCTTTCTTTGATATAAAAATTGGAGCAGATATCCATTTCTGCCGAGAAACCAGAGAGACCCAAAGTGTCTGAAGAAAGTGTTACCTCCTTATTACAACAAACTGGTGTATTGACTAGACTGCAAAGTGAAATACTTGGGGTTACCCCTTACGAGTTCCCCATTCCTCCACAACGATGAACATCAATTCATCAACATATGAATCAGATACCAGCGAGATCACATTACCTTTCCATCCATTTACTTCCCCATCCACTTCTACTCAATCCACGACTTCTCAAATATCCACTTCTTTAATTAGTACTATAATTAATAGTACTAATCCAGTAGTAAGTTCTTCGCCATCTATACCTACTTTTGGACTGACCTTCCCATCTTCTCAGTTCCCAACTCAAGTTATGGCTAGTAACCTTGGACAAATCCTGGCGCTGTCCTAGTTGCAAATCCTAATGCACTCCCAACAAACCCAGAAAAATGGCTGCCTAAGTATAATCCTGATGGTGCTCTCCTGGCTGAAGAACATCTAAATAATTTTATGTTATCCATGAATCTCAATGGGGTTTCACATGAAGATGTTGTAATCAGACTATTTCCTTATACTTTCCAAGGATTTGCTGGGTCTTGGTATTTTTCCCTCCCAACAGGGTCAATTAGAGACTATGATACTTTTCAGAAAGTACTTCTTGCAAAATTTGGTGATGATAGGACCATAGCATCCTTGATCAATGATCTTTCTAATTTGAAAGCTAATCCAGATGAGAAGATCAAAGATTTCAACTCTAGATTTAACAAATTGCTAAATAAAATCCCAGCTGCTTCTAAACCTTTTGTAGATTTACAAATAGAATGGTATATATCATCTCTTCCTTCTAATATTGCGATTTTTGTAGATAGAGCCAATAAGGATACCCTTGTAGAAAACATGAAAGAAGCCTTGTATGTAGAAAGAAGAATCATAGCTTTGGAAAAGAGATCACAAACAAACGAAAGGAAGTCCAAGAAAGTAACATTTAAGGATGACTCTAAGAAGAAAGCTTCAAAGGACCCTTTCGATCTTGAAGGCCTTCAGAAAGTGTTAAAAACAATGTCTAACGAAATGGTCGAAATTAAAAAACAGGTCGCAGAATCCTCTGCTCCCAAGAAACATTTTCGATCATTCAAAAGGAACCCTTCTTCTGCATCACAACCCCCAAACACCATTTCAAATGTTGAGTCTGACCAAGAAGTAGAAGAAGATTCACCAAACAAAGAGGAAGCTGAAACAAAAGAAGAAATTGAACTAAATGGGATGTGGGATTTCATCCTCCCAACTGAAGAAGAGGCACAAGCAATTCCAGTGACTACAAGAAGTAAAATCTCTCCTAACATGTCTATCACAATTCATAAGCAAAAAGCTGCTACTCCTGCAAAGGAGAAAACAGTAGCTAAGAAATCTAAGACTAGCCAAACCGATCCTATTCCTCCAGATTCCCCAAATGCCTCAAAAAAATTAGTAATAATAGATACAGTCGAATACAATATAGTGGAAGACATGAAAAAGACTAGAACCAACATCTCATTGCATGAGCTCACTGAACTCAAGCAACAACAAACGATTCTATTAAGAGAGTTGAAAGCAGTTCCAGTATCCCCTCTGCCATCTGCTGTAGTTACTCAAGCTACCTACAATATGGGAAAACCTCCCTCATCCTTAAACAAAGTAGATCCTTCAAATCTAGTTCTGATTGGTGATAGGTCTATTTCTCATGTTCCTCCATTTATGCTCACTTATGAAATTTTCAACAGGAATGTTCATAACTGCCTTGTTGATTCAGGAGCCTCCTCAAATATAATGCCAAGAGCTGTGTGTACCAAATTGAACATTACACCTCGAAAATCTACAGTACACATAGTTCAGTTAGATAGGACAAAAGTAGAGGTGCTTGGAGAAATAGCATCAGTTTCAATTAGGCTTTCCTCTAATCCAAAAGTTTAAAAAATAATTGATATTTTGGTGGCTAATATCCCTAAATTTTATGGTTTAATTCTCAGTAGGGATTGGTCTGAAAAGTTGCACGGTTATTTCACAACTGATTGGTCTCACATGTGGTTGCCACACAACGGTAAACCAAACCAAATCAGGGTAGACCGAGAGAAATTCATGAAATATACAGTCACTGACCTCGAGGGAAGCAACGAACCTGTTGCCTTCACTAATAATATCATTGGAAATTACTCAGCCGAGTCCTCTTTAGGATCCTTTAATGCTCATAGGTCTCCCTTTTTAGATAACGCTGTAGTTTCTCAAATCGAAATTTTTTCACAAACAAATGCTTCCAAATGTCTAAATTTAGTAGATAAAGTTTCTAATAACTCTCTGTTATGGACTCTCTATTTTGACGGTTCTAAATCAAAAGACGACGCAGGTGCAAGATGCATTTTGATCAATCCGCAAGGAGAGAAAACCATGCTAGCCTGCAGACTTGAATTCCAGTGCACTAATAATATCGCTAAATATGAAGCACTGATCCAAGGACTGTATAAAGCCATCGGTCTTAATGTCAAATACCTGCAAGTCTATGGTGATTCTGAAATAATTGTGAAATAGGTGAGAAGTACAACCCATTGCGTCTTTGGGCACCTTAAACACTATCAATCTTTAGCTCAAAAATTGATTTCTCATTTTTCTGCTTTCAACATATCTTCAGTCCGTAGACTACAAAACGCAAGTGTTGACTTACTTGCTAATGTGGCATCCAGGCTTATACCCTCAGAAGACTTTAGTCCAGACATATTTTCAATAGAGTTAATATTTAGGCCATCTATTCCTGACAATGTAACAAGTTGGAGAGTATTCAACAACGATGCGGATATAGCTAATTTCCTTACATCAGAAGGATCGTATGGAAAACAAATCATTGATGAACATGAGCATGATCTAGAAATCAAGCATAATCATGATCAAAATCCAATCCCAAAGTTTGTGGTTAAGATAGAAGATCTTTATGATCTAAAGGATAGGTTCAAGAAAATTACTAACTCCAAAACTCAAAGTTCTACTATGAGATTTGAAGTAGTAAACCTAGGGTCAAATGAAAAACCTCAGAATGTCAACCTAAGTCTTGGCCTATCATCTGAAGAAAGAATATCATTCATTAGGTTATTGAAAACATATAAAGGCATCTTTGCTTGGGATTATGCAGATCTCAAGACCTATGATACCTCTATAATTCAACATACCATACCCATGACTCGAATGAAAAGTTAGTTCAACAGAAACTTCGCAAAATTCACTGAAACATTGAGACTCAAATCAAATCTGAATTGAACAAGCTTCTGAAGGCCAAAATAATCTTCCCTGTTAGACATTTTAAGTGGGTATCGAATATGGTTACCGTAAGGAAAAAGAACGGTGATATTAGGATTTGTATTGATTTTAGAAACCTAAATAAAGCTTGTCAAAAAGATAATTTTCACTTGCCTACTATGGAATAGATATTACAATCAGTTGCAGGTTCTGAATTAATGTCTTTTCTAGATGGATTCTCAGGATACAATCAAATTCTTGTGCATCCAGATGACAGATTAAAAACAACATTTAGGACTAAGTGGGAACATATGTTGATCAGAAGATGCCTTTCAGACCCATTAATGCTGGTGGCACATTTCAACGTGCTATGCACATTGCCTTCAGAGGTCTAATTAATAAATCGATTGTTATTTACTTGGATGATATCACAGTCTATTCTAAGGATAGGAACAATCATTTAAGTGACCTGAAGCACATTTTCAAAAGATGCAAGAAGTATGGCATTTCCTTAAATCCCAAAAAATATTATTTTGCTTTACCAGAAGGCAAACTCCTTGGGTTTATAGTATCCAAGAAAGGAATTTACATTGATCCTAATAGAGTCCAAGAGATTGAAAAGATTCCCCTCCCACACAACAAAAAAACCATGCAATCATTCTTGGGCCAAATAAATTTTGTAAAACGATTGTCCCAGATTTTTCACAAATTGTCCCACCCCTTTAAGCAATGATAAGAAAAAACACAGTTTTTAGATGGAAAAAGGATGAAAAAGAGTCATTTGAGTTGATTAAAAAAACCATTATTAATGCTCCTTCATTGACAACCCCTGACTTTCTCAAACCTTTTGTATTATATAATTTTTCGTTCCATACATCATATGCAACAATTTTGACACAATTGAACGATGAAAATATCGAGGCACCCATCTCTTTTTTCAGTTCTAACTTGCAAGGCGCCGAATTAAATTATTCAGTTGTCGAGAAACAAGCATTTTCTGTTTTTAAAACTCTGAAACATTTCAGACCTTTTCTTCTTAAAACCCATACAAAAATAGTTGTACCCTACCCTGTAGTAAGACAACTATTGATCCAAAGAGAAGTAGGGGAGAAAAGAGCTAATTGGGTGACTGCACTCCAAGAATATGATGTAGAAAGCCGACCAGCTAAAATTGTTAGGGGCCAAGGTTTTTGCAAGATGTTAACAGGATCTTCCCAGTTACCACCAGAAAAAGATCAAGGTAATGAAGTGCAAATATGAGAGGTAAGCCTCAATGATACGCAATCACAATATGCTGATTTGAAATTTTATCTAAAAATCAGATATGCTCCTATGCATCTTAATTATAAAACAAAGCGAGCTTTAAGATTGAAATAAAATCAGTATGAGCTAGTCAATGATGTGTGTTTAGGAAAGAATATGATTTAGTATTGCTAAGATGCCTAGAGAAACCTGAAGCCCAAAAGGTCATGCAGGAATTACATGATGGACCAGCTGGAGGACATTTTGGAGGAAACACCACTACTCACAAAATCCTACATGCAAGATATTATTGGCCAGCGGTATTTAAAGATGCACATGAATATGCAAGGAAGTGAAAAACTTGTCAAACCACAGCCGGAAGAGAAAGAAAGCCATCATTCCCTTTACAAGCAGTTAACATCCAACAACCATTCGAACAGTGGGGATTAGACATAATTGGTGAGATTGTTCCTAACTCTTCCAAACAGCATAGGTACATCCTTACAGCTACTTATTATTTTACAAAGTGGGTAGAAGTTGTCCCATTAAAGATAGCTAATACAGAAACATCACAGGCTTCATTGATCAGTACATAATTACCAGGTTTGGCTTACCCTCAGCTTTAATGTTTGACAATGCATCTTACTTTTTTGGAAATACAATGTTAGAATTTGCTCTTAAGCAAGGATTCAAGTTGAAATATTCAACCAATTATTATCCTCAAGGTAATGGATTACTCAGAAAGCCTCTATTGGTTCTTCTCCTTTTGCTTTAGTTTATGGAAAAGAAGCTGTTCTTCCCACAAATGTAGCAATCCCATCTCTTGCCCTAGTACAATTCATCGATGAAAACCATTCATCTTCTCTCTAGGCTAGACAATTTCAAATTCTCAAGCTTGAAGAAGAAAGAGAAAAGGCTAAAGAAACCCACTTCCATCATCAACAATTAGTGAAAGCTTCTTTTGACACAACTTCTTCGAGTCAAAAAACTCTTGAAGTAGGTGACTTGGTTCTGAAATGGGACAAAGCACACAAGGAAAAAGGTAGACATACCAAATTCCAAAGACTATGGCTTGGCCCTTTTTAAATCATTGAAAAAATTGGACAATCAACGTTTCTTTTGCAAGACTTGTCAAGTAAGAAGGATTCTTTGTCTGTTAATGGGCAAATTTTGAAAAAATACTTTTCATAGGAGATAACCTCTTCCAATTTTGTAACATATTTCTTTTTAGGAAAATAATGGTTAACCAGTATTTATTTTTGGCTTTTCAAAATAAAATCTTCGATAACATTTCTGTTTTTTCGCTTTCATAAGAAAGTAAGAGTTAAAAGGAATAATTAGGACATTTTAGTACTAAAGTAAACTTGATTTCTTTGGAAAAATTTAATCTTGCTTAAAACATTTAGTTTACGAAAAAACTCTTATATTTATAGAATATGAAGGTTTTGTTATCAGTCAAGAAAAGAATCTTTAACCTAGTAAGGACTTTTTGTAGATCAGTATCTTAAAAACTCTATCATTATCACCCAAAACTCTCAAAAGAGCCAATGATCCACCCCATCTGTTAAAATTTTCCTTTTTCAGATTGTAATTCTAAAATATATAAACTTAAAAGATAAAAAGTCTCATTACGCGCTTGTTTACCATGTTCATAGGGAAGTGATTAAACTGATATTACCAATACTGCATATCAAACAGGGTAATAGCTAATGATCTCCTCGATCAGAAGACAAGGGGTCTCATCAAGAGCCAACTTGTTCAGTTCAGTTACAACTAGTGAATGGCATTATCATTAGTAGGTTACCACATCTAGACAATGTCTTTTAAGAAACCAAAAAAGAAAAAGATTACATTCAAAAAAGGAAAAAGGGGACAAGGTCCAAGTGACATTCAATCCAAGTGAATATCATTTTGAAATTTGAAAATTCAGACAGATGGGATAATGAACCATTGTTGGTTAAAAGATAACTCTGTCGAGGCTATGAACGCCTGCTGGTAGCAAAGGCTCTATCTATGATAAATGAGTAAACACCAAAAAACTAATATGTAGAAAACACCTGCTATATTACTTTAAACCTTATTACTAACTGATGTAAACATTTATACTTCTATCATTACAAGGGTAAAGTAATTAAGTAAATAAGCTGAGCAAGTAATGATGATTCCAAAGAAATGTTGTTTACCTTATAACTCATGTAATCATTATTCTTATAACTCTAATTACTTTGAAAGTTTTTAGAAATTTCAGAAAACTACTCAGAGATAACTGGTTCTCCCAAGTGAATCGCCAATTGTTGTACTATGAAACAACCCCCCCATTTATAAAGAACAATAGCTAAGGTTAGAGTTATAAATGGGGACCCTTTTAAATTTTTAGGCTTAGGATAATAATACCTAACTCTAAGAAAATACCTAGCAAAACCTTACAAAACGAACTAAGGATGAAATCCACATCGCAAATCACAAATCACACTTTTCTGCATGACTATTTTAAAACACCTTCAAAAAATTGTGATATGCAATTAGGTCTCCCGTTGCGATAACATCATCTTGTCATTTCACAGTCGCATTTCGCACTTCGCAGAGTTCACAAGAAACTTAACCATGCCATTAGAATGTCCGTCAGCGATTTGCGAAATGCGATATTGTGATATCTGCAATTGCATTTCCCTTGATGCATCTGGTAACGCTATACTATATCCCTTTAAAGATTGCGATGCACAATTAAGAGCGGTAAAACATGTGAAATAATTACGTTTTAAATACCAAAACAAACGAGTTGACATGTTAATAAATATTTAGTGGCCTGAGGAAGGATAATCATTTTCTAGGTTATGGGTAGTTATAATCAAGGATCTTATTAAACCTTTCTCACGATGCAAAGTCATTTTAGAGAAGCTTTCAGTCTTAATTACCTGATATCATTTGCGCTAGTATATATTGTCTATTTTAGGCAAGCGACAAAAGACATGTCACTGAGAAAGGTGATGCAAAAACAAAGCAAACATAGCATAGTTGAATCTGAGTTTACAGAGATGGATCCTATCTTCGCTAATATAGTTTGTGATTCTGTAGAAGGTGCAACAACTTGGGAAGTGATTTACAATAGGCTGGAGGATGAGTGTCCTAAAATCATTATTACAAGAGGAACACCTGACTCAATAAGGTCTTTAGGACTTCAATGCAGAGATGCTTCTTGTTCTTTCCTTCACAGGATAGAAGAAAGAGCTAAAATCCTCCCATTTACAGACATGATTAGGTGGGTGATCGAAAACCTTATCATTGAAGACAGACAGTTCAAGAATTCAAGAATGGAACTCATAGGGTCGTTCAGAGTAGAGGACTTGAAGAAAATGTACCACATACCTGACCCGCAAGATATCTACGACAACACATTTGTGGCTAACTTCGCAAAGAAGAACCCAGACCCCTTCAAGCTAATTCAAGGTTGGAGAGTGTTGGACAACAAATTCAAATATGAAAAATCGAGTATGTATGCCATAACCTCTTTGGCAGACCCCTACAACTATGCAGAAACCATGTTATGTAGATTGTATGGGCTACCCAATAATACTAAGTTTTCAATAGAATGGATTCCTCTGATTGATGCTTGTGTTAATTCCCATATCATGAATTGGCATTCCATCCTATCTGACAACCTAGCCACCACCATTACTGAATATCAACAGAAGAAAGCCTCATATTCAGATAACCTACCTCCCTTCTATTTTAGTGCCTACATTATGGATTCTACCTGTTTTTGCACGACATGTCCAACCATGGGTTGGAAATGTACCTTACAAGATCCTTACCTAATCCATCTCTTACAAATCCATTTGGGCACATCACTCCCATCATCTAGATCAATACTATTAAGGTTCATCAAACCCTAATTCAGTTGCTACATGCCCTAAACAAGTCAACACTTTGAATGCCTCCTTCCTTGATAGTTTCATGGCTTGAAGACATCTTGAAATGACTCCTTGAAGGACCAACGCAAGTAGGCCCATGCAAGGGTGCTCTACAAAGCACTTAGGCCCACTTTGACCTGTGTTGGGCGAGATTGAGCGAATTCAACATAGGGTTCTGGGAATATTCTTATCATTTGGAGCTTTTTAGAGGATTCCCACACTTATCATCTCCTATGAGATCGAAAATGGATGAGGAATGAGTTAAGTAACCTCTTATCCTCTCATCCCTTCCTCCATGGAAACTAAATGTAAGTTTGGAAGGCCATTCAATACCCTCACTTATGACAAAACCTCCTCCATCTTCCTACAAATTGAGCACTCATCTAAGTGATCAAGGGCTGGACTTTGAGAATTTGTAAGGAGATACTATTGGTGTGAAGATTGAGATTATAAGCAAGTATTGTTATGTTGCCAGAGTGCTGTGCTATTGATGTGATGTTGGTTGGAACCCAAGCTGGAAGAGTGGCAATGGATCGGACTTCATGGTTGTAATTCTTCCTTCTACTTAATAAAGTTATTTACACCTTTTTCCATATGCTTATCTTGATATATGATGTTTATATGTGTGAATGTATCTGATTCCATTTACTTATAGTCAATAGATCTCTTGCTTTGATTGGTTCTCTATCTTTTGTTTATGCTTGCAGGTACTTTTTGAGTGAGTTAAGTTCGAGAAGGAGCGACGGGAGCCATACAAAGGAGACAAAAGGAAAGCGAAAGAACAAGTAGGTCCTTTGATTCCCTTGTCTTATTTATCATCTATAGAAAAAGGATAAGCACTTTAAATCTGTTGTTCTAGGTATAGCTACCTACCTAGGGAATTAGTATTTATCCGTAGATGAAAAATTCCTCATAACACCATCTCAGTCATAAACAAATATGGGAATCGCATTACATACCTCACTTCTATAAGATATTTCACGTTGTTGTGTTGCCCCTACATCAAATAATTTTGAATAAGAAAGCCCCTAGGTTTTCCCAAGAAGCCGTAGCAGACTTGCTTACTGTTGGAAAGTATTTTATTGAAGAATGGTTCATCTACATTAGGGTCTTTGGTAACACATTCGATCCACACATCCTTCCTTTATATGTTTATGATAAGTTATTAGCAAGAGATATTGCATACCAGACTGTGGGAAGGGGCCTAAATAAAGTTCTCAAAGACGACAAGAAGTCATTATGGCCCACTTTCCCTGTCAAATGCGGTTCTTTTGCTTTAGCGAATTTTGTTCATGCCACGAAGGAATCAACACATATGGAAGCCCTCAGGCTTCATACATTGCCTACGAGGCAATTTGATCCAAACAAAGTGGCATATAATGTCACTACTGGAGTAAAGCTCAAGCCATACAATCATGAAGATAATTATTTTGGGGATTTGTTAGAGTCGGCCGTATCCTTCGAACAAGAATTCGAATAGGCAAAGGCGAATATGAAACCTGAATACTTTCAAAATTTTTAGGAATTCAGAGATGAGAGGCTCCAGGTCATCCCAATGCATCTATTAAAGTCCAAGGATAAGTCTACACCAAGTGTCACTGTTGATAGTGGAGGTCCTAACTCTCAAGTAGACTCTCAGGTAATCATTGAGAAGACACCAGACACAGGGAAACCCCAAGACGCGGACAACACAACTGAGTCCAACAGGAAGCTAGTAGAGAAAGAAGTGATGAGCACCCTGACTACACAGATCAATTCAGAGGCCAAAGGCAGTAGTTTGGAGCAGCAGTGGGATCAATTTAATAAAAAATTGCAAGGCACTCCCAAAGTCACAAATACCCAAGAAACAAAGGAATGTAAAACTCCTCTGCATGTTCATAAGGATACAGAGCCCAAGTCTATCGACAAATAGTCCACGCCTATGGAGGAACAAGCAACAACATCCTAGCATACTAAAATTATCCCTGCTCTGCCTACATCAGAAATTGTTTTGAAAGTAACTGAAATACCTCCACTTGATGTGTTCTATAGCCCTCTCCACAAGGATGTAGTTAGAAGGCAGAGAAAAAGGAGAAGGGTAGATACACCCGAATTCCCACCTATAAACGGGCTGATGGACATTGTTTGGAGGGACATTCCTTTCAATCCGGCCGAGAATTTGACTATATTATCACAGTTCACAGGAGCATACGCATCGGCTACCATGGACAAGGGTACTGAGGTCTCTACATTACTAAGAGAGAAAGAGGAGAGGATTGCACAGCTCGAACAAGAGCTTGAGACACAGAAAGCAAGCGCAAACAGGGAGGTGGCTGTGCAGCTCACACAATTGCAGCAAGACATGGAGGTCCTTAAAATAAACCATGAAGCCAATATATAGGCCAAAAACATGCAACTCCAAGAAATGCAGCAATCCATGGAAATATACAAGGATGTTCCCACTACTGAGGAGTTTATTAAAGAGGCCCTGGAATTAAATTCCCTTCTGGTGAAACATAAGGAGTATTTCTGCCAGAAGATGTCACACATTACTCCCTATTTGATTACTAGCAACCAACTGATAGATAAGGTAATCGACTAGAGAACGGAGTTTAACGATTTAAACACCAAAATATCTGAGTTCATCGAATGGCAAGAAACAAAATATGGAAGGAAATCTAATCTGCTCG
The DNA here is from genome assembly GCA_031772625.1 of Pinus tabuliformis. Classification (NCBI taxonomy): domain Eukaryota; kingdom Viridiplantae; phylum Streptophyta; class Pinopsida; order Pinales; family Pinaceae; genus Pinus; species Pinus tabuliformis. The sequence goes on from CM062804.1 coordinate 435,080,165, forward strand.
AGATTGAGGAAACTCATAAAGACATTCCCTTCACAGATTGGTATGCGAGAATCAAATAGGCCGAGCGAGCAATCGCAACGGCAACCAGGGTATCAAAGAATATCATAAAGGTAGTGCATCAAATCCTGTTTGCCACCAATCTCATTAAAGAAGGCAATATGAAATAAATGCCCGATTTAAATGCTCTGTATAAAGGTTGGCAAGAAAAGGCAGGGAGTCAAAGAGAGGTAATTACAAAACTGAACATGACTAACTGGGAGTCGTATTGGCAGTATCTTGTTAATCCCCACAACTAGATTATGACTCTTAATTGTTCCCTTCACATGACTCAACAGATGCTTCCACCGCTCACTGGTGCAATCTTCACAGGACAACTCAGGACTCATTTCGGGGCACCTCCTCAAATTCAACCGATGATCGATATTTGTGATTTAAAGGACAAGGTGGAAAACAACAAGTCTTCCTCTTAGTTTTTTTTATTTAGCCTCTGTTTATTTTTGGAGTTAGTTACCTAGTTAGGAGGAAGGTTGTTTGAAACCTCCTCAAATTTTGTATAATCTATTTTTGCACATTAGTTAGAATAGTATTTATACCCTTCTCATGCATTTAGAGAAGGGTCCAAAATTTTATCAAAAATAATTACAAAGAATGCACTATTGTAAGTTTGTGAATGCTTTGGTGAAATTATGGGACATGATAGTTTCTTTTAGATATCAGACTACTTTCCTTTGTTGATGCACTTTTATATTCTTGGGAGACAATTTGATTTGAAGAAAGAAGTTGGTCTATGTCATTTGTCAAATGAGAAGGAATTCACACATATGGTACTATTATCATGTATGCTTGATTATGTTTACATTTAATTAGTGGAAAAACTTTACTTTCATGAATTATATGTGAGATTTATTGTTTCTGTTAAGCGTTAATTGCACTTTTGTATGATGCCTAGCTAAAATTGTGATTTTCATATATAACTCATCATATATGCGATATATTTTATAAATTCCTTTGACTAACTATTTAGTCAAAGGAATTATATTTTACGTTATTATCTCTGTTTAGTTGTGTTTAATCTTTATTATCACATGTTAAACAAATATCTTTGTAGATCGCATATCACACAGGAATAACCGAGTTTATATTAATATAAGTTAGTCAGAGAAATTGTATCATAGAATAAGTCACTTAGATTATCATTATTCTATTGCAAACACTCATGAACCACCCACTGTCATCTTAAAACCCACACTGTGAAACTGGTCCAATTATCCCGAGTCGGAGCCACCATTTTAAACGGAAAAGGAATTGTCTTAAGGTCCGGACCGGGTGGTTATCCCCCATGTTTCGGTAACATAATTCCGAGGCCTCAACACATCTATATGGTGTTTCGTTCGTACCACCGGGTTACCAATCATTATATGGAACTCACTCCGGTGGTTTTTCTAGTCCATGCTCTTCACCCATGTCGTCCACGGGAATTTTACCTGGTTCTTCACTTACGGATACTTAATAGTTTGATCCATCAAGTCAATATCAAGTTGGTCCATTTGGTTACCACCCAATGTATCCACTTTACATTGGGTTACCTCCATATGGAGAACAATATGCCCAATCTTCTTATCCTCCATTTTATGGGGGGCAATCATATGGCAGTATACCGTCATCTTTAGGTTATTCTGGAATGGCTATTTGTCAATGGCAGCCTATAATACCCATTCAACCAAGGCTTGTGTATCCATCACAACCAATGCAATCTGTTTCATCCATACCTACTACGCCTGTTGTTACGACTTTACCACAATCGCAAGCTCATTTGATTGTATCTCAACCTCTGCAAGCTGGTCCTTCAACCTCTGACCCTCAAGTTTCAGGTCTACAAACTCAGTCTTTTTAGGCCATTTTACAACAACCGTTTGTGTATGGAATCCAACAACCTCAGGATAGTTTACCATTAATTGGAATGACTTAGACTTATACCGATCTAATTTATTCACAACCTGGTCAAACTTACATTGGTGGGCAACAATCGTTACATCAACAACCGTGGCAACCACAATATCAAAAACAAAAATTCCAATAGTACCAAACTTATCCTGGACTTGGTCAACAAGCCTATGTTGTGTTTGGTCAAAAACAAGTTTACTTAGGACCTGGTCAACAAGCCTATGCTGGGTTTGGACAACAACAAATTTATCCTGGTGCCAACAACCACCTTATACTGGATATGCTCAACAAACCTACCCCTATCAAGGTTACCAGCAACAAATTCCTTATGCTGGTATGCAAAGGCCTATTGCCCAGGCAATTCCATCTTACCCTGGTTATGCTCAACCCGACCTAAACCGACAGTTGCCTTTTGTCGCAACACTTGAATTACCGGATTTAAATCGGCTTACCAATGATCCCATTCTTTATGCACCTTGGTGGCTGGTGATTCCATGTAAATTGCCTTATGATATTCCTAAGTTCAATGGAAACCCTAGAGAATATATTTCCAACCATGTTATGAATTTTCATTTATGGTGTTCATCCAACTCCCTAAATGATGATTCAGTTAGACTATGTCTTTTCCAGCAAACGCTTACTGGTCTGACTACAAAGTGGTATATTGAATTACGACGAGCTTCATTTGAAAACTTCACATCCTTGGCCACTGTTGGCATTATGATTCAAGTTTTGTCCTTGATGGCAACTCACTCAGATGACAGATCACAATGCAGCAGGTCAATAGCAAAGAATTGATCAGACTACAAAGAATGAAGAAAAAGAGATATACACAGGTTCACCTTGACAAAGGAGCATATACACGTGGGTTAACAGACCGAAGGAGTGTATAATAAACACACGCACTTTCACAGAAGGGAAAGCGCATACATGTTATAAAACTAAGTTTTGGTTCGTGGTATTTGGTCCATGGTATCTGGTCCGAGGTATTGACCCTAGGTATTTGGTCCAAGGTATTGGTACTAAGTGGTTTTGCTCCATGGTATTGAGTAAGGCCTAAGACTATAAAAGGAGGAGAAGATCATTAGGCCAAGGTGTGCAAGTGATGAATATCTGATGAAGTGTGAGATCTAGTATGCAGGTTATGGGTATGTGATGCTTTGCTAAGGATGCACCTATGTGGCGAATGAAGGTTGATGGACTAGGATCATGAAGAATAAAATACATTATCATTATATGGTATGAATAGTTTCGATCTGAAAACTGATGTATGTTTTATCCTTTATGTATGATGATCTGGGTAGGTCTGAAGTAGAAAATTGCAGCAAAGGTATAAGTAATTATTTTCATATCTCTACGCTGGTTGGCTTTGGTAAAAGTGTGTATACATGCTAGTTTGGTTCATCAGAGTAGCGTATACATTATGAGATTTGATATTTGAGGTTGCTGTTGGTTCTAGTGGTTGTTGCAGAGTTATGTGTTCTTATTTGTGTTTTGATGTCAGGGTTTCAGTGATTCAGTGTTGGGTGATTCAGAGATTGATGATGCAAATATAGTTGATGGTTGTATTACAGTGGTGATTTATTTTGTGCTTCAATGTAGTTGATGGGTCCAGTATGAAAATTGGATGAAACGTGGCCTTCATTTTATGGTGTTGTGATCCAGGAGTATCCAGTATGAAAATTTATGAAACGTGTTCCCTGGAGGAAGAGAGAAGGTCATAGCCTTCTGTAGGTCGACGCTTACGTACTGGTAAACATATCGGCCAATACAAGAGCCAGGGGATTGGAGCTCCCTTCTAGTATCAGTTGGAAAACGAGTGAAGGTTGTAGCCTTCTGCAGGTGGGTGCCTGTGTACTAGTATGAGTCTGCGCTAGTACAAGATTGTAAACAAGTTTTTATTATATTAAAGGAAGAAAATAGTAGGTGGTTTTTGTCCCGCATTGGGTTTCCACCTTATATCTTGGTGTTCATGTGTGTGATGATATGTTCTGTTTTTACTGCACCTGGTTACTATTTATATGGTTAATGAAGTTCTGATGCACTAATTAAAGATCAACATATGATGACTTAACTGAATCATAAGTTTGTTGGATATACGCTAGTTGCATTAAACACAGTTGCGTGTACACGCGAGTTCCCTTAACTGAAGTCGTGTATATGAATCTGATTATGGAAATGAAAAGGTTATTGATATGCTAATACTGATTCACCCCCCCTCTCAGTATTATTTCCAACAATTGGTATCAGAGTGGGTCCTTCAGAAGAATCTTGATCGCTTGAAGGAAGATCCATCATCATGAGTAATCAAGAAAGAGAGGAATCCATCAGACCGCCAATCTTCGAAGGGAGCAATTTTGTTTACTGGAAGATAAGAACCATAGCCTATCTACAATTGCTTGGAATGGTTGTTTTGGAAATCATGGAAGGAGGATATACATTTCCATCAGCAATTCCTACAGATACGGCAGGTAGAAAGCAATATGAAACCAATGCCAAAGTTGTTACTATTTTATTGGGAAGTTTGTCAAAATCAGAGTTTGTCAAGGTCATGCAGCTCAAATCAGCCAAAGAAATATGGGACAAAATCATTCTGAGCTACGAAGGAGACTCTCAGGTAAAACGTGCTAAGATTCAAACTCTTAGAATTCAGTATGAAACCCTTAAGATGCATAGTGATGAAAGCATAGCTAATTACTTCCTATGTATAGATGAGATTGTCAATTGTATGAAGAATCTGGGTGAAGAAATTAAGGAAGTTGTCTTAGTTGAGAAAGTTTTGAGATCCTTGTCTGCTAAATTTGAACCCAAAGTGTCTGCCATAGAAGAAAAACAGGATCTGTAGAATATTACTGTGACGCAGCTTCATAAAATCTTAACTACCTTTGAGATGAGAAAAGGAGGACCATTAGATATGAGAGAAGCCGCATTTAAAGCATCAGCAAAGGGAAAAGAAAAACTATATGAATCAGGACAAATTTCAGAAGAAGAAGATGAGATAAATTTTGTCAAGAAGCTTCAACGGGGTTTTGGAAGGTTCAAAGGTAAGCTACCATTCAAATGTTTTTCTTGTGGAAGAGTTGGTAATTACGCTGCTAGATGCCCTCATAAGAAAAGAAAGATGTCTAAAGAAGGTAATAGAAGTTATTATACTCATGATGATAGTGATGGCTTGTCCAATAGTGATGAAGACGAACAAGAAATTAAACTACTCATGGCACATGAAAATAATGGCTCAGAAAAGGAAGATATCCTTAAAGAAATCAGTTAACTTAAAATCAGTTTGGCAGAAAAGGATACAGTCATAAACACAGTGACACATCAACTCACTGAAAAGGACAAACACAATGAAGTGTTAGAATGTGAAATAGTAAGTCTAAGAAAAGAACTTGAAAAGACAAAGACTCTCAATCTTAGATTTGCTAAGGGATCAAGAATGTTAGATGAAATCCTCAAAGTTCAGCATTCACCCATTATAAAGACTGGTCTTGGTTTTCATGAAGGTGAATCTAGCTCACAAGGTAAGGTAAGAAACTCCAATGAAAAATCTGAGATGCTCAATAAGGAAATACAAGGTCAACCCCATCAACAACCAAGGAATGAAATTCATCAAAGAAAATCTCTTACTCCTAACTGTGGAAGTGATAGTCAGTTATTTCCTTCAAGGAATGATGTTGAATATTTTATATGTCATAATGTTGGACATGTTGCAAACAGATGCAGAAGTAGAATGGTTCAAAACCATCACACAAAAATATCATCACGTTCCAAGTACTTTAAGGGATATTGTTTTGCTTGCAATATGTTTGGTCACAAAGCTATTGACTGCAATAAAAGGAATATGAAACATGTAAGATGTTATGCATGTAACAAGTTTGGACATAAAGTAAAGGAATGCAGGAGAAAAATTCAGACACCAAACCAAAAGGAGCATACATCATCACAATCCCAGGTATTGAAGAAGACAAAATTATTGTCAGAAAGATGTGGCATAGCTCAGTTTGCAGACATAATAGACCCAGGGGAAGCTGAAAGTGTAAACCTTCAGTATTCCAATTTTCATACGCAGCTATTATGAAGAGAAGTCATGTATATACGCGAGTTAGAGGCTGCACAGTGGCGTATATGGTGCTTTGAAGAAAAAGCAGCAGGACAGACTCAGGAAAAGAAGTCTAATATAGTTCGGTCATGGTATGTGTTGGTTGGCACAGGTTTAGGGGGAACATATGCTTCGAATAATGCATTGTTGGCATTATATTTAGAAGTCTTTGGTGATGATTCTTATGTGGCTAAATGATACATCTTGCTACTTATTGTTGGTTGGCCAAGAGAAGGTATTGACGGTTACAGGTATGGATGCTGGTGACAGATGCTTATGGTGCAGATCATATATGGTGTATGATAGTTGTTGATGACTATCATGGTCTTGTTTAGATTGCTGTTCATTGTTATAAAAAGTCATGTATATCATTTGATGTAAAGGTCATGAAAAGACCTAATTTGTAACCCCACTTTGCATGGGAAGGATGATGTAATAATGTCTATTTCAGTCATGTATAAACATTTGGTATATCCCCACTTGGTTGGGTGGATGAGTAAAAAATGGTGTATCCCCACTTGGTTGGGAGATTGATGTATGTATGAGTCATTGTTGATAGGAAGGTCATACTCACTTAGTTGAGTTGTAGAGTTGTGTTATTCTTTTGAAAAATATTTTTGCAGACTCTGCATGTGCTCAGGGGGAGCATGGATGGATTGGTACATCTTAACATGTACAAAGGGGGAGCTCAATCAGAGATTTCAACATGTACTAAGGGGGAGTATGGACATCATAATGTATATCAAAGGGATATAATATCTTGATCCGCCCTTTGCCCTTGATGTCAAAGGGGGAGAGTGACTTGGTGTGGTTGTTGCCATCAAGTCCAAAGGGGGAGATTGTTGGCATTATGATTCAGGTGTTGTCCTTGATGGAAACTCAATCAGATTACAGATCACGGTGCAACAAGTCAATAGCAAAGAATTAATGATCAGACTACAAAGAATGAATAAAAAGAGGCATACGCAGTTTGACCTTGGAAAAGGAGCGTATACATGTGGGTTAACAGACTGGAAGGAGCGTATAATGTACACACACACTTTCACAAAAGGGAAAGTGCGTACATGTTGGAAAACTAAGTTTTGGTTCATGGTATTTGGTCCATGGTATTGGTCCATGGTATCTGGTTCGAGGTATTGACCCTAGGTATTTGGTCCAAGGTATTGGTCCTAAGTGGTTTTGGTCCATGGTATTGAGTAAGTCCTAAGACTATAAAAGGAGGAGAAGATCATTAGGCCAAGGTGTGAAAGTGATGAATATTTGATGAAGTGTGAGATCTAGTATGCAGGTTATGGGTATGTGATGCTTTGCTAAGGATGCACCTATGTGGCGAATGAAGGTTGATGGACCAGGATCATGAAGACAAAAATACATTATCATTATATGGTATGAATAGTTCAGATCTGAAAACTGATGTATGTTTTAGCCTTTATGTATGATGATCTGGGTATGTCTGAAGTAGAAAATTGCAGTGAGGTATAGGTAATTATTTTCAGATCTCTACGCTGGTTGGCTTTAGTAAAAGCGCGTATAAACGCTAGTTTGGTTCATCAGAGTACCATATACATTATGAGATTTGATATTTGAGGTTGTTGTTGGTTCTAGTGGTTGTTGCAGAGTTCTGTGTTCTTATATGTGTTCTGGTGACTGTGTTTTGATGTCAGGGTTTCAATGATTCAGTGTTGGGTGATTCAGAGATTGATGATGCAGATATAGTTGATGGTTTTATTGCAGTGGTGATTGATTTTGTGCTTCAATGTAGTTGATGGGTCCTGTGTGAAAATTGGATGAAACGTGGCCTTCATATTATGGTGTTGTGATCCAGGAGTATCCAGTATGAAAATTTATGAAACATGGTCCCTGGAGGAAGAGAGAAGGTTGTAGCCTTCTGTAGGCCGACGCCTATGTATTGGTAAAAATATCGGCTAGTACAAGAGACAGGGGGTTGGAGCTCCCTTCCAGTGGCAGCTGGAAAACGAGTGAAGGTTGTAGCCTTCTGCAGGTGGGTGCCTATGTACTGGTATGAGTCTGCGCCACTACAAGATTGTAAACAGGTTTTTCTTATATTAAAGGAAGACAGCAGCAGGTGGTTTTTGTCCCGCATTGGGTTTCCGCCTTATATCTTGGTATTCATGTGTGTGATTATCTGTTCTGTTTTTACTGCACCTGGTTACTGTTTATATGGTTAATGAAGTTATGATGTACTAATTAAAGATCAACATATGGAATTAACTGAATCATAAGTTTTTTGGATATATGCTAGTTGCATTAAACACAGTTGCGTGTACACGCGAGTTCCCTTAAGTGAAGTTGCGTATATGAATCTGATTATGGAAATGAAAAGGTTATTGATTTGCTAATACTGATTCACCCCCCCCCCTCAATATTATTTCCAATAGTCACTACATTTTTAACACACTTCCAGTTACCCATCATATATGAAACTGGAATGGAACTGTTGACCAACTTTAAACATACCACTGCTACTCACATTTCTGATCATATTCATGAGTGGCATCATCATCGTCGAATGGTCAAAAATTTTGTTCTTGATCAAATTTTAGCTGAGTGGTTTATCAAATCCTTGTTTCCATCTATCATCGAGGATGTGGCTAGAGGAGGAGTTGTTACCGAAGAGCAAGTAATTGCTCGTGCCCAATATTTATACTTGATTTACACCCAGTCTGGCACGCTCTATGATAAGATTCCAAATGCAACTAGACTAGCTTTAACTATTCCACCACATCCATCCAGTAAGGACTCTCATGCCGGTGACGGTGTGATAGGTTCTTCAAGCACTCAAACAACAAGTAGACCATCTAGTTAAACACTTGCTATTTCCAATCAAACTTATAATACGGCTGATAATACACTTGCTTCCAAAATAAATTCCGCGTCATCTGACAAAGGTAAAAATGAAAAGCAACCTGGAAGGAAGAAAAAGGGGAAAACTAAAAAGAAACAAAATCCTCCCCCTCAAGAGAAATCATCTGATTCCTCTTCTTAGGATAGGAAACCTCGTTACCCATGTTTAATTTCTAATGATGAGCACTTTACGCGAGACTATCCTCATTGCTATGAAGTCTCAAAACTTCTTAAGACTTATAATACATCCGCTGTGTTGACAGACCCTTTTCCAAACCTGGAGACTCATATGGTTGCTACAGATCATGCTTCCACTTCAAAAGTGCTTATGCTATCCGCCACAAAGCCTAAGATTGATGTTTTAGTGACTACACAAAGTAAAGATTACGGTAATCCATCATTGTCGTCGAATAGCCAGGCTACAGATCAACCCAATGCTTTGACTTTGACTTTGTCTAACTCCATTACACCACCCATTGCACCAAAGTTAACAATAAAACTGCCTAAAGGAGTTGTTCATAAATCTACATTCAACCCTCGAACAGTGCAAAATTATAACATAGTAGAATATTTGGCTCAGTCACCTTCTGCTATGTCGACGCTTGAGGTACTTCAAAATTGTCCCTCCCAAAAGCAGGCTTTGTTGTCAGCAATTGGTGGAATTGATCCAACGGATTCCAATCTTGTGGTTTTTAACCATGCAGGTTATACACCATAATTACCAGCACAGTTAGCATTCTTGATGCAAGTAAAAGCTTTGAATAAACTTGTTCACCAAATCATTGTTGACAAGGGTGCATCTACTTGTATCATGTCAATGAATTGCTGGAAAACACTTGGCTCACCGCCTTTGTCACGATCACCTACGACGTTAAAATCTTTTGACGGTCACACTTATACACCTTGTGGAATTTTAAGTAACCTGCAGATAGAACTAGGGGGAAAAACTGTAACTATTGAAGTTGAGGTCATTGACAGACCCCTTGACTACAACATTTTACTAGGAAGACCGTGGGTTTACACTATGGCTGTTGTGGTTTCGACATACTTTCGTATGATCGCTTTCCCTCATAAAGGCAAAATCACAGTAATTGATCAACTCGCCTTCTTCGCCTCTAGTTCACAGGAAACCGGAAGTGTTCCGTTAGTTCACAGATCCTCGCTATCTCTTCAGAATGTTGGAGTAGGTCTCTTCAAAGATTCTTCCCTAATGGGCACCTTTTCACTATCGTCACTATCACAAATGGCGGAAGTTACAAAAGATGAGACCTGTAACATGATATCTTCCACTTCATCTGACTCATGGAAGATTTCCAATAATTTCGAAGTTGATATGCGTAATGAAACCGTGCCACTAAGCCCCATTGAGCTCCCATAGCAATCAATATTTTTGTCTTGCGCGGAAAATCCAAATCCATCATCACCAATTGTATGGGTTGATCGTTCATTAGAATATGGTACTTCCTCTGATCCTTTTTCACGTACATTTTCCACTGATGAAAGAATCATCCAATCAATGATGACAGAAGAAGAACCATGGGCATATTATCATCATCGATCCCATCTTCTAGATCACATAGAAGATATTCCAAATGAACTTAATCACCCTCAATTGTTTATTTCCTTTTGAATTTTGTATTTATAGACACATTCGATTCCGAACGAAACTTATCAAATATCGAAGAAACCATTTCTATCGATATTTCGACCAAACCTGGAATTGTAGAAAACATCCATGTTGGCAAATATTTTTCTCCATCATAACTTGAAACTTACCGTGCTCTTTTTCGTGAATTTCGTGATATATTTGCTTGGTCATATGAGGAAATGCTAGGTATTGATTCTAGTATAGTTGAACATGAGATTAAAATGTATCCTTATGTCAAATCGATACAACATCGCCTCCGTCCTGTTCATCCGAAGAAGGCTACTGCCATAAAAGCAGAAATTGAAAAAATTTTGCATGCTGGTTTCATATACCCCGTTCCTCTTACTGATTGGGTTTCCAATCTTGTTCCTGTCATGAAGAAATAAGGAAAAATACAAGTGTGTGTTGATTATAGGGATGTTAATCATGATTGTCCAAAAGACAACTATCCCACTCCCTTTATCGACCAGATAATTGATGACTGTGCCGAATGTGAAATATTTTCATTTATGGATGGCTTTTCCATCTATAATCAAATCAATATCCGCCCAGAAGACCAATATAAAACTGCCTTTATTTGTCCCTGGGGCACATTCGCATATATAAAACTCCCTTTTGGTTTGAAGAACGTTGGGGCAACTTTTTAGAGGGCAATGAATTATGCCTTCCACAACATCAGACACATTGTTCAACCCTATCTAGATGATTTACCTGCTTATTCACAGAAACGGGTTGATCACTCGGAACATTTGATAGCCATCTTTTTACGGCGCCGACACTACAAAATTCGACTCAATCCACATAAATGTGTGTTTTGTGTTGGTTCTGGTCGTTTACTTGGTTTCATAGTGTCTAAAGAAGGAATTTGACTCGAACCTTTGAAGGTTAAGGCAATTCTTGATTTGCTTCCACCTTCCAATTTACTTTAGTTACAAAGACTCGAAGGGAAGGCTAACTTTCTAAGGAGATTCATTCCCAACTATGCCGAAATGGCTAAAGGATTTACTCATCTTTTGAAAAAGGGAATTCCTTTTCATTGGGACCAGGTTGTGTAAGCTTCCTTTGATACTCTCAAAGATACCCTGATCCGAGTATCATTAATGTATGCCCCTAATTATCAAAACGACTATTTCCTGTATCTCGCCCCTATAGTTACAACCATTGCTATGGTTTTAGTCAAGAAGAAGATGGGATTGAACATCAAATCTATTATTTGAGTCGTAATCTTAATGATATGGAAGTTAAGTACTCTTACTTTTAGAAGCTAAGTTTGGCTACCGTTCAAGTTGTATAGAGATTTTGCCATTATATGCTGCTCCTAAAGACCACTGTCATTTCAGATTGCAAGCCTATGACATACACATTGTCATGTAAATTGTTGGGGGTCAAATATTCGAAATGGATTGTCAATTTGCAGGAATTTGATTTGGAATTCATCAAATCCAAGTCAAAGAAATCTCTAGTTTTTGTCGAGCTTCTTTGCGACCTTCCCTCTACTGCCATCAACTCAACAACGGAACCATCAATTCTGGATGAGTCTCTGTTTCTGATCTCGTCATCTGACCCTTGGTATGGAGATATACTGATCTATCTCCAAACCCAAACTTTTCAGCCCGATACCTCTCGCTCGCAACAACGACATATTCGATATCAAGCCAAAGATTATCTAATCATTGGTGACACTCTTTACCATCACGGTATCGATACGATTTTACAGAAGTGCCTCACACATGAGGAAGCCAAGAAAGTTTGAATGATTTCCATTTTGGTGCTTGTGGTGGACATTTATCTGGTTATGCTACCGCAAAGAGGATTCTTCGTGCTGGTTACTTCTGGCCTACCATATTTAATGATTGCATCACTGCTATCAGAAGTTGTGATGCATGCCATATTTTTGACCGTAAAAATCGATTACCACCTACACCACTATATCTTGTCGTCACTGTTGGACCATTTGCAAAATGGGGCATTGATTTCATGACATGTAACCCTCCCTCAGCTAGGGGGCATGGGTATATTATTGTCACCGTTGACTATTTTACGAAATGGACCGAGGCGATGCCTACATATAAACAACAGTGGTGAGACAATTGCACTTTTTTTCTTCAACCATGTGGCTACACGGTTTAGTGTACCACAATCTATAGTTATAGATCATGGTTCGCATTTTCGCGATCACATGATGACTGAATTAACTGCCAAGTTAGGACTTTCACATGATAGTTCTGCTCCTTATTATCCACAGGCTAATGGACAAGTTGAAGCCATCAAAAAAATCCTTAAGCGAATGCTTCAACGAATGATAGGAGTTCAAAAACGAAAGTGGCATTTGATCTTGTACTCAACTTTGTGGGCTTACCGAACCTCGGTAAGAAATGCAACTGGATTCACACTTTTTCAATTGGTGTATGGTCTAGAAGAAATCTTGCTAATATAATGTGAAATTTCATCATTAAAACTCGCAATTGACTTGTTACCTGAAACTTCTGATGAGGAAGCACGTTTCTTAGAACTCATCCATCTAGATGAAACACGTCGTGAAGCCGCATTGGCCAACGAAGCACATAAGAAACGAATTAAGGCGTAATATGACCGAAATGTCAAGCCTCACATATTCTCAAAAGGAGACCTGGTCTTGCTTTATGATCAGGAAGTCGATAAATTAGGAGAAGGGAAATTTGAACCACTATGGATGGGCCCCTACATTGCTAAAAGTGTTTTGGCAAAAGGTGCTTACGAGTTGATTGATTATGATGGAATTCCATTGTTGCAGTCTCGAAACAGGTTGTATCTTAAACGTTACTATGCTTGATTGTGCGTAGTAAAAACACTGTATATATGCTTTGATTGTGTGTGTGTGTCACAATGTGACTTTTAGAGTTTTTATGTGGTTAAGTAATCCGCTCTGCATATGTTGCAGATGTCACAATATTTGGAACCATTTGTTGGTTTTGCCGATGGTGCTAGTCGTAGTACCGAGAACCTATATTCTATAGCATGGGCCATATTCGCTCCAAGTGGCGAGTTAGTGAGTTTTCAAGGGATTTGTATCGATCGTTCTATGAACAATATCGCTAAGTATAGCGCATTTATCGAACTCCTCTTTGATGCCATTTCGCTTGGCATTCACCGAATCATCATTAGGCTAGACTCACAACTTGTTGTACTACAACTTACAAATGTTTATACCGTCTAAAATCCAACTATTTGTCATATGTTCCTTAGAGTTAGTCTCTTGGAAAGACATTTTGATTACATTCAATATCAACACATTTCCAGGAACTTTAACACATTGACTGATTCTTTAGCAAACTATGTGTTAAATAGACATTTACGACATATGTAATTTTTTTTTTTCAATTCACATCAACATTTGAATAGGATTACACATAACCATATAAAAACACTGAAAGTAAAATAGATATATGTTTAAAGTTTTTACAAAAATTTGTGTCCAAGACATGTTGGTCATCTGAACTCAAAACTCAAAATGCATACAATAAATTATCCTAAGTAGATCTAATAATGCTTATGATAACATGTCACTGCCTGAGGTATCATGCACAATAGCCTCATCCAACGACTAGGTACACCAATAGTATGGCACTACAATCTCATCGGTAACTCCTCAATCCGGATATCTGGTATATCGAGTGTTAACCCCTCTACATGATCCTATAACTCCGCTAGTGTCTCGATCAGATCCAAATCCTAGAGAACTGCTCTTCCGACATTTCTCCGTGCTAGTTCACCTGCCTCCTGTTGATGACCCATTGGTCGAAAAGTGCCAACATATGTATGCATGAGAACATTTTTAGTTTAGTCTTAGAAACGTAGAAAAACACAAAAACATGTAAAAACTTAAAAAATCAAAACACATGGTCAAAACAGTTTACCTATAACACCCCATTGAGCACCCACTAGTAATCTCAAATCTGGATCTCCACGAAAATCCATCCCTACATATGGATGCTCCTCGATGAAAATGTGTTGTCGACAGAGCCAACTGAAGGATGTAGGAGGAAATGAGATTGATGACTGACCAACATGTCTAGCCATCAACTCAACCCATCTCCACATCCGTGGATCCATAGGACCAGTTAAACTCAGTGACACATGCTGAGGTTGCATCAATGGAATTCTCTCCAAGGTAAAAGCAATCAAGATAGAACCATAGCTAATTTTTTTTGTCTTGCCGCTCTTTACTTTGGTCTATTGCCTCACACCAGTTGAATATAGTTGGCTCAAGACACTCAAGTGCATACTGCATGTATGATCTATTCACCAGATGAAGTGTCACACTACCAGCCAACTTTGCGATAGTGAAGAGGATTGTTCACAAGGGAAAATCCATCCCTAATGTTTATCTTGTCATCTTTGCTAGGCTGTGTACTTGGCCGACAAAATTGTCGAATGTAGTCTCTCACTGATTCACCCCCACGGGCAGAACTTTAAAGATAAATGGGGGCACCACGTTTCGACAATCCTGTAAGGAAGTAAATATCATCGATCAATATAGGGAGCACTTTGCCCCCTATGTGAAAAGCTTGTTCCACTGGATCCCATGAATGAACCAAGAACTGAAATAGTTCTAACTGTTGCCTCATCCTGGATAACCTGAAATATTTGAGTAACCCACAATCTCTGAGGGCCTCAATGGTACCAGGATCATTTAGGGAAACCATATCCTATTCTTCATGTTCTCTTTCACACCAAGTAATATCCATTCTGATCCGATCAAAGTTTGAAATCAAACCATAGGCTTAGTTAGGATCCATTTCATGCAAAAAATTGAAGAGATTTTGGGTAAAACTAATGAAACAAATTTCTAAACTGCGCCCAACATAGCCCTGGTCTTGAGACAGTGCACTGCAGAGCAGGTACCCTTCTGCTTGACTACACTGCAGCGCAGTTTTCGAAGCATTGGGCTACACTGATCCTAGGGCGAGGTATATTTTCCTTAGGGACCCCAAAACCCTAAAAAATTTGCCTGAAATTGAAAAAGAGTGACCTTAAATGAAAGAGAAAAGGTAGATCTCCTACCTAGTCCTGACGACACGAAGAATGATCCATAGAATCTCCTGCAATCAGCTACTGAATTTCGAGGTAAAAACTGGTTCAGAGCACAAAACTGAATGGTAAATATCAAATGGTGAAAATGACTTGGTAAATTCTTGTTTTATGGTTATTTCATGTTCATTAAATGAATAAAATATAGTTTTTACCTATTTTTGCCAATGAAATAGGTATGTTTAATCCGTTTGGTGGTTCTTTGAGCAGGTTTACAGTTGACATAGCGAATTTGACGTGCATGATCGTAAATTGTACTTTTGGCCACAAAGCATACTTTTATCTCTTTTTCGAGCTCTGTTAAACATTGAAAAAAGAACCGCCATAGAGTCCTCTTTAAGCTATTTTCATACTCTCGAAATACGAAAATATTGCCGAGCGCTTGTCCTTTTCAGTTCGTAAACAGATTGGAAATGACATTTACTCATTATAAGTTTAACCCTTTTCCGGACTGACATAGATTACTTACGAAAAATGAATGCGTTGATCAAACATGGTCAATAGGTTCTCTCTTGTATTATTTTACACTTTTTCGGACTTGAGAGACAAATTTACGAAAAAGAACTTATGGAGTTTTCTTTTTGTCCCTTTTCAAACTCTCTAAACATGAAAAGGACCGAGTTCTCATTGTTGTTAAACTCGTTAGAACATCAAATAGCAACAAACTTGTCCATCATGACAAGACCGAGTTTCACCTTCATTAGACTTGTTAAAACATCACATAACGATGGATTCACGCGAAGGGTGGAATTATACTACAAGCATATGTTATCCTCCTCAAGATTGTTAAAAAATAAAGAGGTATTAGATAACAATGACTGGGGAAATGGGAAAAGGGATAAATCACTTTATGGTAGCAAGTCGCTCTTGAACATGACACTTTCACTTCATCTCTGTGACTATTTGGATTGAGTTATCTGCTTGATGGTTATCATACCTATGGTCTATCACACCATCCATCACTTTGGTTTTGGGTCAATGCTGCCAATTCATTCAATGTCGCCGACATGTTCAAGAGAAGTCACTCAGTAAACTTCATCCTTTGCAATACTCATAAACCTTCATTTTCATGATCGTCATTCCTGAACATTGTGTCATTAGTCACATTCTGTCTTCAAAATTATTACACTCGTTTCATGTCGTTGATAGGGGATACATCAAGGCCCTCCTGTGATGAGTTGATTCTTGTCGACATCAGCACATTATCCAGGAAGTTGACTTAGAAACACCCTTCCAGTACCTTGAGACTTGCATACATCAATGGCAAGTTTCTCGCTTCTGGTGACAGGTTGACATCACAGGCCTTCGACCAAAAGACTTTGTATGGCGTTCGACATCAAAACATCTATTCAAACCATGTAGAATGTACTGTAGTACCTTGATAATCATTATCATTATCGGTGATTTCTCTCACGTCTGTTAACAACTTACATCATTGGCTGGTAATCAGACGGTGTCTTCCCATGTTCGACTTTAGATCAAATTTTCACATGGTTAGACTCATACTTGAGTGAACGATTGGACGAGATAGAAGACCCTAGATCTAGTTTCATCCATCCAGGCTGCGATTTCAGGAGAGTACTAAATCATCTATACAATGGCTTTACACAGATGGTCATCCTATCATGGGTCTATATCTGTAGATGACTATCTGATTTATGTACATGTAATGAAAAGTTTATATGTTGAGCATGGGTATGCCTTCCCTCAATAATTCATGAAAAATTCAAAGATATCATGATATTATGTATTGTAATCGATGCAGGTCACCGTCTGCTTCAGATCCTCCTCATCACATCATAAAGCATATCACTCGACATTATCATTTTTGAATTCATGCTTTAGGGGGAAACTGTTACAGGTCTATTTGGGCACATCACTCTCGACGATCAAATCAGTACAATTAGGGTTCATCAAACCCTAATTCAATTGTTACATGCCCTAGACAAGTCATCAAATTGAATGCTTCCATCCATGAAAGTTTCCTAGCTTGAAACCTTACTGAAAAGCCTCCCCAGGACACCAACACAGCCTTGGTCAAGGGTAACTACACTGTAGAGTAGGTAGGCCCATTCAGGCCTGCACTGCAGTGCACTTAGGCCCACTTTGACTTGCGTTGGGCGAGAATGAGCGAAATTGGCATAGGATTTTGGGAATATTCCTGGATTCTAGAGCATTCTAGAAGGATGCCCAACTCTTATCTCATCCTATGAGGTTGGCTTTGGATAGGCTATGGATCAATTATCCCTCTATCCTCTCATCTCTTTCTCCATGGAAACTAACTCCAATTTTGGAAAACCATTCAATGCCCAATTTATGACAAAACCACTTGCATTTCCCTATAAATTGACCACTCATTATAGTGATCAGGGGCTGGAATTTGAATATTGTAGAGAAATACTGTTGGTTTGAGATTTGAGTTCATTGTCAAGTAATGTTATGCTGCTGGATTGATGTGCTATTGGTGTGATGAGGGTTTGGACTGAAGCTGGATGAGTGACACAGGATCAAACCGCATTGGGTGTAGATCCTCCTTCGACATCAATAAAGTTGTTTGTTCCTTTTCCCATATTATTGTTCATATCTATGATGTATATATGTTTAAATGTGTCGATTCCGTTTATTTATAGTAGATAGATCATATGCTTTGATTGTTGTCGTCTGCTATTTCTGTTGACAAGTACCAATTGAGCGAATTCAGTTCGAGTGGGAGTGACGGGAGAAATTCAAAGGAGATCAAAGGAAGCGAAAGATCACAAGTAGCTTCCTTCATCTCATCTATCTATTATAGGAAAAGGTTAAACCACTTTCTTTTTGTTGTTCTAAGTGTAACTACCCACTTAGGGAAAATGTACTTATCCGTAGGTATAAATTCCATATAACAAGAATTAGACTTAGTTTTTTTGAATTCCATAGTTGTGTTGAAGATTGAATTCCTCCTTTTCAAGAAAGTTTAAATTAGATAAATTATTCATGCAAGTATAATATTGATTTGATTAGTGTACAAATAGATTAGCATGGTTTATTTCTACAACTATAATAGTCTATTCCTTTCATGCAATTACAATTAGCCTTTCCATTTAATGAATGGAAATTTCATTATTATAGTTAGAACCATATTCATTCACTTGCAATCATGATATAATTTCATAGAAATTCTCTTTGTAGTTAGCTGAAGGAGTGGTATTTGTATACCTTGATATGATCTAATGACTTAGGGTGACATGAGTATAACTTAACCTAATGTGCGTATAACACTACCACCTCTAAGTTTGTACAAACCCTGAGTTGATAATTTAAGCTGAGAGACTTGGAAGTTGCAACATCCTTGATGCAATACCAGGGCCCATCACCCTCTATATGAGAGAATCCTTTGGCCATAAATATGGTCATGTAATTCTCGATGTTCCCATCAACTGCATGCTTCACTTTGTAGATCCATCTTGAACCAGCTACTGATTTCCCTTATGGTCTTGGCACCGCATCCTATACACTACTCTTCATGATGGATTCATATTCTTCCACCATGGCATCAACCCAAAAATGTTGAGAAACTACTTCCTCAAATGAGTAAGGCTCATATAAATGATCTCTGTCATGAGAGCCATGTAACCAGTGTACCTATCAGGTGACCTCCTATGCCTGAGTTGTGATGTGGAGACTCCCAAATTCCCCCTAGCATATTGCAACAATCTATCAACTTCTCTAGTTCACTTTCTACCCTCTCTGGAATATTCTGGTTGAGTGGGTGCCTCCACTCTGCCTCCTATCTACTCCTCTGCATGTGGCTTCTCCAAAACCTCCTGAATCTCATCCTGAGACTCCTACTTTAGAGCTAGAAGTTCCTGCTCCATTGGGATACCCATCTCTCATTCCAGAGAGAATATTGGAGCCTTCTCCTCATCGAACTTGACATCTCTCCTCACAATTTTCATCCTCAATGAAGGAAAGTACACTCGATAATTATGTGGTGTTTCAGTGTATCCTACAAAAACTCTCAACTTTGTTGTTGGCTCAAGTTTCTTCCTCAAATCCTTGGATACATGACAATAAACTGAAGCTCCAAAAATTCTAAAATGAGACACATCAGACTTTCTCCCCGAGAAATCTTCCTCTCATGTGATCACACCAAGTATTTTATGAGGACTACGGTTATGCAAGTAGACTGCGGTGTTGCATGCTTCTACCCATAGATGTAATGGCAGCCCTTGA
Source organism: Pinus tabuliformis (assembly GCA_031772625.1). Taxonomy (NCBI): domain Eukaryota; kingdom Viridiplantae; phylum Streptophyta; class Pinopsida; order Pinales; family Pinaceae; genus Pinus; species Pinus tabuliformis. The sequence continues at coordinate 435,100,003 of CM062804.1, forward strand.
TCATGAAACATGACCCTTGTTTCTCCCACTATGCTTTTGTTCTTCCTCTCAATTGCCCCATTTTGTTATGTGTTATGGGGTGCTATCAACTCTCTTCGAATACCTTCTTTGGCACATAATTCCTTGAAGGCATGTGAAACAAATTCACCTCCATTGTCGATCTTGAGTGCCTTCACTTTCCTCCCAGCATCCTTCTCAACCAATGTCTTGAATTCAACAAATTTTGGGAAAACTTCATCCTTCTTCTGCGTGAAGAAGATCCAACATTTTCTAGAGAAATCATCAATAAAAATAACATAGTACTTATGTTTTGTTGTGGAGGTTGTAGATAAAGTTCCACAAACATCAGAGTGGACTCACTCCAAGCTTGCATTTGCTCTGCTATCTTGACCATGGAAAGTGGATTTGACATGTTTCCCTAATGTGCAACCCTTGTAGACATCGCGTTGGTCAAGGGAGCCTTTAAGGAGACTGGTGGTAATTTGTTGCATGATCTTTAAGTCACCATGGTGTAGATGACCCAATCTCCTATGTCAGAGTTCTCCAACATCTCGACTCTACACTTTTTCAATCTTACTGCTTAATGAAGTGCAATATCCCACAATTTTGTATAGGTTCTTCACTCGAACCCCGATTTGTTTCAGTTTCCTGGTAGCTATGTGTCTCAGAAAGGCTTTCCCTTTACTGAAAATAACATCATAGCCATGATCCTCCAATACTTCTATAGAGATCAGGTTCTTCTTCAACCCAGGTACAAACATAACATTTTTGAGGCGAAGTGGAGACACTTTCTCCCTCTCAAAGGTGACAGTACAAATTCTTGTAGCATTGAACCTCCCATCATTCCCCATTTCTATATGCACCTAGAGATTATTCTCCTCCAAGCTACTAAAAAACTCCTTGCGCCCTGTCATATGGACAAGGCACTGAAATCAAGGTACCACACACTCCCTATAATAGTGTCGGCCATGGATGTTATTAGGGTAAAGTCTAATTAGAATTGTGAAGCTAGTGCTTCACCTGCTTCTCCTCCTGAAGGCTTCTTGGTAGACTTCTTGTGCAAACATTTTGTTGCATAGTGCCCAAATTCATGGCAGTGGAAGTATCTTGTCTTGCTCAAGTCTTTCTTCTTGCCATTATTTTGGTTGGATTCAGGTTTTCTTTGGGTCTTCTTTCCTTTGCCCGTCTTCCCCTTTCCAACCAATGCAAAATTCTCTTCATCCTCAAGTTTGGATGATGTCCCATATTTTTTATTTCTCTTGAACTCTTCTTGATCCAAATTGAACTACAACCTTTCCCAATTCGATATTTTTCCCCTTCCATTCACATAGTTCTAGTAGTTGTGCCAAGATTTTGGAAGGCCTAGAAGAGTTACGCTCACTAGGTTATCTTCTGCTACATTCACCCCAACCCCTCTAAGCACCTCATCTTGAACTTGTGTAAACCTGGAGAGATACTACAAAATAGTGTCATTTTTTTGCATCTTGATGTTTCAAAGTTTATCTTTCAGGGCCAATTTTCCTTGGTCACTATTATTTTTGAATATCTCAGTCAACTTATTCCACATAGCAAATGGTGTCTCTTTGTCATGGAAATTTGAGACAACATGGTCTCTCACACCTTCTAGAATAATTCTTCTGACCTTTGCAACATCCTTCTTCCATTGGGCTAATTGTTGTGCATCTGACTGTTGGGGTTCTGCAATGTTAGTTTTAACATATGCTAACACACCATTGTTGTCGAGCATTGCTTCCATTTGATCTTTCCAGGCTATAAAATTCGAGCTACCATCCATTGCATACTCCAGTCTTAGTCCGTTGAAAGACATTCTCTCGATTATGAAGAAAAATCATTGCACTGAAGCTGCAAATTCGAAATTCCTAAGGGACTAATTCGAAATATTGGTTCTAATGTGATTTTAGGGCTCTAATACCATGTATAAATTTGATAGAAATTACAACTACTCAAGATTTCAACCTGAAAACAAGAGAAACAATTCTACTCTACTAATATGCACAATTGAAATCACAATTTAGAACAACATTCATAGACATGCAATAAGAAAAACCTCAATTACACAGTGATTTTTAGGGGAACCCAATTGGGAGAAACCCCTCAAGCCTTTTTGCATTAATCAATTGAATAGAGAAACTATTACAATTGCTTGCTCTAACTGTGAGCACAACCTGCAAAAGAATATATGTTTTCTCTGCTCAATGAGAAACTTTGGCCAACACTTAGCCAAATATTTGGCCACCAAGCCTCATGTTTCCTTGCAAAAATACTAAGGAAAGTATCCCTTAAAATATATGAATTTCCTCCAAATTTATTGCGCAATTCCCAAGGATGTATCACCTAACTTCATGCAACCCTGTACACTCAAAATAGTTTACAACTGATGGTACACTGCATTGTATCTCCACTTTAACTGAGGAAATCAAATTCCTTGCGTGCAGTAGCTACTTTGGGTTGACTGATCTATGAGTTAGATTGTTGCACCATTGACCTTCAACTGACTCTATCAATAGTTAGAGGTTAGTCAACTGAAAGTAACTGAACTGTATTACTAAAATTTAGCAATCACGCATGCACAACTAAACTCCAAGCCCTCTAACTTGAATTTACTGAGCTAACGAAGTGACAAGAGCCATGTCACACTAGTTAACTTCCTCCAAGTTGTCCTGCTAATGTGGAAATTCGATTTACTCAATTTTACTAAGGATAAAGTCAAATTGAGCCTTTCTTGCTATATTTTATCAACAACTCGATCCCATGGAAAGCAACATATCACTTGTTGATTCTTATAGGACCTTTTCCTCTTACTCCAAGTGTTTTCAGAAAAATGTGCAGGCTTCGAGAAGCCAACCATGTTTTCAAAGTAGCAAAAGTTGATTCCTTCCTCATGAATTTTAGTGGAGGGAAGACTATGTTGAAGAAGTTCTTGAATATTAGAAATAAAGGCAATGTGAGAGAAAACAATCATAGCAACAACAAAACCACATAAAACACATGAGAAAACCTAAAACCCAAAAAAAAAAACTAGGTAATATATCTACTATTATCTTATGGTTTAAATGCAACCATGCCTTAACTTAAAAGAAACTAAGCCAACCAACTTCCTGGCTTAGCCAAATGAGCCATCCGCTCAACTCATGCATATTACACTGGATAATTCCATGCCTTTTAAAGGATCCATTACATGTAATCCACAGGCACAAAACCATGGGCAACCAAAACCATGCTCCCAAAACCAATAATGTTAACCAAGTAACTTTGACTCTTTCACCGAGTCAAGTTTACCTAACAATCCACCTTAGAACTTGACTTGGAATTCCCTTGACCAAAACATGGACAAACTGGCCAAGTAGCAACATCACTCACCTCCATGCCATATCCTCTTCAAAGTTTATATCTCGGGTATCAAATAATTCAGCACACCCCCTATCACCTAGGTCTAAATCCATACTATACTGGTAATTTCCCAGGGGTGCAAGTGCCTTACTAAGTATTACAACAATATGCCCATTTACATGTAAAATTTTCAACTCCACGATAATAATTTTATTCAATTATTATTGTTTTTGTTTATAATACACAACTAGCATCTCTCTCTTCCATGGATCGCCCATTTCGCCACTGAAAATTTACAATATACAACAAACAAGACATGATAAATCATCTCATTAAATCATTCCATCAAACACTATGCATGCATCCTTGACATAACTATAGTATCAACATGAGGCTTGACATGGGTTTTTTTATATGCCTCCTTGCACATATCCATGGCTCTTGTCATTCTCACACCTACTAATCAAAACCCATCAAGCTCCCCTCTTAGATTTTACCTCAGCTCATGGTTGTGATACCACTTTGTATAAATAAATATAATGGGAGAGAAAATAATCACAACAATAACAACACACAAAACACATAATTTTATCCTGGGAAACCTAAAATTGGAAAAACCAACTAATAGATCTATTATTATCTTATGGATTAAACATATCCATGCCTTCAATAAAAAGCAACCAAGCCATCCAATATCCTTGGTTGACCAAGTGATCCCTCTACTCAACTCAAGCACATTATAATGGAGATACCCAAGCATTTTAAAGGCTTCATTACATGCAATCCATGAGCATAAAACCATGTGCAACCAAAACTATGTGCCCAAAATCAACATTGTCGACTAAGTAAAATTGATTGTTTGACTGAGTCAAGTTTATCTAACACTAAAGAACCCAACTAGGGAGTTGGTGAATGCCTAAAAAATTGAGGTATGTGTGCTTGCTAGCTCATACAGGGAAATCTTCTCGTTATTCACTCGAGTTCTTGGTCTAAAATCGACAAAATCTGTCCTCGAGTGTTTTTATATATTCTACATTATTGCATGCATGAGGGAGTTGTAATTGAATAAGTCCATGCAATCTCAGTGGAAATTTCTTATCAACTACAAAATTTCAATCAATCAAAAATATTTTTTATGTGTTCGTACTTGGTGTACACAATCATCAATTTCAATGTCTTTGAAGTCCCCCAAGGTCATGACACTTTCATTTTGATGTTGACAATGTTCAATTATGGTACCCATACCTCTAAGGACACAAGGCTCCCTTCCATTTATATTATGTACATAATTCCTTCATGTCAAGATACATAGGAATGTTTGTTAATCCACCTACTAGAAGATGCTCCTAAGAAGCCCTTCCCCTCCTAAAACAGAAAGGGATTTTTCATTCATGCATTCAATTATTTGGATTTAAAGGAAAGTCACCTCTACTTCCAATTTATGTCTATGACAAATTCGTTTTATCATAATTATGTCGATAATTTAGGTCCTAGGCTTACTTCTTCAATTAAAAAGGGAATAAGCATTTGATACCTCTATCCATTTCACTCAGAAGTTTTAAAGTTAAAAATATTTCTAGAATTGATGAGTATGCAAATTAACTTGACGTGTTCAAATTGAACGAGTTGGAATAAGTATGAGGCTTTGACCCTTAGTTTATTTTTTCTTTTCATCTTAATTCCACTGGATATGGTACCACATTTTAGGAGAAACAATTTGAAGGTAATGGAGATAATAAAATCCTACCTTATACTCCATATCCTTTTCATGAAGAAGCAAGTCCCTTATTCAACACTAACTTACCACAGAAACAACATATACATTTTATTGCAAGTGTTGGCTCCACTCCGCAACATTCACAAAAGAGCACCTCCACATCGAGGGGTCAACCTCAAGTAAGGGAGCTCAAAAGGAAGATCAGTAATATTGTTGAAGATGGTGGTGATGGGAATCAACTAGGGTTTACCCTTGAAAGGTCTCATGTTATTGAAGTTAGCTATGGAAATTAATGTTATTGAGGAAGCACCAGAAGAACTAGATTGGACCAAAAGGAAGTCGTTGAAAAGTCAGCGCATTGTTGAGGAGTTGGCTCAACATGAGACAACTAATTTTGAAATTTAGTCACACTACATCATGCAACCTACAACAAGAATATAAATAAATCAAAATTTGAAAGAATAAATGTCTAGAATGATGAAGTTATTGCTAAGGTGAACTCTAAGATTGATGTCAAGGGAATAAATCCTTCAAAGTTATATAAATGTCATCAGGCTATTAGATATGCATTGGCCTAGTCAATCTTAAAGCGAGAAGTGAAAACATAGCATTCAACTTCAGAAGATGTACCAAGTAGTAGTTCTAGCATTAAAGTGACATCTAGTCTACTTGTCGAAATATAGCAATATGTTGCCAATAATACTAATAAAATAATTGACATGATTTTAGAAGTGTGGGAGGTGGCTACGAATTCAACCAACTCATCTATAAGAATTAACTCACTCATTAAAAAATTGTAAAAGGATTGTTAGGGCTTTGAATTTATTCCATTTCACTGCCAAGTATCCCCCTTTCTATTATATAATCCTTTACTTTTTAACTCATTACTATCTTCTTTTTCATACTTCGAATGGAAAATTCATTTAAAAGGATATAAGGTAATTTCGTGATTAAAAGTTAATTTGCCACTAGTAATGATTTGATCAATCCAAATTTTGTAACCTACATGAGGATCCCATGACCCACCTTGATGATCAACATGTCTACACACCTCTGGAAGGAAAACCAAGGCATGGGTTTTCCTCCCAAATGCCTCAAGATGCTTCTCTGTCTATCATAGGGATTCTATGTCAAATAAGGCATGCATTGTTTGTTAGTCAAATCTGTTGAAGTTTCTAACTCTGCTTAGCTTAGAAAATCTTCATGCACTTTTTCTGATTTATTCCTACCTACTTGTTATTTTTCTTTAACAACTTATTTACAAAGTAAATACTGAAAATAAACACAAGTGCATGCTCAACATATTACAAATCAGTAACTAAAAGAAACAATAACAAACACACCACATGACACCATTATTTTTAGACTAATGTCCTCGGAAAAACCCAATGTGGGAAAACTAGTGCAACTATCTTAGGGTTTTCTTATTAAATAGTATCAGAGTACAATCTGGGTACCGAAACTAGCCTACCCAACAGAGAATTTCCTTAGCAACTATACCTCAAATTTTGAGAGAAATCTCGTAGCTGAAACCCCGGAAAATCCTTCCGGCAGCTCCTCAACACAAAACTGCTCTACAACCCCAGTGTTTGCCCAATCTCGACTGCGTCAGCCCCTCTCTGTCTCACGCTGGCCCTATGTCAGCCTTTCTTGGCCTGCGTCATCCCCAAGAGGCCCTGCGTCAGCTTTTTGGGTCTCTACGTTAGACACGCTGGTCTCTCTAGTGCCCTGCGGAACACTTGGCTGCCTCTGCATGGCCCTGCTGAGCCCTTGCTGGCTCTGTGTCACTCTCTTTGGTTGCTGCACTGCTCTCCCTACACAATATCTGCCTTCTCTGTTTCTCTATACTCAATGCCCCTCAGATTCTCTCCCGATCACTGATTCTATCTCTCTTAGCAAACCTCGCTCTAGAGAATAGAATGATTGATCACTTTGGTGTACTCTCCAAGTGACCCTCAAGCCTCCTCTTATACTTTTCTTGTTGACATCTCAACGGCCGAGATTAAATCCATAATCAATGGATAAGATTAGATTTGGCTTGATCCATGTCTTTTGGACCATTCTAACACAGATTCATATTAATACACATTAATATTTTATTTTCCCTAAGTTTAGACTCAGGGACTCTATTAAAAATATTAATTATTTTAATATCTCATGATCTATTTAGAATCTGCCCAAACCTTTTCTCGGTATTGGAGATCTCATGTGCCATAACCTCTCCACCAAATTTCTTGGCTAGATCACATCCGATGATACCCAAAATTAACACTCCCTCTTAGCGAGGACTGTGCTCTAGCAATACTCCTCACTGAGTATTACTTTGATCATCCAACATCGGTACCTGTGCTGATGTTAGGCCTTCCTGCCCAACATCCTTTGCACTGCTGCATCCTGTACTGTTGCCCATGGTTCTGCCACTTCCACTGCTGCATCTGTATGACAGCTCCCTTTGTATCCGTGTTGTTGCTAGTCCTTTCTCCCAGCACTTCATCCGCATTGCACCTCCTCTCATCATGCTGCATTGTGCTACCCACTGCTGCACTGCAACTCAGTTACTGAGAAGTAAGTAACTGATCTCCCTGATGGGCTAGAAACACCCACTGATGTTGAAGCTCCCTCTGCTGCTAACAAGTGCTCCCTCTCTCTGACCTCTATGCTGCTGCAACAACTCCCTGCATTTCACACCATTGCACACCTTGATGTGCCTTCCTGCACTGGTGCAACACTCCTGTGCCTCTCGCACCATTGCAACCTGCTAGCTCTGCACTATCTCGGGACTCCTGCACTGTAGCTCTCTCTGCCACTCCATCCACATCCGTCTCTACCCACTCAGCCAGTCTTGCTACTCCTCGTTGGGGCTCCCGTAGCAAGGTCTAATCCAAGAGGCTGAGTACCTCAAGGATCCTGCCCCTCATTGCCTGTAGTCTATCTGACTACAGCTTGATGTCTCCTCACTTCCACTCAAGTGGTGCGTGTGCACTCATGGCACAGTCATCGTCTGTCAAAACTTCCTTCTCTACCCATGCTGGTGCTGCCTTAGTCTCGGAAGACTCTCCTTTACTATTCTTCGTTGGGCACTGGGTTGCATAATGACCCATCTCCCCATAGTGGAAGCACTTGATCTTAGAGAGATTTTTCTTCTTCCACTTCTCCTTCTTTCCCTCAGATGCTAGGGCCACATCCTCCTCCTCCTGCTTGACCTTGATCCCTTTGCTGCTGCTACCTGTCTTTGACTACCGTTTGATCTCTTCCTGGAGAAGAGCTGCCCACATCTTGTCCTAAGGTAGGAGAGTCCCTCTGCCCAGGATGCTCTGGACAAACACTTCCCACTCTTCTGAGACAACATTTAGGGCTGTCCTCACCATAAGCTCCTGATCTGGTGTTGCTCCTATAGCAGTCAACTAATCTCGGATCTCATTAAGTCCTCTGAGGAAGGAGTCAATTGTTTGACCCTTCTTCATCTGATACGACCTCATCTGGTTCTCGAGCAGCATTCTTCTTTGCACAGAAGTATGCTGGTACAGGTTCTTGAGAGCCTCCCACATCTCAACTACCATTTCCTTCTCGACTATATGTGGTACCACATGATCCTTGACCCCATCAAGGATAATGCACTTGGACCTCGCCATCGCCTCTTCGTACTTTTCATTATCATTTGGGTCAACTGGGATAGTTATTGTCTTCAAGGTGAAGTTCTTGACACGATCCCTGTCAAGCACTGATAAGATTATGGCCTTCCACACTGTGAATTTTGATGCTCCGTCTAGTCTATCCTGGTCTCTTACTCCATGTAGTGCAATGACGCTCCTCTATTCCCTCCTGGAAGTTCTCTGTTCGACTCCTCTGAGTCTCTACTTCTTGTCTGGAAGTTCTCTTTTGGACTCCCTCTGAGTCCTGACTTCCTTCCTGGAAGTTCTCTTCTGGATGCCCTCCGAGTCTTGATTTCCCTCCTGGAAATCCTTCTGCCACTTGTCGAGATGTCCCCTACTCTGATCGTCTTGTGCAACTACACTGCTGATCCAGTTTCCTCGGCTAGAAACCCTCGGTAACAACTCCTCTGGCCCTTCTCTCTCAGGTACTGTTCTGACTACAGTACCTCACCAGCTCCACTTTGCAATATTTTTGTAGCCTTCTAGACTCCAACAACTGCCTCTCTGTGAATTGTGTCAGCCCCTCTCTGCCTCACACTGGGTCTGCGTCACCCCAGATGGGTCTGCATCAGCCCCGGGATGCCCTGCGTCAACCCTCTGGCCCTCTACGTCAGCAACGCTGGCCTCTCTAAGGCTCTGCGTGTAGAAATTTTGAATAATAAACACTTATTCACAGAGATTATCCTGATTATACACTATTGTGGAATACATGCACAATACATAATCTCCTATACGTTGATCATCAATTTAGCAGCATCCAAAAAAATGAAACATCAATCGCATGCACACATTAACACAGTATGTAACCCGGGGAAAGCTTACAGCTGAAAACCCCACACTATCTGTATATTAATGATTGAGAACATGTAACAATACATAGTACAATACTCCTCACAAGTATCCAACACTATCTCCACCTGTTACACACAAAACTAGCTCAGATCCGAACAAGTCACAGGTTCAAATCTCCTTCGCTGCTTTGCCTGCCTCCACTACACAATGCTTCAAGAGAATCACCCACACTGAAAATCACGTGAGCACAAGCTATTTCATTGGGCATATACTGCGCAGCCCTCATGGGCATACTCAATCCATTGATTGTGCAAGATTCATGCACAACTATAGTCACAACTGATAGCAATCTCAACCTCTAACACCTGTCTCCACTGAATTGTACATGCACTGACATGAAACTGAGTTAATTAATGTATTCTTTAGTTGCTTTATGAGTTAATAATTAATTCACAAAACTCATCACTAGTCTATTTGCAGTTAGACTAATTACAACTATTTCAACCAAGTCAAACTGAACACAACTCCATCAACTCCACATCCAACTCCACCAAACTCAACTGCTTGAGTTCTAACTGAAGTCCTGCATGCAATAGCTCAACTGACCCACAAAGAAAGCGTATTTCCTTCTGACAGCTGCATGTGCCACATCTGTAGCTCAAACTGAAGTGCTCCAATAGAATAAGATAATGTTTATAGTCCAAATATTATTATGAGACAATAATATTTGACTTTTCTATTTTTGAATTGGCAGTCTAAAAATAGACTATGATCACTCCGCTGTGATCCAAAAATAGAAGTCCATCTATTTTTCCCAACATGACCAATCATCCATAAATAACATACTGCAACTCATAGCCCATGATCCATATTCTAAAAATAGACATAGTTTAAAGATAGACTTTGCGCCAAAAATACCCTATGGGCCCACTTAGTGAAGGCGACTCCTTTCCACTAAGCTCCATCATCTTGTTGCATTCTCAACACTCCCTCTCAACAAGATATGGATTATCAACAACCCATATCCTCCCTCAGTGGTATTCGAATTTGCTTCTGGTGAGCGCCTTCGTCAAGATATCAACATCCTGATCCTCCGTTGGAATGTATGAAAGTAACATGATTCTTCGTTGCACACAATCTCTGATATGATGGTACCTGATGTCAATGTGCTTAGATCTATCATGAAATACAGGATTAGCCGAGAGTTTAATGAAACTCCGGTTATCACAGTAAATCACAGTAGGATCCAAGTAAGAACCGAACAAACCGTCCAAAATCTTCCTCATCCATATAGCCTCGCATGCAGCCAAACTTGCTGCCATATACTCGGCCTCTGCTGAACTGAGTGCCACGGATCTCTGCTTCCTCCTGTACCAAGAAACTGCTGTCGACCCGATACTGAAGACCCCTCTTGATGTGCTCTTTCTGTCCGTTGGGCTCCCTGCCCAATCTGCATCCGTGAAGCCACATAGCTTCACCTCATCCTCCTGTCTGTACCACAATCCATATCCCGATATGCCTCTCAGATAACGCAATACATGCTTGCCTGCCTTCCAGAAGAGCTTGGTTGGCTTAACCATAGCTTTTGAAAGCTGGTTAATAGCATATCATATATCAGGTCGTGTATTGACCAGATACATAAGCGACCCCACCAACTGTCGATAAACAGTGGCATCCACTTCTTCTGCTGAAGTGGCATCCTCCTTCCTCCAACCTCCAGGAAGAGGAGTATCAACAGGCTTGCAGCCATGCATGTTGAACTTCTCTAGAATCTCCCGAGCATACTTACCCTGAAAAAAAAATAGTCCATCACTGCACTGCCAGATTTCCAATCCTAGGAAATAATGAAGGATGCCCAAGTCCTTCATCTCAAACTCCTTAGCAAGATCATCCTTGCATGAAAGTATCAACAGCTCATCACCCGTTAGAATCAAATCATCTACATAAAGTACAATGATAAGCAACTTACCCTCCACCACAATCTGGTATAGGTTAGGATCCGCCTCACTCTTGGAGAATCCAAGTCCAGTGAAATAGTTGTCTATCCGTGTGTACCAAGCACATGGTGCTTGTTTCAACCCAAACAACGCTCTCTTGAGCCTGCACACATGCGACTCACTGCTGAAGATCTCAAAACCTTCAGGCTACTCAATGTACACCTCCTCCTCAATGAATCTGTTGAGGAACGCAGTCTTCACATTCATCTGATGAATGTGCCACCCCATCTACGCTGAGAGAGCAAGAATCGTTCGTATGGAAGAATACCTTGCGACAGGTGCAAAGGTCTCCTCATAATCGATCCCCTCTACCTGTGAAAAGCCTCGGGCAACAAATATTGCCTTGTACTTCTCCACACTCTCGTCAGTTGTCTACTTAACTTTGTAGATCCATCTCGAACCCACCACTGATTTCCCTTCCGGTCTAGGAACAATCTCCCATGCACTGTTTTTGACAATCAAATCATACTCTTCCACCATGGCGTCTACCCATGCGGGATCCTCCACAGCTTCCTCGAAAGAGGATGGTTCAGTCACAACACATTTGCTCATAAGAGCCATGTATCCAGTGTACCGATCAGGTGACTGTCTCTGCCTGCGTTGGGCTTTAGGTGGTCCTACAACTTTCTCTGCATCTTGAGCTAGTCGCTCAGCTTCTTTCAAGCGCTTTCGCCCTCTGATGGTTGGCACTGCATGAGTGGTCTCTTCCACTCCATGAACTTCGTCCTGTGGCTGATCCACGTCCTGAAGCTCACCTTTAGGAACTAATAGCTCCTCATCTACATGCAAGTGTGGCTCCCTCTCAAGCGAACACTTCATGGCTTTCTCCTCCTGAAATTTTATATCCCGTCGCACAATAGTCTTACCATTGTCTGGCAAATACACACGATAGTTGTGGGGCGTATCAGTGTACCCCAAAAATATCCCAACCTCTGCGATCGGCTCCAACTTCTTCCTGGCATCCTTCATCACATGCATGTAAACGTTAGCACCAAAAATCCTCAAATGAGAAAGATCAGGCTTCTTACCAGAATAAGCCTCCTCGGGTGTACTCATGCCAAGTATCCTGTGAGGACAACGGTTCTGCACATATACTGCAGTATTGCATGCTTCTACCCACAAGTGAAGGGGTAGGCCCTGATCATGCAACATCGCCCGTGCAGCACCCACGATCGTTCTGTTTTTCCGCTCAACAACCCCGTTCTGCTATGGGTTATGGGGAGCTATGAGCTCTCTTCGAATCCCTTTTGCACTGCAGAAATCCTTGAACTCGCCAGAGATGTATTCACCACCATTATCACTCCTGAGAGCCTTCACCTTCTTCCCTGACTCCTTCTCGACCAGTGCTTTGAACTCACAGAACTTTGAGTATGTCTCGCTCTTCTTCTGCATGAAGAAGATCTAGCACTTACGAGAGAAATCATAAAAAAAAATCACATAATACCTGTGTTTTGCTGTCAAATCTACTGAGAAAGGTCCACACACGTCTGTGTGAATTCTCTCAAGGATCGTCGTGGCGCGACTATCCTTCTCGTGAAAGGTGGCTTTCACAAACTTTCCCAAAGTACACCCCTTTCACTGATCTGACTGTGCAAGAGTGCCTTTAGGAAGCCCTATAGTGATCTGCTGCAGTATCTTCAAGGCTCCATGGTGAAGGTGGCCCAATCTCCTGTGCCACAGCTCGCCATCATCCCAGCTCACCAATCCTTCTACCTTGCATGCCATTGTTGCGCATCCATCTACATGCAACTGATAAAGGTTCCTCACTCGAACCCCTATCTTCCGGGTTTCTCTAGTTGTCTTACTGCGCAGGAAAGCCTGTCCCTCACTGAAAACAACATCATATCTCTTGTCTTCTAACATCGCCACAGAGATAAGATTCTTCTTCAATCCTGGAACATGCATCACTTCCTTCAATACGAAGGGTTTACCAGAATCCCTCTCAAAGGAAATGGTACCGATACCGGTCGCACTGCATCTACCATCATCGCCCATCTCGATGTGCACTCCAAGATCTTTCTCCTCCAGATCAGAAAACAAATCTCGATCTCTTGTCATGTGAAAAGACGCACCACTCTCTAAGAACCACACCGATCCCATCACACTTGAAACCAAGCATGCAATCAATGAAAAATCAAGCTCAAACTGCGAGGCTAGAGCCTCTGCTGCTGCAGATCCAACAGCTTGCTTGTTCTTCTTCTTCTGTGGACAATTATTGGCATAGTGTCCATGCTGGTGACAGTGAAAACACTTCACCTTGGACATGTCCTACTTCTTGCCTTTCGCACTAGACTGAGAAGCTTTCTTGTTCTTCCCCTTCTTTTCTTTGGCAGCCAAAGCGAAATTTTCTTCATCAGTTCCCTTTGATGAAGATCTATCCTTGGTATTCCGCCTGATCTCTTCCTGCACAAGATCTGACCAAAGTCTTTCCCATCCTGGAAATTCCTCCCGACCATTGACAGAGTCCTGATAGGAATGCCAACTCTTCGGAAGACCAAGGAGAGCCAAGCTCACCAAGTCCTCATCATCGACAGTCACCCCCACACTTCCCAGCTCATCTTGACACTGAGTGAACTTCGTGAGATACTTGGGCATACTGTCTCCCTTCTCACATTTGATGTTTCTAAGTTTATCCTTGAGTGCCAGCTTCCTCTGATCACTCTTGCTTTGGAATAGATCTGTCGACGCTTTCCACATCAAGTATGGAGAAGCCTTTCCATACAAGCTGGACACAATGTGATCCTTCACGCCGTCCAACAGAATCCTTCGACACTTTGCTGTCTTCTTTTGCCAAGCATCAACCTGCGCAGTATCAGTAGGCTTTGGGACCTCAGCCTCTATGAACTCATTCAGCCCATTATCATCCAACACTGCCTCCATCCTGTCCTTCCATGCAATATAGTTCGAGCTGCCCTCAAGAGAATACTCCAATCGCAATCCGTTGAAAGACATTTCCACGTTGATACCAAGAAAACACCGCTGCAAATTCGAATTCCACCAGCTCCAAACTGAACTGCCTCTGATCTAGAATACGTGAGAACAAAGTATTTCTCGTACAAAGATTGACTGTATAGGATTTTACTGGATATCTCACCTTCCAAAGGAAGGATGAATCCAGAGGCTACCTGGCCCGATTACAGACTCTGCCTGAAGAAATAGAATGTAAACACTTCCTGAATAGTAGATCTGATGATCAACAACTCTGATACCATGTAGAAATTTTGAATAATAAACACTTATTCATAGAGATTATCCTGATTATACACTATTGCGGAATACATGCACAATACATAATCTCCTCTACGTAGATCATCAATTTAGCAGCATAAAAAACAATGAAACATCAATCGCATGCACACATTAACACAATATGTAACCCGGGGAAAGATTACAACTGAAAACCCCACACTTTCTGTATATTAATGATTGAGAACATGTAGCAATACATAGTACAATACTCCTCACAAGTATCCAGCACTATCTCCACCTGTTACACACAAAACTAGCTCAGATCTGAACAAGTCACAGGTTCAAATCTGCTACACTGCTTTGCCTGCCTCCACTGCACAATGCTTCAAGAGAATCACCCACACGGAAAATCACATGAGCACATGATTTTTCACTGGGCATATACTGCGCAATCCTCATGGGCATACTCAATCCATTGATTGTGCAAGATCTCATGCACAACTATAGTCACAACTGATAGCAATCTCAACCTCTAACACCTGTCTCCACTGAACTGTACATGCACTGACATGCAACTGAGTTAACTGATGTATTCTTTAGTTGCTTTATGAGTTAATAATTAATTCACATAACTCATCACTAGTCTATTTGCAGTTAGACTAATTACAACTAGTTCAACCAAGTCAAACTTAACACAACTCCATCAACTCCACATCCAACTCCACCAAACTCAACTGCTTGAGTTCTAACTGAAGTCCTGCATGTAATAGCTTAACTGACCCACAAAGAAAGCGTATTTCCTTCTGACAGCTGCATGTGCCACATTTGTAGCTCAAACTGAAGTGCTCCAAGAGAATAAGATAATGTTTATAGTCCAAATATTATTATGAGACAATAATATTTGACTTTTCTATTTTTGAACTGGCAGTCTAAAAATAGACTTTGATCACTTCGCTGTGAACCAAAAATAGAAGTCCATCTGTTGGTGCCATCCCATGACCTCCTCTTTCCTCCTAAAACATATCATTTGCTTACCTCTTTCCATCATACATCTCTTAGATCCCTTGAAATTGATTAGTTAATAGTACTATAGTTATTAAAATGCATTGAAATTGATTTAGGAGTTTTATGTTAAAGAATTAGGAATTTTTGATAAAATGACTACAGGAAGTTACAACATCCTGTAATTGGTTTATTGTTTGACATATGGCATGACAGCTAGGCTAGAGCGAAGGGTAGGGATGAAAAGTAGAATGTCCAAGCATGGACAAATAACTATCCTACAGCAGAACGACCCTCCTGCATGCGCGGTCAACGATGGTCAAAGCACAACATGTTGGCGACAAAGGCAGCAATAGCATAACATTCTAAACTGATTTAGTTTTGTTCATTTTTGAAATCAGTTCAGAATATAAACATTTTAAAAAGTCATGACATGATAAAAGCGGCAACAGCCGCATCATGAATGTACATTCGTTTTGAAATGTAAAGGTTGTAAAAACATATGTAAACACAGTTCTGTGTGGTCATTTTTTTTAGTGATTATCATTGTATCGTTTTGAAAACAGAGTTTTGAACTTAATACAAAAGGCACGGTTGCAGTCACGATTTTCCTTGTTGCGTTGATTCTATAATTGGTTGATCACAGTCCAATATACCTTTGAAAATGCGGACGGGCCCTGCATTGAACTGGTATACTGTCATTTCTTTTTATTCGCAACTTAGGGTATTAAATGATATGCACAGCAATTAGAATTGGTTTTTGATTTCACTAGAATGCGTATGAGTGATGTTTATGATAGTGCTTGAACAGTTCATCACTGAGATCGTGAATCGTATCCTGTAAGGGATTCGATCCTTTGTTGTCTTTTAAAGCAATGTCATGAACTCTGTTATAATTTTAAAGTATGCTTATGATTTCAGTATGTCTTTATCTTTCATGAATATTAGTTGAATGCTGAGTATTTGCTGAACAGGGGTTTTATGCACAGTGTCTCCGTAAGGAGATTGAAATCTTGGTTTAAAGTGATACACAGTGTTTTAATTTGGTAGATGAATTGAATGAAAGTGTTTTAATTAGGTAGATTAACTGAGTGACCTAAGTGTTTGGGTGATAGGTAACACACCTCAATATTCCGTAAAGAAGTCCTGTAACCTACCATCATAACCACTTAGCTAATAATCTTTTATGTCTATATATTTTAGACGCATGCCTCTAAGTCTATGCATCCTGGTCGATAATAAATATAGCTTAATCTAGCACCCTAGATAGGACACTACATTTTGGCGCCGTTGCCGGGGAGGCGTACTTAAAGGATTTAAAAAGAGAAAAAATTTCAATAAACAAAAACGAGCAAAAACATAGATTTAGAAATCATGTTCATTTATGCCTAGATTTAGAGACAATCAAGGTAGATTCATAAAAACCCCCCACCATCCAAAAACTAACCCATCATCAGGAGCAGACTCTTTAGGGAATACAACACCTGCTGAGGAAGTCACCATACAAGCATTAGAGGATAAACAAAAGTCAGGACAAAGACTTACTCTCATCGAAAGGCAAACTTTATTAGCACATAAATCACAGAAGAAGCACTTTCCTAGATCCTCCACACAAGGAGAAAGTAGCACAGTGACCGAACAATCTTTCTTTAATCTCCTCTTTAAGACAAGTGACACTGACACAGAGAAACCTATTAGAATGGCTGAGGAAGGATATGGATCAGTACCAAATCAAGGACAGAGAGACGAAGAAGAGTCAACTTTTAAGTTTCCTATACATGAACCACAAGAAGATGATGAGATCAAAATGAAAAACATACCTCCATCCGTGCTACCAAACTTTTATGGTATGGCTTTGGAAGATCCAGACTCATTCTTGTTCGAGTTTGACATTGTATGTCGAACATATGGTTACACAGATGATGCCCATAGGCTTAGACTTTTCCCAGCGACATTAAAGGCATCAGCCTTAAGATGGTTCATGAGGCTTGGTGAGCATGCGATAGTTGATTGGGATGGCATGAGAAGAATATTTCTAAGGAAATATCAACCTTATTGTAGATCCAAAGATTCCAAAGATGATATCTTTAGAATGAGCCAACAAGAGGATGAAACCTTAGAGGAATTATTAGAACGGTTTGTCTACAACTTACAAAAATCCAAACACCGAACTATGCCTCTTGATCTGATCCGCACAATATTTTTGAAAGGCATCAGAGAGGAATACATGGATGATCTTAACTTGATGGGCAAAGGTGACATTTATGCCTTACCCTTTGAAGAAATCACTGAGTTATGCGAAAAGTAGTCAAGGAGCAAAGCTAAAATTGGAAAAAGAACCCTGTCATCCAAAGTCACAAAATCTGCTTCAGCAAGTGTCACAAGGGCTGAAATAGGGAATCTGTTAGAAGAATTTAAAACAGATCTGTTAAGCACCCTAGGGAACCAAATTGACACTCTAAAAGCTAAGAAGAAACAAGAAGATGAAGATCAGATAATGGCTATCTTCTGCCCAAAATGTCGGAAGAAACATGCCTTAAAAGACTGCCCATTAGAAAACATCCAAGTTTGTGCTTTCTGTACTGAACATCATGATATATTTAATTGTCCTAAAGTTAAGGTTTTGCAGAACTGTAATATGGCAGCTAATGCAGAGATGGAAAACGTGTATTACATGGGCACAAAGAGACCATGGCAGCCAAGGCCAGCACCTCAAGGTATGTTTCCAAATCAAAATTTGCAATTTCCTGTAAATGATCAAATGTATGCTCAGAATTCATGGAATGTACCCATGCCATGGCAGCACCAAAATCACCCACAGCAACAATGGAGACCATCTCAACAATACTCTCAATCCTATCATACATATCCTCAATCATACCAACCATATTCACAACCATATCAACAATATCATCAGCCGTATTCATCACATTCTCAACCATATCAATAGTATCCTCAGCAGCAAGTTGTTTACCAACCTCAACCTACTCAACAAGCACTGCCTGCTCCTCCACCAATAAATCCACCACAACTGCAATTTCCATCTAACTCACAACCTCCCAAACCTACTCAAATTCCTGCTCAAACTGTCCCAAATCCAAATAACAGAGCAGAGAGGCCAGCCTACAATGTAGAAGAGGGAACCTCATATCCCACGCTCCCCTTGCAAAATATCAACTTGAGGTCTGGTAGGGTACTCCACAAAGATTCTCCAATAACAGATAAGCAAGAAGAAAACACAGAAAATGAAAATGAAATGACAAATCAAAGAAAACCAAACGATGATACCAGAGATAAGCAGATGCAACCATTGCATCCACCTTTTCCAGACCGATTGGTCCAAATGAAACTTCCAATGTCTATACCACAGTTTGATGTCTTAGATGAACTCAAGAATGTCTATATAAAAATTCTGCTACTGCAAGCCATAAAAGACATTCCCATATACACTAAAGCAATCAAAGAAATGTGTCTTAAGAAGCCCACTAGGAAAAGGATTGATCCACAAACCATTCATGTTATAGGACATTTAGCTGGCCTTATGACCAATACCATCTCCATGGAAAAGTATGTTGATCCTGGCATTCCCAAAGTGACCACCATCATTAACAACATACAGATTCCAAACACTTTAATAGATCTTGGGGCTGCAATAAATGTCATGACTCTTGAAACCATGAGAACACTCCAGCTCATAAATTTGCAACACACAACGATTGTTCTAGAACTAGCTGATAGGTCTAAAGTGATTCCTGAAGGGATTTTGGAGGACATAATCGTTTCACTAGACTCTTGGGAGTACCCAGTGGACTTCTTAGTTCTTCAACCCAAATCCAATCTAGGAGGGCACCCTATCATCCTTGGTAGACCATGGTTAGTGACTGCTGATGCATTCATAGGATGTCGATTGGGCAACATGATCATTTCAAGAGGGACCGAAAGAAAACAACTCACTCTTTATCCATCGGCACAATCACCAGCAGTAACACACAATTTGTGGCTTGATGATAAATACAATGATAAAGAAGAAGTACAATCTATTTTTAGCATTGACCAAATCTATGATTTCCAAGAACAAAATAATAATGATTTGGTAGAATTGTTCCTTTCTCAACCTGATATTTCGAAAATTTGAGAAACGACCAATATCATGCTGCAGATGTACTTTTAGCCCAAAATTTTCAGGAAACATGCACCATTCAATCTTTGCAAACCACATTTCACGATATTTTTCCAGTTCAATCCATCACAAACACACAGAGTCAGATCATAGAGATTAGTCCAGGGAAAACTCTGAACATAGGCAATCACCTAGACTCATCTCAGCAAGAGAAATTGATTCGACTATTGAGAAAATACCAGAAAGCATTTGCTTGGGACTACACCGATATGCATGGGATTCACCCCGACACATGCACTCACCATATTTATACAGATAGTACTATCAAACCAGTGAGGCAACCGCAGAGAAGAATGAACCCCATGCTCCAAGATATTGTCAGAGAAGAATTGCAAAAACTGTTGAGAGTTAATTTTATATATCCTATTTCTGACAGTCAGTGGGTATCCCCATTGGTTATAGTGCCCAAGAAAAATGGTAAGTGGTGCATTTGTGTTGATTACAGACAACTGAACAAAGCAACGCTCAAAGATTATTTCCCACTACCATTTATTGACCAAGTGTTAGACACCTTAGCTGGGAAATCATCATTTTCTTTTCTTGATGGTTTCAGTGGCTACAACCAGATCAGGATAGCCTCAGAAGACCAGGACAAAACCACATTCACCTGTCCTTGGGGCACTTATGCTTATAATGTTTTGCCATTTGGACTTTGCAATGCTCCAGCTACATTTCAGAGAGCTGTATTAGCTATTTTCGCTGATTTAGTTCATGATTGTGTTGAAGTTTACATGGATGATTTTTCAGTGTACGACAATTCATTTGAACATGCATTAGAGAACCTTGAAAGAGTTTTGAAAAGATGTATTGAAGCTAATCTGTCCCTGAGCAATGAAAAGTGCTTTATGATGTTAAACGAAGGGATAGTATTAGGCCACTATATTTCTTTTCAAGGCATCAAAGTTGACCCAGCAAAAATCCAGATCATTATTGATTTGCCAATTCCAAAGAATCAAAGAGAGGTAAGAAGTTTCCTTGGGTATGCAAGCTATTACAGAAGATTTATTGAACATTTTAGTAAAATAGCTTTACCTTTGTTTAAACTTCTAACAAAAGATGTACTTTTCAACTGGAATGAGAACTGCCAGCAAGCATTTGAAGCACTCAAAAAGAAGTTATCAACCGCACCAGTCTTAAGAGGGCCTAATTGGAGCCTACCATTTCATATCTTTACAGATGCATTTGACACTGCAGTGGGTGCCTCATTAGGCCAAAAAGAGGAATCTTGTAATTATGCCATTTATTTCATTAGCAAAAATCTAACACCTGCAGAGTCAAACTACACAGTCACAGAAAAGGAAACACTTGCCATCATATATGCTGTGAATAAATTCCGACATTATATAACTGGTTATGAAGTCTTTGTACATACTGATCATTCTGCCATTAGACATTTAATGAATAAACCAATAACTAGTGGCAGAGTTACCAGATGGTTATTATTGTTACGGGAATTTAACATCACAGTGTTAGATAGACCAGGTAAAGAGAATCAGGTGGCAGATTTTCTTTCTAGACTGCAAAATCCAGGTGAGGTTGTTCCGGTTGAAGATTCTTTTCCAGATGAAATTTATTTGCAATTTCCATAGTGAATCCTTGGTATGCTGATTTGGCCAATTATTTGTCTACAGGAAGGACACCTCCACACTTTACTGCAAAGGAAAAGAAGAGACTAGTCAAACAAAGTGCTAGATATTCATGGCTTAATGGAATTTATTTTACACTGGTTATGATATGATTATTAGAAGATGTGTAAGAAATGATGAGATAATTGATATTTTAAAATCTTGCCATGATGAACCGTGTGGTGGGCATTTTGCAGCTAAGCGAACAGCATTCAAAGTTCTTACTCTTGGATACTACTGGCCATCCATTTTTAAGGATGCCAAGAAGTATGTGAAGAGTTGTGACAGCTGCCAAAGAATGGGCAGGCCAACAGCTACAGACGAGATGCCACTTCAGCCCCAAGTTCACCTAGAGCCATTTGAAAAATGGGCTCTAGACTTTATAGGACCCATTAACCCAACCTCCAATGGTAAGAAGTACATCTTAGTATGTACTGATTACGTCACAAAGTGGGCTGAAGCAAAAGCACTAGTTAGAGCCACCAAACAAATAGTGGTAAATTTCCTTTTTGAAGAGATTTTTGTAAGGTATGGAGTACCAAGGGAGATAGTGACTGATCAAGGTACTCAATTCACTTCAAAGTTAGTGAAGGACATCACAGACAAATACCAAATCAAGCACAGAAGAAGTACACCTTACCATCCACAAGCCAATGGGCAGGTGGAATCCACAAACAAAACTTTGGAAGGGATCATTACTAAAACTGTGGCAATGAACATGAAGAATTGGGAAGAGAAGCTCAAAGATGCACTCTGGGCTTACAGAATTACGTGGAAGAATACTACAGGATTTACACCATATCAGTTGGTGTATGGCAAAGAGGTAATGCTTCCTATTGAGTTTCAAATACATACTTTTAAACTGGCTGCAGATTTGCAAATTGACCTTGACCAAGCACAACAAGAAAGAATTCAGCAGTTGAACCAGCTGGATGAAATGAGGCAGCAAGCGGAGGAAACCACAATCCTCATGCAAAAACAAAGGAAGCAGTGGCATGATGCACATATCAAGAAGAAGCAGTTCAAGGAAGGTGACTGGGCTTTACTTTTTGACTCTAAATTCAGAGATCATAAAGCCAAGTTTACCACCCATTTGATGGGCCCATACCAAATTATTCAGGCTTACGACAATGGTTCAGTCAAGATCAAAACTATTGATGGAGAAGGTCATTCCTTTACTGTCAACGGTCATCGCCTGAAACTATACACTAAGCCCATCAGCAAGCAAAATTTTCTCCAAACAGTATCTCAACAAAGAGAGGTTGAGATACTGCAGCCTTCAGCTGCAGTATCCCTGCCTTAGTTCATTTCATTTCAATTTAGAAATTCAAAAAGAAATTAAAAAAAAAAAAAAAACAAACAAAAAAAAAACAAACAAAAAAAAATAATAATAATAACAATGGGTTAGATGTGAAAACCAGACTCTGGCACACTCTAACCCCGAATTCTTACTTGAAAACCAATTCGTTGGCGGGTAAGAATTCCTTTTCTTTTGTTCCCTGTTTGATTTATCAACTGAATAATGACTTGAGGACAAGTCAAAACTTTAGTGGGGGAGAGAAGCATCAGCATTTTGTTCTTTTATCTCTCCATTGTAAATTCTTAAAGATTTCTTATCTCATCTCCTCACTGTAAATTTCCAAAGCAGTTTCTTTCAACATTCCAGATTTCAATAAAGAAGTTGTTTTGTCATTGTTTTATCTCAGAGGGACCTGGTTATAAACATTATGCAGGGGGACCTGTTCTGTCCAGAAGACCATGTTACCAACACCAGCAGTAATGGGACATGTTTAATACACATAAAAGGGACCTGTTAAGAGACTGTTACTTCAGGATTACTTCAACAAAGCTTCATCAAGTTTCTACAAGGATCCACAGGTTGCTGGGCACCAAGACTTCATCAAATACCAAAGATCAAGGAACCTGTATACATATAATTCTTTCTCCGGATTTCAAAGGAGCTGCATGAACATCTTCAAGATCTCAGAGGGACCTGTTGCATTCGAATCTATCTCAGGGGACCTGTTATGAACAACAAAGAATAGTGAAAAGAGACTAGTCCTACTCAGCATGCCAATGCAATGCTTGAACAACCAACAAAAGTGTAATGTATTCCTTATTCTTAACATTTAATTTCTTAGATTAATTTTTAATGTTGAATTTAATAACTGTGACTGTTATGATCAATTTCAAAGACACTACATTTTCCATCATCCCTTATCTTACTGTTAATTCTTATCATCTTTCATACTCCAACCTATTTCATACCTCTAAATTCGTTACCCCCTTTTCATATCAACTTTGTTATGTCAATCGGATCTTACAGCCATACCAACATCTTCCATTTGGCCAAGTACCAATAGAAGCAGGACACGTGGTGAATTGTTTTTTAAAAAAAGAAAGAAACAAATGTTAAGCGAGCTTATTCATTGTATCCCACACGGCCGAATTATGATTCCACCACCCGACGTAGCCAAATGATACAGAGGACTCCCTGAAATCATACCCCATTACTGCATATACGCTTCCAGCGCTTCTATGACGGCATCCATACAAGCAGTACAGCCATTCCTCTGTTCCAAAAGATGAATACGCTATGAAGTAAGTGTAGTTGGTTATTTCACCATCATTCTCAGTTATTTCACGTTGGCATTCGACTCCAGTGATTTCCACAATAAGGATTGAAAGCAGTGAGCGCCACAAAAGGGAAATATAGCCATTCGGGTTTGACTTCCACCATAATCACAAGACAATCAACCGAGCATGATATGGGTTACTAAAGGAGCTAGTGTTAAAGAGCCAAGGACGCCACCAGGTCAGCAGCATTGGGGCGGAAGATAAAAGGTAACAAATCAAAACTTCCTTGTTAAAGTTGTAAAACATAAACAAAGAAGAGTTAGAGCACAACTCTCGGCCACAATGACCAATAGGGTCGAACCAAGCATATTCGACAGTTCCCAGTATCATGAAGATTGCATTTCAATTCTTAAAGAAATACAGTGGCTGCCCTTTTTAGAGAAGTTTCGCGGAAGTAATGAAGAGGTCACCAAACAGTTCGCTTTTACATTCAACGGAGAGAAAGCTCTGATAGGTAATTTTTCATTCAGAGTTTCGGAAGACACCATAGCTCAAGCCCTAGGGATCAGCCCAGAAGGGGAGAAGTACTTCAAGAAAAAGCAATTTAAAGAGAAATCATGGACCCAATTTATGTCCATATCCAGGGTTTCGTCCATTAATTGGAAGAAAGGCGTCCCAAGAAGTTGGCTGGTGCATCCCTGGGACGAGATGGTTTATATCATCCAAAAGTTTGTAACTTGTGAAGGCCACTACAGTATTGTTTACTTGTATCATATCAAGTTACTGTTACATTTGAAAGGGCAGTGTGTTATCAGTCTACCATACTTCCTATTGCAAAGCCTAACCAAAATGTCAAAGACCATCCAAAAGCAGAAGGGAAATGAAGACAAGAGCTTATATCACTTTGGGCTAGTTAAAATTCTTGTTGAGCATGAGTTACAGAGAAGAGGGAAAACGTGGAAGGAATTCTTGGCCGCCAACCAAATTAAAGATGAAGAAGACAAAGAAGAACTGCAGGAGAACTCAGGATTCATGAAGGATATCAATGAAGAGATCCCAATACCCAAAGCAAGCAAGGTACCTCCACCTGTGAGCAGCATAAGTACTAGGAAAATGAGAAAAGAGGATGCTCAGAAAGCAGAGCAAGATAAAATTTTCACCACCTATTCAAGAAGAACGAGGAGAGCATCAAAAGCCCAGTTACAAGAAGACCAGCTTGAATCCAATGCACCTATACCGATGGATATTGAGAGTAGTGCCCACTCACAACCAGGACCAGGAGCTGATATAGAGGTTGAAAGCAATAACAGGCAAGAAAAAGGTTCACCACCTCCCATTAAGAAACAGAAGAAACTGGAGAAACAAATTGAGAAATTAAAGGAAGAACTCATGGAGGCTAATATGCTGGAAAAAGTTATCAAGAAAGAAAATGAAATGCTCCGAGCACAGAGTAAAGAGACTCAACAAAAGAATGAAAAGTTAAGGGAGCGAATCAATGAACTTGAGGCTGAGCAAACAGATATCTGTAAATGGGCCACTAAGTGGTAAACCAGAAGAAGACCCTCAAAGAAAAATACAAAAGATTAAAGCAGGAGCTCCATGGTCAGAAAGATGCCTAGGTGAAAAAGAATGTGGATACATTGCTGAAAGCAGCAGAGGTGCAGGCAGGGACAGAGTTCAAGGGAAGCACTTCGGGGTTAGCATGAGGTCATGCTAATTCATTAAGTCGGGGAGAGATGTTGGTACCATCCCATGACCTCCTTTTTCCTCCTAAAACATATCATTTTCTTACCTCTTTCCGTCATACATCTCTTAGATCCCTTGAAATTGATTAGTTAATAGTACTATAGTTATTAAAATGCATTAAAATTGATTTAGGAGTTTTATGTTAAAGAATTAGGAATTTTTGATAAAATGACTACAGGAAGTTACAACATCCTGTAATTGGTTTATTGTTTGACATATGGCATGACAGCTAGGCTAGAGCGAAGGGTAGGGATGAAAAGTAGAATGTCCAAGCATGGACGAATACCTATCCTACAGCAGAACCGACCCTCCTGCATGCGCGGTCAACGATGGTCAAAGCACAACATGTTGGCGACAAAGGCAGCAACAACATAGCATTCTAAACTGATTTAGTTTTGTTCCTTTTTGAAATCAGTTCAGAATAGAAACATTTTAAAAAGTCATGACATGATAAAAGCGGCAACAGCCGCATCATGAATGTACATTCGTTTCGAAATGTAAAGGTTGTAAAAACATATGTAAACACAGTTCTGTGTGGTCAGTTAGTGATTATCATTGTATCGTTTTGAAAATAGAGTTTTGAACTTAATACAAAAGACACGGTTGCAGTCACGATTTCCTTGTTGCGTTGATTCTATAATTGGTTGATCACAGTCCAGTATACCTTTGAAAACGCGGACGGGCCCTGCGTTGAACTGGTATACTGTCATTTCTTTTTATTCGCAACTTAGGGTATTAAATGATATGCACAACAATTAGAATTGGTTTTTGATTTCACTAGAATGCGTATGAGTGATGTTTATGATAGTGCTTGAACAGTTCATCACTGAGATCGTGAATCGTATCCTGTAAGGGATTCGATCCTTTGTTGTCTTTTAAAGCAATGTCATGAACTCTGTTATCATTTTAAAGTATGCTTATGATTTCAGTATGTCTTTATCTTTCATGAATATTAGTTGAATGCTGAGTATTTGCTGAACAGGGGTTTTATGCACAGTGTCTCCATAAGGAGATTGAAATCTTGGTTTAAAGTGATACACAGTGTTTTAATTTGGTAGATGAATTGAATGACAGTGTTTTAATTAGGTAGATGAACTGAGTGACCTAAGTGTTTGGGTGATAGGTAACACACCTCAATCTTCCGTAAAGAAGTCCTGTAACCTACCATCATAACCACTTAGCTAATAATCCTTTATGTCTATATATTTTAGACGCATGCCTCTAAGTCTACGCATCCTGGTCGATAATAAATATAGCTTAATCTAGCACCCTAGATAGGACACTACACCATCTATTTTTCTCAACATGACCAATCATCCATAAATAACATACTGCAACTCATAGACCATGATCCATATGTCTAAAAATAGACTTTGTGCCAAAAATACCCTGCGGGCCCACTTAGTGAAGGCGACTCCTTTCCACTAAGCTCCATCATCTTGGTGCATTCTCAACACTGCGCAGCTCCCGGCTTCTTCTACGTGGCTCTGGATGGCTCTGCGTCACACTTCTTGGCCTCTGCGCTGCTAGAAACAACTCCTGTCACCTTGGGACAACTGTTTTCTGCTACTAATGCTCCTCTCGGCTGATGTCTTTTAGTCCTCCTATGATTTGCAATCACGCTCTGATACCATGTTGTAGTTTCTAACTCTACTTAGCTTAGAAAACCTTCATGCACTTTTTCTGATTTATTCCTACCTACTTGTTATTTTTCTTTAACAAGTTATTTACAAAGTAAATATTGAAAATAAACACCAGTACATGCTCAACATATTACATATCAACAACTAAAAGAAACAAGAACAAGCACACCACATGAGACCATTATTTTTGGACCAATGTCCCTAGAAAAACCCAATGTGGGAAATCCAGTGCAGCTATCTAAGGGTTTTCTTATTAAGCAATATTAGAGTATAATCTAGGTGCCGAAAATGGCCTACTCAACAGAGAATTTCCTTAGCAGTTATACCTCACAGTTTGAGAGAAATCTCTTAGTTGAAACCCCAGAAAATCCTTCCGTCAGCTCCTCTAAGCCCTCGCTGGCTCTGCGTCACGATGTTGTGCTGCTCTTCCGACACAATATCTGCCTTCCCTGTTTCTCTGTACTCAATTCCCCTCAACTGCTCCCTCGATCACTGATTCTATCTGTCTTAGAATCCTCGCTCTAGAGAATAGAATGGTTGATCACTCTGGTGTACTCTCCAACTAACCCTCAAGCCTCCTCTTATACTTTTCCTGTTGACATCTCAATGGCCGAGATTAAATCCATAATCAACGGCTAAGATTAGATTTGGCTTGATCCATGTCTTTTGGACCATTCTACACAGATTCATATTAATACACATTAATATTTTATTTTCCCTAAGTTTAGACTTAGGGAGTCTATTATAAATATTAATTATTTTAATATCTTCTGATTTGTTTAGAATCTGCCCAAACCCTTTCTGGGTATTGGAGATCTCATGTGCCCCAACATCTCCACCAAATTTTGTGGCTAGAGCACATCTGATGCTACCGCAAATCAACAAAACCTATGGTCAAGTCTTCCAAATATGGCACATCCATGAGAGTGTATCAAGCTATGGAAACAACCTATGTTATTTCCATACTTTATGGCTTGATCAAGGTCTATTTTATTATTATTATTATTGTGGTCCAAACTTGTCAAAAAATCCACGAGACTACCCACCTTTGTTCGTCGCAATATATATTTCATGTTTCTAATGTGTGAAATAGGGATACAACAAAGTCCATATTTTCATCATGTTGTGCCATGTGAAAACTATATAACCCATGCAAACAACAATTTTGATAGGCTTGAATTTGTTTAAAGGTTATTAGATCATCATATCATTGGGAAATGCAGGGTTGCGACTATGTATCTCTAAGGCTCATTTATGATTAATACAAAGTATTGATGCTGGTGTTCAGAAATCATTTGTGTGTGATTAGAGTGTGATGATGTAGTTTCCAAGCAACAAGACACTAGTTGGGAAGGCCCACAAACTCGATCCATGTTCCTTTTTTTCCTTATTTTGTAGCATAACATAGCAATGATAGCTAGATTGTAATTCATTTTCCTTGATTTTTTGGTTGTTGTGTTTCATTGCTTAGTTCAATTACTTTCTTTCATTTCTTACATTTTATTGTGTTTATAGAAATGAGGTCTTTCATTGGAGGGTTAAGTGACACTTTGTAATTCTTTGTCTATTGCATGAACACTATGATTTAAAATAATGAAATAATTGCGACATGTGTGTGTTAAGAGACTTTGTGTTGACAACCCAATGATCAAACACCTTTCATAACTTGTATGTCATGATTTATTTTGTTTTTCATATTTACATATATGCCCTTTCTTTGACAAGAACTATAGAAGGATAAGTCCCACTAAATTTGGAAACTATACTTGTTTTAATAAATGAGACAAAAACACTAGGAATATTGCTTGAGTGAAATGTTGTCCTTTGTTTGTAGCAAAACCTTTCTCTAAGTTTTCCATCTAGTGAAGAGACCTCTAAAGCGTTGTTTTTGAGTTATTTGGTTTTAGAGTTATTCTTTCCATTTTGTAGCATTCAATTAGAAGTTGAGATTTTCTTAGATAGGTTACAAAACCCATTGATGGCCTGAAATATACACATATGATGTTAGTATCCGCAAGTATACACCCCCGAATTGATGATTTAATGTCCAAGATTTAAGTTAATTAAATTGATTTACAAGCACCTAAAGAATGATGATTTTTTTTTATAAGGAAGCATTAACTATATTCATCATGAGGGTATCAGATATGAATGAAGCACAAAGGAAAGAGAAAAATCTTCCATAACATGGGATAATCAAGCAATCAAAGGCCTATTGGAAAGAAAGAATAAAGCCACTTCATAAATTAATTTCTAAATATGACAAGATAAAGATGAGATGGAGTGATATTATATGAGGAAAAATATGGCTTTTCTAGGGTTTAACTTGCAAGTATGGTTTCCAGTGATAAGAAATCTACATGTTAGTCCATTGAATCCCTCTACTTCCTTTCACCATGAATCAACCTAATTTCTCCAAATTTCGCTTGATTGGTATGAGGATCTGGTGGACTATACACCAGACTCGTTGGAAGGGGTCAACATTTGGATGGGTCCAACCCTCATGCAGGCACCCCCTCCCCCTTCAACTCTTGTCACATCAGGCTCTCCTTCGACAATGGTACAAAATGACAATATGGGCCAGTCCTCAATGCAAACTTAGGCATTGGTCCTAGCATAACCAAGTGCAAAGTGGAATTTACATCAAGGTGACCCACTTCCCCACATCTCCTCTGCGGTGACCGCCTATCCCTCATTCTCAGAGTCCTTCCCCCCCTGTCAACTTCCGCTCATTGCGTTCTCCACTGGAACACTCTCCATTTATTTCACATGTTGTATTAGAGTGGTTTTACTCAAACTATTTAATGGTAAAGCACCTCTCCTCCACCTCTCCCAGTTTCCTTAATGGAATACTTACACTAAAAATGCCCAGTGGAGGTTGTAAGTTAAGGGAAAGGTTTCAATACCTAGTCCCCTAAAAAACCCTCTAAAAAAGTGTATTAAGTTTCATCATGAGGAACTGCCTTTGGTCCTAGGGAAGGAAGTACAATTGAACAAAATCCAAAATATGGAAGAATTGGTGGTGGTCGGTCGATTTAAAAGTTAGAGAATGTCCATGGTGGTTCTGCATAGGTGGACGAGGCTCAATCTAAAACCCCTTCTTGGGTACTCACCACACTTCATAATTTTTGCAAAAGGATGGATGGGTTGGCAAGAATTGAGTGCAAATGATGTATTAAAAACTTTAGCCCAAAAATTAACTTTCAGCTCTTAGGCCCTCCTTATGAAGAAATGGTATATTAATTTCGATGCTAAGGCAAAAAAAATTGGATTTGGTGGCTATCTAAGTTCGCCTGCCAACTCTCCCACTAATCTTCTAGTCAAAAAGAGTGTTTGGAGAGGTCGAAAATTCCTTGGGTTTTTAATATGATGCAGATCTTTCCTACCAATAGACATAAGTAATGGAAATAATCCACATCCTGGTCGAATTAAACATGTGTCTAGGTCTCCCTGAGTATATTTCTATCAAAACAAGATCCATCACTCACTGCTAGGACGTTTAATACGAGGGAATCCCCTTTAAATGCTCTTGTTTCCATGCTTACAAGAAATTAAGCAAGGACTATGAAATTAGCAAAGGGAATAGAAAGAAATGGATTCACACAAGTGAATTTTACTCAGTCACATTGTCGTCCTCCCTTGTAAAATCTCTCATTAATGCTTTGGAGCCTCAAAAGGTAGACTAGGAGCTTTTTTCGCCTCGAAAGGTAGACTAGGAACTTCCTTCAAGCTTAACTACTACTCATGTACCTCTTACTTCAAAGTCTCCTAGGGTGCAAGCTCAATATTCCATGGAGGTCACAGCTACTCAGGTCACGATATGTTTTTCTCTTTACTTTATTGATCTTCCACTTCCAGGTTTGGAAAAATTCTCCCCCCCACCCTCGGTATTTTCACTTTTGAAAAAATATCAGTTATAGGTTCATGGTGGTTCTTTATATGCATCCCTTATTGTTACTCAATCTACCCCTCTAATTCCCCTTTCTGGGCTCACTTCCCCTACCCACCCCACCCTCTCTTCTCCTTTTCCTCTATGCTCACTTCCATCCATTCCCCTTCCGTCATCGGGGACCTTTACTTTCGCCTTCCCCCTGGATCCCCATTCCTTTTCCCAATCCCTTCCCTTCTCCTCTTTCCATTACAACCTTATATCTTCAGGTCACTCTCTTTTCCCTCCCCCTCTAAAAAGTATCCCCCTAGACCCTGAAGGCAATTTAGGGCTCTTTGAGGATTTCTCTATTTCCTCCTTGGCCAAAGGCTACAAATCCTTTCTTTCAAAAGCCCAATGTAAAGTTGTTATGAGATTCAAGCTGGGAAACAATATTCAATTCAAAGGGCGCTTAGAGTTGTTGGCCCTCCTTAGGGATCCCCATGAAAGTTCTCTCCCTCAATTATAAGGGTCTAATTAGTCCCTCTAAAAAATTGGCGCTGAAGAGACTCTATGAAAATTTCACCCCCCATGTTATTTCACTACAAGAAACCATGCTAGATGGAGACAAAGCTACTACTTTTATGTATTTAATTCTTCTCGATTGGGATTTTTTAGCAATTGACATTATGGGAGATCAAAAGACCTAATTACAAGATAAAACCCCAAATACATGCATCTTAACTCTGCTTGGCCACCGAGTCCTTTTTTGGCTATGGATCTTGCCTTCGTTGAATTGGATTTGTCCCTTTACTTTATCAATGTTTATGGACCATACATTGATAGGCAATATTATTGGTCCTCTACTGCTAAGCTTTCTATTTTCAATTCAAATATAGTTGTTCTTGGTGGGGACCTCAACTTCACTCTTAGGAATTCAGAATTTTGGGGGTCCTCGGCCAAACTGAACCCTCTATTGGATTATATGGTCTCCCTTTTTGATGAACTCAATCCTTGTGATGTCCTTTCGATAAAAATTATGCCCACTTGGTCAAATAACAATACATGCTCACCTGGAATTGAAAAACGATTGGATTGTTTTCTCATCTAGCAGAGTATTCTTGATACCAGCCTCAAAATTAAGCAATAGTCCTCTCTAGGGGGAACTCAGACCACATTCCTATTTTCATAGACTTGGAACCCTTCCTTGTGAGACCTACCGATACCTCCCAATCCCTTCTAATTAAGCCCTTCTTGGTTAGACAATCCTTCCTTTCTTACTCTCCTCAAATCAATATAGTCTTGGTTCTCCCCTAACTCTTTGAAATCTCATCCCCCCTTCAATGTCAACCAAACCTAAGAAAATCCAAGGAGATTATATGTGAATGGTAAAATAAAGCAAGAGGAATCCTCTAAAATCTCAATGGAAACTAAATCCAAACTTCTATCTTTATAGAACCAAATCTCCTTTGCAAATGCTCCTGAAGACCTCCAAGATCAAATCTATGTGCTCGAAAAATATAGAAAGGAGATTCTTCTTGGTTGTGAAAAAGATGGTGCCTAAAGAGATGATGCCTTTGGATCTTAGTAGGTGATGACAACACCAAATATTTTCATAGGGTGGAAAATCATCAAAAAAACATAAACACTATTTGGGGCATTATAGGTACTTTGGTGTTTATGCGACTTCTTCTTTGACATTGCAAGAGAAGGCTACTCATACTTCAAAGGCATATTCAAACAAGAAGAAAGAGTCACGATCGAGAAAATTCTCTCAGTGGCCAGACACTTCCCTAAATTGTTGAAGAGGAAGATAATAATATTTATGGAAGAGATCTCTAAGAAGGAATTGGAAAATGTTTTCATAGTTTCTAAAAGGATAAAGGTCTTGGACCTGATGGGAAACCTATTGAATTCTACATCAAATTCCTAGATTCCATAGGAGATTATCTTATTTTTGTTACTGAATACTCTCATCAGGTCAAATGTTGGCCCCCTTTAACTCTACCTTCCTTTATTTTATTACTAAATTGGATAATCCTGCTTACCCATCTCCCTGTGCAATTCCATCTATAAGATCATCTAAAAAATAATTGTGTTGTATCTTAAGCATATTATTTCACATCATATCTCCTCTGAATAGTTTGGGTTTTTATCTAATAGACAGATTCATGAGGCTATCAGACTGGCTTAGGAGACCCTTCATTCTATTCATTCCACTAGACAAAAGGTCCTCATTTTCAATATTTATATTTTAAAGGCCTTTTATAGAGTCAATTGGTTATAACTTTGCCTTCTCTTACTTCATTTGGGCTTCTCTTATACCTTTGTCTCGTGGGTTATGAATTGCATCTCTTCCCCTGCCTTTGTAGTACTAATAAATGGGGCAACTTCCCCTCATCTATATCCCATCTATTCATAAATTGTCCTTTTACAAAATAAGTTTGGATGGAAATCAAATTATCTTGCCCCAAAGCAAAGGATTGGGATACATAAAATATTTCTAGATGCTTAAAACTTTGGCTATCAAGCCATCTACCTAATAATTTAAAAGGTTTTCCTAGTCTAAGTGTCAATTGGGGCATTTGGCTCGAAAAAAATGCAACTATTTTTGAAAACAAACCTCCAAAGTCTCGTAAAGTATCCTCTCAGAGTTTGACTATCTCAGCTAAGTTCCCATCTTCATCATCATATGGAGATTTCACCCCTCATGATCTTATTGATATCCAAACAAATTGTCCTTTGGATTTCTTTGATGGTATAGCTCAATTTTCCCCATCCAAAGGTGGTGTTGGGGGAATTATGCATTTAACATCCTCTTATTCTCTCTCTTTTTCAACAAACATTATCCTTGCTTCAAATAAATTGACTGAAATTTTTTCCCTTTATATCACTATCCTTTTAGTCATCTCCAAGAATTTCAAATCCATTCACATCTACGAAGATTCTTAGGTGGTCCTTCGATGGATGCAAAAAAAGTAGACCTAAGAAATTTCACTCTTCAGTCGCTAATGGAAAAAACAAAATGCAAAGTCACAAATTTCTCACATATCTCTTATGATCAAATTTACAGGAATAGAAATGAAGAAGTGGATTGGGTCTCAAAAAATGGATTGGATATGGACAAAGGCTAATGTGTGATCATTGAAGATAAAGAAGGCTACAATTATTTTATTTTATTATTATTATTATTATTTTTTTTAATTAATTAATTTTATTTTATTTATTTATTTAGTTCTTTATTTTATTTATTTATTTATTTTTATCCTTGGTATGATTGAGACAGGAGGGATATATACTCTTTCTTAGACTCTTCATTATAGATCTTTTATACTTTCATACTTTTGAGAACTTTCTTTCCTCCTTTTAGAAAGAGATTTTGCTTGTTGTTCTTCATAGTTTTAGATGTTTTAAAGGACACAATTTAAGATATTTATGTCAGCACTGTATAAGTAGAAAAAAGATCCTATGAGGGACTGCTAGTCATTTTTTGAGGCCCACATAATGCGGGCAAATTTTGTTTTTCAATTTTGTAAGTTATGACAAAAATTTAACACTTTTTTAGGCACAAGAGATTTTTCACAAACAACTCATTTTTTTATTTCTATTTTTGAAAAATCATATGAACGGGTTATATGCCATAGAAATGCTTCGACATAGACAAATGTATCATCTCTTATTTTATATAATAAAAGTTGTAAACTTCTTTCTTGGGAAAAAGTAAAGACGACATGGAGTGATTTGTTCTTTTAATTAATTGAGGTGGCAAAGGAATTAAAGGGACCTAGTCTTATTATGGATGGAATGCTATTAAATAGGGAGAAAATTCAAGAACATGTTGATGTACTATGAACCACATGGGGAAAAAGATTCAATTAACTTGTTGATTTCCCCAAGGAGCAAACTGATAAATGATTAATTCACTTTGTTCCGAAGAATGAAGACCAATCAGATCTAGTACATCAAGTTTTTTGGGTATGTGTTATTCTTTGCATTTTTTCCCATGGTTTTGCACATGGTTTTATGCATGGCGTTTTTGTAAATTCGGTAAAAGGAACTATGGTTATATTCTAATCCAGTGTTAATGTATTGGGGGTTTATGAATGCTTTGACATGTATATAATGTATTGTAACATTGAAAGGAACATAATGAAAAATTAATCTGGTTTTCCTGGTTCTCGGTTCCAAGAGAAAAATCTTTATGTATATTTTCTATGATTTCCATTACATCTTCTTCTTTCATTTTTTTCTTTTTCCTTTTTCTAAGAATTCGTTTGTAGGGATTATCTATATAGGGTTATAACTTACATTTGGTATAAGAGTAGTTTTGGTTTCAAGGGTGTTCCTTTGTGTCTAAGGGGTTTTTCTCTAGCATATGGTAAACCCTATTACACTGGGAGATATTCCAAATCAATTCTTGTGGTGAAAGGAAACGATGAACAATGGAAAGATAGAGATTGATAAATTCAACAGACAAAGTTTTGAGATATGGAAGATCAAGATGGAGAATCAATTAGTGGATAAATATTAGTGTATCGATGTGGATCCAGGTACTAAACCAATGGCAATTTCAACAGAAGACTGGACCAAGTTGGATCGGAAGGAAAAGAACACAATATGGTTATGTGTCTCAAATTTAGTGTTACAGAATGTTTTAGGAGAAGCTACAACAAAAGCTTTGTGGGACAAGTTAGGGGATTTGTATCAGTTTAAGTCCCTGGTAAATAAATTGTTCATATGGAAGAAGCTATATAACTTGAGGATCATGGATGGAGACTCAGTGATGGAGCTTTTGAATGCCTTCGATAATGTGGTAATTTAGTTATTATTTATCAATATTAAGATTTTAGATGAGGATAATTGCTTTAGTCTGTTGTGTTCTCTGCCATACTCGTGGGATATTCTAGTTGTTGTGATAGGTAGTAATGTAACTAACTTAAAATTTGATGAAATAGTCTCACCCTTATGGTCATAGAAGATGGGATGGAAAACATCCAGAGCTAGAATGGATTGTCTCTAAGAGGATGCTCGGAGAATAGAAATAGAAATAAGTCCTCTAGTGGGAGATATAAATCTAGAGGGAGATCTAAATCTCCAAGAAAATTTGTAAAGGTATGCTGGAAATGCAGAAAAGAAGGGAACTACAAGAAAGATTGTAGATCCAAAACTATTGAAAAAGGAAAGGGATCTAATGGTGCTCCTTCTGTGGAGGCAAAAACCAATTCAGATGAATTTGGGGATGTGTACTTGGCTTCTTCACGTACACATGTGGATCATGAGGCATGGTTGACTGAATCAAGTGCATCCTTTCATCTGACTCCTATAGGGAGTGGTTATGCAAGTATGAGAGATATGATGGTGGTGATGTCTTCCTATGTGGTGACAGGAAAACCTAAATCATAGGATGAGAAAAATTCTAGTTAAAGTTGATAGGTGGAAGGAATATAACACTCCCTGTTGTTTTGAACATTCTAGGATTGGCCAAAAATATAATTTATGTAAGCAATATGGATGATGCAAGTGTAAAAACAATGTTCAATAAAGATAACTATAATATGGTTTGAGGAGCATTGGTATTAATGAGGGAAGTTTGGATTGGAACTTTGTACAAGCTATTGGGCAATATTGTTATTGATGGGTGCAACAATTATTTTGTTCCTGAGAGTGGAGCATAAAATATTTTAGTATCTGGATAAAAGACTATATTGTGGCATCAAAGACTAGGGAATATTGGAGAGAAGGACCTTTTAATACTACATGGTAATGGTATGGTAGATGGTATGTCTAATTGCTCTCTGGATTTTGATTTATGCGAACATTGTGTTTATGAGAAGTAGAATTGGGTGAGATTTTCCTCTGGTGCTAAGAGGGTAGAAGGAATATTAGAGCTAGTGCACAATGATGTGTTTGGACTTGTGTTAGTTCCATCACTGGGTAAATCTATGTAATACATCTCATTTATAGATGAATTCTTAAGGAATACATGGATATATTTCCTCAGGAAGAAATATGAATTCTTTGAAAGGTTTAAACCATGTAAGGCTCTAGTGGGAAATCAAATAGAGAAGAATATTAAGGTGTTGAGGATAGATAATGGTGGAGAGTTACGTAAGAAGGAATTCAAAGACTTTTGTAATAATTGTGATATAGCACGAAAAAATACTACTCCATAGACACTTCAGCAAAATGGAGTTACAGAAATAATGAATAAGGCACTGATGGAAAAAACAAGGAGCATGCTCAATGCTAGGTTATACAAAAATTCTAGGCAGAGGCAATGGATACTTCTTGCTACTTGGTTAATATATCACCTTCATCAA
This sequence comes from Pinus tabuliformis, assembly GCA_031772625.1. NCBI lineage: Eukaryota > Viridiplantae > Streptophyta > Pinopsida > Pinales > Pinaceae > Pinus > Pinus tabuliformis. The sequence goes on from CM062804.1 coordinate 435,137,663, forward strand.
TGTTCGAGGATAAGACTCCACATGAGGTATGGACAGGTAATAAACCCTCTCTCTCACATCTCATAGTTTTTGGCTACGATGCATATGTACATGTTCCAAAGGAGAAAAGAACCAAGCTGGATAGTAAATATGAAAGGTGCATATTTATTGGCTATAAAGAAGGTTTAAAAGGTTACAAGCTTTGGAACTGATAAACAAATAAGTACATGTACAATCAAGATGTGGTATTTAGAGAAGTCAATGATGCTATGAAACATGAAGTCCTATTAAGGTAAAAGGAACCCAGAGAAGATAGATTTTGAACTGAAAGATGAAGAATCAGATTCCACAAAAGTACATGATTCAGAAGAAGAATAATCGCACACTCTGGTTTTAAGGAAATCAATTTGAGAAAGAAGGAAACTAGAGAGGTATGCTCCATTTGATTTCCATTCAATTTTTCTTTTATCTATTACTAATGATGAACCTAAAATTGTTATGGAGGAAATAGATTCAGAGGATGGAAAACTCTGGAAAAAGGCCATGGTTGAATAAATTGTAACCTTGTACAAGAATGAGGTTTGGGATCTAGTGGAGATGTTGATTGGAATAAAATCCATTGGCAACAAATGGGTAGAAAAAGATGAATGTAGAAGGAAAAGTGGAGAAATACAAAGCTCAGTTAGTAGCAAAAGGTTATTCCCAGGTGTTAGAGTCAGTCTTTGCATCCCTCCGTCAGAGATCATTTCTCTTATTGCATTTCATTTTAGGTGTCTCATTCAGCTCGATCATCTGCATTCCACTAGGGGCATGCCATAATCTGAAGGAAGGGCCTTGTCACTCATTCCCCTCATGTCTTGTACCTGCTGGCTCAGGTCTTTTCATCAAGGTCCATAAAAATCGTTTTCCAATCAATGGCAGTCAATATTTGGTCTCTTGGTCAGCAAAGGATCATCTCAGTCATTAGGTCTAGGGTTTAGCGAATTCAGTCTTCAAAGTGTCCAATAATGCCGGCAGGCTAGAGGGAGGTTCTAAACAAGTTTTTATTTCAAACATTTCATCATCATATTGCTGGACTATGACTTTTCTTCAAAACTCTGTTTTGAAGAAAATTAGACATTTCGTCTTTTGTAATATATTGCCATGTAAATTTCAAAATTTTCAGTTCTTGGATATTTCAGATGCAGCCCTGGTCATCCTTTGCCGAAATCCAATGCCATCATCCCTGCAAAAAATTGCCAAGAGTTCCATCATTTAAGTCAAAAATCAAAGAAAACAACGAAAACAGTGTTTGTATTAGAAAGTGAAAAGTGCCAAAGCAAAAACATTAGGAAAGTGGGTTTCATGAGCTAAAATTTCAAAAGCTCTTGGTCTATAAGCAATGTCTTCATGTGATAAGCTCATTTTCAAAAGAGAAGTAAGATAGAGCAAATTTGATGGGCAAGTGAGAAATTGGGTGAAAATCCGCCGGCGCGGCACACTGAGCAGGAGGCGCGGCGCACTGGGCGTGAATACGCAGTGTTATTTTACACAGGTGCGATGCACTGGGGAGGCGTGACGCATTGGGCGTGCTGCGCGGCGCACATAGCTAAAGGCCTGAAACTTCTAACAGTTGCTCCAAATTGCCAATAAATCACACGGATCTGCCAGGTAGAGCCTCCATCTTTGTGTTTCGTCCAAGTTTGTGCTAGGGTATGGTGGTTGATGGATGGTAATGGTTAAAACAAAAAGCATCAAACCATACCTTTTAAAATACCTCAAGGAAAACTGCTAGGGTTTCAATTCCCTGTTTTATCACCAAATTCACTCCTTCATCTCACTTGTCCCTTGTTTTCATTATTCCCTAAGTTCCACTACCCCTTAAATTCATTCATCCCCTATCCCAAGTTCCCTTTCCCAATTTTCCTAATGTGAAATCCTAAACCCTAATCCTATACATAAACTTTCAAACCATCCCATATTCCCCTAAATAAATCTATCCCAATAGTCCCTAATCCCTCACTATTTTCCCCTCCCTTTGCAGCCCCTCATTTCACTGTTTGTTCCCTTGGTAGCAGAGGTCAAGTACATCACCAAAAGACAGTCCAACACAGTTTTCATACATCAACATCTATTTCTCCAGGGAAATTTGTTTACCAGTAGTTATGTCATCCGATCATTCATATGATTATGAAGAGGAGACCCAAAGTGATTCACCCACGGAGGGACATGCACCCCAGAGGCATCATAGAGGTGGCAGACATATTAGAGAAGAACCAACCACTCTTACCGAGTTGCAGGCCTGTCCTCTTGCCATGTTTTATTTCTAGCATCAGTCATGCTATAAATTTTGTGAGAAGGTTGCACATATTCAGTTTCATCGTGAGTTGGCCCGCTTATTTGTGTTGCATTTGCATGGTGATCAAGCCATTCTTGCTGGTGTTGCTTTCACATTAACACCAGAAACCATTTCATTGGCAACCGGCATACCAAACATTGGAGAACCATGGAATAAGAGACAAAAGATTGACCGGCAACACTATGAACCATACATCAAACCTCGTTTTCTGAGGCAGCTTAGGAGAGTGTTTCCTTTTTGGTTTCTCAAGGATGAGTATGCTCCTTTAATGAAACTCATCATGAAGTATTTAACCTGTGAGGGCCGGTTCTCCCGCTTGTATGCTTATCACATCAGGCTGCTGATGCATTTCACTCAGGTACGGATGATGAACATTCCTTATTTCATATTCCAAAACATAGAAAGGATGACCACCCTTGTGCAGCACAAGACCCCTCAGCAGCAGCTTAACAATGTCTATCATTTTGCTCTCATCAAGATTGTGGTTGTTCATCAGATTGGATTACAAGGCATCAATTGGGATGATTTCATCTCATGTGAGTTTTTCAAAGCTTCACAGGGACCATCAGAGGTTAAGCATGAGATAGATGGACCTTCTCATCAGTATGAGGGCCATGAGACCGCTAGTGTGCCGGTATTCATCACATATCAGAGAGGCACTAGACAGTTGTTTGCAGCATCGAAGCGAGTGTTATCTGCACCCGAGGTGGAAGGGGCCTCGCTTCCTCCATCATCACAGCAGGTTCAGGACCGAGGCAAGAGGCCTCTGCAGGAGGAAGGACCATCAGGGGAGCGAGAGACTGATTTCATCCTTATTGAGGGTGATGATACTGACATGGGCCCGCAAAGTGCAACTCTTAGACAGATCATCAAGGAGCAACAGGCGGACATTGATGACTTGTCCACCAACTTGGATAGAGCCCAGTAGAATATATAGTATTTGGAGCAAAGGAACAAGCAGCTTGAAGATCAGCAGGTGGTGATGGAGTTTCAGAACATTCGGCAAAACCGCCAAAGTGCCTGAAGGAGGAGGGTGGAGTTCACTTCCTTGGAGCAAGAGATCAATGCCGATAGGGAGTCATGGCTCAAAAGAGCCAACATACACTTGGAGAGGAAACTAGATAAGGCCATCAATGAGAATAATATGCTCAGAAACTTGTCATATCATTATTTGTCCCGGAACTTGGTGTGCAAAGCAAGAATCAGGAATTTGAAAGCAAAGCTAAAGAGAGCATCAAAAAGGCAAAAAGAGGATGAAGGAATTCAAATCTTGGCTGAGGCTTCTTTGGCCCATAATAGCACTTGATAGAGAAGACTCAGCCCAAATTTCAAGAAATTTGGAGCAATTTTTGCATTTTGGAAATTTTTTGCACAAAAAACAGAGTTTTCCTCCCTATGCGCCGCGCCACGTGGCGCTCGCTTTTGCTAGAGGGCTCCAAATAACAAAAAATTTACATTTCTAGATTTTTCATGAAAATTTATGCTTGCCTACCTATGGCCAAGAAATTTGGGAAATTTTTGAGCCATCAAAAGGTCAAAAAACACTCAAAAAAATACCTCACTGCCCCTATTTTGACACACAGGAAGCAGTGTTGGGAGAACTGACTTTTGGAGGGGCAAATGGACGCCAAATTGAAAAATTCGACTTGGGTTGGAAAGTAGACAGGCAGAAATTTCCAACAAGAACACTTGGAGCTAATTTGGACATCGGTAAGGCCTCCAAAAGTGGGTCCAAACAGGCGCTATGCATAGAGAATCAGGGGCTATGCATAGAGGAAAAATTGCCAGTTTGACCAAGTTTTGCTCTGTTTTTCGCCTAGCTTCGCCTAGTTTGAATTTTTCACTTTCCTAATGGAAAATTTATGATGTAATTTGATGAACATTAATGGATTATGATGTAAATATGTTTGATTTTCACTTTTAGAGGTAGATTCATCAATTTAGAGGTTGTTTCAAACTGAATGAATCAGTTCCCTTGTTTTTAGAGGCATGTTGTTATCTTGCCTAGTTTCTAGTTCTCAGTTTAGAATCAGTTGGATCAGCTCCTAAAATCATGAGCTCGACCCCTAGAGGTAAGGATGAGCTATGTTTGTCTATATTATGTTGTTTTTCAGCCATTAGCATGGTTGGACACTTGGGATTGCTTGGCACTTCATTGTACATTCATTTTCAGCATTTTTGGCAAAGGAAAGACCAGGGTTTTGCAGCACTTGTTGGGATCCTTGTGGCTCTGTGTTTTGATGGTGTTTTTCTTCATGTAATTGTAAGTTCATTGATGTTTTATGTATGCCATTTCCCTTCTCTTTTCTTCTGAAATTAAACAAATTGAGTGACAAAGGTAGAATTCATGAGTTTGTTGTGCTCTGCCTTAAAATTTGTTTAGTTTTCAATGTTTTCTTCAGTTTGAAGAGGATTCTTGGTACCCTCTTGCCCTCTTCAGCTCCTCAGCGGTCTTTTCCATCCATTCATTTAATCTAAAGCATCAAAACTACTGCCTACCTTGCCCCACTGGAACTCTGCGAAAATTTGGCCTCATCCCCGGACCCAAATTTTCCTTTCCATTTTTTCCAACAAAACCCTCAAAAACTCAAATTAAATCCTTGCACTTCATACCTAGCCTAAGATTAGTTGTTAAATCAGTCATCTCAAGCCCCATCTGATTATCTTTTGCTGAGATTGACCCAGAGAGAGCCCTCTCCTGTCCTCGTAGGGCTAGCTACGAGGCTGAGCGTGGTTTGATGTGGACCTAGAATCTTACCTTTTCAGCCTGAGGTAAATCTAGGCTCTAACACCAGGTGTCAAGAATTGATTTTGTTGATATTTTTTCTCTTGTTGCCATGTTAGCTTCTATTAGATTACTTTTATATGTTGTTTCTAGTTTTGATTTTGAGGTAGAACATATGGATGTGAAGAAAAAATTTCTACATGGGGATTTGGAAGAAGAGATCTACATGAAGCAACCATAAGGATTTGTAGTGAAGGGTAAGAAAAAACTGGTATGCAGGTTAAAAAGCCTCTATATGGGTTAAAACAATCACCAAGGATGTGGAATCAAAATCTTGATACATATATACATGGAATTGGATTCACAAGGAGCAAAGCAAATCATTGTGTACATGTTATTTATTTGGTCTTGTATGTGGATGATATGTTGTTGATTGGAAATGATATATAAAATATCCATGATGTGAATACCCAATTGTCCTCTAAATTCGACATGAAGGATCTTGGTGCTGCAAACTTTAACTTTATTTTGGGCATGGAAATTAAAAGGGATCAAGCAAAGAGGAAACTCTGGTTAAATCAGAGGAAGTATGTCGGGACAATATTGTAGAGGTTTAGTATGCAAGATAGTAAATGAGTGAAGGTTCTTATTCTTGTAGGTATAACGTTATCTATATAACAATGTCCTAAGACACAGGAAAAGGAAGGGGACATGTCCCATGCTCCATATGCAAGTGCAGTAGGAATTTTGTTGTGTGCAATGGTTTGTACCAGACCAAATGTTGCACATGCAATGATAGTACTGATTAGGTTTATGTCAAAACCAAGAAAGGAAAATTAGATAGTAGTAAAGCAGGTCTTTAGGTATTTGCGTGGCATTAGTGTTTATGGTTCGTGCTACCAAGGATTACCAAGATTGGATAGAGTGTTGAAAATATATGGCTTTGTTGATGCAGACTGGGCTGGAGATCTGGATCACTGAAGATCTACAAGTGGGTGTGTGTTTAACCTATTTGGAGGCGCAATCAGTTGGATGAGCAAGAGATAGTTTGTAGTGGCATTTTCAACTACAGAAGTTGAATACATGGAAACCACTCATGCAAGCAAGGAATGGATTTAGTTACAAATATTGTGTTTAGGTAATGGGTTGGTACAATAAGCTATAAGGATAGATTATGACAACCAAACTACAATTTTCTTGGCAAAGAACCCTACTTATCATTCGAAGGCAAATTATATGGATGTTCAATATCACTTTGTGAGGGATATGGTTGAAGATAGAAAATGTGTTGTTGGTAAAGGTGGGAACTTTGAAGAATGTTGCAGATGCATTGACAAAGTTTGTGAGAGCTGAGAAGTTTTCATGGTGTAGAGAAACAATGGGCATTACTGCCATGTATTAGTGATTGTGACTCTTGCATCCCCTGTGTGGAAGAAAAAAATAAGTGGGACAATGTTGGGTATGTGTTATATTATTTGTGGTTTTTCCCATGCTTTTGTGCATGGTTTTACACATGGTTTTGTACATGGCAGTTTTTCCCATGGTTTTGTAAATCTAGTAAAAGGAACTACAATTATGTCCTAATCCCAAGTTAATGGATTGGGGTTTTATTCATGTTTCGAAATGTATATAATGTATTCTAACATTGAAAGGAAAATAATGGAAAATCAATTTGGTTTTCTCGGTTTTAGGTTCCAAGATAAAAATATTTGTGTATATTTTCTATGATTTCCACTATACCTTTTCTGTTTTCTATTTTTCTTTTTAAGAATTCATTTGTAGGTGTTATCTGTACAAGGTTAAAACCTGCATAAGTTTTTATTTGAAAGACATTGCAGATGAGTTATTTGAAGTACGTGTAAAGCAAGAGGTTATCGTGGTGCCATTATGAGACTCATTGAGCAATGGTTCAAAGAAAGTTTCGAGAAGGTAACTACACTGAAATAACTAATTGATAATTTTGACAGTTCCACTTCCAACATGCACCCATGTTTAAAAGAAGAAGATTCAAGACAATGGAGAGAGCGACTTCTTCCAATGTTGTAAAAAAATTGTCTAGCTTTGGTTTCCCATCTTTCTTCTCACTTAGAAATCATCCAACCTTTTTTACTATGGAGTCTTCTAAGAGTTAAGGTTGATTTCTAATTCCTACTTCTCTTTTCTTCTAGGTCTTCACTTTTTTTATATGGTTCACGGAAGCCCAATCCATGTCCTTATCACAAATGCATTTACTTTTCTCAGATACTATAGACTTTAATAAAACATTTGTATATTTTTTAAAGTTCCTCAAAGAACTATTTAAAAGTGCATGTATAATGTGATATCTAAACTTTGAGTTTTAAGTCTAAGATTGCAAATGTGTATCTCTTTTCATCCTTATGATTTTTAACGGAAATATCTTTTAAATTTTTCCTAGAAAATGTGTGCCATAATTTATTTATCTACTCCAAATGCTTGATATTTTTACTTATAGTTATGCTGGAAGATTTATGAAATATACGAGTCTTGAATGTTGAAATTTATTTGATGTTTTGGTTCACATGCGTCATATTTTTTTTTTTTTTAATTTTCTAAATCTTGATCTTGTCTTGGGCTTCTTTCTTTATTTTTCATTTGCATGTGTAATTATTTATTATAGAGGAACACTACTCTTAAAAAATGAGGGGGGGAATTATCCTCTTATATGTTATCTTTTAGATTTGGGCAATCCCAATGATCAACTAGGGTCAACCCCTTACCCACTGCTTTCTCTCAACCCAACATTTTAATCATAAGCTTGTCTATATTAAAATCTTTGCGCTAATTGTCAATTCACATTTTCACAATCATGATCTTTCCTAGATTATCAACAAGTATTTAATTCTATAACTTCTTTGACTATAGCTTCATGTCAATTTCCATATTAACTATCAACATTTTATCCTTCTCAATCCATAGTGTAATACTTATTTTCATTAAATCAATGTCCTTTCTAATTTTCAACATTTATGTCCTTCTCAATCCATAGTGTGTGAGTTGGGATGGGGAAGCACCTTACCATAAACACGAACAACAAAGAACAGGGAGAGTAAGGAGTCACCACTCATATTTGGGATGCAAGTTGATTATACTTCAATTAGTGTTTCCAACAAGTAATTAACAACAAATTAACAAAGAAAATGCAAATTAACTTAGATGTAATTCCCAATCTCCTCTGATAAGCTAATTAAACCAAGCACTAGGAATGAAAGAGTGACGAAATGGAGGAAGTATACCAAATGAGCATTGTTGTAGGTACTAAATTAAATTATTTTAAGGGAGTGTCTCACCTCCTAATGATCATCCACACATAGCTCGATCCTTTTGTAAAACAAACTTGCACCAATCTCCACCACAAAATAATGTAATACTATATCCATAGAAAATGATATAACATTATGCATTGAATGAAGATCAAGTGTCTTCATAAGGGTTTGATATATCCCTTACTTTAGTTATGTTGGAACCTCCATTAAGGTTGCATGGTTAAATATTCCAAGTTATGAGAGGACTAAGCCTTTAAATATGCTCTAGTATGAACCAACAAGTCTACAAGTTTGGAGCTAAAATAATAGCAAGTGATCCTTGTGGAAGTGTTGGATAGAACAAATACAAGCAAGCCAAGAGCCTAACAAGAGAACTAGGAAGCTAGGCCAAGATTCAATGCTAATCTGAGTGTGTGCTTGCAAGATAATGAAAGGTAGAGAGGTGAATCAAATAGTTCAAGGGACTTAAAGATAAATTGAATTGTATAAATAGGCAAAGGAACGACCTTTATGCATAAGTAAACAAAAAAATAATTGTTAACAAGAGAGACCTACACCAAAAATGTTAAATTGTGCGGTTTGATTAGATGTCATGAGTGCCCAAGGTTATTTCACATGTCTTTCTCCTTAAATAGGTTCTTTGTTTCATTAGTGATGATTACATAGTTATCGTACAACTAATAAAGTGAGACTAAGAAATGGTATGGAAGATTTGAGTCATTGGAACCCATAAAAAAAAAACCCACAAATTTGAATCATCATAAACTTATAATGAAACATCCCAAATAACTATAAACCCAATAAGAAATTTTCACTCCAAACTTAACTCATAAATAAAATGAATACCCCAAATGAACACCTCAAAATGTTAAAGTGAAACCAACATAGTTAACCAGAATTAAAAAACAAGATTAAAAAAATACAAAGAAACTTACTTAAACACTAAATATCCTTGAGAAATAACACATATTTAAAAAAAAATGGTCCATCATAAAAACATAATATGAAATATTATTATCACCACTGATTGGGTCACACATACAAATGATATAAACCTGGAATAAAATAAAATAAGACAACATTTCAACCTCCATGGAAATGTTAAAATGTAAAATCCATAACCAACCCAATTTTACAAATCCTATCCATAAAATCCATTTGACCATAACCTAATGCACTTATAAGTTGAAGGTCACCTTTAATTATTTTGTATCAAACACCCAAGTCACTTAAGACAACTTATGACTTCACGGTGACAACATGATTCAAGTACACTCGAGGGTCTTGCTTCCTTTAACATTCTTGTTAGTGGGGTTACCCCTAATGCAAGCTTCGCTTGCGTACTTATGACATTCAAATACCAATTGTTTTCGTAAAGTTATAATGTATTTTATTACTTTAAAGTGGGGTTGGGCTATGCTTTATGATGGGGCAATTGATCTCAACCTCTTGATCTTTGAGATGGAAGATTTTAGTAATGAGATTTTATGGTTAGTGGATATAGGTGTTTCCATAGGTCACTTGTTTGTAATTTTAAATTTTTATTATAATGATTAGAGTTATTATAAGAAATATGATTGTATATGGGATTTTAAATTTTTTATTATAATTAATTTGGATATATTTAAATTTACATTTATTAAATATAAATAATATCATAATTTTTTATACACCATTTTTATTATTTGATTCGAAGTTATATATATATATATATTAAATGATTAAAATATTATAAATTAAGAAATTTGATATTTTTTTATATAATATAAATTATAAATGTTAGATTTAAGATTTTTTTTTATTAATAATGTAAATAAATGTGTTTATAAATAAATGTGTTTCGGATTAATCACATTATTAGGATTTGGTTGATGTTTTGAACCAACTAATGTGGTTGATCCTCAGGCCAAGGTGAAAAAATCAATCAGTATTCAAGAATAAATAGTATGGATGCATCACGACTCAAATTTAGCTATTGAAAACTATTCGTTAGTGATTAGTTAAAAATGGTAGTTAATAAATTAAAATATTATAAATTTAGTTACAAAATAGCTGTAGGGATGATTTATATTAGTTATTCTTGAATGTAAAATAAATAAATAATTAAAATATGACTATAAAGGTCTAGAAATATTCACCAATAATTATTATATATAAAATAGAAACAATTCAAAAAATAATTAAAAAAATGCTCTAAGGGAAGGAATATGTTCTATATATTAATATAAAGTAGACTGGATATTTTAATTTATATTAAATCAATTAATTATATTATTAAATAATAATAGGGGAAAGAATAAGCTCAAAAATATTAATAATTTATAAACAAAGGATAAGAAATGGTTAAAAATAATTATAAATAAATGAGGAGAATGATCTATTATATTAAATAAATAATTTATAATATAAAAATTGAATCTCAATAAAGATAAAAGGTTAATAATGGTAACCAAATATTAAATATTTATAAAGTAAAAGTTATATTAATTATTTATAAACAAAGGGATAAAAAATGATTAAAAATAATGATAAAGAAATTAGGAGAATTATCTATTATATTAAATAAATAATTTATAATATAAAAATTGAATCCAATAAAGATAAAGGGTTAATAATGGTAACCAGATATTAAATATTTATAAAGTAAAAGTTAGGAACGAAATCGATTTATATATGTTAAACAAAGAAATTAGAAAAAATGCAGAAATAATGAACTTATAAAGAAAAAAATAGAAGGGATCTAAAAATTATAAATCAATAATAATTGGAAAAAGACTCAGAGAACACAGTAAAAAAGGGGAAGAGACCATGGGAGGAGTCACAAGGAGAGGGCCAGAATCCAACTCCTACTCAACTTCCAACCATCATTCGTGTTAAGGTTTTGAGCATGTTTCTCAATCTCAATAGTCTCTCCAAGCTTCCTATGGTGAAAGTGATCAACTCTAGCAATGACTCGGGAGTCTTCAATACAAACATGATGTTTGGATTTCACTGAGTGTTCAGCTAGAGTCAAGGAGCAGGAATGATTGTGCCTAATGTCTGCATCATGCTCATGGATTCTTTGCTTAATAGACCAACCTGTTTCATCAATATAGGGAATACCACAGCAACAAGGAACCAATTACGCACGTTTCATATAACTAAATTTATAATATTTTAATAAATTAACTACCATTTTTAACTAATCACCAACGACTAGTTTTCAATGGCTAAATCCGAGCCATGATGCATCCATACTATTTATTCTTGAATACTAATTGATTTTTTCACCTTGTCCCAACGATGAACCACATTAGTTGGTTCGAAATTTCGACCAAATCCTAATGATATGATTAATCCAAAAGACATTTATTTACATAAGTTATAAATCTAAATTTAAAATGGACGTAAATTGGTTTAATTTTTTAAAATGTTATTACATACTTCTTATATAAGTAGTTATCTATTTATTTATTTTTGAGCCGAGATGCTCATTTATTTTTGAGCCGTATAGCCTAGTATGAGGGGAGGTGTAAATTAGTCTGTTTGTCCGTGGAGTTGACATGTGCCCCTTTAAAATAAAAATAAATTATGCTCTAAATAGAAAAATAATGCTGGCTATAATAAAAAATGAATATGTTGTAAATTAATTGTAAGTAAAAAGAAAAAAAAGTGTGAGTAAGATGTTTAAACCTTATACTTTTCAAAAATATTTCAACATGAGATTTAAATAAACTATTTGAACATCTATGCTAACTAATTTATGTCGATGTCAACTTCATACATATCCATCTATAGACAAAATTTGTTAAGATAAAATATTTTAATGTTCTATATAATAAAATATTCATGTGGGTTATCAATAAAATATTTTAATATGAAAACGTTTGTTTGGTCTCATATATACTTCATTCAAAAATATAAGTTAAAATGAAAAATTACACATTGTATTTTGCACTCTTAAGAAATTTACCAGTGAAGAAATTTGATCCCTCTTGATTCATGTTAGATCCTTACTTATGATAAATCTATACTAGCTTAATATAATATTAAATTATCTAACATGACAATATCTCTTACATATCAAATTGTAGAATACATCCTTACTCTCTATACAATCATCATTAAAAATAATAAGGAAATACTATTTTTTTCCATCTCTTAAATAATATTCAATCAAATTGAGTTATTTCATAAGAAAAAATTCTAATGCAAATTAAAATAAAAGTCTATGATATTCCTATTCATATGCGTGTAGTATGCACAAGGTACATGTTTTTCTACGATACTTATTAATGATTTACATTTTTTATATTTAGATACATTTTTTTAAAAATAATTTTCTGGGTATGAATGGATTGATTATTATACCATTTTGAAGGTTAGCTCGAGTGGCTTTGAGTTAGAGATGTGATTTTTTTCCAAAATTTGAAGATTTATGTGTTAATTTTTTTTTGATTTTTTTAGAGATTACATTTTATGGTTTGTTTTATTCATCATTCATAACTTTGAAGAAGTATCTAAAATTTTTTCCAAAAAATATTTTCCTTAGGAATTTTTTCTAATTGGTCTCATATATAATTCATTCAAAAATATAATTTAAAATGAAAAATTATTCATTGTATTTTGCACTCTAAAAAAATTTGTGCGTGAAAAAATTTGATCCTTCTTAATTCATGTTAAATCTGTACTTATAATGAATCTATATTGATTTAATATAATGTTACATTATCTAACGTGATAATATCTCTTATATATCAAACTGTAAAATACATCCTTACTCTCAATACAATCATCATTAAAAATAATAAAGAAATACTAGTTTTTCCTTCTCTTAAATAATAATCTAATCCATGATTTTTCCTTCTCTTAAATAATAATCTAATCCATGATTTCATAAATGAAGTGAAAAAATTCTAATGCAAATTAAATAAAAGCCTATGATATTCCTATTCCTATTTGAAAAAATTCTAATGCAAATTAAATAAAAGTCTATGATATTCCTATTCCTATTTGTGTAGTACGCACAAGGTAAATGCTTTTCTATAATTCTTATTAATGATTTACATCCTTTATATTTGGATACATTATTTATTTATTTTTTAAAATGAATTTCTTGGTTTGGATACATTATTTATTTATTTTTTAAAATAAATTTCTTGGTGTGAATAGATTGATTATGATATAATTTTGAAAGGTAGCTCAAGTGGCTTTGAGTTAGAGATGCGATTTCTTCCCAAAATTCGAGGATTCATGTGTTAAATTTTCTTGATTTCTTAGAGATTACATTTCATGGTTTGTTTCGTTCACCATTCATAACTCATGGGAAGTACTTGAAATTTTTTCTTGAAAAATAAATCTATTATTACATATTTATAATTTTATATGTCTATTACTTATCTAATCAATTTTTTCCAAAATATTATATTTTTTAATAATAAAAATAGAAATTATAATAACTTAATTTATGTTGGAGGTACAATAGATTGCATCCAATATATAGAGAGCATGTTTGTTGGATAATTTAAAATGACTCTAAATTTATTAAATCTTTGGTACGTAGATTTGTTTATGTAACCATAGGTGTAATGTAAAGGAGGTTTCCCCGAAGCTAGCGATAGCAATGGATGGCGAGGTCTGGCTTCGATCCTGGTCCCCTAGGGCCAGGGTCTAGGTAGCATAGGGTTTCTGCAAACTGACAAGCAGGTACAGGTAGACGCGACGCTGGCATCCACAGAGGGAGATGGGTGCAACAGTGGTCAAGTGGTGTGGGGCGTGCGGGTCAAAGGGTTATCCCCTCAGGCGGGCGGGTTATTGCCAAAGGAAGATTGATCGAGCGGTTTATTCCAATAACCCGTGACTTTTACCTCGGAACTGACCCGGTCTAGCATTTTGTATGCGTTTTTTCGGTTGTGCAGGCGGTTTTACTGCTGGCTTTCTCGGGTGTCGGTTGGAAGTTTTTTACCATTTTCCGGATCTCTAGGGTTTTACAATGGTTATTGCTAGTGAGTCGGTGGAACTTGACCCTTCGCCGGAGGATGTGCTTACAGTGTGGGGGAAGGATTTAAGCGAGCAGAACATTAGAGAGCTGGTTGAAAAGCTCGAAGGGAATGGAGCTGGTGCGGTTTTGACGGCTGGTACTAGGGCTGCAGATTTTGCAAAGGGGCTGTTGGAGGAAAGCTGGGATTTATCGAGCATTTTAGGCGTTGATGGCAGGAGAAAGGAGAAGGAGCCCTCACTGCCAGTTTTGAGCTCGTGGAGAGACAAATGTTTCGCTGGGCCGTCTGGTAAGTTATCATCTCCAGCCAAGATCTTTTGTCCTTCCGGAGGATTAGAAGACATAATTAATTCAGTCCAAAACAGAGGGGTGTGGAGATCGGTAGGTGGTTTAAACGTCACAGGGAAGGAGGTCGGGAGTGGAGCTCTTCCATCCGCTGCAAGAAAGGGGCTTTTTCCAGAGAACCCTCTTTTGGGAATCGGTGAGTCGGCAGGATTGCTACCCGGAGAAGGCGGTCAAGTTTCACAAGGAACGGTTCCGACTTCACCGGCAGTAGGGTCGGTGCATGGAAAGGTCTTTCCGGAGTTTGAAAGGGTAGGCAGCCCAGTTGAGGGTTTGGTCGATACCCCACCATCGGATGAGGATGTGCAGGTTACCAGGCCGGTTTTCGGGTCTCAAAGGGACGACCTACATGACCCAGAGCCCGGGGACCAGAATGGATACTCGGAGGTGACAAGGGCTGGGGAGAAAAGAAAGAAAGCAAAGCCCTTAAAGACTAAGACTTTCTCAGAACTTGTTCTTGATATGGATATGCATGTGGATGGCGTCCTTGAGATCGCAGAAGTTACTCTGGTGGGCAGAATCAGGGGGCGGCCCGTCTCCGGCAAAGATCTTAGACAATGGGCATCGAGTCAGTGGGCAAATTCCCCAGCGGCCTCATGCAAGATAAACTCTCTGGTCAAAGGTTGGTTTATGGCCCGTTTCAGCAGTAAAGAGGCCATGGAATGGGTTGAAGGGAAAATTTGGGAATTTGGGAACAGACCGGTTTTCTTTAAGAGATGGACGCCGCTTTTCGATGCAGCAAAAGAGAAGGTTGATGAGTTTCCCGTCTGGGTAAGGGCGCCGAGTCTCCCTCCATATCTCTGGGCGGACTCTGTTTTCAAGTCTATTGGAAACCTATTGGGAACATATCTGGACGCAGATAGATCGTATCTTGAAACTTTTGAAATGGGGGTGGCGAGGATCCTGGTGAGGTTAAACCCCAAGGAGGGACTGGCAAAATCCATCACTCTGAGATATAGGGATTACGTGGTTGAGCAACCATTGGATTATGAACTTCTCCCGTTTCGTTGTCATCGCTGCCATGAATATGGGCACCTGGCAAGGGATTGCCCGCTGGGTAGGAGGAAGAGGAGGACCTATAGAGATGAAAAGGAATGGGAAAGGAGCAGCAGGCGGGTCGGGAGCAAGCAGGAGAAGGTCATTCCAGATGGAAAGCCTGTGGAGGAGCAATTGCAGCAACCTACGGAAGGGGAGCTCAAGGACGACGGAGATGCGAGGATCTTGACTGAGGATCAACCATCTTTGGACCCCTCTCCTTCGGCTCCGGTCGCGGTCACAGCGGAAGATCATCCGGGTATGCTTTCCCCTCATCATACCTCTGTCTCTTGTTCTGAATCTGTTGAAGGGGGGGTTTCTAAGCTAGAAACTGTTAAGTCTGATATGCAAAATATTGAAAATATCACGTTTGATCTTCCATCCTTAAATCTGAACTGTGAGGAATTCCCCCCTTTGGGTTCCGGTGTTGGAACCTCTTCTGGTGGCTGTCAATATAATCTTAGATCTCATAGTAAAAAACTGGGGTGCTCGAAGGAGCTTTTGGATCCCGTTGGGGGTTTGGGCACTGAAATTCCAAAATCCTGCCCAAAAAAGGGCAGAGGAAGAAAATCCATGTTTTCAAAATCTCAAGCAAAAGCCGTTTGTGATGTAGCAGATGGGAAACAGATGACAATTCCCGGGGCGCTTAGAGCAGCAAAACCCCTAGAGTCTGTTATTAAATGATCTGTCTTTCATGGAACTGCAGGGGGTTAGCTAGTAAACCCAAAAAACTAGCTCTAAAAGACCTTATTGCTCGAAATAATCCGGACATGGTCTTCCTTCAAGAAACTCTGGGAAAAGGTTCGGATGTTGAGTCCTCCTTGGGCTCTCTTTTTCCAGGTTGGGTATTCATAGCTGCCGATGCTAGTGGACACTCAGGAGGACTAGCATTGGGCTTTAAAATGGGAAGACTGAAGGTTTTAAGCTCCTGGGGGTTACCAAATGTGCTGGGGGTGGAGGTGGTATCCCCTGATTTCGATATTCCTCTGCTGTTTGTAAATGTCTACGGTCCTTGTCAGGGTCGGGTCTCTTTCTGGAACAACCTTCTCGAAAAAGACTTGTTAAAAGACAAAAATCTTATCATTGGGGGAGACCTAAATTTCTCGATGGGAATTGCTGAAGCCTGGGGGCCTCTTGCAAGGGAGGATCCTTTGACTGACTTTTTCTCAAATATCCTTCTCACTCATCATCTGATTGATGTAAACATCATTAAAGCAAAGCCTACTTGGAGAAATAGAAGAACGGGGGAGGACAGAATTGCGAAAAGACTTGATCGTTTCCTTATAAATGAAAGATTGGCCTCTGGTATTCCTCTGTTCCGTCAATGGGTGGGTGATGGGGGAAACTCAGACCACTTTCCTATCTTTTTGGAGTTCTCCAAGCCTCCCTCAAAACCTGCGGCGCCTTTCAAATTCAATGCTTCTTGGCTTCAGGAGGAATCTTACATCAAGCTCTTTAATGAGACCTGGAGACATACAAGCCCGGAGCATTCGGTGAATAAAGCTGGCCGTTTCTTGGAGAATCTCAAAAGACTAAAAAAAGCAACTATTGAATGGGCAGCAGCGAAGAGGAAAGAACAAGTGGAAGATTTAGTGAGTATTGATGAGGCACTGGGGGCTCTTGAAGATCCTGCAAACGATTCTTATTCATCTCAGGAGTCGAAAGAAAGAATTCTGGCTCTGGAAAAGAGAAGGGCGAAGATCCTTTTGGATAGAGAAGAGGAGTGGAGATTAAAAAGTAGGGCTATTTGGTTAAAAGCAGGGGATGAAAATACTAAATTCTTCCATAACTTTGCAAAAGGGAGGAGGAATGCAAACACTATATGGAAGCTAAGGGATGCTGAAGGCAGGGAGGCTTCATCCTTTGAGGACCTGTCCTCTATGGGGAAATCTCATTTTCAATCTCTTTTCTCGGATCCGGGGGACATCATTTTGCCCGAAATTATTAGAACTGCTCAGGCTTTCCCTCGCTTTGTGGATGAGGAAGAAGCGGATGATCTCTTCAGAGAAGTGACAAAGGAAGAAGTAGAACATGTAATAAAGTCTATGCCTAAAGACAAAAGTCCAGGACCCGATGGATGGACCATAGAACTTTTTGCACATTTCTTTGAATCCATTGGGGCTGAGCTTACTGAAGTAGTTGAAGAATCTAGAGTTAAAGGGGAAATCTATGGTCCTTTCAATGCAACCTTCATTGCACTTATCCCTAAAAAAGAAGACCCTGGCTCTTTTGAAGATTTTAGGCCTATCTCTTTGTGCAATACAATTTACAAGATTATTGCAAAGATCATTGCTGTCCGTTTGAAACCCATTTTATCTGGCTGTATTTCAAAGGAACAATTTGGGTTCTTGGATGGGAGACAAATTCATGAAGCTATAGGGGTAGCTCAAGAAACCATTCACAGCTTAAGGCAAGCAAAAAAGAAGGGGGCAGTGCTTAAAATAGACCTATCAAAAGCATATGACAGGGTTAGTTGGATGTACTTAAAGTTATTGCTGACACATTTAGGGTTCCAGGTGGGCTTCATAAACTGGATTATGGGTTGTGTCACAAATGTAAACTTTGCTGTCCTGATTAATGGAGCTGCCTCACAATTCTTTAGAAGCCAAAGAGGTCTGCGCCAAGGATGCCCTCTTTCTCCTCTTCTCTTTCTTCTTGCTGCGGAAGGTTTGAGCAGGCTGATGGCAAAGGCAAAACAATCAGGTTTGATAAAAGGTTTGGAAGTTGCTGTCAACCTGTTTATTACTCACCTGCTCTTTGTTGATGATATTCTTCTTTTTACAAATGGGAACTTAAATGAAATTGTAGAGATTAAGCGCATTCTTGATCTGTTTCTAAAGGCTACAGGGCTCCAAATAAACGAGAGGAAGTCACAACTAATTGTTGAAGGCTTCAATAGACAAGAGGAGAATATGATAGCAGGCCAGCTGCCTTTTGACATTTGTAATATGGAGCAGCCTTTCAAATATCTGGGGTTTTGGTTAAAACCTTCTTCTTATAGAAAGCAAGACTGGAATTGGCTAATCGCGAATATTGAACAAAAAATTTCTCATTGGAGCTTTAAGTGGCTTTCAAGGGCGGGAAGGCTGACTTTGGTAAACGCTGTTCTCCAGGCTATTCCGGTATTCTGGGCTGCTTTGACGTGGATTCCAAAAGGAACTCTTCACAAAATCAAGCAGATTTGTAGTAGATTCTTATGGTCAGGATCAAAGGAAGATTCCGTGCTCCCTTGGGTGGCATGGGACAAGATAGCCAGACCAAAGGACTGGGGTGGTTGGGGCTTGAAAAGTCCCATAGATTTCAGTCAGGCTTTAGCTGCAAAATCGGGATGGAGGGTTATCACTATGGAAAACCTCTGGACAAAGGTGGTAAGGTGAAAGTACATTGATCCCACTCCAATGGAAGATTGGATTAGAATGCCAAATAAAAAAGGAAGGAACTGCTCTGTTATTTGGAAAGCCACTATGGAGGCTTTCAAGGTTATAGAACAAGGGCTAGCTTGGAGGGTGGGAAATGGAGAAAATGTTAGGATTGGAAGGGATCCTTGGGTTGGGTGTAGTGAACGTTTTGCTCTTTCCCCTGGTATGCTAAATCACCTGGATGATATTGGTATTAGGAACTTAAGGCAGATTGCAAATTTGGAGCAGTATTCCATCTAGGGACAGATATGGAGGTCTGAGGTCGAGCTTGGAATCGATCCTGCTTGGAGTGTGGAATGGCAGGCTTTCATCCAAGAACTTAAAAGATCAAACGTAAGAATCTCGGACAGATCAGATGCTCTGGTCTGGGCTCATGCGGAGACAGGTTCTTATTCGCCGAAGGCAGGCTATAGTTTACTGATGAAGAATAAAGGTTGGAACTCGCCAGTCTGGTGGTCAAAACCTTTATTTAAGCTAAAGTGTCCTAAAAAAGCAAGAATTTTCTTCTGGTGTGCCTTAAAATATAAGATCCCTACATGGGATGTACTGCAAGCTCGCTACAAACAAGGACCTGGTAGATGCCCTTTGTGCTTCAATGAGTCTGAATCCATCTCGCATCTGTTCATTTTTTGCCCCTTCACAAAACAGGTGTGGGTTGAAGTGGAAAGATTGATAAATGTAAAAATCAGATGGGAAGGCGACTGTCTGACTACAACATGGGAAGACTGGTGGAATCATTTTCAAGAGAGAAATTTAAGGAATTTACCTCCCATCATATGCTGGGGTATCTGGATAGCTAGGAACCGAAGCATCTTCGGTGAGCAGCGGACTCCGGGGACAGCTATTGCCATACAAAGCAGTGCTATTCTAGAAAGCATTCCTGTGAAGGAGGCTTCTTCAAATGCTCCCCTGCGGAAGGAACCAGACATCAGAGAAGGGATCTCGTGGGCTTTCTTTGACGGGGCTGCTCAAGATGACTACACGGGGGCCGGCTTGTGCATCCACCTTAGTGGTTCACATTCTCTCAAAGCTTCGGTGGGAATTGGAAGGGGGACAAATAATTTTGCTGAACTTACTGCCCTAAAACTGCTCCTTTGTTGGCTTTTTCACAAACATATCCTCACAGTTCAGATTTTCGGTGATTCGCTGAATGTTATAAATTGGGTATTGGGGAAGCATAGATGTCAGAACTACTTGTTGTTGCCACTACTTGAAGAGATCCAATCCTTAAAACAACAGTTTAATGTCTTCTCAATTGCTCACATTTACAGGGAATTCAATGAAGAAGCGAATAGATTTTCTAAAGAAGGCTTGCGGCAGGCTGTGGGCGCTTGGAGGATAACAGAACAGGAACATGATCAGATCCGTGTGTCGGATCAAGCCCCAAATTTATAAATCTTAGGCTCTGGTTTTTTCTTTCCTGTTTTAGCGGATAGAACATGATGACTTCGTTCCATACTGTTTATATACTCTTATATGTGGTTTTTGTTTTTATATGCTCTGGTTTAATAGAGCGAACTATATCCTGATCCCCTTTTGATGCTTTGATCCTGGGTTGTTTTCCATATGTATGGAGGCCCAGGAAGCACTGCGGTGTGCTCCCTGAGAGCTCATGCAAAGAAGAAATGGTTGTAAAAGCCGGCTTCAGCAGATGTTTTATTAGAGCCCTGTAGGGGCGCTAATGATCCTACTAGAGGAGTCTCGGCTCCTAAACAGACAGTTTATGCAGAATGTTAACTCAAAAGTATTGTAACTTTTTTATATCTTATAAGAAAGTTCGTTTTTTCCTTGGAAAAAAAAATTAAATCTTTGGTACCAAAATCCTATAACATACATCTATAGATTCCTATAAGTATATCGTCTAGAAAAGATGTCTTAAATATTACAACATTTAGTAGGAATTAACAAAAGTGATGTCCAAAACATAAAAAAAATTAGTTAATATAATTATGTGATATGTTGGAAATAATTAATTCTGGGGATTCCAAGTTACACAGTTCGAGTGCTGGATAATTGACATTGTCTAGATGGATTGTGGCATTTGGTACGTTGGCATTGATGTCAACCGAATAGCTTTGAGGCAAAGAGTTTGCAACCATTTCTTAGGTAGAAGTTGGGCTCAAATCCTACATCAGACCCTCTCCAATGGAAAGTGCTCTAAAAGAGCTTTCCAACAGTGCGTTAAAGTATGCAAATGGCCTCCTGGATCAAAATTTATGGACTGCCAAAGTTAGGGTCTTGAAGTCCTAAGCATGTCGAAATATCAAAGGCAGCCGAAATATCGGGACCCAAAATTTTGGAGGTCAGTAGAGTGGAAGGATTAATATCGAAGGCAACAAATTTTCAAAACTAGATATCATAAGGTTTGAATATTGGAGGTCGAAGGCTTGGGACCTCAGCAATTTATTTAAAAGGGACTCGAAATGGCATGAGGGCCCAAAACCTTGGAGGGATGGTCATATCGGAAGCAGGCTAGAATGTCGACAAGACATGACACATGGTAGCATATCGAAACCTTGGAGCGTAGGGCCATCAGAACCTTCGAATATCATAAGTCCTTAAAAATTTATTTCCTTGGAAGCGCTGAGGTTTGCAAAGGAGAGGAATTACAAAGGAATTTGGTGAAAAACCAAGGACCAAGAAGACCCTTTCTCTCTCCTCTAATAGACACATGGAAATAGTTGATTGGCCCCTTAGGAGCCGACAAGGCTGATGATGTCAACATGATGTAATTATATGGTGGACACGTGGTAGTCAAATTTGGCATTTTCAGTGGCCTAATGGAACAAATCTGGGTGACATGTGTCACCACTAAGAAGGCACCAGGTGGAGTGATGACAAAAACATGACATCATCTCAGAGTTGGACATATCAAAGGTTAGAGTTTTCATAACTCCTGACTAATTGCCTTGTAGGAAAGTTATAATCTAATAAAGGTGCTCCGATGTGGACTGGTACATGGTCATGGGAGATCAAAAGAACCAAGGGCAAAAGAACTATACACAGGGAGATAGGCCCTCGACAGGATCTGAAGGCCTTAGCACCTAAAATATAAGCCGCTAGTCACATAGCCCAGTCCCATGGAAGAAAAATAGTAAAGGGCTAAGCAGAGGGAGCTAAAAGCAATTGAGAATTTGAATTTTGTAAGGTTCGTTCAATAAAAGTTACGATATGCAGGGGCTCCGATATAACACTATAGTGGTATGAAAAGCTGTTGGTCACAACTCCTGGTCCCATGACGAAAGAACAAGTGATAAGGGCTAAAGGCTTTGGCATTGTGAGTTTTTTCCAAGGAAAAAGTCGAACTTTCTATTAAGGCAATAAAAAGTTACATTTGTAGATGTGTTTAAGCATTCGATGTATTGTATGTTCGACAGGTAAACATAGAGTAGTTCTTCTTGGCTGAAAGTAAAAACTGTATACTATCCAAACCCAATAAAGAAAAAAAGAGCTGATGACTGTTCTCGAGCCTCCTCTTTTTTGAGGAAAATCACCCAAACAGGAACAAGCATTTTATGCAAAATTACACAAACAAATTTTTTAAGCAGTAGAAAGTTTTAACCCCTATGTATAAATGGCAGAATCAACAAACAAAAAAGAAACTGAATCTTGTTCAGAGCAGTAACACATTTTTATAATGGGAGAAAGGTTGTTGATCCGACACACAGATCATGTCCTTATCAACTTTTGTTATGCGCCAGATACCCATAGCTTGTTGTATACCCTCCTTAGATAGGATGTCTACATCTGAGTTTCATTCCCTATAAATATGACAGATAATGATAAAGTCAAAATTATTTTTTAAAAGTAAAACTTATTCTAATAATGGGATCAACATGTAGTTTTGACATTTGTGCTCTCCATTAAACCATTTTACAACATTATGCGAGTCTCCAAAAATCTGGACTGATCCCATCCCCATATGAATAAGCCAACAAAGTAACATTTTTAAGGATTGAAGTTCAACAAAATTATTTGATCCTGATTCATGGCCCACCGATGCTTTTAATTTTTTTTATTGTTGATGTGAATGACAAAACATGCCCCACATATGTTCTATGGATTAGATGCACTGTCAACATAAGCCCATGGTATGTCTCCCCTGATCTGTTATTCTCTTACAATCCTAATACTCTTAACAGTGTTTGGTAAGGAGATAATGCCATAAATTGAGGTACATTCTACAACAATGGGTACATGAGTGGGAGCCAAATCCTTGAAAATACTCCTATTCCAAGACAACCAGATACCCGAGGAGATTATTAAAGGAATGTTTTTCATATTTTCTTCCTGGGTCATCCCACCTTCTTTGTTAGGCTTCACCAATATTTTCTCCATCCCAGACCTGATTCTTTCCCAATAACCTCAATGTTTCTTCCCATGTACTTTTACTGAACGAACACTTTAAGAATAGGTGTTGTATTGATTCCTCCTTTCTTTTGCAAAGGGTGCACCACCCTGGACCCATCTTATTTCTTTTCTGGAGATTATCCCATGTTGGGACTTTATTCCTTAAGATACACCAGAAAAATAGTCTTGCTTTTGCAAGACTTTTTAATTTCCAGAGGGGTTTGAACCACCACTCTAGTGCACCCCACTCCCTTCTTGTCATTAGGTGATTGTAGCCAAACTTTGGGGAGTATTTTCCGGTCGGGGCATGAACCCATCTCAACACGTCTGGGTGGTCCCTTAGTCGAACATTAGTTCTTTGAAGTTCTCTAATGAAGTTCTGCCATTCCTCTATCCATTGGGGCATATCCTCCACTGTTTTCCATGATTTATTCCATATCATCGATTGGCCTTCCTTCTCAATCTAGTTTAAGAAAACAAATCCTTACATGTGTAAATGAGTTATGACCTATCTTGATAAGGCATAACCCTCATTGCATCCTACCCAAGGGTCCATACCTAGTCTGATCTTCTCTCCATTCCCAACATGTCAGGCTAACCCTTGTTCAATGATCCTAAATGATTCCAGAGTTTCCTTCCAAACAACTGAGGCTTGTGGATACCTCTTATCAAGGTTCCTCAACCATTCATCCATGGGAATCAGATCAATGTATTTTCTTTTGATGATAGTCGTCAAGAGGTTTTCCATTGATATAAGTATCCATCCCATTGTTGCTGCATGCGAGGATGAAAATGCTGTAATATATTTTAAGCCCCCCCCCCCCCCAATTCCTTTGGTCTAGCTACTTTCTCCTAGGCCACCCATGGCAGCACTAAATCCTCCTTTGATCTGGCCCACATAAACCTGTTGCATAATTTCCTTATCCGTGAGAGAATTCCTTTGGGAATCCATGTTAATGCAATCTAGTAAACAGGTATGGCCATAAGAACCGACTTAATCAACACCAACCTTCCCGCTCTCGAAAACCATTTATAACTCTAGTGCTTTACCTGATTTTCAATTTTTTCAATGAGAAAGTACCAGTCTTGTTTCATGTAGGTATCTGGCTTAAGGTGGAAACACAGGTATTTGAAGCTATCCTTCATCATCTTTGTTTCAAATGGGAGAGCCACAGAATCCTCATGATTTCGGTCCTTGAGAACCCCTCTAGAATCAAATATGAATTTTAAGCATTGATACACATACCTATAGCTACTAGGAACAGATCAAGGATCGATTTAATTTGCTAAATATCACTCCTACTTCAATCATTGAAAAGGAGAATATCATGACCAAACAATAAATGAGTGATATGTAAATTTATAGCCAGTTCAATACCTTTTATATCTCCTCTTCTCCTTACTTCTAGGATCATTTGACTAAGGCCCTCTGCTGCTAATAGAAAAAGGAGGGGATATAAAGGGAATCCCTATCTGAGTCCTCTTTAGCTATGGAAGAAAGATGAGGCTGCCCCGTTGATCAGGACAACAAAACTCACATTTGAAATACATCTCATTTCTTAATTTATAAAACCGATGTTAAAGCCCAGATGGGTCATTAGCATCCCAATGTAAATCCAACTGATTCTATCATATGCTTTGGAAATATCAATTTTTACGTCACACATTTTTTCTGACTCGTCTTGATACTATGCAACATCTCCTATGCAACCTATAGATTCATGGATCTTTCTGCCATCCAGAAATCCAAATTTCTCCTTGGATATGTTCCTTGAGAGAATAGGCTTCAGGCGGACTACAATGAATTTTGCTATAATTTTATATATTTAATTTCATAAAGAGATAGGCCTAAATTCCTCAAAGGACAAGGGGTCCTCTGATTTAGGGATTAAAGCCAAGAAAGTGGAATTGAAAGGTTCATATACCAATCCTTTATCCCGAGATTCCTCTACCACCCCAATGATTTCATCCCCTATAATATCAAAGAAATGCTGGAAGAATTCCATTGTCCACCCATCCGGCCCTGGGCTCTTGTCCCTCTGCATTGACTTTAAAATCCCTTCTACCTCCCCTCTTGACACCGGGGCCATGAGGAGATCATTTTCCTCCAAAACATACCTAGGGAATATTTAGGTGACTTGGATCACCTTAGCTATTGATACCTCTTTTAGAGATTTGAAGAGATTTTTGAAGTGGTTTCTTCCCATTGAGGCTAGATCAACAAAGGATTTTGCAATACCTCCTTCCTCCATTTTTAATCCCCAGATTGTATTTAAATTTTTCCTCCCTTTTGCATAGTCTGATTTTTTTTTGAATTTTTGTCCCCTGCTGCCAACCATAGTGCTCTACTTTTTAGCCTCCACTTCTCTATCATTTAGGATTTTCCTTCGTTCTATCTCCAGTTGTTTGATCCTTTCCCTCTTCTTAATTTTCTCGTAACCCTCCACTTCTGGGATTTCCAGATGATCTAATTCCTCCCCTATCCTACTTAAATCGACTTCCTCTTTGATCTTATTTACTTTTTCCCATTCTATGGTTGCCTTTTTCATGCACTTTAAGTTCTCCATAAAGGATTGAGCTAGATACACCCCCTGTTCACCAACTAGAGGCCTCCAAGTGGCTTTAACCAAATTATTATATGAGGCTTCCTTGAGCCATGCCAGATTAAATTTAAATGGAGATGCCGGTTTGTTATTAGGTCCTTTCATTTCCAACAGAATAGGAAGGTGGTCCGAGTCTCCTCCTTCCCCCACCCAGTGTCTAAAACAAGGGATTCTGGATGCCAAGTCCTCTTTTAGAAGAAAGTGATCCAACCTCTTGGCTACCCTTGCCTCCCCCACTCTCCTATTCCTTCAAGTCAGTTTGGATTTTATCAAATTTATATCTAAAATCTTGCCAGAGCAGATATTGTTCAGGAAGAAATCTACTAGAGGATCAGCTTGAGCTACCGGACCCCATGTTTCTGATAGGCCCAAGGAGAAGTTCAGATCCCCCCCACCACCAAGTTCGGGTTATTCATAACAGATTTTGAGAAAAGATTATTCCAGAATGATACCTTGTCCTGACAAGGCCCATAAATATTCAAAAGCAATAATTCCAAGCATAACTCCTGGGAGTAGACCTCAGCTCCCAATACCAGCTCTGTTCCCCAAGAATTTAATAACTTCAGGCTTCCCTCTTTGACTCCCAGAGCCAATCCCCTAGATATTCCTTTGGCATCCATAGTCATGAATGTCCAGCCTAGAATCATTTTATTCAGTGCCAATTTGATCTCCTCTCCTACTCCAAGGGTTTCTTGAAGCATTATAACATCAGGATAGTAACATTTAAACAGAGCCTTTAGTGCTATTTTTTTAGAGGCACTAGAAAAACCTTGGTAATTAAAAGACAACACAATCATTAGGTCACTCGGGATGGGGCCTGCGCTGCTCTAAACACCCATGTTAGCGATAATCATTTCTCGTTTGATATATCAATTTTTGCTCTTTGTTGAGCCTTTGACAGGTTGGCATTCCTTCCTCTAGTCTTTCGGGGTCCAATCGAAATCAGATAGACTCCAAACCCTCCTAAAACTCCCAAAGGAATGACCTTCTTCTCCTGAGGCCGAAGGTTATAATGAGATTTCTCTATATCTTTTTCTAAAGAAAAAGGGGGCCTAAGGCTTGAGGCCAAGGGATGATTCAAATGAATCTCAGGTATGGAGGTAATGATACTTTCCAGGGCATTAATAAGAAATTCAACATGCAAATTATCCAAATGAGGAGGCCTGGAAGGACCAAGCCTTGGGATCGAATTGAGCATAGACAAATGATTTATGAAGAGAAGGGATGGGATCAAGAAAATTAACCTCCTCCTCTGGCATATATACAACTTCTCCACTCTCCACTGGCTCTGCCTGACCTGGCGCCCTAGGATGCTCCTGCTCTTGCTCTGCCACTTCCTCCCTCTACACTTCCTTAGTTCCCTCGGATTCCATCTATCCTTGGTCTCCTTCCTTCGTATTCCACCATTCCTCTGTTTGTGTATTTTCCTCCTCTTCTCTCTGAGGCCGATCTGCAATTCCTGTTTCTCCTCTATGCCTTCTTCTCCTTTTGAACCCCAGTGGACAATCTCTAGCAAGATGCCCATAATTGTGGCATCTGTGATAGTGGAAAGGAAGTTTTTCATAATCTATGATTTGAGTGAACGATAATTCTTTATATTTAAGGTGAATTTCCTCTGCCAGTCCTTCCCTTGGATTCAATCTTACCAGAATTCGTGCTAGTATCTTGTCCCTTGTTTCAAGAAATGACATGTCTGCTTCCAGAAACAAACCCAGTGTATTTTTGATGGCCCTAAACACCTCCTCCGTCCAGAACTGTGGAGGTAGTCCTAGGAGACATACCTAAACCGGAATCTCCACCACCTTCTCTCTCTGGGCATCAAACAAGGGGTTCCATCTTTTAAACAAAATTGGCG
Source organism: Pinus tabuliformis (assembly GCA_031772625.1). NCBI lineage: Eukaryota > Viridiplantae > Streptophyta > Pinopsida > Pinales > Pinaceae > Pinus > Pinus tabuliformis. The sequence goes on from CM062804.1 coordinate 435,165,570, forward strand.
CTCTGCTAAAACACCAGTTGCATCTCAAAAACCCATTCAAGGGTTTCTCCTTTACTGAATTTTATCATGAACCAACCCCTAGCAAGAGTGGTCACTTCAAACTATTGGTCTAGTGCCTCCTTCCATGCTTTGGAAGTCCATTCAGTAATGTAATTTGTTGAATATTTTTTTCCCTTGGCTCTCCCGACCAAGGTTACCTCTGCTGCTTCCATAGCTCTGTCTATCTGAATGTCAACTCTAAGGACCAAATTCGGGCTTACCTCCTTTTTCTTTATCAGCTTACCTTTCTTCCTCTTCACCCCTGAATTCTTGCTCCTCCCTACTTCCCCTGCCTCTGGTCTAGTCTCCCTCTCATTGATACCTTCTTCGGAGAGTGGTCCTAACCGCCTCTCTGCTATACAACTTCGCTGGGTTAAAGCTTTGACTTCCGAGGGTTGTCTTGCCTCTCCCGCGAGGAAAGAAAAGTCCCCCACCTCCTAGCTTATGAAAGTTTGGTTTACGGCTTCACGCCCCGCCGATCTAAAAGTAGAAATTCCTCCTCTAAATTTCTCTCTGAAGTCTCCCAAAACCTCCATTGACTCTTCTAGGTGTCCCTTGAAACCTTGGATAGGTGCTTCTTCTAATATCTCCTCCAGATTGGGGTTTCCTTGCTGGGATATGGGCTCTCTAGTCCTCTCGTTCAGTGGAATCATACATGCAATAACATTATCCAACATTTCCCCCTAACCACTTCCGTGTGTCCCAAATCCTCTACCATAAATGACTTCAAACTCTCGTTGCCCCTAAAACTGCAACTGATAATGATCTCTTCCAACCCTCCCGTAAATAAACCAGAAGTATTAAAGACACTAGGGTTTTTTACACCTACTTGGATTCCCACCGTCGCCTCTGCTGCACAGTCTACCGAGAAAAATGCTTGTTCCTACCTCACCTCTGGTTCCTTGTCAGTCCCCCAAACCTCCTCCTTTGAACTGCATAGATTCTCCTCCAGAAACCCTAAACAACTTTCCTGACTCTATCCCGCTACCGAGCCTCTTATCTTCCCAGCTGGAAGCCCACTTAGACAAATAAACTTCTCTATATTCTGCTCAGTGACATCTAAACCCAATACCTATAGGATGTCTTTATGCTCAAGTTCCAAATCGACAGAATCCTATTGGTTGACCATTTTAGCCATCCTTGTCTGCTGGTTGAAACCTCCATAGTTAACAATAGCTATTGAAACCTTCATCGGGTGCGTGCAGCTGAAGGTAGAAGACAAGCACAAAAGTAGTAACAGTAAAACCTCTTTCCTAGCTCGATGCTACCCTATACCTCCGTTTACCGCTGTCCTCATTCCCGATGCCCTCAACTCTGGTGACAAGTACAAGCCAACTGTCCATTGCATGCTGCCAGTTATCGCCATGCATGCTTTCCTCCTTGTTGCACGTCCTCCTATCCTTTGTCATATTCCTACAGGGATTTACCTCTCATCGCTCCCATTGCAACTCTCCACAACCAGAAATGAGTTATAGTTTTCGTAACATTCTTTTAATATAAGTCACGATAAGATTTGAATTCGATACACCTGTACAGAGTGTTAAAGGATGAATGGGTAGACAATTGTTGAGTAAATGTGTGCAAAAAAGTTGGTTGATGGAGTTAATGACAACTGCATAAATAACTTGGTCAAAGCAACGAGGACCACAATTCTTAGGGAAGAATTACTGGGTTGGTCTTGATGTTTGAAGAAAGGCATCTCCTATTTCTTGTGCACATATTATAGACTTAAATGAGAAACAAGGAAGCCATTCCAAAGTACATTCAAGCTTTGTGAGCCATGAATGAACATGGGTAGTCTCATTGGAGTGTGCAAGTGGATTGAGATTAAATTCTCAACATGGAGAATCACACAGAGTGTTGGTGGAACGCTCAAGATCCCATTCTCTTATTTAACGTAGTGTCATAATTCTAGCATAAGATGCAACGACAACAACATGAGGAGCCATACAGAGGTACACTCAGGCAGTGTGGATACATGTAGCAGAGGAAACATTGTGCAGAGTGCAGGAGAGGATCAAAACCAATGATTTCCTTCTAGCAAAGTGGGGGAAGAGTGTATTGTTGCATGAGTTGAAGAGTGGAGAGATGAGTGTGTGAGAGTTGAGAAACTAGCCCAAGTGTTGAACTGGAGCATAGTGCATCAGAGAGCCTGTGGAATAGAATGAAAAGTGCAGAGGATAGGGTGTTGTTGTGTGAGGCCGAGAGAGCCTATGGAACAATAGAGGATCAAGAGTAGAAGTGTGTTTCTATAGTAATCCAGATTGGTATTTTTCTGTATTCATATGTGCCTTTATTTTCAGTTTAAAAATTGTATGAAAGGTAGAATAGTGGCTAGAGCAGGTGGTGGCCTAAATTCATAAGAGGTTGGTGCCTCTTGGAAAGTAGGTGCTTGCTATCCTAAGGAGGTCAGTGCCTCCTATGAGCAGGTGCTCACAAACAAACAAATGTAATTAAGTAGGTGCTTAATTTACATCATAACAACAAACAAATTAGTGGTTTTTTCCCTTTGGGTTTCCACATGAAAATACTGGTGTCAATATGTGTATGTTGCTCACATGATGGATTGTATGTACATATGAATGTATCATCTTGTTGCTCATTTGTATTATGTATGAATGATATCATAAGTAATAGACAATGGAGGAAATAACTGAAGACATATTCATAAAAAGTTTTAAGAACCTCACTATTACTGATTCACCCCCCCAGTAATTCCTTATTCCAAAAATTAGTATCAGAGCTCAGTTCCTTTAGGAATAGTCTAACCAGTGGAAGGTAGATTCATAAGGAAGTATGTCTAGGCAAGAGAGTCAAGATACTTACTCAAAAAAGATACCAATCTTTGTTGGGACAAACTATGCCTTATGGAAAGGTAGGATGGAAGCCTATCTTATGTCCCTTAAAGTAGATGTTTGGAGCTCTGTACTAGTAGTTTATGATGTCCCTGATGTCCCTCCCACTGATATAGATGGTAAAAAATTGTATGGAAATAATGCTAAAGCCAAGAATGTCATTCTCTTTGGACTTAGTAAATCTGAACTCGTAAAGGTTATGCACTATAATTCTGCCAAGGAAGTGTGGGTGAAGCTCAATCAGATTCATGAAGGAGATAACAAAGTGAAGCAGGCCACACTTCAAAATTTCAGAATGAGGTTTGAAAATTTAAAAATGAGTGAAAAATAAAGCATAACAGAATACTTCCTCAGAGTTTATGAAGTAACCAATATGATTAGAGGACTTAGTGAAGAAGTCAAGGACGATATGGTTGTTCAAAAAGTCTTAAGATCCCTACTCATGAGATTTAATGCCAAAGTCTCAACTATTGAAGAAATGGCTAATTTAAAGGATTTCAAACTAGACTGGCTGCTTGGTACTCTCACATTCTATGAGATGAGAGTAAGAAGAGAGAATTCTGAACCCAAGGAGGCAACGTTTAAAGTGTCCAAGAAGGCCAAGGAGCACAAATATAATCAAGACTGCTCCAGCTGTGAATTTGATCAGGAGTTGGCTCATTTTTCCAGGAAATTGAAGTGCGGGCCAGGAAATATAAAGGGAATTTTCCCTTTAAATGCTTTGACTGTGGGAGAGTTAGAAATTTATCGTCCAAGTGCCCTTACAAAGAAAGGAATGAAAAGGAAGATGATCAGAAATTTAGAAACAAATCTCAGAAACATTAGAAGAAGAAGTTCTATAAGAAAAAGGGGCTCTACTCCAAATATGATAGTTCAACACCAAAGTCAGACAAAGAAAACTCTTTAGAAGATGATTGAGAAAAGTACCTACTTATGGAAATTTGAGAAGAATCCAAGATACAAAACATTACTAATTCTAAGGAGGAGGAAGAAGAAGAAGGAGTAGTGGACTTTGTAGGAGAAATCATCAGTGCTCTTGATGAGTTAAATAAGGCTAAGAAAAAGAATAGGTAGTTAAAAGAACAACTGCAGCATGCTGAAGAAGGTATGTACAACTCAGACAATGAAGAGTTTGTTTATCAAAAAGAAAAACTTAAAGAAGTCAATAGTTTAGCTCTTCTAGTAGAAGAAAAATTGGGAACATGTGAGGGACTAGGAGAAGAGAACAAACATTTAAAACAAGATTTGTTCAAGGTGTAGAAGGAAACAATCACAAAAACATGCAAAGATAAAATTTTTTCCTTGAAACAAATTAGAAGAAGCTAAGCGAAAGGAAGAAGTTCTTCGTGATTTAATCCATGAATGGGAGGAAAACTGTCAGAGTCTTGAGGTAGAGGTAGTCTCCTTAAGATCGAATCTTGAGAGAATGGAGACCAAGAAAGGTTTAAATGAAAAATTTGCAAAAGGAACAAGAAAGCTAGATCAAATTCTAAACAGTCAAAGGTCTTTAGGAAACAAAACAGGTATGGGATACTTAAGAACACAATAATCTTCTATGGGAAAGTTAAACTTTAGGTCCTCAGGATTTGAGGAACCACAAAGCTATGCAAAGAAGCTTCAATAAATAATCAATGAAGACAAAAGGGCAGTAATGCAAAGAGGAGATTATCGCTTGAATAATAACTCAATCCGTCCCAAGGAGCCACACTAACGAAGAATGAATAAATCAACTAGACAACAAAGGTACCTACATGCACAAACTCATAAACCTTCCAGAAATATGTACACTTATTTGTTCTATGGTTATTGTTATATGTATCACATATTTGGACATAAGGTTGTTGATTGTAGAAATATCAAAGTTGAAAGAGATGAAAATTCTAGATATAATAAGTATCAGAATTTTAGATCTCAAAACTCTCCTCTCAGAGATCGAAATGCTTTCTCTCCCCTATTGAGTGATGTTAAGTGTTATACATGTAATAATTTTGGGCACAAGTCAAATGAATGCAGAAGTAGGTTTGATTACCTATCTAAGCCCAAAAATATTTGGTAGCCAACTTCTCAAAAGGATAAGGAGAATTGGAAATGAAAAACTGAAAAGAGCATGCAATGCAGACTTGCTCTATCTCACTAGTATAAAATGATGAAATTAGTGACTAGGTGACTAAAAACATTAGTCAACGTAGCTTTTTCTAGTGAAATACTACCAAAAATGAGCAATCTTAAGTGACTGAAATAAAAATGACTAACATAAATGACTAATTTAGTCCTGGGTTAAAATATACAACTAGAAAATAAGTAATACAATTAAAAATGACTAACATTAATGACTAATTTAGTCTAGGAACAAAAATACAACTACATAACAAGTACTCTGATAATACAAATTAGTTGTTTATGCTAGTCGTTTTAATTGTGTCACTTCAACAATCTAAACTTACAAGTGAAAGGGGACCCAAAGGTTGTTTTTGATTGACTAAAAGGTTATACTTCGTTAAACACTTCTTTATTGGATTAGTGGATGATTAGAGTTATGGAGTTAGAATATTCATGGTTATATCCTTTGATCACATCCATAGGGAATTCAATTCAAAGGCTGACAAACTGTTCAAAATGGGAATGGGTTGATAGCCAGGTCAAATACACTGTGAAAAAAAAACTATAAGGAGAAGTGTTTGTTAATTAGTAGATGACACATTTCCTTTAGTTAAAGACTTAGCTTTTCATGCATATCTATATTTTTTATTATCAAGGTCATATCCATTAAAACTAGTTTTTAACTTGGATATCAAGTTGTTTATCTATAAACGTACATTATGAACATAATAACACTAGGTTTTTATGAAATTGTTTTGAATCTTATGGAAATTTTGATATTGCTGGATATTAAATATACAGGAATATTATATTATAGATGTAGATATTGCTAGATATTAGACATATTAGAATACTATATTATAGATGTGAAGTAAATTTAATATATGTTAAATGAATTAAATTTCAACTTTGCATTAATATTAATTCAAAAATAATGTTTTTTTTTTAATTATTGGAAAAAAATAGTATGGCATTTCCCGCCACCTAAGTCAATAATTACTTAATGCATCAATCAATCACTACTAAAAACAAACCATTTCAAAATGCTTCAATCTAATTGCTCAAGTTTCATTACATGGAAGGTGTTTTATAATGGAGGGTTGCTGATATGAAATGGAGCAGACTAGTAATGTTGTGCTAATTCCCCATTCAGAAATAAAATACAAGATGCTTATCAAGTGCTTAACGATTCAATATTTTTTCTTAATTAATCGATTCCCATGAGAGTTTCTTATGTAAATGTTAGAAACAATTTAACATAAAACATATGCTGAAAAACAGCAAAATATCAGCAAAGAACATCAAAATGCAACACACAACACATATATTTGATGAAGAGTTCACCCCTCCTGGGCTACGTCTCCTTGGTCCATCTTCCAATGCTTGGGCCTCTCTGTTATGCTCAAATTACAATAAAAGTGTGTTTACAATGCTGAAATGCCTCTAAAACCCGTCTCAATTAGTTCATAATACTAAAAAATGGTTATCTAGCCTCTTTTTGCATCCCATTTGGATAATAACTAAAGATGTTATGACTTCTCCTAGTTCTCCCACTATTTGTTCCACAAATTTGTTATAAAACCAGCTCAAGAAAAGATAGAAAAGATAGATCAACGCCTTAAAATTCAGCCTCTTCGAGGGGGCAACCCCCTTTACATTACATAAATGAACAATTCTTGGATGATACAAATGAAAAGACCTCCTTTCTATATATAGGAGTCTAAGGGGTCGTAACATAATCAGAGCCGACATAACAATAATAATGTAAGGGCACAACAATAACAATAGTGGGCTTATATGGGGCACATTAGTAACAATATGGGCACTACATGGGTACATCAATATAATAAGTGGGTTGTACTAATAACAATAAGGGGTTACACTAGTAGTATAGGGGCCTAACATGCCCCTCTCCTTCAAAAAGCGTTGTCCTCAACGCTTGAGTAGTTCTTGACGCTTTTGTATAAAATTCTTGTCCTCCCATGTGGAATCTTCAACAGGTAAGTTCCTCCACTTGATGAGATACTTTGAAATTGATCGATTTCGTAGCTGCCGGGTTCTTGTTTCTGTGACTGCTCCAGGTTCCAATATGTTTTTTCCTTCCTTTTCAATATCTGGCAATATTGTTTGAATTGGGATCTTTTGCAACTTTTGAATAAGTGGCCATACTTCTTTGTCCTTCTTCCATTCATCCCTTGCTTCGTTTATCCAATCTAGTTGGATAATAGAAATAACACAAAACAATGCTTCCGCATCCTCATCCTTGAAGTGTCTTCCCATTCGGTAAGGTCGCCATTTTTTAAGTGCATGTAGTATTACCAACATTTCCTTCTCATAAATAGCTTGCTTTAGATGTAGCAGTAAAAATACCCAGTCGCCTACATCAAAACATTTTTCACTATGATGTTGATCTACCTGTTGTTTCATTTGATTTTGCACCGGAGTGGCGTTATCCTTTAAAAGTTGGAGAACTTGTTGTTGATGCTTGATGTGATCTTTCACTGCTTGAACCTTTTTCTTCTTGATATGTCCTTCAATATTTAGAGTTTGAGGAGTGGTAATTTCTTCCAATCCTTTACAAGATATGGTCGGATTCATTTCTTGACGCTCGATGTGATCTTTCACTTCTTGAACATTTTTCTTCTTGATATGTCCTTCTATCTTGATAGTTTGAGGAGTGGTAATTCCGACCAGTGAATTACAAGATATGGCTGGATTCATTTCTTCTTTCTTGATGTGATCTTTCACTTCTTGCACCCTTTTCTTCTTGATATGTCCTTCTATCTTGAGAGTTTGAGGAGTGGTCATTCTTGCCAATAGTTTACAAGATATGTTCTGATTCATTTCTTCTTTCTTTGGGGTTGGGTCCTGGCATATATCCTCTTCTTTTGATGTTTCTTGATCCTTTTCTTCCTCCTCTTCATACTCTATGTAAAATAATTTCTTCTCAGCACACTTATGACCTTTAGTGGATTTGCTGTCACAATTGTAACAAAGCCCTTTTTCTCTTTTTTCTTCCAATTGTTGTGGTGTAACCCTTGTAGGTTGTGGAAGGCTAGGAGAAACAACACGTCCATCTTTAATGTTGTGAGGGGTAGACTTCCTTGTTGCCATAATTTTACTTTCAAATATGTCACAAAGCCCTTTTACTCTTTCCAATTGTTGTGGTGTTGCTCTAAAGAAGGTTTTGCTCTTTGTATCCTCATAATGTGCTATCATTTCCTCCGTGAGAATTGACCACGTAACAAGTTGTTTACGAGAAAAAAGCCCTTTATACCATAAAAATTGATCCGGTTCTAAATATGAAGATGCAATACATACCTTTTGTAACAGTGGTACACCATGTAGATCAAAATATTGCTCCATCTGAAGTATCCAACTTACCGGATCCTTGCCATCAAACTTCCTCATCTTGCTTTTTCTTCATTTTAGGACCTCGATCTTGAAACGACTGTAACTCTGTACTTGCAGATATTTAAGTTTTGAAATTGCTACCTGTAGTAGCCCTCTATGTCCTCTTTCCAATGCCACTAGTTTGATCCAAATTGGGTTCTCCAAAAAAGGGTTATGCACAGTCTCCCAAGATGACTTGATTATAGACCTTTCCAAAAGAGCGAACTTGTATGAAGTGCCACGTGTCAATTTTTCGACCTTTGGCTCTGAAAAAGATATAAAAGAAACTAGAGTCCGTCCTCTTTCTGTACCTTCTTACGAAATTTCAATCCAATGCTCAGAGAGAAAGTTATGACTATTTTCCCCAGGTCACCTGTTTGGAATGTAATTCAGAAGTCTGCAAAAAGACCAACTTCCTTAGATCATATCTCCACAAATATGGCGTAAAAAGCTCTGAAATTTGGACCCGAGGTTCAGCGCGATTTATTCTCAAATGGGTTTTTTTGCAACTTCTGAAATGTCGTAGAAAAAAGTTATAGCGAAAATGCCACGATGACCTGTATGGAGCAGCGAAACCCTAGAATCCAAAGCTCTGATACCAAATGTTATGAAACCAGCTCAAGAAAAGATAGAAAAGATAGATCAACGCCTTAAAATTCAGCCTCTTCGAGGGGGCAACCTCCTTTACATTACATAAATGAACAATTCTTGGATGATACAAATGAAAAGACCTCCTTTCTATATATAGGAGTCTAAGGGGTCATAACATAATCAGAGCCGACATAACAATAATAATGTAAGGGCACAACAATAACAATAGTCGGCTTATATGGGGCACATTAGTAACAATATGGGCACTACATGGGTACATCAATATAATAAGTGGGTTGTACTAATAACAATAAGGGGTTACACCAGTAGTATAGGGGCCTAACACTCCAAAATCCACTAACTGAGCGAGAATTTGGCCGTGCTCCCGGCCATAACCTATTGGTCGTATCGCAAATTGCAATTGGCAAGTGTTGTGGGCTCTTATGGTCTATGAGTAGAAAACGAGGGATTTGCAATTGCGATATTGCAGATCTGACAGGATATTAAATCACAACCTATAGTGGCATCACATCCGGGGACTATCGCATTTCACAATCGGCATAAAAACCCAGTGGATGGTCTTGTAAACAAAGTGGAATGTTGCGATAGTGATATCGCGGACCCGCCGGGACATTAAACTGCAACATATAAATATCGCATCTGGGGTCTTATCGCTCATTGCAATCGACAATCGGTGCAGGAACATAATCGACGGTATGACGAACCTGCTAGGACATTAAACTGAAACACATAAAAGTATCACGTCCGGGCAGTCTATCACAATCAAAACTTTATTGATGGTAACATAAATATCAGTGGGGTTTTGGTGTGATATGCGATTGCAATTATCACAAATCGCAACCCAACCTGCTGGGGGCCGATTCTTAACCTGCCTCCTTTTTTCCCCGATGTGTGATATGCGGGACCCAGTGCCAACCTGCCACTTGGTGCTTCCCCATTCGTTGGGACCTTTGCCATGTCATCCAATCCCGCCACATGTCCAAGTCAAACCTGAACTTTAACTTGCTCTAACTTCTGCATATGAGCTCAGATTTGAGTTCCGCTGGCACCGTTAAATTTAGAATGACGAGCTCTTCGATTTGAAGCTGAGTTTAACAAAATTCTGACACTTTGGTTTTTGAGAATAAACTTGAGCACCTGATCACTCCTCCCCACTGGAAGCCTTTTGGACCCCAAAAGATTATATTCAGTTATTGAACATATGAAGGTATTGTTCCCTCACATTCCTCTCTTCAATCCATTTGTCCTTTTATGGATTTTTATCTTTGAGACCCACTCGAAGATAATCAAAATTTCCCCTCTTTGATGACCTCGTTCTTCTATCAAGTATGGTGTCTTGTTGCAGCTCATCAAGAAATTTTGGAGAAAAATCTTCAATTGATGGAATTTGTACACTTTCTCCTCGATCTTCAATCAAAGGAGGCTCATACAATCTCAAATTTTCAACATTAACAACAGAATAAATTTGCATATATGAAGGCAAATCTAGCTTGAAATCATACCAATCTTTTCCAGAATTTTAAATGGACCATAACGGATCGGTTTCAGTTTTTTACCTTCACCTTGAAGCATTTCCTTGCTAATGTATAGCCAAACTTCATTTCCTACGTGAAACCTATGATATACGTGATGCTTATCATGCCTTGCCTTATACTTGCCTTGACTATTTTCTAGTTGTTCTTGAACTATTTGGTGAATCAATTGAATTTTCTCAATGAATTTATTTGCTTTGTCTATGTCACTATGTCCATCTACATTTACATCTTTCTCAAAGATGAAATCCAAAGGTGATTTAGGAAAATAACCAAGATATGCCTCAAAAGGCGAAGTTAGAGTAGAAGAGTGTTTTGCTCAGTTGTAAGCATGCTGAACATAATGCAACTGTTCATCCCATAACTTAGGATGTTTGCTGCAATATCCTCTTAGCAAATGAATAACTATCCTGTTAACAACTTCAGTTTGACCCTCTATTTGTAGATGTAAGGATGTACTTTTCTTCAACTTGGTGTCCATCAAGTTCCATAAACTTGACCAAAAATTCCCAACAAATCAGGAATCACGATCACTTACAATAGAAGTAGGTAATCCAAAATGAACCCATACATTTTGAAAGAAAATTTGAGCTATTTGTTCCGCTGTAATTTTTTTTTTACAAGGCACTAATATGCACATCTTGCTGGACCTATCCACAACTACGTACAAATAATCATGAACTTTTCTTGAGAAAGGAATACCTCCTACAAAATCCATAGAAACACTCTCCCATGGACGTGAACGCACTAGAAGTGGTGTGTACAATCCTAGTTTCCTATTACTAGGCTTACTGACTGCACACAATGAACAACCTCTGACAAAACGTGACACACTTTCAAGCATACGAGGCCAGTAAAAATACCTCTGAAGATTTGCCACTATTTTACTTACACCAAAATGTCCAACAATAAGAAAAGTGTGTGCTTCAGTTTTCCCAAATGATACAACAAATTATCATGTACATGGTAGTCTAATTCCTCAACTTGGTGGCCTTGACTCAAATTTGAATATACCTCTTGAAAGTCAGCATCATTTGCGTATTGTTCAACATAACTTTAAGGCAAAACAGAATTATTCTTGAGTAAAATGGCTAAATTAACAACCGGTCTAGAAAGCATATCAACAACTTTGTTATAAATACCTTTCTTGTACCTGATTACCAAGTGGAATTGCTGTAAAAATCCCATCCAATGAAAGTGCCTTGATTGCTGCAATTTTGTTTGAGATTGCAGATATTGCAAAGGTTGATGATTGGTGTGAATAATGGTTTATTTTCCCATCAAATAATGCTTCCATTTCTTCACACTTTGCACCAATGCGTAGATCTCTTTATCATACGTAGGATAGTTAATAATAACATCATTAAAAATCTCAGAATGAAATGAAATGGGCTTACCATGTTGTAAAAGAACTGCACCCATGGCGTAGTCACTTGCATATGTTTTTATTTCAAAGGGTTGTTTAAAATCCGGCAATGCTAAAACTGGGGCTAAAATGATCTTTTGTTTTAAAGCATCAAATTCTTTTTGTTGTTTGTCTCCCCACTAGAAATCAACCTTCATGTTGGTCAAAGCATGTAGTGGAGCTGCTATGGAAGAGAAATTGGAAATGAACTTCCTCCAATACTGCGCTACTCCTAGAAAAATCCTTACTTCTGTGACTGATTTGGGTATTGGCCAATTCACAATGACCGAAACTTTAGAGGGGTCAATCTTCAACTCACCTCCTCCAACAATGTGGCCCAAATACACTAAGGAAGTTTTCCCGAATTCACATTTAGACATCTTCAAAAATAAATGTTCTCTTTTCAAGACATCCAACACTTTCCTCACATGCTTGACATGCTCTTCTCATGATTTGCTGAATATCAAATTATCATCTAAATAAACAATTACAAACTCATCAAGAAAGGATCTTAAAACATCATTCATAGATCCCATGAATGTAGCTAGAGCGTTGTAAAGAATGAAAAGCATAACCAGCCACTCAAACAATCCCTTTTAAAACCAGTCTTCCAAATATCCTCCTCAGTTATTCTAACTTGACGATATCCACTTCTCAAGTATAATTTAGTGAAATATGTGGCATTCTTCAACTAATCTAGGAAATCATCTATTATGGGCAGTGGGTATCGATTCTTTATGGTAATTTTATTCAAAGCCTGATAATCTACACACATACACTAGGTTCCATCTTTCTTGGGTACCAAAACAATTGGTGAACCACATAATGAAGTAGAGGGACGAATTACACCTTTATCTAACAATTCATGGACTTGTTTCTTAATTTCCAAACTTTCCAGAACTAAAATTTGATACATACTGATATTTGCGAGTGGAAAGTCTTGTTGTAGCTGAATTTCATGTTGAATTCCCCATTTTGGTGGAAATCCCTTTGGTTCTTGAAACATGTCTCCATATTGATTGACACATCAACCAATTCAGCTTTCAGCTTCGCATCATAGCTTGCAAAGGATTCATGCTCCATGTCATTCTTCTGCTTGATCATAAGGAGCACGATATTCTTGCTGGAATTGACCAGTCACTCCATTTTCCCTGCGCTTTCCAAAGATAGATTAAAGTTTCTGCGATGGGCTCTCAAAATATAATCCACTCCATCTTTGAACAAATGATATTTGTTCTCACATCTATGGAAAATGACTTTCCTATCATACAAATACAGGCTTCCCAACACAATTCCAGAAATATCTAGTGACACTGCATCTAATTTGACTTCATCAATGAAATTGGCAGTAACTGAAAACCTGAAAACACATTTCCTTGTGACCTAAAGATTTGCATCCTTGGTTATCCAACCCAATGGATAGGGTTTATGATGAGGCACGATTTCCAGATTCAAATTCTTGACCAAGTATGTAGAAATTAAATTTGTCTGAGATCCAGTGTCAAACATCATATCAATCTTGGTGGCTTTGGAAATAACTCTGATATGGAACAACTCAATTCTATTTTCCTCATTTGAGGTGTTATTTGAGTTTTTTGCTATGCTGGTGCTTGCCACGACTTCCTCTTTACTTGCTTTTGCCACAACTTTTCATTTAATGATTGTGGCTGCAATCTTTGCTTCATCACCTGAGTCAGAATCCAAGTCTTGTTGTACAACAACATTTGTCTTCTGTTTCCCTTTATTGTTAGATTTCTTTGGTCATAATTATGGATGAAGCTTCCAGCAATGTGCTTCACCATGGCCCTCTTCGGAAAAATTCTTGCACATGGGTTTCTCCCCTTCTTTCTTAACATAAGCATTTTTCTTGTACTTTCCTTTTAATTTCTCCCCTTTTTCACCAATCTGGAATGGCTTCTTCTTACCTTCTTCTTGTACATTTTCCCCTCTTGCGTCGAGATGTGTAGCTTGAACACATAGCTCATCAAGATTCATGGGATTAAACATAAGAATGGTATGTCGAAGATAGCTATGCAAACCTCCTATATATTTTAGCAAAGTATCTTGTGACTGCAAGTCTACTCCTAACATAAGAGCTCTTCTCCTAAACTCTTCAGTATACTCTTGCACATTTTGACCTTTTAACTGTTTGAAATTTTTTTAATTCATGATAGCTTTTTGCATATGGGCTAAAGGGTAGAATTGTATTTTTCTAACGGCAATGAAATCAGACCAAGTAATAGAGATCTTACCATGTTTTTTGATCTCATCTTGAGTCCTTGCTTCCCACCAAATGAGTGTTTCATCCTCCATTCTCAATGAAGCCAACTGAATTTTCATATCATCCTCTTGAAGGTTCTGAATTCTACAATACACCTCCAACTGACAAATCCAGCTATCCAACTTCTTTGCATTCACTTCACCATTATACATAGGCAACTTGAACTTAACATCAAGCTTTAGAAAAGGTGATTTACCAGTTCGTTTTGTAGAATGATGATGAGTATGAGTATGGGTTGTCATAGTAGAAGAGGGTGAAGATGCTTGTGAAGTAGAAGATGAAGAAGATGGTGGAGAGGGTGGAGGTTTGTCTCCATTCCCATTGCCTCCTTTTCCATTACCTTCTCCCAAAGTGCCTTCTCCTTTGGGAGGCTTGGAACTTTATCCTTGTAACCTGCTATTCCTCTCTTCATAGAGGACCTTCACCATCTCTGTCATATCAAAGAAAGCCTTTCTGAAGGTCTTCTCATCTTCTATCATGTTTGTAGGTTCTCCTTCATGAGACATGGTCTCTGAAAACTCAACTGCAACTTCTGCAACTTGAGGATGTACTGGTGTAGAATACTTTGGAAACCTTGCTCTTCTTCCCCTTGAGCCAACTATAGGGCTTTCAACCAACTTCCCTTCTCCTCTTTTGAGTTTTAACCTTGTAAGCATGACATAAACTTGCAAACAATTAAATCCTTCTTTCACAAAGAAAATCTAGTAAGCAAAAACCAGTGCTACGATACCAACTTGATTTGAAATGGAGCAGATTAGTAATGCTGTGCTAATTCCCCATTCAGAATAAAACCAAAGATGCTTATGATTGATGAGCACCAGTATTGCAGCAAGAATGCTGCAACTCTTGGGGCTACCAACTTTACTTTATCAACTTGCGGTTCATACAAACTTGGATGTGACAGTGTTGTATACACAAGTAAATGTGATGGGTATGCTCTTTGTCACTGCTAAGCTAGCGATAGACCACTAAGGTTTTTCAAACCAGAATTCTAGGGATTAAGAATAAGCTTGATTATCAATGAGGAAAAGAGAAATCTACAATAAGGGAAAGCTTGTCTACTACATTGAAGAAAAAGACTGAAATCAAATGCTAAAACACGCCATTTTTCTAACTAACTGTTAAGAGGCTTTGCTTCAAAAGAGTGCTAAGTTAACATGTGTGCAATATTCTACTATCTTAAGAATGCAAATTGAAACATCAAACATTCTACTGTTGTGCATGTAAATGAACAAAATAACTCCGTTTTTCTTTTTTCTCATTTTTGTGTGAAAGTGTGAAAGCTAACTTCTTTTATTGATGTGGTAGGGGGCTTAAGGATGATGGTGAATGGTTAGAAGGTTTGGGAGACAAGTAGGGGTACTCTTCTAGCTTCCTAGGGCATTTTTCCACAATTGGTCCTCAAAACATGCCACTATAGGTCAATCTATAAGATGTCCTAATGCGTTCTATAGGATGTCCTGAATTCCTATAGGATCCCCTGTATTCCTACAAGATACAAATGAGAGCAAAAGGAGGGATGTTGAAGGTGATGGAAGGCTTAGGGAAGGTGGTTGTGGATGGAATGAGGCAAGGGACTGCATAAGAATACTTCAGAACTCAAAACCAGAGTTGGGAGATGGTTGGATTTGCTCAACAAGCTTGGAGAAATAGTCTTGTGAAATGATGAAATTGGTGAGGGTTTTGGTGAAAGGAAGGAATGATCATGGATGGATGAAGTTGGAATTAGGTTTCTGATCATGAAATCTCTATGTACTACTGAAACTCCTGCACTACATCAAACATTGACATTTATCCATAAATCATGTAAACAAGAAGGATTTAAATTAACTAAGAAAAACAAAATTTCATGAGCTAGCTGCCTATTTCACGCATGAGGGAAAACTTGGAAAATAAGATGAAACCTTGATGAGATCTCAAGTAAAACTAAATATAGAAGAAATGATAACTAAATCCTATTCTTGCAAACTGATTAAATGCCGGCCTAAGTATAGAAAACCCTAAATTCCATGAGAAACTAGAGTTCTGTCTTTTTGGGGCTGCATAGGGGTTGTTTCCTCAAACCACGATCCCTGAAGGAAGGAGTGAGGCCAAATCTACCTACTGATAGATTTTCAATGTTCCTTTATCTCTTTTAAGCTACTGCTGAAGTAAAGCATAAATGGAAGCAAACTAATCAAATCTACAACTACTTGCAATGAAATAATTCTAAAGACAATTCAACCATTAATCTATGAAATTGACTAAGCATACAAATACAAGAAGAGGAGCCTTTGCTGCTAGGGTTGGGTCCTAACCCAAGAGCTTCAGACCTCTGAGTCAACTCAATGTTGGATCAAGGAAATACTCATTCTCATTATCAAAATAGGAAATTACATAACAATGTCTTCTACAAGTCTTGAACTCAAAAAATGACTAGTGTTTTTACAACAAAAATTCGAATCCTAATGAGGCTCTAGGCCTTCTTATTTATACAACTAAAGTCCACAATGAATTCCTTAAATCTAGGGATGCTTGGAAACCAAACTCAAGATAAACTAGCTCTTTGACTATCACTTGTTCGGCTACCTTTTGATCTCCATGACTTGGCTGCTTGTACTCCGAGCTAGTGTGATTGATGGAGGAATATTCGAATGAGTGAGGAGTAAATGAAGAGGATCTACCTCCTACAATTTCTCCTCCTTGTCTCATTCGAGTTTCAACCCTTAATTATCTAAAATTTCCATGATTTTCTCTCAAAAAACTGCAATCAATGCATATTAGTCCACTAGGCATAATATCTTACTTTGACTCATCTCATTAAGCAAAATACAATCAAAATATGTAATAAATTATGAGAAGAGTTGATTTGAATAAGCTAGGAGGTGGATTAAGGTCCATATAGTTACCCAATGATGAAGCTTATCATCACCCCCCTACTGAAAGTGTTGCTCATCCTCTGAGCAACTCAATCAATATCCATGTCCTTCATTGCTCTAGTGGCCTCCCTGACATCCCATGCTTCTGTTGTAGTTTCCTCTTTCGGTGCATAGAATCCTACCTTCCTTTCTATCTCTTCCCACTGCTTTATTTCTTCCTCTTCCTTCCTTCCTTTCAACATTCTTAAGAGCAGTGCTGAACTAAGTCTCAAGCCAATCCAATTGACTTTGAGTCTTTGGAGAGCTTGCTTGTACATTGGTGTCCTGTTCAGTGCTTCTCTCATTCTCTGAGGGAAATGGTACTGTTTGATTTTCAAGCTGTAGAGAAAAATGTTCCATCTCATTTAGCAAGATTGCATGTTGTCATCCCCTAATAGCCTAAACATGTCCTCAAAGTGTGTGATTGCTGTCTCTTGGGCAACAAGGTACCTAGGTGCAAGTTGAGGGTCATTTGTAATCAAGTTATGGGTGCTGATGACAACCATTGGATTTGACTGCTCAACTCTTATCATGAGAGGTTATGTTTCTTCCCTTGCCATTATTTTCTTCATTTCTCTAGCCCTTTCTCCCTCATGGTTCATCCATGATGCCAAATCCATCAACTGCAAGTCCCCTAGTTTTGAATTAGGGTCCCACACATTCAGATTTGTCAAGGCTAAGTTATGTAGGTAGAACTCAGACATTTTAGCCCTATCCTCCAAAGTGTTTTGATCACAAAGATTAATGAATTTTCTATAATCCTGGAATGGCATAGTGCCTCTCTATGCTAAAGTCTTGATTTGGAAATGCAACCATTGTTCCCTAAGATACAATGCATAGGATTTAGCTGGCATCTTGCACTGGATTGCCTCTAAGGATAGACTGGCCATGGATTCCAATTGATTCTCTCTCTCTCTCTCTTGTAACTCTCCTCTTAACCATGCATTTTCTGCCTCCAACGAAGCTTTCATCATTGCCTCTCTATCCCTTAGGCTGCTCAATTCTCTACCCATCTCCTTTACTTTCTCCTCCACGTGACCTATGTCTCCACTCCTTTGGATTTGGCAATTTGCATCCATCTATGTGTTCTTTCCCTTTCTTTCTCAAGCTCAAAGAATAATGGGATGGAAATTTTTTGTGGAATGACCCTACCCCTTCAATGAACCTATAGTAGGAGTCAAGGTTAGGTTGAGGACTAGGTTCCCTCAGCTCTGGATCCTCCTTTTTTGTTTGTTACTGTATACTCCCTTCTTTGTCTAATTTCTAAGTTTCCTGTAGGTTTAGCAGAGTTTCCTGCAGGATTTCCCCTGCTTCTTGTAGGTCCTTTTCTGTATCCTGTATGAGGCCTTTTCCTTTGGACGAGGCAGATCTAGTGACAGGCCAACTAACACAAGTGATTGGAGACTTGGGAGAGTCTTGTCTTGATGATCCTTCTCCTTGATCTTTCATAAGAGGAGCTATATTTTCTTGCTATTTGGGTGAATCTTCAATGGCAATAGGAACCTTGGAGGGAGTTTGAGGTTTTCCTTGCCTTATTCTTGTGATTTTTCTTGTCCTAAAGGTACAATGGATTTATTGGAAAATACGGGGCGGGGGGGGGGGGGGGGGGGGGGGGTGAATTAGTATTCCTTCGAAATTAGCACTTTGAAATCTTTTTAGAGCATTAGTTAATCTTCAATTATGATTAATGTTTATGTGTAGTAACAACAATGAATAAAAGAACACAGGAGGCACACAAATTTTAGGTGGAAAACCCCCTCTGGGTTAAAAACAACTGAACGCTTTTCTAATAATTCTTTAATCTTCAACTCCAATTGAAAAGTATGCTCCAACTTCCTAGAATCTAGAAAAGCATTCTTCTCCAGCTCCCACTGGATGGACGCTCCAACGCCCGAGATTCTTCAGTAGTCAACTGAACGGATGCCCCAACACCCATTGAGCTAAAACTAACCCTAGCACCACCCTACTACCCTGAAGTTTTCACAGGCTTGATCGTTTTGGTGATTTCATGCACCAGCCTAGCACTACCCTACCACCCTATAGAAGAATAAAAGAAGAATGGACTCCTGTACCAGGGAAAATGGTCCACTTTACAATGATATAAAACGATGTAGAAGAAGAAGACACATTAGACCATAACCCAAACTATGACACAACCACCTAATGATGATCCTAAACCTCCCGAAATTGCCTCTTCCACTCTTGGAAGATAGAAACTTGTGCAACTTTTACTATCCTGAAACTGCCTTTTACTATCCCAAAACTTTTATTGTGAGGGATTGGGTTTGCTCTTCTGACTCCATTTTTGTCTTCCATGGCCTATTATCCTTCTAAAAACAATTCCTTCTTTGCAATTTGGCTATTTCCCTTATCCTCCTTTCTCCAAGGCATCCCTAAAGGAAGGGTGGTGATTATGCCTATGATTTCAGAGGCGAGTTCTATAGAAAGGCCTTTGACCACAACAGTGGCATGGGTCCTAGTAAGTGGGATGAGGGAGAGAGCAAAATCTCTGAATACTTCATCATCATATCCCCTCAAATTCTCAAAGAAACTCATCCAATTGTGCCTTGTGAATATCTCTAGTATATGAGAGTGCTGATGAATCCTCACTATGTTGATGGGTTCCCTCTTATTAAATCCCCTTGTCATTTTATCTGATGGATGGAGGGTTGTATATGTCTCATACCAAATTTAATGAATGAGGAATTTTAAATGAAAATTATGTGTATACAATTCCCCTAGACTGCAATATTTTTAAACACAATAGAAGGCTTTTCTATATTCTTTTCACTTGGAAATTATGGGAAAGTATAGAGCCTACCTCCTTATCACTACTTAATGAAGCTAACCTCTGTTTTTCCCTTGTAGAAATGCTCACTGCCAATCCTGTAGGTGTTGTTTTATATCCTGTAGGATCTTGTAGGATCCTATAGGATTTCCTGTAGGATCCTATAGGTGCTCTGGCGTGGGGAAGAAAACAAATTCTGCCTTTCCTGTAGGCTACTTGAGGGCCGAGAATGAATTTTCTAGTGTGTATCCTCGAGAATGCGAACGCCTCTATGCATGGCGATCAATGTTTATTTCCTCATATGGGTGGTTTGAGTGGGATGGTGTGCTAGCAGCCGAGGTACGAATATGTATTTTTGCACTGTTGGTCCCACTACCACATCATCATTCTCCTCACCTCGTAGTCAATTCCCACTTCGTGCATCCGTAGCCTACCCACTTTCGACCTCATCTCTCCTTTTCCTTGACTTGATTGCTGCCACGTGTGTAAGGAATAACTATCTTCTTCTCGTTGACTGAGCGAAGGTGGCCAAGTTAACTGGCCACCTTTCTCTTATAAACCAACTCTTTCACAACTTTTATATGTTTGATCATATCATGTTAAAGAGAGAGTGGAAGCGAGATACTTACATGTGGTAATGATGCCTTGATGCTGTTTGTTGAAGAATGAAGTCCTTGTTGTGTACTAGCTGCATGTGTTTTTCTCCTCTCTCTTTTTATTATTATTATTTTCCTCTGATGTTTTTATTTGATGTGCATCTATTGGTTGTTGATGCTAATGATCTTGATGCTGCTCCTAAGCTCTGGAGGAGCTTCTTTGACCTTTGGATCTCCATGCTTGAAGCTAACTACAACTTGTGATTTTTTGTTTTGTGGGATAGGCTGCTACAGGATTTCCTACAGGATGTCCTGTAGCTGCTTCTCCCTCAAAATTTCTTAATCATTTTCCACTTATGGAGCATGAGGATGGTTGGCATGGGTAGAGAAGGGGTCTAGGGATTTGTGAATGAGGAAAATAGCCTTCAGGTGTTGTCCCCTTGTTCTCTGTCTTCATCCTCTTTTCTCTGTTTTTTCCTTTGAAAACTGTAATTTTTGAAACTAACTTTTTTGGATGAATGCAGGGGTGATCATGGTGGAGAGAGGCATGGTGATGAGATGGTGAAGTAGAAATTTATTTTTTGACATGGGTAGTTCATCCCCTTTCTCTAGGGTTACTTCCTTTAGGATTCCAAATCCACTATAATTCCTACAGGATCATCCTATAGGTTTACAGGGAATCTTGTAGAAAACACAGGACCCTTGCAAACTGAGCTAAATGAGTAGAAAAATGGAGGGAATGATGGAATGATGAAGGATAATGAAAGGAGAAATACAAATATGAATTGAATAGGTCCCTTTTGATCCTCTCTTGTTTCTCCAATCGTCCTCCTGCTGACTTGCAAACAATTTTTTCACAATTTTTCTTTTCTCTTTTTGTTTTGTTTTGTTGTTTTTTTCTTTTTGAAAGCAACTAGTCCGCCTCCAAGAGGTTTTCATCCTAGCTGCTTGCCCTAGTCGCCTCAAAAGAGGTTTTCACCCAGATATATTTTTATTTCTTCCGTTTTTCTTTGTTGACACCATTGGGCCGCCTCAAGAGGTTTTCAACCCAATAGTGGGACTCAGGTGCCTCATGGAGGTTTTCACCCGATTCTCCTTATTTTTCTCTTTTTTATTTTTTATTTTTCAGTGACTTGATGAGGTAGAAGTTGAGACTTGCTCCATCACCATCACTATCTTGTTGATGCCGTTAATGAACTCTTGCTTTGACAATGGCTTCTTGTAACCTTCAATCTGTGCCCATTAACAAGTAAAGGAATGGCCTTTACATCAATGGTTCTAATCTGCACTGAACCATTATGATGAAATTTCTCTATGACATAAGGCCCTAACCATATAGTCCTTAACTTGCTCTTAAAATATTTATATCTGGAACCATATAACAAAGCCTAATCACCTTATTGAAATTGCTTGTCCTTGATGTTCTTGTCATGCCAGATCTTCCTTTGAATTTGAGTCATCTCTGTGTATAGGAGGGCCTTCATTCTAAACTCATCTAACCCATTCAGCTGGATCAGTCTCTCTTTTTGTGCATTGCTAAAATCTAGATCTAGTTGGGCTACCATCCTCAATGTATTGTACTCAAATTCAATGGACAATAGGGCCTTTTTCCCATAGACCAACTCATGGGGTATGGATCCAGTGGTGGTCTTCTAGGTGGTATTGTAGGCCCAAGTGGCCTCAACTAATCTATCTATCCAATCTTTTCTGCTGCTGGTGACCATTTTGTTCAGAATGCCCTCCAGCGCTCTGTTGGTCACCTCTACTTGCCCATTAGCTTGTGGGTGATAGGGAGTGGATGTTTTATGCTTGATCATGTGTTGGCTTAACAAGTATTTAATCATGTTAGATGTAAACTGGCTGCCTTGATCAGTGACCAGTTCTCTATGGTACCCAAACTTATAAAATACATTTTCCCTTAAGAATTCATCAACTTTGTCCTTTGTTGCTGCCTTGATTGCCTTGGTTTCAACCCACTTGGTCAAATAGTCAGTGCACACAATGATGTACTGCTTTTGCTTGGATGGAGGGTCAATAGTTCCAATGAAATCCATGCCCCACTTGTCAAATGGCTCGAAATTCACTTGAGGTGGCAGAGGCATTTCATCCCTTGGAGTAGGCTTTCCCATCCTTTGGCACCGATCACACTGGCTAGTATACCTTCTCACATCCTGATGAAGAGTGGGCAAATAATAACCATCTTGTAACACCTTGAATGCTGTCCTCTTGGCTGCAAAGTGACCTCCATAAGGCCCATCATGACAGGTCATAAGGATGTCAAAGACATCCTCCTCCCTGACACATCTTCTCAAAATTTGATCCGGGCCTAGTTTGAAGAGGTTGCCCCCAATCCAAGTGAATGGGGCGCTCATCCTCACAATCTTGCTTTTATCTTTGGAGGACAAATTCGGTGGGAACTGTGAAGACACCAAATAGTTTGCTCTTTCAACAAACCCTAGAGAGAGAACTGAAATGGCGAATAAGTGTTCATCCAATAATTGATCATCAACCATTCCTTCCTCCCCTGTAGGAAAATTTAATCTGCATAAAAATTCTGCAACAACATTCTCCTTGCCAGGCTTATCAACAATGGTTAGATCAAACTATTGTAATAAAAGTAACCATCTAATAATCCGGGCATTCACATCAGGTTTATTCATCAAATATTTAATTGCAACATGGTCAGTATGTGAAAATGTTTGGTAACCTGTAATGTAATGCCTAAATTTCTTTAATGAATGCACAACAGCTAGGAGCTCCTTTTCGGTCACTGTGTAGTTCAGTGCGGCCTTTGACATATTATTACTAATAAAGTAAAGGGCATAAGGTAACTTGTCATCTATCTGGCCTAGAGCTGCTCCTATGGCTTTGTGTGAGGCATCAACATGTATATGAAAAAGAAGGGCCCAATTTGGGCCTTGGAGAATAGGTGCAGTGGTCAACTTGTCGTTCAGGGTGTCCAAGGCCTCTTGAAAATTTTTTGACCATACAAATTTAGATTCTTTGGCTAATAACCCAAATAAAGGAGAAGCTAACTTGTTGAAGTCTTTTATAAACCTTCGATAGTATCCACCTAAACCTAGAAAAGTTCTGACATCTCTTTGTTTTTGCGGAGGTGGGACCCTTTGGATGATGGCTATTTTGTTTGGGTCCACCTGCAGTCCTTGCTAGGATAATGGATGACCTAGAATAGTCCCTGCAGTCATAAAGAGCTCACATTTTTCAGGACTAAGGGACAAGTTCATTTCAATGCATTTGTTCGACACCTTACCTAAGTTGGACAGAGCCTCCTGGAAATCACACCCATAGGGTGTAAAATCATCCATATAAATCTCTACTGCATCATGGACTAGCTCGGAAAAGATACTCAAGGCTGCTTTTTGGAAAGTGGCAGGGGCATTACATAGGCCAAAAGGAAGGACCCTATAGGTGAAAGTACCCCAAGGACAAGTGAAGGTGGCTTTATCCTGGTCTTCCAGGCTGATCTGGATTTGACTGTACCCGTTGAACCCATCTAGGAAAGAGAAAAACCTTTTACTTGCTAGGCCATACAACACTTGGTCAATGAAAGGTATATGGAAATGGTCCTTCTTTGTTGCTTTCTTTAACTATTTGTAATCAACTCAAATCCTTCACTTCCCATTTTTCTTTGGAACCAACACCAAAGGAGAGACCCACTCACTGTCTGAGATAGGGTAAATGAATCCTGCATCTAGCAGCTTTTGCAGTTCTTCTTTGACTATATCCTTGAGAGCTAGATTCATTCTCCTTTGGGGTTTTCAGACTGGTTTGCAACCTTCTTTGATATAAATGTGGTGAGTACACACCGAGGGGTGCACTCCCTTCATTTCCTTGTAACTCCAAGCAAAGGCATCCAGATGTTCCTTTAGCATGTTGCACAACTTTTCTTCTTGGTGTACAAAAAGAGATGGGTTGATTTTCAAAGTTCTCTCAGGGCTGAATTCTATGGTTTTGACATAGGTAGGGTTTGAATCAACTAAGCATAGGTCAATTTGATGGTTGTTCTGGGTTTCCTTTACTACTTCCTCTAAGGACAATGTGTTGGGAGTTGGACTTTGGAGTATGTGTTCAATCAAATCATCTTCATCCGATTGTCCTCCTCCCATGGTTGTTTCTAAGGTATAGAGTTGGGCTGAATAAAATTCATCTTCTTCCTCCTCTTCCAGCCATAAAGGTAAGTCATGTTCTAGAGATGGCTGAGTAGGAGGGTATAGGACTAACTGCTTGGACATATGCCCATTTTTGATAGTCATATTTCCAGCCTTGCAACTGATGTAGGCATCGGCAGTGGCTAACCAGGGCCTCCCAAGGATGAGAGGGTAACCAGTAAGCTTGGCCTTAGGCTGGAGAACTAGGAAGTTTGCAGGGTACTCCTAAGAGTCAATGGAGACCATCACATCCTCCACAATCCTCTCAGGGGTCACTGTGGAATGGTCTGCAAGTTGCAATACAATTGTGGTATTTCTCAATGAACCTTGGAGGTTGAGCTTGAACATGGTGTCCTTAGTCATCACATTAATGGCAACCCCAAGATCAATCAAAGTGTGTGGGACAATGGTGCCATTTATGTGCACATCTACTATAGGGCTTCCATGGTCCAAATACTGAGGACAAATTACCTGCCCCAAGATTAAGTCAGATAGCTATCCAATGACATTAATGGTAGGGGTGTCTCTTTTTCGCCTCCCTAAATGTTTGAAGCACTTCTCCTTAATCAACTTGTTGTAAATAGGTACATCCCTTATGGCTTGGAGAAGTGGAATTTTGACACATAGATTTTTTAATTCACCCAGAAGTTCACTCTCTTCTGGGGTAGGTTGGACTGGATGAGTTAATCTCTCAAGAAAGGGTGGAGGATTTACTCTAGGCATGCTTTCCTCTCTTTCTTCCTCACTCTCCCTAGGTGGTGGTAGAGGTTGGTTGTCTAGGAATAATCTGCTGGATCTCAGGTTAATTTCCTAAATCTCCACAACATAAGCAAGGTAGGATGTCTCTCCACTGTATACTTGTTGTGCATGTCTATTGTTTGGGTTCAGATTTGGATGGTCAGGCATCTCAGGTTGTTTAGGTGGAGTAGCATGTAAATTTTTGGTTGAGTAGGTGGTGAAGGCAATAAAGCTGGAGAATTATTGTATGGGGGCCTCCACCCTTGGGGTGGTGCATTCCACTGAGGCTGAGGTGGAGCATATGGCTGAAATGACTAGCTGGTTGGCTGGGAATGGTACTGAGGTGCAAAGGACCAAGGAGGAGGTGTAGACCAAGAAGGATGAGTAGGGGGTCCCCAAGAGGGAATGGATGTGGTCTGGTTATGGTTGTAATAAGCGTGGGATAACCCTTACATGCCCTGCTGCTATGGCTGAGGCCCATGAGCTCTCCTTTGATTTATGTAGTAGAGCTATTTAGTCACCCCTTCAGTCCCCTAATACACAAATTTTAGTCCAGGTAGAGAAGGGCACTTGTTTTTGGAGTGGTTTTCTTCATAGACCAAGCATACTTCAATCAGATTTAATGGACATTCATTCCTAGGGTGCCTCCTTGTGCATCTAGGGCATAAAATGGCTAAGGCTCTCTCTGCTTCCTCTTGCTTCTCTTGATGTGCATAGTGTCCATCTGTAGGGCAAGGGTTTGCAACATCTCACTCTTGAAATATTCTAGCATATTTCCAATTTCACCTTTGATGGATGTACTGGAAGAGGATGGAATTACAATAGGTTGACTACCCCTACCCTTTTTCCTAGTTTCCCTAGAATGGTTCCTAATACAATCTTGATATCTTCATAGGGTAGCTGGTAGATGTCCCATCCTGCTAGCAAGTTTAGGGTATCCTGAAGATATTCCCTTACCCCTCTAAGTATGACTAGCTTCAGTGACTCAGGATCAAGTGTGCACTTGGCCCTTTTGTAGCTAAGCTGAAATATTTCTTCATAATCCTTTAGGGATTGATCATGCCCTAAGGTCATCCTAAAAATTTCTTCTTTAGTGTCTTTGGACCTACAATAGTCTCGATAATTGTTGTTGAAGGCTTGTTGCATCTAAGCCCAAGTTGTGATGCTATCCCCAGGTAAACCCATGAACCAAAGCAAAGCTGCATCCTTGAGAGTGGATGGGAATAGTTTCAACTTCTACTCATCATTGGTGTGATCATAGGTTCTGCATATGGTAGCAAACTCAAACAAGAAAGTGTCTGGACCTCCTGAGGCTAGGCCATGGAAATGAGGAAGAGCAGAGGGGCTTATATTCTTCATCTTGGTATCCCCATTAGTTTCTTTGATGGGAAAGTTACCTTGAACTATTTCTCTATTTCCTCTATCATTTCTATTTTTAGCCATTGGGTCAGTTGGAATGGGTTCTTCTTATTCTTCTCCCCTGTAGGCCCTTCAAATATCTATGGTTGTTCACCTAAGTGTTCCTCCAATTCACAACCATTGAAGAAGATGGAAGTTTGGTTGTTTGAAATGGTGGGGGTATTTGGCAGAAATTTTCGTAAGTTATCCCTATTCCTATGAGGCATGAAAGAAGTGTTTTTGTTTTGTTTTGTGTTTTTTTTCAAGCTTTGAAAATAATTGCAGAATTGAAATTGCAAACTGAATGGAAAGTAACTGACTGAATGAAAACTAATTTCTTGAATGAAATCTCACTTGCAAAATGGAAAAGAAAGCAAAGGATGCAGAATGGAAAAGAAAGCAAACTAAATTACTTTTGTAGAAATGAAACTAATAATAGAATGTTAGAGATATGAAATGGAAGAAGGAAAGCAGTAATCAGATATTACTTAGACACCTCCCCGACAACGACGCCAAAAAGTGATGAGCACCAGTATTGTAGGAAGAATGTTGCAACTCCTGGGGCTACCAACTTTAATTTATCAACCCGGGGTTCGTACAAACTTGGAGGTGGTAGTGCTGTGTACGCAAGTAAATGTGATGGGTCTGCTCTTTGTCATTGCTAAGCGGGCGATCGTCCACTAAGATTTTTCAAACCAAACTTCTAGGGATTTAGAAGAAGCCTGATTACAAATGAGGAAAAGAGAAATCTACACTAAGGGAAAGCTTGTCTACTACAGTGAAGAAAAAGACTGAAATCAAATGCTAAAACACACCATTTTTCTAACTAACCGCGAAGAGGCTTTGCTTCAAAAGAGTGCTAAGTTAACATGTATGCAATCCTACTGCCCTAAGCATGCAAATTGAAACATCAAACATTCTACTGCCGTGCATGTAAATGACCAAAGTAACTCTGTTTTTCTTTTTTGTCTTTTTGTGTGAAAGCTAAGTTCTTTTGGTGATGTGACAGGGGTCTTAAGATTGATGGTGAATGGTCAGAAGGCTTTGGAGACAAGTAGGAGCCCTCTTCTAACTTCCTAGGGGATTTTTCCACAATTCGGCCTCAAAACAGACCACTACAGGTCAACCTACAGGATGTCCTAATGCGTTCTACATGATGTCCTAAATTCCTACACGATTCCCTGTATTCCTACAGGATATAACCAAGAGAAAAAGGAGGGATGTTGAAGGTGATAAAAGGCTTAGGGAAGGTGGTTGTGGATGGAATGAGGCAAGGGAGTCCTTAAGACTACTTTATAACTCAAAACTAGAGTTGGGAGATGGATGAATTTGCTCAACAATCTTGGAGAAGTACTCTTGTGAAATGATGAAATTGGTGAGGTTTTGGTGAAAGGAAGGAATGATCATCGATGGATGAAGTTGGAATGAGGTTTTTGATCATGAAATATCTATGTACTACTGAAACTCCTGCACTGCATCAAACATTGACATTTATCCATAAATCATGTAAACAAGAAGGATTTAAATTAACTGAGGAAAACAAAATTTCATGAGCTAGCTGCCTATTTCATGCATGAGGGAAAACTTGCAGAATAAGATGAAACCTTGATGAGATCTAAAGTAAACTAAATATAGAAGAAATGATAACTAAATCCTATTCTTGCAAACTGATCAAATGCTGGGCTAAGTATAGAAAACCCTAAATTCCATGAGAAACCAGAATTCTGTCTTTTTGGTGCTGCATATGGGTTCTTTCCTCAAACCATGATCCCTACAGGAAAGAGTGAGGCAAAATCCACCTACTGACAGCTTTGTGATGTTCCTTAATCTCTTCTAAGCTACTACTAAAGTAAAGCACAAATGGAAGCAAACTAATCAAATCTACAACTACTTGCAATGAAATAATTCTAAAGACAATTCAACCATTAATCTATGAAATTGACTAAGCATACAAATACAAGAAGAGGAGCCTTTGTTTCTAGGGTTGGGCCCTAACACAAGAGCTTCAATCCTCTGATTCAACTCAGTGCTGGATCAAGGAAATGCTTATTCTTATTATAAAAACAGAAAATTACATAACAATGTATTCCACAAGTCTTGAACTCGAAAAATGACTAGTATTTTTACAACAAAAATTCGAATCCTAATAAAACTAAAGTCTTTGATGACTTCCTTAAATATGGGGAGGCTCAACTCCCAAACTCAAGATAAACTAGCTCTTTGACTGTCACTTGCTCGACCGCCTTTTGATCTCCATAACTTGGCTGCTTGTACTCCGAGCTAGTGTGATTGATGGATGAATATTTGAATGAGTGAGGAGTAAATGAGGAGGATCTACCTCCTACAATCTCTCCTCTTCGTCTGATTCGAGTTTCAGCCCTTAATTAGCCAAAATTTCTAGGATTTTCTCTCAAAACCTGCAATCAATGCATATTAGTCCACTAGGCATAATATCTCACTTTGAATCATCTCATTAAGAAAAATACAATCAAAATATGTAATAAATTATGAGAAGAGTTGATTTGAATAAGCTAGGAGGAGGATTAAGGTCCATAGAGTTACCCAATGATGAGGCTCATCAATCATTTTCTTATCAAGTGCTTAAGGATTCAATATTTTTGCTTAATTAATTGATTCCCATGAGAGTTTCTTATGTAAATGTTAGAAATAAGTTAACATAAAACATATGCTGAAAACAACAAAATATCAGCAAAAAACATCAAAATGCAACAAACAACACAAAGATTTGATGAGGAGTTCACCCCTCCTAGGCTACGTCTCCTTGGTCTAGCTTCCAATGCTTGGGCCTCTCTATTATGCTCAAATTAACAAAAGTGTGTTTACAATGTTGAAATTCCTCTCAAACCTATCTTAATGAGTTCAAAATACTAAAAAATGGCTATCTAGCCTCTTTTTATATCCAATTTGTATAAGAACGGAAGAAGTTATGAATTCTACTAGTTCTCCCACTATTTGTTCCACAAATTGCTCCAAAATATGCTAACTGAGCAAGAATTTGGCCGCGCTGCGGGCCATAACTTGTTATCCGTATCGCAAATCACGATCAGTGAGTGCTATGAGCTCTTATGGTTTGTGAATAGAAAATGAGCAATTTACGATTGTGATATTGCGGACCCGACAGATATTAAATCACAACCTATAGTGGCATCGCATTCGGGGACTATCGCATTTTTCAATTGACGTAAAAACCTGATGGATGGTCTTATAAACAAAGCGAAGTGTTGCAATAGTGATATCGTAGACCCACTGGGACATTAAACTGCAACATATAAAATATCACATCGGGGGTCTTATCGCTCATCGCAATCGGCAATTGGCGCGGGAACATAATCAGCGGTATGGCGAACCTGCTGGGACATTAAACCACAACACATAAAAGTATAGTGTATGGGAAATCTATCGCAATCAGAACTTTATCGGTGGTAACATAAATATCAGCGGGGTTTTGGTGTGATATGTGATTGCGATTATCGCAAATCACAACCTAACTTGTCAGCCGTATCGCAAATCACGATCGGTAAGTGCTATGAGCTCTTATGGTTTGTGAATAGAAAATGAGCAATTTACGATTGTGATATTGTGGACCCGACAGATATTAAATCACAACCTATAGTGGCATCGCATTCGGGGACTATCGCATTTTTCAATCGACGTAAAAACCTGATGGATGGTCTTGTAAACAAAGCGAAGTGTTGCAATAGTGATATCGCAGACCCACTGGGACATTAAACTACAACATATAAAATATCACATCGGGGGTCTTATCGCTCATCGCAATCGGCAATTGGCGCGGGAACCTAATCAGCGGTATGGCGAACCTGCTGGGACATTAAACCACAACACATAAAAGTATAGTGTATGGGAAATCTATCGCAATCAGAACTTTATCGGTGGTAACATAAATATCAGCGGGGTTTTGGTGTGATATGTGATTGCGATTGTCGTAAATCGCAACCTAACTTGCTAGGGGCCGATTCTTAACCTGCGTCCTTTGTTTTTCTCCGATATGCAATATGCGAGACCCAGTGGCAACCTGCCAGTTGGTGCTTCCCCATTCCCTGGGACCTTTGCCATGTCATCCAATCCTGCTACATGTCAAAGTCAAACTTGAACTTTGACTTGATCTAACTTATGCATATGAGCTCGGATTTGAGTGCCATTCACACCGTTGAATTCAAAATGATGAGATATTCAATCTGAAGCCGAGTTTATAAAATTTTTGACACTTTGATTTTTGAGCATAAACTTGAGCACCTGGTCAGTTTCCCTTTCCCTTTCATCCTCTATGAATATCTAATCCAATAACATTTATATATAAATCAATAAATGATGAACATATGGATCTTGAGCGGGTTAACAATAGTTGTTGTAGATGCAAGCCGCCTAACCAGGGTTTGAGTCCGCTAATAAGGACAACAGAGCCCAGGGAAACTCAGATTAATGGTGGGTTAAGGTCTAGTGAAAGCTGAAGAATTTGCAGGTTGGGGAAACCAAGCCGTGTGAATAAATATCAAGGGGAAGAAATAAGCGGTTGTTTCTCTGATGTTTTTGTTTTCTCAAGCACATGTGTGAATTGGGATTCCAATAGATCATCGACCAGAGATGGCAAGAGAAATGATGGGGTGCCAGATTTGGATATGGATTTGGTGGAAGGAGAAGGAGGAGAGGGGGGTGTCATGATGGTGGTGGAATTGTGCATGGAATTGGTGAACAAAATAGTAGGTTTTGGGAATGCAAGAACTCGATGGTGGAATCATGCATGGAATTGGTGAAAAAAATAGCAGGTGTTTGGGAATGCAGGAACTATTTGAAGAAAGAAAGTGCCAATCTGGTGAGAAGGCTTGAATTATTGGCACCCATGTTTGAAGAATCAGGGAAATGAAGGACCCCCTGCCTAAGGAAAACAACCTGCAGGCCTTGCAATGTCTGTGCTCATTTCTCAAACAAGTTGTAGAGATCCTTATGTTTAGCCATGGGGGTAGCAAGTTGTTCATGGTATTTTGACTTCTCTGCCTTTAATTTTTGTTAATATTGAAATCCATATTTATAACTTCAAATTAAACTTACTCGGATTTCAACATCCCAAGGTTAATGTCTTCATTGTGAAGAGACATTAAACACTTGGTAATGAATCCTTAAAATACTACTTTTTATTTTCAAACACTTCACAATAAGGTTCTCTGGGTTATCATCATCCATTCTTTAAGAAACTATGATTATCATGTAGCTCTCTACACTTTGTGGTGGTTTAGAATGATGAATTACCAGTATCCAGTGGACATAATGAACATACATAAGATACACGCCAAATCTTGATTCTAAGCCCATTTGTTGTATTATGGAGAAAGGCACCATGTACCATCATACCAACCACCTGGACCTTAGCGCCACCCTCACCCAGTCTTCCACTACTACTGATATCAAAGATTGCCCATGTAATTACAAGATTTTTCAATGAAATTCTAGATTTACCTAATCCCATGACCTGGTCTACAAGTTATGTTTTCAGTACAAATGTTAAATGAATCACTCACATTGGAAATGAAATCATCCCTTGCATCAGAGCTTAAACAATATTCAAAGCACCAAAGGAAAATTATTGAGTCATGGGAAGCAACTATTGAGATGTATATTTAACCACTGAGACAAAGTTCTCATTAAAGTCCCAAGTACAACTGTAGAAAAAAACCTACTAGTCAAGTTAGTGGTCCTGCTCCAATGGACTTGGAAGGCCCCAATATTTAAATATCAACATTGGGAATGGATTTTGAAGGCTATGCAGAGCTAAGGAAAGATAAGTAAATGGTCTTGTGGAGATACCTATTCTAATAATGGTATTCCTAATCACCACATCTTGGAAGCGTTGACATGAATGCCATCTGTATTAGGACTATGACTAGGTGCAAGAACCTTGAGATGGTCTGCAACCTGCTTCTACCCCAACACATTTTCTGAATTTTATATGCATTTGTTGACTATTATGTACAATCAGGTTCATCATTCTTAGATTGTTGCATAATTCGAATCTTATTGCCTGAAAGAATCAAATTTTCCATAGTCTAAGTCCATTTAGACTGCCACACAACATTGTAATTTCACAAGCACATTGCATCACAGTTGGTTTTCTTTTATTACAAATTTAGAAGGCATCAAACTTATATTTCTCTCTTGGGTTGAGCTTTCAAAGGAAAAAGGGGCAGAGGAGGTACATACAGTTGGAACTGATTGCAATGGATGCAACAGAGAATAAAACACTTTATCATGAATTTATATATTTAATGCAAACTAGCTTAATTTTGTCTTAAACTTTCTCCTAAAGATTACTCTAGAAATAAGAGGGGAAAAAGGAAGGCCAAAATGAGGGATTAATGCAACAAATATTTAATGAAGATGAGAGTTGCTTCCTTTACATTTGTTTTCTTGATTTTGCAAGATTCTGCCCACCATTTCTCTCCACTACCATAAAATGTCCCTTCACTCTCTATTGTCAGTTCATCTACTTCCTTAAAACGAAGCCATTGCCTTCTATCTAATCCATTCCAAACCTTGGGATCTGCAGGGGAAATGATTGTTCCAGGCACCTAGAGAAGCCAAATTGCATAGGAAAAAAATATGAATTTGACACATATCAAAATTGAAATCCCATCTAAGTACGCTATACAAGAAAAGATCATACCTCCATAGTCAATGCGGATTTGCAAGGACCAAATAATTTTATGGCCTTCACATGATACCTCTTTCCATGGGCACTTGGAAAACTATAGTAGGCAATGAACAAGCCTTTCTCCATGCATTCTTAAATTCTTGAAACACACCACTCATCATAATTCACTAGTATTCTAGAACAAAGTGCTCCAGACTAACCATGATGCCCAAAGGAAAATATTTTACTACAGATCAAATTTATGAGGTCATCAACTATTTATGCAAGAAATTTGATGGGAACCCAATCGTTCATTTCAAAATTAGAAGTGTCTTCATTATTGAACTGACGTGTCAAATCAATGGTTTGAGCTAATGGGGTACAAGTTTATGTTTCAATTGATAATGGCCAGAGTCATCCTTGATTATTTTTGTGCACACATATTGAAAATGGGTAATGGCCAAAGTCATCCTTGATTATTTTTGTGCACACATATTGAAAATGGGTCACCCTCAATGTGGGTTTTCTTGCATTGACCACATAAAATCGCCAACAAAAACAACAATGCATTTAACAAACTACACTTCTCCATTCCCATTCATTATAGCACATGATTTCCTTGACAAATGAATCAAGAGCAAGAGAAACTATGGAGCTCCAGGTTATGTATGCCTTTAATGGCATCAAATAATTATCAATAAAATAAACTTTGGAGCCATAGGGCTTCTATACTCTATATAGAATTACATAATAATGATGGCATGTTAGGATGAAATAACTCCTGGACAAAGAAAAGGATGGGATGTATGGAACCAGATCCCACAAGAAAAATCTTGTTAGGCATAAAGTTATGATCAAGAACAATGACAGGCATAAAGTTATGATTAGGAACAATGAGTGGGAGTCTAGGATGAAAATCTCGACGGGCATAAATTTATGAAATCCAATGAGAAATGGAATGAAATATTTAAAATGAGAGATGAACATAGAGAAAAAATGGAAGAAGTCACTAATTCACTTAAAGAAGTGGTTATCTTCTTAAAAGGTCAAGGTGTCAGATAAAAAAAGAAGAAGATAGGAATAAAATGTAAAGAAATATACTTACGAGGAGTTACTTCCCACCATTATTTATGTAAGAGTAAAATCGTAAATGTGTAGACATCTCAATTTGTTCCAAAGCAAGACTATATGATTGGATTTTCCTATTAATCATTATTAGTTTAGCATTTACCAATGCAAGTTATAATGTTTTATGTTATTTTTTATAGAGCATAATTTCTAACTTGAGTGGCAAACATTAAGCTGCCCTGCAACACTTGTTTAAATCAATTGTTTTTACATTCAATATGTTTGCATATAATCAAAATTTAACTTCCTCTTCAGTGTTCCCTTCCCCTACTTCAACGGGAATGCTAGTTTTAGTGATTATCTCCTTATGATTGAAAAATCAAAGTTTCATTATAGTGAGTCGTGACTAGCCATCGTGTTAGTATCGTTGGTTTACTCCCATTGTTTCTCTAGTGAAACTTGGCAGCCAATTTCTACATTTCTAGGGAAGGGGGAAAGTTATTTTGGTTTTTAGAAGGCTATTTGGAGGTCTTTGCCATGGACAAAAGAAGAGCTTATGATAAATCATCACTTCGACAAGTGCTTGAAGGAGTCATGAGTTCAAGCCCCCCCTTGCAAATCTTTAATGTCTTCCCCAACTTCGACATTGGTTGGGGAATTCTCAGTCACCTCCACCTCTATCTCCACTGTTGTCACCATATGCGTCTTTGCCTCTGTCGCTTGAGCCTGGTTAGTATAATACTTACAGAGTTGGTATTCAAAAGGTTTTTCTTGATAGAAAAATATCTAGACATCATCTTCATGTAGAGAGAATTGCATCAACGCCTTTTGAAGCCTCAAGACGGTTGGCAAGCCCAACGCTTATGATCTTGTATGATACTAGTTCCTGACAACAACCAATGGTGGAGATTATGAATTCACTGCAAAGATTGAGGTTGAAAGAATCCTTTGTACCTTCATGGCTGCAAGTTCAACCCCAAATTGTCATTGGTGGTGGTGGGCATGGATCTCCTAGGGTTTTGAACCCGCGACATTGTGTCGTTCAAAGCCTCACTTGCACACCAAATCACTCAAAATTTTTTGAGAAGAATCTTCAGCGAAAATAAAAAAATTATCTCTATGTGATTTTCGCCGAAGATTCTTCTCAAAATTGATATGGATCACAAAAGCCTAAATTCTACACTCAAAAAATGTCGATGATGTGGGTGATTGGTTTGAAGAGCCTATTTAGAGGGTTGAATCTAGTAAAAATATTGATGTCAAAGATATGTGCAATGCTTACCAGAGAAAATCTCAATCAGGACTCTTCGTCATCAACAGAGTTGCCTAATGTCGGTTGGGTGAACAAGTTTATCAAGTGATGGATTCAAGGTTGTAGGTTTTTCTTCATTTGTAGGTATTTATCATTTGGTAAATTTGAAATTTTATTTTAATCATTTTTCATATTTGTATAAGTTGGGGATTTAAGTGGTTTTTACCCAGAGCTATGAGAACAACGTTGCATGACCAATTTTTCCATGGGGAGAGGAATTACTAAACCCGGGGATTGTACAAATGAAGATGTGTAGACCTATCATAAATTTACAAGTTGATGTCTATTGAGCTACAATGCAAAGTGACATTGAGTTTTTGTGATGGAAATGATGTCAACCCTCTTTATTTTTGCCTCGACAACAAGTTGCACACATATTTTGGAAAATGGTAGGTCGTTGGCTGCGCAGAGCCTACCTTCTATTAATTTTTTGGGATGTCACAAAGCCATTTTGTAATCTACTAATCTAGTTATATCCAAGGATTATAACAATCTTCCTTCAAGGTCTAAAAAGGATATTGAGAGCTAGTGAGGTTGAAAGAAATGTAGGTCTTAGATGTTAATGTATATGTGCACCTAATTTAGGATGCTAATGGTTTGGATGAGATTGAGGAGCTTTAGTCTCATGAAAAGTACAAGTGTATAAAAAACAGTTAAAATCCTTTGAGAATTTAGCTGAGAAAAACCCCTTTAACTTTTCTTAGAAGACACCTTCACAAGTGGCTAGAAAATGCCTTGAGATTACACAATTGTGGTCTTTGAACTCATAAAACATTTTCTCAGTGAGATGCTATGAAAAAAGATTGTGCCAATATAAAAAAATCAACAAAATCTAGTAGGAAATACTTATTGATAGTTGCAAAAGGAGGCACTAAAGTACTAAAAATTGTTGTTGGTAAAAAGCTACCGAAAGCCACTAATTTTATTGCCATGATCTTTCTCTTAATACTTAAATTATACGTTTCTCAAATGTATATGCATATAGATGCTCAAAATTATTGTTGTCATAGCTTAGAATTCTCACTTGGACATATATGATTGAAACTTAGATGTATTCTTAAGACATAAAAGGTAAAAACTCAGATGCATTTCTTAGATTTAAAGTGTAGTAATTTTCAATTTTCCACTAATATTTTTCTCTTCCCTAATTCTCTTATTTATGAAGTCATGGATTCATTGTATTGACTCTTTATCATTAGGATTTTGCTTTTATTTCTACAATCCAATCCAAGTTGGGCATATCAATAGACATTGATTGTATCTCATAGGTTCGAGGGGATAATGTAACGACCCTAGCCATTTTGCATATATATAAGTATCATCTTGTTAGGGATATGTGGATAAAGATATGTCTATGAAATTTGACATGAACTTAGATACAAAACTACTTTTTAAAGCTAGCAAATATAAGACATCTCCTTCATATGGTTAGGGGAGGAATGCCAAGGAAGGACTTATAAAAAGCTTATACCTTGGTTGAAAATTTCCTAATTGTTCAAGCATGGATTTCATTAACATTACAAATTGATGTGTTATCATAAGGACTACGCACAAACATTAAAAAGATAATTGAGGATGGAGATCATAAGGGTATTTCCATAAATTTTGGCACATGATGGAGAAGGTTTTGTCTGCATGCCCTGTCGATTTTAGAACAAACCCTGGAATGATGACAGATGGAGGCCAAGGAGGTAAGGAGGGGCCAAACGACATGCAATCAAGAGACCTACGAAACTGATCAAATAACCATGGAAGGGTAAATTATCTCCATTTTTTTATGGAGATAAGGGAAATGATCAAAGGTCAAGCCCTCTTTTCGAATAATTATATAATAACCATGGTTATTGTCGACAGATATCCATGGTTAATGTCCACAAATAGCTATGGAAGGGTAAATTATCTCCATTGTTTTACGGAGATAAGGGAAGCGATCAAAGGCCAAGCCCTCTTTTCAAATAATTATATAATAGTCTATTTTATTCATGTAGTTTTGTGTTTGGCATAGAGTAATGCATCTGTTGGGTGTGGCAACTAAAGTTAAACACTGTTCAAAGGCCCCAAAAAATAAATCCAACCTCAAAATCCTAACAAGACCAGGTCAAGGATGGAGGTTGAGTGTAAAGCAAGAAAAATGGTTCATAGGGCCTATGGGTCAATTCTAAGGTTGTCTAGGCCAATGGGGTCTCAAATAAGTTCCTTTAACACACCAAGATTTCAAAGATTCATTTCCTTCACAAAATTATTTAATTGAACCCTTACTGGTAGAAAAATTAACAACTAGTTGAATTAACATTCTGACATGCTTATATCTACTCCCTGTCTTTCTTGAACTATCAATAGTTTTCAGACGAAGGACATTATTTCTTCCAAAAAAAATAAAAAATCATAGATGAATGCCATTCTCATATGGGATCACCAATAATATCTGCAAGAGCATTGCCCATCCTTAAAATGATGAAAATAATTTTCATCCCTCAAAACAATCTCTCTCTTGGAAATCTTAGAGATAAATTTACAGTGGTGTGACAGTGAACACAAACACAAAGATTCTTCAAGAGTCTTAGAGTTGTTCAAGGCGATGTGCCGATGAGTCCAAAAGCAATGGCCAACTTCTCACAATGCTTCTAGATAATTTGCTGCTTTTTCTCCTCCTCCACATCGTGCAACACCAACTTAATATTCACCATTAGGTACACATGCTTGATATTCACGGTTCGGTACATATCCTTCTGCCTTCATCTTCCCAACCAATTTGTCCAGCTCTGGATAAATATCCTCTTTTTGTGGATGCATGTTATCTCTTACAAAAAATACGGGCATTTGGTTTTTGACTTGAATCTAGCTACATCTTGGTGACTTTTTTAAGCCCTTGTCTTTCATCATTGTTCTTATCTTTGCTGCTTCATACCACATGCCACTGGAAGCAAAAATATTTGATATGAAAACATACATTCCATGGTTCTCTGGTTGCAATTCCAGAGGGCCAGCTACTACATGCCTACCTATTTCCATATTTCCATGAATTCTACGCCCACCTAGTAATGCTCCCCACACTAGAGGATTAGTTTCAAGTGGCATTTGTGATAATGTATTCCACCTCATCCAGGTGCCCAACATGGCCAAGAAGGTGGACCATGCAACCAAAGTGCTCTACTCCAGTAATGACACCATACTCTGCACTTATCAAATTGAAATATTTACAACCTTTGTCCACTAGACCAGCATGGCTGCAAGCACAAAACACACCTATAAAGGTGACAAAATCGGGACATATTCCTGCTTGCATCATCTACCCAAACAATTTGAGAACCCCTATACCTCAACCATGCTGAGCACATCTGACAATTATGTCATTTCATGAAACCACATTTATTTCAAGCATTTTCTCAAAAACCTTCAGTGAATCCTCTACATCCCCACATTTTGCATACATGTCAACAAGGGCACTCCCCATGATAACACTTGATCCAAATCTAGGTATAAAGTGGGCATGGACCTCCTTACCTTGTTTTAGAGTTGCATGTTCGGCACACACAGCCAAAACACTGCCCAAAGTGAACTGGTCCTACTTTATCCTGATACATGTCAATATGTCCTGGTACATATTGGAAGAATTAAATTATTTTGGAGTAGAGTTGCTACACCTTTTCATCTGTGAAACCATGAAACCATTGGATCCGAGGAAGGCACAAAGCGAAGAGGAGCCAAGCTATAGATAGGGGAGGAAAGGAAAGAAACAGGGGAGTAAGAGGGGAAATCCTCTGCTTCCCATTTGAATTCTGGGATATTACTTGGCAATCTAGGGCAGTAAGAGTAGGTCATTTCTCATTCAATGATAATTGTTTGTAATACAAATTTCTTAACTTGATTAGCTTCTTGCTTACTCTTGATTATATTAATGTCCTCTATCATCAAACAAATATCAAATCATAAATAACAACGAGATGTAGGCTATTAGCGAAGGCCAAAAAACTCTCCAACTTGAGAGGAAAATCCACAAAATTCTTCTTCTTATAGAATCTTCAATTAATGAATTCCAAGACCTAGACCCTTGACCAACAACCCCTCCAAGACCAAGTCAAATCCTTTTCCAAGATGTGCCCTCTTTTCACAATGTCAACTTCGGTCAAACATGCTTTAAAATGGAAGCAAGTGCTCATTTAACCTTCCTTTCGGACCTGTAACTTCTTGACTGTAACTCGACCTTACTATAGAAACCCTAGGCCACTTGTGTGAGGGAGAATATGGAGAATTTGTCCTCTTTTCCTCTTCACTTGAAAATATACTTCTTCTTCAGTAACTCAGCCTACAATATCAACTCTTTGTCACCCAAATTCAGTCCTCTTAGAGTGACTGTAATTTTCAGTCTTCTTGTTGTAGTGAGATGCCCTAGACTTCGCACATGTGAAGGAATTTTTCCCTAAAACAGATCAGAAATATTTTCACTCTTCCTCCCTCCTTCTTTGTTGGATATTAGGCTCTTCCTTGTCTCTAGATCAAACTTCTATGTTGCTTTTATGTTTCCTCTTGAGAAAGGCTGGGTCCTTCTTTATGTAGGCATTGTTGGGCTTCAAAATAGGTTGACTTCACTAGCAAGCCAACTTGATGATTCATATAGGCCGACTTCACTTGGAGCTTGAATATTTGGTCTTGGAGGGGTTTCTTTGACAATCCTTTTGACTCAAATAAATTTCTTAAAATATGTAACATGCTCAAATGGGTCTTCAATACATGACAATGAATCAATTGACATTATGACTCAATGACCAATCTTAAGAGCTCATAATGGGAGAGCTTGATCTATATAAAAATAAAGTTCTTTGAGCATGAAACCCAGGTTTCAAGCATAACAAAAATAATTTTATTTTCCTTCTTTACATAAATTACATAAAATCATGATTACACATGTCATTATGAAGACTTAACCTATTTACATATTTCAATGGTATCTATACCTTTCAGCCTTTCTATGCATGGATTTCATATCTTCTATCATTGTTACTAGTAACTACTTTTTCCACCATTACTGCTCTAGAGTCAACTATAAAATGTAATGCTGCATATTGTTGGGATATCTGCTATTATTACTGAACTACTGTTGTTTTTATGTTGTTTAATATTGTTAGCACTCTATTATTTTTGGAGCTCATATTACCTTATAGTTCTAGATTTCTTTGCGAGTCTCATTCAATTTTTTATCGATCATATTTCACGTTAGGTTCATAAAAAAGAGCCTAAAAAATATTCAAGTTGCATAGTCTAAATGATTGTTTAATAGCTATCTTGCATGATCCTTTACTAATATGTCAGTTTGTTTTCCTTAGTGATTTTTGGTTTTTAAGTTGATTGACACGATAAAATACAAGAAGGCTAGATTGCATCCCATTGGAAGAAGCAAGATTTCAAGCTAAAAAGGAAAATATTGTTCAATTCCTTAAAGACAATGCTTCAAACTATGTGGATATTTGAAGGCTTACCATGGATTAAAAAAATAAATCAATGTATTGGATCCATTTGCCACTCATTGCATGAATTTATTGATTCAATATCTAGGTATATTAACCTAGTTAAATGAGGCAATTCATGGAAGACAAGCATTTACAAAATTTATTGTCAACCAGAGATTCACACTGAGCATCTACAACAAGCATGTGACAAAGGACTTGTTCAGGACATATTACACAACCACTGTAACATGAATTTAAAAAGGGCAGCTAAGGAGGAAAATTTGATATATGTTATGTCTAGCAAGTGAGGTAAATCCATTCTTGCCAAAAGTTGTAAAGAGCCGTGGAAGAAAACATTCTAAGCAAAAAAATTAAGGAAATTGGGAATAATTCATTGAGCATGTGCAAGGCAATCCTTTTGATACTGATCAAGTTGATGGCAAAACCTATTGGATGAATTCTTATATAAGAACATCAATTATGAAAAGGAAGTGATTGTGCCAATGGGGGGTCGATTCATTTCTGAGGTCAGCAGAGTGTTGAGCTGACCACTAGGGTTCCATTCTTGATGTTGTATGCCCCACCCACATTGCATGAGCTTAAAAGGAATGAGGCCATGTGAAAAGCCAAGGCAATTTTGGTGGAAGCAATTGCATGTGTATTCAAAATATGATTATAAATAGATATTAGAGTTAACTGATCACGAATATTATATCTGTATCATAATGAGTTATACAATACCTTAGTATAGTGTAAGGATAACCGATATCTTGACATGTTTTTCAATGGATCAATGTTCTTCGGAAGTTGATTGAACATCATGCCACCAAAGTGCAGTCAATGCAGACAAACAAAATTTCTTGCCAGTTGGTCAAATTTCAAATAGATACGACTTTCTTTTGAAACATCCTTGCGGGACTGAAACAAACAAGATCTAGAACTGCCTTTCAATGCCCCACTTAAAGGATCTTAATAGAAATCCTCCTTGATTATTTTTTCAGAGATTATATAACACGATATTTTGTGGAATAGACATTAGTTACAATGTTGAATTATAACACAAATTGTGTGTTCATATCTTCTATGCCTAGTTATATAAAGAACCCACTCTGACCAATACATTTTCAGATGGCGAAAAGGGCATACCAAGTTGTGATCTAAGATTCTATGAACTGATGAACAATTATGAGAGTATCTACATTGATTGTGGGCTGTATGAGGACAAATCAACATTGATATAGAAAGGATGTAATATTAAAGTTATATAGTGATGTGGAGACATTTTGTAGGGGCTGGGGAATAAAGTCAACTAATAGGGTTTAACAAGCAGGATGTTTTCTGACTGAAACATAAAATGCAAATGAGTGAGAAATTGATCCAAGTTTTTGGCATAAAAAGAAGGAAAAATAGTGGCATTGGTGATTAGTTTTGCTGTGATAATAACAATTACAGATTTATAAACATGTGCTTGCTTCTTGCTTTTTGTGCCGAGGTTTCCTTAGTTGTTGGTGCTTACAAACAGGTAAATTTCCTTAAGTTAAACAAGACATTCATGAGAAAAATAGTTTCAAAAATGAATAATGAACATAAAACATGTATAGTGCAGTAAAACATCAAAGAGACACATTAACACAATGTTTTGATGAAGGAGTTCACCCCTCCTGGGCTACATCTCCTTGGTCCAGCTTCCATGGATTGGGCCACTGTATTAGCTCAATGTGGCAAAAATGTTGTTTACAAAGCTCCATGTCTCCTGATACCTACACCAATGTGTTCAAAAGGTCCAAATTAGCCAAGAACACTTCTTTCTGATCTCAATTTGGTCAAAAATTGAGCAAGTTATGCTTCATTCAATTTTTCCTAGGAAACCTCGCTAAATCTGGAGAGACTCTAGTTAAGTCCACCAAAACTGATAGTTTCCGCCTAATTTGGCACACCACCAACTTAATCCAAATATTAAGAATGATTAATTAATATTTAAACTGATTTAATTTAACTAAAGCCGGTTTAGCGCTCTACTGGCTGGCCCTTGGACGTGTGGTTGAGGTCATATGGGGTGGGGGCTAGTGTATTTGTGGTGTAGGAGTATCCTCTCTGCGGACATAGACTCTCCCTCTAACCCAAGAGAGTGGGTCTAGCCACAAACAAGACAATCTAATGTAAATTTCCTTAGATTAGAATCGAAGAAGAGGGCCTACCTCTTATAACACTAATCCACTTGATGGTGATCTTGCTTCCTTGCTCTAGCTTCCTTTCATTCAAGCACATGAAACAAACATGCAAGAAACAACAAAAAACGTGATAGCATAAACTTGAATCCAATCTACTTAAAAGGTCAAGGAGTTCTAAGCTATCAAATGTAATATTACACTCGATATAGGAAATAAACCATTAGTTGTATTAAAATAAACTTCTAAGAGAAATACAACTGAAGCCTTGATGTTGGAGATCTCCTTTGCGGTATCCAAGTCCTGCTACACGCCTTTTCAACACTATTTTCCTCCCCTAGATTGAAATGAAATGGCCTCCAAACTCTAACTCTCTCTCCTCATGCTTTAGCTACCAAAGACTAGTCTTTTGTCATCTATGACTAATCTTCTTCTATCAAAAGCTAAAGATTTCAGAATTTTGCAGCTTCATTATGTCTTGTATTGTGTGTATT
Organism: Pinus tabuliformis; assembly: GCA_031772625.1. Taxonomy (NCBI): domain Eukaryota; kingdom Viridiplantae; phylum Streptophyta; class Pinopsida; order Pinales; family Pinaceae; genus Pinus; species Pinus tabuliformis. The sequence goes on from CM062804.1 coordinate 435,209,526, forward strand.
GTAACCAAAAAGGCTAAGAGGAAGTGGTTTATATAGGGAGAGGAGGATAAGAATGATATCCACTCAAGGGGGAAGAAGGTCTTATCTCCTTGGGAAGTTCCACTTTTAATGGGGAAAGAACCTTATATGGAGTTCTTAGCCCTTATCCAACCAAACGAACATCCAACACATCGCCGCTAGAAGTTTTTAAACATGAAACTCTGTTTCCTTTTATAAAAATTTTCTAGAAGTAGACCGACATGGGTATTAGGCTAATAGTACCACTGATCAACGCAGGTCAGAGTGTTAAACTCTGTAAATCGGCACGGGTGAGACATTGGGAAAGAGTGTTGATCTTAAAAACTGGGTTTTAAGAAGGATTCTCTGGAAATGTTCTGAAGGGAGTGGGGACTACTTTCTTCAAACTTCAAGGGATGCAAGAGCATAGGTTTCATAGTGAAAGTATAACACAGTAGTCACTACTAGGGTTCTCTGGGATTAGGAACAGGGAGTGATAGGAGAGTGACAAATTACTGTGTAACAGATGCCCCCTAAAGCATGAAGTCAGAACTAAGAGTGATGGCTGAAATTCTTTAAGACAGAGCGAGGACTTGGAATACCAACATCAGAAGAATTGCAACTCAAATATACTTGTACATATATGAGATCTGATAGTCATGCCTGATAAACATGAGAGGCATATAATAATACATGAATCCATGGTATAGGCACAACTATCCATCAAGAAAAGGATCATGTGCATGGATCCTTAGCATGGACGCAACCATTCGACTAAAGGGATCATATGAAATAGATCCATGGCATGGGTGCAACTATCCGCATAGAGAGGATCAAAATTAAAATACCCGTGGTATCGTTGCAGCCATTCGACTGAGCAGGATCAAAATGATACCCACAACATGGTTGCAGCCATCCATCTAAAGAATCATGTATATAATTATGAATGACTAATCACTCCTCACAACCTGGACTTTGTGATCTAAGCTCAAAGTACAAATTTTAGCATGTGAATAGACGTGTTGAAGTCAAACATGCTAGAAAATCACTTGGTTATCGGCCAAGGATGTGAACCGTCAACAAGTGCGAGAGAAACCACCCATAATGTCAATGGCTCTCAAGGTAATATCAGTACAATTCATGAAGTGTGAATAAGGAACTAAAGTTGAACACTCATGAAATCATTCGATCGAAGGCCTATGATGAGAACCTGTTGTCGAGTGCGAAGAACTTGCCATTAAGGCATGCAAGCTCTAAGGTACTGGAAGGGAGTTTCTAGATCAACTTCCTGGATGATGAACTGAAGTTGACAGGAAGCGATCCGTCGAAGGAAGGTCATAATGGATCCTTCATCATCGACATGAAACAAGAAACACAATGAATGAGAGTAATCCAAGAATGTGACAAATGATCAGACAATGTACAGGCAAGAATACTTCTCTTGAACATGTGTATGACACGACTCCAAAGTTTGGCATCATTTTACATCATAGGATCAAAGGTGATGGTGACGTGGTATAGATCAGATGAGAGGTTTAAAATGGATAACCCAAAACCCAGGGAGGCAAGTGACAGAGTGAGGATGTCCCAAAACTCGACATGAACGACAAATGAGTGTCAATGTTCAAGAGCGACATGCTACCTCAAGTGAAGAATATAAATGATGAATACTTCCAATTTTCCCCCATCATTTCTGGCGAGTACCCTAGTTATTTTTACACAATCTTGATGAGGATAGCATATGCTTGTAATATAAGTCCATCCTTTGGATGGATCCATCCTAGTAAGTTTTACGAGCCCTAGGAAGGAGTAGCTCAGTCTCTTCTCAGTCTCGTCATAATGACAAGTCCTATGTCGTTTAATATTTTAACGAGTCTGACAAAGGTGAAACTCGACATCTTTTTCATTTTTATAGAGTTTGAAAAAGGCACAGAAAAGAAAACTCCAATGGTCCCTTTTTGTAAAGTTGTCTCTCGAACCCAAAAAGGTAGAAAACAATATTCAAGAGGACCTCCTAGTCATGTTTGACTAAGGTATACCTTTTTTGTAAATAGTTTATCCCAGTCCGAAAAAGGGGTAAACGTATATTGGGTAAACGACGTTTCAAAACCATTTGTGAGGTAAAAATGACAAGAAATCGAAAATATTTTCGTGTTTTGAGAGTTAGAAAAGGGCTTAAAGCAGACTCCCCGTTTTTTTCTACTTTAACGAGTCTAAAAGGGAAAAAATACTTGGAAATCTTTTCAAATTTTTACGAGTCAAAAAAGAGCTTAAAGGTGACTCGTCCTAGAGGAACGACTAGTATAAAGGGTAGCAACAGGTTCTGGTTAAGGGGGAATTGCTCAAAACACTGAAAGGTCAAGAGGATGGCTAGTAAAACTACTCATCACTGCGGTTTCTCAGGAAAGGAAAGCACAACCAAGTGAAATCATATGATCAACCAAAGAGATGGTGGTGATGGGATGAAACAACCAAGGCTCATCTAACAGAAATTAGCTAATAAAAACAGAAATCACGAGATGTAAATTATACATGGGTTCATTTTTACACAAGCTTGAACCATGGGGAACTCTGCTTGAATTCAGTTTCATGTTTACATAAGCTTGAAACGAAAAACTATGCTTGAGTTTGGTTTCATTTTTACACAAGCTTGAAACAAAGACAAACTATGCTTGAGTTAAGTTTGCATGCCCCCAGCATAATGACTCAATTCGAGGTACATTCCCCCAAGCTTCATTTCATTCAACTAGGTGGATGGAATGAATGTTCACTTTCGAGATCCAAGAAAGAACCGACTGAGATTTTACGAGATCTTTAACAAACACTCGATTTGGAAAAGGGATTTTTTTCATTTTTTAACGAGGTTGACACAGTAACAGAACTACCCTCGAGCATCTGTTTTATTTTTTAACGAGGTAGATACAGGAAGAAAATATCCTAGGGCATATGTTTCATTTTTTAATGAGGTTTATACAGGAAGAAACTGTCCTTGGACCCCTTGTTTCATTTTTTAAGGAGCTTGACACAAGTCAAGGAACTTTGTTCCGACCCTTTGTTTCATTTTTTAACGAGATTGACACAAGACAGGGAAGTCTGCTCAAACCCTGTTCATGGACTATACGAGAACATGGCTCCCAAGAGGTCCTCACTAGACGAGAGAACTATGCTCTGCATGTCAACTGGTACCAATGACAGATCGGGTTCCAATGCCCCCAATATATCATGCACTATACAATCTGTGCGATCATCAGCAGAAGTGGAGACATAATGGGTAGCTACTTAATTGACCTGTGGAGGGGAGGGTACTGCTTGCAAACAAGAACCAATAGGGGACGATGGTTGCATAGGAGGCACCTGGTGACCAATGAACGACAATTGATCGATGGTCACTATTCTCCCTTCATGTGGAAAACAAACCACATAGAAAAGCGAAGAAACAAGAGCTCCCATGACATAAACATAGTCGCGTCCAAGGAGAAGATTTAAATCTAAGGGACCTTGGACTTCCATCACATATATATAGACGGTCTTTCCTCCCAAAGTAATAGTGAACTTTGGAAGGATCCCTAAGGGTTGTCTGGTTCCTCCGTTGAAAGTCAACAGATTCTGAGTCACAGGCACAAGCTGTGGGGAACCCAAATCTTGCCAAGTTGTAGAAGACATGATGCTAACAGATGCACCTTAATCAAATATAGTGCCATGTACTACCATATTATAGACTTGTACTATGATCTGGAAAGGCACATAAGATGGGAGGCGGAAAGCAATCAATTGACTCCAATCAAAAGAAACGACATAACTACTTGGTGGGGGAATCATATGATTGCTCCCAGACCCCGCAGGAGAAGGAAAATGACTCTTCTAAACAACTGGGATGGGAGAGTCACTCTTCAATTCATGAGAATTTGAGGATACAAGAAGAACATGAGCAGTATGATCATCACTACTCTTTGGGAATAGAGTGAACAACTAAAGGTGGAGCCAAGTCGACACTCTTTTCGACTAATGGTTGGTCGGGAACAGACACAAGAGAGCCATGCTTAGGAAGATCAGGATGGACAAGATATGAATCCAAGTCAATCTCTTTAACAACTAGGAGAGGGTCAGAAGAAAGCCTATGATAACCAACAGGGAGTTAGGATTGAGGAGCTATAAGGTTTTCCAAAATTTTGGAATCTTTATCCATAAGAGGAAAAAGGTGAATAAGATGCTTCCATTCACATAACCTACAGGGGAATCTATTTTTCCCCTTATTCTGACCATCATTAGCTGAAGGCATAGCATTGACATGATCTCTAGAGGTCGATGGGGATGGTTGATTCAGGTCTTCAGACCATACCTCTAAGACTCTATGAATGTTAGGACAGTCTCGAAGGAGATGGTCAGCCTTACACAACTTGCAAGGGAATCTGACCATCTATGGAGGATCGAAAGGCTTGCCTATGGGAAGTGCATTTGGAGTAACAACCGCACGGTTGGCCTCTCACTTATCTGACTGCTTCTTCTTCATCGTCTTCTTCTTCTTCTTCTTCTTCTTAGCATACTCGTTAGTGGATTTCAAAGTTTCACGGCGAAGTAGAAGAAGAGGGTGAAGAAATAGGGGATACGGTGAGAGGTCAACCTTAGAATCAACATGATGTGGTTCAAATGAAGGAGATTGCTGGGCATGAGTTGGGACAGTGGAGACCACCGAGGTCGAAAATAACTAGATAGGTAAACCAATGGTTAATCCAGGGAGGGATAACGTTGCCATATAAGGAGCACCAACGTTTCCAAAAGAAGGAAAAGGACCGGGATTCCCATCTGAGGGGAATCCTTAACTGGTAGACTCTGGAAATGTTGCCATTGGAATCGACCCTAAAGAATCACTAAGGAAGATAACTTTAACCAGGAATATTTCCTAGGAAGTTAATTTTAAGGCACTGAAACAAAAATTTTCCTTTTCATATTTTAAGAGTCGAGAAAAGAGAGAAAAGGTGACTTTAGTCGCTTTCAGAGTTAACGAGCTCGAAAGGACAAGTGCTCGATGATATTTTAAATTTAAAGATCCAAAAAGACCAAAATGACTGCTTAGGATAATCTAGGCAAAATGGATTTCCAGGTAACCATGAACTGCAGAATACCTCCCGACGAACCGAAAATTACGAGCATGCAATCTCCCTGAATGCTGTGTTCGGTGTATCACGTTTACAAGGCGACATAATTGGGTTCCAACAGATAAAGGATTGCAACCTATAGGGGTATCCATTTATATACGCGACAGTACGAGGAGAACAAGTTTGTACTAGCGTTGTCTAATGCCAAAGTGAATGACAACTGCTAGGTTTAAAGATGCCAGAACACGTCTCTAGCCTAGACCTATAAATATGAGCTTTAAGTTACAATGATTCCTTAGGTTAATTCAATAAATTTTAACGGTTGATATTGATTTAGGTTTCAATTCCAAGGCCCTACCACTATCATTTGAAAACTTCTATATGCAACCATATGAGAAAATAAATCTTTGTTTTCGATGAAAATTTACATTAATTGAGGGATAGAGAACACACAATCAATGCAACAACCAAAGAATGAAATCTTATACTAATACATGTCCGAAATGCACTTAATCTTCCCTTAACAACAAAAAAAGTTTCAATTCATTTCCCATGCCTATGATGATGCAATTCTAGCTTCTCAATAATGCTACTAATGCAATATTTTCGCTTAAGTAAACTAGAATGATGTTCTTCTTTTCATAAAATGCAAAATAAATCTTTCACATAGAGCATTTTTAATTAAAATTTCACAATTCCGAACAAATAAGCATCAATCAAATCCAAAGCATGATAAATGAAACTAAAAGAATCTTCTTCCCTGAATCGAACAAACCAAACACACAAATGCTTCAATCGAAAAACCAAACAATGTAATCTATGCTCGGAAAGAGAAAAGGGATGCTTGAAAAAAGAGAGAAAACAAGACTCTTTCACTCATTCGATTGAAACTGAAGCAATGAAGAGGCTAGGACTGAAAGACGGGCTAAACAAAGCAGTAAATCAGAAACTTGAAACAATGAGTGAGTTAACAAATGAATGGAAATTGACCTAGATGTCCTAGGGTCATAGAAACCATCCAAAAAACTCAAAAAATCAAGAAATGAAACTTCAAGCCAATCAATCAATCAAACCCAACAAACAAAGAATCCTAGTCACTTCTGGGCAGAAGAAGAGAGTTTGAGGGTCAAGACACACTGGCACTAGAATGGGAAAAAAACTCTAATTTTTTCTTAACTCAGACACCGGCACGACTTTTGGGCTGAAAGTAGCGCTGATCGGCACGATCAGTGCGACTGTTAGGCTAAAACTAGTGCTGATAGGCTTGATCAGCATGACTGGTTGGCCAAAAATAGCGCTGATTGAGGGATTCAAAGAAAAAATAAAACATAACTTCACACAGGTCTAGACTTAACACATCAGAGGGTTGGCTAGTGTCTGTATGCCTTCAAACAGTTCAATACATATCTAGAAGACCATAAATAAACGAACTAGGCACATAAGTAGAAAAACAAAGTGATGAAAAGGAGATGTATTTCCCCAATAGAGTCACAAATTTGTGGTGTAGGAGTATCCTCTCTATGGACAGAGATGATCCCTCTAGCCCAAGAGAGTGGGTCTAGCCAAAAACAAGACAATATAATTCAAGTTTCCTTAGATTAGAATCAAATAAGAGGGCCTACCTCTTGAAACGCTAATCCACTTGATGGTGATCTTGCTTCCTTCCTCCAGCTTCCTTTCGTTCCTTTCGATCAAGTACCTGAAACAAACATGCAAGAAACAACGACAAACGTGATAGCATAAAATCGAATCCAATCTACTTAAAAGGTTAAGGAGTTCTAAGCTATAAAATGTAATATTACACCCGATATAGGAAATAAACCATTAGTTGTATTAAAATAAACTTCAAAGAGAAATACAACTGAAGCCTTGACGTTGGAGATCTCCTTTGCGGTATCAAAGTCCTGCTACACGCCTTTTCAACACTCTTTTCCTCCCCTAGCTTGACATGAAATGGCCTCCAAGCTCTAACTCTCTCTCCTCATGCTTTCACTACCAAAGACTAGTCTTTTTTCATCTAAGACTAATCTTCTTCTATCAAAAGCTAAAGATTTCAGAATTTTGCAGCTTCATTATGTCTTGTATTGTATGTATTGTAACCAAAAAGGGTAAGAGGAAGTGGTTTATACAAGGAGAGGAGGATAATAATGAGATCCACTTAAGGGGGAAGAAGGTCTTATCTCCTTGGGAAGGTCCACTTTTAATAGGGAAATAACCTTATACGGATTTCTCGGCCCTTATCCAACCAAATGAATATCCAACACATCGCCACTAGAAGTTTCTAGACGTGAAACTCCGTTCCTTTTATAAAACTTTCCAAAAGTAAATCGACGCATGTATTGGGCTAATAGTAGCACTGATTGGCGTGGCTCACAGTGTTAAACTGTTCAAATCGGCATGGGTGAGACACTAGGAAAGAGCGCTGATGTTAAAAACTGCGTTTTAAGAAGGATTCTCTGGAAATGTTCTCAAGGGAGTGGGGACTACTTTCTTCAAACTTCAAGGGATGCAAGAGCATATGTTTCATAGTGAAAGTATTACATAGTAGTCACTATTAGGGTTCTCCGGGATTAGGAACAGGGAGTGACAAGAGAGTGAAAAATTACTGTGTAACAGCTGGCTCGCAGGGCTGGTTCCCACCACCCTATAGTCGGCAAATTCATATGCACTTTAAATAAAATAATGTGTGCATTGCTTTCAAGTTTCATGATGGTGGTTCAATGGAAAAGGCTTGGTAGTTGGGCGGGGGAGGTTGTGGGTTCCATTCCCCCACCCTCTGTCCCTCATATAATTTTTCCAACGGAATTTGGATTATACCTTATAAAATGTGCCACTTATAAATATTTGATGACTCAATGACCTTTGAACCTTGATTATATGCAGAATTAGGACTTTGGATTAAATATAAATGTGGATTTAATAATTGATATTTAATATTTAAATATATATATATATATAAATTCGAATTCCACCTTGGAGCCAACTAGGCAATTTCCATTTCACACAATCACACTGGGAATCCGAAGGTGACAATTGTCACAATCCCATTGGGCGAAAACTAAAGAATATTCCCCTTGCTGATTGGATTGCTGACTGGACTGCCATGTCATCATTCTGTCCCATTCTACAATTTTTTTAGCTTTTTAGGAAAACGAACAATAGGCCTTTTCTCCTTCATCCGGACTCCGTTTCTAGTGAAACGAATTGTGTTGCGATCGTCTTGACGAGACAAATGCAGCCATACATTTTTCAAGCCAATATGAGAACTTTAATTTTTTGCTAAATACTGAGCACCTGATCATTCCTCCTCACTAGAAGCCTTTTGGACCCCAAAAGATACTATTATTTGACAAGTAGATGAGGGTACAACCCCCTCACCTTTCCAAGTTTGATCCAATTGGATTTTGAAAATTTGTTTCCTTGAGCTCTTCTCTAAGGAAATCAACATTCACTTGCCTTAAGGACCCCATTCTTATGTCACAGATGGCATCTTGTTGAAATTGATTCATAAATTCGATAGGAATGCATTCAAAATGTGAAATCTGAACATTCTCTCCTTTTTCAACAACTTTAAGCCTCTTTTTGCAAAACTGACACTAGCTTGCACCGTCGACTTGAAAATTGTGATTGACATAATACCTGTACTTGTCTTCACCCTTTTCAAGTTGATCTTGCACTGTTTGTTGCACCATTTTCAGTCGTTTGTAGAAAATCATGGTTTTGTTCATGTCGCCATCAAAAGAAACATCCTTCTTACCATGACGACATAAAAAAATATAATGCAAATGGATGAAAATTTTCACTACTTGGTTTTCTTGACTCAAGCCTAATTGTACATCTTGAAAGTATGAAATTTTCTGAACATAACTTTCATGTAGAACATAATGACAATTGAATACAATAGTTACATAACAAATAGGCCTAAAAGTCATAACAATGAACTCGCTGCTTATACCTCTTTTGTACCTTAGAACCAAGTGAAAATTTTGACAAGTATCCATCCAATGAAAGTGCATGGATTGCTGCAACTTAATATTTACACCATGGAAATCTTTTGAATGAATAAGATGGTGAATTTGCTTGCAAAAACCTGAAAATCAAATGAATCTTTCAAGTTTGAAATAACATAAATAAGAATTGAACTGATCTTTTGGTTTGAATCAATACACACCTCTTGTTGTTTGCCTCCCCACTGGAAGACTTTGCACACACATGACAATGCATGCTAAGGAGCTTCGAAAGAATAAATGTCAACAACAACTCTCCTCCAACATTGGGCTACTCCCAACAAACCTCTTATCAAAATGTCGATCTTGAGTGTTGACCAATCAACAATGGCATCCAACTTGGAGAGGCTTGTCTTCAACTTACATCCTCTAATATTATGGCCCAAATGCATCAAATAAGTGAAACCCAACTTGTACTTTGATATCTTCAAAACATCAAACAATTTTCCTTCATAGATGACATGCGCATAAGAAAACTTTCTAAACATGTGTATGTCACCTAAGTGGACAATTTCTTCAAGAAAGGACTCTTTTTTGCCACAATTCAAATACATGTATGTAATGGAAGTGCTACAAAGGACATACAACATTAAAAGCCATACAAACCATTCTTGTTTGGTGTTATGTATATTATTGCATTGACCTCTTTTTACAACTTTTCTTTGGTGAAATCTACTCCTTTTGTCCTCTTTCTTGAAATAATTACCATTCCTCTTTGGCACCATAAGCATCAGTGCACAACATGGCATAAGGGATGATTGAATGAGCCCATTGTTCAACAAACTTTTGTATTGAATTGGTGTCTTTACACTTTGCAATTTTGTCAATCCTTGCATGCTAACCTCACAAAGAGAAACCTCTTGCTGCAAATATATGTCATGTGAAGTTTCTCTCTCCTTGAAGGATGATTCTTTCACAACCTGAAATACTTCATCACTCTGATGAACTGAACCAACCAAATTAGAATTGAAACTTTCATTACATGAAACAACATTTTCATAAACAATATTATCATTTGGCTTGAACATGAGAAGTACTAAACTTTTACTTGAATTCACTAGTCTTTTGCCTCCCTTGCATTAACCAAAGAAATGTTCATCTTTTTGCGATGAGCTCTCACTATGTACTCCACACCATCCTTGAACAAGTGATACTTATTTTCATGGCAGTAAAAGACTGCTTTCCGGCCATACAAATATGGACTACCCAACACCACACCTGAAATATCAAGCGGTACCACATCTAACTCTACTTTGTCAACAAAATTTGTAGTGATTGTAAACTTAAACAAACATTTTCTTGTAACCTATAAACTTGTGTCTCTTGTTATCCATTCCAAAGGGTATGGTTTATGGTGAGGTATAGTTTCATAATTCAATTTTTTGACTAAGTCTTTAGAGATTATATTGGCTTGGGACCCACTATCAAAGAGTGTGTCAATATTAGTGTGTTTAGATATGACCCTAACATGAAATAACTCAATTCGTCTCTTTTCATCTTATGAACTAGTGCTTGCAATATCTTGTTTTCATTTGATTCCCATGACAATGATTTTGTTTTCATCACATGATTCAGAACCTAAATCTTCTTGAGTGATAGCAGTGGTTTTTCGTTTCCATTTATTGTTGAACTTATTTGGTCTCATTTCTGGATGCAATTTCCAGCAATTATCCTCATTATGTCCCTCTTTTGAACAATATTTAAAGATAACTTTCTCCCCTTCTTTCTTCACACTTGCATTCTTATTTCCCTTCCATTTTCCTCCTTTCTCTTTCTCCTTACCCTTAGGTGGATTTTTATTACTATCCTCTTCATAAGTGTTCTTTCCTCTAGATTCAAGATGTGTGGCTTGCACACATACTTCATCCAAATTGTTTGGATTAAACATAGGAATAGTATGTTTCAAATAGGAATGCAAACCCCCAATATATTTCAGAAGTGTATCTTGAGAATCCAAATTCAATCCTAATAACAAAGCCCTTTTTCTAAACTCCTGTGTATAATATTGGACTGTTTGGTCTTTAAGCTGCCTAAAATTCTGCCAACTCATAATGGATTTTTGCATATAGGCTAAAGGATAAAATTGTCTTTTAATTGCAGAAATGAATTCAACCCAAAAGATGGATATCTTACCATGGATTCTCATTTCTTCTTAAGTATTTACTTCACACCAAACTGGTGCAACTCCTTCTGGCCTCAGTGAAGCTTACTGGATCTTTATGTTGTCTTCTTGAAGGTTCTGAATTATGCAGTATACCTCCAACTGATGATCCAATTATCCAACTTTTTGCATTCACCTCTCCATTATACATGGGAATTTCAAATTTTATGTCCACTTTCAGTAATGGAGTTTTTCCTTTTGGGGTTTTGGAATGAGTATGGGTAGTTGCGTTGGTGGTAGTGGAAGATGATGCTGTGTGAGATGATGAAGATGATGAGGAAGATGATGAGGATGGTGGAGATGGAGGTGGATTTCCACCATTCCCTTTGGAATCATTCTTCTCATCTTTTTTGTCCTCTAAGCTTCCTTCTCCATGTGGAGGTTTAGAACTCTCTCCAACCATTATAGTGTTCCTCTCTTCATAGAGGACTTTAACCATCTCAGTCAAAGTATAGAAATATTTCTTGAATTCTTCCTCTTCTGAAGAGGTACCTTCAGGCTCTCTTTCTCCAGACATAATGGCTATGGATTCAGGCTCAGAAATTTGTACTGATTGTACCTCTTCAATCTCAATTGAAGGAAAAACTTGAGGAGCTTCAAGTGCAGCTAGAATTGGAACTTTGGGTGGTGGATATTGTGGCCTTGTGGCTCTCCTTCTTCTAGGAATTACCTCAGGAGTTGCAACCAATAGCTTCCCTTCTCCTCTCTGCAACTTTAACCTTGTAAGCATCACAATTTTGCAACCATTAAAACCCTAATTGCATAGACTCAAGCGATCAAGCAATTCAACCTTGAGCTCTAATACCAACTTGATATGTTTTTGTATGATTAGTTTTGTCGTGCTAATAATAATTGCAGATTTATAAACATGTGCTTGCTTCTTTCTTTTTGTGCTGAGGTTTCCTTAGTTTTTGGTGCTTACAAATAGGTAAATTTTCTTAAATTAAACAAGACATTCATGAGAAAAAATAGATTCAAAAATGAATAATGAACAGAAAACATGTACAATTTAGCAAACCATCAAAGAGACACATTAACACACTATTTTGATGAAGGAGTTCACCCCTCCTGGGCTACATCTCCTTGGTCCAGCTTCCATGGCTTGGGCCTCTGTATTAGCTAAATGTGGAAAAAATGTTGTTTACAAATCTCTATGGCTCCTAATACCTACACCAATGTGTTAAGAAGATCCAAATTAGCCAAGAACACTTCTTTTTGATCTCAATTTGGTCAAAAATTGAGCAAGTTATGCTTCATTCAATTTTTCCTAGGAAACCTCCGCTAAATCTGGAGAGACTCTAGTTAAGTCTGCCAAAACTGGAAATTTCCGCCTAATTTGGCATGCCGCCAACTTAATCCAAATATTAAGCATTCTTAATTAATATTTAAACAGATTTAGTTTAAGTAAAGTGGGATTAGCGCTAAGTGCTCCACTGGCTGAACCTTGGATGTGTGGTTGAGGTCATATGGGGTGGGGGATGACTCGTAGGGCTGGCTCCCACCACCCCGCCGTCGCCAAATCCGTATGCACTTTAAATAAAATAACATGTGCATCGTTTTCAAGTTCTGCACTGGTGGTTCAATAGCAAAGGCTTGGTACTTGGGCGGGGGAGGTCATGGGTTCCATTCCCCCTCCCTTTGTCCCTCATATAATTTTGCCTTTGAACTTTGGATTATACCTTATAAAATGCACCACTTATAAATATTTGATGACTTGATGACCTTTGAACCTTTGATTATATGTGGAATTAGGACTTTGGATTAAATTTAAATGTGGATTTAATAATTGATATATATATATATATATATATATATATATATATACATATACATATACATATACATATACATATACATATACATATACATATACATATAGAGTTAAAAAAACTATCTAATATAAATAATAACTATTTATAATATATAATAATATTTAAATAAAAATAATTTCGAATTCCACCTTGGAGCCAACTAGGCAATTTCCATTTCAGACAACTACACTAGCAAATCTGGAGGTGACACTTGTCACAACCCCATTGGGCGAAAACTGAAAAATATTCCCCTTGTTTTATATATATATATATATATCTATATATAGTTAAAAAAATATATAATATAAATAATAACTATATATAATATATAATAATATTCAAATAAAAATAATTTCAAATTCCACCATGGAGCCAACTAGGCAATTTCCGTTTCAGACAACCACACTAGCAAATTCGGAGGTGACACTTGTTACAACCCCATTGGGCGAAAACTGAAGAAGATGTTGGGCGTTGAGCCTGATTATCTTCTGTATTCAAAGGTTTCAGCCAGATGTATACCCCAGGAAGACTGTACACACCTCCATGCGGGGGGTGGGGGGGGGGGGGGGGGTAAATCCCCACCAGCTGGGGGGTCCGGGGGCAGCGCCCCCGAAGCTAAAATTAGATGTAAATTACCTTGTAAAGTCTAGTAATTTCTAGTCAATCTGGGCCGTTCATTAGGCGGATGATTTGATGATAGAAGTTATGTTTAATTTAGGGTTTTTTGCCCTAGAAGGCAATCCCTCACTATATATGAGGGAATTGTATTGCATCTATGTATATCTGTATTCTGAGTGAGGAAGAGAGAGTAGATTGAGAGCGAAGAGGGTGTTATAGCGGATCTACTGTAGGTTGTATCTCTTCAGTTTGCTGGATAATATAATAAAGGAAGGACTAGCTGTTTCTCTGTGGATGTAGCCCAAACTGGGTGAACCACATATATCTGTGTCTCTCTTGTTTTATGCGTTTTCCGTGTTTATATTTATGCTATATTTTATGTGTTCCATTGCTTTGTAATATATAATTTTCTAACAACTGGTATCAGAGCCGAAGGTCTATTTGGCTGATAAACTCACAGGAGAGAACGGTTCCTGGTTCGAGTGGGAGCAATGGCAGAAGATGGTAGGTTTAGGGTCGAAAAATTCAACGGCCAAAACTACCAGCTGTGGAAGATGCAGATGGAAGATTATCTGTATCGGAGAGATCTGTACTTACCATTGAGCAGAAAGACAAAGAAGTCGACAAGTATGACAAACACAGAATGGGATATTCTTGATAGAAAGGCACTTTGAATAATACGGCTGTGCCTAGCGGCGTCGGTAGCGTTTAATATTTCAAAGGAAATGACAACACAGGGTTTAATGTCGGCATTGGCCAAACTATATGAAAAACCCTCGGTGTCAAATAAGGTATTTCTTATGAAGCGTTTATTTAATATGAAGATGTCAAAAGGTGGATCATTGCAGAGCATTTAAATGATTTTAATAGAGTTACAAGTCAGTTAAATTCTATAGGGGTAAATTTTGATGATGAAGTTAGGGCTCTGTTATTTTTGTGCTCATTGCCAGAAGGTTGGAATGGCTTAGTTATGGCCATTAGTAACTCTGTCTCTGGATCTAGTACTTTAAAGTTTGATGATGTTGTTGGTTCAATCCTTAGCGAGGAAATGCGACAGAAAAGCTTTGGTGAGACATCAGGTAATGCTTTGACTGTAGAGACTAGGGGAAGAAAAATGGAAAGAGGAAAGAGCCCAAGATATCGCAGTAAGTCAAGAAAAGGCAGATCCAAGTCCAAATTAGGGATGGTGTGCTAGAAATGTGGGAAGAAAGGACACCTGAAGAACGACTGCAAGTCTCGGAAGGGAAAAGAAGGAGATGTGCAGCAAGAAACTAATCATGAAGCGAATGTAACAGGTGATGTGCTGCAAGATGCTTTGATTCTTTCATTAGAAAACATTATTGATTCCTGGGTGGTAGATTCAGGGGCCTCATTCCATGCCACACTTGATAAGAAACATTTTCATGATTATGTTCAAGGAGATTTTGGACAAGTATGATTGGATGATGATAAACCGTGTAAAATCGTTGGAATGGGTATAATTTTGATAAAACAACAAAATGGAAATCATTGGCTATTGAAGAAGGTAAGGCATGTTCCAGATCCGAAGAAAAATCTGATTTCAACAGGGCAGTTGGGAGGTGAAGGTTGCGTAACTACTTTCACAGATAAAACTTGGAAGGTCACTAAAGGATCCCTAGTAATAGCGAAAGGAGAAAAGGTTGGTACATTGTATTTATGCAATGGTATTTCTAATTCTGTTAATGCTTTAACCTCAACAGGAGAAGATACAACATTGTGGCATCATAGGCTCGGGCACATGAGTGAGAAGGGGATGCAGATTCTTCACTCAAGAAATTTGTTGGCAGGTTTGAAGCATGTTGATTTAAAATTCTGTGAGAATTGCATTTGTCAAAAACAGAAGAGAGTCAGATTCCTTAGAGTTGGGAAAGAAAAGAAGAGCGAAAAATTAGAGCTTGTGTGTACAGATGTATGGGACCTGCTCAGGTATCATCTCTTGGTGGCTCTCGTTATTATGTTACTTTTATTGATGATGCAACCAGAAAAACCTGGATTTATTGTATTCTAAATAAATCTGATGTATTTGATACTTTCAAGAAATGGAAAGCTTTGGTTGAAAATGAGACAGGGAAAAGGTTGAAGTGTCTCAGATTAGATAATGGAGGTGAATATTGCAGCAAAGAGTTTGATAGGTACTATTCAGAGAATGGAATTCACAGAGAGAAGACAGTTCCAGGAACACCACAAGAAAATGGTGTGTCAGAAAGGATGAACGAGACAATCATGGAGTGTGCAAGGTGCATGAGATTGCATGCAGGATTGCCTTTACAATTTTGGGTAGATGCTGTAGATACTGCTGTTTATGTAATAAACAGAGGGCCTTCAAGTTCCTTGGATGGTGGTATTCCAGAGGAGGCATGGATAGGTAAAAAGGTAAACTACTCATTTTTAAATATTTTTGGTAGTGAAGCTTTTGTCCACATTAACAAAGAAAATAGAACAAAGCTTGAGGCAAAATCAAAGAAATGTACCTTTATTGGATATGGTGTTAATGATTTTGGTTATCGCTTATATGATTATGAAAATCACAAAATCAGTAGGAGTAGAGATGTAATATTCAATGAAAAGGTCTTGTATAAGAATTAATTGTAGGAAAAGAAACAAGAAAAAGAAAACAGAGAATACACAGTGCTTGATAATATCACAGGAAAATGATGGTGCCTGAAAATCATAATGATCAACAACCAGAAAAACAACCACAACAGAAACAAGAACTTCAAACACCTGAAAGCGGTGTTAGAAGATCTACTAGGATAAGTAGACCCCCTGAACGGTACTCTCCATTATATTATGTATTGTCGATTGATTCTAGTGAACCAAAATGTTATGAAGAAGAAGTGCAGGTAGAAACCAGGAAGAAGTGGGAGCAAGCCATGAAAGAAGAGATGGACTCCTTAGCACATAACCATACTTGGGACTTAGTCAGGTTGCCTGCAGGTAAAACAACATTGCAGAATAAATGGGTTTAGAGGCTGAAGGAAGAAGATGGAGGAAAACAAAGGTACAAAGCTAGACTTGTGGTGAAGGGGTTTTCACAAAAGAAAGGTATTGATTTTGATGAAATATTTTCTCCTGTTGTTAAAATGACTTCAATTAGAACTATTTTAAGTCTAGTAGCAGTTGAAGATTTGCATCTTGAGCAGTTAGATGTAAATACAACCTTTCTCCATGGGGATTTGGAGGAAGAGATATATATGCAACAACCACAAGGATATGAGGTAAAAGGGAAGGAGAAACTAGTGTGCAGGTTGAAGAAGAGCTTGTATGGCTTAAAACAGGCTCCAAGGCAGTGGTATCTAAAATTTGACAGGTTTATGTCTGAACAAGGTTATACTAGATGTCACTCTGATCATTGTGTTTATCTCAAAATGCAAAATGATGGCAGCTATATTATATTGTTATTGTATGTAGATGACATGCTTGTTGCAAGTTCTAACATGCAGGAAATAAATGTGCTCAAAAGAAAATTGGCAAACTCATTTGCAATGAAGGATTTGGGTGTTGCAAAACAAATCCTTGGTATGAGAATAACTAGAGACAGGAAGAATCGAAAATTAACATTGTCTCAAAGTGAGTACATAGAAAAGGTGTTGAAAAGGTTTAATATGCAGAATGCAAAACCAGTTGGTATACCTTTGGCTATCCATTTCAAATTAAGTAAGGAGGCGTGTCCCAAGACTGAGGAAGAAATGGCTCATATGTCTGAAGTTCCATATGCATCAGCAGTTGGAAGCTTAATGTATGCAATGGTCTGCACAAGGCCTAATATTGCACATGCAGTGGGAGTTGTAAGTAGGTACATGAACAATCCAGGAAAAGAACATTGGATGGCAGTGAAGTGGATTCTCAGGTATTTGAGAGGTATCACAAATCAAGAATTATGCTTTGATGGTTCAAACATTGCTCTACAAGGATATGTTGATGCAGATATGGCAGGTGACAGAGATAACAAGAGGAGCAATACATGATATGTATTTACTGTAGGTGGAACAACTGTCAGTTGGGTTTCAAAAATCCAAAATATTGTTGCACTTTCAACAACAGAAGCAGAGTATGTTGCTGCTACAGAGGCTAGTAAAGAAATAATTTGGTTGCAAAGGTTTCTAGATGAATTGGGTAAGAAGCAGGAGTTGGGTAGGTTATATAGTGACAGCCAGAGTGCCATACATCTTGCAAAGAACTTTGCATTTCATTCCAAGACTAAACGTATACAGCTCAAGTACCATTTTGTATTGTCAGCATTGGAAGATGGACAGTTGAAGTTGGAAAAGATACACACTAGCCAGAATCCTGCAAATATGCTAACAAAGGTTGTAACCATGGAGAAACTGAGAATCTGATCAGTTTCAATTTGTCTTCAAGTATGATGAAGAAGATGGGAAATAGCCAGGTCCAAAGTGGAGTCATTGTCTAGCAAATGAAGCAGTGGCGGAGTTGCTATAATCAGTCTCTAAGTGGGAGATTGTTGGGTGTGGAGCTTGATTATCTTCTGTATTCAAAGGTTTCAGCCGGATGTATACCCCAGGAAGACTGTACGCCCCTCCACGCGGGGGGGTGTGGGGGGGGGGTAAATCCCCCTTGGCTGGGGGGTCCAGGGGCTAGCACCCCCGAAGCTAAAAATAGATGTAAAATTACCTTGTAAAAGTCTAGTAATTTCTAGTCAATCTGGTCCGTTCATTAGGCAGATGATCTGACGGTAGAAGTTATCTTTAATTTAGGGTTTTTTGCCCTAGAAGGCAACCCCTCACTATATATGAGAGAATTGTATTGCATCTATGTATATCTGTATTCCAAGTGAGGAAGAGAGAAGAGATTGAGAGTGAAGAGGGTGTTACAGTGGATTTGATGTAGGTTGTATCTCTTCAGTTTGCTAGATAATATAATAAAAGAAGGACTGGCCGTTTCTTCGTGGATGTAGCCCAAACTGGGTGAACCACGTATATCTGTGTCTCTCTTGTTTTATACATTTTCTGTGTTTAAAATTCTACAATATTTTATGTGTTCCATTGCTCCGTAATATATAATTTTCTAACAGAAGATTCCCCTTGCTGATTGGACTGCCATGTCATCATTCTGTCCCATTCTGCAATTTTTTTAACTATTTAGGAAAACAAACAACATGCCTTTTCTCCTTCATCCGGACTCCATTTTCAGTGAAACAAATTGCGTTGTGATTGTCTTGATGAGACAGACACAACCATATAATTTTCAAGACAATATGAGAACTTTGATTTTTGAGCTAAACACTGAGCACCTGATTAGTTGGAGATGCAAAGGCACGTGTGCGAAGTATAAACTTGTAGATGAGTATATGCACAAGAAAAGAGATATAACTTAGGGAGAACTAATAAGAAACTGAATCATTTTTGGCTACCTCATAGAATTACAACACACACCAATATCATTCTTGATATTTAGATAAAAGGTGTGTGAAAACGGGGTAAAAAGAGTTCAATGGTGAAAATAGAGGATGAGTTGATGTAATATATGGTGAAAATATAAGTTTTTTTTCCTGGTTTCTCAGTCCCATTGTCCTGATTATAGAGTTTGTTAAGCCTTCGTAGATAACCAAAAATTCTAGATATTTGCACCTGGGTAGTCTGAAATCATTGGTTGTTTATATTTTCTATACCTTTAATAGACAACACTTTTCCTTTGGACTTTGCAAGAAGCACAGGTGAGTTTGAGTGCTACTTATTTGACGCTTATCTGGAATGGTAGGCACATCATCATGCAAATATTCCATTTTTTTTTCTAGATTTGGTTCTATGAACAAGAAACACTGCTTGTCAGCAGTTCTGAATTTTCTTGTCCCTACACTAGTTGTGTAAACTACAGTGAAAAGCATCTGAGACACTAATATTACTAGTAATACTAACTGCAAGCTGAACTGGTTTCATGACTCGAAATTCTTGGTATCATCTTCAACAGCCTCCTGTGGTTCCATGTCGAAGTCATTGATGTTCTCTTGAACCAGCGCATCAAATGCTTCCTGAGATATCTGTAATTTCCCCTTCCCACCCATTGCGCTATGTATTTCTCCAATCCAATGCATAAATGCGTCCAATCGAAATAAATTTTGTGGGCATTCACAAACACAAAATTTAGCCATGGTTAATGTCCAAAAATAGCCATGGAAGGGTAAATTATCTCCACTGTTTTGTGGAGATAAGGGAAGTAATCAAAGGCCAAGCCTTCTTTTCAAATAATTATATAATAGTCTGTGTGCTTCATGTAGTTTTTGGTTTGGCATAGAGCAATGCATCTGTTGGGAGTAGCACCTAAAGTTAAATATTGTTAGAGGGTCCTACAAAATAAACCCAATCTCAAAATCCTAACAAGACCAAGTTAAGGATGGAGGTTGAGTGTAAGGCAAGCAAAATGGTACATAGGGCCTACGGGTCAATCCTAAGGCTGTCTAGGCCAATGGGGTCTCAAATAAGTTCCTGTAACACACCAAGATTTCAAAGAGTTGGTTCCTTCACAAAATTATTTAATTGAACCCTTTCTGGTAGAAAACTTAACAACTAGTTGAATTAGCATTTTGACATGCTTATATCTACTCCCTGTCTTTCTTGAAATATCAGTAGTTTTCAGATGAAGGACATTCTTCTTTCCAAATAAAAATAAATCATAGATGAATGCCATTATCATCTAGGATCACCAATAATATTTGCAAGAGAATTACTTATCCTTAAAATGATGAAAATAATTTTTATCCCTGAAAACAATTTGTCTCTTGGCAATCTTAGAGATAACTTGGCAGTGGTGTGACAATGAACACAAACACAAATATTCTTCAAGAGTCTTAGAGTTGTTGAAGGCAATGTGCTGATGAGTCCAAAACCAATGGCCAACTTCTCACAATGCTTCCAGAGAATTTGTTTCTTTTGTTCCTCCTCCACATTGTGCAACACCTGCTTAATATTCACCGTTGGGTACACATGCTTAATATTCACGGTTTGGTACGTATCCTTCTACCTTCATTTTCCTAGCCAATTTTTCCAGCTCTGGATTAATATCCTCTTTTTGTGGATGCATATTATCTCTTACAACAAATATGGGCATTTTGTTTTTGACTTGAATCCAGCTACATCCTGGTGACTTTTTAAAGCCCCTGTCTTTCATCATTGTTCTTATCTTTGTTGCTTCATCCCACATGCCACTGGCAGCAAAAATATTTGATATGAGGACATACATTCCATGGTTTTTTGGTTGCAATGCCAGAAGGATATTTTCTACACATCTACCTATTTCCATATTTCCATGAATTCTGCACCCACCTAGCAATGCTCCCCACACAAGAATCTAACTGTGTGGTTGTTTCTAATGAAACTGCAGTGATGCTTCCAGGTTGAGAATGAATGTCAATGTGTGGAGGAATAGAGCTATACAGATAACCCAATGCATTTGAAGAATTTTCCTCTTCAATGCTCATCCAACCCTACTTCCTGGTAGCTGGGCAAATGCTACTCTCCTAATCTCTTGAGTAATTTACTTGCTTGCATTGAATTTCCTGTGAGGTCTCTATTTTTGTGTCTTGTTTGGAATTTCCAATCCTCTAGGTTTTAGAAAAAATTCAAACAATAATGGTCTTTCCAAAATTAACTGATGCTTCTTTGATGCTAGTGAGTTTTGTAATTCACTGATTTGTGACTCACATTCATTTGTTTGTTGCTGGTAGAACTCCCAAGAAACAGGTTGAAAATGTCGAACAAAAGTCATGCCTTCCTTCCACCTCTTCTCTTGCCAATGAGCATGAATGGATTTCACTACTTCCACAGACGCAATATCCCAACAGAAGTCAGATACTTCATCATTATTCAATAGCTCACATTGGTGTGTGAAGGAATCCTTCTCTAGTAAATCCATAATTCTCCCAAATGTTTCTTCCAATACTTGACTCGGTTGGAAACCTTCATCACCAACCCTCATACTGTTTAAGACACTAAGCCACTCTTCATCCTCACTGTCCATGCCATACATGACACGGGAAGTGTTCAAAGCCATTTCAACTTCACTCTCTAATTGTCAGATATATTTTGAAGTAGAGTAGACAAAATTAGAACTGCAATCGTAATCCTCTATCTTGCGCACTCCAGGTATTGGTATGTTCCTCACTGAGGTAGCTTGCAAAATCTGATTGTGTCATTCTTCATTCAATTATTTGTATAGAGCCCATTTCTTGCTATCAAGAAACTCGAAGCTCAAACCCTTCCCACCTTTCCATATCATAACATGGGTGTAATAGTTTGTTGTGCCTAATTGAAGAATTTGTTGTGACTTATGGGTATATTTTGTAAATCCAGATAGTTTCATAGCAAGCATCCACTCATTATGCTTTGAAGATTCAAGCACAAGTTGAGCACCACATTCTCTCCACCCTCTTTCAACTTCCACAACTAGGATATTTTCACTACAAAATACAAAATCTAAATGCATTCTTAGATGTGAAGAATTATCAGAATTCTTCTTCTTCTTGTATTCCTTACTTTTCCTTGAAGGACGACCCCATCTCATATGACCTCTCACAACCAGTGACGAATTTACCTCTAACAATTTCCTCCCCACCATCCATATCCATGTGAGAATCCTCCACTTAAAACTCAATTACTGGTGAATTCAATCCCTGAGGAGAACAAGGCCTTGAACTCCTAGAAAACTATGATTATCCTCTATTCATCAAGCATCTCCTTTTATACCCTCCATTAAGAAAAAAATATAAAATGATTGATTTTGTAAAAGTTTTTTATCCTCTATAAAAAAATTAAAATGACAAGAAACATCATTGATCAAAAGCTATGATCACAGACTATTTATGTTTTTATTAAGATTTAGAAAAGCATCTCTTAGTTCAAGCCAAAGTTGTAGATGATAAGCATAGGGATGCAGTGGGAAAGAAAGGTGGCTAAAGTCAGGAGTAAAGAAAATATTTCTATGGTGGGGCCGCAATGTGTACTGTTCTTTTTTATTTTTCATACAAACCTTGACCCACAAAGTCATGCTCCCAAACTTTATACTCTATGTACAGTTCCCAAGACACCATTTTTAGTATTTTTTAAAATTACACCAACTTTAGAAGGTCTGCCTACCTACCTTTCTTTGTATCTCTTTTCATCACGATGATGTAAAACATATTCTGGTAACAGTGAATTGGTTCACTGTGTTTTTTTTTGTGTAATTGGCTCCAACTTCACTATAATTTTAGGTATCCTACATATCTCTGATTTTGGGTCTCAAAGCAGAACAGGCTTGGGGCACAATGTTTTCTTCCATGGTGTTCCATCCTTTGGCTATGTGCATTTATCTACTTGGATATTCATTACACCTAGTTGCAGCTCACACCCATGCTCATGGTATGTAAATGGCTTCTCTTATCCACAACGTTGTTTTATCAATGTTTTCACAGTTTTCTAGCAGAGGAAATTGTCATTCTTGCACAAATCCAAGGCATGGTAATTCTTAATCTATGGTTTGAAATGAAGTTTAAAAGTGTTCTTGTGAGCCCACTTGAGTAGTCCTTGTCAGTTATTAGTGACCCATTTGTATGGGATGTTATAGACTGCTAAAATTTGGACAAATTAGCAATGGAAACTCCAACATTAATAGAGAATTGAATCCTTCCACACACATATACCTTACCGTGAAAGGCAATGCTAAGGGCAACAAGGTGTTAGTGGAAACTCTGTAAATCTCTTTCATTGTGGGAAATTATGTTTTCAGAGAATGGAATGAAAACATGCATGTGTCTTTCATGGAGATGTCTAAGACATTTCCTAAATGCACAGGATTCTTCTGACTGATAATGGGGTACATGGCTTGAAATGTTACACTTTTCTCGTTTGAAAAGAAATGGTTGTTAAACAGAGACATGCCTAACCACCACACTGACTGAATGTTTTCCAATTGATTTGATGTTTTTAAATAAATATGTGTGCACCAACACACATATTGGTGATTCTCATAGTCACAAAGCATTATTTCTTTGCATGGTTCTGTGCACAAGTCATGAAAATTGAGTGTTGTTCTCAAGTATGCCTTGCTACTGCATAAAATTTCCATGACATCATTTCCATTTGAGCATATGGTAATAATGACATGCAATTTCTAAAGTCAAAAGAATTCTATTATCACTTGTTGTAGTCCAGCGACGGGCCATCCCATTGCTTATTTAATCCCAATGTATATATCCATTGCCAAGGAAAGCTTGCCATTTACTTAAATTGATTCATTGTACAAGCATAAGGTCTTGTGGCACTATACGGTTAAAGCCAGGTCTCCACTTTGCACATGAGTATTTGTTTTTAAATCTAAATCCATGGTTTTCAAGTCTACCTTCCCTTTAGGTTGATATAAAATGAAGATAGTTTGAGTGTTCCAGTGGATTTCTATCACCAAAATTTAATCTCTGAGGATGGTTGGATCATTAAAGAGATTAGGAAATAAGCTCCATGCCAAGTTTGTTGGTTTATTTTGGGTCTAGTTACCCTGCTTTGGTATAGAGCGTGTATGTGTTAATGGAAAAAGTATGCTTTTCCTAGACTTTGCTGGTGATATGAAGAATCATCTTCCAATGCCTCAATTACTTTTTACAGGAGTGAGCCTGCATTAGTTTTTCATTCCATGGGGAAAAATTTACATAGGGGATTTTATAGTAAACATACAAGAATAAAAGAAAAATAATGATATCAAAAGTAGGGTAACAAATAATTAATTCAAGCAAAAGCGATACAAAGGATAAAAAAAAACATGTAGAATGTTGTGAATGATGAACTGTAATGGGTTCCCCACCTATGCATTGCAATTTCCTACTACTGCTCTACATTATTTAGTGGAGAATCAATTATGGAATGAAGGTGTGACTACTCTGCATTATCTGTTTTTTTTAAGAGAGAACTTGTGAATTTCAAATATTGATTATTTTTTATTTGGAAGAATAGGGGTCTGTGGTTAACGTTGACCATGCTGCCCACAAAGTGCTTGCTTAATACGTCGAGTCAAAAAGGCAGATTCAAAAGGCATATATTTTGGCCTATTAATGTTTATTTCTACCATGATGGATCTTTGTTATGCTAGCCCCTATTTTGAAAAAGGATAATTCAAATGATATAAATTTCCTATATGTTATTGTCAATTGTGTATCTTTTTCTATGGCCATTGCAACATTCCTTGGTTCCAAGCATGTCCAATTTCCTAACTCTTAATGTAGTTGATTGTTTCTCATCTTATCTAGTACCTTTATTTAAGAATTTTTTACTATGAACTCTTGAGTATTCACAGAAATATGATCTTAAACCAACCCCGTTTATATGAGTGAAAGGAATGTGCCTCATTCAAGGGTACTAGAGAATCAAAAGCTTAGCGTTTTTCTCTCAAATCTCACCTTTTGTCTCGACAAAATCAAAAGTACCATCTTGGGTCTTGGACCTTCTAGAATATGGGATTATGTTGGCCTGCAAGATGATGGTGATGATTGTTGAGAAATATAAATTTTTGCAATGGTTGTCATTCATATCTCCTTGAGGCACAACTCCTTAGATCTAAGACTGTAAGACTTTTGTAATAGGTTGCTCCACTCAAACTCCAAATGTAAACCTTTTGATTATGGTGCCAAATGTTTCAGTGTAAAATCTTATTGAGGATTCTATTTATATAAGAATTGGAATATTAGTTGACTACGAATGATGAACTGTAACGGGTTCCCCAGCTATGCATTACAATTTCCTACTACTACTCTACAATATCTTGTGAAGAATCAATTATGGAATGAAGGTGTGACTACTCTGGCTTATCTAATTTTTTTTAAGGGAAAATTGTGAATTTAAAATCTTGATTATTTGTTATAGGGAAGAATAAGGGCCTATGGTTAATGTTGACCATGCTATCCACAAAGTTCCTGTCTTATACACTGAGGCAAAAAGGCAGAGTCAAAAGGCATATATTTTGGCCTATTACTTTTATTTCTACCATGGTGGATCTTTGTTATGCTAGCCCCTATTTTGAAAAAGGATAATTCAAATGATAGAAATTTCCTATATATTATTGTCAAGTGTGTACCTTTTTCTATCTCCATTGCAACATTCCTTGGTTCCCAGCATGTCCAATTTCCTAACTCTTTATGTAGTTGATTGTTTCTCATCTTATCTAGTACCTTTATTTAAGATTTTTTTTACTATGAACTCCTGAGTATTCATGGAAAAATGACCTTAAACCAACCCCATTTCTATGAGTGAAAGGAATGTGCCTCATTCAAGGGTACTAGAGAATCAAAAGCTTAGTGTTTTTCTCTCAAATCTCACCTTTTGTCTCGACAAAACCAAAAGTGCCATCTTGGGTCTTGGACCTTCTAGAATATGTGATTATGTTGGCCTACAAGATGATGGTGATGATTGTTGAGAAATCTAGATTTTTGTAATGGTTTTCATTCATATCTCATTGAGCCACAACTCCTTAGATCTAAGCCTGTAAGAATTTTGTAATAGGTTGCTCCACTCGAACTCCAAATGTAAGCCTTTTGATTCTTGTGCTAAATGTTTCAGTATAAACATATTATTGAGGATTATATTTATACAATAATTGGTAGATTAGCTGACTGTGAATGATGAAATGTAATGGGTTCCCCACCTATGCATTGCAATTTTCTACTACTGCTTTGCAATATCTCGTGGAGAATCGATTATGGAATGAAGGTGTGACTACTCTTCCTTATCCAATTTCATTTAAGGGAAAACTTGTGAATTTCAAATCTTGATTATTTGTTATTTGGAAGAATAGGGGCTTGTGGTTAATGTTGACCATGCTGCCCACAAAGTGCCTGTCTAATACGTTGGGACAAAAAGGCAGATTCAAAAGACATACATTTTGGCCTATTAATGTTTATTTCTACCATGGTGGATCTTTGTTATGCTAGCCCCTATTTTGAAAATGGATAATTCAAATGATAGAAATTTCCTATCTGTTATTGTCAATTGTGTACCGTTTTCTATGGCCATTGCAACATTCCTTGGTTCCAAGCATGTCCAATTTCCTAACTCTTTATCTAGTTGATTGTTTCTCATCTTATCTAGTACCTTTATTTAAGATTTTTTTTTGCTATGAACTCTTGAGTATTCATGGAAAAATGATCTTAAACCAACCCCATTTCCATGAGTGAAAGGAATGTGCCTCATTCAAGGGCACTAGAGAATCAAAAGCTTAGTGTTTTTCTCTCAAATCTCACCTTTTGTCTCGAAAAAATCAAAAGTAACATCTTGGGTCTTGGACCTTATAGAATATGGGATTATATTGGTTTGGAAGACGATGGTGATGATTGTTGAGAAATCTGTATTTTTGTAATGGTTGTCATTCATATCTCTTTGAGCCACAACTCCTCAGATCTAAGCCTCTAAGAATTTTGTAATAGGTTGCTCCACTCGAACTCCAAATGTAAACCTTTTGATTCTGGTGCTAAATGTTTCAGTATAAATATCTTTTTGAGGGTTCTATTTATACAATAATTGGCAGATTAGCTGACTGTGAATGATGAACTGTAATGGGTTCCCCACCTATGCATTCAATTTCCTACTACTGCTTTGCAGTATCTCGTGGAGAATTGATTACGGAATGAAGGTGTGAATACTCTGCCTTATCTGATTTTTTTAAGGGAAAACTTGTGAATTTCAAATCTGATTATTTTCTGTTTATAAGAATAGGGGCCTGTGGTTAATGTTGACCATGCTGCCCACAAAGTGCCTGTCTAATACGTTGGGGCAAAAAGGAAGATTCAAAAGGAATATATTTGGCCTATTATTATTTATTTCTACCATGGTGGATCTTTGTTATGCTAGCCCCTATTTTGAAAAATTATAATTCAAATGATAGACATTTCCTATCTGTTATTGTTAATTGTGTACCTTTTTCTATGGCCATTGCAACATTCCTTAGTTCCAAGCATGTCTAATTTCCTAACTCTTTATGTAGTTGATTGTTGCTCATCTTATCTAGTACCTTTATTTAATATTTTTTTTACCATGAACTCTTGAGTATTCATGGAAAAATGATCTTAAACCAACCCCATTTCTATGAGTGAAATGAATGTGCCTCATTCAAGGGTACTAGAGAATCAAACGCTTAGTTTTTTTCTCTCAAATCTCACCTTTTGTCTCGACAAAACCAAAAGTGCCATCTTGGGTATTGGAGCTTCTAGAATATGGGATTATGTTGGCCTACAATATGATGGTGATGATTGTTGAGAAATCTAGATTTTTGCAATGGTTGTCATTCATATCTCTTTGAGCCACAACTCCTTAGATCTAAGCCTGTAATACTTTTGTAATAGGTTTCTCCACTCGAACTCCAAATGTAAACCTTTTGATTCTGGTGCCAAATATTTTAGTATAAATATCTTATTGAGGATTATATTTATACAAGAATTAACAACTTAGCTGATTTTTGGACAAATCAATAACCACATTAACTGTGTAGTAAAAGCACACTGTCAGAATAGAAATAAATGCCAAGTAATGAAATCTATGAATATGATTTAAATTGACTAACAATATTCCATTTAGAGATAATGCTTGTGGAGTATTGCAAGGAAAATATTTGTTACAATACTTCCATAATTTTCATTTCATAATTGGGGAAGAGAAGGCCTCTACCTCCCAGGCATTATGATAAGAATTTCATAGTGGGTAATATGGCAGTATTTTCTAGGTAGTATAGCTTAACTCTAGTATTGAATATATATTCTTGGTTCACAAGTTCATATTGTCTCATAATCGAGATAGATTGTACAATGCAATTGCATTTGGAATGTAGTCCATCAAGACTAGCATGCAAACAATTTATGTAAAACATGTAAATATAAGTAGAAAAGGATATTTTCCTTTTGTAGTAGGAAATGATCATAGATAAGGATATGATAAAATCTCCCTTTTGGTTTATCGTATGATTTTGATAAATATTGGGCACTTCATCGCAATTTAGGATCCTTGTTCATTGTTGAAGCCTAGAATTTATCTTTCAGTTATAGTATTGATGAAAAATCTTGATTAATTACTCATTAAAAAAACAACAGAAGTTTTATAGTATGTATTATTGTTAGCATCTCAAAAGAATTCTGGATTAGTTTCAGGCTATGAAGCTAAGCTTGCTTATGCAGTTGTGGCAACAACAACTACTGCATTGGTCACTAAGGCTACAACAACAACAACCAAGATTGCATCTGATGCTGCTTTACAAGTAAAGCATAAGGCAATGGAGGCTCTGAGTTCTCATGGTAAACATGATGCTATTTTCTCTAGTGAAGTTGGATTGCTTGAAGGCATCTAGGGCCATTCCTATTCAATCATTGCAACTTCCAAGGAAGCTGCCAAAAATAGGGTTGAAGCTGCTTTTGTTGCTACAAAGAGGGCAGAGAATTTGGATGCAATTGTGAGGGAAATTGATCTAACTGCACAAGTTGTATATCAAGCAGGAGCTATCGTGGCCATGGGTTATCTTGTTCTTTTACTGCTGAATGTTTGACTGGAAGCTGTTCCCAAGGCTTATTTGAAGCTAATCTACGAAGAAGAAAATACTCAAAAATATGATAATTTGTGAAACACCAACTCAACAAATTGTTATCAAGCTCTTCGTACAACCCAACTTTTAGTACTTGTTTATGTTACAAAGACAGTCGCAACAGGGGAACAACAAGTCTTGAAACTAAACCGAGTTCTAAAAATCACAGGGAGCCATTTGCTTCAAAGGCTAACGACATCAAGGAGGGATCACATGTGGAGGATGGTGATCTAGCAAGGATTTTTTCACTTCTATGATATTTGCTTTAGCATTGCAATATCCTTGATCATTTCCTTTGTGATTGATAAGAGAAAACACTGATTGGAAATTAATTTTTTGTTAACAACCTAAATTCCTTGTTTGGTTCTCAAAATCATGTTGAATCATTGAAATCTTTCTAGGTTGTCTATGATGAAGAGGGTCTTTAGGATGTTTGGTTTTCATCCAAAGTATTGAGCTTGAAGGATGGGAAAACTTTTTTCCATTATGATTAACTACTTTCAAATGAAGGTCATCTAAATTATCAAACTTAGTATCTTGCATCTTTCTCTATTTTACAAATATCTTTCTAAGTTATTTTTTAAGTGGAAATCATTGATTTAATAAAGGAAGCATACATGATATGATTTATGGCATGTCCTTCAACTTATGCAGGCCCATGTAAGCTTCAAGAGTGGATACCTCTAAAGGGAGATAATGAAAAAACACCTAGAATTCGTATGGCTCATCCTATGTCTATAATCAAATTTGAAGGCACATGGAAGTGCCACAGAGAAACTATGGGTAATTATATTTGGTCTGTGGGAGATCATGTGGATGCATGGATTCGTGATGGGTAAGCTCTTGTCATTTTTCTCACATCAAGTTTATATTAGAGCACCAGACAATGTTTGCACAATCTCTTAATTTTTATACTTATCTATGGCTTTTTGTCTATATTGCATGATTTAAAGGGAAGTGGCCATGAAATTATTCTTCCTTCTTACATTTTATTGCCTATAAATTAACATCTTTGATTTCTTATATTTCTTCTTATTTTTGTGACTTGAAGCATGAAGTTATACATATTCTTCACTCAAGAAGATCACTTATTTCTTTGACCTATTGTTAGTGAATGATGTGGCTTCATGGGTTTTTATTGCAACAATCTGCTAAAATGGGTCAACATATGGTCAGTTGGTTTTATTATTGTTTGGAGTCAACTGTTTATGTTGCTGGGTAGTAACTTTCCATCTGAGTTGGCTCACAATTGTCATCGTCATTTTGACTCATTTTTTTTCAAGCTTCCCCACATGTCCCCAATACACACTACAATAATTGTGGTTACATCAGTTGAAGAAACTAGTTGGTTTCAAATCATTGGTACCATTCCATAATGGTTTCTTCCAATATTAGCAAGCAAACATTTGGGATTGTGGACGGATTGGTTGGGGTGAGGGTTTTCCCAAATTCCATAGTGGACTATCATCAAACCAGTACAATTGTCGGAATATGTTGTTTTCTTCAACTAGTTGATTGTATTTTTCTTTCCCACATCAATGGCATCCGTAAACATTTTGTAGCTTTGTAAAACATCATAAAAACTAAATCCTAACTTGGTTAAAAGTCTCCCCTTTATCTTGAAGACATCTAAGTTTCAAATATTTTCTACATATGTTACTATCATGTACACATTATGTTGAATGATTGTTCACTAGACAAGTGTTTGAACAACACTTTCCCTTAGGCTCTGACCATAGGTCCATGTACTATTTCTCTAGCACCACATATGTTTTAGAGTGCAAACACCACCATGGAATGGGGAGAGAGATAAATATCTCATATTAATGCTAGAAACTGCAACAAATATATCATAGTGCTCGCTGCTCAGGACTAGCACAAGATCACATGTTTTAGCACTAACAATATACTAAAAATGCTTATAAGATACCAACTGTTCAATATAATTTTCGGAGCTTGTTGTTTGATCCTCCAACAAACTTCATTTTTAAGAGGAATAAATAAAGAGGATACATGCATATAACTATTGAATTTTTTTAATTTCACAAAATTCATGAAGTTTTAATTTCACAAAATTCGTAA
Organism: Pinus tabuliformis; assembly: GCA_031772625.1. Taxonomy (NCBI): domain Eukaryota; kingdom Viridiplantae; phylum Streptophyta; class Pinopsida; order Pinales; family Pinaceae; genus Pinus; species Pinus tabuliformis. The sequence goes on from CM062804.1 coordinate 435,240,862, forward strand.
AGGAAATCACCCAATTTATCACCAAAGCTTTCAATTTACTTGCCATTTCAAATCAAGAATTAGTATAATTAATATTTATTATGGCCATGTAAGTAAATAATTTTTTATTTTACGTAAATAAAAAGTACAATAAAGTACTTTAGTCTAATCAGTAAATTAATGGAAAATCAATATGCAACCATTTTTGCTCTTCACTTGTATAAATGTTAGAAGACCTATTGCTCAACAAACAAATATTTGATTTTTTTTTTTTTTTTTGTCTCTACCCTAATAGTTTATTTTTCTAAATTGGTATCATAGCCAAGGTGTGAATAAACCAAGGCTGAAAATGAGTGAGGGATTTAGGGATTGGACAACCCAATGATGGTTCGGTGAACTACATTAGAGCATAGAGATATCACATTGAAGTTTCCAATATGGTCCTATTTTTTAAAGGAGCCATACATTTCCACATGATTTTGGAGATGCAACTACACAAATTTTAGATATATGTTTTTAAAGGAGTCATACATTTTCATTGCGACAAAGGAACATAGAAATCCTTTTGATGAAAGAAAGGATTAGAGAGCCAAAGTACTTCTTGAATCAATTCATGTACATATATGTGGACCAATGAAGACAATATCATCCTTTTGTGCAATGTACTTTTTGCTATTTGTAGATGAGTTTTTAAGATAATGTGGGTGCATTTCCTAAGTTAAAAATCAGATGCCTTTTCCAAGTTCCAATAATTTAAATCTATGGTAGAGAAGAAATCAAGGAGAAGCATCAAATGTTCTAATGCATAATGATGGTGAGTTGTCTTCTCACGATTTTAATAACTTTTGTAATCAAGAAGGAATACATAGACAATATACTACACCCTATACTCCAAGACAAAATAGAGTTGTACAAAGAAGGAATTGGACCATTATGGAGATGGGTAGGTGTACGTTAGAGAGAAAACTCGTTCCTCATAAATATTGGGTAGAGGTTGTTGATATTGTTATATTTTTTCTAAATAGGTCACCCACAATGTTTGTTCCAACTATGAGCTCAGAGGAGGCTTGGTCTGGAAAGAAGGTTAAGGTTAGTCATCTCAATGTTTTTGGTTCGTTACCATCCTTTCTTTTGATGCAAAGATTAGAATTAGAAAAACTTCTTCTAATCTTGCAAATGAGGTTGGAGTAATTATCAAGGTAAAAGTTGAATTATTTTCCACTTTTGATATGACAAATTTAGGCCTCCTATATTACTGTTAGGTGTAGAAGTTTGGAAGACTAATACATATATTTTTGGTTCACAAAGTAAGTGTGGAAAGGGTCTATTAGAAAACGTAGGATGGCTGATTGTAAAAGTTTTTCTACACCTATAGAGAAAGGGCTGAAGTTTTCTACCAAAGTTCACTGAAAATCAACAAATGAGTCAATTTTCAGTCAACTAGTGGAAGTCTGATCTATCCTACAACTACTAGGCCAGATATTAGCTTTGTAATCAACGACATATCCATGTTCATGACACATATGAGAGTAGGACATTAGACAAAAAAAAATGATTCTGAGATATGTTAAAGGTACAATAGATTTTGGAATATTACATGGTGAAAGTGATGTAGGATAGTTAACAGGCTATGCAGATTCTGATTGGGTAGGATCGATGGATGATTGGAATTTAACAATTGGTTATGTATTTAGTCTTGGAACAAGTGAAACATCATGGGCTAGCAAGAAACATGTTGTTTCTCTTTCTTCTACAAGACAGAATACAAGGCAACAACAAAAGGAGCATGTGAGACAATTTGGCTTAGAAAAGACTTATGGAATTCATGTTTGAGAAAACTAAGCCAACAATTATTTTTTGTGACAATCAGGGTGTTCTAAAATTAGCAAAGAATCTAGTTTGACTCTTTCCTAAGCACACTAAACACATTGTTGTATAATGGTGTACATTGTCATGTCTCAGATATGATTTATTTGTTGTTGGAGATCCTTCAGGAACCTGAGCCATTGACTATGGAAATGTTTCTAGTAGGGATTCCTATGGTTTTTAATGTTGTGATTATTTCACCTCACAGTTATTTTGGGCAAGAAAATGTTTTAGGAATGCTAGAAAAGACATTGGTGGATAGGTAAACATATTTTTTATAATTGCAATGTCCATTCCATGATATCCTCTCTTTATTGTTTGATTGTATTTTGAATGTTTCTTTTGATTTTGTTTTGTTTTTTAACTATGAACTTGAAAATACTTGGTATCATGTCCATTTAAGCAACATCCAAAGCTTGAAGATGAGATTAGTATTACACGATACTAATTGAAATCCTTTTCACTGTTTTGTGTTAAAATATTTTCATGACTATTAAAAAAGTTTACTTTCATGTTGTTATTTGAGCACAGGTTGTCTATATACTTGAGCAAGTTCACGCACTAGAGAATGAAATGTTGATGTGAATAAAACAAGGATTAGACATCACACCTCATATTATTTGTTCTCACAAGTTATCTACAACCTTAGTTTTTTAGCATGTAATTTAGTTGGCATGAATATGCCTAAGATTTTTCTAAATGTTGAATACTAAGTTACTAAGGTGTTCTTTTCTATGTTGACATTTTATTTACTTTGTTTATACAGGTCATTTGGCCTCATAGTGGCCACTATCGCCAAACTGAAGAAAACTTGTTCAATTTTCTTGCTTTTATGGGGGAAAATGACATTGACATTGTTGATGTTGAGGTATATGTTGTATAAATATTTTATAGTCTAATTTAATTTATATTCCAATGTTCATCTTCTTTCATGTCTTATACTCTGCATTATATCTTCTTTTCTATTCAGGAGAGGAACTCAGTATTGATGGTAAGAAGCAAGAATTGAAGAAAGAGAACAATAACACTAGAGCGGAAAATGCAAAAAGAGAGGGAGAAGAGAACCGGTCTAGTGGTACCCTTATAGCCAATATCCCGCATAAGACACACACATAGAGACTGATGGTCAAGTCTTTAGAGTTGTTGAATTCACTTGCAATGTCTTGAAAACACAATGATAATGTTTTGAAGTGATAAAACAATATTTCATGTGTCAATTGTAGTCCAACCAATATTATGTTGGAAACTCATATTATAATACTTGATATTTTGTGTAATATAATTTATGTGGTTTGAATTATTTATAGTTGCACTTCATATTATTTAGTATTTTAATTAATATATGTAACTTTTTGTTTTCATATTAGATGAACATGCACATTGTATGACACTTTTTTTAGTCGCAAAATCATACTAATTAATTTATGTTGATTAATAATGAACACATAAAATCAATCTAAAACTACTAAATTGGTAGTTTATATTGATTAATGATGAGCACAAATAAAATGAATACACGACTAAATTAGTTGTTTATAATGATTACTAATGAAAGTAATTGAAATAAATATAAATTACTAAATGAGTCGTTTATATAATGAATATGAAACTACCAAAAAAATATAAATGACTAATACAAATGACGACTAAATTTTGCACATATACGACTATTAGTAGCTAATTTACAGTATCTTATAACACAACCAAAATTTAGTCATATTTTTTTTGGTCATTAATTGGTTGCAAACGATGACTAAAATTTTCATATATATGACTATTAGTAGCTAATTTACAATATCTTATAAGGTGACTAACATTTTAGTTATATTTCTTTGGTCATTAATTAGTTTTCTAGGGTGATCATATAGTAATATATTTTGTTGTATATTTGGTCATTAATTATGACAATTAATGCCTAGATCAATGACTAAATTAATGACCAAATTAATGACTAAATATACTACAAGACGATAAAATTGAGACAACCAATTAATGACTAAGCTAAAAACGACTAAAAGTTAGTCACGTTATAAGATACTGTAAATTAGCTACTATTAGTCACCAACTGGAAAATGGTCGTTTATATGAAAATTTTAGTCATTTGTTTAGTAACTAATTAGCCATTTTGTACTAGTGTCTGCATATAATCAAGAGAACAAATGATATGTGTATAGGGGTTGTTCTAAGCATATGACTTGGGACAAGAGGAAATTTTTGTCGCTAAAAGTAAAATAGAGAGGGAACAATGTCACTTTCGGCAACAATGTGCCAACAAGAATTAAGGGTAGAGGCATAGTCAGTTTGGATCAAAAGACGAAATCTCAAAATGTGTTGTATATGGAAGGTCTCAAGCACAAACTGCTTAGTGTAAGTCAGATGTATGATAATGGCTTTAATGTGACTTTTTGATCCAAGGACTGTGAGATCTGAAATGAAGAAAATGGAAAGTTGGTAGGAAAATCAGTCATAACTCACAATAATGTATATGTGTTTGATGACTCAAGAATAAGCTACTATTTGTGCAAGTCAAATGAAGCACGGTTATGGCACAAGAGACTTGGTCATATGAATTTTGACAGTTTGATAAGAGTTAACAAGAATTAAGGGTAGAGGCATAGTTAGTATGGATCAAAAGATGAAAGCTCAAAATGCGTTGTACATGGAAGGTCTCAAGTAAAACTTGCTTAGTGCAAGACAGATGTGTGATAATGGCTGTAATGTGACTTTTTGATCCGAGGACTGTGAGATCCGAAATGAAGAAAATGGAAAGTTGGGGGAAAAGCAGTCAAAACTCACAATAATGTATATGTGTTTGATGACTCAAGAGTAAGCTGCTATTTGAGCACGTCGAATGAAGCTCGATTATGGCACAAGAGACTTGGTCATATGAATTTTAACAGTCTGATAAGAGTCAAAAAGATGGGAGCTGTAAGAGGTTTTCCAAGACTGTCACAACTAGCTAATTCAATATGCAAGTCATGTCAATTTGGTAAGAAAACTAGGACTCATTTTAAGTCAAAGGAATTCTATTCATCCAGATCACTAGAGCTAATTCACACAAATATATGCGACCAAACTAGAAAAAAAATCCCAAAAGAAGAAATGTATTTTATCTTGCTCATTGATGATTTTACCAGAGCCACTTGGATCGTGCTCTTAAAAGAAAAATCAGAATCATTTAAAACATTTAAAAAATTTTAAAGCTCAAGTAGACAATGGGAAAGACTTAAAGATAAAATGCTTAAGATTAGACAAAGGAGGAGAATACACTTAAGAGAGTTTGAAGAATTCTATGAAGAGCATGACATTAGGAGGTAGTATTCAGTGATTATAACTCCACAACAAAATGGATTAGTTGAGAGAAAGAACAAAACAATACAGGAAATGACCAGAACTATGTTGGATGAAGCAGATGTATCCCACATATTTTGGGGAGAAGCAACAGTAACAAAAGTGTACCTATCAAACATAACTCAACTCAGGCCTAATAGTGATAAAACTCCCTATGAGTTGTGGAAGGGAAGACCTGCATCAATTAAACACTTCAAGGTGTTTGGGAGAAAATGCTTTATAAAAAGGAATGATAAAAATCCAGGAAAGTTTGACTCACGCGTTGATGAGGGTATATTACTTGGGTACTTTGCTTGAAGTAAAGGATATAAGTGTTACAACAAATGAACAAAGAGGGTTTATGATTGCATTGATGTAATAGTAGATGAAATAACTTCACAACCAAGTCGTCCAAAGGAAATATGAACTTATATGGATAAGAAAATTTAGACATGGGGCCCTTTGATAAAGAAGAAACAAATTCAGATAATGAAGGCAAGGAAGCAAGCACAAATCCAAGGCCCAAAACACCTTCCAGGTATGTGCAGAAGGAACATCCCGAGAGTCAAATTCTTGGAGATCAAAGACATGGTGTTCAAACCAAGAGGAAACTTGTTGGCAGTTTAAGATGTTCAAATCTTGCTCTTCTGTCTCAGACTGAGCCTAAAACTATTAGCCATTCAAGTGAGGACAAATTCTAGGTGAGAGCTATGAATGAAGAACTTGACCAAATTGAAAAGAATGACACTTAGGAGCTTGTTCCAAGACCCAAAGAGAAAAATGTCATTGGAACCAAATGGGTTTTCAAAAACAAGCTAAATGAGCAGGGTCAAGTAATTAGGAACAAGGATCAATTGGTCTACAAAGGGTATGCCTAGATAGAAGGGGTAGATTTGAGGAAACCTTTGCACCAGTAGCAAGAATGGAAGCTATCAGAATGTCTATTGCCTTTTCCATTCATAAAAATATTAAGGTATATCAAATGGATGTGAAGTATTCCTTTCTCAACGGAGATCTAGAAGAAGAGGTTTATATTGAGCAACCAAAAGGATTCACGGTCACTAAAGATAAAGAGTTTGTGTGCAAACTAAAAAGGCCTTATATGGACTCAAACATGCTCCAAGAGCTTGGTACGCAATACTGGATTGATACCTTTAGCAACATGTCTTTAATAAAGGTACTTTAGATAATAATTTATACATAAGCCTGAGGGTGAAGATGTACTAATTGTAGTAGTATATGTGGATGTCATAATCTTTGGCAGCGACATGGAACAATTGGGACATCAATTTGAAAATTGTATGTAGACAGAGTTCGAGATGTCCATAATTGGAGAGTTGTATTTCTTCTTGGGATTTCAAATTTCTCAATCTCAAAATGGAGTTCTTCTCTCCCAATCCAAGTACCTAGAAGAAACTTTGAAGAATATTGGGATGGTAGATTGCAAGCCATTTAACACATCTATGGTTATAGGCTGTAAATTGTGCAAGGAAGATGAGACACCGCTGGTAAATCAGATTGAATACAAATCCACGATAGGAAGCTTGTTGCATCTCACAACTTTGTGCCCAACATCTTGCAAGTGGTGGGTCTTGTGGCCAAATTTCAAGCTTTCCCTTATCAAAATCACGTCATCATTGTCAAAAGGATTTTCAAATATCTTCAAGGGAAAATAGATTATGGAATGTGGTATGATAAAAGAAAAGAATTTAAGTTGAAAGCCTACACCGATGCTGATTTGGCAGGCATCATTGATGAAAGGAAAAGCACCTCAGGTGCAAAATTCTTTTCGGGAAACTACTTAGTGTCATGGGTTAGCAAGAAACAAGCCTCCATTTCTTTATCAATTGCTAAAGTAGAGTTTATTGCAGGTGCCACTTGTTGCTCTCAAATTCTATGGATGAAGGAAACCTTGAAGGATATTAAGGTAGAGTTGATTGATCCTATTCCAATCATGTGTGATAATTAATATCTCTAAGAATCCTGTCATGCATTCCAAGACCAAACACATCCCTATCAAGTTCCATTTTTTAAGGGAATAGGTTGCAACCAATGTTGTTAGAGTTGAATATGTGGCCACTAAAGACTAACTTGCAGATATCTTTACTAAGCCAATGGCAAGAGAACCCTTTGAATATATTAGGCATCAGATAGGATTTGTGACTCCTCCTCCCAAATGACTCAATTTTAGTGTGTGTTGGCAGCTACTCATCATGTGGGATCGATGGAAGAGTAGGTTGTAGTGGTTTAGGGGGAGTGTTCAAGGGAATCCTTTGCCATTGATGCCAAAGTGGGAGAATATTAATGGAGAAAGTAAGCAGAACAACAGTAAATAAGGACATGCTTGGTTTCAGGGGGGAGCTTATGTTGTTGCCATAAATGCCAAAGGGGGATATTGTTGGCCAATTGGAATTGTCTGGATGGCTTGTGGAATTTTGTATGTTGGCATTGATGTCAACTAGACTAGATTTGAGGCAAAGAGTTTGTAGCCATTTCTCAGGTAACAGATGGGTTGAAAGCTTACATCAAACCCTCTCCACTAGAAAGTGATCTAAAATAGATTTCCGACATTGTGTTGGAGTCTAGAGATGACCTCCTAGATCAAAAGTTATGGACTGTCGAAGTTAGGGTCTTGAAGTCCTAATCAAGGCGAAATATTGGAGGCAAGCGAAATATTGGGACCCAAAATTTCGGAGGCTAGTAGAGCGGAAGGATGAATATTAGAGGTAGCTAAATTTTGGAACTAGATATCAAAAGGGATGAATATGGAGGTCGGAGGCTTGGGAGCTCGGCGGTTTATTTAAAAGGGACCCGAAATGACATGAAGGCTCGAAATCTCAAAGGGATGGTCATATTGGAAGTAGGCTAGAACCTCGACAAGACAGGACACATGGCATCATATCAGAACCTCAGAGCATAGGGCCATCAAAACCTTGGAATATCGCAAGTCCTTAAAATTGATTTCCTTGGAAACATTGAGGTTTGCGAAGGAGAGGAATTACAAAAGGAATTCAGTGAAAAACCAAGGACCAAGAAGACCCTTTCTCTCTCCTCTAATAGACACATGGCAATAGTTGATTGACCCCTCTGGAGTTGATAAGGTTGATGATGTCAGCATGATGTAACTGTATGATGGACACGTGGTTGTCATATTTGGCATTTTCGGTGGCCTAATTGGGCAAATCCGGGTGACATGTCACCACTAAGGAGGCACCACATGGAGTGATGACGAAAATGTGACACCATCTCAAAGGTCGACATATCAGAGGTTGGATTTTTCGTAACTCCTGACTAATTTCCTTGTATAAAAGTTCCGATCCGATAAAGGTATTCCGATGTGAATTGGTACATGGTCATCGAATATCATAAGAATCAAGGGAAAAAGAGCTATACTGAGGGAGATAGGTCCCCGACAGGATTTGAAGGCCTTAACACCTAAAATATAAGTCGTTGGCCACAATGCCCAGTCCCATGGAAGAAAAATAGTAAAGGGCTAAGCAGAGGGAGCTAAAAGCAATCGAGACTTCGAAATTTTGTAAGGTATGTTCAATAAAAGTTGTGATATGCAGGGGCTTCGATATAACACTACAGTGGAATGAGAAACCGCTAGTCACAACTCCCTGTCCCACGATGAAAGAACAAGTGATAATGGCTAAGCGCCAAGGGGATAAAGGATTCAACATTATGAGTTTTCTTAATGTTCTTTTAATATAAGTTATGATGAGATTTGGATCTGATACACCTGTACAGAGTGTTAAAGGATGAATGGGTTGGTAGCTACTGAGTAAATGTGTGCAGAAAAGTTGGTTGATGGAGTTAATGGCAACTACAGAAATCGGTTGGTCAATGCAATGAGGACCATAATTCTTAGGGAAGAACTGTTGGACTGGTCTTGATGTTGGAAGAAATCCATCTCCTATTTCCTGTGCACGTCTTATAGACCTAAATGAGGAACAAGGAAGCCATTCTAAAGTACATTCAATCTTTGCAAGCCATGAATGAGAATGAGGAGTCTCATTGGAGTGAGCAAGTGGAAAAAAAATTAAATTATCAGCATGGAGAATCACACAGACTATTGGTGAAATGCTCAAGAGCCCATTCTCTTATTTAATGTAGTGGCAGAATTCCAGCATAAGATGCAACAAAAACAAGAGGAGCCATACAAAGGTACACTGAGACAGTGTGGATACGAGCAACAAAGGCAACATTGTGCAAAGTGCAACAGAGTATCAAAACCAGTGATTTCCATTGAACAAAGTGGGGGAAGAGTGTATTGTTGCATGAGCTGAAGAGCAGAGAGCAAAGTGTGTGAGAAATGAGCAACTAGCCCAAGTGCTGAACTGGAGCATAGTGTAGCAGAGAGCCTGTGGAATAGAAGGCAAAGTGTAGTGGATAGGGTGATGCTATGTGAGGCCGAGGGAGCTCATGGAACAGTGGAGGATCAAGAGTAGAAGTGTGTTTATGTAGTAATCCAAATTGGTATTTTTTTGTATTCATATGTGCCTTGTTTATAGTTTTAAAATTGTATGAAAGGAGGAACAATGGCTAGAGAAGGTCGTGGCTTGCATTCATAAGAGGTTGGTGCCTCTTGGAAAGTAGATGCTTGCTATCCTAAGGGGTCCATGCCTCCTATAAGTGGGTGCTCACAAACAAACAAATGTAATTAAGTAGGTGCTTATTTTACATCATAACAATAAACAAATTGGTGGTTTTTTTCCTTTGGGTTTCCACGTGAAAATATTGGTGTCAATATGTATATGCTTCTCATGTGATGGATTGTATGTACATATGAATGTCTCATCTTACTACTCATTTATATTATGCGTGAATGTTCTCATAAGTAACATACAATAGAGGAAATAACTAAAGACACATTCATAAAAAGTGTTAGTAACCTCACTATATTGATTCAACCCCCCCAGTCATTCCTTATTCCAACATCGAGCAAAGTTGATGATTAAAATTAAGCATGAGCATAATGACCCCTTCCTTACTAAGTCACTTGGACTTAACCTAATTGTGAATTGACTATGAGAATATCCTTTCTAAACTCATGGATTTGGTTTCTCTAGTCAAACATGACATCCAACAAGGCATCCACTTGAGCAGGAAACCTGTTAATTTTCATACTAAGTGTGGAAAATTTTATTCAATTTGTAGATTCCTTATTTCCTTGTTCCACCTATGGAGACCTCCCGCATCCTCATTTTATTTCCATGGCCTTATTAGTTAGGGACTTCTTTTTTGCAAAAGGAAGAAAACCTATCGAACTAGAGAAGATAGACCCTGTAGCTTCAAAAAGGAAGAAGACAAGGAATGTTGGTAGTCTGGGAGAATAAATTTTTATAAATGATGCCAATTATGTGGATATTTCCCAACTAATGACATCATTGAATTCATATATTATTGAGTGGAGCAACTAGATAATAATTACTACGGTCCGAAGCACCTTCGCAAGAGCCTTCCCTACCTGCATCCAACCTAATAGCTGCCAACCTTTGAAGCACATGGAATTTATTGCTGACATTGGTATGTAGATTCTCTCCCATTACACAAACATAATCCAAACCGTCACCTGATAACCCATCAAGAAACTCTGGGCATTGTCCTTTCAAATTAGGATGACACATAATCACTTGCGAAGGAACCTGTGAAATTTTAAATGCCACTCCCATCTATTATCCCTGGCACGTGAATCACTCTCATGTTGGTTCATGGATGTAGGTTGACCCAATTTCTTTTTTATGCTTTTAGTTTCCAAGGAAGAAATTAACAGGATTGGAGTCTCCCTCATGGTTCTGTTTACTGTTAATATTCTAGCTTCTAGTGGTACTATGTGATTGGATAGGGAATTTTCCAAAGAATCTAAGTCCCTTAACACATGTTTGGCCTACATATTCAGAATGGAGGATAAATGAGAAAAACGTCTCTTTTATACAGAACTTAACTTGAGATTAGATGGAAATGTACCCAAGTCCAGATGCTTGATAATGTTATTTAAGTCTCCCACTATAACTAAAAAACTGATATAATAGGATTTGGCAAGAATTATTCCTTGGAGGAAGGCATACATTTCCTCCTGGTTGTTGGAAGCTAGGCCCAAACTCCATGAATATGAAAGTTCTATTTGTCTTATAAGACTAAAGAGAGCCCCCTAACACCTACCACTCATAGAATTTAAAATTATTATAAATAGTTTATCAAAATTAGTTTCCCATGTTAGATTCCCCTAATTAATAATTATTTCACTAAACAAACACATGAATTTGTAACAATGTCATCATTAACCACAAGGTCTGTGAAATGATGCTTTTTTCTATTATTAATAATTTTCCAAATATTTTCTTCTTATATTATGGAATTTTCCATAAAGATTTTGTTTGGCTTATTATTATTATTTTTGCTAAAAAATTTCTTCTTATATTACGGAATTTTCCAATTTTTTTTGTTTTGATTATTATTAATTGTTCAGATTAAATGCTTCTATGGTTCATGATTTAAGCCATGATCCTTAAGAAAAATTACTTTGTAAAATATATATTTATGAAAATGATTAAAATACTATTAAAAATAAATTAAATTTAAAAAAAACTAAAAAATTTATTAATAAATGTTTAAAATTATATAATAATATACATTAAAAATTCAACATAACAGTGACAACTATAGAAATTGAATATAATTTAAATATAGATAAAAAATAATAATTTTATCTTTTTCCAAAGAAAAAAACGAACTTCTTATATTAATAAAAAGTTTCATGTACATACACAACTCTATTGCTGTTGTAACTGTTTGATTATACAAAAAATCTCATAAGAGAGTATTTCTTCTCTTCCCGAGAAGAGATCATTTCACCACCGATCTTGTCCCTTGACTTTTCCATGTGTCCATCTTGTTCCCGTTTTTTCTGACAGTTTCATAAAGCAGAACAAAAAGAGAAAAATATATATGCCTTGCTTTCACTTTCCACTGTAACGCCAAAAATACTGTTTCAGCAGTATTTTTTAGTAGACAAAACAAACAGAAAATTTTGCTGATCAACTGGTTTTATTGGAGAATTCCTGCATATGGAGGCTGGTCCGAGGCAAAGCTTTCCCCGTTTAATTCCTCCCTTATTCTCCAACTACCCACAGATTGTTCAATACCGTCTTTTGAAAGTTTGTCTGCCAGATCATTTCGTTCCCTGTAAATATGATTAATGGACAGCGAAATAAAAGACAATTTTGAATTTTGAATTTCTTCAAATAAAGGTTGTAAAGCATAATTTTTGCATCTGCTCCGTCCATTTAACCAATTTATAACATTTAGTGAATCTCCAAATATTTGAACTGTGAGGGTGTTTTTTTGAATCAACCAGCATAAGAGATATTTTAGAGCAGATAATTCAGCAAAATTATTTGATCCACTTCCCAGACCGATGGATGCTTTAAAAGAATGAGAGTTGTTCAAATGAATAACAATTCCTGCACCAGCTTTGTTTTCCTGGGAGGCACCATCAAAATAAGCCCAGGGAACCCCTTCCTTTATTTGCTCCTCCGCCACCTTCCGAGGTTCCCTCTCATTCTCATCATCCGGGATAATTGAGTATATGGCCATACATTGAGTCAATATTTGGAGTGCCTCTGTTTCCTTCTCCTGAAAGATAATTCTGTTCCTGGCTAACCAAATTCCCCAACTTATGATGGGGGGCAGATTCCTTAACTTTTGATCAGGAACTTTGTTAAATAATAATTTTATCTTAATTATTAAAATAAAATAAATTCATTTAATAAAATTTTTATATTAACTCTATAATTTAATATTATTAATTTTCATTAAAAAATATAGAAATAAAAAAATATATTATAACAATATTCTTAGAATCACGAGGAAGGTAGGACTACAATCTAATTATGTGAAAGCAAATTAAGTACATCAATTTTGTAATGGTAAAATGTGAATGGTTTATCTTCTTAAATAAAGGAATTAAAACAATCCCTTTTTAATAAATATAATTATATATTCCTATAACTAACAATTCTAATTTTTAGATTTAATTCTCTTACTATTAATTTAAATTATTTTATTTTAATATAGATTTATAATATCATTATTATAATTTAAATTACTCTTTATCTTACCCTTATATTGCTCCTTATTTTTTAACTTTGATAAATAAGTATTATTTTAAATTTAATCTAGTTTTTAATTGATTGTTTTTAATAATTCATTTATAAGTAAGGGTATAAAACAACCCTTTAACTTATACTTTAATAAGAATATATCACGCTATTTATATATTGCTCTATTATGTATATATCTAATGACTTTTTAACCAACTTTTAGTTACTCTAGTTTTTAGATGTAATAACTTTGTTGACTAACTATAAATTAAATTAGGTTATTATTTTATTTTTAATACATTTGTATAATGGTGAGGGTATAAAAAGGGTCATTTTAATAAATAACTGGGGAAACTTATCTAATTAAATAATTGTTATTATCATGATCCAACTAACTGGCCAAATCTAGCCGTTATCAATATAGTCGTTGGAAGTTCTGCTCTATTTAACATGCTAGGCCTGATCTATTCATTCAACATCATGTGATTTACGTCGAAAGAAACTCTCTTAAACTTGATATGGATCACAGAAGCCTCAATACAACAAAGGAAACATTTTATTTAATATAGTATAAATTTTTGAGATTAAGGAAATATTATAATTAGCATTATATATATATTAGATAATTTCGTATATTAGAAAGCGAGTTAAGATGAATTTAAATTATAATATATATATATATATATATATATATATATATGAGGAGGGTTTTTAGTGATGGAAAATTTTCATTAAGATATTTTTTTTACTAGATTTTGTTTATTAATTAATAATATAAAAAATTAAATTTTGTTTATTAATTAATAATATAAAAAAATTAAATTTTAAATTTGAAAAGATTTGAATTGATTCAAATTTTCTAGAATCGATTTAAATTTTCCAAAATCTTTAAAAAATACCTTTATTTATTGATGCCAATTAAAACCTATTTAATTGGATGATATTAGAGATATCATTTACCTTGCATTAAAACTTAGATTTTAATAAAACTCTAATCATTAATGAAACTTACGTTATGATTTATATTATATTTATTATTGGAAAAAATAATTTTCTTAAAAGATTAAGTAATTTCTAAATCTATAATGAAGTTATTTTAATTCAAAAGTTTATTAAATTCTACATAATTCTCATTGTATTTCTGGACATGTTAATTTGGATTGCAAATATCCTTTATATAAATACTAGTCTCATGTCACTACAACCATTTTATATTCATGTTAACTCCATCCCTATTAACCATCAAGTGGGATAAAAAAAAAAATGAGATACACATTAAAGATTTAATATGAAATAAAGTTGACCTACATGTTTATATATTAATGTTTGATATTCTTTTCTTAAATATTGTTTTTACATAGTATTTTTGTTTTCAATATTTTAATTAATAACCATAAATGTTACACACCTCATCTATATTAAGTTGTGTTACACACATGATGTGAATAAGTTTAATCAACAAAAAAAAACAAGTATTTTCTTCTTATAGATTACATATTCAAAACTAGAAAATATAAAATATTAATAAATCACGTAATGAAATAATTGTTGAAATATAATATCTTACAAATAAAATAATCTCATATTTAATTTATTATTTAAATGCACACTATTAAAATTAGATAACTGTTAATTATTAAGTTTTAACCTATTTAAAATTTTAAATTCTTTATAATCTTTTTTTTTTTTTAAAGTTTAATCATTCATAAATAAAAACCTTTAATTTTTAACTTTACACTAATATAGAGATTTTTTTGTCTCCATTACCTTATTATTTCATTTTTAACTTTACATCGGGATAGAGATTTTTGTTTCCACCATGTTATTATTTCAATCATTGAAGTGTATGATTAAAGCTTTGATTTCTTTATCATTTTATAATTACCAAGTTTAAACCTCTAACCATTCATAGATTGTATTTAAAAACCTTTTTCTTTACACTTATGTATAATATTATTTTTTTAAAACTAATTTCTATTTATCCTTAAGGATTATATCATTCCCAAAATCCCATCTCTTAGTGGCCTACCAAATTGAAATCAAGTCACTCACAAAACAACAAAGCATCATTCTAAAAAGATTTAAAAACCTTTTTCTTTACACTCATGTATAACATTATTTTTTTGTAAATTAATTTCTATTTATCGTTAAGGATTATATCATTCCCAAAATCCCGTCTCTTAGTGGCCTACCAAATTGAAATCAAGTCACTGACAAAACAACAACGCATTATTCTAAAAAGATTTAAAAACCTTTTTATTTACACTTATTTATCACATTATTTTTTTGTAAACTAATTTCTATTTACCGTTAAGGATTACATCATTCCCAAAATCATGTCTCTTAGTGGCGTACCAAATTGAAATCAAGTCACTGACAAAACATCAAAGCATCATTCTAAAAATAAACCATATGTCTAACAATTGTTAAAGTGAAATCAAAATTGACCGAGCATTGTAAAGATAGTGCCTAGATTTAACAACCATACAACCATATACTAAGAGTGTGCCAACAATGGAAGGTCTGACAAAACCAAAAAACCAAGTAAGAAAAGGAACATAATTCATGAGAGAAACTAATGAGAAATGTGTGCCTCTAGCGTTCCCATGGTTGCAATCGCTCAGACCTAGGCTAGGAATAATATGAACTTCAATCCTCTTGAGTCACACTCCCATTTCCTTTTGATGGAGCACTACATCATCTAGCATTAACACTATTTATTCCTTAACATCATTTATGTTTATAATAAGTCAGCCCAACAACATCTTCATTCTCCAATATAAGTTTATTGTAAACATGTATTGTTTTTACCGACCATGGGTATGTCTCATGTCAAGAACCCAATCTCTTATAGCTGTAAGCACCTCAAAGTTTGATAAGACATTTCTTTCCATTGCAATAACCTCCTCAAAGTCCTTAAGCTCCTCTTGGACCTTCGCTAGAACTTTCTCCCTGAATGATATAACAGATGTTGCTGCCCTTAGATGGGTTTTGTAGCCGGTTTGACTACCTTGACCTTAACTACCACAACAACTACTAGTCCTGTGCGCTATGGGAAATGCACCAAATACCAATACAGCGATAAAGACCTCAAACCCAGACTTAATAAATGATACAAGTTGACAACACCAAGAATCTACAACCACTCACAATGTTCATGGTAGGTGGAGAAAGGCGAGATCTTAAGTGAACATGACTAAAACCCAAGCAACACTCTTAAAAATAAGAGAAAGTTGAAAATGATCACATTGGTTGCCATTGTTATATACAACTCGTGAGGTGATGAGAAATGAAGTAAAATTCATTGCCATCTAACCCAAGCCTCATGTGAATGAAATTTAAATACAAAGGGAAAAAAAATTATAACTACCTTGCTTGTCACTCCCCTGCACACTACTTAAACACTCCCAATAGGATGGCACATTTGTTTCTCTTTAAATAAATAAGATATTAACGTCTTTGATACATTTCTTTTCAACCATTCAAAAGCCATATAACACTATGTTATACCGACCTTTTCATATAGCTTTATACTCATTTAAAATATAGATTTAATAACTTTAAATAATTCGAAGATAAGTCGTTTGAAAACAAAGTTATTATCATTGAAACAAAGTTATTATCATTAATCAAAATTCAAACCATGAAAACAAAGTTATTACCATTAATCAAAATTCAAACCACCAAAAACATAAGGAATCAAAAGCATAAAACAAATAGCTATTTACTTTTTAATAATGTGTTCAAGGGTGTCCGAATTTGATAATTAAAAAAACAGATTAAAGTTATTATCATTAATCAAGATTCAAACCACCAAAAACATTAGGAATCAAAAGCATAAAGTAAATAGCCATTTACTTTTTAATAGTGTGTTGAAGGGTGTTCGAATTTGATGATTAAAAAAATAACTTTTCATTAATTTAGAATTTTTATTTATTTTTAAATTATTTAAATTAAAATTGACTTTTCATTAATTTAAAATTTCTATTTATTTTTAAATGATTAAAATTAAAATTGATTTTTTAAATTGTAATAAAATTTAAATATTTTTATTTAATTTATAATTTAAATAAAAATATATAAAAATACCAAAACATAAAGAATCAAAAGCATAAAATAGATAGCTATTTACTTTTTAATAATGTGTTCAAGGGTGTCCGAATTTGATGATAAAAAAAAACAAATTTCATTAATTTAGAATTTGTATCAATTTTTTTGATGATTTAAATTAAAATTGAATTTTAAATTATAATAAAATTTAAATATTTTCATTTAATTTACCATTTAAATAAAAATATATAAAAAATATTTCCCCATATATATAATTTTCTATTTATATAAAATTTAAAATATTAAAAAATTGTTTAGAAGAGATATTTCGAAAAGGTAGGAGGTATAGGTTTATTTCTTATAGTAAGAAATAAACATAAATAAGCTATAAATAAAATAATAAATAAATTTTAAAAGGGTTTTTTAATAAGTTATAAAGAAATTAACAAATAATCGAGATGAGATTTTGATTGTCATTTTTTTGTTGTTGTTTTTTTTTCTAATTAGAAAAAAACCAACGGGCTTTGTATTAATAAAAGTTGTTTACAAGTGTCAAGTGTTAAGTTATTTACCAGTAAATCAATGCATAGTTTAATTTACAAAACAATATCGCAGCCTTAGTTTTTAATACTGACTATATAAAAAAAACACAATATGGCCATATTTTGTGTCACGTCAACACAAAATATCCAACATATACAACTAACAATGAACACAATATCAACATCCTTAAGGTTAATACTTATGTGAAGAGTATTTTCCCGGATCCCTGAAATGTACTGTTAGCAAATGCAGTGTATAAAATCTCCCCAGATAGATAGTTGTTCCCCACCTTGGATAATGCATCCACAATGCCATTTTGTTCCCTATATAAAAGAGAGAAGGTCACCCTCTAGAAAATTTCAGTTAATGCCTAATTCTTTGCAATCAGTTTATCAACAATGGAGAGTTAAAGGTAGACAACTTTGAAACCCACTCTATAACCACCTTAGAATCTCCACATACACCCATTGAATCGATAGATAGCCACTTTGCATAGTATAAAACCCTGCATAGGGTAATGACCTCCCCACATGTGTTGGAGCATACACCACCAGTCCAACTGGAATAATAATGACAACCACGATTTATAACTATGTAAGCTCAAAATTAATATTTATTGTTTTTGCCGCCTCATCAAAAACCCCATAGGGTGTATGCCCCAAATATTCCTTAGATGAATGTGTCTCGTAGGTCCCTTGTCAATCATAAGCCCAGTTCTATTGAAAAAAGAAGCAACCCTAATGCAAATGTAGTTTATATTCAGAGGATAATTTTCAAATATAATTGCATTACAACATATCCAAATTCCCTAGATGAGATGTAATGGATGAGTATGATATTCCTTGTATCCAGACATCCAATCCTACAAAGAAAATTCCATAGAAGACGAGTTCCAATCAACATGTATATTTAAAATTCGTAGCATGCCATACAATGTTGAAACAATGAAAGGGCATTTTAGAAAGAGGTGGACCACATCCTTCAGATTTGTTCTGCACACAATGCATCTACCTAGGCCAATGAATTCCCTTCGACATAAATTATCCCAAGTAAATATATTGTTTTTCTAATCCAACCAACCAAAACATTTAAGTGTAAGGGGGATGTTCCAACCCCAAATTTTCCTATATCATCTTCTTGTCACCGAATGTTGAGGCACAAGTGATATATAACAATATGCTTTCTCTAGTGAGATCTAACCCTCTAGAGTTTTATTGTCCCATGTGCAGATATCCTCCTTTTTAATTAATTAAATAACAATTAAGGATAGTTTATGCATATGCCTATCCCAAGACGCTGCCAATGCACCATATAACCCAAGATCTTGGGAGCTTGTCCATGAAGGATATAAGAAGGAAGAGAAAGTTGTAACATGAATTTGATTTATGAAATAAACACCCATATTATGAATCTTCTTAATAAGAGGAACAAGCAAGGCATGATCACCGTCGAATCCACAGATGGGATCTAGACCGATCTCCACCACAGAACTAGTCCCAATTTGCCATTTCAAATTCCCAATCAGCTAATGCTTAACTTTCACCATACTATTCCAAATGTATGATACAACACATGGAGCACGGGAACCTTCCATAATCCATGTCACCAAAGACTGATTTCTCAAATATTTTTCCCTTATGATCTGATCCCAAATGCCATCACTGTTTAGTGCATGCCATAAACTCTTCATCAGCAATGCCCATCCAAACTTTTTGATATCCTTGATACCCCAATATCCATCCTCCTTTTTCAAAGTAGTTTCCTCTAGACGAGCAAGGCGGATTTTATATATTTCTTTGGAACCTACTCAAATAAAATTTGATATATTAGAATTAATTCTTCTGGCAATGTATTTGGTATCAAATAAAGATGCATCCTGTTAGTGTCCTATATTATAGTAGTAAAAAAAGTTTAGTTTTTTCAATTTATTTTGGAAAATGTGTAAAGGTTGGGCTATGATCTCTTAGAGATCATGCTATTGGTCTTAGTAAAGAATGAAATATTTCATTTTTGATGTAATTATGTCTATGATATTCCTATTCCTATTTGTGTAGTGTGCACAAGGTAAATTTTTTTCTAAGATACTTATTAATGATTTACATATTTTATATTTGAATATATTTATTTATTTATTTTTTAAAATACTTTTCTTGGTGTGAAGAGATAGAATTATTATATAATTTTAAAAGTTAGTTCAAGTGGCTTTGAGTTAGACATACGATCTCTTCCCAAAATTCGAGGATTCATGTAAATTCTCTTGATCCCTTAGAGGTTACATTTCATGGTTTGTCTCATTCACCATTCACAACTCATGGAGAAGTACCTGAAAACATACAACTTAATAGTTTCCAACCTCTGAAGCACATAGAGTTTATCTCTGACATTGGTATGTTGATTCTCTCCCATTACCATCACCCGACACCCCATCAACAAACTCTAGGCATTGTCCTTTCAAATTAGGATGACACATAATCGCTTGCGAAGGAAACTGCGAGAGTTTAAATGCCACTCCCATCTATGATCCCTGGCATGTGAATCACTCTCGTGTTGGTTCATGCATGCGGGTCGACCCAATTTTTTTTATGCTTTTAGTTTGCATGGAATAAACTAAAGGGATTGGAGCCTCCCTCATGGTTCTGTTTGGCCTACAAATTTAGAATGGAGGATAAATGAGAAAAACATCTCTTGTATAAGGAACTAAACTTGAAATTAGATGAAAATTTACCCAAGTTGAGATTCTTATAATGTTATTTAACTCTTCCACTATAACTACAAAACTAATGTAATAAGATTTGGCCAAAATTATTCCTTAGAGGAAGGCGTACATTTCCACCTCGTTGTTGGAAGCTAGGCCCAAACTCCCTGAACATAGAAGTTATATTTGTAGCCCCCTAAAACCTACCACTCATAAATTTTAAAATTAGTAATAAATAATTTATCAAAATTAATTTCCCATGTTAAATTTTCCTAATTAATAATTATTTCACTAAATTGACACATGAATTTGTAACAATGTCATCATTAACCATAGGGTCCTTTATGTTAAATGATGCATTTTTTCTATTATTAGTACTTTTCTAAATATTTTCTTCTTATATTATGGACTTTTCCATAAAGATTTTGTTTTGGTTATTATTAATTTTTTTTTGTGAAACATATATTAATGAAAAATTATTAGATAGTATCAAAAACACATTAAATTTAAAAAAAAAACTCAAAACTTTATTAGTAAAAGTTTAACATCATATAATTATATATGCATTAAAAATTCAACATATTAGTTTTAGAAATTGAATATAGATAAAAAATAATAATTTTATTTTTATTATTAAAATAGATTCATTTAATCTCCGATGGGGTGAGAAACACGACAATCACTCTTACGTGTAGATGATAATGTCAAACACATGGCCGTCAGTGCGGAGGCTTGCCTACTTGTCCTCTCACGATGATCTTAGTACATGTAACATTAATGTTGGGCATGTGAATTTCTCATCATCGTTGTTAGGAGAGGAAGCGGGCAATCATCGAGGGTATATGGAGGGTGACACACCTCTGTTTTGACATGTGGCTTGGTTATTGTGGAATTTTGTTGGACGATGCTTGGGCTCAGATAATAGCGTGAACCTATGCGTTTGGCATCCTGCCTGGGACTAGTGGCACTTTTGCGGTCGGTGTCCCCTCCCCAAAATCATGGTAATTGAATTGGTTACTTTCTTTTCTGGCATGTGGCCTCTAGCTTCTCTGAGAGGGATAAGGGTTCGATGCATCGCAATTGGGTCGACATGCGAGTTTTGTTGTGGGTGGTTAGGTGTTCGAGATTTTGGCTCTCCTCTATATATGCAGGGTAGCATGTTTCTTCTTCTGAACAACTCCCCCCTGTGGTTCTACATTTGTAAAGGTCTCCCGTGGTGGTGGGGTGTCTGTTCTTAGGGCTTCTAGTCATAGGACAATTTTCAAATATAATTGCATTACAACATATCCAAATTCCATAGATGATATATAATGGATCAATACGATATTCCTTGTATCTAGACATCCAATCCTACAAATAAGATTCCATTGAAGACGAGTTCCAATCAGCATGTATATTTAAAATTTGTAGCAAGCCATACAATATTGAAACAATGAAAGGGCATTTTAGAAAGAGGTGGACCACATCCTTCAGACCTGTTTTGCACAAAATGCATCTACCCAAGCCGATGAATCCCGTTCAATATAAATTATCCCAAGTAAATATCTTGTTTTTCTAATCCAACCAACCAAAAAATTTAAGTGTAAGGGGGATGTTCCAACCCCAAATTTTCCTATATCATCTTCTTATCACCGAATGTTGAGGCACAAGTGAGATATAGCAATATGCTTTCTCTAGTGAGATCTAACCCTCTAGATTTTCATTGTCCCTCGTGTAGATATCCTCCTTTTTAATTAATTAAATAACAATTAAGGATAGTTTATGCATATGCCTATCCCAAGACGCTGCCAATGCACCATATAACCCAAGATCTTGGGAGCTTGTCCATGAAGGATATAAGAAGGAAGAGGAAACTGTAACATGAATTTGATTTATGAAATAAACACCCATATTGTGAATATTCTTAATAAGAGGAACAACCAAGGCATGATCACAAACGAATCCACGGATGGGATCTACACTGATCTCCACCACATAACTAGTCCCAATCTTCCATTTCAAATTTCCAATAAGCCAATGCTTAACTTTCACCATACTATTCCAAATGTATGATACAACACATGGAACACGGGAACAATCCTTAATCCATGTCACCAAACACTGATTTATCAAATATTTTTCCTTTATGATTTGTTCCCAAATACTATCACTGTTTAGTGCATGCCATAAAATCTTCATCAACAATGCCCACCCAAACTTTTCAGTGTCCTTGATACCCCAATATCCATCCTCCTTTCTCAATGTAATGTCCTCTAGATGAGCAAGGGGGATTTTATATACTTATTTGGAACCTATCCAAATAAACTTTGATATATTAGAATTAATTCTTCTGGTGATGTATTTGCGTATCAAATAAAGATGCATCCTGTTAGTGTCCTATATTACAGTGAGAAAAAAAAGTTTAGTTTTTTCAATTTATTTTGGAAAATGTGTAAAGGTTGGGGTATGATCTCTTAGAGATCAAGCTATTGGTCTCAGTAAAGAATGAAATATTTCATTTTTTATGTAATTATGTCAGAGTGTGTGAAAGATTGATGTAAAGATAGTTTATGATTGCCTAAAGGTTGAGTCAATTAAGTCTAGGGTCTATGTATCATACAAGATCATGAGTAAGGTCATAGTGAGTCTTGCCTTCTCATCATTGACACAAATTAGTGGGGTCAGGCTAGTCAGTTAGGTTGTCAAATCACATTGTGCCATGACATCACCACTAGTACAACGATTATGAGACATGCGTTGCGCTTTCATGATTCATGCTCCAAAACGCAATGATTTACCTTGAAAGTCGGGTTTTGTCATCTTGGGAGTTCAAAGGATTGTTTTAAAATCCAAAATTACCAGAGATCCATTCATTCTTCATTGAAATCTTCTTAGACATCATTTGAAATGTGTTGCACTAAGTCTATATGGGAGGCACTGTGCTCAGAGACAGTCGATGCGTTTCTTCAACACAAAGGGTTATCACCACTTCCTAGTTCCAATTCATCATTTTCTTGGATGATTTATCTTGCATGTGTTATAATTTGTCCTTACTAGTCAAAGAAAACACATAGATGACCTTGCAAACTTCAAATTTTTAGCTTATTGTGTTTTCTTTGTTGTGCTTGAAAAATATGTTGCGCTTTCTTTCACTCGTTGCGTTTCATGTTGATTACCTGCATCAAACATTCAAATATTTGTTTTCCACCCATATTTTGAAGCTTGACATTCCGTTTAACTGGTCTGGAGCCTCACAAGCCTTGTTGTTGCTTCCCTAGATTATCAAGAAGCCTTTTCCTCATGCGTTGTACTTTCTTGTTGTGCTAATGTTGCAAACATATTTTCACCATATCTCTAAAACCCTGTACCCATTTTCCATGAAATTTTTACAAGAGATTCATGGGGATCAGATGAATAAACTCACTTAATTTTAGGTCAAAATGCTTCACAAATTTCGAGAAATGAGCCACCGCCATCAAATCCATTTTTGATTTTTTCTTGAAATCCGTGAGTCATATTTAGCTCAAATGTTTTGTGGAGAAGCATTATATTTTGATGACAAAAAATCAGCTCAGTCTGGTCCACCATTTAGTATGTATTCAAAAATATCAGTTGCCATGGTCGGGCGCTATGCTTTTACTGTAGGTGGAGTTTTTGAAAGCTGGAAAGTTTGCAGAAGGAAAAGAGGTTTCTCAAGGGTAATTTGGTCATGTCTAGGATTAACACGTGCATAAGTCATCAAGTAGTTCATAAAGTGATCATAGTTCTACAAACCATCAATTCCCTATGCTTCTGTGCCGCGTTTTTACTGGACTAGGAAGTAGATTCCACACAGTTAGCCCTTTGACCATGGAATTCATGTCTAAACCTTATGTAATTAATTTTTATGGTCATGGTTAATGTTTTGAGGCATCTAAGAACTTTGAAACTCGATTTGGGCATTTTATTTAATGTAAATTTGTTTGAAAAAGCCTTAGTCAAAGTAGTTCCTAGTTTTTAGAAAAATAGTTCTATATTCGTTGCAGTAGGTAGAAACATAAATCCTTTTAGGGAATTCGGTTCCTAGAGGTGGGAACTGATTATTTTTTATCTATTTATGTTGTAATTTTGATGAAGAAAGGGGTTGTTCAGGTTTTAGAAGAAGAGACATTGTGTATTGGATTTTTCTGATATATTTTCAGTGAATGAA
This sequence comes from Pinus tabuliformis, assembly GCA_031772625.1. Lineage (NCBI taxonomy): Eukaryota > Viridiplantae > Streptophyta > Pinopsida > Pinales > Pinaceae > Pinus > Pinus tabuliformis. The sequence goes on from CM062804.1 coordinate 435,265,598, forward strand.
GAAGATTGAGGTATGATTTTACAGGGATTCCTATGTTAGTTTCAAATGGTGGTATGCTTCCTTGTATTGTAAGTTTTCTCTTTGTTATCATCATGTTTTGAATGTATGTCTTCCTGTTTTGTTAAACAAGGATTTATCTCAGAACTTACAGTCAAAGTGCTCTGATATAGTTTGCTAAACAATTAATGTTTTCTTCTTAAATGGAATTTAGAATTCATCCTTCAGTTAGATTCTCTATATGTCATTTCCACCATTCCTCTGCTCACCCTTCTACAACGATTTAAATTGAAGACAGCATAATGAATGCATGCCTTTCCCCTGTTGAAAAGTCCCTCATATCTTCATCCTCTCACTGGTAAATCATCAATTTAACATGACTCAATGCCCAATGGATCTTTTTTCTTCCCTGCCTACAAATTGTTAAGATCTATTCCCCTCTGAGCATCATACTTAGCCTAAGATCTAAGTGACTGAAGATTGGATAGAGAGAGCCCTCTTTGAATTCTGAAGGCTATATTCCAGCTTCAAAGTGGTTTATGGTTACCTTTGGGTTCCCCTCCTCATCCTAGAGGAATTACAAAGTGCTAACACATCCAATAAACCACTATGCTGCAATACGACCTAAACCATAATCAACCTACCACCAATCGAGATCCATCTATGAGACAAAGTTACCAACCTGTGTTCAAATTTTTCGATCAATCAACACTAATATTTATTGCCACAATTATTCGGTTTAAGCAAGAAACCAATATACTTAAAACCCATGTCCAATGAAGCTTTCTCCACATCAAATAAACATGCAATCTCCAAAACATTTGCCTCATATGGGGAAGAAGCAATCAATGAGGATTTTGTTTTGTTCATATAGAGACCTGTAGCATCACCAAAGGAGAATATGATTCGGTGAAACACTTTCCTTTCAATAACATAAAATTTCCTGAAGAGGAGAACATCATCTAGAAATATTAGATGTGTAATAAAAATGTTCCTGGATATACCTAATCTTGAGAATGACCCACGGGTGTGAGCACAATAATAATTTTGTTCATGGCCTCAATGACAAGAAAGAATAAAAGAGGAGAAAGTTAGCACCCCTGCCTTAATCCCTAAGAAGCCTTAAAAAGGAAAGAAGGCACCCCATTGATTAACACAAAAAAATTATAGAAGATACGAAGGCCCTAATCCAATCAACAACCAACACAAAAAAACTATCTTATGTAAAACTCTATGCAAAAATGCCCAGTCCACACAATCATATGCCTTGTGTAAGTCGAATTTCAGTAACAAAGCATCTTGATTTTTAACCTTGATAGAATGTAAACATTCCTGTGCTATTGCCACAACATCTTGAATCTAATGGTGTTTTAGGAACCCAAATTAGTCAGGTGCAAAAATTTGGACAAGGTCATTTTTAGTCGATTGCAATGATCTTCGAAATAATTTTATACATCGTGTTGCAACGAGAAATGGACCAATAATCCATGAAATAAGAAACATTTGAGACCTTAGAGATCAAAGCCATAAAATTGGAATTTAATGCACCAAATATGTAGCAGTATGTCCTTGAATCCTCAGATAAAAGGAGAAAATATGGTCCCATGATATCCAAAAACTGTAGGAATAATTCCATCGACCAACCATCCATTCCAAGGATTTTATCCCTGGTGAAATACTTTAAGACAAACACTAACTCCTCTAATGTGATCGACCTTCTAATATTCTCATTTTCAACCTTGTTGAACATAATCGGGTATGTGCGAATGACTTCTAATTGTTTATCAATTTTCGATCCATACCTAGCTTGATATGGATTGCCAAAGTAGTGAAGAACCTCCAAATGAAGTTCCTTAAGTTAGGAAATGTTATTTCCATCGATATCCTTCAGTTCCCAAATATTGTTTTCCCTCCTCCTATTAGAGGCAAATTTGCAATTTTTTGTGTGTGTGTTTTGTCACCATGTGAGATCCAAATGGCATGGATTTTCCCTGTCATTCCTCCTCTTAATACTTAAGAATATACCACTTAATTCCTTTTAAATCCAAGGTCAAATCCTTTTATGAAGCAGAGAAAAAACCAGAAGTAGTTGGATTAGACATCGCTAGAAGATTTTTGTCAATCTGGATTAATTCTTTAATATTATTTATCTTTTTATTCCTTTCCCATCATCACACCACCTCCTTTAATCCTCTAAGTTTTTGGAAAACCACATCCATCTAAGAGGTCCCCTCATGGTAGACCTGATGAACCCAAGTGGCACACACCAATCCCTCAATTTCCATTTAAGCTAGGTGCGGTTGAATTTAAATGGAAGTCCTTTCTAATCACTATCCCCATGCCAATGAAGAATTATTGGATCATGTTTGGACAACACTGATGGAACAACCCAAGTACGTAACAAATCAAGCCGCTCAACTAGGTTTCTTAGATAAAAAAATGATCCAAACATTTTGCAATCCTATCCGAACCAGATCGGTCATTCCTCCAAGTTGGTCTAAGGGGCACTAGCAAAATATAAGCCAAATGGTTTAACCTGAAAGCTCCTTGAAATAGCTCCCCAACAGGTTTGACTTGCATTTTGAATGTCGTATCTCATTCACTGCCACCTTTAGATTCAGGTCACCTACTAATATTAGTGAACTAATCTTCAACAAGCCACAACATTCCATTTGATCCCAGAGCCATTTTCGAGATACATAAGGTGCATATACATTTAATATATGAAACAGAAACATAGAATCCTGGGAAAAACTTGACAGTAATATACCTACAAAATATTTATATGCCAAAAAATTAACAACCCAGGATCCCAAATAGTAGCTAAGCCCCCTAATTATCCAAGGGAATCCATTGCACATACCCTCCACCTAGGGAAAATATTTAATTGTAAATGTCAAGCCTTATCCCTAGTCATCGTGGTCTCCTGTAAAAGGATGATTGAGGGAAGTTGAAATTTAATCAAATGATACAAGGATAGAATTTTAGTGGCATTCCCCAAATCCTTGATATTTAGTGACAAAATTTTCATGATGGATAATTTTCAATGGGAATATAATGTCTAAGAGCCCGAGATGTTGAATGCAGATGAGGAGAAGAAATGTTATGGTCTGAACCCGCCAAGAAGTTTAATGTTATCCCAAAAGAACCAATCTATGTTAGTGAAACCTTCTTTTACTTGGCCCAATGTTTCTTCCTAATGGTAATATTCTGTAGAGAGTGAGGGATGACAACCACTTCATCCGAAGGGGACAAATTTTAATGAATGGAAAAGGGTTCCATTTCCAGAGCCTATTTTAGTCTTGGAATCTCTATATCACTCCACACCGAATTTATGGGAGAGATATTCATAATAGATGAACCAGATATTTTGGTAGTGGAAGAGTATTATTATCCCCATCCCGAAGGATATACTCAGGCCCCCCTAGGTGACTAGAAGAATTGGAAATAGGAGGGAAATTACACAATATGGGAAGGGAGGAAAAAATAGAAGAAACCCCTATGGTATTGAAATGGAAAAATGGATTATTATAAGGAGAAGGATGGCTATGAACCATCTCCTCAGGAATGAGGGAAAAAATTTCCACAAATGAATTTGGACCAATATCAATAGTAACAAGAGGAGAAGTATGAGAAATAGGAGGAATTATTAAAACATACTTAAATTCCAAATATTTAAAATAGTAACATCCACATTTGATCCAAACCATTTCAATAGGAACAAGAGGTTGTGTATATGGAACAACATGTTCAGTACCTAGTGACAATAGAGGAAATACATCAGTATCATTGACAAACACTTGGTCATATCTCTAAGACTTTCCCTAACCCAACGACCGTGAACAACCCATCTTTGATTGTGCACAACGAGAAATGACAAATTGGTGATGACAATTTGCAAGGAGGTGGCCCATTGCATGTGACCTCAAACACCTCAAGGGGATACCCAAATTGTCAATTTATTTCCAAAAAGTAATACCATCCCAAATCAAATCCAACTTGGCAGGGAGATCACCTGAAAAATCCACTTCAACAAGTATCCATGCAATTCACTTGTCCATGTCCCCCATACTACGCTCCTCAAAATTGTTAAATTAGAGCAATAAAATGCTTCATTTGAATTGTGCATTAATGAAATGGAGAAATTCAAATTTCCACATCAGCAAGATGACTTGAAGTTGCAATTAGTAGGAGTGACATGGCCAATTCACTTACTTAAGTCAGTCAATTCGAGTTTGTGGGCAAGAAGTAGATTGTGCATGAGTTGATTTCTAAGATCTAGAAATCTAGTGGAGTTATAGTTAGTGAAACTCAATTATCTAAGATCTAGTCATGAATAGAGTCAGTTTGAGTTCAGTTGAGTAGTTGTGACTATTGTTAACTCACTGATCTCTTAGTTAACTATAAATCCACTTCAAAAAGTATCCATGCAATTCGCTTGTCCATGTCCCCCATACTACGCTCCTCCAAATTGTTAAATTGTAGTAAGAAAATGCTTTATTTGACTTGTGCATTAATCAAATGGAGAAATTCGAATTTCCATATCAGTAAGATGACTTGAATTTGCAATTAGCAGGAGTGACATGGCCAAGTCACTTAGTTATGTCAGTCAATTCGAGTTTGTGGGCAAGAATTAGATTTGTGCATGAGTTGATTGCTAAGATATAGAAATCTAGTGGAGTTATAGTTAAACTCAATTATTTAAGCTCTAGTCATGAATAAAGTCAGTTGAGTTCAGTTGAGTAGTTGTAACTATTGTTAACTCACTGATCTCTTAACTAACTAGTCAATTTACTAAAAATAGCCTTAGTCATGCATGCAATTTGAATTGCCTAGTTGAGTGGAGGAAAAAGGCATCAATGTAATTATTATTGTATACTATTGAGTGTATAGAGTTTTCATGTAGCAGGTGATCTAATTTCCTTAGGAATTCTGCAAGGAAATAAGAGCTTCCTATTCTTTAGGAGCAAGAATCACACATGGAAATAGGAGGAGATTGGAGGCATATTTTGGCAAAGCGTTGGTTAGAGTAGGCATAGTAGGAGGTCAATATTATAGTACAAGTTGAGCTTCAAAGATTGAAGTTGTCATTGTATTGATCATTGTCTCATTTGATATAATACAAACATAGGAGGGGGTTTTCCTAGTTGGGTTCCCAAGTAAAAATAATAGGTTCATTGTGATTGAATGATTGCATGTGTTTTTATTGTATGTTTTCCTTTCCATAGATTGAGTAGAATAAATTTGTGTCTATTGATTTCAATATGATTTCATTAGCAACTGCAAATTTCAAGTTATTTCTACATGGTATTAGAGCTACTGAAAACTACATAAAAACCAGGTTCCTGTTCATATCTCAAAGAAATTTCGAATAACATATTTGTCGTGCATGAATCCGAGTGTAGGAATTTCTTCAGTGTAGGAACAATATCTTTCAATGGATTGAGGCTTGAGTATGCATTGGAGGGAAATTCAAATGTCTGTGCTTGGAAAGATAGGATGGAAGTTATTCTAGATGAAAATGGAGTATTGGAGTACACACAAACTAATATTCCAAAACTAGTAGCATCAAATGAACAAAAACTGGCTCAGTGGAAGACATACACAACAAAATCAAGGAGGATTGTCCTTGAGGGAGTCAGATACCATATGGTTTCATGTTTGCATGGATAGAAGACTAATGCAATGTGGAAAACCCTCACATAGTTATTCGAAAGCAACAATGATGCCAGCAAATTGGCATTGGAATGCTAAAAATTGAAACCATTGTTCAGTATCTATCCTGATTCACTTAGTCAAAGATGAACTTGAAGGAATAGGAGAGACTGTGCCACCATCTAAGCTTATGATCTTAGCACTCCTTGGTATTTTGAAGTCCTGAAACAACTATCAGGATCATTTAGTTAATGTAAGAGATAATCTCCCAAATTGGAGAGACTTTGGTTTGACTTGGTGCAGGAGGAGATTAGAATGCAGAGACCACGGTTCTGTGTATGCCAAGAAATCAGAATGCTTCTTCATTAAGAGACTACGGTTCTATGTATGCCAAGAAATAGTGTATGATTCTTCACTAAGAGACCATGGTTCTATGTACTTCACCTTCACTTTTTCCTCTTCCGAAATCATCCAAAGTCTTGTCCCCTGAAATGTAACTCTATGCATTATACATATAGGTCATCATTGACATCCATTAGGTTGACATGTGAGCCATAAGTCAGACCGACTTATCAAGGATATCATTGTGTGTTAGGTCCTTATACTACTAGTGTAGCCCCTTATTGTTATTAGTGAAACCCCCTTATTGTATTATTGCACCCATATAGCCCCCATGTTGTTATTATTGTGCCCCAACAATACTATTGTTATGTAGGCTCTGATTGTATTGGGACCCCTTAGGCTTGTATATATAGAAAGGAGGTATTGTCATTTGTATCATCCAAGAATTGTTAATTTGAGTAATGTAAAGGAGGTTTCCCCCTCGTAGAGGCTAATTTTTAAGTTGTTGATCTATCTTTTCTATCTTTTTGTGAGCTGGTTTCATAACATTTGGTATAAGAGCTTTGGATTCTAGGGTTTCACTGCTCCAAATAGGACATTGTGTAATTTTAGCTATAATTTTTTATCTACGAAGTTTCAGAAGCTAAAAAAAAGATCCTTGTGAGATGAATTTGTTCTGAACCTCGGGTCTTAATTTTAGATCTTGTCTCACTATATTTTCGGAGATATGATCTGATGAAGTTAAGGTTTTTGCAAGCTCCAAAATTCCATCTCAAACAGGTCATCATGGAATTTTTGCTATAAGTTTTCTTCTACGAAGGTTAAGACTCTGAAATTAAAACCCATTTGAGATGAAATATTGATGAAGCTCGAGCCCGAATTTAAGATCTTGTTTCACTATATTTTCGAAGATATGGTTCAAGAAATTTAGGGTTTTTGCAGGTTCCTGAATTGCATCCCAAACAGCTGACTTTGGGAAAATTGTCATAGCATTCTCTTTGAGCATCAGATTGAAATTTCGTTAGAAGTTATAGAAAGAGGAAAGGTTGAAAATTTATTTATTTTATTTATTTTATCATTTTCATGTCTAAAGGTCGAAATAGTGACACGTGGCACTTCGTACAAGTTCATTATACTGGAAAAGTATATAATCAGTTCATCTTGGGAGATTGGGCATAACTCTTTCTTGGAGAATCCAATTTCGATTAGACTAGTGGAATTGGAAAGAAGATGCAGAGGGCTGCCGTAGGTCACAATTTCAAAACTTGGAGATTCGAAATTTCAAAGATACAATAGATTCAAGATCAATCTCCTAAAAGAAAGAAAAAGAATGACTCGAATCAAGAAAATAGAAACACCTACAAAGAAAAATTGGAGTGATGATTTGAATAATGTGGTCAAAGATATGATCAATACGATAAATGGTATAGAAGAAAAATTGAATGGCAACATGGAATATTTGAAGAAAGACATGGAAGGATTGAAGGAAGGTGGGACAAAGTCGCTACAATAAAGACTTCCTAATGCCGAAAAGGTAGTAGAGGAAACTCATGATGAGAACAAAAGAAATGTTAATCATGATTTCATAGACTCTAATGTTGGATTGAAGACCCCCCATATTCCAAATATATATATGAGGAAATTTGATGGCAAGGATCCGATAACTTGGTTACTACAGATGGAGCAATATTTTGATCTACATGATGTGCAACCGACACAAAAGGTACGTATTGCATCTTTATATTTATAACTGAATCATTTTGTATGGTATAGAGGGATTTGTTCTCATAAACAACTTGTCAGCAAGTCAATTTTCATGGAGGAAATGATAGCACATTATGAGGATACAAAGATAAACACCTTCTTTAGCCAATTGATAAATTTCAAACAAAAGGGTTCAATGGTAGAGCACATTGAGGACTTCCAAAAATTGAATATAAGGGTAAATAATATTCCAAAGAAGAGTAGGATTGAATTCTTCATAGGAACTTTAAATGATAGCATCCAACATGAGGTTCGCCTTTGGGAACCTGATTCATTGGAAAGACATATAGGTTGGAAAGAAAAATTGAAAGCAAAATTATGGCAACAAGGAAGCTTACCACTCATAACTATAAAGATGAAAGTGTTGTTGCTCCTAGCCTTTCACCACCTATAAGGTTGACACCACAACAATTGGAAGAAAAAAGAGCAAAAGGGCTTTGTTACAATTGTGATAGAAAATACACTAAAGGTCATAGTGTGTTGAGAAGAAATCAATTTACATAGACGGGGAATAGGAGAAAGAAAAGGAACAAGAAACGTCAAAAGAAGAGGATATACACTAGGAACCAATCCCAGAGAAAGATGAAATGAATCTAACCATATCTTGTAATGCATTGACATGAATTACCACTCAAACTCTCAAGATAGAAGGGCATATCAAGAATAAAAATGTAATAGTGTTGATTGATTTGGGTAGTACCCATAATTTTATTTATTGTAAGATAGCCAAGGAATTGAATTGCTTCCTATATCCAATGCCAGAGTGTCAAGTAATGGTTGCAAATGGAGGAACCATAAATTTCTCTGGAAAGTGCCATAATATCAGGCTATCCATGGGAGAATATGTCTTGAATAGTCCAATTCTTTCCATTCCAATGGGTGGTGCAAATGTTGTACTAAGAGTCCAATGGTTACAATCTTTGGGTATGATAGCTTTTAATTTTCAAGAACTTTTCTTGATTTTTTTTGGGAATGAAAGAAAGTTGAATTAAGGGGTATTGTAGGGAAACTGGGAAAGATAATCAACTCCAACAACATGAAAATCCTTCTAAAGAAAGAAAAATGGGGCATAATTGCACAATTGTGTTCACTAGAGGTTCCCACATCGAAATCATTTATTTCTCCAAATCTCCAAAACGTTTTGGACAATCATTCCAAGGTATTTGAGACTCCCGAAGGCCTCTCACCTATTCATTATCATGGTCATGCTATTCATTTGATTCTAGGAAGTTTTCCACCAAACATCGGGCCTTATAGATATCCATATGCCCAAAAGAGTGAAATTGAACGTATGGTTGCAGAAATGCTAGAGGTTGGTATAATTCAACTTAGTCAAAGTTCTTTCTATGCTCCAGTGGTATTGATACACAAGAAGTATGGATCATGGCACATGTGTCCAAATTATAGGGAGCTCAACAAGCTTATTATTAAAGATAAATTTCCCATTCCTGTCATTCATGAATTATTAGATGAATTACATGGAGAAATTTACTTCACCATGTTATGAAACCAGCTCAAGAAAAGATAGAAAAGATAGATCAACGCCTTAGAATTCAGCCTCTTTGAGGGGGCAACCTCCTTTACATTACATAAATGAACAATTTTTGGATGATACAAATGAAAAGACCTCCTTTCTATATATAGGAGTCTAAGGGGTCATAACATAATCATAGCCGACATAACAATAATAATGTAAGGGCACAATAATAACAATAATGGGCTTCTATAGGGCACAATAGTAACAATATGGGCACTAAATGGGTACATCAATATAATAAGTGGGTTGTACTAATAACAATAAGGGGTTACACTAGTAGTATAGGGGACTAACATGCCCCTCTCCTTCAAAAAGCGTTGTCCTCAACGCTTGAGTAGCTCTTGATGCTTATGTATAAAATTCTTGTCCTCCCATGTGGAATCTTCAGCAGGTAAGTTCTTCCACTTGATGAGATACTCTGAAATTGATTGATTTCGTAGCTGTCGGGTTCTTGTTTCTGTGACTGCTCCAGGTTCCAATATGATTTTTTCTTCCTCTTAAATTTCTGGAAATATTGTTTGAATTGGGATCTTTTGCAACTTTTGAATAAGTGGCCATACTTCTTCATCCTTCTTCCATTCATCCCTTACTTCGTCTATCCAATCTGGTTGGATAATAGAAATAGCAAAACAATGCTTCCACATCCTCATCCTTGAAGAGTCTTCCCATTCGGTAAGGTCGCCATTTTTTAAGTGCATGTAGTATTGCCAACATTTCCTTCTCATAAACAGATTGCTTGAGATGTAGCAGTAAAAATACCCAATCACCTCCATCAAAACATTTTTCACTACAATGTTGATCTACCTGTTGTTTCATTTGATTTTGCACTGAAGTGGCATTATCCTTTAAAAGTTGGAGAACTTGTTGTTGATGCTCGATGTGATCTTTCACTGCTTGAACCTTTTTCTTCTTGATATGTCCTTCTATCTCTAGAGTTTGAGGAGTGGTAATTTCTTCCAATCCTTTACAAGATATGGTTGGATTCATTTCTTGATGCTCGATGTGATCTTTCACTTCTTGAACATTTTTCTTCTTGATATGTCCTTCTATCTTGATAGTTTGAGGAGTGGTAATTTCGACCAACAAATTACAAGATATGGTTGGATTAATTTCTTCTTTCTCGATGTGATCTTTCACTTCTTGCACCTTTTTCTTCTTGATATGTCCTTCTATCTTGAGAGTTTGAGGAGTGGTAATTCTTGTCAATGCTTTACAAGATATCGTCTGATTCATTTCTTCTTTCTCTAGGGTAGGGTCCTGGCGTATATCTTCTTCTTTTGATGTTTCTTGATCCTTTTCTTCCTCCTCTTCATATTATATGTAAAATAATTTCTTCTCGGCACACTTATGACCTTTAGTGCATTTGCTATCACAATTGTAACAAAGCCCTTTTTCTCTTTTTTCTTCCAATTGTTGTGGTGTAACCCTTGTAGGTTGTGGAAGGCTAGGAGAAACAATACTTCCATCTTTATAGTTGTGAGGGGTATGTTTCCTAGTTTCCATAATTTTGCTTTCCATTATGTCACAAAGCCCTTTTACTCTTTCCAATTGTTGTGGTGTCACTCTAAAGAAGGTGTTGCTCTTTGTATCCTCATAATGTGCTATTTCCTCCGTGAAAATTGACCACGTAACAAGTTGTTTACGAGAAAAAAGCCCTTCATACCATAAAAATTGATCCAGTTCTAAATATGAAGATGCAATACATACCTTTTGTAACAATGGTACACCATGTAGATCAAAATATTGCTCCATCTGAAGTATCCAATTTACCGGATCCTTGCCATCAAACTTCCTCATCTTGCTTTTTCTTGATTTTTGGAGCTTGATCTTGAAACGACTGTAACTCTGTACTTTTGGATATTTAAGTTCTGAAACTACGACCTGTAGTAGCCCTCTATGTCCTCTTTCCAATGCCACAAGTGTGAACCAAATTGGATTCTCCAAGGAAGAGTTATGCGAAATCTCCCACAGTGACTTGATTATAGACTAGTTCAGTAGAGCGAAATTGTACGGCGTGCCACGAGTCACTGTTTCAACCTTTAGATTTGAAAAATGCATACAAGAAACTACAGTCCGTCCTCTTTCTGTACCTTCTTATGAAATTTCAATCCGATCCTCAGAGAGAAAGTTATGACGATTTTCCCCAGGTCACCTGTTTGGAATGTAATTCAGGAGTCTGCAAAAAGACCAACTTCCTCAGATCATATCTCCGCAAATATAGCACAAAAATCTTTGAAATTCGGACCCGAGGTTTAGCGCGATTTCTTCTCAAATGGATTTTTTTTGCAACTTCTGAAACATCACAGAAAAAAATTTATAGTGAAAATGCCACGATGACCTGTTTGGAGCAGCGAAACCCTAGAATCCATAGCTCTGATACCAAATGTTATGAAACCAGTTCAAGAAAAGATAGAAAAGATAGAAAAGATAGATCAATGCCTTAGAATTCAGCCTCTTCGAGGGGGCAACCTCCTTTACATTACATAATTGAACAATTCTCGGATGATACAAATGAAAAGACCTCCTTTCTATTTATAGGAGTCTAAGGGGTCATAACATAATCATAGCCGACATAACAATAATAATGTAAGGGCACAATAATAACAATAGTGGGCTTCTACGGGGCACAATAGTAACAATATGGGCACTACATGGGTACATCAATATAATAAGTGGGTTGTACTAATAACAATAAGGGGTTACACTAGTAGTATAGGGGCCTAACACACCAAGTTGGATCTTCGTTCAGGATATCATCAAATCAGAATGAAGACTGAAGACATTCCAAAAACAACATTTAGAACTCATGAGGGTCATTATGAATTTTTGGTCATGCCTTTTGTTATGGAAACAATTCAAAAGCTACATGGAAACCCAAAGATTATTGTAAGTGATAGAGATCCCATTTTCACTGGAAATTTTTGGACATAGTTATTTTCTTGTCTCGGTACTCAGTTAGCTCATAACTCATCTTATCATCCTCAATCTGACGGGAAAACTGAGATAGTGAACAAATTTTTGGAAGGATATCTTCATTGCTTTGTATTTGGTAAACAGACAAAATGGGTTAAGTGGTTGCCTTTGGCTGAATGGTGGTATATCACTTCCTTCCATAATGCAATAAAAATGACCCCATTTATGGCACTTTATGGATATCATCCACCATCCATCACATCATCTTTAAAATAAAATTCTAAGGTTCAAGTAGTGGAAGATAACATCGAGTATCAATAAAAAGTTCTCAAACTCTTAAAGGATAACCTCACTTTGGCGCATAATAGAATGAAAAAACAAGCAGATCAACATTGCAACGAAAGAAGTTTTGTTGTAGGTGACTGGGTATTTCTATGACTACAACCATACAAACAAATGTCCCTCAAGCAAGATAAGAAGGATAATATATTATCTCCAAATTATTATGGTCCATACAAGGTGTTACAAAATATTGGTACTATGGCATATAAATTGGAGCGTCCTGCATCTTCCCGAGTGCACCCAGTTTTCCATGTTTCATGCTTAAAGAAGGTTATAGGTAAGAAGATCCCATTTCAAACAATATTGCCAGAACTTGATGAGGAAGGAAAAATCATATTGGAACCTGAAGCAGTCACATAGACAAGAAATTGACAATTACGAAATCGATCAATTTCAAAGTATCTCATGAAGTGGAAGAACTTACCCGCTGAAGATTCCACATGGGAGAATGAGAATTTTATGCAGAAGCATCCAAAACTACTCAAGCGTTGAGGAAAACAATTTTTGAAGGAGAGGGACATGTTATATCCCTATACTACTAGTATAACCCCTTATTGTTATTAGTGCAACCCCCTTATTGTATTGTTGTACCCATATAGTCCCCATATTGTTATTATTGTGCCCCATAGAAGCCTACTATTCTTATTGTTGTGCCCCAACAATATTATTGTTATGTAGGATCTGATTGTATTGGTACCCCTTAGACTCCTATATATAGAAAGGAGGTCTTGTCATTTGTATCATCCAAGACTTGTTCATTTGTGTAATGTAAAGGAGGTTTCCCCCTTGAATAGGCTGATTTTTAAGTCGTTGATCTATCTTTTCTATCTTTTTGTGAGCTGGTCTCATAACAGTTCAGTACCTATCCAGATTCACTTAGGTCAGAGATGAACTTGGAGGAGTAGGAGAGACTGTGCCACCATATAAGCTTGTGATCTTAGCACTCCTTGGTATTTTGAAATCCTGACAAACTATCAGGATCATTCAGTTAGTGTAAGAGATAAGCTCCAAAATTGGAGAGACTTTGGTTTTACTTAGTGCAGGTGGAGATTATAAGAAACACTAGAGATGGAGTCTTATCCAGTTTTGATGAGGAAGAAGACTTTTCTCTAGGTTGAAAAGGAAATAATTCCAAACGTAATAAGGCCCAAGGCGAGGAAGAATCTAGCCAGAACCTTGATAAGAATAAATACCTTAGTAAAATTAAATGCTTTCACTGCCATGAGTGTAGACATTATGCAACCTAGTGTCCACATAAGAAATCCAATAAGGAACCTACAATAACAGTAGAAGGAGATTCTCTCACATCAAAATTCGAGTTGAATTTCACCCTCATTTCTTGCATGGGAAGCACAGTAAGAGGGAGTGAGTGTTACCTAGACTCTTGTGCTTCATATCATATGAAAAGAAATAAGGAGTTCTTCAGCATATTAAAGGAGAAGGACCTACAATTACACATAGAGATTGGAGGTGAAGGGAGATATAATACCAAAGGGATTGGAACTATCATCTTTAAGAGGGAGCTTGGCTCCCATCTTCACCTAAAAAGTGTAATGTATGTGCCTGGTCTGAAGAAAAATATAGTTTCTATAGTTGTACTTGAACACTGTGGATATTACGTGCTGTTCAGTAAGGGGAAAACTTATTTGAAGCATGTTTCTATTGGAAAAATAAAAAAATGGTGTTCGAGTTAAAAATATCTACAATTTAGAGGTAGATTTCACCATGTATACAACTATATCTCCAGGAGTGAGGTGGGGTGATGTAGAGCCTTAGTCCCAGAGTTGCAAATATTTGGGCAGGGTCCATAGGAGAGTAGCAACAATTGCAATATAGTCTTCTCATGTATCATTATCCTTGTTATAGGGGCCCATAGTATTCAGTAGTAGAAGGATCAATGTCAGTTGATGTAGCTAGATCTTGAGCGACAATTGTAGAGGTAGTAGCAGTCAAATACTCTTGAGACAATTGCAACTCAGAGGCACAGTTGATTCAATATTTTGGATGCTTCTTAGTTGCAATTATTGCAGTAGAAACAACAACAGTGAGAGGGAGTGTTAGTTATGTTACAATACATTCCTATAGAGGAGCATGATTGGGGTTGTTTAGAACCATTTTCTTGCTAAGAGGGAGTGTTAAATTGTAGCAAGAAAAGGATTCATTTAACTTGTGCCTTTGTCAAATGGAGAAATTTGAATTTCCACATCAACATGATGACTTGAAGTTGAAGTTAGCAGGAGTGACATGGCCATTTCGCTTAGTTAATTCAGACAATTTGAGTTTGTGGGCAAGAACTAGAGTTGTGCATGAGTTGATTTCTAATATCTAGAAATGTAGTGGAGTTATAGTTAGAGAAACTCAGTTATCTGAACTCTAGTCATGAATAGAGTCAGTTTGAGTTCAATTGAGTAGTTGCAACTATTGTTAACTCACTAATATCTTAGTTAACTAGTCAATTTACTAAAAATATCCTTAGTCATGCATGCAATTTGAATTTCCTAGTTGAGTGGAGGAAAAAGGCACCAATGTAATCATTATTATATACTATTGAGTGTACGGAGTTTGCATGTAGAAGACGAGATAATTTCCTCAAGAATTGCACAAGTAAATAGGAGCTTCCTATTCTTTAGGAGCATGAATTATGCAATGAAATAAGAGGAAGATGGAGGCCTATTTTGGCTAATTGTTGGTTACAACAGGAGATCAATATTGTAGTGTAGGATGAGCTTCAAGGACTGAAGCTGTCATTGTGCAGTAAGATCGATCACAGGTAGGTGTGACGCAAAGGGCAAATCCTTCTGTCCACCCTGTCATTGTCCCATCTGATATAATAAAAGGAGAGGAGGGGTTTTCCCAGTTGGATTCCCTAGGAAAAATATTGTGTTCATTATGATTGAATAATTGCATACGTTTCTATTTTATGCTTTCCTTTCTGCAGATTGAGCAAAATAAATTTGTGTCTATTGATTTCAGTGTGGTTTCATTAGCAACTACAAATTTCAAGTTATTTCTACACAAATTAGTAATTCTCCCAATAAAATTCCCAATATCCACTAATGCCAGTTAAGACCAAAACTCTAGTGGAAGACCCAAAATTTTTACCCAAATCAACTTCCTTCTTCGTACCCCCTTGAATGGGTTGAAACCTAGATGCCATTGTTTTAGTGTTAAGAAACTACAACCTTTTACCCAAGGGGAATCTAAGATTTTACTAGCATTCTCTGCATGGAGAAAGTGGAAACAATACCAACTACTGAACAATAAACTAATATTTGGTTTGCAATTGATAATCGAGACCCAATTTGTGTCAACCCAAGCCCTCATTTGTAGTCCATCCATCCTTGCGGATTCACATTGCCCAACTAAAGTATGATGTTGAAGACCTGAGATCTGATCCCCAAAAATGGTCGAACCAAATATCAATTTTTGTAACTCCACAAACTCCTTAACAACTTTATATTTCCTACCTCACGATGTATATACTACTGGAGAGATATGTCATGTAAAATATTGAACATCTAAGCCTGCAAGACAATTATTATCACAAGAAAAAATTCCAGTACATGAATGAACCTTGGATGGTTAAAGACCAGACAAAACTTGCGAAGACAAACACTCCTCCATAGTCGCAAAGACAAGTGCCTTAGAATTTGGAGAGAATAGACCATGCATGACAATTCCAGCAAGCCATAAATCACTAGGACAAGCTATCTCCATCCCAGTGAAAATAAGATAAATGTAAACAACTAAAGCACTTATGAAGTAAGGGGAAGAGATCAAGGAAACTAAAATATATCAAAATGTCCATTGGAGTCGAAAATTAAGGCCATAACATCGAAATTGAATTCCATGGAATCCAATGGATATGGCATAGTAGGTCATGCCCAAAGAGTAGTAACCACATCGATAAGGAAACAAGACCACAAAGTTCCACCTAGAAAATGCCTAGGATCGTGCCTAGACACGTAAACGAAATATAGCAAAGTACTGACACGATGAAGAAAATCGATCCAATTTTAATGCCAAGTGGAAAACACAATATAAATAGCATAGATTGACCACCATTCCTTGAAACAAGAGCATTAAAAGAAGGCACCCAATGACCTGTTAAAGAGTTAAGTTCAACAAAATATCATAAAAAAAAAGTAATTAAGCCAGTCATAATGTCCACCCAATAAATTAAAAACCCAATTAATGTCCACTTACAATCAAATGGGTGGATAGAGGGATATTGCAGATAGTCAGATTATAAATGATACTAGCCAGGACAAAGTGATCAATCCCAGCGCATTCGAAATCAACCCCAGCACATTCGAAATCAACCCAGAAATAAATCCACAATTTATAGACACAATATACAATCGATATCCAGTGCCAAAACCTACATGTATGATTCCAATACTAGGAATATAATCCAACTCCATAAGCCAACAAAGTAATGACCATATAAAACTATCGGATCAAAAACACTGAACCATAGATATAACCAACATGAAAATATCAACCAAATCGAGTTAGTGCCCAGTTGAATAACCGAAAACCACAAAAACAGATATACCACCAAATCTCAAAGTCCAACATAAGTACAAAATATGCCACCAGAACAACATGCGAAACCATTTATTGCCCAGTATAGCAGATGAGAGTGTAAACAGTCGCTCCACAACCTCAATAACCAAATACACCAAGGGGTCTCTCCACCAATAAAAATTATTCACAAACTACAACCTAACCCTATCTAAACATTGGGGGCGAGCAACAACATATGCAGACCACAACACAGGATTCCAACCTCAATATCTAGCTAGACCAAAAAGAAAAAAGAAAAACAAAACAAATTCATACCAGATCTATAACCATCAAACATGGACAAAATCAGGAGAAAGTGTAACCCAACAAATTATTATATGCCTTGATGCCACTAAAAGTCAACACCTTGTCACTCCCTTTTCCATCACCCACCATCGCTGCTCCTACTCCTCGATGAGACTTTGGTCCTTTATAAAGGGATGAAGATGAAAAAGGTAATCAATAGTAAAAATGGATTCATCTCTTGTATAAAATACATGTGAGGTTCATCTAACTTTATCACTATACTTTGAAAAGGATTGTATCAAGAGTATTATGAGAAAAAAAATATTTGAATTAGTAGAGTTTTATAATGTATTGAGGGCTCATAATCAAAAAAATAAGTCAATGAGGCTTGTTGCTTAAAAGAAGGAAAATTAAAAATAAATAAATGGGACATTAGATAATACAATTCCTTAGTAATTTAGTTTATGTATAAATCAAATATTGATATGTCAAGTGGAGGACAGAGATGAATCATTGATATGTAAATTACGTGGATATTCCATTAGAAGAATTTTTCACAACACATTTTATAATATGATGAAATCTTAGCTTATGTCAGTTTATTTCCTTGGATCTCAGAGTAGTTATCTTTGGCTTATGGCTTGAATTTAAGAAACATATGAAATATGAAAAATGAGAGAGTAGACAAAAAATATAGATCATCCACACAAATGAACACAATATTTGTCATTGGAAACCCAATACGAGAGAAAACCTCGCTAGAAGGTGTAGTTTATGCTATGTTGTCTTTGCTTTAGTTATAAAAATGCACATAAAGGAATGGGCACTCACAATGGAGTTACCTCTTGACATAGTGACTTGAATGACACATATATAATCCTCTTACTCGTCCTCCTATTTTATGCTCTCAAAATACCATTCACATATGTTTTTTCTCAACTATGGAATAAGTAGATTGCTAAAGAATGGAACCCCTCCCCTTCTATTGATTCAGTGTTTAACAAAACATGATAGCCATATAGGGTTAGGGTTTTGAATTCCTAAACCCTCAATTAGTGATAAGGAATTGGAACTTATATAATCTTATTGAAATTCCACATGTGGCTAGCCTTACATGTTTGATTAATGGGAGTTGATGTGGCATCCAATTGTATGAGGGTGGCCAACTAGGTACGTCAACTTGTGGTAGGAATAAATTTCACATACAATCTCTGATTGAGGAAATTATTGTACCATTAGAAATATATTGGTGTGTATAATTCTATAAATGATTTTTGAGGATATCTTTGACCAAAAAATTCCCATTTTAGGCCTAACATTGACTTCAAAAGGCTTCATATAAATGTCAAGCTAAATTTTCTAAACTAGGTCCTGTCGTTAAAATGGCCCTCGAAAGACGATTCTTCCAAAATTTTACACCCAAAAAGTATTGAGATAGATGATGAATTGTATTATTATCTAATCTAGATCACACCTCCTTATTTAGGGAGGCTTTGGTTCCCAAAAAGCTTTATTGTAGGAGATGAAGAAAATATTCCTCTACATTCTCTTTGGAGTGCCCTTTCACTTTGTTTGGAAGTTTTCCTTTCAATCCAATCTACAAAAGGTAATGCTACCCCTCTCTTGTAGTTTTATACTTCTACAATTTTTTGTCTTCTTCCAAATTTACCTGAGTATCTAGCACTAAATTCTCTATGGTAGGTAGGACATGCTCCTCCTCTTGCAACATGGAAATCTCATAGAGTTTCAAGTTCTCCACGTTCACAACTAAATACTGCACATATATGGAGGAAAAATGAGTCTACATGCATTATCTCCCAACTTATCCAATACCTCAAAATGGCCATATTATAGAGCTTTGATATTCTTACTAGGAACCTACAGTATTTCTTAATTCAACTATAACCAAACTTTATCTCCCACTTTAAATGACTTCCTAGTTTTCAGTTTGTCATGTTTGGCCTACTTTTCTTGTGACTTATTCAACATCTATTATACTTCCAAATGGATCTACCTAATATTTTTCAATAATTTTTTCTATTGCCAATGTTTCTCTTATGATGTCTTCCCTCACTCCTCTCTATTATCCATGTACAACATCCAAGGGTGAAGGAAGAAAATGCTCAAAACAAGTTTCAAAATGGGATTTACCAAGTAGAACCGTGGATTTCTCTGCATAAGAGTGATGAATATAAATCAAAATTTCTTAGTAGGTATTTAGATGCTTGTAACCCCTCAAAAGTTGTACCAAATTCCTATTGACTAATTCTTTCTACCCATATGTCCATGGATGGAATATTTCATATCTCTTCAACTTGGTGCCCATATTCTCCCGAATTGTAGTCCAAAAGGAATTGAAAATCTAGTACTTTTTTTTTGAGATGATGCTCCTTGGTTTCCCAAAATGTTCCCATACTTGTTAAAATAACATGTTCATTGCTTCCTATCCTTTAATGGTCTTTTTATAGGGCATACTAAAACACATTTTGTTGAACCTGACAGATACCACAATCTTATCCCTACTTATTTTTTGGTAAACCACCCACATAATCCATGGAAATGCTTTCCGAAGGTAGCATGGTATGGGTAAGTGATGGTATAGAACTTGATTTATATTATTGAGCTTATAGGTATAACAAAGTATGTATCCTTTAAGATACTATGCTACATATTCAAGTATTATGGGCCAGTAGACATACCTTCGTAAGTTAGGATTTGTCTTCCCAACACAAAAATGTCAAGCAACCTTGGAGGTGTTAGCCTCCCTTCTAAGATGAAACCTTTCACTCTAAGGAACACAAAGATTATCTAGCTTATAGAGTAACCTCACTATCTCACTTCTTCTACATTAATTTGTCACTGTAGTTTCCGAAAAACCTCATTGAAATCCTCATATTTTATGTATGCCTCTTTATATTAATAAGGTGCATAATATTTCTCAAAGTTGCAATAAAAAATATGGTTGGCCTTGAAAACCATTGAAACCTCAACAAACCCCATAAATTTTCCCAACATGCCAATTTTCTCAAGTACCACTTGATTAATATTATTTCCCTTTTGAATTTCTTAGGATAAGTTACAATTTCTATTCTTTTTATTGTTGTCTTTTCCATTTAATTCCTATTCAACCCCATTTTTATTCATTATGTTTCGGTTATGAATTATGAAATCACAAATTGATGCAAGCCATTGATCATCTTTTAGCACAAGAGTCTAGTTTCTCATTAGTCATCAACATGTGGGGCTAACAATATCCCTCTACTGAGTCGTTCACAAATGGTTAGAGTGGACCTCACCTTGATAAATTGACACTTTGGTTTCCCACCAGTCGTCCATTTGTAGGATCAGTGAGTTATTGCTATCAGGCTCACATAATAAGATACTTCGCTTTTTGCCCCAACACCTACCCTTAAATTCACCATTGTTATGACACTTTTCCCCCTATGCAATATGATAATGTGGCGAGCATCCCTCATCGGGCCAATTATGTCAAACCTATTCTTAACTAAATTCCTTTCCATTGACCTCTCGTTACCATGACTATCAAATCATGCAAATCATGTCCTATGCATGTGACATGATGTTAGACTCTCATTATCGACATCTTCTTGCTGTGTAATATTTATTTGTGCCTTTGTTTTTCACATCAATATCCTGACACTTTGATTCCCCACTAACTATCCATGTGTAGGGACAATGAGATTCTATGATTGGAGGATTTATACAAACCATTCACCTCTTCCCTTCCTTGTTGTCCAACACATTTCTAAACCATGTGGTGTGTTGATGTCATCTCTCATTTCCCAAACTCTTTGATTTCTTGTCATCTCATGTAGCTAGACATATCACTTGTCTCTCCTTTGTGATCCCCACAATGTCATCATGCAACATGTCCTTGGAATGAGATATCCTTGCATTCCTCACCATATGGATGAATGAGGTAAGGCTCATACCATGAAAACGAGGAATTTAATTCATTGGTGGTAAGAAGCAATATCCCTCCCTTAGGTTTAATGGATCTCCATGAGTTCCCCAATGCATTAAATGACACCCCTATCATCCCAAATAGGTAACAATGATAAAATTTTATTTTTGTGAATGTGAGTGGATTAACATAGGTGTTCAATTATAAGAAGTTAATATTCCAATAAGGAGATATATGGGAAGCCATATCTACCCCATGTGAGTTTCTAAGTGTAGAAATTGTGCCATTTATTGACTTGTTTGACACAAATCACCCTTAAAATATGTAGCCTTGATTATGAATCATGTCCCACTCCTCACAATTACCTTCATAGTGACCAATTAACACTAGAGAGGTGTTCCCCTTTGCAATTTTTATTGCTAACTTCCTAGATCTTAGGATGAAAGTGTCAGGCTCCTCCAAACAAGAAATGCTAGGTGCGAAACACACAAGGAAGAAACCTATGAGTGAGCTAAGGTGGTGGTGGTGCCATTTTTGGAAAACTACAAAGCAGAAGAGCAAAAAAAAACCAAATATGTTCTTGCATTTGGAAATGGAGAAAAGGAGATGAACATTGACAAACACGAAAAAAAGGGCTTCCCTCATATTCACAAAGAAGGGTTGAAAGGAAGTCCATCTCCCTGCACTGGAACCAAAAATCATTTTATAAGAAGATATTTTCTGGTTTTGATTTGATGCATCCTTGATGGGTGTTGGGCTTCGTAATTGATACAATTTTCTTATCTTATTTCTTATTTTTATGTTTGTTTTCTAAGATTTTTTGTGTGCAGAATGTGATAACTTGTGCAATATAGATTCTACAAAAAGTCAATGGCCTTTCACTATTTTATCCCTTTTGAATTGATTTAAACTACGAAAGGCATGTTTTACTTACGATTTGAACTGTTATTTGAATAGGGATATCTGATACCGGATGTTGTTCCCTAGAATAGTTAAGGAAGAATGGATTATGTGGGATTGTTTGGGTTAATTATAGCCAACTGAACAAGATTAAATTCTATGCTAGATGAATCAGTTGGAGAAAATATCTTGACCCTACTATCCTAGGAAACAAATTATGGAAAATTTTAGGGGCTAATGTTCGCCCAGTGGGCTAATTTTCCATGATTTTTCCACAAAAAAGATTCGCCAATTTCCAATTTTATAAAAGACAATTCGCCCAAATTTTAGAATATAAAATTATTTTACCTTAAAAATCGCCAACATTGTATAGAGGCTATATATAAAATCATTATAAATTTGAATAATTTTACAAATATATCAATAAACATTTTATAGTTTGCATATTAGGGATTAGTGAGATTCGCCAATGTTTTTAAACTTCAAGAAATTTTTCCATCCTTAAAATTTTCCTTGGAAACAATAAAGATTTTTGTAATTTGAATAGAGCATCATGACAATCTGAAGATTCTCAGGAGCACTTTCTATTTGAATATAGGTTCATTTTGTAATATAATAATGAGGGATTGAACCTCAATAAGGGGGAGAAGAGTGTGAGATATAATCATTTTGATATATATTGTAAATCTCTACAAACATTTCTTGTAATTTACTCGTTATAATTTAATGGAGACATTTTCGGTTCGAATTTAACTTATTATGTTGAGTTAGCCACGAGGCGGTTGAATTCCAATGATTTTGGGCCAAGTACTGGAAAGACTATTGTCCTTTCTTGTATTATTAAGCTTTAATTTTGATTTTAGTTCCTGTTATTCAATTATTTAGTTGTTCTTTAGATATATTTTTTGTTAATCAGATTTGTTGTTAAAGTATGAGTTTTTGCAGTAGCTACAATTGAATATCACAGAGTCAGATTTATTGCAATTGGTTCTTTGGAGTGTTATATTTCCTTGTGTTTCCTATTGATTAATGTAGAGTTGTTAATTCTTATGATTTGATATCATTTATGGCAAATTCATTTCTAGCTATAGTGTTGTTCCTTTCTTGTAGATGCAATTCCCTAGGAAACAACTTTGTATTCAGTTGGATTTCTTTACTGTTTTTGGCAGGAGACTTAATGATTTGATTCCTTTAGTAGTCTTGATTGTTTAAGATTGAAGTCTAGAAGTCGAGTATGATTTGTTTCTTTCAGTAAGTGTGAGTTGTTCCTTTCATTCGTATGCCTTTACTTTCCATTAGGACCATACAAGTTAGGTGATAGTAGCACTACATCTTGCACAAACTATGTCACAAACTATGTGGACAACCTTGAAATAAATAGACGAAACTCCGGGTTGATGATTTAATGTGTAGAGGTCAGTTGGTCCTTTAGGAACAAAAAAATGCCCCAACACTTTGCTGCCCTTGTCGGGGAGGTTGTTAGAGAAGTGATATCTCTATCTATGAAGCATTGAGTATTAAAGACGAAAGGTAAGAACCTCTGCATGCACTAAGTAAAAATCTTGTTCTAGTGTCTACTCTCAGTTGATACATTTAGATTTTTTAGTGTGTATGCCTAGGACTACAAACTAGATAGTTATAGATAAAAAATATACCCCAAGAACCACTAAAACCAAAGGACAAGTTGGCCCTTAGAAGAATGACCTTTATAGATGAAATCATTCGTAAATCAGAGTCTAAAGTGTCAATAGGTTCCTGAATAGTATTTGGGAAAGGTTCTACTGTTGCCCCTCGAGTAGCAGGGTCATCTGCTGCAACTAACACTGAGATTCATGATAAAACTATAGGATCTGAGCAAATATTTCAAGATACAACTGTTAGGCATCTTAGTCCTTCTAGTAAAAGTGAGGGGCATTATTGCAATTTAAAAGAGCGGGAAGGTGAGACGAGTGAGCCATACCCATGACTTTCTAAGGCAGAATTTCCTGCAACACCTATTGTAAGGAGATAACCTGAAGTTCCTAATCTGAATAGTGCTGTGAGACTTGGTCAAGGTTTGAAACCATGCCAACATATTATTTTCTGGATAATACCACCTAATCACAATATTCCTAAATATTACTCGAAGATATTTAACCAAATGGAAAACGTAGCAGCAAGAACACAAAATTCAACTATACAATATCCTATTGTTGATCCACAGGCTAATGCACCAATGAAGACTATACCATTATAGAATCTTCCAAATTTCCATGGAATGGATTCTGAGGATCCCGATGCATTTTGTTTGAGTTTGATGTTTTATGTCGGGGTTATGATTATACTAATGAGCCTCAAAAATTAAAATTGTTTCCTTCTACCTTAAAGGAGGCAACATTATGCTAGTTCATGGGACTAGGAGGTGGTACTATAACTTCATGGGATCAAATAAAAGTTGCCTTCCTTACTAAATATCAGGACTATTGTCGGTCCAGGGATTTAAAAGAAGAAATATAAAATGAAGTCAAAAGAAGATGAAAATTTGGAAGAATATGTTGAAATATTTTTATACAATTTGTAAATATCACCATATGCTACTCTACCCAAAGATATATTGAAAACTACTTTGATTAGGGGCATGAAAGATGAATGGATAGAAACATTTAATCTAATGGGACAGGGTGACATTTCCAAAGAGGAATATGATGATATCATAAAATTGTGTATCAAGTGCTCACGAGGGAGTACATGAACCATATCTGGAATTCGAGATCCTCTCAGCAGATCTAGCAAAATTGCAGGTGGAGGAGTTACACAAGAAAAAATTGGTAATTTTTTAGAAGATTTTAAAACTGATATTTTGAGTACATTAACTACACAGTTGGATGTATCGTAAGTGAAGCAAAAGCAGGTTGACATAGAACAGGCCTTGGCTATTTTCTATCCTCGTTGTCGGAAGAAGCACAACCGCAAAGAATTTCTGCTGGACACAATTTAAATATGTGATATCTGTGCTAAAGATCACTCAACTGAACATTGCCCCTCTCTCCCTGGATTGAAGGCTGTATTCAAGGAAGCTAAGGAATATCGAGAGCCAACATACCTCATGACACATTGATGACAATGGAAGACCCTCCCTTTAGGTATGATGTAGGATCCTTATATGTTTTATTTTGGAAAATATGTTCAGAAACAAATTCCTGGATCAATGTGGCAAGGCCAACAACCTTTTAATACCACTTGGAAATCTCACCCATACTTCGCACCACCCAGGATAAATCAACCATTTGTTGGACCCTTGTGGCCAAATCAACATTATCCTACATCTTCATGGCAAAATCCACCAAATAGCTCATATCTTTCACATTGGGAAAATTCACCTACTCAGGGATCAATGTGGTCTCAAAACTAGCAGCATCCTACGGGACCAATTAATCAATATACTATAATGCTACCTCAGTCACAACCGCCATTGCAAGCTCCACTCCAATTGCCCCTAAATGTTCTACCTCCATTACGACCTCAATTACCTGCTCAACCGAATCCTAATCCAAATAAGAGGTCTGTCCAATATTTGGAGATATTTGAAAACTCATGTTGTGATTCTACCTCCTTTGAATGTAATGAGATGTGACTAAGATTTGGATGGAATATCTTTCCATAAGACAATACAGGAAATGAAGAGTAGATAGACAACAAAAATCCTATTGAGGAGAAGCCTCTAGTGGAACACCCTTTGTCCATCGTAGTTGTCACTGAAACAGAGGCACCTAACAAGAGAACCACACAAAAAGAGTCCACTAAAACTACAAATGCTTCTCCTCCATTCCCCAAGAGACTTACTGTGATCAAACCACCAATCTATTCTGATTTCGATCTAGTAGGGGAACTGAAAATTTTATGTACTAAAATTCCTCTTCTCAAGGCTATCCAGGATGTTGGGTTGTGTTATATTCTTTCCACGACTAGCCCACGTAGTTAACTGGGGGTTAGAGGGGGGAGGTCATAGGGGTTTTGAGGGAAAATTTTCGTTTTAGACCCTATGTTAGGTTGGGCGGACCCACCTATCGTTTTGTGCATGATTTTCGAACATGTTTTTTAGACGCGATGGTTTTCGATCCATGGTTTTGGACGCGGTGGTTTTCGGTCCATGGTATTGAATGCTTCGACATGTATACACATGTATTGCAACATTGAAAGGAATATAATGAAAAATCAAGCTGGTAGTCCCGGTTTTGGGATCCAGGGGAAAATCTCTGTGTATATGTGTTTTATGTGTTATGTCTCGCATTGTTTATTTTCTGTATTTGTATGCAGGTAATTTCTGTATGGGGTTAAAACCTACATTTGGTATCAGAGTTGTTTTGGCTTCAAGGGGACGCCTTTGTTACTGAGGGATTTCGCTCGGGCCTATGGTAGACCCTGTTCAGTGGGAGATCTGCAAGATCGATTCTGTTGGTGAAAGAAGATGGCGAGCAGTGGAAATATAGAGATCGAGAAATTTAATGGTCAGAGTTTTGAGTTGTGGAAACTCAAGATGGAGGATCTGTTGGTGGATAAATATCAGTGGATCATGGTAGATCCGGGTACTAAACCAACAAGAGTCTCCGATGAAGAATGGAAGAAGTTGGATCAGAAGGCAAAGAGCACAATACGATTGTGTGTCTCAGATTCAGTATTGTTGAATGTATCAGGGGAAGCTACAACGAAGGCTTTGTGGGACAAGTTAGGGACTTTGTACCAATCTAAGTCTTTGGTGAATAAATTGTTCCTGTGGAAAAAGTTGTATAACCCGAGGATGAAAGATGGAGACTCGGTGACAGAGCATCTAAATGCATTTAATACTGTGGTAAGTTAGTTAGCATCTGTTGATATTAAAGTTTCAGATGAAGATAAGTGCATCAGTTTGTTGTGTTCTCTACCAGATTCGTGGGATAGTCTAGTTATTGCAATAGGTAGCAATGCAACTGCCTTGCAGTTTGATGAAATAGTCTCATCCTTGCTGAAGGAGGAGATGAGATGATAAAATATGGAGAGCCAGAATGGTGATGCCTTGTCTGTACGAGGACAGTCCCAGAAAAGAAACAAAAATAAGTCATCGAGTGGGAGATCTAAATCTCTAGGAAAACCTTTAAAGGTGGTGTGTTGGAAATGCGGAAAGGAAGGGCACTACAAAAGGGATTGTAACTCTAAAGCTCCTGAAAAAAGAAAGGGATATGATGATGCTCCTTCTGCAGAGGTGAAAACCACCTCAGATGAAGGTGGGGATGTGTACTTGGCTTCTTCAAGTACACATGTAGATCATGAGGCATGGTTGATTGACTCAGGTGCATCCTTTCACTTCACTCCCCATAGAGAGTGGTTCTGCAAGTATGAGAAATACGATGGTGGTGATGTCTTCTTGGGGGATGACAGGAAGGCTAGAATTGTTGGCCGCAGAAAAGTAAAATAGAAGTTGCAAGGTGGAAGGGTTAGAACACTTTTGGGTGTTCTGCATATTCCTGCATTGGCCAGAAATCTAATTTCTGTAAGCAAGTTGGATGATGCAGGTGTAAAAATAATGTTCAAGAAGGATACCTGCAAAATGGTTCGGGAGCACTGGTATTGATGCGGGGGGTTCGGATTGGAACTCTGTAGAAGCTACAAGGTAGCACAGTTATTGATGGGTGCAACAGTTTTGTGGTTCCTGAAAGTGGTGCAGAAAATCTAGTGGTCTCTGGAGAGAAGACCATGTTGTGGCATCAAAGGCTTGGACATATTGGAGAGAAAGGCGTTCAAATACTTCATGGTAAAGGTATGGTAGAATGTATGATTAATAGCTCTCTGGATTTTGATTTCTATGAAAATTGTGTATATGGGAAGCAAAATCGTGTGAGTTTCCCCTCTAGTGGTAAGAGGGCAAAACATATATTAGAGCTTGTGCACAGTGATGTGTTTGGACTTGTGAAGGTTCCATCACTAGGTAAGTCTGTGTACTATGTATCATTTATAGATGACTTCTCAAGGAATACATGGATATATTTCCTTAAGAAGAAATCTGAAGTCTTTGACAGGTTTAAAGAATTTAAGGCTCTCGTGGAAAATTAGACAAAAAAGAAGATAAAGGTACTGAGGATAGATAATGGTGGAGAGTTTTGCAACAAGGAATTTGAAGAATTTTGTAAGAAGTGTGGTATAGCATGGTAGAAGACTACGCCATATACACCTCAGAAAAATGGAGTTGTAGAAAGAATGAACAAGATATTGATGGAAAGGGAAAGAAGCATGCTTAGTGGTGCCGGGTTAGGACAGGAGGCAGAGGTGGTGGATACTGCATGTTACTTGGTAAACATGTCACCTTCATCAGCGTTGGAGGATAAGACTCCACAAGAAGTATGGACTAGTAAGAAACGCTCTCTTTCACATCTGAGGGTATTTGGATTTGATGCATATGTACATGTTCCAAAGGAGAAATGAACCAAGTTGGATAGTAAATCTGAAAAGTGCATCTTTATTGGGTATAAGGATGGTTTAAACGGTTATAAGCTTTGGAACCCAGTAACAAGGAAGGTTGTGTACAACCAAGATGTGGTGTTTATAGAGGTAAAAGATGTTATTAAACATGAAGTCTAGCCAAAGGAACTTGAGAAGATAGAGTTTGAGCTAAAGGAGGAAGAATCAGACTCTACAGCAGAGGAGGAATCAAAAGATGAAGAGCCACAAACTCTGGGTGTGAGAAGATCAGTTCGAGAAAGAAGGAAGCCAGAAAGGTATAGTCCATCTGCTTTCTGTTCAAATTTTGCTTTGTCTGTTACTGATGATGATCCCAGAACTGTGAAGGAAGCAGTGGATTCAGAGGATGGAAAACTCTGGAAAGAGGCCTGGTTGATGAAATGGAATCTTTGCACAAAAATGAGGCTTGGGATCTGGTGGAGTTGCGGCTGGAAGGAAACCCATTGGCAGCGAATGGGTGTTCAAAAGGAAGACAAATGCAGAAGGAAAATTGGAGAAGTACAAAGCTCTCTTGGTAGCAAAAGGTTATGCCTAGGTGTTGGGAATTGATTTTGGTGATATTTTTTCTCCTCTTGCCAAGGTAACTTCTATTAGATTACTTTTATTTGTTGCTTCTGCTTTTGATTTTGAGGTAGAACAGATGGATGTGAAGACAACATTTCTTCACGGGGATCTGGAAGAGGAAATCTACATGAAGCAACCTGAAGGCTTTTTCGGTGAAGGGTAAGAAAGAATTGGTATGCAAGTTAAAGAAGTCTTTGTATGGGTTAAAACAGTCACCAAGGATTTGGTATCAGAAATTTGATACATTTATACGTGGACTTGGCTTCACCAGAAGCAAAGCAGATCAATGTGTGTATTTTAAATTAACTGGTGACCGTGTTATTTATTTATCTGGTCTTGTATGTGGATGATATGTTGTTGGTTGCAAATGACAAAGAAATTATCCAGGATTTGAAGACCCAATTGTCCTCTAAATTTGACATGAAAGATATTGGTGCCACAAACTATATTTTGGGCATGGAAATTAAAAGAGATCGAGCAAAGAGGAAGCTCTGGTCAAACCAGAGGAAGTATGCTGAGACAATACTACTGAGGTTTAATATGCAGGATAGTAAACCGGTGAAGGTTCCTATTCCTGTAGGTGTGAGGTTATCTGCTGAATAGTGTCCCAAGACACAAGATGAGGAAGAGGACATGTCCCGTGTTCCATATGCAAGTGCAGTTGGTAGCCTGATGTATGTAATGGTCTGTACTAGACCAGACATTGCACATGTAGTGGGAGTATTGAGTAGGTTTATGTCAAAACTAGGAAAGGAGCATTGGAAAACAGTGAAGCGGGTTTTCAGGTATTTGCATGGCACTAGTGATTATGGTTTGTGCTACCAAGGAAGACCAGGATTGGATAGAGTGTTGGATATTCATGGCTTTGTTGATGCAGACTGGGCTGGAGATCTGGATCAGAGAAGATCTATAAGTGGGTATGTGTTTAACCTATTTGGAGGTGCAGTTAGTTGGATGAGTAAGAAACAATCTGTAGTGGCACTATCAACTACAGAGGTAGAATACATGGCAACCACTCATGCAAGCAAGGAAGCAGTTTGGTTGCAAAGATTGTGTTCAAATATGGGGTTAGTACAGGAAGCTATAAGGATACACTATGACAACAAAAGTACAATTTTCTTGGCAAAAAACCCCTCATATCATTCAAAGACAAAGAACATTGATGTTCAGTATCACTTTGTGAGGGATATGATAGAAGAAAAAAAGATGTTGCTGGTAAAGGTGGACACTTTGAAGAATATTGCAGATGCATTGACACGATTTGTGAGCTCTGAGAAGTTCTCTTCGTGTAGAGAAACAATGGGGGTTGCAGGGCTGGATAAATGACCAAGCTCTCTTGTGGCCCCTTGTGGAAAGAAAACAACAAGTGGGAGAATGTTGGGTTGTGCTATATTCTTTCCACGACTAGCCCATGTAGTTAACCGAGGGTTAGAGGGGGGGAGGTCATAGGGGGTTTGAAGGGTACCCGTAACCCCACTTTATGAGGTCCGGGGCAGCGCCCTGGAAATTTTTCGTTTTGGACCCTATGTTAGGTTGGGCGGACCCACCTATGGTTTTGTGCATGATTTTCGCACATGTTCTTTGGACGCGATGGTTTTTGGTCCATGGTATTGAATGCTTTGGAATGTATAAATATGTATTGTAACATTGAAAGGAACATAATGAAAAATCAAGCTAGTAGTCCTGGTTTTGGGATCCAGGGGAAAATATCTGTGTATATGTGTTTTATGTGTTATGTTCTCACATTGTTTATTTTTTGTATTCGTATGCAGGCAATTTCTCTACGGGGTTAAAACCTACATTTGGTATCAGAGCTGTTTTGGCTTCAAGGGGACGCCTTTGTTGCTGAGGGCTTTTGCTCAGGCCTGTGGTAGATTCTACCTCCATTACGACCTCAATCACCTGCTCAACCGTATCCTAATCCGAATAAGAGGTCTATCCAGTATTTGGAGATATTTGAAAACCCATGTTGTGGTTCTACCTCCTTTGAATGTAATGAGCTGTGACTGAGATTTGGATGTACTATCTTTCCATAAGACAGTACAGGAAATGAAGAGAAGATAGACAACAAAAATCCTATTGAGGAGAAGCCTCTAGCGGAACACCCTTCGTCCATCGTAGTTGTCACCGAAACAGGGGCACCTGACAAGACAACCACACAACAAGATTCCACTAAAACTACAAATGCTTCTCCGAGAGACTTACTGTGATCAAACCACCTATCTATTCTGATTTTGATCTAGCAAGGGAGCTTAAAAATTTATGTATTAAAATTCCTCTTCTCCAAGCTATCCAGGATGTCTCGATCTATGCTAAAACCATCAAAGAACCGTGTGTCAAGAAGCTTGGGAGAAAAGGAAAATACTCTCCTATAGTCCATGTCCTTGGGACACTTTATGATCTCATCTTAGGGAAGCAAATAGTTATTAAATATGATGACCCTAGAAATCCAATAGTTACTGTTCAAATTCAGGGTCATAACTTCCCAAACACCTTAGTGGACTTAGGAGCCAGAATAAACATTTTGATTGTAAAAACTTGTTGGATCCTTGGGATCACAACATTGAAATTGACCTCCATTATGTTGGAAGTCACTGACCAATCAGTAGTAAAACCATAAGGCACTTTGGATGATATTATCGTCTCAGTAGATTCCTGGGAGTACCCAATGGAATTTCTGGTTATCAATCCTAGAAATAGGTTGGATGGACATCCTCTGATACTAGGCAAGCCATGGTTAGAAACTGAAAATGCATATATAGGGTACCAGACCGGAAACATGACAATTGCAAAAGGGACCGCCAGTAAAAATCTTGTCTTATTTTCGCCCGCTAGCCCCAACATGTTCCCTCCCAAATATCAAGAAGAAAGTTTGCGTTCTCCTCTTACTCTAGATGAAGCTCTTACTTTTAAAAGGAAGACAGAGGATGATGTAATTAATAGTTTTATTAACCAACCTTCTACTATTTGGAAGCCAACATGTCAACTATTAAAAACTATGCTTGATAATGAATCCGAGGGAGATCCACTAGAGGTTCTGAATAACAAACGTATACCCACAACTGTAGTTCATAATAGTGTTCCCATAGAAATTGAACCTGGTAAGACTTTGAACATTAATGCTAATATGGATGACCTGCAACGTAAAAAAATAATTCAAATCCTCCAAAAATATAAACATGCTTTTTCTTGGGATATTATGATATGAGAGGCATCGATCCCCAACTGTGTGTACATAACATTTATATAGAAAAAGATGCCCGTGCCATTCACCAGCCTCAAAGAAGATTAAATACACACCTTATGGATATAGTAAAACAAGAGCTGCAGAAACTTCTTGATGATAATTTCATATATCCTATTTTTGAGAGTCAGTGGGTTTCACTGCTGGTTGTGGCTCCTAAGAAAAATGACAAATGGAGAATTTGTGTGGATTACAGAGAATTGAATAAAGCTACACAAAAAGATCACTTTCCTTTTCCATTTGTAGATCAGGTCCTCAACACTCTTGCTGGAAATAATTTTTCCTCTTTCCTGGATGGTTTTAGTGGATATAACCAAATATAGATTGCTCTCGAAGATTAGGACAAAACCACATTCACATGTCCATGGGGAACATTTTCATTCATGGTTTTACCATTTGGGCCGTGCAACACACTTGCCACTTTCCAGAGGGAAATCTTGAGTATTTTTTTTTGACTTAATCAAGGAAGGAATTTAACTATACATGGATGATTTTACTCCTTATGGCAATGATTTTGACCAAGCCTTACAGAATCTAGAAAAAGTTCTTGAACAATGCATAACTACCAGATTATTCCTTAGTAATGAAAAATTCCATATGATGATGATAAAGGGCGTAGTTCTAGGGAATTACATCTCTGTTGTAGGCATCCAGGTAGACCCAACAAATATTGAGGTAATTATTGCACTACCTCCTCCTCGAACACCAAACGAGGTGCATAGTTTCCTTGGCTATGCTAGTTATTATCATCGTTTTATAACAATTTTTTCAAAAATAGCAACACCATTGTATGTATTGACAAGAAATATGGAATTTGAATGGATTGATAGGTGTGATGTTGCTTTTGCAGATCTTAAAAATCTAGTCTCAACAACCCCTGTGTTACGAGGGCCAAATTGGAATTTACCGTTCCACATTTCATCCGATGCATCAGACACAAAAATAGGAGCTATACTTGGACAGGAAGAAGATAAAAAGCCTTATGCCATCTATTATATCAACAATAATCTTACACTAGTGGAGCTAAACTATACAATGATGAAAAAATAATTTTTAGCTATTGTTTATGCTATCAATAGATTTCGTCACTACATAACAGGATACCTAGTCTTTTCATATACTAATAATTCTGCCATTAGGTATCTAGCTAATAAACCTATTACTAATGGAATAATAAATCGTTGGTTACTGTTATTACATGAATTCAATATCACCATAAAGGATCGAACGGGCAAGGAGAATCTAGTTGTGGAATTTTTGTCTAGAGTTCCATTAGTGGTCAATTCTTTAGTTGTGGAAGACTAGTTTCATGATGAACATTTGTTTGTTGTGACATTTAAAACACCCTAGTATGTTGATGTGGCCAATTACCTGGCAGCAAGATAATTTCTAGCACATCTACTGTTATTATAAAACAAGCTTATCGTTCAACACAATGAATGGTTCTCCTAGATTGACGTATACCTCTTCCATAAAGGGTATGATCTTCAAATCTGCAGATGCATCTTTTTTTCTAGTTAAGACTAACCTAAGTACCCACGGGGGATTTGAACCAGTGACCTATCGCAAGGAGTGCCTTAACAGCACACCCATTCACCGTCAATCCAAAGCCCCATGGGCAAATCTGTGGATGTTAAAATTGGAAACCAGGGCAAAACTTCATGTGGGTCATCTTATTCATTGCTAATAATATTTTTATTAGATTCCTCTCGTCGAGAGGTGTAGGATTGATATAAAGATCATCCAATTCCGATAAGTATTCATGAAGATATGAATTTATTTTGATTATGGAATTATTATCAAGCCGACCTACAACTCATGTAGGCTCAGAAGCCCAACAGTTGCATCTATTCACCCACCAACGTTGTGTATAAATATAAGAGGAATTTTCCTCATTTGGACTCACTCATCTCATCACATCTCTCTCTCTCTCTCTACTGCGCAGATATGAGTCTCTTCTCTACTACGCTGAAATGGGTCTCTCTCTCACACACATGTGAAGCCGGAAGCTGTTGAAACTGAAGCTGCAACTGCAGAAGTAAAGATTGACTTGCGTGGCCTAGAAGATCTCCTCTTTGGAACTGCGCTGTAGGTTCATCTGAACCTCCTTTGAAAGCCGCAACTTTTGGTGGTGGAATGAAGTCAATCCGACGAATGGTTTGCAAGATATCGACTGCCCTAGTTTGAAGCCGGAAACTGCTGACACTGAAGCTACAACTGCAGAAGTAAAGATTGACTTGCGTGGCCTAGAAGATCTCCTCATCTGAACTGCACTGTAGGTTCATCTGAACCTCCTCTGGAAGCCAAAACTTTTGGTGGTGGAATGAAGTCAATCCGACTGTCGGTTTGTGAGATATGGTCTGCCCTAGTTTGATAATGAAGCCGTTAATGCTGATGCTACTGATCTAGGGTTTGCTACTGCTGATATGAATCAGATTTATTGTACTATTTCTCTTTGCTGAATTATTGAATATAAAAGAAGATTTGATCAAAGGGTTTCCCCACACATTGTGGGGTTTGTCCCTGGCTAGCCGCCACATCTTGTGTCCCTTGTCTTGGCTTGTTTTCTGTCGATCGTTTAATGTTCTATCTGCACTTTACTTTATGTACATGTGATTGCTAATTGGTGGAATATAATAAGAAAAAGAAGTAAACTGTTATAAGCATAGAACATACCATAACTTAACATGGTATCAGAGCTGAGGTGAAGACAAATCCCGAGCAAGAGCAAGAGCAATCATTGAAGAGAAGATTGGCAAGGCTATCCTAAAAGAACTATGGGGTTCTCAACACTCTTTCCTGCCGAAGACAAGCTCTGTGAGAAAGTTGACTATCACGGATGGAAGATGTCTATCGATCTAAACCTTGAAGATAAAGGAGTGCTGGACCATGTAAGAGGCAATATTGTTGAGCCTCCATCAAATGCATCCGCTGCTGCCTGGAACAAATGAAAAAATGGAGAAGTCAAAACAATAGAAGATCATACGGGACTCTATCGACAAGCACTTGGTGGCCTACATCTCTGAACTGGACACCTCTAAGGAAATCTACGATAGACTGGTGAGTTTATTTAAATTTAATGATGCAAATCAAGTTTTGTTTCTTAGAAATAAGCTGAGGGAAATCAAGAAGGGTAAAGATGAAAGTATGCAAGCATACTTCTTAAGAATCACCGAGATCAAGAACGATCTCCTATCTATTGGGGAAACTATTACTGACAGAGAAATGGCACTCACAACTCTTGGAGGATTGCCATTTGAATGGTATGTGTTCAGGACTACTCTTTTGAACTATAATGTAATTCCTGGTTTCGAGGAATTAATGGCTAGATGCATTCAAGAAGAAACAAGGGAAGAAGTGCAAGAAATGCCCATGCCTAAAGGTCCTCCTGCTGCCTTTTCTTCTCATGTAAAGAAAAGAAATAATTCCGGGACTAAATCAAAAGGAAAGGCTGGACCTAAGGCTAGAAGAAAATGACGATGTTACATTTGCGATAAAGCAAGTCACTATGTATGAGATCATGAGCATCATGATGAATGAGATCATGGACATAAAGGGCAACATGAGATCATGGACATAAGGATAGCATGATGATGATGCACACTAGTTTGAGCAACATTATGATGGATAAAATAATGGACATAGGCAGCATGATGATAATCATGATTAGAGAAGCATGGTACAGTATGCAGTGGTGCAACTTGAAAGCCCTCTGATGGCAATCAAAGGAATGACAAATTCTACAGCAAAGGTAAGAGGAGAGTTGGGAATCAAGGAAGAGGACAAGCATTCAAGAAGGCTAGAAATTCCAAGATGTATTAAATGCACCTGACCTCAAAAAGAACCTAGTGTCCATCTCGGCAATGGAAGACAAAGGCTACAAGGTAACCTTCAGCGATGGCAAGGTATGTATATGGAAAAATAATGTTAAAGATGCCTTTACTCTTGGGTTTAGTGTTGATTCATTATATCACGTCAATGGAAGTCCGCTAGGTGTCATGTCTTGTGGCACAACTATTTAGTCCGAACTTTGGCATCGGAGGTTTTCCCACCTTCATTACAAAGCTCTACCCGATGTAAGACAGATGGTGACAGGGATGCCCGAATTCTGAGTAGAGAAAGAAGGTGTATGTCCAGGATGTGCCGAAGGAAAGCTCAAAAAGGGGACCATTCCCCTCAAGCCAAAGCAAGACCTCCGATATATTACAATTGTTTCACTCGGGCATACCTGAGGTTGGCATTAAGAGGGAGACTACTACACCACATACTCCTAAGCAGAATGGTGTGGTGAGAAGGAAGAACCGCACGATGATGGAAGCTGTTCGGGCCATGCTACATGATCAAAGACTTCCGAAGTTTCTATGGGCTGAAACTACAATCACCGTTGTATATGTACAAAATCGATGCCCTCATCAAGCATTGGGTTCCTAAACTCCTGAAGAAATGTTCACCATCAGTCAAAGGGAAGTCGTGATTAGTCATGATGTCACCTTTGACAAAGATATGGCCCTCAACAAGGTGGACAATCTGCTGACTTTGAGTAGCTCTCAAGAAGCCGACACCAGGGAACCGAAAGAAAAGGATGATGAATCAATGCCTGATGTAGAATAACCCATGGATCCGATTGATCCTCATCCACATGAGCCTTCCTCTTCTAGGAAGAGGCTTTCATGGCTTAGGGGGATACTTGATGATGCTGAAGGACATGCTGCACCTTGAGGAACCTTCCATCAAAGTAAGAAACTTAACAGGTATCGGGGATACCTGACCATCATGAGCACGATCATACAAAATGAACCTTCATCATTCTCAGATGTCATCAAGCATTAACTATGGAAGGATGCTATGACCATAGAATATGGGTCTATTATGGAGAATGATGTCTGGGAAGTAGTTCCCAGACCCTGGAAAAGACAATTGTTACTTCAAAATGGATTTACAAGATAAAGCATGCAGCAAATGGAAGTATGGAAAAGTATTAGGTTCATTTTGTTGCTCGTGGTTTATCCCAGAAGGGAGGTATAGACTATGATATTTGCACCTGTTGCCAGATATACGACCATCCGCTTGATCATAGCCCTTGTGGCTTCACAAGGATGGAACCTACATTAGATGGATGTCAAGATACTGTTCTTACATGGTTCTATCAAAGAAGAGGTCTATGTGGAGCAACCTGAAGGATTTGAGATTTATAATTGAAAAACTCATGTATGCAGGTTGAAGAAGGTTCTCTATGGGCTGAAGCAAGCACCCCGAGCATGGTATGAGAGGATCGATAGCTACTTGATGAAGCTGGGATTCACTAGGAGTGAAGTTGATCCTAACCTTTACTTTAAGGTTGAAGATGACAAGCCTCTCATATCGGTGTTGTACGTGGATGACCTCTTTCTAACAGGTGCAAACCCTCTCATTCACAAATGTAAGAGGGAGATGGCTTCTGAATTTGAAATGAAGGACCAAGGACTTGAAGTATGGCAGAAGCCAAGGGAAATTTTCCTATCTCAAGGAAAATATGTGGTAAAGATATTGGAAAGATTTGGTATGATGGATTGCAAGCCTCTGACTACCTCGAGGATCTTAACTTTTAGAAGTTATATGGTAGTGATGTCGGACCAGACTTGGGAAATGCCTCTGAGTTTCAAAAACTCATTCGCATTGATGTTCTTGGTGAACCTCCGTCCGAACATATGTTTTGCAGTTAGCATTGTGAGCTCATATTTGGTTGAGCCTCACTGGATTGATGCCAGGAATCTTCTGAGATGTCTTCAGGACACAATCTCTCATGGATTAAGATACATTTCCGGAGATGTGAGACTACTTGGATATACTGATGTTGATTGGGCAGACAGTGTGGTGGACAGTAAGAGCACTTTCGGGTACTGTTTCACCTTGGGATCTGCTTCGATATCCTGGATGAGCAGGAAGCAGGAGTCGGTGGCTTTGAACACCGCCGAAGCAGGATATATTGTTGCTAGCATAACCTCATGTGAGGTAGTCTGGTTGCGAAAGCTCTTCAGTGAGTTGTTTGGATTTACATTGGATACCACTGTGATTCTCTGTAACAAACAGAGGTGGGATTCGATTATTGAGGAATCCCGTATCCGTCAATTGCTCCAGCAGATAGAAATCATCTGGGATATGGTAAGTCGATGAGAAAGGAAGCTCCATCACATTAAGATGATGTACAGGTTGATACACCTTGTCAAAGCCCCGAGGAAAGATCTAATCTGTGATTTTCCCAAACGACTTGGAGTCGGCAAGAAACCCTTGTACAAGGGTCCTGCATGTTGCATACATTGAGCTCTGGGAGCTCTGAGGGCTTGCGGTTCCTACTGGAGCAACATATGACCACAGGGTGACTCACCCTCCCCTAGTGGTGCACACTGGAACAAGATGATTCGCTCTCTTGTGGAACAGGATGATTCGCTCTCCTGTGTAGCAGGATGATTAGTTCTCCTGTGAGGACTGGATTGATGTGTTCTCCATGGCAGCCTGGATTGATGTGTTCTCCATGGCAATTGTAGCAGAATTGATGTGTTCTCCTGTGAGGCCTGGATTGATGTGTTCTCCATGGCAATTGTAGCAGGATTGATGTGTTCTCCTGTGAGGACAGGATTGATTAGTTCTCCTGTCGAGGCATCCTACCCATGCAGTCTAGGACTCATGGGAAGTACCTCTCATCTGATCAATGAGCAGGGAAATGAAGTTAGGGACCATAGTAGTACCGATGGACGCATTGTTGTAACTACCGTACTCCCTACGCTAGGATGACCTCCATTGATCTGGGATCAATGATATTGGTCTGGGACCAGTGGTAGGAGTTGTACCATATTATGACATTGACTTCGGGTCGGTTGAGACTGGTCTGGGATTAGTGGTACATACTCTGAGACTGACTTTGAGTCAGTGGAGGATGATATTGGTCTGGGACCATTGGAGTTGTACTCACTATGACGCTGACTTTGGGTTGGTTGAGACTGGTCTGGGACCAGTGGTACATACTCTGAGACTGACTTTGAGTCAGTATGATACATCCTCAATCATTTCTTCTTCTTCATAATTCGGACAAAAGCAGAGTAGAACAGAACAATGCAAAAGCAGAGTAGAACAGAACAATGCAAGAGCAGAGCAGAACAGAACAGAACAAAACAATACAGATCAGTGCAGGGCAGAACAAGTCAAAGCAGAACAGGAAAAATAGAGTAGAGCAGGGCAAGGGTCAGGCTGTACAAGGCAGTGCATTTGATGGATGAATAGTAACGACCGATAGACAGATTGCAGATGATGTTCTCCATGGTTGAGAGGGAGTGTTAAAATTGGAAACCAGGGAAAAACTTCATGTGGGTCATCTTATTCATTGCTAATAATATTTTTATTAGATTCCTCTCGTCGAGAGGTGTAGGATTGATATAAATATCATCCAATTCCGATAAGTATTCATGAAGATATGAATTTATTTTGATTATGGAATTATTATCAAGCCGACCTACAACTCATGTAGGCTCAGAAGCCCAACAGTCGCATCTATTCACCCACCAAAGTTGTGTATAAATATAAGCGGACTTTTCCTCATTTGGACTCACTCATCTCATCACATCTCTCTCTCTCTCTACTGCGCAGATATGAGTCTCTTCTCTACTGCGCTGAAATGGGTCTCTCTCTCTCTCACATGTGAAGCCGGAAGCTGTTGAAACTGAAGCTGCAACTGCAGAAGTAAAGATTGACTTGCGTGGCCTAGAAGATCTCCTCTTTGGAACTACACTGTAGTTTCATCTGAACCTCCTTTGAAAGCCGCAACTTTTGGTGGTGGAATGAAGTCAATCCGACGAACGGTTTGCAAGATATCGACTGCCCTAGTTTGAAGCCGGAAACTGCTGAAACTGAAGCTGCAACTGCAGAAGTAAAGATTGACTTGCGTGGCCTAGAAGATCTCCTCATTTGAGCTATGTTACACTAAAAAATGTCACCATGACTACTTACAGTTAGTATGGCTCAAATCAACAGTCATGCTACCCTCTTAGGCAAGTCTTATGCCTCTGCTATCCATCTCAAACTCAAAGAAGAGAGAAAGTCTTGTAAAAAATGTGTTTATCTCTGGGATCGCAGGTTCTCTCTAGCCTTACCTGCGGGGACGCTCACAATGTTCACAAAAGTTGCGTCCATGGACGCTCTGTATGTTAAGGGACAGGTGCGTCCTTCTGTAAAAGGCAAAATGCGCGAGTTTCATCTTAAAAAAGTTACTTGTGGTTACTTCTAGAACTTTCTAGAGGTCGGTTTGATGAAATGGATGCGCCTCCAGTTGGTTCATGTATCCTTATTAAGGAGGAACTTATCCCATCAATAAGGGAGCTATCCCACCCAAAGAGGGGGATTATCCCATTGATGGTGGACCTGAATAACCTCTTTACAGCACTATAAATAAAGACATTGAGCCAGAGGGAGGGGAGGTTGGAGCTATACATTTTCTTTGGGTAAATGCTGCAGGAATTAGGACTCCCATTTAGAACCTTGTGAGGAGAGATTGTCTTTGCTTGATTCTACTTGGAAGTGGGTGAGCTTTGTCAAAGTAGAGGAAAACCCTTGATGGACCCTGGGAGGAACTTGCACAACACCAAGGCCAGGTTGTAAGAGTTTCTTTGTTTCGTTATTAATACAAACTGGTTTATTTTTCTCAATAGCTTGTGTTAATGAGTTATTTCATGTGTTCCTTGGTCTGCATGTTGAATATATGTTTTATTATATGAAATGCAAGTGCTTGGTAATTGTTTGATTGTTTGTGGTTGCAGGAATTGACTTGAAGGAGGAGCTCATCCGGATCGGCAAGGACGGACTACAACAACAGCGTTTTGGAATAAGGTAAGCCTAAACACTTGTAGTTTTCATGTTTTAAAAGGTATATTTAGAGAAAGATCACTCCATTTTGTCTTGTTTGTCGCTAGAGAGTTTAGACTCCTAGGGAGGTCAGTTGTGCCCGCACAAACGACTTTTTCCGCCACGACAAATTGGCGACCATACAGGGGAATCCATTAATGAGAAAGTCTTTTCCTTTGTGTGAACTTTGCTCTGAGAAAATCATTTTTATTTTCTGGTTTTTGACTGTGAGAATTAGTATTTGGGTGGCTTAGCTTTAGATTTAGTTAGATTTGGTTTTTCTTAACTTTTCCAGAAGGACGCACCCTCTGAGTACTGCACAGTGCGTCTTTGGACGCGCTGTTGCCGTTTGCACAGAGCGGGCCCGCACCTGTTATAACGGGTTGCCTGCGTCTTCTTGTAAAATTTAGGAAAATTCCATTTTTTGCTTTAATTGCTTTTTAGATTTTGATTTTTCTTAGTGTTTTCTGCCCAGATCCTTTAGTACCCTGTCAAAAATTTTCACCTGAACTTGTTTTGTGAGCTTTGAGTGTTTTAGTGGATTTCAACGAAGTTTAGGCCTAGGGTTTGATTTTTGGATAGGTCCTGTAGTGACTTTGACGGTAGAAAGTTGTCCAGCCTTAGATCTCTCTGGTTAGTCAGCCTTCTTAGAAGTCGGGCCTGTCGTAAAGTCTCCTTGTGTGAGCAGCTTGCCATTTAAGTTGTTTTGGGTCAAATTTCGAATTACTTGTTTATAAAGTGTTGATTTCCATTTTACAAAAGAACAAAAAGATTAGAGTTTTGTTTTGACTAGTTTTTGGTTCTGCAATAAGCTAGTCCTTGATTTGATTGTGATCAAGTAAAACACCTTAGAATAATCATTGTTGGTTTTGGCCTCGTTAAGATTGCTTAGAGTAAATTTACCTTTTAGTTTGCTTATGAGTGAATTTTCGTAGATTTTAATAGTTGTTAAGATTGATTTTTGGTTATATTAGATTTATTTGCTTTATTAAAAGAAAAATACAAAAACATCTTCTTTAAAAGTCTTGTTTCAAGTAGCTTTTTGTTTTTGAAAGAGGAAAAGAGTTTTTTCGTGCATGTAAAGAGCGGTCATGTTTTTATGCTTGGAAAAGACAAACAAATTGTTTCTTTGATTGTCTTCAATTAAGAAGTTGCTTTTATAAAGATTGCATTCTCTCAACTTTTTAGTTAAGCAATTCATCGAAAAAGTAAAGTAGTGGGTAAATCATCCTAGGTGCATTTTGTAGTGGTTTCGAGTCGAGTCAACACACCACTGGTTTCACTTCCATCACCTTTTGACTTAAGAAACAACCTTAAAAGTAACGCTTAAATTAAAATCAATCTAGTAATTTTTATTTTTCTAGGGCTCTGAAACACCAACATAGCTTAGGCTAGGGTCTTGGAGTAGGTGAGTACTTAACTCTCCAAGACTACAAAACCAAACAGATAGTTTATCTTGAGTAGATTAAATCCAATTGTTTCAGTTACACTCTGGGAAAGCTCCTCTTAAAGGAGAAGCACGAGCTCGTGTCCGAACCAGTGAGGGGATCATTCCCCCCTCGTTGGGAACGACGCCAGACAGTACGTATTACAAACGGTAAACCTCGGATTAACCATTGTCGAGGAGCCAGGGGTCACTTATCGGTAAACCTTGGATTATTGTCAAGGAGCCGGTAAGGGGATTGAGCTTGTTACTCTGCCCTTGCGTGCTGTCGGAGTTTAGACTGTTCCCCCAGGTGTAATTGTTGTGATTGGTAACTTTAGTGACCATAATCTTTAGGGTTCTACCGAGGTGACGGTGGAGGGAAGGTCCCACTGTAC
Source organism: Pinus tabuliformis (assembly GCA_031772625.1). NCBI lineage: Eukaryota > Viridiplantae > Streptophyta > Pinopsida > Pinales > Pinaceae > Pinus > Pinus tabuliformis. The sequence goes on from CM062804.1 coordinate 435,308,759, forward strand.
CTGGAGCAGACGTCGGTTATACTCACTTGGATTTTCCGGGGGGTTCACTTCACTTCGAGACGGTTAAAGTGGAGGAACTTGTGCCGGTCTATTCATTAAGCAGGTTGCCGGGGTAACTGTTCCACCCGCCATTTCTGTACTGAATCCTGCGAGGTTGGGCCTAATCACCAACTAGCGCTTTTGGTCCGAAAGACTACTGTTTGTGTTTGGTATGACGCTCTAGATTCTTTAGGCGTGTGCTTCAAATTTGTTTGCTTCTTTAGAAGACTTTAGGTGGTTTGATTTGAAATTTTTACTTTGTTTTCGTGTGTTGTAGTTAAAAATCTTTAATTGTGGCGGAATTACCGAGACAGTCCCGTCGACTTCGGGGCAAGTCTCCTGAGATTGTTACCGGAATAGATTTGTTAAGAAAACTCCGTAAATCGCGGGGTGAATCTCCTGAAGACATTCCGGGTCAGTACGAAGGGTTAAAGGTCCTTGTAACTCCTCCTAGTGACAGTAGAGTAGGTTCACCTGAAGAAGGAGAATCTTCCTTGGTAGTCCATCCAGATTACCAAAGTTTAGAAACAGGTTACAATCCCGAAACTGTTACAGTTTCCGAGCTTGCTGGTAGTTTTTCATCTGCCAGTGAAACAGGCGAAGAACCTGAAATTTCCGAACCTGTTACTCCAACTTCTAGTGTCCCTGATTCACCGAGAATAGAAAGAATTATCACCGAAAATCTACCTTCTGGTTTGATTGCTATAGAAGAACTTGCTCCAGAAGAAGATATAGGTGTCTCTCACCTTGAAGGTCAACTTACTATTGATCTAAGGGAGCGTGAATCCATCTTTTACAGTCCTCCTAGAAGTACTTCTTGGTACCTTGCGTTAACCAATTTTTTAGACAACTCAGTAGGTTTTTCTACACCTCGTACTCCTTTTCCACTTGGAGGTATTTATACTCCTGTAAATATGTCTGGTCAGTCGTCCGTGTTTACTCAAAGTTCTGAATCTTTTTTACACGGCGGTCCTTCTGTTCCCACTGGGTATCAGTCACTTTCTGGTACCTTTGCGGGGGCATCTCCTCAACCCGTTGATCATGGGTTATTTGCTGGAAACAGTGGTAATATACCATTGGGTGTAGGAGACATTTACATGATGTCAGGTTCAGTTCCCGTTTCCCAACCTCAAGGTGGCCAATTACCGCCTGGGGGGCAACCGCAGTTAACGCCTGGGGGGCAACCTCAAGGTACACAAATCGTGTCTGGGGGGAAACCTCAAAGTCAGTATGTACCTATGGTGCAATACGTGCCTCAAGGTCAACCTCAGCCTCAATATGTACCCCAAGGTCAACCTCAGTATCAATATCAACCTCAAGGATGGCAACCCCAAGGATGGCAACCTCAAGGGTATCAACCCCAAGGTTATCAACCTCAAGGGTACCAACCTCAAGGTCAAGGTCAACCCCAGTATCAGTATTTACCTCAAGGTTATCAACCTCAAGGTCAATACTCAAGTCAAGGTTATCAACCGCCTCAAGGTCAGTCATATGTTCCGAGTATGGGAACTGCACCTTACAATTATCAATCCTACCCTCAATCTGGTTATGGATCTCAGTATCCTCAACCTGTTACGGGTCAGTACCCTGGAATGTTAGTGTGGGATCCATCACAGGGTCAACAGGTGTTGCAGCCAAGTGTACAGATGATTCCTCAAGCTGGACAACCCGTAGTTTCTGGTCCAACCCAGCAACCGCAACCTGTCCAGCCAAATGTTCAAACTTCTGTAGCTTCGGTAGTTACTCAGCCATCAATTGCACCTAGTACTCCATCTCAAACGGCTGCTGCAACTACCGCTACATCTACCATACTTACTTCTGGAGTATCGACGGCTCCAGTTTCTACTGTCCCTGTTACCACACCTCAGACATCTTTACCGTTGTCTGGATCTACGATTCAAACCACGGTCCAGATGCCTGTAGGTCAGCCTGGTATAAGTACGGTTGTCACTACTCAACCTCAATTTGTTCAACCTCCGTACCAGGGACAGTACCAACATGGGCAAGCTGTCCAACAACCTGTTTACCAGTATCAACCGTATCCTGGGTACACTTATCAACAACCTCAACAACCCCAGTACGGTCCGGTTAATCCTGGTTTTCCAGGAGGATATAATATCCCAAATGCGACTCCTGTTCCTAGTTATCCTGGATATCCTCCTCCTGGGGCTGGTATTGTGACCCAGAGTTTTAGAGATCCTAACCGGCAGTTACCGTTTATTGCAACTTTGGATTTACCGACTTGACGCGCCTAACGAACGATCCAATTCAATATCTTCAGTTCTGGCCGCCAATGCCAAATAAGTTGCCCAGCGATATACCCAAGTTCGAAGGTAAGTCTGGAGAGGATCCGTCCAATCATGTGATGACTTACCACCTCTGGTGTGCTTCGAATTCTATCTCAGATGATTCCATCCGCTTACGTCTTTTCCAGCGTACACTCATTGGTCTCGCGGCCAAGTGGTACATTGAGTTACCACGGGCCTCTTTTTACAACTTTAGCCAGTTAGCTACCTCGTTCTTAACTCACTTTCAGTTGCCGGTCAGATACGATAACGGCACGGAGTTATTAACTTCACTAAAACAATCGACGTCCACGTATATTTCTGATCACATTCATGAGTGGAGACGTCGAAGGAGATTAGTGAAAGTTTTTATCCCGGACCAAATCTTAGCTGAATGGTTTGTCAAATCATTATTACCGAAGATTACTGAAGATGTAGCTAAGGCCGGAGTAGTTACTGAGGAGCAAGTCATTGCTCAGGCACAATACCTTGACTTAGTTTACACTCAGTCGGGTACGTTACACGAGAAGATTCCGGATCTTCCAAAGTCGAATCAAATCGCTGCTGCTCCTTCGGGATCTCATGCCGCTGATGGTATGATTGGTATCGTGACTACGAAGAGCAAGAAGAAGTCTTCCAAGGCTTCAACTACTCCAATTATCACTTTGCCTGATTCTCCGACAGGAGAGTCTTCTCCTGAACTCACCGCCGACATTCACGCTGTAGAGTCATCTACGGCCAAACCAAAAAACGGTGGAAAGAAGAAAGGAAAGAAGAAGGCTAAAGCAGACAAGGCTCCAAAGGAGAAAACTGAAAAGTCGGAAACCAATGACGAAAAACGCAAACCTCGATATCCTTGTCTTATTTGTGAAGAGGATCATTTTACGAGAGATTGCCCTCATCGGGCCGAGGTTGTAAAAATAGTCAAAGGTTCTCCCACTCCTGCTGTGTTAAAGAATCCATTTCCAGAGCAGGAGAATAAGATGATAGGTTCTTCTTCGAATGCCAGTGAAGAACCCATTTTGATGATGTCTCATGTGAGGATTGCGACTCGATCGCAAGATTATGGTAGTAAGGCTCCTGTTGATGGCAAGGAAGCAGAATCTTCTCACTCTAACCCATCAACCTCAGCTCCTGGTTCCGATCCACTACAGATCGAAAAACCTAACCCAGACTTAGTGATTAAGCCGCCCGCCAAGGGTGTACTTCGAAGGTCTGCTTTCAATCCACATGCGAGAGCAGCCCAGAATTACAACATTGTTGAGGACTTAGCTGTTTCACCTTCAGCAATGTCGGCACTCGAAGTGCTGCAATCATGCCTAGCACAACGGAAATTGCTTTTGTCGGCTATCGGAGCTGTCGATGTTCAGGACCCGAACCTAATGATCTTTGATCTAGAAAATAGTACGCCACGTCTCCCCCATCAAATGGCTTTCCAAATTCCAGTGATAGTCAAAAACAGGCCTATTCATCGGACTGTGATTGATGAGGGAGCTTCTACGTGTATTATGTCGATTCAATGTTGGAGATCGCTTGGTTCTCCTTCGTTGAACCAATCCCCCACCATCCTTAAGGCCTTTGATGGCCGTGGGTTCCGTCCGTTTGGTATTCTACAAGAATTGCCTATAGGGGTTGAAGGTAAAACCGTTAGTCTGGATGTGGAAGTGGTTGATGCCCCTCTAGACTACAACCTTCTTTTGGGTCGAAGTTGGTCATATGCTATGACAGCGGTCGTTTCATCGGTCTTCAGAGTAATTAAGTTTCCACATAACGGTAAGATCGTGACTATTGATCAGCTGACATACTTTTCATCCGACCCAGCCTCTTCAGAGAGTATCCAGCATGTTGGTAAGACGACAATCCCTTATAGGGACGTTGGTGTAGGTTTAGTTAAGGATTCCGGTTTACTGGGAACTTTTCCTCTCCCTCCACTCAGCGCAGATCCTTCGTTTGCAACCATTCATATGATTACATCAGAAAACATTATTTATGATGATCCTTGGTTCGTCCCATCTGACTCTGAGATAGACTCACTCGGTAATGCTATGCCTTTGAGTCCATATGAAATTGCTTATGAAGCTCTCATGTCTTTTACCGACTTTCATTCAACCGAAGTCGACCAAATGAATGTGGTCAGTGAAGAGTCACTTTTCACCTCACCCTTAGAACGGATAACGTTTCCCGAAGTCGTGTCATCTGACGAACAACTTCGCGAAATCCTAAGTGTAGATGATCTACCATGGGAGGATCTCCATCACAGATCTTCGTTTTTACCTAAGGATGATGCATTTGAAAATGATTTTTCATCTATCTTTACCGCTGAATATGTCAAAGACGCTCAGGATCCAACGAAACATTCTGATTCAGAGTTGAATTTAGGGAATATTTCTCGTACTATTCCCATTGATATTTCAGTGAAGCCCGGAATCGAGGAAAACATTCATATAGGTGCCGCATGTACTGAAGAAGAAATCCAAACTTACAAGGCCCTATTCCAAGAATTCCGCGACGTGTTTGCCTGGTCTTACGAGGAAATGCCGGGAATTGATCCTGCCATTGTTGTTCATGAAATAAAGACCTACCCGGATGCTAAACCCGTCCGACAACGGTTGCGTCAAATTCACCCTCGAAAAGCGGCTGCGATTAAAGCAGAAGTCGAAAAGCTGTTGAAAGCAGGTTTCATTTATCCGTGGGGGACATTTGCTTATTGCAAGTTACCTTTTGGGCTTAAGAATGCCGGGGCCACTTTTCAACGGGCGATGTCTTATGCATTTCATGACATCAAGCACATTGTGCAACCCTATCTCGATGATTTGCCTGCTCATTCTTTACATCGAGCTGATCACCTTGTCCACCTACGAGCAATCTTTATGAGGTGTAGGCATTATCGAATTCGGTTGAATCCCCACAAGTGTGTTTTCTGTATAGAAACAGGTCGATTGCTGGGATTTGTTGTTTCAAAAGCCGGCATTCGCGTCGATCCCTCGAAAGTCGAGGCTATCATCAAATTGCCTCCTCCTTCGAGTTTGCGCCAACTCCAAAGTTTGCAAGGGAAAGCGAACTTTTTACGCCGATTCATCCCAAACTACGCCGAGGTCACTAAAGGTTTTACACGGTTGTTGAAACAGAACACACAATTCTTTTGGGACGAGATTGCCCAACAATCTTTTGATGCACTTAAACACGCGTTGACCCATGCACCGTTGTTGCATCCTCCCAACTACAACCAGGACTACTTCTTATACCTCGCAGCTTCGCATTCCACCATTGGAATGGTGTTAGTTCAAGAAGATGAATTCGGAGCGGAGCATGTGATATATTATCTTAGTAGGACCTTGAATCCCACTGAGCTAAAATATTCGCATGTGGAGAAATTGGCCCTGGCAGCCGTTCAAGCTGTCCAGCGTTTCCGTCACTACATTCTTCTCCGCAAAACTACAGTTATTTCGGATTGCAACCCTATGATTTATATTTTGACAAAACAACTGCTAGGGGGCAAGTACTCTAAATGGATTGTCATCCTGCAAGAGTTCGACTTGGAGTTCGAGAAGTCCAAGTCTAAGAAATCCTTAGTTTTTGCGGAATTGATGTGTGATTTCCCGAGTGCTGACACAGAGACTGTGGCAGAGGAGTCCATTGCGGACGAATCTTTGTTTCTTATCAGTACTGTAGATCCGTGGTACGGGGATATAATCATTTATCTCCAAACCCAAACCTTTCGGCCTGAAGCTTCCAAAGCAGAACGTCGAAAAATTCGGTTTCAATCCCAGCCATACAAAATTATTGGAGATACACTTTATCGCCGGGGGGCAGACTTAGTTTTTCGACGTTGTTTAACTCACGAAGAGGCTGAGAGGGTTTTGAATGATTGTCACTCTGGAGCATGTGGCGGTCATATGTCTGGGTATGCCACAGCTCAGAAGGTGTTGCGCGCTGGCTATTTCTGGCCGTCTATGTTTAAGGATTGTATCATTGCAGTCAGGAAGTGCCACAACTGTCAAGTGTTTGATCGCAAGATGCGCGCTCCACCTGCTCCTCTCCACCCTATAATTGCCGTTGGTCCATTCGCCAAATGGGGTATCGACTTTATTACTTGTAACCCTCACTCGGCCGGGGGGCATGCGTATATCATCCTTGCGGTTGATTATTTTACTAAGTGGGCCGAGGCGATGCCTACATTCGACGCAAGCGGCAAAACAGCTGCAGTTTTCGTATTCAATCATATCATAACTAGGTTTGGTGTCCCACAAGCAATCATTACTGACCATGGGAGCCATTTTCGAAACGTCATGATGACTGAGCTTACAAGCCAGCTTGGTTTGCGCCACGATAGCTCTACTCCTTATTATCCGCAAGCCAACGGTTTGGTTGAGTCTATCAACAAAGTTCTAGTTATCATGATCCGACGAACCATTGGTGTTCATCGGTCGAATTGGCACAACATGTTATTTTCAGCGCTATGGGCATACCGAACCTCAGTGAAAAATTCAACAGGGTTCACTCCTTTCCAGCTAGTTTATGGCTTAGAAGCTGTGTTACCCATTGAATGCGAAATCCCATCACTTCAAATGGCTGTCGAATTACTTCCAGCTACTTCCGAAGAGGAGAAACGTTTATTGTACTTGGCTAAATTAGATGAGACTCGACGTGACGCTACATTGGCAATCGAGACTCACGCGAAACGAATGAAAGCTCAGTATGATAAAAATGTAACCCCTCGAAGTTTTTCGGAAGGAGACCTAGTACTATTATATGATCAAGCTAACGATAAGCTAGGTGCTGGAAAATTCGTTCCCATGTGGCATGGGCCCTACATTGTAAAGCGAAAGCTAGCAAAAGGGGCTTATGAGCTAGTTGACTTTGATGGGGACTCTTTGGGTAAACCCAGAAATGGACTTTACCTAAAGAGGTATTATGCTTAAATGATGGGTATGGAGAAATTTTTAGATAGGTTAGATTTTCTTTCTAGCTAGCAAGTGTGTTAGTTTAGTCAGTGTGCTTAGCTTAGAGAGTGTGGTTTTTCGTCGTTATTCTGGCTTATCTTGGTTTTACTCTTGATATTGCAGATGTCGACGCCTCTCCAAACATACATTGGATTTGCTGATGGTGCTTGTCGTAGTACACGGAACATCTCTTCCGCAGCTTGGGTTATCTATTCGCCCTCTGACGAGTTAGTTTCTATGCATGGGGTAAGCCTCGGTCAAACAACGAACAACATTGCAGAATACAGTGCAGTGATTGAATTATTATCCGAATCTATTTCATTTGGAATTCGACGTTTGATAGTGAGGTTAGATTCTGAACTTGTTGTATTACAGCTTAATAGAGTTTATGCCATTAGGAATCCTGTGTTATTAAGGTTGTTTTTGAGAGTGCGTCTCTTGGAACGTGAATTTGATTACATTGAATATCAACATATTCCAAGGTCTTTGAATACATTAGCAGATGCAATTGCTTCTCGAATGTTGGACAGACATTTACGATAATCATGCAAGTAAATTTAAAAACATTTCATCACATATGTTAAACAAGATAAGCCGGTAATAGTGATATATATAGATAGAAGTGTGTCAAAAAATATATACATCGTCTTCGATCATAGGTTGAAAACACCTTATGATCGGCAAAATGATAGTACAAAAAGTCAAAATGTCACATGTGACTACAAAAGTGACTAGTCAATCACTGGTGGTGCTCTCTGTATGACACCACTGCGCGGGCTACCTTACGCAAAAATCTCCTAAACGGTCCAGGGACCGCGACTACGAAGCGCTGAAGCCGGGTAGGAATGTCATCCATAGTAGTCTCAGGTATATCTGCCGTGAGACGCTCTAGATCATGCTCCAACTCAGCTAGTACTTCTGCAGCCGCGTCCTGTGGGGCCGGTACCGGTGCAGCTGGATGTAGTCTATCAAAAGGCCGGAGGTTGGCTGGACGCTGTGGACCAACATCTGCATTTTAAAAATTTTACTGTTAGTTTTGAGACGATATATATGAAAAATAAAAAATACATAATTAGAAAACTTGTGAAAATAAAAGTACCTCTGTCATCCCATTGTTCTCCCTGTGGAAGAACCATGTCCGGATCACCTCTAAAATCCACTCCGGCATACGGAAAGTCCTGTATCGAAAAAACCTGGTCCTCTAACCAGTGAAAGTAACTATCTGAGAATCGAACCACTGTCGCACCCTCGTCAGGATGCCGGGCCATCACCGCAACCCATCGTATCAGCTTTGGCTCCCGAGGACCCAAGATATCAACAGTGAGTTGCTGAGGGATCAGCATTGGAACTCTCTCCAAGGCAAAGCTCACGACTAGAGGCCCATATCCAAAAGTCTTTAGTCGTCCGTTCTTTGCCTTGGTCAGTTGGCTCTTCATATGAGCCGACACAGCTTCACACCAGTTGAAAATGGTGCCTTGGTAACAGTCAATTGCCATCCGCATTTGGGATCCGGAAGCAATGTGTAAAGCGGCCGCGCCGCAAATTCTGGTAACCGTGAACGCTATGACTTTGAGTTCAGGCAGAGTGATGTGTTTTATCTCTATGCCTTTTGAATGGTGAGCCCCAGGTGTGCACCACTCGTCGCGGAGACTATCAAGGGATTGGCCACCCGGCCTAGTCCCCGCAAGACTGAGTTGCTCACCTCTGTTCGGCAAGCCAGTGAGAAAGTATACATCCGAGGGCTCTATCTCGAGCTGGTGCCCTCCTATGTAAAAGCATTGTTCTTGAACGTTCCATCGCTCAACCAGCCATTCCAAGAATCTTACCTGGCCCCTCATGCCCGGTATGGTCCAATATTTGTATAATCCGCATGCTCTTAGGGCATCCAGGGAAGGTTGATGATTTATTGCAGCTTCATCATCCTCTACATGCTCTCTTTCTCTCCAATCTAACATGGTTAATGCCCTGCACATCAGAAATAGTCATTAGAAATTGATTTGGGAATTTTTGACAGTTTTTTGAGGGGGTTGGGGTTTTGAAATGCGCGTTTCTCGGAAGACGCACCCCGACTTTACAGCACAGGGCGCCCGGACGCGGCTGCCTGAAGGCGGGCTGCGTCTTCCGACCATTTTCCTGTATAGGAAAAAGTCGGGGGACGCGGGTCACCCGAAGGGCACCTGCGTCCGCCGAGAGGCGCATTCCAAAACCAAAACCCCCCAAAAAATGAAACTAAGACCTAAAAATTAATTCTAAACGGATAGAAATGCAGAGTAGGATGTGTAAAATACCTGGATAAGACGGCGTTCGATTCCGACGGTCGGATTTTCCGCAGCGACCACGGGAAGTTTCTTGTCAAAAGCTCCTTTTTCAACCTCAACAGTCAAACGGTAAAAATGACATGGTAAAAGGTCTTTTTATAGGTTTTTTGGATGAATTAGTTCATTTTTTACCATGAAAAGATATTTTTCGATGTATTTTTGCCTATTTTAAACAGGTATGAGTAATGTGTTGCTTTTGTGCAGGACAAAGGGATTTCGAGGGAAATTGTCATTTTTCACAAATAAAAATATCAGAGTCATCTTTTAAGCCCTTTTCTGACTCCTAAAACATGAAAAGATCGCCGAGCGTTTCTTTTACACTCGTTAAAACGGAATTAAAAGACGGTCCCCTTTTAGCTCTTTTCTGACCGCAAAATCAGGAAAAGATTGCCGGGTTTTTGTCGTTTCAAACTCGATAAGGAAATAAAACGACGTGTCCTTGATCGCTTTTTACTTTTCAGGTCAACGACACTATTATGAAAGTACTCCTTGGTCGCAAGATCAAGCGGTTCCCCCAGGTATTATTTTATACTTTTTCGGGCTTGAGGGACACAAATATACGAAAAAGTTCAACGTGGAGTCTCCTTTTGTTTTTTTAGACTCTCTAAAAATGAAAAACGCCGAGTTTCTCCTATACTGGGCTCGTTAAACTTTTACAGTAAGGGACCTGTTCAATTACAAACAGGAACGAACCACTCCTTCCTAGGGTTCGAATTTAAACTAGGTTGGACTCGTCCGAAGGATGAGCTTATAATCAAGCATATGTTATCCTCCTCAAGCTTGTTAAAAATAAAGAGGTACTTGCCAGAAATGGTGGGGGAAAAGAGAGAAGAATGAACCTGTTTGTTACCTTTTGTCTCAAAAGAAACTTTATTACCACTCTTGAACACGACACTTTTCATTCACCTGGGTTGGGAAATCTTTTACCTCACAGTTGACCAAACCACTTTGAAAGTCTTTAACCGGGTTCCGGGGATTAACTTTGAGTTATTCGTCACCAAGCCATCTGTCGTGTCGTTATGTGTTCAAGAGGTCTGCAAGCAAAACTTTCATCTGCAAAATACTTGTCATCCATTTGACCATCCCTGAGTCAGTCCTTACAGCAACATTTCTTCAACTTGAACAATGATTTCGTGTTGCAGGCTTGCCTGCAACGGGTCGCTTTCTATCGACATCGACACATTATCTAGAAAGATGACTTAGGAATCGACAGTACCTTGAAGTCTGCATGCATCAATGGCAGGTTTCTCGCCTTTGACGTCAGTTTACATCATTGACTTTCGATCAAAGGATTCCGTGAAGTGTTCGACATCAAAACATCTATTCACATTTCACGGGTTGTGCTTGGTACTTTGAGAACCATTGACATTACTGGTGGTCTCTCTCACGCTTGTTAACAGTTTACATCATCGACTGGTAATCAAGTGGTTTCTAACATGTTCGACATCAAATCATTTAATCACATGGCTAGAATCGTACCAATTCGGGAAGTAGAAGTGAAGACCCTGGATCTAGTTTCTACCATCCAGGCTGCGAGGAGTTTTGTATTCATTATCTATGTAGACTAATCATAAACAGATGGCTGCGTCCATACTGTGTCTACAAAAGTCTATAAAAAATGATGTACTGCAAGATCATTCCTGTATCAGAATAGTTAGTCCATTAGTTAAAGTTTTGAATCTGAGTATGGGAATGCCTACCTCAGTGATGATATAATCTTATACATGTATTTTGTGTTGAAAATTGCAGGTTCCAACCAGGTCATCCACAAGACAATCCTTGAAATGATAAAGCGCTTCACCCTTCCTAGAATTACAAAACCCTAATCTATTCCAGGCTTCGCACTTTAGGGGGAATCTGTTACACTAAAAAATGTCACCATGACTACTTACAGTTAGTATGGCTCAAATCAACAGTCATGCTACCCTCTTAGGCAAGTCTTATGCCTCTGCTATCCATCTCAAACTCAAAGAAGAGAGAAAGTCTTGTAAAAAATGTGTTTATCTCTGGGGTCGCAGGTTCTCTCTAGCCTTACCTGCGGGGACGCTCACAATGTTCACAAAAGTTGCGTCCATGGACGCTCTGTATGTTAAGGGACAGGTGCGTCCTTCTGTAAAAGGCAAAATGCGCGAGTTTCATCTTAAAAAAGTTACTTGTGGTTACTTCTAGAACTTTCTAGAGGTCGGTTTGATGAAATGGATGCGCCTCCAGTTGGTTCATGTATCCCTATTAAGGAGGAACTTATCCCATCAATAAGGGAGCTATCCCACCCAAAGAGGGGGATTATCCCATTGATGGTGGACCTGAATAACCTCTTTACAGCACTATAAATAAAGACATTGAGCCAGAGGGAGGGGAGGTTGGAGCTATACATTTTCTTTGGGTAAATGCTGCAGGAATTAGGACTCCCATTTAGAACCTTGTGAGGAGAGATTGTCTTTGCTTGATTCTACTTGGAAGTGGGTGAGCTTTGTCAAAGTAGAGGAAAACCCTTGATGGACCCTGGGAGGAACTTGCACAACACCAAGGCCAGGTTGTAAGAGTTTCTTTGTTTCGTTATTAATACAAACTGGTTTATTTTTCTCAATAGCTTGTGTTAATGAGTTATTTCATGTGTTCCTTGGTCTGCATGTTGAATATATGTTTTATTATATGAAATGCAAGTGCTTGGTAATTGTTTGATTGTTTGTGGTTGCAGGAATTGACTTGAAGGAGGAGCTCATTCGGATCGGCAAGGACGGACTACAACAACAACATTTTGGAATAAGGTAAGCCTAAACACTTGTAGTTTTCATGTTTTAAAAGGTATATTTAGAGAAAGATCACTCCATTTTGTCTTGTTTGTCGCTAGAGAGTTTAGACTCCTAGGGAGGTCAGTTGTGCCCGCACAAACGACTTTTTCCGCCACGACAAGCTGCGCTGTAGGTTCATCTGAACCTCCTCTGGAAGCCAAAACTTTTGGTGGTGGAATGAAGTCAATCTGACTGTCAATTTGTGAGATATGGTCTGCCCTAGTTTGATAATGAAGTCGCTAATGCTGATGCTACTGATCTAGGGTTTGCTACTGCTGATATGAATCAGATTTATTGTACTATTTATCTCTGCTGAATTATTGAAGATAAAAGAATATTTGATCAAAGGGTTTCCCCACACATTGTGGGGTTTTTCCCTGGCTAGCCGCCACATCTTGTGTCTCTTGTCTTGGCTTGTTTTCTGTCGATTGTTTAATGTTCTATCTGCACTTTACTTTATGTACATGTGATTGCTAATCGGTGGAATATAATAAGAAAAAGAAGTAAACTGTTATAAGCATAGAACATACCATAACTTAACAGTAGATGCATTAGGGAAGACAAAGTTTATGATATTCTTAAGGCTTGTCATGATGAACCCTATAGTGGGCCTTTTTTTTAATGAAAGAAATGGTCATAAAGTGTTACAGATGGGTTATTACTGGCCCACAATATTTAAATATGCAAGAAAATATGTCCAGAGTTGTGATAGTTTTTAGAGGATGGGTCGCCCCATTCAAGCCGATGAAATGCCCCTGCAACCATAAATGGTACTTGAACCTTTTGAAAGATGGGTGATGGATTTCGTGGGCCCCTTCAACCCAAATTAGAAGATGTATATTCTGATTTGCACAGACTATGTAACTAAATGGGTGGAGGCAGTAGCTCTCTCAAAGGCTACAAAAGAGGCAATCATTAATTTTCTATTTGAATTATTTGTGCGGTATGGATTTCCTAGAGAGATCATAACAGATGGGGGATCACAGTTCACTGCCCACAAAATTTTCACTACCTTACAGAAATATCACATTGAACACATAATCAGTTCTCCTTACCATCATCAAGCAAAGGGACATGTGGAAAGCACCAATAAAGCCCTGGAGGCAATATTAACTAAAACATTATCTACGAATTGCCTAAATTAGGTTGCCAAACTCCCTGAGGCCTTATGGGCCCATTGAACAATTTGGCGCAACACTATTGACCATTCATTATATCAGCTTGTTTTTGGTAAGGAGCCCATTTTTAAGATATAATTCGAAATCAAGGCTCTTAAAACTGCCAGGGAAGTCGGATTGGATTTCACAGAAGCACAAAAGCAACGCTTACAATAGCTTAATGAACTGGACAAAATGCACCTATTGGCTTTGCAATGCATAACTGTTATTCAACTGTAAAGGGCCAAATGATATGATCGGTTGATCAAGAAGAAAACCTTTCAGAAGGAAGGCTGGGCACTATTATATGAATCCAGATTCCAAGATTTCCCAGGGAAAATCTAAACAAGATGGCTGGGACCATATGAGGTCACTAAATTTTATGATAACGACACAATGAGCCTTACTATGATTGACGATTCTGGCATCTCTTTCCTTGCGAATGGACACCGACTCCATTTATATCACCAACCACTCACACGAGAGTCTTTTGTTCATGAGGTAAGTAATGATTCCAACTTGCAGGTTATAGCTAATCGGGAAGGTAACCCCGCAACTATAGCCAGCTAAAGTTTTTTTTTGAAATTTCTTTCATTCTATATATAATTTACATACTTATTGAGAATGCTTTTATTGAGTTAGTCTTATATAAAAAAACAGTTGTTGTTCCCTTGGTCACAATTGTTGTTTCCTTAGTCGCAACTACTATTCCCTTGGTCGCGGTTGTTGTTTCCTTAGTCACTACTATTGTTCCCATTGTAGCGGTTGTTGTTTCCTTAGTCGCAGATGTTATTCCTTCACAACTTTTGTTCCCTTGGTTGCAAATGTTGTTTCGTTAGTTGGAGCTACTATTTCCTTAGTCACAACTTCTGTTCCCTTAGCCACAACTGTTGTTCCCTTGGTCATGGTTGCTGTTTCTTTATTGGCAATTGTTGTTCCCGCATAGCTATTTTTCCCTCACAATTGCTCTTCCCTTATTCGTAGTTCTGGTTTTCTTAATTTTATTCATTGCTTCCTTAGTCACAACTGTTGTTTCCTTAGTCATGATTGTCATTTCCTAAGCCATAGTTTTTTTTATACATTTGTTCTTTTTAGCTCGTTTTTTATTAAAGTCCTTCCTTGATATAATGATGATACAATTAGTTCACTTGAGTGATTTCCATAAGATAATGTTTTATAAGGATTTTTTAGTAGCCTTCTAAAACCTCTTAAGCTTTAAACAACCATGATGTTGTAATAACATACATATATTTATAATGCATTTCTTCAATCACCACTAGAGGAATTTTCCTTCATTTTAGTTTCTCATGGTTCATCAATCTCCTTCAAAAATAAATTTTGGGAAGCAAAATGGCAAGCTAAAAAGGTAATTATTACAATACTTTTTACGCCATCCCTGACTCTTAAGGAGTTGATAAGCCACCCCATTTACTAATATTTTGTCATAAAAAACAAAAATAAAACAAAAATAAATAAATAAATAAATAAATAAATAAATAAATAAATAAATAAATAAAAGAACAAGGGAATCGAACAAAGGATAGGAGGTCTCATCACGAGCCGGCCTACCATGATCATAAGACTTAATGGGGCAACATTACCACTTTGGTCACCAAGCCAGGGTAATGGCCTTTGACCATTAGGTCGAAGGACAAGAGGCCTCATCAAGAGCCGACTTGTTCATAACTTTAGCTCTATTGAATGGCATTATTACCAACTAGTCACCAGGCTAGAATAATGGCCTTTTGTCGATAATCAAAGAAATAAAAAGTTATGAATATTTTCTAGTAAAATGGGACACTGGCATATCAATGGGTTAAAAGGAAACCCTATCGAGGCTATGGACGCCTGCTGGCAGCAAAGGACATGCCTATGGTATTGAAGTACATTTGAAATTACCATCTAAAGTTAGCTATTTCACCCTCCCTTAGCAATAATAAAGGAAAATCGTTGGATTACCATGGAAACTTATTAGATATTTCCTTGGAAAGTGGTGATGATAAGTATGCATAAGCAATTAATTTTAATTTTACATATCAGGGATGTAATATTTTTGAAGAGCCGCTAAGTCTATTCTAAATTTATTTTATTTTTCTCTAAAGGTAATCTTTTGGCGAATATTGTCTTATCCATTTTTTGGCGTTTAAAATATCCTCACATTCTTTTAATTTGATTTTAATGATTTGGGTGTCATAATGTCTAGTCCTGTCAGCATGCTTTATGATTAATGCATCCAATAATTACGTCGCATGCCTCGCCCTTTATTTCTATTTTTGATGGTTTCTCCATTATGTCTAATTAATATATCCTTATCCATTAAGTCATGTTAACTTTATTAATGCATGGTGGAAGATCATGGACGATCTCTAACTTCAATGGGGGAGGTGCAAGGCCACATATAAAATTGAGCGCTTAATTTTTTAGAAAAATACATTATTGCACGCTATGGTTGTTGAATTCTCCACTCTGTGCAACATTTTTATCTCTGTATTTTCTGAAATTTGTTGTTGCTAGCTCCAAATTTCTCCTTGTGGAACAGTCGAAATGGGCGTCCATTCGGTGCATAGCAAACCTGCCCAATTGCGAACCTCTGAGTAAGCGCACAATATTATGGATCAAGTAGGGTGGCCAAACTATTTCCTGTGACTGCAAGGATTTTTTAATGAAGTCACCTTGGAATTTACAAGAAATTTGAGCAATGGGGTAACAATGGTAAAGGGAAGACAGATACATGTGAATGAAGAAGTCTAGGAAGAAGTGATAGGCCTTTCCATAGAAGGAGAGAAGTGGTTCGAAATACATATTTCGATACAAAGCGCAACGTTCCTACTTGCGAACCCTAGAGATGAACTGGTTGTGGAGCGATAAAAAGGTGTCTTGTGAACTCCTAATTACCTCACATTAATTATCAACCCAGGGACGACTTTTTATTTCAAGAGTGTACTCTGTCTGAGGCGGCTATTTACTTAAGAGTAATGTTCTGCAGTATAGTGCTTAAAACCCAAAAGTAACGCTTGAAACAAAATCTAATTGGAAGAGCAAGAAACTGAAATGTTCTAAACTAAATCATTCATTCAAACAACCATCAATCAAGGATATAGTAGCAATAACTCAGTCCTCTAGAAATTGATGGAATAGAGTATGGACCATGGATCTGGGAGCATGGTAGCGTCTGCTGAGGCTCACGACAGCCTTGGACCTTCTCTCACACCAAAGCAATAAATGCAAGTAAAAGGAATGGCAAAAAGCAGCATGAAACGAAATGGACAACAGTAAATGAAACAGCAATTAAAAGAACTAAATCTCGCGCGTTATAACTGAACTCTCATTCCACAATCAAATAACAATCGGCAAAAGCAATTCCAATGATCTTTACTTTACAAGAAGATATTTACAAATGAATTATGGAACAACAGTTCATTATAAAACAGGAACGTCAATCGGAATGGCAAAAAGCAGCATGAAACGAAATGGACAGCAGTAAATGAAACAGCAATTAAAAGAACTAAATCTCGCGCGTTATAACTGAACTCTCATTCCACAATCAAATAACAATCGGCAAAAGCAATTCCAATGATCTTTACTTTACAAGAAGATATTTACAAATGAATTATGGAACAACAGTTCATTATAAAACAGGAACGTCAATCATATATACATTCAACACACTAATGGAACAGCAATCCTCAACCGTATGTACACGTTCTCTACTACTACAACAATCTGAGAGTAATGGATGATATGACTATGTTTCTGAACGAAGTAATATTGCTTTCAAGTCTTACAAATACTATTTCACATGGATCTGATAACAATAACATTCATACCAACATTCCGCTACAGAAATAGCTGAAAGATGCAATTCGAATAAATGCAGAGACATGAGATAAAGAACTCATTCAGATATCAGTTATAACGAAGCATAGCATATCACATAAAAGATGTATCAGATTACTACGTAATAAAGATAAACAATCCACACGCAGATCACCGTATAATGATACAAAGGCAAGTGTCCTTCGGAGCCGGGCCCTTGGCTGCCAATGGAACACTGCCTTAAGTTACTCCAGATGCAGCGACGGAATGAACACCAAGTCTTCTATATTAATCGCATCCACAAAAGTATAACAAAATCAGGTCTCAATGAGACTCAACGATCAAAGTTTATTCTGAAACTGTAAAATTACAAAAACAATCCCCCCTCCTCTGATCTTTGGTTTCATTTAAATAGAGAAGGATCAGAGCATAGATAATTAAAATCATGATTTGTTTTACAAATTTGGGTTGATTCTAACCAGATGATCAACAAGAAAATATATTCCCTCTCATCTCTTCAACAAAAGCAAGACGAATTTGGGTTTGCAGCTGAGATTTGGAGGACGGTCGCAACTGCAAATCTGAGAAAATCGTGCTCAAAGAACCATGCGTTTCTCCCTGTACAAGCCGAATTTGGGCAAACCATTCTTAGCTAAAGTTAATTGGGCCCATTCTGGACAAAACCCATGTTCTGGATTTTCCAAATTCGTCTTCATTTGCTCAGAATCTCAACCGTAAAACTGTCACTCCTTAAACCAGCGAATTTCTGAGTTGGCAGATTTAAAAATCAAATCTTCAATCTGGAAGTTACCTTGGAGGCTAAAAATGGTAAATAATGTTACAACCAACTTATTAGAACTATCATTGGTAAAATAATGCATAATAATCAATTTATTAGAAATAAAGGAGAATAAATAATGTAAGAGCATAAATCATCATAAAATGGATTTATATAATAAATTATAATAAATGACATGATGAAGAATGGTAGAAATGGGTGGAATAAACGTTCACAAGTGACAATAACAATGGCATATTAACGACCCAACATACCCCCACACTCAATATGTTGCATGTCCTCATGCAACGAAAACTGAATATATTGCATGTCCTCATGCAACCCAAAGACAAAAACCATGTGTTAACCAAGCAATAAAAATTTGAGAATAAATGAATGCTTCCTTAATTAATGAATATTCAATTTTAGCAATCTCGATGAAGGCATAACAATTTTTATATTGACATTCAACTATATGTATGAAGTTGCAGCAAAATATGACATAGATAACAACAAACTTCATTAACCATTTTCTCAAAAACTACAAACCAGCTTTTGTTGAAATTTGGCAAGTAAATTTATAATATATGAATGCCTTTATGATCCAAAAATCAGATTGTTTTGATGCACGGATCATGAGATATAAACAAAATGGCTGTAGGTGAGAGTGCATGATTTCCGAAATTTTATGAACCAATATTTCTTGAAATTATCTAGGTATGTGTATTTTAATAGTATGTCTGTGTTTCCTAGAGATCACAAGAACTGAGTTCATAGTTTTAAAAAAATATGTGGAAATCAATTTCTGCACTATGTAAAAATGAAATTGTATGCCTTAAATAAGGAAGAAAGTAGAAAACATCCATCATGCATAGCAATTCCTCCCCCTCTCTGAAAAATTAGCATGTCCTCATGCGATGCTAGAAAACAAATAGAGGTGGTTGCTACCAGCTGTTGAATTCTATGTTTGGTGTAAAACAACATGAAATAAGGGAGGTGTTGAGAGTGAATAAGAATAGCAATGGATGATAAAGAATATGAATGACGTGGTTATAAGAAAGAAATGAATAAAAGGAACACTCCCCCACACTCGAAAATGATACGCTGCTAAAAAAAGGGAAGTGGTAAAGATGTGGAATGAAAGATGACAAATAATGCTCAAAACAGATTTTCATTAAATTCTCCTAAATTCATAATAAATTAGAAAACTATGCGATTTTACCTCAAGTTTTACCTCCAAAAAAAATGTGGAAGGACATATATGGACTGGCAGTTGTTGAAGCTGATGTAGACAGAGTTGGTGCTGAAAGTGATGCAAAAGGTGGAATCCAGGGAAGCACATCATGTCGGAAGAATTGTTCACGTTCGCGAGCCTCTACTGTGAAGTGCAATAGTGTGGTTATGCTATGAATAGAATTCTGCCCATCCTTGTTGTTCTCCTGTAAACAAAGCACTATTTTGCATACAATGTGCTTGAATCCATAGTGTTAGCTTTGAATAGCAACAGATAAGA
Source organism: Pinus tabuliformis (assembly GCA_031772625.1). Lineage (NCBI taxonomy): Eukaryota > Viridiplantae > Streptophyta > Pinopsida > Pinales > Pinaceae > Pinus > Pinus tabuliformis. The sequence continues at coordinate 435,328,400 of CM062804.1, forward strand.
TGCATGCAAAATTGCAATTAGAAAAACTTATGTATACATGCAATACTAATATGTTGTCAAATCAACAAGGTATGGCAAAGTGTAGTAATCATATTGCATGCAACCCCATAATGCATACATTCCCCCCTCCAATTGGAAAATGGGTTCCATAACCATAAAGCATATGAAAGGGGTGGTGCTGACGGCAAGGCAATGGAATGAACAATATATCAGTAAGGAAGGCAGAGTACACTTATCAATGATAGGACGGTGAAAGTTATGGTTATTTTGAGAGCAAAGTGTGTAAAGATAGTTATGAATAAGAGATAGGACGCTTTGGAGTGATGATAATTTATGCAAAACGAAAAAGGACAACAATATGCTAAAAAGATGCTTTGCTGACGGTATTCTAGCTGAAAATGATGTGATTGATCATAAAACAATTTCTCATGCATAAAGGTTCAAACAGGGAAAAAGTTAAGGAAATAACTTCTCTGATAAAAAGAAAATAAGAAAAGGGTATTATAATAATAATTGACGAAAAGATATAACTTCAATACCATAAGCAGAGCCACTGCTACCAGCAGGCGTCCATAGCCTCGGCAGGGTTGCTTTTTAACCCATATGAGCCAGGATCCTCAATTTATAAATGGAGAGTTTTAGTGCTGTTCTACAGAAGAGATCAGTGTGCTGGCGTGGTAACCAGATAACCACACTGCCATTCACTAGGAGGTAGCAAAAGTGATCAGGCCGGCTCGTGATGAGACCTCCTGTTCCAAGGATAATTTGGCTATCCAATGGATCATAACCCTGGTGTGGTGGCCATAATGAGAATGTCACTTTGTTACAGCCTTATGAACATGGTAGGCTGGCTCGTAATGAGACCCCCTATCCTCCATCTGCGAACAAAATTTTGTTGTTATTACACATTTGTATGATAAAAAGAGGGAGGCTCAGTACTCCTTAAGAGCAGGGATGGCGGAAGAAGTTGAAGATGTCAATAGAAAAAAAATATACCCATAATCTCATTTATTACAGACAGAGAAGATTATAACCAGGGATGATGGAACCAGCATGGTATTAAGATGATCAATCAGTATCATGTACAACAGAAAACAATGCAGTAAAGTAATATATAAATAATTGTGTCCCTTTTTGAAAAGAATCTAACATCAAGGAGCTGTCCTGTTAAAGATCATAACGTAAATGATAATAACTCGCTTCAAAAGAATCCATAATTCCTGTCCTCATAAAAATAGTGTACTTTATGCCATGAAAGAGAATCAGAAGAATGTGGTTGAGCTGAACTATGAATAATCCCACAAGAGAAAGGAAAGGGTTGCCCTTAAAAATACTCTCAAAGTGTTGTTTTTTTGAAGGAACAACAAAAACACTAAAAAAGAAAGTGGTGTTCTGTGTAGAGAACAACAAAGAAAATGCATACAAAAAAAAAAGCAAGAATACACACAAAAACGCAAAACTGTTGTTCCTTTTTTAAAAAGGAACAACAAAAACACGCACTGCTGTTCCTTTTGAAAAAAGGAACACCAAAAACTCAAACTGCTGTTCCTTTTGAAAAAGGAACAGCAAAAACACGCACTGCTGTTCCTTTTGAAAAAAGGAACAGCAAAAACTCAAACTGCTGTTCCTTTTGAAAAAGGAACAGCGAAAACTCAAACTGCTGTTCCTTTTGAAAAAGGAACAGCGAAAACTCAAACTGCTGTTCCTTTTGAAAAAGGAACAGCGAAAACTCAAACTGCTGTTCCTTTTGAAAAAGGAACAACAAAAACACGCACTGCTGTTCCTTTTGAAAAAGGAACAACAAAAACACGCACTGCTGTTCCTTTTGAAAAAAAGGAACAGCAAAAACTCAAACTGCTGTTCCTTTTGAAAAATGAACAGCAAAAACAGGCACTGCTGTTCCTTTTGAAAAAAGGAACAGTAAAAACTCAAACTACTGTTCCTTTTGAAAAAGGAACAGCAAAAATACGAACTGCTGTTCCTTTTGAAAAAAGGAACAGCAAAAACTCAAACTGCTGTTCCTTTTGAAAATGGAACAACAAAAACACGCACTGCTGTTTCTTTTGAAAAAAAGGAACAACAAAAACTCAAACTGCTGTTCCTTTTGAAAAAGGAACAGCAAAAACATGCACTGCTGTTCCTTTTGAAAAAAAGGAACAGCAAAAACTCAAACTGCTGTTCCTTTTGTAAAAGGAACAGCAAAAATACGAACTGCTGTTCCTTTTGAAAAAGGAACAGCAAAAACTCAAACTTCTGTTCCTTTTGAAAAAGGAACAACAAAAACACGCACTGCTGTTCCTTTTGAAAAAAGGAACAACAAAAACTCAAACTGCTGTTCCTTTTTCAAAAGGAACAGCAAAAACACGAACTGCTGTTCCTTTTGAAAAAGGAACAGCAAAAACTCAAACTGCTGTTCCTTTTGAAAAAGGAACAGCAAAAACACGCATTGTTGTTCCTTTTGAAAAAGGAACAACAAAAACACACCAAATGCTGTTCCTTTTGACAAAGGAACAGCAAAAACACACCCAACGTGAAAGTGCAAAAGTGTTGTTCCATTTCGAAAAGGAACAACAGCTGTTCCATTTCGAAAAGGAACAGCAAAATGAACTATGAAAAAGGAACAACAAAATGAATGGCTGAACCAAAAAGTGCTATTCCTTTAGAAAATAAATAGCAAAATGAAAATGATGTCCCTTTGAAAAAGGAACAGCAGGAACAACAAAAATGCACACAAATGTTGTTCCTTTAGAAAAGGAACAACAAAATACACAACCATAAAATGCAAACACGCAAAGAATGAATTAGCTGTTCACTGCATTGATGCTTTTGAATGAAGCAACACCTGAAACACAAAATATAAAAGAAATTAGAAAAGAAACAACATTTTATTTAAAAAACAATATGTAAATTAAGTTACAACAGCTATGATATTATGTAAAAAAATGATCTTTTTGAAAAATGTTTTGGCAGCAGTGACAAGACATGAATCTTGAAATTGAAATCAATTCTTCATTTGTTCTATTATGAATCCGTTGGGTAATGATTTGGATAAAATTCCTTTGTTTTATAAAAACTTCTTTGAAAAATCACTCGTCCATAAATTGACCTTCCTTATTTTCCCAAGACCTGCAAAAAACGAGTATCTACCTGCAATAAAACATTAAATCATGGAGAAAGAGAGGTGCGCGGGCTCCCCTAATCCAAGAATTATGCAAAAAAACTAACAAGTAGTTACTCTATAGAACAAATCCTTGGAGAAAATAACAAAGTAAAGTTTATTTGTTACCTGCAGGAGAGCAGTGGCCGACCATACTAACCAGCGGTGTTTTAATCACAACTTCTTTGTTTTTCATCAAAATTGAGTGATTCCAAAGGCAAATGAGAGCTAATTCAAAGGTTTATCTCCAGTAGAAACAGGTTTTAAGGATTCAATGATATGATATGTCAATTTTGTTTAGAACAACCTGCATAATAGAGTCATTTTCGATTACCCGGCTTAGACCAACAGTTGATATTTCAAGCAAAACTTTTTCGTTTGATGTCGGATTCGAATGATTCAAATTAGAAATGAAAATAGATTCATTTATTGATCTCCAATAGAAACAGGTTTTAAAGACAAGAAGAATTGATAGGTCAAATATTGTAAGGAACAACCAGAAAGACATAGTTTTAAGGGTGCTGATTTACGATAGACAATCAGTATTTTGATCATAACTTCCCCATATGATATCGAAAATGAGTGATTCCAATTGCATTGTAAACTATATTCATAGGGAAATATACCATAGAAACAGGTTTTAAAAATTCATTCATTTAGGCCTCTAAAAACTGACTGTCCCAACTCTGTTCCTGAGCTGCCCGCTAGACATCCGGTCAATGTTTTGGCTCTAACTTTTTCGTTTCAAATCCAAATTGAGTGATTCAAATTGGGTTAGAAAGTAGACATAAAGGGCTACTTAGGTTAGAAACAGGTTTTAAAAATATTCACTTTTGGTCCCTCAAAACGTGACTGTCCCGACTGTTTTTCCAGAAAGTTCATCAAGCCCGCAAGCAAAAAAAAATGAAATTCAAGCATTTTTTCAAATTGGTGATAAAAATGAAAATGAGTGTTTTTAGAGCTTATTATTTCTATTATGATTCATATACATACACAAATAGATTGAAATATTTATCACCGATGTTGATTTCGATAACGTGTTGCAACAAAAGAAACAACTAGTTTTACAAAAAATAAAAAAAATGTGTTTGTTTTATTTATTTATTTATTTTATTTTCTCCACTATCCTACTCTTGTTTGAGAATTGATTATGTTTATGTATAAGAGTATTTCCAGTGGAGCCATGTTAGAAATAAGGCCTCATGTATGCACATACCCAAATTCGAAAAATGCATGTTGATAAAAATTAGGGTATGAGAAGCCAACTTCTCTTCAAAAAATGGTATCAAAAATTGTTGAAGCATGGAGTGATGTTGCAAACAAATGATGGAGTGAAACCAATCTTCAATGTATCCTTTATTTTCTTGATTTCGCATAGCCATCATATCATGAAGTTCTTGAGCTTTTAAAATAGCTTGTTGGTGCATAGTAAAAGAAACCTCATTTTCTTCCATAGCTTCTACAATTTTTGCATTTGAAACATTCTGAATCTCATTGTAGGTTTTCTCCAATAACACATGTGAGATAGAATGGGTGGGAAGGGTGGGTAAATTTGCCAGCTCAACATTGTAAGCATGTTGTATTGGTTTATTATGGTGAGGGTGTGGAATTAGTTGAGCAGGAAAATGTGTATGGAATGGAGCATTTTGATGATGTGGTTGATTGGGTTGTGTGAATGGTTTTGATGGGCAAGCAAGGTGTTGTGAAAGAGCTGGTGGAGAATATGGAGAATGTGCTTGTGCTACAAGATGAGGGAGAGTAGTCATGCCATCATAAGATGAACCATGCCCAACTTGTAAACAAGATAGGTGGTTATATTGAAATTGACATGGCTTCCCTAACACATTAACATTCCATAATGGATTATGCAAGTAAGAAAGTGGAGAGGGAGTGTTTTGAACCATACCTGTAGGCCATGATTTCCGTGGTTTTGACCTTGTTGCAGCTTCCTTACCTCTTTGATATGCTACTTCCATCCTAGATAAGGAAGAGTGAGTATCTATGAGATGCTCCTTTTGGTCTTGAGGGTAAAACACTTCATCCAATTCTTGATTTTTATGAACCTGCAAAACATCCAATTTTTCATTTAGAGAGCTAATAAAATCAACTTTAAAATGTTCAAATAACACATTGATTTCAGCTCTTATGTCTCCTGTTCTTGTAGCAGATTTGGAAAAGAAAGAACAAACATCTCTAGAATTCTTACCAGCCTTGGAGATTCCTCTTGAATACCTTATGCACAATTCACAAACATCATCATATGATAACTGAAAAACATCACCTTTTCCTATCAGATTTAAGAGTTCTAAAAATTCATCTTTGATTCCTTTAATAAGGAGTGTTTTTAAGATCTCTTTTTCCAAATGCTTATATTTTGATTTTTGAAGGTTGTATTGAAATCGATCTACATAGTCCTCCAAACTTTCATCTTCCCCTTGTATCATACCGAAAATATCTTCATTGGATTTGCAATAGTCTTGGTACTTCTTCAAGAATATGTTCTTCATGTCCTCCCATGTTTGGATGCAATTCCCACCTAGGCTCATGAACCATCGGAGAGCTGCTCCTTTTAGAGTAAGAGGAAACACTTTCAATCTTTGATCATTAGTACAATAATCATATCCTCTACAAAGTATTTCAAACTCAAACAAAAATGTATGTTGATCTTCATTTGCTAAACCATGAAAATTTGGTAAAGATGGGGGAATTATGTACATTTGTGTCACTCCTCCTAGATCTTTGATAGGAAATTCAAAAGTAGAAACGTGAGCCATTTCTTACCATAGTTTAAGATGTTCTTCATGTGTTTCTTCGAGGCTCCTTCTTCAAATGTTCCTGTCAATCGGTTAGTGAAATGGGTGGTGCTTACATCACCACTTGCGTGAGATCATGTGATTCATTTTTTAAAAATTTCTATCTTTTTCCTAATCATTCACACAAAAAAATTCAAACATCTATTTCTACCCTAGGTTCTTTAACAGTCCTGTTGGAAAGCGGACGGGGGAGCAGGGCTTTTACATGCTCCGTATGCAGGTTCTTACCTTCCGTTTTTAAGATCCAACTCTTCCCTAGCAGGCACTCATCAAATTCACACTACTCTTTAGAAATGGCTACACTTTCCCCGGCCACGGCGCCAAAATGTGGAGCGATAAAAAGGTGTCTTGTGAACTCCTAATTACCTCACATTAATTATCAACCCAGGGACAACTTTTTATTTCAAGAGTGTACTCTGTCTGAGGCGGCTATTTACTTAAGAGTAATGTTCTGCAGTATAGTGCTTAAAACCCAAAAGTAAATGAACGCTTAAAACAAAATCTAATTTGAAGAGAAAGAAACTGAAATGTTCTAAACTAAATCATTCATTCAAACAACCATCAATCAAGGATATAGTAGCAATAACTCAGTCCTCTAGAAATTGATGGAATAGAGTATGGACCATGGATCTGGGAGCATGGTAGCGTCTGCTGAGGCTCACGACAACCTTGGATCTTCTCTCACACCAAAGCAATAAATGCAAGTAAAAGGAATGGCAAAAAGCAGCATGAAACGAAATGGACAGCAGTAAATGAAACAACAATTAAAAGAACTAAATCTCGCGCGTTATAACTGAACTCTCATTCCACAATCAAATAACAATCGGCAAAAGCAATTCCAATGATCTTTACTTTACAAGAAGATATTTACAAATGAATTATGGAACAACAGTTCATTATAAAACAGGAACGTCAATCATATATACATTCAACACACTAATGGAACAGCAATCCTCAACCGTATGTACACGTTCTCTACTACTACAGCAATCTGAGAGTAATGGATGATATGACTATGTTTCTGAACGAAGTAATATTGCTTTCAAGTCTTACAAATACTATTTCACATGGATCTAATAACAATAACATTCATACCAACATTCCGCTACAAAAATAGCTGAAAGATGCAATTCGAATAAATGCAGAGACATGAGATAAAGAACTCATTCAGATATCAGTTATAACGAAGCATAGCATATCACATAAAAGATGTATCAGATTACTACGTAATAAAGATAAACAATCCACACGCAGATCACCGTATAATGATACAAAGGCAAGTGTCCTTCGGAGCCGGGCCCTTGGCTGCCAATGGAACACTGCCTTAAGTTGCTCCAGATGCAGCGACGGAATGAACACCAAGTCTTCTATATTAATCGCATCCACAAAAGTATAACAAAATCAGGCCTCAATGAGACTCAACGATCAAAGTTTATTCTGAAACTGTAAAATTACAAAAACAATCCCCCCTCCTCTGATCTTTGGTTTCATTTAAATAGAGAAGGATCAGAGCATAGATAATTACAATCATGATTTGTTTTACAAATTTGGGTTGATTCTAACCAGATGATCAACAAGAAAATATATTCCCTCTCATCTCTTCAACAAAAGCAAGACGAATTTGGGTTTGCAGCTGAGATTTGGAGGACGGTCGCAACTGCAAATCTGAGAAAATCGTGCTCAAAGAACCATGCGTTTCTCCCTGTACAAGCCGAATTTGGGCAAACCATTTTTAAATAAAGTTAATTGGGCCCGTTCTGGACAAAACCCATGTTCCGGATTTTCCAAATTCGTCTTCATTTGCTCAGAATCTCAACCGTAAAACTGTCACTCCTTAAACCAGCGAATTTCTGAGTTGGCAGATTTAAAAATCAAATCTTCAATCTGGAAGTTACCTTGGAGGCTAAAAATGGTAAATAATGTTACAACCAACTTATTAGAACTATCATTGGTAAAATAATGCATAATAATCAATTTATTAGAAATAAAGGAGAATAAATAATGTAAGAGCATAAATCATCATAAAATGGATTTATATAATAAATTATAATAAATGACATGATGAAGAATGGTAGAAATGGGTGGAATAAACGTTCACAAGTGACAATAACAATGGCATATTAACGACCCAACACTGGTCAGGAAAGGGAAAGGGTACAATCCTACCTCATTACCACAATCATGGAAGGAATTAGCAGGTATCATCCAAAGGTAAATTATGTGCGATGGATGATACTACGTGGGAAAAGGTCTACATTTGAAATTAATGGTAGCATTGAGATGAAAGGTAATCCTAAACCTTCCCTATTTTCTGAATTCATTATTGCATGAAACTACTTTAAGGCTTAAAATATCTAAGGACCAAGCCTCAGTTGTAAGTTATTATGGGCTCATAAAAATGATAGTTTTCATAGGTTTGAATCAAGTAAAAATGAGTTGGGAAGAGTTCTTAGGAAACCCTGAGGCTCCACCAGAAAGTGAAGCACCTATTGGAGATTCTAGAGATACCCTACTTAATAATGAGCATCTAGAGTTGAATAAGGAGGCCAACAAAAATGAAAACTCCATGAAAGAAGGAACCATTCAGGGAACAACATAAAACCCAACCCATCAACAATTAACTAGGGTAGAGAAAATAATGGCTTCCCTCTTGGCCTCCCTACCTAGAAAAAGGAGAAGATTGACTAGGTTGGATAAATCATGAAATCATATAGCCTCCTTTGAACAACCGTTGGAACAAAGTGGGCCTCAATAATTTCTTGATATAGAAGGAACACAATAAGAGACCCATCAAGAGAATTATCCTCAAGAGAAGGAAATGGAGGTAGCCCAAACTTTGGAAGGATTGGAGAACTTTCTGAAGTCTGTGAATTTAGAAGAAGTTGCAACTTGTTCAGAAAATCCTTCTGACTAGAAGACGCCACCTAATTCTCCAACCTCTCCTCCTAATTCTATAGCTACTGTTATTTTAGAATCCTTAGGAGAACCTGAAAATGCTTCTCTTCAAGAACATTCTACAGATTCCATTGTAATTGTCTTGGAACCCCCTTCCCCTGAAGAAGTAGCTTTACAATTTCCTTTGGAAAACATGGAACAAGAAGTCAATATTGAATTTCCAATTGAACCTCAGGAACCTGTAATCAATGTCACAGTTGATTCCACCCAAGAAATGATGGCTGAAAAACCTGAGGCCATAGCCATTGTTTCCTCTTCTCTAGTTACTCTGGTCAAGATTTTACATAGAAGACTAGCAAAGACCTAAAGGATAAAAGGAAAAGCGAGACTAGCAAAGAAATTGAGTTGTTGAGAAAATAAAATAGGAGGCTAGAAAGAAAGGTACGACAATTAAATAAATGGTTGTGGTATAATCTCAAAGGAGTCATGAGAAGAAAAATGATAAGAAAAGAGAATTCTAGGAGTATGAAACTCAAACCGAATTTGCAGACTTTGTTGCTACTTCTACTGTGGGAACTCAAACTGAGTTAGACCATTAATAATTGATTTTTCGACTACTAAAGTAGGGACCCAAAAAGATTCACCAATCTTCATTATGAGAGGAGCACAAATAGAACATGTACCTCCATATACTCCTTTAATTGTAGAATCCACCATTTGGGTTTTAAATAAAACAATGGAGGAACAACAAGAAACTATAGCTCGATACTAGAAAGAGGTAGTGCCTCAAAAGGAAAAGTTTAAAACATTGGAAATCATGGAGGATGAGACTTATGCTGAGCTTAGAGCAGCTAAGAAAAAGATTCAGACTCTGAAGGGTCATCTTGAAAAGGCCATGGAACAAATAAAGGAAATATGTTCTATATATTCTGATGCTCTGTCATGTAGATCTCTGACCCAGAATTAAACTTTATTTCTGTTAGAACGATATTTACTGCTTAAAGTCAAGGCCATATAGTTGGGACAACCATATGAATTCAACAATGTTTTGGACTTTGTTACCTCTTTTCATAAGAAGGATGATCATACGAGGTACTTCTTATATGTAATTCATAGTTCATAGAAGAGAAGGTGGATGGGAATCATGTTCCTTTCATAGGGGATGTTCAATTTCAAGATTTTATATAATTCTCTCGAAATTATATAAAGTGGGCTAAAGCTTATCATACATTTCAAAGAAGAGAGCTTGGCCTAGACCTCTGGGTTAGAGGGGAGCCACGGAGCCCTGTACACACATTGATCCGTCATAAAATGTTAATGCAATAATATGGTGTTGTTGATGCCTTAACACCCATTCACAATGAATTTTTGCAATTGGGATTGGAATACCTGGGGGACATCAGGGTTGAAGCTCTCCGAGGAGCCAAGCAAAGATGGCAGGCATCATCTGGTGAAATTAAAAATAGAGAACCTTTTAGCTTTCGGAATTTCCAGCATGCTATGAGTAGGGCACGTGATTATGCTCATATGGTGTTAGAAGAAGGTCCTAGTTGGATGGGGTGCAGATACAAATGCCCCATAATATGGTGTCCTCAATCCTCCTACAAATCTGAATATGACTTGACAGAGGTAGGTAAGTATGTTTCCTTTCAAGAAGTCCAGAGTAGGAATGGATTTTGACATGTAGGAGAAGAACCTTACCCAACCTATTCCCTAACTACTCTTCATGTCAATCATTTGTTTGCATGAGGTCATGCAAAAAGGTAAGCTGGGGGGTGATGTTGGGCTTCGTAATTGATACAATTTTCTTATCTTATTTCTTATTTTTATGTTTGTTTTCTAAGACTTTTTGTGTGTAGAATGTGATAACTTGCACAATATAGATTCTAGAAAGGATTCAATGGCCTTTCATTATTTTATCTCTTTTGAATTGATTTAAACTATGAAAGGCATGGTTTACTTACGATTTGAACTGTCATTTGAACAGGGATATGTGATACCAGATGTTATTCCCTGGAATAGTTGAGGAAGAAAAATTATGTGGGACTGTTCAGGTTAATTATAGCCAGTTTAATGAGATTGACTTCTATCCTGGATGAATTAGTTGGAGAAAAGATCCTGACCCTGCTATTTCGAGAAACAATGGAGTTTTTTGTAATTTGAATAGATCATCCTGAAAATCTTCATATTCTTAAGGTCACTCTCAATTTGAAAATAGGTTTATTTTGTAATATAAGAATGAGGTATTGAATGCCAGTAAGGGGGAGAAGAGTGTGAGATATAATCATTTTGATATATATTGTAAATCTCTACAAACATTTCTTATAATTTACTTGTTATAACTTAATGGATACATTTTCAGTTCGACTTTAACTTATTGCGCTAAGTTAGCCATGAGGCAGTTGAATTCAAACGATTTTGGGCCCAGTCCTGGAATGAATATTGTCCTTTATTGTATTATTAAGCTTACATTTTGCTTTCAGTTCTTGTTATTGAATTATTTATTTGTTCTCTAGATAGTTGTTCCCTAGGAGTGGCTACGTTAGATTTTTTAACAACTCTCTTGCAATATGCTCCAATTATTTGCGATCATACTTAATAATACACACTAAGTGATGCAAACCTCCCCAAGATAAATGGTATTTTGACATTAATTTCACTAGGTAACTGGAATCCCTGCTACCATGGTGTGTGTCTACTCCATGTGGAAAACTAGTAGGTTTTTGGATCATCAAGCTCTCTTTGTCAAGGTCCCCAGTGGAACAAATTCCTATTTTACTCCAATACAATAACAATATGATGATCTGCTAACCATTCATAATTGAACTTGTGGACCCTAGCACGATGGACACTCACTTAACACTTAATAACATATATCCCTAATCCCTCACTTTATCGACAATTTGACAAGTGTCACTATCATGCTCAAATACTTATCCATTATCCCGTGCCCATGATAATTTTTGGGTGAGTTGCTTGAGGACTATATCATTGGCAAATTTAAGACTCTTCTTTAATGTTGAGCATTGTCATTAACTCCCACTAGCAAAGGAACTATACTTTTACATGCGTTTCGTTACTACAACATGACAACATATTTACACTAAATTCCGACTCCAACTTTAATTTTAGCAATGAAGCCTTAACCAAGAGTTGCTTTAAAATACTTCTACTAAAAAAAATGTAACAAAAATACTAGAATGATTTAAAGTATAAATCTATAATTTTGCACAAAATCTCGGTGTTGAAAATATTTCTCAGGTTTAGTAAGTCATATTTAACTTTAGTCATTTAAGATAAGATCATTTGTTCATATTCTAACTACTTCATAACTTCTCTGCTATGCCACCAAGCCTCTATATTGATTAATTGTGATTCATATTTTATGTAAGAAGGAAGGATCCATGCTTAGGATTGTCTCCAAGAAAGAAAGGACCACTAGAGGTAGATCATCTCAAAGCCTATAAATGGAAGAAAGTAAGAACCTCCAACCACTAAGGCCTCTCATGATCCATATTGGTATACCATTTATCCAACTCTCCAAAATCCCAAGCACCCAAAGCATACAAAGGCAATTAAAATTATCAACTCAAAAGGATAGTTTGAAGGGAGTCTCTAGGAGGATGAAATGGATGGCGTGGTCTATGAGAATATCATTAAGTCTATCCTCCATTTCATAATTGCAAGGATGACCATTATCCCATACCAAGAAATGATTAAATGGATCCTTGATCATGTCAATGCCAGAACTCACACCATAGTGAGTGATGTTAACGAAGAATTGGGCATCCACAAGAACCATGAAATCTTTAGGATAACAAGCTTAATTCTTAATAATGATAGCTAGATAAAGGATATATAGAACACTACATGAAAAATCGTCCCTCATTAGAATAAGTTCTAGAGGAATGGTGGAGTGACTAGAGGACATTCACCAAGAAGGACAACAGGATCTACCTAACCGTGCAATTAAACTAGGCTTATATAATCACCATAGCACTAGTTAGATAACTCTACGAAGAGATATATGTATCCCATCTCAAGTTGGAATGTGTGCCACTAATTGATCAGATCAGAAAAGAGGACATAATTTTCAATTGGGAGATGATGCTTTTAGAGAAGCCCTTTAAATCCATTATATAGTATACCAAGGGAGAGAACACAAAAAACCAGTTTCTATATGTTGACCTATCTAGTCAATATCATTTGTACTATTTGTGCCTTTCCCCTCATGGGTTGGATATGGATCCCCTGTGAACTTTTATTCCACATTTATTGCAAAAATATATTGCATAATAAATTTAGGCCTCGATTCTTGACATATGAAATAGTTTTATGGCCCCATTGTATCCATTACCATACAATAATCACATCCTTAAGGTTTTGAAGGAATATTTGGATAGAATCAAGCCTATTGGAGATCAGTTCATAGAGGAGCATCATACATTTATTTGAAATTATAGGGTCACAAAGGCTCCTCGCCTATTTCAAAAATTCATCTTGGATAAGGCTTCCATTAGAGAAATCACATATCAAACAATTATAATTGGATTCAATGCCTCTATAGATCCAACTAACAAGTGCTTTTGGTTGTCATACCTAATCAATCTTGGGGTTTAAACATTGTGAAAAAATTCTCATACTAAGTTGGAAGCCAAACATATGGAATATTTTAGGTTTTATAAAGGAAAATCCTAGAAGTATCATCCAAATGAAGTAGTCAAGGATCATTATAAGAATGTTAAATTCCATTATCCCTATGTAGACAAAGTATCACTAAAATAAGACTTATGTGGAGGAACCTAGTCTTACGAATAAGTCAAGGAAAGGATGAACAACACAAAACACCTACAATAGTAGGTCTTGAGAAAATAAACAAAGAAAATTCGTTGAGTAGAAGAGGTAGGTTTCTAAACATGTGAGATAGGAGAAGGAAGACACAAGAAAATGTCAAATTATTGAGAGATTAGGAAGAAATGGAGAAAAAGAAGAAAGAATAAATTGAGGCTATTACTTATACCAAAGCAATGGAGGAAGACAAGAAAATAAAAGTAGAGGAAGAAAAGAAGAAGTAGTTTGAAGAGAAGAAAATAAAAGTAGAAGAAGAAAATAAGAAGAAGAAATATCAGGAAAGGAAGTTGTTAAGGAACAAGATAAAAGGAAAAGGGAAGAACTAAAGAAAAGAATCCAAATAAGAAAGAAAGAAAAAGGAACAAGAAGAGGCTTTTTAGAAGGAGGAAGACCGCATAAAATAGGAGGAAGTTGAGGCACTCCAAAAGCTATAAGAGGGAAAAATCCAATGAGGAGCTAATCTTAGAAAAACACTTGATATCAGTATCACACTAATGATAATGATTCTAGAGTGCGCACACCTACAAGCTTTGAAATTGTAAGCATCAAGGACATTTGTGGATGGGTACCATCCCAATGAAGAGTATTTTTACTCAACGTAGTAGTAGAGCATCATTAAGGGATCAAGGAAGCAAAAAAAGATATGTATTATTGCAGACTTCGAGACGGGGAAACAATCATTAGTTTTTGAGCTTCCAACTCCAAACCCCAAACAGAGGGCCACCAAGATAGATTCACTCTTAGGAGCATTCACTCAAGTAAATGCCTCTTGAGTTGAAGAACTAATTGTTGATTTAAACCAACAAGGCAGCCTAGTTTCTACTATAGAGGGACAAATAAAGTAAAGGGAATTCTCCAATAGGTTGAGGAACTCAAGGCAACATGAAAATTCTTTAAATAAGGAGAATATAATGAAAATACATAAGATTTATGACATTCATGATGTAAATTTTAAACCTTATATAATAATACAATGCATACACAAATTCTTAATAAATATAAAAGTAAAACAATGATAGTCACAATACATAGAGATTTATCATATAAAGTTAAATTGCGAAAACTAGCTAATCATTTGGAGCCACACCTTTAATTTTTATGAACATTCAACTTCATTAGTTATAATACAATATATATGATCTCCTAGTTTCCAAAACCCCTTTTCCATTAACCCGAGTTAGATTAAAATTATAATTCCTTACATATACTTATAAAACCATGGGCTAAACCACCATGCACCACAAAACCACTAAAGGTAAAAACCATATTTCAAAAACCACGTTTTGTTGTTGTGAGCCCTCATTGCACCCAACACATATAAATCATGCATAGATCTCATCATGTAAATAATACCAAACATACCCAACATGTGACCATGAAGCCATCACCTTGAGGAGAACTAATAGAATAGACAAAGAAGATGGAAAAATACATAGTAGAAGGATACCGGAGGTAGAAGACTAACATTTAAAGGAATTGTCTTCAACAAGGGAATACTTGGACCTACCAAATGCAGAATTAATAAGCATGAATGAATTTCGATCTTTGGATTTGATGTCATTCAAGGATCTAATAAGGGCCCAAGAGGAATTCTTTAGTCACATGGGAGGTATATAGCTCTACCACAAAGAGGTAATTTATCTACAAGATGTATGGGAATCATAAAAGGTTGATCAAAATAAGGTTCAAGAAGGACACAGGAGATTGAAGAATATTGATCCGTAAACTTCCATGGATATTCCATTAGATAGTTTGTCACAATAGACCTGATAAAATTATACTTAAAAATTTGAAATATATAGTATGAGGGTTTTATTTCTCTTTAGATTTATGGATATGTAAATTATTATTTATTGCATATGCATGGAAATCATATTTATGTATAAAATAGGGAACAAAAAAATAAAAAATCCCCAATCAAAATTGACATAAGATATATACTAGGGAACCCTTTTGGGAGAAAATCCAACTAGAAGGTGAGGTTGCTTTGGAAACCCAACTAGAAGGTGAGGTTGTTATGGATTCTTTCTCTGAATAGAAAATGGTTGCAAATACAAAGAATTAAGGCCTGTAACCCATGGGCTACTATAGCGAACAAGTATTTTCTTTGTTCTCTCTCCTTATTCCTCTCAACTAATTTGCTCATAATATGGAACAAAATGTGTTTGAATAGAATGGAACCCCTTTTCCTCCTAGTGGTCTATTTATAACACAACCCGATGGCCTATTAGTGGCTAGTTTTGACTCCAACTCTTACCTATAGTTACAATATGGAATATTCTACAATCTTCTTCATCATGATCAGGTTGCTAGCCTCTTTTCCATGAGCAATGGGGGTTGACATGGCATCCTCTTGAATTATGGTGGACGAAACAGGGAAGTACACTTTCGAATGATGTACCTTTTGCATAGGGACTTCAATTGAGGTGATTCTTGCACCATTGGAAAGGTCTCTGTGTGTAGAATATGAAAAAATGGTGTCACAATAAATTATAAAAGTTTTACACCCAAAATATGCCATTTGATGCTTTAAAATTCTCTTGGAAGGTTTCAGACCTAATTTTCCAAATTGGGCCCCGTTGGTAAAAATAGTTTTGTGAGTTGATTCCTCCATTTTTTCTACTTTGAAGCATCGAGATGGATGAAAATTTTTTAATGATCCAATACAAATCAAATATCAGGAATCCTAAGAGAACCTACCTAACATCCCCATATTAAGAAAAAATATCTAATGAAATATTAGGCTTTGATCAACTATTGGAAAGAAACTACTATGGGTTTTAGTATGAGCTTGAATGCAATAAATAAAAAATATGCTAGACTATGGGAAGCATATGATAGCTCAACATTAAAACTGTTGTGGTTAACACAATTTTACTAGGTCCCACCCAACCTGTTAGGTAGACAAATCACTTCTTGATAGTTAAGCGCGCTTGAGCCAGAGGAGTTCTGGGATGGGTGACCTCCTGGGAAGTCCTGGTTACCGGGTGCAAGCCCCGGAAGTGATGATTGATGCTATGTGATTCGTTCTCCACATTTCACTAGTTTCAATCCCACTTCTTCACCCCTGTGAGCATCACCCGATGTAATGAGTGCTAAGTGAACTATTCAAAAATCATGAGAAATTAGTCACTTTACGACTACCTCTCATGGAAATGGTCATACTTTGAATGACTTACTTAACGCAGTTGAATCCCAAAAATGATATCTAATATAATGCACTGCGAAAATCCCCCATACTTAAATTCAAAAAGAGTCAAGGGATCTCTACCTGAATGGTTCATGAGGCACAATACTTGCTAAGGTTTTGCAAATGGGGTAGCAAGCTAAGTGGGCTTGATTGTGGGGAAAAACTCCACAGTTAAGCGCGCTTGAGCCAGAGGAGTTCTGGGATGGGTGACCTCCTGGGAAGTCCTGGTTACCGGGTGCAAGCCCCGGAAGTGATGATTGATGCTATGTGATTCGTTCTCCACATTTCACTAGTTTCAATCCCACTTCTTCACCCCTGTGAGCATCACCCGATGCAATGAGTGCTAAGTGAACTATTCAAAAATCATGAGAAATTAGTCACTTTACGACTACCTCTCATGGAAATGGTCATACTTTGAATGACTTACTTAACGCAGTTGAATCCCAAAAATGATATCTAATATAATGCACTGCGAAAATCCCCCATACTTAAATTCAAAAAGAGTCAAGGGATCTCTACCTGAATGGTTCATGAGGCACAATACTTGCTAAGGTTTTGCAAATGGGGTAGCAAGCTAAGTGGGCTTGATTGTGGGGAAAAACTCCACAGTTAAGCGCGCTTGAGCCAGAGGAGTTCTGGGATGGGTGACCTCCTGGGAAGTCCTGGTTACTGGGTGCAAGCCCCGGAAGTGATGATTGATGCTATGTGATTCGTTCTCCACATTTCACTAGTTTCAATCCCACTTCTTCACCCCTGTGAGCATCACCCGATGCAATGAGTGCTAAGTGAACTATTCAAAAATCATGAGAAATTAGTCACTTTACGACTACCTCTCATGGAAATGGTCATACTTTGAATGACTTACTTAACGCAGTTGAATCCCAAAAATGATATCTAATATAATGCACTGCGAAAATCCCCCATACTTAAATTCAAAAAGAGTCAAGGGATCTCTACCTGAATGGTTCATGAGGCACAATACTTGCTAAGGTTTTGCAAATGGGGTAGCAAGCTAAGTGGGCTTGATTGTGGGGAAAAACTCCACAGTTAAGCGCGCTTGAGCCAGAGGAGTTCTGGGATGGGTGACCTCCTGGGAAGTCCTGGTTACCGGGTGCAAGCCCCGGAAGTGATGATTGATGCTATGTGATTCGTTCTCCACATTTCACTAGTTTCAATCCCACTTCTTCACCCCTGTGAGCATCACCCGATGCAATGAGTGCTAAGTGAACTATTCAAAAATCATGAGAAATTAGTCACTTTACGACTACCTCTCATGGAAATGGTCATACTTTGAATGACTTACTTAACGCAGTTGAATCCCAAAAATGATATCTAAGAAGGATCTCCCTAGATTTCCAACAAAGCCTAGTAACGAACATCAAATGGATTTCAAACTTTCCTTAGCCTATAGCTAAAACATGAAACATGTAGTACGTTAAGAATCACTTACCTATTAGCGATGTGCTTATAGAATTCCTTTCAATGCTTTCCACAACCAACTTTTCCTCAATGCCTTAGAGGCTTTCCCAAAGCTTTCCACAACTTCTCCATGATGCTCCAAAAGAGATCTGCATAGACAAAAACATTCAAAGGGATCAAATAATATTGCATATAAAATCAAAGGTAAATGATATCCCTAACTCAACATACAACATATAGTTGAATCAATAATCCGTTATAAACTATGCGAGTGATCAAGAAATCTCGCAAATAACATCAAAATAAGCGCAATTAGGAAAGAACAATTACTTTGTATTGAATTCAAAGGAGAATAAGCTTACATTAGGGGAATTTTGAGGTCTAAAATGGGCCTCCTAACGAAATTTTAAAATAATAGTGAAAATAATAAAATAAGATTAGATTACGTCATCAAATTTTAGAGGGAAAAAAAGAAAAAACTATTTTTTCAATTCGTATTTTCAACTTATCTCCCTATGAGCTTACTCGGATTTCGAGTGACAACACTCACTGGATGCATAATTTGATTTCTCATCTAAGGAGTACCCATGTTGCATACTTTTGATGGACCCTATTACATGAAAAATGAGAAATACATGAAAAACCTGATTGCAATCACGTTTTTTCATGTATTTCTCATTTTCTGGGTATCAGGGTCCATCGAAAGTATGCAACATGGGTACTCCTTTGATGAGGAATTAATTTTTACATCCAATGAGTACTACATCTCAAAATTTGAGTAAAACCTTAGGGAGATAAGCCGAAAATACAATTTGAAAAATTAGTTTATTATTTCATTATTTTTTAATATTTTTACTTTTTTATTCCAAAAAAGGGTGAATCATCCCCCATGGTTGACATCATCATATTGAATCCTATTGGTTCTTATAAATTTTATTTTGGTTTTACGTTTTGCTTAGGAGGTCCATTTTAGACCTTAAAATTCCCCTAATGCAACTTGGTTGCCTTGATGTCACAAGCCTTGCCCAATGGTCTCCATTCCTTCCCTTGATGACAAGCTCTTCAGACCCAAAATCAGCCGCATAAGTATACAAATCCAAGTCTCCCTCATCCTCTAGTATTGTGCTCAATTTATAGGCAAGAGGAGGAGGTTTATAGTTCCTCTTCTCAAGGGATATGATGCTTAAGGGGAGGATATTAGTTCCATGACCTAAGGGATGAGGCACAAGTTTGTAGTAGTTTGAGGTTTCTAATTTGGATAAGGTTCCTCCATCAAAATTTGTAGAACTTCCATTTTTATTTTTACTTGCTTGAACAAGATTGCACACTTTAAAGTGGAAGATAATGTGTAGAATTGTGCAGGATACAATGGTAAAAACTGCACATGCATATGTAATGGCTAGGAAAATTGCGTAGATACTCAAAAATGGTTTTTAAGTAGTGCAACCCAAAATTACTTTTGTCCCTGGTATTGTTTTACTTCAAGCTTCATAGGGAATTCACTTGAGACACTCATTGGATGGCGAGAGATCCAAATCGACAGTGATGGTGAAAAAATTTAGTGTAATAGATTGCCCCCTAAAATGCAAAGTCAGAAAAGATATTTGATGACTGAAGCACTTTATCATGTCAAAGGTTCAGACCAAAGACCAATTGTTTGAAGACTTGAAACAAACAATCAAGGATTACCATATCATGCTTTCATATAAACATCACTAAGGTAGGCATTCCCATACTCAGAGTACAAGTATCTCAAAGAATCAGTATGGAAATACATCTGAAGATCCATGTCAATAGAAGACACGGTATGGATGAATCCATCAATGGAGCTATGTTTACAATCATGAATATTTAATAATTCCACGTAGTATGGATGGATGAAACTAGATCGAGGGTCTTGATCTCCATCTCTCGATGTACGAATCTAACCATGTGAGTAAATTTCTTGAAGTTGAAGATGGTATAAACCACTTGATTACCAGTTGAAGCGAACAAAGTTAATTCTTCAAGTTAAATACTCCAGAAGACTTGGAATATGAAGATATCCATTGAGGATACAAATATTATATATTAAATGTATGAATATGAATGATACAAATGAGAGTGAGAGGCCTGCTTATATACTGGGCAGTTGCCTCTTCATGGAGAGTCATGTCTCATTTAGACATGCCTCTTCAGTATTTATTACTAATTAACTGATCGTTATTAAAATTATCCTCATTATTTATACTTATATTATTTATATATATTTATTCGTAACATTTCCTTCCTCCTCAAAAAAGATTTCCCCTCAAAGCTTGTTGATGAAAGGTTTAGTCTCTTTTGCGGGTTCAATTGTCTTCTCATCTCAAAACTTTCATCTTCATTGATACAAGTTGATATGATCCTCTAAGTGAAAAACAAAACTGTCGCACTAAGAAGGGATCAGACCATCCTAGACTAATCTTTTGTGGAATCTTTCAATCACTAAAAACTTGTGATGAATCATTATCACTGCATTGAATCGTGCGTACTCCAGTATCCTTCTTAACAAAAGTTTGTTGTTTCTGTTTTGAATAGTCCCAATACGTAACATGGTTGAGTTGTCTAATCTCATGATTCAGATGTTAATAGGGAAATTTTTTAGTTTGATTTTCCCTTATTAAGTGTGTGGATTTTTTTATTTATTTACTTCAGGTGGTGATGTTGTTGAGTTGGTTACAGAACCTTCACTTGGGATGTTTATCATCTGAAAGGCAACATCTAAGTGCATCACTTCTTCAACTGACTTGTCTTCTTGAGTGTTCATATTCACTGGATCGATGTTCGTTTTTTCATCAACTTGAATTTCTACATTTGAAGATTTCGACGCTTCTTTTTCAACAAGTTGTTGCCCCTTGTTTTCCAACAACTTCTTATCCTTCTTAAGCTTCTTAATTTGCGTTAGTAATTTTTCTCCATGGTCTCTAAGTTGAGAAACTTCATCACTATTGTCAGCCGTGATTTTATCAACTTCCTTTTGCATATTTTGTATCACTTTTGTACTTTCTTGAAGAATTACTTTTGAGATTTCTTGTATGTCTTCTGGCATCACTGAATCTGGCTTCAAAGTAACATCTTGTAGCGTTATTTTTTTCTTTTTGTGGGAAAATGTCAAAATATTCTTTTTTGTATTTAGAATAAAGGACCCTAGAGTTTCCATCTAGGATGAGCCCAAAATAATGTCACTATCGTCAAAAAATAAGGTTTTCACGATGAATTGCGAAGTAAAGGTATAATCTCCAATACTTAAGTGTAGATTGCTTATGTCATATTGTTTGTCACCCATGTCAACAAAATTTGTTTCAACTATATTTGATTAAGGAATCACTAATTGGTTAGCACATTTAGGACTAACATAATTACTTCTTTTAGTAGGACTAATAGAGATTATGATATGTCTTCTAGCGAGTGATCCTTTGATTTTAAATAATGTATCAACACATTTACTAAAGGTTTTAGGAAACCTTTCATTACTAGTCTCCATTTTACTTTCTCGGGACAAGCCCTAGGGTATAAGTGCAACCTATTTTACTTTTATTAATTCTTCAACCCCTTTAAAAATCTATAACTGACAATGGGAACTTTTAATTGTGGATTTTTTTTGTTTTGTTTAAATCAATAAAATATATACAAATAATTTATATTACATATGCCTATTATTATTGTTTATGTATATTATCCTAAAAGAAATGATTAAAGTCATGACTATTTATGAAGTGTTGTGGACTGAGCACTGTGTGTGAAGGTGTTGGATGGAAAAAGTTTGCAACCGATCAAGTGCAACAGTTGTATACGAACACAAATATCGATGGATGACTAGTTGTGGATAACACAGTGGCGACAACATCAGGTAAGTTGATGTTTTTTTCTTTGTCTTTTTTTTTAAAATTTTTATCCATTTTTGAAATTAGTAGCACTTTTTTTTCCTCGATATTATTGTAATTTTATTAATTTTTTTTTAATGTTTTTTAATTTAATAACTTTGTATATTTTTCCCTTTCAAATATAATTTTTTTTTTTTTTTTTAATTTTACTAACACTTTTTTTATTTTTATTTTTATTTTTTTATATTATAATTTTTCCCCTTATTTTTCTCTTTTTTATTGTATTTTGATTTTTTCGCCAAAAGCCAGCTGGTGAATTGGAGACCCTCCAAAAGATTGTAGCAAAACACTTCAATGACAACGAAGTTGACGAATTTCGATGGCCAAATATCTGGATCAGAGAACGATCTCTGTGCGGCAGCCAGAGGATCGAACTGCTATGATACCAAAAGAAGTGAAAAAAGTTCATTCTTCAAGTTAAATACTCCAGAATACTTGGAATATGAAGATATCCATTGAGGATACAAATATTATATATTAAATGTATGAATATGAATGATACAAATGAGAGTGAGAGGCCTGCTTATATACAAGGCAGGTGCCTCTTCATGGAGAGTGATGTCTCATTTAGACACACCTCTTCAGTATTGATTATTAATTAAGTAATCGTTATCACCATTATCCTCATTATTTATATATATTTATTTGTAACATTGGTCAATGATGTAAACTATTAGCATGTGCGAGAGAAACCACCAATAATGACAGTGGCTCTCAAGGTACTCTAGTACAATATATGAAGTGCAATTAAATATTTTGAATTTGAATGCTCATAGAATCATTCAATCGAAGGCCAATGATGAGAACCTGTCATCAAAAGCGAGAAACCTACCATTGAGGCACGTAGACTCCATGGTATTGAAAGGGGATTTCTAAGTCAACTTCCTGGATAACGAGCTAAGGTGAACCATCTCAGGAGTCCTTGATGTATCCCCCATCAACAACATGAAACGAGTATTAAGTTTTGAAGAAAAAAATGGAGTGATTGGGGACTGACTTAGGGATGATCCACATGATTGAAGGTTATTATTTGCAAGGTAATTTTAACTAAGGTTGAACTTCTCTTGAACATATTAGCGACACAAAATTTTGAATTGGAAACATTTGACTTAAACATAAGACCCAAAACTGATCTGAAGATTTTCATAAGGTGTGGTCAATTGAGAGGAAAATGGATTTCCCAACCCAGACACAAAAGTGACAGAGTGTCATGTTCAAGAGTGACATACTGCCTTCTAACAATAAAAAAAAAAACATTTCTTTCAAATTTTTCGTCACCATCACTGGTAGGTACCTATTTATTTGTACACAAGCTTGAGGAGGATAACATATGCTTATAATGTAAGATCATCCTTCGGATGAGTCCTTCAGAGTATTTTTAACGAACCCTAGGAAGGAGTGGTTCGTCCTCGTCATGATTGACGAGTCCTACAATGTTTATATTTTACGAGTCCACCAGAGGAATAACTCGATGTCGTTTTCATATTTAAAGAGTTTGAAAAGACACAAAAATAAAACTCATGTATTTATTTCTATGTGAAATTTTAACAAGCTCAAAGAAAGTAAAGCTCAACATTTTTCATTTTTAGGGAGTCAGGAGAAAAACATAATTAAATTCTGAAATGTCCTTTCTTGTAGATTTAGTCTCTCAAGCCTGAAAAAGGGTAAAATAATGCAGGAGAGAACTCATTTGACCATGATTAGTCAACGCATACCTTTTTCGTAAATAGTCCACATGATTCGTAAAAGGGGTATACTTATATCAAGAAGACGTTTTTTGTTTATTCAATGAGTTCGAAAGAAACAAGTGTACCTGGAAATCTTTTCATATTTCGAACTCAGTCAGAAAAGTGTTTGAAGGTAACTCCAGG
The DNA here is from genome assembly GCA_031772625.1 of Pinus tabuliformis. Lineage (NCBI taxonomy): Eukaryota > Viridiplantae > Streptophyta > Pinopsida > Pinales > Pinaceae > Pinus > Pinus tabuliformis. The sequence goes on from CM062804.1 coordinate 435,352,501, forward strand.
GTTTTGATTTTTGGTAAGTTTTAACGAGTCCAAAAAAGTGATAAAAATGTGCTCATATCACCGATGTTTAATTTAATTAACGAGCAGGAAAATACGGAAAGAACTCAACATTTTCATATATGTTTTACGAGCATGAAAAGATAGCAAAAGACACTCAGGATTTTCATGAGTTTAAAGAGTCTTGAAAATAATAACCAAAATGGACTCGAGATAGGTTTCATTTATACAAGATTGAAACAGTGAAAACAATGCTTGAGAGTAGTTTCATTTTTACACAAGATTGAAGAAAAATAAAAGTATGCTTGAGAGTAGTTTTCATGCCCCCAACGTAAAGACATAGGCACATGCCCCACAAGCTTCATTTCATTCACCTGAGTAGACTACCTGGTTACTAATAGTCGAATGAAATGAAGGTTCATTTATGAGATCAAGTAAAAGAATTGAGTTAATTATGGGAGGATTTTTTCATTTTTTAACGAGCTTGACACAGGAAAATAACTATGCTCACAGAACCTTGTTTCATTTTTTAACGAGCTTGACGTAGGAAAAGGAACTTTTCTTATTGGAACTTTGTTTCATTTTTTAACGAGCTTGACGTAGGAAAAGGAACTTTTCTTATTGGAACTTTGTTTCATTTTTTAACGAGATTGACACAAGAAAAGGAACTATGCTCATTAGGCCCGTTTCATTTTTTAACGAGGTTGATACAATAAAAGAACTATCCTCGTAGGGACTTGTTTTATTTTTAATGAGATTGACATAGTAAAAGAACTATCCTCATAGGGACCTATTTCATTTTCTAACGAGGTTGACATAGTAAAAAAAAATCCTCATGAGGAACTATTTCATTTTTTAATGAGGTTGATACAACAAATGGACTATCCTCATAAGAACCTGTTTCATTGTTTAACGAGGTTGACACAATAAAAGAACAATCCTCACAGGGACCTATTTCATTTTTTAATGAGGTTGACATAGTAAAAGAACGATCCTCATAGGGAGCTATTTCATTTTTTAACGAGGTTGACACAGTAAAAGAACCATCCTTATAGGGACCTGTTTCATTATTTAATGAGGTTGACACAGTAAAAGAAACATCCTCAAAGGGACTCGTTTCAATTTTTATCGAGGTTGACATAATAAAAGAACCATCCTCATAGGGACCTGTTTCATTTTTCAATGAGGTTGAAACAATAAAAGAACCATCCTCATAGGGACCTGTTTCATTTTTTAATGAGGTAGACACAATAAAAGAACCATCCTCATGGGGACATGTTTCATTTTTTAACAAGGTTTCAACAAAGTAAAAGAACCATCCTCATGGGGACATGTTTCATTTTTAAGAAGGTTGACACAATACAAGAACCATCCTCATAGGGACCTATTTCATTTTTTAATGAGGTTGACATAGTAAAAGAATCATCCTCATAGTGACATGTTTCATTTTTTAACAAGGTTGACACAGTAAAAGAACCATCCTCATGGGTATTGTTTAATTTTTTAACGAGCTTGACACATGAAAAGAACTATGCTCATAGGGACATGTTTCATTTTTTAATGAGTTTGATATAATAAAAGAACTATCCTCATAATAACCCAATGGAGTCGCCAATTTGTTAGGCAGATGAATCGCTTCTTGCAGACAAGAAGGATCTCCCTAGATTTCCGACAAAACCTAGTAACAAACATCAAAAGGATTGCTACCTTTTCTTAGCCTATAACTAAAACATGAAACATGTAGTATTCGAAGAATCACTTAGCTATTAGTGATGTGCTTGTAGAAGTCCTTTTGGTTCTTTCCACAACCAACTTTTCCTCAATGCTTTAGAGGCTTTCCCAATGCTTTCCACAACTTGTCCATGATGCTCCAAAAGATATCTATATAGACAAAATAATTTGAAGGGATCAAAGAATATCACATATAAAATCAAAGGTAAATGAAATCCCTAACTTAACATACAACATATAGTTGAATCAATAATCAGTTATAAAATATGCGAGTGATCAAGGAGTCTCACAAATAACATCAAAATAAATGTAATTAGGAAAGAACAACTACTTTGTATTGAATTCAAAGGAGAACAAGCTTACAAACTGGTTTCCTTAATGTCACAAGCCTCTTCCAAAGGTCTCCATTCCTTCCCTTGATGACAAGCTCTCCAGGCCCAAAATCGACACCATAAGTTTACAAATCCAAGTCTCCCTCATCCTCTAGTCGTGTGCTTAATTTATAGGCAAGAGGAGGACTTTTCTAGTTCCTTTTCTCAAGGGATATGATGCTTTAGAGGAGGAGATTAGTTCCATGAACCAAGGGCTGAGGCGTAGATATGTAGTAGTTTGATATTTATAATTTGGATAAGATTCCTTCATCAAAGCTTCTATAACTTTCTTTTTTATTTATACTTGCGTGAACAAGATTGCGTAGTTTATAGTGGAAGACAATGTGCATAATTGCGCAGGCCACAATGGTAAAACTTCACAGGAAAAGGTAATGGCTAGGAAAACTATGTAGATATTCAAAAATGGTTTTTAAGCAGTGCAACCCAAAATTTCTTTTGTCCCTGATATTTTTTTACTTCAAGCTTAATAGGGGATTCACTTGAGACACTCATTGGATGGTGAGAGATCCGAATCGACAGTCATGGTGAAAAAATTTAGTGTAACATAACCCCAAGAGGAATTCTAGGAATCTATTAGGAGATTAGAGGAGAAAGGCAACATGATGTAATAGCTACGTTTTGAACCAAGATTCCTTCTTATATTTCATCATTTCCCTTTCTAAAGCAGTACTTCATTTGACATTTTACTAAAAAAATGCTGAAAAGGAACTCAAGGATGTTGATTGAGATGTTACAAAATGTGCATTGGAGATGGAACAAATGTTCCAACTCTTTCCTAAGCTAATGAAACCAATCTATATAAAATTGGAATCCCACTTAGCCAAGAAGAATAACACATCCCCTTCACTACCTATAACTTCCTAAATAGTGGGTTAGTTTGTTTGTCCATGTCAAGAGGTAATTTGATTTCATGATTGGGGATGTCACCCCATGTCATGAGAGGGAGGGATTACTGTAATTATATAAATAAGTGCAATTATCAAGGGACAAAGGGTTGGGATATTTTGTAATGTGGATTCATCCAGAGAGAATTTTTGAAATAACTATTTTTGCTAATTTCTTAATGCTTAGAAGCCAAATCTTGACCAAGAAATTTGCAAGAGAAACTCACATCTATTTGGATAATCTTGTGCACTTGTGATTTATATTAATTTTTTTTTAATTCTAGATGCTAGTTATGCTCCATGATTTTGCATAAGGATTCCTTTGAATTGTGATCTTTATGGGCTTATGTAGCAAGAATTTATGTGTTGTTAGACTATTTCACATGGGCATTTATTCTTCTACATATTAGAGCAGTTTCCAAATTCCTTCATTAGAATAGTTTAGTTTACTCATTTTTTTTTCTCTCAACTTAATTTAGTTTTTCCAATTATGTAGCTAATGTAGTTTGTGTTTCTGTTTTTCTAAAAAAATCAAACTAATCTTATTTTTTGAGTTATAACTTATGTTTTCCTATAATTCTCGTAGTGTAGCATTTCGAAGGTTATTTTTGTTGATATATATTTATTTCAACCATTAAAGACTGTTGAAATTGGTTGTTGGGCTGCCTACATGGGTCATCTTAATTAGTGATCGCCATGCTATGAAATATTATGCCAAAACATGAAATCAAGGTTCAAATTCCCTATGGGTCAAATTAAAAAAAAAATTGTTTTACAGATGTTAATTTGGAGGTCAAGCATCCCAAATAGGGGGAGTCTAATTGGGCCTCTCTCTTGGTTTGGGTCCAATGACTATTGGATGGTGAATTCCGACATGTTAAAAATAACATATCTGCTAATCTATTAGTGTCTTACTTGATTACTAGCAGAAATTATTGTAAAAATGCATTCCACTTGTAATGTCTGGTTTTTACTTGCCTGAACAAGATTGCACACTTTATAGTGGAAGATAATGTGTAGAATTGTGCAGGGCACAATGGTAAAAACTGCACATGCATAGGTAATGGCTAGGAAAATTGCGTAGATACTCAAAAATTTGTTTTTAAGTAGTGCAACCCAAAATTAATTTTGTCCCTGGTATTGTTTTACTTCAAGCTTCATAGGGAATTCACTTGAGACACGCATCGGATGGCGAGAGATCCAAATCGACAGTCATGGTGACAAAATTTAGTGTAGTAGAGTGCCCCCTAAAGTGCAAAGTCAGAAAAGATATTTGATGACTGAAGCGCTTTATCATGTCAAAGGTTCGGATCAAAGACCAATTGGTTGAAGACCTGAAACAAACAATCAAGGATTACCATATCATGCTTTCATATAAACATCACTGAGGTAGGCATTCCCATACTCAGAGTACAAGTATCTCAAAGAATCAATATGGAAATACATCTGAAGATCCATGTCAATAGAAGACACAGTATGGATGCAGCCATCAATGGATCTATGTTTACAATCATGAATATTTAATAATTCCACACAGTCTGGATGGATGAAACTAGATCAAGGGTCTTGATCTCCATATCTCGATGTATCAATCTAACCATGTGAGTAAATGTATTGAAGTCGAACATGGTATAAACCACTTGATTACTGGTTGAAGTGAACAAAGTTAATTCTTCAAGTTAAATACTCCAGAAGACTAGGAATATGAAGATATCCATTGAGGATACAAATATTATATATTAAATAAATGAATATGAATGATACAAATGAGAGTGAGAGGCCTACTTATATACTAGGCAGGTGCCTCTTCATGGAGAGTCATGTCTCATTTAGACATGCCTCTTCAGTATTTATTACTAATTAACTAATCGTTATTACAATTATCCTCATTAATTATATTTATATTGTTTATATATATTTATTCGTAACATTTCCTTCCTCCTCAAAAAAGCTTTACCCTCAAAGCTTGTTGATGAAAGGTTTAGTCTTTTTTGCGGGTTCAATTGTCTTCTCATCTCAAAACTGTCATCTTCGTTGATACAAGTTGATATGATCCTCTAAGTGAAAAACAAAACTGTCGCACTAAGAAGGGATCAGACCATCCTAGATTAATCTTTTGTGGAATCTTTAAATCACTAAAAACTTGTGATGAATCATTATCACTGCATTGAATTGTGCCTACTCCAGTATCCTTCTGAACAAAAGTTTGTTGTTTTTGTTTTGAATAGTCCCAATACGTAACATGGTTGAGTTGTCTAATCTCATGATTCAGATGTTAATAGGGAACTTTTTTAGTTTGATTTTCCCTTATTAAGTGTGTGGATTTTTTTTTTTATTTACTTCAGGTGGTGATGTTGTTGAGTTGGTTACAGAACCTTCACTTGGGATGTTTATCATCTGAAAGGCAACATCTAAGTGCATCACTTCTTCAACTGACTTGTCCTCTTGAGTGTTCATATTCACTGGATCGATGTTCTTTTTCATCAACTTGAATTTCTACATTTGAAGATTTCAACGCTTCCTTTTCAACAAGTTGTTGCCCCTTGTTTTCCAACAACTTCGTATCCTTCTTAAGCTTGTTAATTTGCGTTAGTAATTTTTCACTATGGTCTCTAAGTTGAGAAACTTCATCACTATTGTCAGCCGTGATTTTGTCAACTTCCTTTTGCATATTTTGTATCGCTTTTTTACTTTCTTGAAGAATTACTTTTGAGATTTATTGTATGTCTTCTGGCATCACTGAATCTGGCTTCAAAGTAACATCTTGTAGCGTTATTTTTTTCTTTTTGTGGGAAAATGTCAAAATCTCCTTTTTTGTATTTAGAATAAAGGACCCTAGAGTTTCCATCTAGGATGAGCCCAAAACAATGTCACTATCGTCAAAAAATAAGGTTTTCACGATGAATTGCGAAGTAAAGGTATAATCTCTAACACTTAAGTGTAGATTGCTTATGTCATATTGTTTGTCACCCATGTCAACAAAATTTGTTTCAACTATATTTGATTAAGGAATCACTAATTGGTTAGCACATTTAGGACTAACAATTACTTCTTTTACTAGGACTAATAGAGATTATGATATGTCTTCTAGCGAGTGATCCTTTGATTTTAAATAATGTATCAACACATTTACTAAAGGTTTTAGGAAACCTTTCATTACTAGTCTCCATTTTACTTTCTCGGGACAAGCCCTAGGGTATAAGCGCAACCTATTTTACTTTTATTAATTCTTCAATCCCTTTAAAAATCTATAACTGACAATGGGAACTTTTAATTGTGGATTTTTTTTTTTGTTTTTTTAAATCAATAAAATATATACAAATAATTTATATTACATATGCCTATTATTATTGTTTATGTATATTATCCTAAAAGACATGATTAAAGTCATGACTATTTATGAAGTGTTATGGACTGAGCACTGTGTGTGAAGGTGTTGGATGGAAAAAGTTTGCAACCGATCAAGTGCAACAGTTGTATACGAACACAAATATCGATGGATGACTAGTCGTGGATAACACGGTGGTGACAACATCAGGTAAGTTGATGTTTTTTGTCTTTGTCTTTTTCTTTTTTAATTTTTATCTGTTTTTGAAATCAGTAGCACTTTTTTTTCCTCGATATTATTGTAATTTTTAATTTTTTTTTTTATGTTTTTTTATTTAATAACTTTGCATATTTTTTCCTTTTAAATATAATCTTTTTTTTTTTTAAATTTTACTAACACTTTTTTATTTTTATTTTTATTTTTTTATATTATAATTTTTCCCCTTATTTTTCTCTTTTTTATTGTATTTTGATTTTATCGCCAAAAGCCAACTGGCGAATTGGAGACCCTCCAAAAGATTGTAGCAAAACACTTCAATGACAACGAAGTTGACAAATTTTGATGGACAAAGATCTGCATCAGAGAACGAGCCCTGTGCGGCAGCCAGAGGATCGAACTGCTATGATACCAAAAGAAGTGAACAAAGTTCATTCTTCAAGTTAAATACTCGAGAATACTTGGAATATGAAGATATCCATTGAGGATACAAATATTATATATTAAATGTATGAATATGAATGATACAAATCAGAGTGAGAGGCCTGCTTATATACTAGGCAGGTGCCTCTTCATGGAGAGTGATGTCTAATTTAGACACACCTCTTCGGTATTGATTATTAATTAAGTAATCGTTATCACAATTATCCTCATTATTTATATATATTTATTTGTAACATTGGTAAATGATGTAAAGCATGTGCGAGAGAAACCACCAATAATGACAGTGGCTCTCAAGGTACTCTAGTACAATATATGAAGTGCGATTAAATATTTTGAATTTGAATACTCATAGAATCATTCAATCGAAGGCCAATGATGAGAACCTGTCATCAAAAGTGAGAAACCTACCATTGAGGCATGTAGACTCCAAGGTACTGAAAGGGGATTTCTAAGTCAACTTCCTGGATAATGAGCCAAGGTGAACCATCTCAGGAGGCCTTGATGTATCCCCCATCAACAAAATGAAACGAGTATTAAGTTTTGATGAACAAAATGGAGTGATTGGGGACTGACTTAGGGATGATCAACATGATTGAAGGTTATTATTTGCAAGGTAATTTTAACTGAGGTTGAATTTCTCTTGAACATATTGGCGACATGAAATTTTGACTTGGAAACATTTGACTTTAACATAAGACCCAAAACCGATCTGAAGATTTTCAATAAGGTGTGGTCGATTGAGAGGAAAATGGATTTCCCAACCCAGACACAAAAGTGACAGAGTGTCATGTTCAAGAGTGACATACTGCCTTCTAACAATACAAAAAAAAACGTTTCTTTCAAAATTTTCGTCACCATTACTAGTAGGTACCTCTTTATTTGTACATAAGCTTGAGGAGGATAACATATGCTTATAATGTAATATCATCCTTCGGATGAGTCCTTAAGAGTATTTTTAACGAACCCTAGGGAGGAGTGGTTTGTCCTCATCATGATTGACGAGTCCTACAATGTTTATATTTTACGAGTCCACCAGAGGAATAACTCGATGTCGTTTTCATATTTAAAGAGTTTGAAAAGACACAAAAATAAAACTCATGTATTTATTTCTATGTGAAATTTTAACAAGCTCAAAGAAAGTAAAGCTCAACATTTTTCATTTTTAGGGAGTCAGGAGAAAAACATAAGTAAACTCTGAAATGTACTTTCTTGTAGATTTAGTCTCTCAAGCCTGAAAAAGGGTAAAATAATGCAGGAGAGAACTCATTTGACCATGATTATTCAACGCATTTTTTCATAAATAGTCCACATGATCCGTAAAAGGGGTATACTTATATCAAGAAGACGTTTTTCGTTTATTTAATGAGTTCGAAAGAAACAAGTGTACTTGGAAATATTTTCATATTTCGGGCTTAGTCAGAAAAGTGTTTAAAGGTAACTCCAGGGTTTCGATTTTTGGTAAGTTTTAACGAGTCCAAAAAAGTGATAAAAATGTGCTCATATCATCGATGTTTAATTTAATTAACGAGCAGGAAAATACGGAAAGAACTCAACATTTTCATATATGTTTTACGAGCAATAAAAGATAGCAAAAGATGCTAAGGATTTTCATGAGTTTAAAGAGTCCTGAAAATAATAACCAAAATGGACTCGAGATAGGTTTCATTTATACAAGATTGAAACAGAGAAAATAATGCTTGAGAGTAGTTTCATTTTTACACAAGATTGAAGCAAAATAAAAGTATGCTTGAGAGTGGTTTTCATGCCCCCAACATAAAGACATAGGCACATGCCCCCCAAGCTTCATTTCATTCACCTGAGTAGACTACCTGGTTACTAATAGGCGAATGAAATGAAGGTTCATTTACGAGATCAAGTAAAAGAATTGAGTTAATTATGGGAGTATTTTTTCATTTTTTAACGAGCTTGACACAGGAAAATAACTATGCTCACAGAACCTTGTTTCATTTTTTAACGAGCTTGATGTAGGAAAAGGAACTTTTCTTATTGGAAATTTGTTTCATCTTTTAACGAGATTGACACAAGAAAAGGAACTATGCTCATTAGGCCCGTTTCATTTTTTAACGAGGTTGATACAGTAAAAGAACTATCCTCGTAGGGACTTGTTTTATTTTTAACGAGGTTGACATAGCAAAAGAACTATCCTCATAGGGACCTGTTTCATTTTCTAACGAGGTTGACATAGTAAAAAAAAATCCTCATAAGGAACTATTTAATTTTTTAACGAGGTTGATACAAAAAATGAACTATCCTCATAAGAACCTGTTTCATTGTTTAACGAGGTTGACACAATAAAAGAACCATCCTCACAGGGACCTATTTCATTTTTTAATGAGGTTGACATAGTAAAAGAACGATCCTCATAGGGAGCTATTTTATTTTTTAACGAGGTTGACACAGTAAAAGAACCATCCTTATAGGGACCTGTTTCATTATTTAATGAGGTTGACACAGTAAAAGAAACATCCTCATTGGGACCTGCTTCAATTTTTAACGAGGTTGACATAATAAAAGAACCATCCTCATAGGGACCTGTTTCATTTTTTAACGATGTTGAAACAATAAAAGAACCATCCTCATAGGGACCTGTTTCATTTTTTAATGAGGTAGACATAGTAAAAGAACCATCCTCATGGGGACATGTTTCATTTTTTAACAAGGTTGACAAAGTAAAAGAACCATCCTCATGGGGACATGTTTCATTTTTAAGAAGGTTGACACAATACAAAAACCATCCTCATAGGGACCTATTTCATTTTTTAATGAGGTTGACATAGTAAAAGAATCATCCTCATAGTGACATGTTTCATTTTTTAACAAGGTTGACACAGTAAAAGAACCATCCTCATGGGTGTTGTTTCATTTTTTAACGAGCTTGACACATGAAAAGAACTATTCTCATAGGGACATGTTTCATTTTTTAATGAGGTTGATATAATAAAAGAACTATCCTCATAATAACCCAATGGAGTCGCCAATTTGTTAGGTAGACGAATCACTTCTTGTAGATAAGAAGGATCTCCCTAGATTTCCAACAAAACCTAGTAACAAACATCAAAATAATTGCTACCTTTTCTTAGCCTATAACTAAAACATGAAACATGTAGTATTCGAAGAATCACTTAGCTATTAGTGATGTTCTTATCGAAGTCCTTTCAGTTCTTTCCACAACCAACTTTTCCTCAATGCTTTAGAGGCTTTCCCAATGCTTTCCACAACTTGTCCATGATGCTCCAAAAGATATCTATATAGACAAAATAATTTGAAGGGATCAAAGCATATCACATATAAAATCAAAGGTAAATGAAATCCCTAACTTAACATACAACATATAGTTGAATCAATAATCAGTTATAAAATATGCGAGTGATCAAGGAGTCTCACAAATAACATCAAAATAAATGTAATTAGGAAAGAACAACTACTTTGTATTGAATTCAAAGGAGAACAAGCTTACAACCTGGTTTCCTTAATGTCACAAGCCTCTTCCAAAGGTCTCCATTCCTTCCTTTGATGACAAGCTCTTCAGGCCCAAAATCGACAACATAAGTTTACAAATCCAAGTTTCCCTCATCCTCTAGTCGTGTGCTCAATTTATAGGCAAGAGGAGGACTTTTCTAGTTCCTTTTCTCAAGGGATATGATGCTTAAGAGGAGGATATTAGTTCCATGAAGCAAGGGATGAGGCGTAGGTATGTAGTAGTTTGATATTTCTAATTTGGATAAGATTCCTTCATCAAAGCTTCTAGAACTTTCTTTTTTATTTTTACTTGCGTGAACAAGATTACGTAGTTTATAGTGGAAGACAATGTGCATAATTGCGCAGGCCACAATGGTAAAACTGCACATGCAAAGGTAATGGCTAGGAAAACTATGTAGATATTCAAAAATGGTTTTTAAGCAGTGCAACCCAAAATTTCTTTTGTCCCTAATATTTTTTTACTTCAAGATTAATAGGGGATTCATTAGAGACACTCATTGGATGGCGAGAGATCCGAATCGACAGTTATGGTGACAAAATTTAGTGTAACACAACCCCAAGAGGAATTCTAGGAATCTATTAGGAGATTAGAGGAGAAAGGCAACATGATGTAATAGCTACGTTTTGAACCAAGATTCCTTATTATATTTCATCATTTCCCTTTCTAAAGCGGTACTTCATTTGACATTTTACTAAAAAAATGTTGAAAAGGAACTCAAGGATGTTGATTGAGCTGTTACAAAATGTGCACTGGAGATGGAACAAATGTTCCAAGTCTTTGATAAACTAATGAAACCAATCTATATAAAATTGGAATCCCACTTAGCCAAGAAGTATAACACATCCCCTTCACTACCTCTAACTTCCTAAATAGTGGGTTAGTTTGTTTGTCCATGTCAAGAGGTAATTTGATTTCATGATTGGGGATGTCACCCCATGTCATGAGAGGGAGGGATTACTGTAATTATATAAATAAGGGCTATTATCAAGGGAAAAAGGGTTGGGATATTTTGTAATGTGGATTCATCCAGAGAGAATTTTTGAAATAACTATTTTTTCTAATTTCTTAATGCTCAGAAGCCAATTCTTGACCAAGAAATTTGCAAGAGAAACTCACATCTATTTGGATAATCTTGTGCACTTGTGATTTATATTAAAATTGTTTTAATTCTAGATGCTAATTATGCTCCATGATTTTGCATAAGGATTCCTTTGAATTGTGATCTTTATGGGCTTATGTAGCAATAATTTGTGTGTTGTTAGACTATTTCACATGGGCATTTATTCTTCTACATATTAGAGCAGTTTCCAACTTCCTTCATTAGAATAGTTTAGTTTACTCATTTTCTTTTTTTTCTCTCAACTTAATTTAGTTTTTCCAATTATGTAGCTAATGTAGTTTGTGTTTCTATTTTTATAAAAAAATCAAACTAATCTTGTTTTTTGAGTTATAACTTATGTTTTCCTATAATTCTCGTAGTGTAGCATTTCGAAGGTTATTTTTGTTGATCTATATTTATTTCAACCATTAACGCCTGTTGAAATTGGTTGTTGGGATGCCTACATGGGTCATCTCAATTGGTGATCACAATGTTATGAAATATTATGCCAAAACATGAAATAAAGTTTCAAATTCCCTGTGGGTCAAATTAACAAAAAATTTGGTTTTACGGATGTTAATTTGGAGGATTCAACCATCCCAAATAGGGGGAGTCTAATTGGGCCTCTCTCTTGGTTTGGTTCCAATGACTATTGGATGGTGAATTCCGACATGTTAAAAATAGCATATCTGCTAATCTATTAGTGTCTTACTTGATTACTAGCAAAAATTATTGTAAAAATGCATTCCACTTGTAATGTCTAGTTTTTATGTAACTTTTTCCCTATAAATAATATAGTGGATAATGATTTGTGTGGAGGATGGTATCCTTTCCCATTAGATGGTGCTTCCACTTCTTAACAACTTGCACCAGGGAACATAGTTCCTTATCATAGGTAGGGTAATTTAAGACTACCATGAAACATTCTGAATGATAACATATCGACCTACTTCCTTACATCAAGTTTTTTCCCATGGAATACTCACTTGCATATGTGTCCACTTTGAAAGGTTTTGGTAGTTGGTAATGTAAGAATTGGTGCTTGACTAATGTTTTGTTTCAACTTGTTGAAAGCATTCTATGGATTCTTTCTCCACCCTAAACTCTTACTACTTGTTATGGCATAGTGTGGTGCAAATACCATTGAAAAGGATGCTATGAAATTTTGTAGGTACTATGTTACCCCAACAAAGCTCCTAACTTCTATGGCATTAGACGATTTGGAAATTTCATGATGGCCTCCATCTTTGCAATATATATCTTGAGTTCGCCTCCACCAATAAAATACCCCAAATGCACCAATGAATATTAGGGAAACTCACTATTTATTAAGGTTAGGCAACAATTGGTTCTTTCTCAAAGTCTCTAACAAATACATGAGATGTGATATGTGCTCCTCCTAGGTATATTATAAACCAATATATAATAAAAATATAATATAATAAATTAATCTAAATATGGCACAATACATCATTCACCAATCTCATAAATGTAGCTGGTGCATCACATAAAATGGCATGGTCAACAATTGACACAAACATTCCCTTTTATTGAACGAAACGTACCATGTGTGTTGTTATTTGACACATATCTAGTGGTATCCTAATAAAATATCCATCTTAGCGAAATACTTGGCATGTTGCAATTGGTTTAACAAATCATTGATCTCATGGATAATCTACTGATTCTTGAATGTATATTTTTCAACTCCCTATAGTTTACATATATCCACCAAGTCCCATCCTTATTAGGTACAATGTTGATATGTGACTCATAAGGTGAGATGCTTGGTTGGATCACTTCTTGCTCTAGCAGTTGCTAGAACTACTTCTTCACTTCATTTACTTCAAGAATAATCTTTCCATACATTCTATTGTTTGGTAATGGGGAGTACGACTATATCTTGTGTTCCATTTCCTTCTTAGGTGGTGTCTTTAAGGCTCCTAGAAGATTCTTATTACTCATGTGCTAACTCCTATAACAATTTTTTTTAATATTTAGTACATTCCTCTATGGATACCTTTACCTTTACTCATCCATCACCTAGTTGATTCTCTCTTAAGAAAAGCATCACACATTTCTTTATGGAACTAATCAAATTTTTAGCTTGGTTAACACTAGTGAAATATATAACTTACCTTTTGTGTGCATATATGATGTTTTTAACACACCCCCTTATTAATTTGGTAGATCAGTGATGAATTCCAACCTTGTGATTAAATTCCTCTTTTCGAGAGGACCAATTTTGACTATTGAAGCGCTCAATTAGGACAAGGGAAAGTGTAATTATGAAAGAAAATCCCACATATGCACATTTGAACAGGTCGACCCTATCAGGAAATTGGTCACCCTTAGAAGCCTATAAATACAAGTGAACTCAAGATAATTTGATCATCACCAAGCACCATATCCCTCTCTTCTTAATTTATTGGTTTGCACAGGTCTGAGGCTGGGTCAAGGAAAGTGGTTTGTATAGATCCGAATATACAGGGTCCAGAGCTCGCATGTGTTCTAGGGTTTCTGGTCACAATTGCAAGCTCGTCAAAGGAAATTTTCAGCTGTAACCACAGGCTTGCGGGCTCAAGGGTGTGGTTGGAAGATCTCATCTGCGCACAACCTTCTTCCTCCATGCAGCTGGGCTCTATGGCTAAAATTTTGATCGTAGTTGACCGCAATTGATCGTAGACAGGAAAAGTTGTTGATGATTTATATTGATGCCGCAAACATATTTCTTAATATTGTTGGGATAATTTTTCCGGATGATTTTGTATTAGTCTCATTGTACTATTTGCTTAATATTTTATGAAAATATAATAGAAGAAGGATTTTAAAAAGGTTTTCACCCTTGTGGGTTTTTACCGGTCTTTGACCAAATATGGTGTCTCTTGTTGATGTGTTGATTGTATCCTTTGTCATTGTATTTAATGATATATATATTCAATTATTGCTGATGATTGGAAATATTAATTGTTATTGAAAAGTTTGCTAATTGAAGAATTGAATTGGGCTAAATTAATTGAAACACCATAGAACAATGTGAAAGTTAACATGGTTTCAGAGGTAAGGTGAAGAACAAGCCCAAAAGGAGACAAAAATTGAAGCAATCATCTTTGGAAATTCAAAGGAGCCTATTTAGTCAAGTCGAGATGTCTTCCACTTTCTTCAAGGAACATGAGAAGTTAGGTGACTCATCTAATTTTGTTGCATTGAAAATTTGGTTGGAGATCATAGTTGATAACAATGATCTTTTGAAATACATTCAAGGAAAAGTACTTGAGCCTCTCAAGAATGATTCTGAAGCTGCCAAAAATAAGTATAATAAAGTTGAGTTGAAAGCAAATAAAATTATAGCTGATGGTTTATAATATAATTTACTTGCATATGTTGGAAATTTGAGGAAGTCTAAGGACATGTATGATAAGATAGTCAACATCTATGAAGCTAACAATTTGAATGAAATCATATCCTTCAAAGATCAACTCAAAGAAATGAATATTAACAAAGGAGAGTCCATGTAATCCTACATTATGAGGATATCTCGTCTTAGAGATCAATTGCAAAGAGTTGTAGAAACTATGCTTGACAGGGAATTGTGTTGAGAAATGGAAACAAGAAATTCCAGTTTAATTTTCCTTGAATTGAAGTGAGAATTAAAATCTAATTCTATTCTCATAGCAACTTGTAAATAGTTAATTAAGTTTAATTAACTTAATTAGCTTAGAAATTTCAAGTTGGAAGTGTTTTTGAAGTCATGTATATGTTCTCCCTATATTATAGGGGTCCATGATGAGTTAATTGTGAGTTGTAATTAGATAACTCAATTTACTGAGTTAAGTTCAGTTAAATTAGTTCCAAATTGTTTGAGGAAATAGTAGTGAGTTAACAATCAGTTGGTGTACTAATGCATTAAATAGTGCTACTCCAGTTAACTGAAGATTCCCTCATCAAAACTCATGCATGTTGATTATGAGAAAGACCAAGTTGAGACTAGAGTGCAGGGACAATGTACTATCAGTTGTATGATTTACTAAGTTGTATAGATCATGCATGAAATCAGGAACTGAACCTAGAAGGGGTTGTGAAATTTTGGATGCATTGGTTTCCCATTAATATGGGCTAATCAAGCATAGGAATTGTACAAGGAAATAGGGTCTTGGAGATCTAGAGAATTGGCTAAGTGTTGGCCAAGATCTTTCTTGTGAGCTGAGGATTGATTATACTGAGTGTTGGGATTGTTCTATGTGAGAACAAGGATTGTATTATCATCTTGGATTTTTGATATATGAAATACAAATAGTGGGGTTTTGAGCTACAAATTTCCCTAGATATTTATTGTGTTATGTGTATTTTATTATCTTCCTCTTGTCGATTATTGTTTCATCGATTTATTGGCTTCTGCTATTTTAAAGTAGAAGTAGATTCTTTTCCTGTGCTTTAGTAAATTGCATGAGCTTGTGAATCTACAGGATTTTCTACTTGGTATTAGAGCTGAGAACAATATACTAGAGGAGATTTAGAAGTTTTGAGTTTAGGGTTACAAGTGAAATTCGAATTTTCATTTCATACTTCAGGATCAGCAGATGGCGTTCTACGGTTTGCAGCTAAAGTATGCCTTGGAAGGAAGCTCGAATTTTATAGCCTAGAGGGATAGAATGGAGGTTGTGCTAGAAGATAATGGCTTGAAGGAATTCATTGATCAAGAAATTCCAAATCCAGCAACATCAGATGCACAAAATTTGGTCGAATGGAAGAAGTGTGTGGTGAAGGCAAGGCGGATAATCCTTGAGGGAGTTCGAGACCACATTGTCTCGAGTCTCTATGGAAATGAAAGTCCATATTCTATGTCGAAAACATTGATAGACTTGTATCAAAACAATATTGACCAAAGGAAATTGGCACTGAAGGACAAACTTTGAAAAATCAAAATGGAGAAAGGCGAGACTATTTCCAAATACTTGACCAGGTTCACTCAATGTCGTGATGAACTTGGAAGTGTTGGAATCACATTTTCCAAGCAAGATATGGTGATTCTTGCTCTTCTAGGACTCCCAAAGAGTTGGCACAGTTATCAGGAGTTTTTTAATGGTTAGGAGAAGCTGCCAGATTGGGAATGACTATGGTCAGATTTGATGCAGGAGGAGATCATGAGGAACACCAGGGATGGCTCTTGATCAAAGACTGATGATGAAGAGAACTGTGCCTTACCAATTAAGGAAAAGACGGGGAAAGGGAAAGCTTCCCATTCCAAATCGGATTCTTATCATGGAGGTAAGAAGAAATACATGATGAAAGTTAAGTGCTTTCATTCTCATGAGCTGGCCCATTTTGCTACAAATTGTCCACTCAAGAAGTCCAAGAAGAATTCCTCAGGAGGAGCGATAAGTGAGGCTTTGGCCTCTAAATTCAGATTGGAATTTTCCATCATTGCATGCATGGTTTCATCAATGATGGGAAGTGTATGGTACTTATACATTGGAGTTTCATTCCACATGACTGGTGACAAAGAGTTATTCAGTGACCTGGAGGAGAAAGATCTCAAGATGCATATTGAGATGGGTGACGATGGGAATTATAGTGTTACTGTATTGGGAATGATTACTTTTTAGAGGGAGCATGGGGCTCCACTCACCTTGAAGAATGTTATGTATGTGCCTGGGTTGAAGAAAAACTTGGTATCCATTGCCATGCTTGAGGATAGAGGCTATGATGTGATCTTCTCGAAAGGAAAGACATTCCTTCGAAACATAGCCATGAGTAAGTTAAAGAATATAGTAATTTAGGTGAAGAATATCTATAAGTTGAAGGTAGAGGAGTGTGTTGCTTTGAGCACAAAAGAAGAAAGGGTGTAGAGCCAAGACGTTGGTAAGTTGTGGCACAGGTGATTGGGCCACTTGCATCATGGGGCTTTAAAGATATCGTAGTAGATCTCTACCAGTCTTCCCAAAGGTACGCTTGAGAAAGTTGATACAAGAAAGGGGTGTAATTTGGGAAAATACACCAAGTATTCCTTTCACGACAGAGATAGTCGAGTAGAAGCTATTCTAGAGAGAGTCCATTCAGATGTGTGTGTGTTGTTGGGAAAAGTATCCAATACGGAATGACCCTATCCCACTCTAAGGGTGATAGTACCTCAGCAACAATCAAAGCAAAGCTATTTGAGATTACTTCTTTATGAGATGTAAAAGAGGGGAGAAAGAGATCCACTAACCGATGTCTTTCGCTAATGGTTGATCCAATCTTCTCTCCTTGCTGCTTGCTCCCAGCTCCTTGCTCTTTCACTGGCCCAGCTACACCAAGATCCTGCAAAAAGGCAAGAGAGGGAAACTACAAGAAGCATACATTCATAATTGATTCAAGGATTAGAATAAATCAAATACACAAGTATAACAATACACCATTGAAACACATGCATATAGAAGAACCTCAAATGCTTTATTAATGGAAGAAGTAAAGTTCAGGAAGTGATACAACCATAAGAGGCCCAATCCAGCATCACCTTCCCAGCAGAAAGAAATCTCCTCTTCACCTCCTTCAAAGCAAATCACCCAATAGTTCTATACTCAAACCAACAACACTTCCTTACATTCACAAGATTCCAGCCTCCCTAGACCTCATGAGAGAGATCTATATATAGGAGTTTTGGAGAAAGGATGAGTCAGCTTGAAGCTGGCATGAAGCTGACTAGTGTCCTCTCTCACTTCAGTTATTCTTCAGTTCTTGAGTCCACTTGGAGGTTCTTGCTTCCACTTGGAGATCTAGACCCTCTTACTCATCACTAGTCGAATTCCTTGATCCAAGTGTCATTTTGGAAGCTTCCTGGGCATTGACACCTTGAGGAATGACTGTGCCACATGTCCCAACTCGCCCAGCGCAGGTAGCCTTCTTTGCAGTTGACATTCAACGCAGGTAGACAGTGGAGCAGTTGACATTCAGCGCAGATGCTCAGTGGAGCAGTTGACATGATCCAGAATTGCCTTGTTTTTGAGTGTTTTCAGGTGGAGAACTGATATTCAGTGCTGTGGTTTGCTGACCTTGTTCCTCTAGGGGTAGGAACAACATGTTTAGGGACTTTGGATCCCTTAGATTATGGACATTTCATGCTTCATGCTGTAAGGCACAAAAATGTCTATAACAGTTGCCCCCTAAAGTATGAGGTCGTTTATCGGGTGAAATGCTTTATCAGGAGGATCCGAAGTTCATTCAATCGCTGAGAGGTGACCTGTAATAAAATACAATACAATACATTATGATTCATTCTGCTTTCATGATCTAGCTGAGGCGGGCATTCCCATGCTCAGCTTTATAAATTCATTTTGGTACATAGAACAGACGATCGTCTGATGGTAGACTGATAATTCTCTGCTGAAATTATCATCCTTTGAGTAGGATGATCATCTGCTGCAATGATGTACATGTCAAATGTCTTTATATTTCCTGAATATATATCGCAGCCCGGATGGATGAAACTAGATCCGGGGTCTTCAAACTCGTTCGTCTTCAAGTACAAGTCGATCCATGTGAGAATTGCGCTGAAGTCGAACATGGAAAGACATCGCTTGATTACCGGTCAATGATGTAAACCGTTAACAAGCGCGAGAGGAATCACCGATAATGATAATGACCCTCAAGGTACTGCAGTACAATTCACGTGGTGTGAATATAGGACTTGGCGTCGAACACCACGCAAAATCTTCTGGTCGAAGGTCATGGATGTATACCTGTCGCCGGAAGTGAGAAACTTGCCATTGAGGCATGCAAGCTTCAAAGTACTGAGGGGGGTGTTCCTAGATCAACTTCTTGGATAATGAGCTGAAGTCGACAAGAAGCGATCCGTCAAAGGAGGGCCTTAATGAATCCCACATCAGTGACACGGAACGGAGTTAATGATTTTAATGGAGGTGAAAACAATCTGTGACATATGATTCAGGGTGGCGATCATGGATGGATGAAGGATAATGTATGGCAGTGGATGGGACACGGTTGACTCTTTCTGAACAACATCTCTTGAACATATAACGACACTGATGCGATGGATCGGTAGCATTACCCCAAATGTGGATGGTTTGGCGAGACCATGGTGATGAGACCGGTGAATGAAACAACCCGACCCGATGTGATACGGAGGAAAAGTGTCATGTTCAAGAGCGACTTGCTACCATTAAAGCTTTGAGGTTCTCCCAATTTTTCCCCAGTCATTTCTGACCAGTACCTCTTTATTTTTGTCAAGCTTGAGGAGGATAACATATGCTTGTTCTATAACCTGCCCTTCGGGCAAGCCCATCGCTATGTTTTAACGAGCCTAGCGATAGGGAAACTCGTTCTCGTCTAAAGACAAGTTTGTCGCTATTTAATCATTTTAACGAGTCTAACGACAAGGAAAACTCGGTCCTTTTCATTTTTAGAGAGTCTGAAAAGGTACATAAAGTCAACTCCACAATTCCTTTTTCGTCATCTAATCCCTTAAGTCCGAAAAAGTATAAAACAATACGAAAGGGATGAGTTTTCGATAACTTTAACGAGCCGAATAAAACAAGCGCTCGACCTTTTTGTGCAATAATCCCTCAGGTCCAAAAAGATTAAAATCTAGAGGAGGGATAGCTCTTCCGGTCACTTTAACGAGCTGGAAGGCCAAAACTCGGCAAACTTTTCATATTTTACGAGTCAGTTGAAAAGAGCTCAAAGAAGACTCGTCTTTTGAGGAACGAGTGATAAACAGGGATAGCAGCAGATTCCAGGTACAGGTTGGAATTTTCCAATCACGGCAGTGTCACAAGGATGGCTAGGTGAAATCACTCTTCGCAGTTGTTCCTCAAAATGGGTAAACAATCATATGGGGGTGAACGATCGGCCAAATAACGGTGGAGGTGGCAGGTGCAAAACACGACCAAGGCTTTTTATGGCTGATAAATTTACGATCACAGAGGTTATTTACCGGAATAGGTTCATTTATTTAAAAATGAGCTTAAACTCTGGGGGAAACATTGCTCACTGCTTTTATTTATTTTTTAACGAGCATGAAGACCGCGTTAAAACTGCTCGGATCTTGCGTTTATTTTTTAACGAGCGTGAACTTTATGCTAAAACTGCTCGATATACCAGTCATAAGATAAGAAATGTCCCCTGTGAGATCTCTATTTTTTAAGGAGTTTCATCTTCACTAAGCTTTACTCCATATCCTTCCTTTATGCAAGTTCGGAAACGGCTAACCCAAAAAATAGATAAATAACCGCTCTTAGCTTGCACTCCAAAAGGTTTGCATGCCCCCAGGTATAAAATACAATTTCAAGGCTGCCCCTACTTATCCGTCAAAACATTTGTTTTAAAGGGTGAGGCTTGCCTCTTTCTGGTTGCCCAAGGATTGTTTCGTTAACTTCTTCAAACAAAAACATTTCCTCGGCACTGTCTACCGAAATAGACAAGGGTGAATGACTCTTGTCAAACACGTAACCTTGACAAAAGAATCCTATTCCAGAACAACCCCTCTTCCATCCACGGACGGGGTACGGACTAGTCATATTCTCTCGCGGAAATTCTATCTTATACCCAAAGTTTCCTCTGCCCTAAGCAGACCAGGATGCATGCCCCCTGGGTTCCAGTCCCATCTTTCCGAATCACTCGCACTCATCGGGAAGGAGGACTGGGGGTGGAGACATTTCTTGATTGAATAGACCATTCAGGGTTGGTATGTGACTATTTGCGATGCGTGATCCCAGAAATGAAAGTTGGTCTACGAGCTTGACCATTCTTCCTTCGTGTGGAAAACACATTACTCTAAAGAGTGAGGAGACTACAGCTCCCATGCAATATATATAGTCTCGTCCAAGGAGTAGGTTATAATCCAAGGGTCCTTGAACGACCATCACATTCATTTGAACGGTCTTCCCTTTCAATGTAACAGGCACATTGGGGAGGATCCCTAATGGTCGACTGGTTCCTTTATCGAAACCCGAGAGATTTCTTATCTCAGGCAAAAGCGCCGGGGAACCCAGTGCTTTCCAAGCAACAGAGGAAAGGATACTCACAGACGCCCCTTCATCAATGATAGTGCCAGCCATTACCATTCTATAAATTTGGACTATGATTCTGAATGGTATACTGGCTGGCAACCGGGGTCTGCCTAGTTGGTTCCAATCAAAGGACACAACCAGGTTGCTTGGTGGTGGGACCGAATACACGGCCGGATATGACCCTGACGATGTTCCTTCCTGCGATAAAGGAATGGGCGCATTGCCCTGACGCTCGTCAGAGTCTGTGTTGATGAAAAGAATCTGGATGGTGTCATCCTTATTCTCTTCAGTGAGGGTGTCATTTGAAGATGAATCTTCAGTGACGGTGTCATTTGAAGATGAAACTTCTGAAGGGAGAACCGGGTCAACTGCCGTATCGACCTTTGGACTTTCGTCTGGTCTGGATTCAGTAGGTTCATTTTCAATGACTAACGCTTCAGCTGACCACTTGAGCGGGCCAGCTGTATTCTCAACCAACGAAGGACTTGGCACGAGTTTTTTGTATCCAGGAGGAAGTCTCAACGGTGAAACCGGACGATCTTCCAAAACTCTCTTCGCTTCGTCTAAGAAGGGACAACGGTGGATGGCGTGATCGCCTTCACACAGTCTGCAGGGGGATCTTGCTCCCCCTCTTTGTCTTGAACCTTCACTTTCGCTGGTTAACGGTAAGCATTCAACATGGCTATCAGAGGTTGATGCTCCCGAATTGTGCAAACGAGGGGACCAGTCCCTTAGTATCCGGGGAATACAGGGACAATCTCTATGGAAGTGGTCTCCTCTACATATGACACATGGCGATTTAGGCCCGGTCTGTGCTGTGTGTGGATTTTTGTCAGATGTCTTTTGCTTGCCCCCAGTCGCCTTAGGCTCCTTCTTCTTCTTCTCTCTCTTCTTCTTCTCCTTCTTCTCCATGGGAGCTTGGCTTTTGCCGGCTCTACCTTGCGAAGATGAAGGATTGGAGGAAGAGTTATAGGAAGTAGAAGGCTGGTGGGCAGCTCTAGACTGATCTAACTGTTGACTCGACTGTTCAGGAACCATGGTGTTCTGAACTACATTGGTTGAGAATAGCCATATTGGCAGGCCAATCGTCAGTCCTGGAAGCGACAATGTGGCCATGTGGGGCGCACCAACTTCTCCCCAAGAGGAGAAAGGACTAGGATTTCCATCATGTGGAATTCCTTGGTTGGGGCGTTCCATGTTCTCAACCTACAGATCAACGCAGGAATAGGAGGTGATTATGTTCCATTTAAAATAAATTTTATAACGACGCTTTAGACACAACTTGCTTTTTCACTTTTTAAGAGTCGAGAAAAAGCTAAAGATGACTCTAGTCTCCTTCGATGTTTTAACGAGCCCGAAGTGACAAATGCTTGGATGGACTTTTT
The DNA here is from genome assembly GCA_031772625.1 of Pinus tabuliformis. Classification (NCBI taxonomy): domain Eukaryota; kingdom Viridiplantae; phylum Streptophyta; class Pinopsida; order Pinales; family Pinaceae; genus Pinus; species Pinus tabuliformis. Next base: position 435,375,486 of record CM062804.1, read on the forward strand.
CAGTTATAGAGTTTGAAAAAGGCCAAAAGAAACTACTCTGGAGTTCTAGGCAGAGGGTGTGCCAAACTTTTCGCAAAACCACAGAATACGTTTTACGGTACGAGTGGTCGATCTTCGTGAATGCTGTGTTCACTGCATTGCGATCAGTAGGGCGGCCGACACGGCTTCCTATGGATAAAGGCTTTATTCCTATAGGGGTCTCCCAATATATACGCGACGGTACGTGGGAGCACAAGTCCGTATTGATACTTATCGCTTCACCGTGGAGGAATCACCCAACCACTCAACGCTAAGATATCACGTTTAACGACGCCGGAACACGTCTCTAGCTTAGACCTCTATGTGTTTGCGTTATGTTTCAATGCGTTGTTATGTAAATTCAATTCATTTTAATGTTGATCTTGTTTAGCAGTTTGCCTTTATGGATCACCACGAGATGTATGGTACAACTCCTAAATGCAGTCTAAGATGATAAGCAAGCTTTTCAATCTTTCAACTTTGAAAATCTTAACTACTGAGGGAAAAGAAAGACATCATCTTTTCACACAGATCATAGAGCACACACTAATGCACTTTTTCCTAAATCAACATACAAGTTGTCAAAATGCTCATGCACAATGCAGGTATTTCTTTTCTCTTTCTTAATGTTGATGTATTACAAAAAGAAAGCTGTTGTATAATTTTGAATTCAATTTCAAGTGAAAGCAAACAAGCTTTTGTCCAAAATCAAAAGACACCTTAAGATTTACTTGTTTCAACACTAGAAATACATAAATTCAAACCATATGACGAAAGCAAAAGCTCAATTAGCTATGAACAGCAAACAAACTAACTCTTAAGATCAAAACGACACTTATCACAGGTCTAGATCTAAGAGGTCACAGCAAGACTAGTTCACTTTCGTTATGGGAAACTGCAAATGATATAAGAAATACACAAAGAACAAATACAGTTTCTTTATACAACCGAGGCGGAATAGTGGCAAGGAAAGGTGGTTTCAGATAGGTACATTGACTGATAACAGGCTGCAAAAACAAGGATGAAAACAGGGCAATAAACAGCAGGGAACCCCAGTTGCACAAGGCAAAACTGGTTCAGCGCAGGTAGTACACTGTCAGTTTGACATTCAGCGCAGGTAGCCCCTTCGGGACCTGCGATGAAATGCAGACTGCCTTCACAGTGCCTGCAATGAATAGAGAAACTCTCGTTTCTCTTGGTTTCCGGGTCACAGATTGCTCAAAAATTCACAGTTTTTGGCCAAATCAAAAGCTATCAATCAAGTACACACTAAAGGGTAATTAGGAGGATGAAAAGCTATCACTAAGAGCTATTCAGAGTCCTTGTGGATCAGCTCTTCAAATCATAAACATGCCCAGAAACTGAGCTAGAGTAGCTGCCCTCTACTTTGCATTTGAAAGATCCAAATGCAGTTCGATTCGGTACTCCCTGTGTTTAGGAAATGAATAGCAAAAACACAAACAACCAACAAGATACGATCCCCAGCGGAGTCGCCAATTTGTTGTTGGGAAAAGTATCCAATACGGAATGACCCTATCCCACTCTAAGGGTGATAGTACCTCAGCAACAATCAAAGCAAAGCTATTTGAGATTACTTCTTTATGAGATGTAAAAGAGGGGAGAAAGAGATCCACTAACCGATGTCTTTCGCTAATGGTTGATCCAATCTTCTCTCCTTGCTGCTTGCTCCCAGCTCCTTGCTCTTTCACTGGCCCAGCTACACCAAGATCCTGCAAAAAGGCAAGAGAGGGAAACTACAAGAAGCATACATTCATAATTGATTCAAGGATTAGAATAAATCAAATACACAAGTATAACAATACACCATTGAAACACATGCATATAGAAGAACCTCAAATGCTTTATTAATGGAAGAAGTAAAGTTCAGGAAGTGATACAACCATAAGAGGCCCAATCCAGCATCACCTTCCCAACAGAAAGAAATCTCCTCTTCACCTCCTTCAAAGCAAATCACCCAATAGTTCTATACTCAAACCAACAGCACTTCCTTACATTCACAAGATTCCAGCCTCCCTAGACCTCATGAGAGAGATCTATATATAGGAGTTTTGGAGAAAGGATGAGTCAGCTTGAGGCTGGCATGAAGCTGACTAGTGTCCTCTCTCACTTCAGTTATTCTTCAGTTCTTGAGTCCACTTGGAGGTTCTTGCTTCCACTTGGAGATCTAGACCCTCTTACTCATCACTAGTCGAATTCCTTGATCCAAGTGTCATTTTGGAAGCTTCCTGGGCATTGACACCTTGAGGAATGACTGTGCCACATGTCCCAACTCGCCCAGCGCAGGTAGCCTTCTTTGCAGTTGACATTCAGCGCAGGTAGACAGTGGAGCAGTTGACATTCAGCGCAGATGCTCAGTGGAGCAGTTGACATGATCCAGAATTGCCTTGTTTTTGAGTGTTTTAAGGTGGAGAACTGATATTCAGTGCTGTGGTTTGCTGACCTTGTTCCTCTAGGGGTAGGAACAACATGTTTAGGGACTTTGGATCCCTTAGATTATGGACATTTCATGCTTCATGCTGTAAAGCACAAAAATGTCTATAACAGTGTGGACCATTCTGGACAACATCCATGACCAAACACAGGTATTATGTTATATTTTTTGATGACTATTCTCGTAAATGTTGGATATTTTTCATGCAGAAAAAGGATCAAACTTTCAAAGTTTTGTGAGTTTAAAGCATTGGTGGAGAAAGAGTTGAGAAAGAAGGTTAAAGCTATTTGGAGTGATAATGGTGGTGAGTATGTCTCAAATTAGTTTAAGAACTTCTGTGTAGCAGAAGTGATTAAATGGGAGTTGACGACACCCCATAACGCTCAGCAAAATGGGGTGGTCGAGAGGAAGAACAAAAGCATAGTAGGGGAAACGATGACAATGTTGCATGATTAGGACCTACCACTACACTTGTGGGCTGAGGCATGCCACAAAATGGTTTATGTTCTGAACCATAGCCCACATCAGACACTTGAGATGAAGACACCATAGGAGGCTTATTCTAGTAAGAGGCCAGATATTGGTCACTTCAGGATTTTTGGGTCATCGATATATTGCCATGTGACCAAAGATGCATGGAAGAAGCTTGAGCCAACATTAGAGTTGGGGATATTTGTGGGGTACACTGATACACCTCAAAACTATCAGGTGTACTTGTCGATCAATAGGATGACAGTGGTTCTCGGGGATGTCAGATTCGATGACGAGAAGGCCATGCTAGTTTCCCTTGAGAGGGAGCTTGAGCTACTTGCGGATGAGGAGCTTTTAGCTCCTATGTTTTAGGAGCCTCAGATAGATGTGGAGTAGCCACATGTAGAGGATCTGGGAGTGGAGACATCCACTCAGGTAGAGTCTTCCAAAGAGGGAGGAAAGCACACTAGAGAGGCTGACAGATTGTTGGATGATGCACGGGAGAATGTGGGAGCACCCACTTCTCAGCGTAGGCAGAGGAGGTCACCTGAGAGGTACACTGGATACATGGCTCTTACGAGCGAATGCGTTGTGATAGAGCCATCTTCCTTTAAGGAAGAAGTGAAACATCTGGTTTGGGTTGATGCCATGGTGGAGGAGTATGACTCCATAGTTCGTAACAATGTTAGGGATGTAGTCCAGAGATCGGAGGACAAGTTAGTGGGGAGCTCCCGTTGGATTTACAAGGTAAAGAAAGTTGCAAATGGTAGTGTGGAGAAGCATAAGGCTAGATTTGTGGCTCGTGGGTTTTCACAGGTAGTGGGGATTGACTATGATGATACCTTTGCTCCTGTTGCATGGTACTCATCAATCAGATCTATATTGGCACTATCAACACAGATGGGTTTGAAGATCCATCAGATGGATGTGAAGACAACCTTCCTTAATGGCATGCAACCTGAAAGTTTTGAAACCTTTGACCATGTGTCGCATATGTGCCAACGCAAGAGAGCGTTTTATTGGCTAAAGCAAGCACCCCATGCTTGGTACACTAGGATAGATAGCTACTTCACCAGGTTGGGCTTCACGAAGAGTGAAGCGGATGCGAACCTGTACCACATAGTGGTGGAAGGTAAACTGTTGATCATTATACTTTATGTTGATGATCTCATATTGAAAAGTGATGATCAACTAATCAAAACTTGCAAGGAGGACCTTGCAAGAGAGTTTGAGATGAAGGGCATGGGGCTCATGCATTACTTTCTTGGCATGGAGGTATGGCAGGGAGATGAGGAGTTGTTTATGTCTTAGGGCAAGTATGTCAACGAGATACTCAGGATATTCCGTATGGAGAGAAGCAAACCCATGGAGACTCCTCTAGCAGGTAACTGGAGGAAGGAGGATGCTACTTTAGGGGAAGTAGTAAAAGATAATGTTACAGGCATCTTATGGGTTCACTCATGTACTTGGTGAACAAACAACCGGATATGTACTATGCAGTTAACCAACTTAGTTAAGTGATGGTTAGGCCTACCAAGCTGTATTGGAAGGCGACAAAGCATGTGTTGAGATACCTTAGGGGCACTTCTCAGTATGGATTATGGTACAAATGGATAGAGGGAGTGAAGCTTCAATTCTTCACTGATGCAGATTCGGTAGGGAATCCATCCGACAGGAAGAGGACATTAGTAGGGATCTTCAGTATTGGGTTAGCGACAATTTCTTAGTACAACATGAAACATAGATCAGTTGCACTCAGTTCGGTAGAGGTAGAGTACATGGCTGTGAGTCAGGAAACATGTGAGGCCATCTGGATGAGGAAGATCCTAGTTGGTTTGTTTGGTCAATAGATGGATCCAACAGTGATTTATTGCGATAATTAGAGTTCTATCAAACTCTCTGAAAATCTAGTTTTTCATGATCAGTCCAAGCATATTGATATACGTTATCATCATCTCAGAGTTTGTGTATTGAGGCAGATTATGTTGTTAGAGTACATTCCCACAAAGGAGCAAGATGCTGAAATTTTGACAAAGGCATTGTCAAGATGTAAATTCGAGTTTCACAGAGATAGGATCAGGGTAGCTGATAATCCTTTTCTTGCTGAGAGGGAGTGTTGAGAAAAGGCAACAAGAAATTCCAGTTTAATTTTTCCTTGAATTAAACTGAGAATTAAAATCAAATTCTATTCTCATAGCAACTTGTAAATAGTTAATTAAGTTTAATTAACTTAATTAGCTTAGGAACTTTGAGTTGGAAGTCTTTCTGAAGTCATTTATATGTTCTCCCTATATTATAGGGGTCCAGGATGAGTTAATTATGAGTTGTAATTAGATAACTTAGTTTACTGAGTTAAGTTAAATTAAATTAGTTCCAAACTGTTTGAGGAACTAATAGGGAGTTAAAGGTCAGTTGGTGCACTAATGCATTAACTAGTGCTACTCTAGTTAACTGAAGATTCCCTCATTAGAAACTCATGCATGTCGATTTTCTAGAAAGACCCAGTTGAGACTGGAGTGCAGGGACAATGTACTATCAGTTATATGATTTACTGAGTTGTATAGATCATGCATGAAATCAGGAACTGGACCTAGAAGGGATTGCACAATTTTGGATGCACTGGTTTCCCATTAATATGGGCTAATCAACCATAGGAATTGCGCAAGGAAATAGGGGCTTGGAGAACTAGAGAATTGGCTAAGTGTTGGCCAAGAGCTTGCTTGTGAGTTGAGGATTGATTATAATGAGTGCTAGGATTGTTCTATGTGAGAATAAGCATTGTATTATCATCTTAGATTTCTGATATATGCAATACAGATAGTGGGGTTTTGAGCTGTGGCTTTCCCCGTATATTTATTGTGTTATGTGTATTTTATTATCTTCCTCTTGTCGATTATTGTTTTCATCAATCTATTGGCTTCCGTTGGTTGAAAGTATAAGTAGATTCTTGTCCCGTGCTTTAGTAAATTGCATGAACTTGTGAATGTACATGATTTTCTATAATTTGGTGATTATAACTCTTAGAGGTTTCCCTCCCATTTGGGAAACCTTCATTACTACTATAAGAAACATCAATATCTTCCTATCATTTGATGATATTGTTTGAAAGCTCACTCAATAAGAATCAAGGATGATATTAAGGGGCAAGATACAAAAGCATGAAGGAGAGCCCACTTCTTTTGTCACTCAAAAAGAGAAGAAGAAAGGAAAAGTAGGTCTGATGTAGGAGCATGAGGCTTGAAGAAAAAAGGCTTCGTTTTTATTCCAAAAATCCAAAAAAAGTTTACAAGCAAAGGAGTGGGATCCTTTAGGTGTCATTTTATAATGTTTTCTAGATAGGATTTGAGCTAGAATATAGGTATTTTAATGATTTTGTAATTAATCCAAGTAGTTCAGACTTAGTTGAGATTCTCGGGGAGAATATCATGCAATTTAGGTATTTATCTAGGATTAGATAGATTTGATCCATTGATTGAGGATCAGATTGTTGAATGTAAGGTATTTATGTAAGTTTTGAACTATTGTAATAAGATTTGGCTGGATTTGGCTATGGAGAACTAGACTGAAAAAAATAAATTGAAATATCTCTATGTCTGTGTATTTTGCGCATAATTGGTCAATCCCAGAGGGTTGAATTTCCTTCAAAAATTCTCTCAGTTCTGTTGATTTTCAGTTCGGCCTTTAAAATTAGAGGTTGGTATAATCATGTGTTATCACGGTTAAATCTTTATTTTTGTGTATTAATATAGCTGGAATATTTTTTAAAGAAATATAGTTTAGATACAGTCTAAACTTGGTGGAGCGGAGGAAAACCCTGATAAAAGCCGTGAGAGCCTAAGAAAAGATCTGAGCCGTTTGATTGAGATGCACAGATCTAATGATGGTCGTGCACTCATAAGTGTGAACATTAACCCAAAAAACGGATGTGAAAAATCATTCAACTAAGTTAATAGCTCAGTTGATCGGGACTGTCTGATTGAAGGAGGCCAATCCGACTGTAGTTGTGTGGTTAACACGTACGGGGTTTAATTTGGAAATCAGACGTGATATCATATGAATTGTGGTTTATTCCAGTTGAAGTCTGGTCAATCATTATTGTTCCTTGTGAAAGGCGCAATTTTACAGTGATCGCGTGGTAAAGGTACACACAGGCTAACTCAGATTTCAGACCCGATAAATTAAAAACTGCAACTTTGTTTTCCTTTTGATTCCGTGAGAAAGGTAGAGATTTGTGGAAAAAGCGGATGTGAGAAGTTTATGAACGATGGTGTTATCTCCTTCGGTTCCGTAGTAAGTGAAGTTTTGCCATATTCCGATATATTTTAACAGTTTTTCTATTTTTAGAAGAATAACTAAGTTTGGAGGCGGATGATTGAACCTCCAAGGAAAATTGAAGAAGAAATTCCACCAGTGCTTGAGGAGATCGTTTCTGGATTTGAACAATTATCCCTTACACCTGCAACTAGACCACAATTTGTGGTATCAGAACAACCTACTGACACTGAACAGGATCTCAAGGATTAGAAAAAGAAATCCAACATGGCTTTTAGAGTTGGAGGAAAAGGTGTTGGTTGAAGAAGAGGAAGACCAGTTGCAAATTCTGAAGTATTAGAAGCTATGCAACAAATGCAAGCTAGATTAGAAGCAGTGGAAATGGAAAGAGATGCAGATGCTGGAGATGTTAGTGAGCCTGAAGTTGGAGCTGCAGAAGAAGAGGAACCTGTAGATGTAACTCCTGAAATGAGATTCTTTAAGTCAGTATTGAGATCCACATCTAAACCCAGACTTGAAGTTTCAATTAATACAGGAAGTTTAAGCCTTGAGGAATTGATAGATTGGATTAATGACATGGAGAAATTCTTCGATTATGAAGAAACAGAAGAAGGAAAGAAAGCGAAGTTTGCTATCACAAAATTGAAAGGACATGCAAGACTTTGGTGGGATAGAGTGCAGGCAGAAAGAAGAAGACTTGGTAAACAACCAATTAAAAATTGGAACAGGACGGTGGAAAATTTGAAAGGTAAGTTTTTTCCAAGTGATTTTCAACAAACATTATTTAGACAGATGCAGAACCTTAGACAGAGGTCTATGCCAGTGAAGGAATACATAAAGGAATTCTATAAAGCGAGCATAAAGGCCGGACAAATTCAAGATACAGATGAGAAGGTTGCAAGATATGTAAATGGTCTCAGAATGGAGATTCAAGATGAGATAAGTGTACTGTCTCCTAAAACAATAGAAGATGCTTATCAGATGGTATTGAAGGTTGAAGAAAAACTCATGAGGAAGCAATCTGCCAGAAATAAAGGTACTTTCTGAGGAAGGGGAAGTCAAGATGGTAGAGGAAGGTCTACAACGCCTAGAGATGGAGCTAGCAGTAGCTCAAGTCAGCATGCACCCATAGGAGGTGATGCAAGTGGTAGAGGGGGTTTCTCCACAGGAAGAGGAGGAAAAGGCAGAGGAAGAGAATTCAGATGTTATAGATGTAACAAGCTAGGAAACATAGCCTATGAGTTCCCAAAAAACATAGGAATAAATCATATAAATGCAATTGTTGCTAAGACTGAAGAGGAAGCAACAAAGGTAATAGAAGAAGAAAATGTACTAGAGAAAGGGGAATCTTTGGTAGTGAAAAAAGTTATGCTAAAACCAACAAAGGAAATTGTTGAACCAGTGCAGAGAAAGACCTTGTTCAGGACTGTGTGCAAGGTTCAAGGGAAATGTTGTCAGATGATAATTGATAGTGGTAGTACAGATAATTTGGTCTCTATAGAAGTGGTGGATAAGTTGAAATTGAAAACAAAGAAACATCCAACACCTTACAAAGTGTGATGGCTTCAAAAGGGATATTAGTTGTTAGTGAATGAGCAGTGTGAAGTGGAGTTGCAGTTGGGAAAAAACAAAGAAAAAATTCTGTGTGATGTGATGCCTATGGATGTGTGTCACATATTGCTAGGAAGACCTTGGCAGTATGATAGAGGAGCTATGCATTATGGAAAGAAGAATACATACAAATTTAGTAAAGATGCTGTCAATCATACATTACTGCCTATGGAAGAAGAGGATGCATCGAGAAAGTCTGATCCAAAGACTCTATTGCTGAGTGGAAAGGAGTACTTGCAGCAGATTGAAGAGGATGAGGTAAATTTTGCATTGATTTGCAAACCCAAGGTAATAATTACTTTCACTAAAGTTTTTGATTTTCTGATTCAAATTCAAGAGATGCTGGACAGTTATTGTGATATCATTGTAGATGATTTTCCTGATGAGTTACCACCTATTAGAAAAATCAGTCATCATATAGATTTGATTCCAGGAGAAAATCTACCAAATAAAGAAGCTTACAAGATGAATCCCACAGAGAATGAAGAAATCAAGAAACATGTTCAGGAATTGTTAGATAAGACACTGATTAGAGAGAGTTTGAGTCCTTGTGTAGTGCCAACAATGTTGAGTCCAAAGAAAGATGGAGGCTGGAGAATGTGCACTGATTCAAGAGCAATCAACAAGATAACAATCAGGTACATATTTCCTCTACTTAGAATTGAAGATATGATGGGTTGTTTAAGTGGAGCAGATATTTTACAAAGTTGGATTTAAAAGTGGTTATCATCAAATTAGAATTAGAGAGGGAGATGAGTGGAAAACTGGTTTTAAAACAAACGAAGGATTGTATGAATGGATGGTAATGACTTTTGGGTTATCAAATGCTCCTAGTACATTTATGAGGCTCATGAATCAAGTTTTGAAAGAATTTATTGGTAAATTTGTAATAGTATATCTGGATGATATATTAGTTTACATCAGATCAAAAGAGGGACATGTGAGACATCTGAATTATGTCTTATAGAGGCTACAAAAAGAGAAGTTACTGTTAAATTTAAAAAAATGTTCATTCATGAAGGAAGAGTTGGTATATTTGGGTTTTGTTTTTTTTGCTGATGGGTTAAATATGGATCTAGAGAAGATCAAGGGAATCATGGAGTGACCTTCACCAAAAAGTGTCTTTGAGGTAAGAAGTTTTCACGATCTTGCTAGCTTTTTTAGGAAGTTCATAAGGAATTTTAGTAAGATCAATACTTCTATTATTGAAACTATAAAGAAGGACAAACAACCATTTAAATGGACTGCTCAAGAAGAAAAGAACTTCCAACTGTTGAAGAGAAAGATTATTGAGAAACCTATTTTGATTTTTCCTGATTTTAATAAAACTTTTCAAGTGAAGTGTGATGCCAGTGGAGAAGCCATTGGAGCTATTTTAATTCAGGAGGACAGACCTATAATTTTAGTGAAAAATTGAATGAGTCAAAGAAGAAATATTCTTCTTATGACAAGGAGTTTTATGCAGTGCTGCAGTCTTTGAAGAAGTGGAGACATTACTTGATGTCTAAGGAGTTTGTACTTTATTCAGACAACCATGCATTACATTAAATTATGCAACAACCAAAGCTTAATAAAAAAACATGCAAAATGGGTAGAATATCTTCAAAGTTTTAATTTTGTATTAAAACATGTAACTGGTCAATCAAACAAAGTAGCAAATGCCTTAAGTAGAAAAATCATTTTAGTTCAAGAAAGTCAAATTCAAGTGTTGGGTTTTGATTTTCTTAAGGAATTATATGAGAAAGATTTAGATTTTAAAGAGGCATTTGAAGCTTGTAAGAATCCTGTTTTGTTAGACAGAAGTAAGTGGCTAGATTATTTCTTGCAAGAAGGACTATTGTTTAAAAGAAATCAGCTGTGCATACCAAATTGTTCTATGAGAGCAAATTTGATCAAGAAGAAACATAGTGGTGGACTTTGAGGACATTTTGGTGTAGACAAGACTTATGAGCAGTTGAACCAATTTTATTTCTGGCCGAAGATGAGATCTAAAGTAGACAAGTATGTGAAGAATTGTAAAGTCTATCAGTATGCAAAGGGAAGGAGCCAGAACACAGGTTTGTATATTCAATTACCTATTCTAGATAGACCTTGGGATATGGTAAGTATGGACTTTGTTTTGGGTTTAACAAAAGCTTAGAGAGGTAATGATTCAATTTATGAAGTAGTTGACAGATTTTCAAAAATGGCACATTTTATTCCATGTTATAAAACGAGTGATGCTACTCATATTGAAAATTTGTTTTTTAAAGAATTTCTAAGGTTACATGGGTTACCGAAGAACATTGTTTCAGAAAGAGACACCAGATTTTTTGGTCATTTCTAGAGGACCTTGTGGAGGAAACTTGGTACTAAATTGAGTTTCAGTTCTACTTATCATCCTCAGACTGATGGGCAGACTGAAGTTGTACACAGAAGCTTGGGTAATCTTCTGAGAAGTCTTGCAGGTGAAGATCCAAAATAGTGGGATCATGTTTTGGCACAGGCTGAATATACTTATAATGATTCTCCTTATAGAAGTACAGGGAAGAGTCCATTCCATATAGTTTACAAAATGCACCCAAGAGGAGTGTTTGAATTAAGATATTTGGGTAAAACTAAAATGAGGAGTGCTAAAGGAGAAGATTTTGCTTTGGAGATTCAAGCAATACATGAACAGGTAAAACAACAGTTATAGGACAACAACACAAAGTATAAGAACATAGCAGATTTGAAGAAGAGAGAAGCTAATTTTGAAGTTGGAGATTTGATTTTGGCACACCTAAGGAGGGAAATATTTCCAAAAAGGGAGTATAACAAGTTAAAATTTAAGAAAATTGGACCATGCAAAGTCCTAAGGAAATTTTTTTCAAATGCATATGAAATTGAATTACCCCCTGGTATTGGAATATCTCCAATGTTCAATGTTGCTGATTTGTATAGGTATGAAAAGGGACAGGCAGATGACACAGCAGAAGAGAAGGAAGAACAAGAAGTGGATTGGGTAAAACAGTTACCTACAACAAAGGCAGTGCATCCAGAGAAGATATTGGATAAGGGAGTGTTTAAAAGGACAAGGGGACATGAGTATTTTCAGTACTTGGTCAAGTGGAAAGATCAACCAATTGCTGATGCTACTTGGGTGACAAATAAAATGCTACAAAAGTTGGGTAGTCTGTAGAAGAGCTCATGGACAGGAGCCCATAAAGAATTTTGTCCTCAGGAGTCTGATGCAGGAGCATGAGGCTTGAAGACAAAAGGCTTCATTTTTATTCCAAAAATCCAAAAGAAGTTTACAAGCAAAGGAGTGGGATTCTTTAGCTGTCATTTTACAAAGTTTTCTAGATAGGATTTGAGCTAGAGTATAAGTATGTGAATGATTTTGTAATTAATCCAAGTAGTTCAGACTTAGTTGAGATTCTCGGGGAGAATATCATGCAGTTTAGGTATTTATCTAGGATTAGATAGATTCGATCCATTGATTGAGGATCAGATTGTTGAATATAAGGTATTTATGTAATTTTTGAACTATTGTAATAAGATTTGGCTGGAGAAGACAAGAAGACTGAAAAAAAAAAAATAAATAAAAAAAAAAATAAAAAAATAAATAAATAAATAAATAAATAAATAAATAAAATAATAATAATAATATATATATATATATATATATAAAATAAAAATAAAAAAAAATAAAAAATTTGAGGTTGGTATAATCATGTGTTATCGTGCTTAAATCTTTATTTCTGTGTATTAATATAGCTAGAATATTTTTTAAAGAAATATAGTTTAGACATAGTCTAAACTTGGTGGAAGGCAAATACTTGGCGGAGCGGAGGAAAACCCGATAAAAGCCGTGAGAGCCTAAGAAAAGATCTTAGCCATCCAATCAACAGGCATAGATCTAACGGTGGTTGCGTGCTCATAAGTGCGAACATTAACCCAGAAAACGGACGCGAAAAATCATTCAATTGAGTTAATAGCTCAATTGATTGGGACTGTCCGATTGAAGGAGGCCGATCTGACGGTAGTCGCGTGGTAACATGCACAGGGTTTAATTTGGAAATTGGACGCGATATCATATGAATTGTGGTTTATTCCAGTTGAAGTCCGGTTAATCACAACCGTTCGTTGTGAATGGCGTGATCCGACAAGGATTGCGTGGTAAAGGTACACATAGGCTAACTTAGATTTCGGACCTGATAAATCATGTAGAAATTCCCACTGTAGATCAACAGATTATGCAATATACTAAAACACAATACAAGATCTACTTCTACAACACTTCGCGGAATCTTAATCGAATTGAGCAAGATCAAGAGAACACATATAAATGAGAATGAGAAATCAATCACACATAACATAGAAGAAATAACGCGGAGAAAGCCTCAGCCTAAAACCCCAATCTCTGTATTATCATACAAGTGGAAATCTTGTTCAAGTTACAAAAAGAATCAGCTCTCAAGCTATCCTGCTCTCTCCAATACAACTCACAGACTGAATAGACATAGCATATGTCCTCCTCAATCCTTCCAAGCCTCCTATTTCCTTGCGCAGTTTTTATTAGGTTCTAATGAAGCCACATGTGTGAATTGGCCTCATCACACTCACTAAACCTGAAGAAGTAACTGCATAATCCTCAAGGAAAGAATTCTTTCTGCATGCAAGGAATATTCACAATGGAATATTCTAGCAACTGATAGTAGACTGCCCCTCCATCTAATCTCAACTGGGCCTCTGTCTGAATTGACATGGATGAGTTATTTATGAGAGAATATTCAGTTATCTGAAGTGCAGTAGTTACATGCATGCAAGAATTAACTAACTGAACTTACATTAATTCAACAAACTGTTTGAATTAATCTAACTGGTCTTGACTCAGTTAACTGAGCCAACTAATTCAACTCAATATTACAACTCATTCTTATCTCTTTAACTGATGGATAAATTCCTCAATTAATGGAGAAACTGTTGCATGTCCCCACATAGACTTCATGTTTGATTTTCCTTAACTAATTAACTCAAGATGAATTAATTAATTATTTTACAAATAGTTGCTAAGATCAAATTCGAATTTTACTTCACTATTTTAGTTTAGGGACTAACTAAAATAGGAAGGTATCTCGAAATGCTATTTATAGAATGCTATTTTTAACACTTCCATTTTTCATTCCTTATATCTATCTTTAACACTGGTTGAAATTCTATTTATAGCAGTGTTATTTTTAGCAATTCTATTTTGAGCATTTCTTGTTGCTATTTTCAACACTCCGTCTCAACAAGAAATGGATTACCAGTTACCCCAATCCTGTCTCTGTGGAACTCAAAATTGCATTTTGACAATGCCTTAGTAAAAATATCTGCATCCTGTTCCTTGGTCGAAACATACAACAACAACATGATCCTCTTGACCACACAGTCTCGAAGATGGTGATACCAGATATCAATGTGCTTGGACCTATCATGAAAAACTGGATTCTCAGAGAGTTTGATACAACTCTGGTTATCGTAGTAGATCATTGTGGGATCCATCCTTTGACCAAACAATCCCACTAGAATCTTTCACATCCAAATGGCCTCACATGCAGCCTGACTAGCAGCCATGTATTCAGCCTTTGCTGAGCTAAGTGCAACTGATTTCTGTTTCCTACTGTACCAGGAAACTGAAACTGAACCAAGGTTGAAGATTCCTCCAGAAGTCCTCTTCTGGTCTAATGGACTCCCTGCTGAATCTGCATCTATGAAGCCCTGAAGCTTCACTCCCTATGTCCATCTGTACCACAATCTAAACTAAGATGTGCCTCTGAGGTATCTTAGCACATGCTTCGCTGCCTTCCAAAATAGCTTGATATGCTAAACCATAGCTTGAATCAACTGGTTCACCGCAAAGCATAAATCAGGTTGTGTGTTCACCAGATACATAAGTGAACCCACCAGCTACCGATAAACAGTAGCAGATACTACCTCACTTGAAGTAGCATCCTCCTTCCTCCAGTTCCCAGCTAGAGGAGTCTGCATGGGCTTGCAATTCTCCATGTGAAAGTGCTTGAGTATATCATTAGCATACTTGCCTTGAGACACAAATACTTCCCCATCTTTCTGCCACACCTCCATGCCTAAAAAGTAGTGCATAATGCCCATGTCCTTCATCTCAAACTCTCTTGGAAGGTCCTCCTTGCAAGACTGTCTCAGCTGATTATCACCTGTCAAAATCAGATCATCGACATAAAGAACAATGATCAATGGTTTAACTTCTACCATGATGTGGTAAAGGTTCACATCTGCCTCACTCTTGGTGAAGCCCAAACCGGTGAAATAGCTGTCGATCCTGGTGTACCAAGCATGGGGTGCTTGCTTCAGCCCATACAAAGCCCTCTTGAGTCTGCACACACGCGACTCACGATCGAAGGTCTCGAAACCCTCTGGCTGGGCAATGTACACCTCCTCCTCAATCTTCCCATTGAGGAATGCTATCTTCACATCCATCTAGTTGATCTTACACCCCATTTGAGCTGATAGTGCCAATATCGATCTAATCAATGAGTACCTTGCTATTGGAGAAAATGTATCATCGTAGTCGATCCCCTCGACCTATGAGAAACCCCGGGAAACAAACCTTGCCTTATGTTTCTCAAAACTGCCATT
This sequence comes from Pinus tabuliformis, assembly GCA_031772625.1. NCBI lineage: Eukaryota > Viridiplantae > Streptophyta > Pinopsida > Pinales > Pinaceae > Pinus > Pinus tabuliformis. The sequence goes on from CM062804.1 coordinate 435,390,931, forward strand.
AGCTGCTTACTTTACCTTGTAAAGCCATCTGGAACTCACCACTGACTTGCCCTGAGGCCTTGGGACAACATCCCACACACTGTTCTGAATGATAAAGTCGTACTCCTCTACCCTTGCATCAACCCAGACTATTTGCTGCACTACCTCCTTGAATGAAGAAGGTTCAATATCTACACACTCCCCAACCAGGGCCATGTACCCAATGTATTGCTCAGGTGACCTCCTCTATCCATGCTGAGAAGATGGCTGCCCCACATTCTCCCACGCATCCAACATCAACTTGTCAGCTTCCCTTGACCGTTTCCACCCATCTCTGGAAGTCTCAGCATGAGTGGATGTATCCACTCCAGGATCCTCTGCATGCAACTACTCTGCATCAATATGAGCCTCCTCTTCCTTAGGAACTGAAGGTTCCTCCTCTGCATGCAACTTGAGCTCCCTCTCAAGTGACACTTGCATGGCTTTCTGCTCGTCAAACTTCAAATCCCTGCGTACCACAGTCCTCTGAGTGGAAGGAAGGTACACCTGATAGTTGTGGGGTGTATCCGTGTACCCCACAAGTATTCCCAACTCAACTATTGGGTCTAGCTTCTTCCTGGCATCTTTGGTCACATGACAGTAAACTGATGATCTAAAGATTCAGAAGTGACTTACATCAGGTCGCTTCCCAGAATAGGCCTCCATAGGTGTCTTCATCCCCAGTATACGGTGCAGGCTTCTATTCTGCAAGTATATTGCTGTATTGCATGCCTCAGCCCACAAATGCAGTGGTAGGCTTTGGTCATGCAACATCACTCGAGCTACTCCCATAATCGATCTGTTCTTCCTTTCGGCCACCCCATTCTGCTGTGGGTTATGGGGTGCCATCAATTCCCGTTTAATGCCTTCTATAGCACATAAGTGTTTAAACTGTTGGGAGACATACTCTCCATCAATGTCGCTATGCAAGGCTATTATTTTTAATCCAGATTCTTTCTCTCCCAAGGATTTAAACTCGCAAATCCTTAGGAAGGTCTGATCCTTCTTTTGCATAAAGTATATCCATCATCTACGAGAAAAATCATCAATAAAAATAACATAGTGTTGAGCCTCAAAATTACTCTTTCCCTAGCAACTATTCTCATTCCTTTTCTTTGTTTTTCCCATAAGAAAGATGCATTCTCATCACTAATAACTGGTATATACTGTCTCGAGGAGGACATTTAGTGATTTGCATATTATTATTTTATGTTTTGTTGTTTGAATAAATTTTTGTATATCAACTACAGAATGTAGCCTATTCTGCATCTAACCAGTTGTTCCGCAGCTACTTCCATGCTCTAATAGGCTCTAGGTGTCAGAAGGAGAAGCTAGCCACATGGGCAGCTTTGAAATCATCGTGACATGGACCCTGTCCTATTCATTCATCCCAGGTCGACAAAGAAGATGGCATAAGACTACAATCAATGGATAAGTCAAATGCAAAGAGACCGAGGGTAACAAGACCCTATTTCGTGGTTAATTAATACGTTTCACAGTGATGGGAAGTGTTATCCAGAGAAACTACCTGTACCTATGGACTCCAACAGCCACCTGTACAAAAAAATCCAACAGCCACCATGTCTTGGATTTATTTCTCCAGCAGCCGAGGAAGAAATTCTGCATATCTGTCTTCTACGTGTTTGGCTGTAGCATGATTTTCTCCACAAACAGTTATATGATTTTTCTTATAAATACCTGTGTAAAGGACCGAAGAAGTTAGTAGTAATAGTAATAGTTTTTATGTGAAATCAAAGTTCCAGACTCTATAATTTTTGGACGTTTTGTGTCCCTGTTTTAATATGAGAAGACCACATGTTTTTATGAACATCTGAAGGATTTTTCTTGGAATTGATTGAGCCAACGTAGCCTAATTAGTTGTAGAGGGCCCTTGCACTGAAGAGGTTTTATTTTATTTAGTTGTCTTCTTCTTGTTAACTGTAAATTCATCATTTTCTTTCTGAAACAATGTTTATAATCATTTTTCTTACCACCGATGTTTATAATTTAGAGCAGTTTCCATTAGCTTGATTTCTTTTTAGTTCTTATCAATAGTTTAGAAGATAGAACTCAATAGTGTAATCTTTTTTCTTCAATCAAAAACTAACATTGTTTCAGGATGAGAGTAGGATTGAATAATGATAAGGATACATTGTTGAATAGTTTACTTCATTCACTATTTTGCTAGTTTAAATTCTCAGTTAAACTGATCAATGTCATTTATTGTCTTTTCCATTTCATTTTTAGTTCAAAATACTAACTCATGGTGTTAATTAATGTTTATGGAAAACCCTTCAAGTTGATAATTCATCCTTAACTAAGTGGTTGAAATTTCATCTATGCAATGAGTTATTTCTGCATCTATGTATTTGCTTTCTCTTAGATTAATGAAGTACAGAATTACTCAAATGTCATACCAAGGATACTTTCTCCCAAAATTGAGAGGCAGAGTAACCAAGTATTTCATTTAGTTTTATTTCTGTAATTAGTTAGACATCAATTGCAATTATCGCTTTTAGTTCTAATTCATGACTTGGAAATAATGGTAAAATCAGAATAGAAACTTTGATCTCATTTCCATATATTTCTTAGCTCTGTTTTCATTTTTTAGATTTTGAGCAGTCTTTACGAAAGTTAGATTTAGTTTTGATAATTTACATTGTAAATCATTAGGAATTAAAAGATCAAAAACCCCCAAAACAACATAAAACATACAAACAACGAAGTAAGAAGGGTTAGCTAGCACAAACAGTGCACTACACTCCATTAGTTTACGATACGCAGATTGATAATTTATGTAGAGCAATTTAGGACACTAATTTGACCAAACATTTTGGCGCCGCTGTTGGAGAAGTGTAACTAGGTAGCCTTATCTCTTACATTAAAAAAAAATGACATGCATAGAGAAAGAGACTCTAGGGGTAGATTTATAGCTAGGGGCAGAAGTTCAATTCCTACAACACCACCTACTCCACCAAGAACAAGACACACCTCCATCCCAAACTCATACTCGGAGCCATAAGACTCCTGGAATTCTAGTGGTAGAAATCCAATCAAAAGAATCTCCTACTTCATCTACCAAGTCAGTCTTAGGGGAGAAATTTCGAATCTCCAATAGCAGGAATAGCCTTTTTCACCTCCATAAGAGAGCACATTTTAGTTGAAGAATTAGGAATACCTAGTGAGGAAGAAGAAGTAGAACCTCTCTCTCATATTCCATTAATAGAAGAACCAGTGGAGGAGGAAGTAACCTTGCAGGTTGAACCCTATACTGACTCTGAAGAAACTATAATGGAAGAAGAAGAACAAGATGGAGAATTCTCTCTGTTTGGAGGAGGGGGTAGGGGAGGAGGTAGAGGAAATAATGGAGAAGGTAGAGGAAATAATGGAGAAGGTAGAGGAAATAATGGAGGAGGCAGAGGAAATAGGGAAATAGATAATTCTTTTGGATTCCCTATAGTGGATGAGGAAACAAATGCCACAATGAAAAATATCTCACCTTTTGTCCTCCCAAACTTCCATGGGTTAAAAACTGAGGATCTTGAAACATTCCTATTTGAGTTTGAAGTCTTGTGCAAAACCTATGACCATCTAGAAGACTATCAAAAACTTAAGTTGTTCCCTTCAACATTGAAAAGAGATGCTTTGAAATGGTTCATGGGGTTAGTCACTCAGTCCATTAGAACATGGAATGACATGAAAAAAACATTTTTGGATAGGTATTTGGATTATTGCGTGCCTATCAATCACAAAGATGAAGTGTTCAAAATGATGCAAAGAGAGGATGAAAACTTGGAGGATTTGATTGAGAGATTCAATTATAATTTGAAAAGAGAAAAGATGAATAATTTAGATGAAGATACCTTGAAACATCTTTTATTAAATTCCATTAGAGATGAGTGGATAGATATCCTTAACATGATGGGGAAGGGAGATATCTCTCAACTCCCATTAAATGATATAGGAGAATTATGTGTTCATTTCTCAAGAGGGAAATCCAAAACTGGGAAAGGTCCAAGACATCCTTCTCTTGTTAGAGTAAACAAATTTGCAACTGGATCTGTAAGTAGGGCAGAAATTGTTAATATGCTTGATGAATTTAAAACTGATATCCTAGGGAGTCTTAGTGAGAAAATAGATACCCTTAAATTACAAAACAAGTAGAAAACCGAGGCTGCTGCAAAACATGCTCTAAGAGAATGTCCTTTGGATGCAAAAGTTGTAGAAACTTGTATGATTTGCTCAAAAAGCCGTGAGACCAAGGGTTGTCCTTCAATTTCAGGTCTTAAGGTTTTCTTTCAAGAAGAAACAATCCCAAATTCTGCAGAACCTCTTTGTTTTGTTGCTATAACACCTTGGCAGTGGCCACAAAATCAGGGATTTAACAATCTAATGTATCTTCAACCCCCACCAAATTGGAATTCTTGGCAGAAACCTTGGCCTCAACCTCAATCTCAATCTCAACCTTGGCTTCAAACTCAATCTAAATCTCAAACGTGGGCACAAGGAGTACAAAATACTTATGGGAGATTTTCTCAATATTATCAATATGCTCCATCATACCAGAATCATCCTCCCCCACACATTCCACAACAAAATCAACAGCCACAACTTCAAAATCAGAACCCTCAACTTTCATTACCATTTCCACAACAAAACCAAAGTCCTCAACTCTTACTACCATTTCAGCAGAAACCAAATCAGCTACCTGCCCAACCATTACCAAACCCTAACAATAAAAATCCTTAGAATGCTTGCATGGTAGAAGGACAACAATTTCCAACTTATATGATCACTCCTCTAGATCTTAATGATGTTCAACTGAGATCTGGTAGGATATTAGAAAAGGAAAGACCTTCTGTAGTTATTCAGGAACAAGACAGTTCTGAGGAAGATTCTCTAAAAGTCAATAAAAGTTTTGAGGGAAGATCTCTCCAAAACCAAAAAAAATTGAAAAAGAAAAACAAAAAGAATCAGTGAACACAACTCGTATCATTGAGCAACCAACATCTACTTCTACACCTCCTTTTCCAGAAAGATTACAAATTGATAGAGGAGTAGAAAAGCAGATTATGTTGCCTAATTATGATTTTCTAGATGAATTGAAGAATGTCTGTATCAAAATCCCTTTTCTACAAGCCATTAAAGAAATTCCAATTCTAGCCAAAACAATAAAGGAGTTGAGCATAAGGAAACTAGGAAGAAAAACAAAGGAAACAAAAAAAATTCACCTGGTAGGAAAAATAGCAGACGTAATGGTGGGAAAAATTTCCATACAAAAATATGTGGATCCAGGAAGTCCAATTGTGAAAACACATATCAATGGAGTTGAAATTCAAAATACATTGATTGACTTAGGGGCAACAATAAACATCATGAGCAAACAAACTATGGAGTAGCTCAAGCTTCCTAATCTTCTTTACTCACCTACCTTACTGCAACTAGCATATAGATCAGTAATCAAACCATATGGTGTGTTAGAAGATATTTCAGTATCCTTAGATTCTTGGGAATATCCTGTTGATTTCACTTAACTCCCAAGAACAATCTAGGAGGACATCCACTCATATTAGGAAGACCTTGGCTGGCCACAACTGATGCTTTTATTCACTGTAGATCTGGTGACATGTATATTTCTGATGGTAATTCAACAAAAAAATTTACTCTATATCCTCCAGCAAAAGCAATCACATAAATAGATGACAAAGAATGGATTGATGATGAAGATGATATTCAACCTCTCTTTACTATTTCAGATATTAGTGAAGATAGTCAAATTTTAAATAGAATGGAAAATTTTGAATCATCTTTAGAATATGACCATGAACAATTTCAAGAAAAACCTAATGTTGAATATTTGTCATCTAGGCAGATGTCTCTCTATTCTATGGAAGAGTTTGGTAGCTCTACTATTGAAATTTTCCAGGTAAGACATTGAACATAAACAAAAACTTGGAGAAACTACAAAAAGAAGAGCTAACCAAAACATTACAAAAACATTTTGCTTCATTTACATGGGAATACATCGACATGAAAGGCATTGATCCTAAGACGTGTATCCATCACATCTATATTGAGGAAAATTGTAGACCTATCAGACAACCTCAGAGAAGGATGAATCCAAATCTTAGAGAGATTGTGAAAGAAGAGCTCAAAAAATTACTGAATGTAAACTTCATTTACCCAATTTCAGATAGCTATTGGGTTTCTCCTTTGGTAATTGTGCCTAAAAAGAATGGTAAATGGAGAGTGTGCACTGATTACCGAGAATTGAATAAAGCAACCCTTACAGATCATTTTCCTTTGCCTTTTATAGATCAAGTGTTAGATACATTGGCAGGTAAGAAGTATTTCTCATTCTTGGATGGTTTTAGTGGTTATAATCAAATTTAGGTAGCACCTGAAGATCAAGATAAAATCACATTTACTTGTCCATGGGGAACTTATGCCTATCGAGTACTTCCTTTTGGGTTATGTAATGCACCTGCAACATTCCAAAGAGCAGTACTAGGATTTTTTTCTGATCTAATACATGATTGTGTAGAGGTATATATGGATGATTTTACGGTCTATGGGAATACATTTGAAGAAGCTTTGGTAAATTTGGAAAAAGTTCTTAAAAAATGTAAAGAAACAAACCTTTCACTAAGCCATGAAAAATGTTTTATGATGTTCACAGAAGGTATTGTTTTAGGACATCACATTTCAGGAGATGGGATTAAAGTTGACAAATCTAAAGTTGAAGTCATCTCTAAATTATCAATTCAAAATTGCCAAAAGGATGTTAGAAGTTTTATAGGATTTATAGGATACTATAAAAGGTTTATATAAAATTTCACTAAAATAGCATCCCCACTTTTCAAATTGCTTACCAAAAATTGTGAATTCAATTGGAATTCTGATTGTCAGTTGACATTTAAAACCTTAAAAACAAAAATTTATGAAGTACCCATTTTAAGAGGTCTAAATTGGAAACTCCCTTTCCATATTTCAACAGATGCTCCAGAGACAGCTCTGGGAGCTGTATTGGGACAAAAAGATTTGATTCCTTATGCCATTTACTATACAAGTAAGAATTTGACTCCCACTGAGTTAAATTATACTGTGACTAAAAAGGAATTTTTAGCTATTGTTCATGCACTTAACAAGTTTATACACTATATAACAGGCTATGACACCTTTGTTCATAAATATCACTCCGCAATTAGATATTTAATGAATAAACCTATTACTAATGGCAGAGTTACAAGATGGCTTTTACTTTTGCAAGAATTCAATATTACTGTGCTTGATAGACCTGGAAAACACAACACAGTTGCTGATTTCTTGTTCAGGATTCAGAATATCAAAGAAGATTATTTGGTTGAAGATAAGTTTCCTAATGAATATCTTTTTGTAGTAACTATTCAAACTCCTTGGTTTGAAGATATTGCTAACTATTTAATCACAAGAAAGTTACCTTCACATTTGTTTCCTAGAGAGAAAAGAAAAATTATTCAGGAAAGTGCAAGATATTCATGGATCACTAACAAATTGTATAAAACAGTACCAGATCTTATGATCAGAAGGTGTGTCAGGGAAGATGAAATGCCTGAGATTCTTAAGGCATTTCATGATGAGCTGTGTGGTGGACACTTTGTTGACAAGAGGACAACTTATAAAATCCTGTTTTAGGATATTATTGGCCATCCATCTTCAAAGATGCTAAAGAATATGTCAGGAGATATGATAGCTGTCAAAGGGTACGGAAACCTACTCCTTCAAATGAAATTCCATTACAATTTCAGGTACTTATTGAACCTTTTGAAAAATGGGCCTTAGATTTTGTTGGGCTAATTAATCCTCCATCTAAGCTAAAGAAGTATATATTGGTATGCACTGATTATGTCACTAAATGGGTGGAAGCCAAAGCATTACCTTTTGCTAATGAAAAATATGTAGTGAATTTTCTTTTTGAGGACATCTTTACTCGTTTTGGTGTTCCAAGAGAAATTGTGACAGATCAAGGATCTCAATTTACATCTAACATGGTGGAAGGGCTTGTGGAAGAATACGAGATAAAACATAGGAAATCTACTCCTTATCATCCTCAAGCAAATGGTTAAGTGGAATCTACAAATAAAGGGATTGAAGGAATCCTCACCAAGACTGTGCATCTACATAGAAGAGATTGGGCTGAAAGGCTTCCTGAAGCCTTATGGGCCTATAGAACTGCATGGAGGAACACAACGGGACATACACCCTATGAACTTGTTTATGTGAAACAAGTCCTATTCCCTATAGAGTTCCAAATCAGAACTTTCAAGACGGCAGTCTAACTAGGACTAGATTTATTAGAGGCACAAAAGGATAGGCTGGAGCAATTAAATGAACTTGATGAAATCAGGCAAGAGGCAGTCCAAAGGACTAGTATAGTCCAACAACAGAGGGCTAAATGGCATGACAATTATATCAAAGACAAGAGGTTTCAAGTGGGAGATTGGGCGTTGTTATTTGATTCAAAGTTAAAGGATTTTCAAGGGAAGTTTCAAACTCATTGGCTTGGGCCATATGAGATTAAAAAAGTATTTAGTAATGGAGTAGTGAGGATAAGAACAATAGATGAAAGTAAAACTCCTCTTCTTGTGAATGGCCATAGATTAAAGATATATCAAAAACCAATTTCAAAAGAGGAGTTCATTAAGATTTTCCAAGACAATTCTGAAATGAAGCTAGTGAAGAAGAATTCTTCTTCTCCACTAACTTAGTCTTTATTTTTCCTATATATATATATATATATATATATATAAGAAAAAAAACAGATAAAAAATAAATAGATTGTATAAGGTTGAAAACCAATCATTGATTGGCATACTTATATAGAAAATACAGGGTGAAAATAAAAGGTTTCTGACACCCTATATTTTCCATTTTCTTTCTGTAATAAGTAGTGACAAAAAGCTACAGTCACTTTGCGGTTTAGATTTTGCAAATTCATCATCTCATCTCATCTCACTCTATTTTGTTTTTGCAGTTTCACTTCATTTCATTGTCATATTCCATCAATAAATTTTTCAGTTTTTCCTTTTACAACTTTCATTCCATTTTCATTTCATTTATCATCTTGTCTTACATCTCATTTCATTTCACTCACATACCCACTTCCATTTCATTCATGATCCATAAGCCATATTTCACTTTCTTTTTCACATTCTGCAGCTACAATTTGTTTATCAGTTCAGGCACAAGTGTACAGCTCATAATAAAATCATGTATGTAGGGAATTGAAAGAAAAATCATTTTTTGAAGACCAACCATGCTCAAAGTACCTGTGGATCAACATAAAAAAAAATTAGCAAGAAGAAGGTAAAGGTTCCAAATGTAAATGCAAAGATTTATTTCAAAAAGCAATTTGAAAACATAAGTTTGTGTAGTATGTATAATCACATGTCTTCTTAATCAACCATCATTTGATTTGACCGCCACTACATCTCTGCCATATCTTCCATCTTTAATGACAAACAGTCTCAATGATTCTTTCATAACAAATCTCTGCTTCAAACTCCATAACCTGTACTTAAACTGTCCTCCACAACTCCACTTGTTAACGATCAAGATGACGATGTGACCTACCTATCTACGACTCTCTAAACCCTTACTGTCTATTTATTATATGCAAACCCTTAAGTTTATATCTCCTATAACACATAGTCATTCTATATACACCGTCATTCCATTTTTCATATACACATAGCCTTTCGAAAACAGGGGATATGGGGCTTATTGTCAGGACAGAGCCCGTAGGGGTAAAGTATATGGAGGGGTATCCACAGCTTAAAGGGATGCTACAGAAGGCTGAATGGTTAAATTTTATTAAGAAATTTGACAGCTAACACAAGGAAATTACCAAGTCTTTTGCAAGGTCATTTGATGGCACATAAGTGGAGATAGGAGATATTAAATTTGCAGTCATAGAATCCTTCATAGCAGAAGCAACAGAGCTACCGAGACAAGGAGAAACATGGTTTAAAAACAAGGAATTTCATGGTGAATCTTGGAAGGTGATCCTCAGAAACCCAAGTATGGATGTTACAGTATTTAGAAAGGGAATTCCTATTTCAGCACTCAAGAACAAATGGGGTAATATGTTGTTGATATTGCAAAAAGTCATTACATGTGAAGGAAGATTTGGATCTATGTATGTTTACCATATACGCTTATTAATGAATTTCTTAGAAAATGGAACCATGAACCTTCCCTTCTTCCTTCTAAACAGTCTAAGAAGAATGGCTACAAATGTCCAAAAGAAAATTGAATCCATAGAAACAACTATGTATCATCATGGATTAGTGAAGATACTAGTTGAATTCCATTTGAAAAGTATAGGGGATACCTGGGAAGATTTCTTGGTAAAAAAAATTTTCCAGGATGCTCCAGAGTCACATGAGGAGAGTCATGTTAAGAAAAGTAGGAGGAGAAAGATCAACATTAACATTCAAAACAAATCTGGAACCTCCTCACAGGAGAATGATGTAGAGACAAATTCTAAAACAGAGGTTAGAAAGAAAACTAAATAGAAAGGAAAAATGAAAGAGATAGCTGAAGAAATCAATGAAGAAATTCCTGAACCTTCGTCACCAAAAGAAGATGAACAGTTACTCTCTGAAAGACTGACCAAGATTAGGGAGCAAATCAAGAAAAAGAAGGAGATAAGGAAAAGGAAGAAGGACACAAAAGAAGAAACCATAAGCTTCCAAAACCTGAGAAGGAGCTCTAGACTCCGAGGTAAGGTGAGGAAGGTAACATCAAAAGGAGCCCAGTTCATAAAATTAGAGTAAGAAACCCTTGTTCATTCTCCTGACAATATTCCACCTGAACACAGTCCACAAAACTCTCCTCCATAGAATTTTGAAGGTAGCCCAAGCAGAGCTTCTCCTATCATAGATCCAATACAACAACAAATTTATGATTACATAGAATCTCTAGAAAAGAAAAGTGCCTCAATGGATCCAGGATCCTCAACCAATCCAGAACAACCTGTCAATCCAAAAGAACATCTGACTGACTCCCTAAAATAGGAAATCTATGAGTTGGAGATATTGAACAAGCATATTTGAAAAGAAAATGAAACCCTGAAGGAACAAAGCAAACTGGATAAAGCCATTCATGACAATACAACACTACACCTAGGGCTATGGTATAAGAAGAATAGCAAGTTGAAGAGGAAAAATAGGAATTTGAGCAGAACACTTATCAACCTCAAATACAGACTTCTTATGAAAAATCCCAGGATGGCAATCAGTGCAAGGAGAAGTAAGAAAAGGAAGTTGGATGTGCTGGCAGAAGTGTCAGAACAAATGCAATAGGAGAAGGAAGTTCACATTTTTGAAAATTGCATGGGGACATACAATGATTTTGCAGTGGAGGTATGTTGAGCCTCAAAATTACTCTTTCCCTAGCAACTATTCTCATTCCTTTTCTTTGTTTTTCCCATAATAAAGATAAATTATCATCACTAATAACTGGTATATACTATCTTGAGGATGACATTTAGTGATTTAAATATTATGCTTTTATGTTTTGCTGTTTGAATAAAAATTTTGTATATTAGCTACGGAACACAGCCTATTCTGCAGCTAACTTACTGTTTTGCAACTACTTCCATGCTCTAATAGGTTCTAGGTGTGAGAAGGAGAAACTAGCCACATGGGTAGCTTTGAAATCATCGTGACATGGACCCTGTCCTATTAATTCAGCCCAGGTTGACAAAGAAGATGGCATAAGACTACGGTCAATGGATAAGTCAAACGCAAAGAGACCGAGGGTAACAAGACTCTGTTTCGTGGTTAATTAATACATTTCAAAGTGATGGGAAGTGTTATCCGGAGCAACTACTTGTACCTACGGACTCCAACAACCACATGTACAAACAAATCCAACAGCCACCATGTCTCGAATTTATTTCTCCAGCAGTCGAGGAAGAAATTTCGCATATCTGTCTTCTACATGTTTGGTTGTAGCATGATTTTCTCCACAAACAGTTATATGATTTTTCTTATAAATACCTGTGTAAAGGACCGAAGAAGTTAGTAGTAATAGTAATAGTTTTTATGTGAAATCGAAGTTCCAGACTCTGTAATTTTTGGACGTTTTGTGTCCTTGTTTTAATATGAGAAGACCACATGTTTTTATGAACATCTGAAGGAGCTTTCTTGGAATTGATTGAGCCAGCGTAGCCTAATTAGTTGTAGAGGGCCCTTGCATTGAAGAGGTTTTATTTTATTTAGTTGTCTTCTTCTTGTTAACTGTAAATTCATCATTTTCTTTCTGAAACAATGTTTATAATCATTTTTCTTACCACCGGTGTTTATAATTTAGAGCAGTTTCGATTAGCTTGATTTCTTTTTAGTTCTCATCAATAGTTTAGAAGATAGAACTCAATAGTGTAATCTTGTTTCTTCAATCAAAAACTAACTTTGTTTCAGGATGAGAGTAGGATTGAAGAGTGATAAGGATACATTGTTGAATAGTTTACTTCATTCATTATTTTTCTAGTTTAAATTCTCATTTAAACTGATCAGTGTCATTTATACCACTTAGTTAAGGATGAATTATCAACTTGAAGGGTTTTCCATAAACATTCATTAACAACATTTCATCTATGCAATGAGTTATTTCTGCATCTCTGTATTTGCTTTTTCTTAGATTAATGAAGTACATAATTACTCAAATGTCATCCCAAGGAGTCTTTCTCCCAAAATTGAGAGGCAGAGTAACCAAGTATTTCATTTAGTTTTATTTCTGTAATTAGTTAGACATCAATTGCAATTATCACTTTAAGTTCTAATTCATGATTTGGAAATAATGATAAAATGAGAATAGAGACTTTGTTTTCATTTCCTTCTTAGCTTTGTTTCCATATATTTCTTAGCTTTGTTTTCATTTCTTTCTTAGCTATGTTTTCATTTTTATATTTTGAGCAGTATTTAAGAAAGTTAGATTTAGTTTTGATAATTTACATTGTAAATCATTAGGAATTAAAAGACCAAAAACCCCAAAAACAACATAAAACATAGAAACAATGAAGTAAAAAGTGTTGGCTAGCATGAACAGTGCAGTAAACTTCATCAGTTTATGATACCCGGATTGATAATTTATGTAGAGAAATTTAGGACACTAAATTGACCAAACACATTGTACCTTTGTTTAGAGGTGGAGGTTGTAGAGAAAGGTCCACAAACATCTGACTGAACTTGCTCCAGTATGGCTCCAGGTCTATTGTCTCGATCCAGAAAGGAAGATTTTGCATACTTACCCAAGGTACAACCTTTGCATGTACTCCTCTGCTCAATTTTTCCCTTGGGTAATCCGGTAGAAATCTGCTGCATGATCTTCAGGGCTCCATGGTGCAAGTGGCCCAGTCTTCTATGCCATTGCATGCCAACATCTTGGCTCTGCATCATCTCAGCTTTGGAACTCAAAGCAGCACAATCATCTACCTCCAGCTTGTAGAGATTTTAAACTCGAATCCCTATTCACTTTGTCTGTCCAATGCCAATATGCCTTAGGAATACCTTTCCTTTACTAAAGACTACATCATAGCCTTTATCTTCTAGCATAGTGACAGACACAAGATTCTTCTTCATACCTGGTACATACTTTACATCAGTCAGGGTGAGGGGAGCTCCATGCTCCCTCTGAAACACAACTGTACCTTCACCTGAAACATGGTACTTTCCATCATCGACCATCTCGATCCGCATCTGGAGATCCTTCTCCTCCAAGGTATTGAAAATATTCTTGTCACCTGACATGTGGAATGAAGCTCCACTATCCAGGTACCACACACATCCACCATGGATGAAACCATGCATGCGATAAGTGAGAAATCCAAACTGTGAGGCCAATGCCTCACCATTAGATCCCTTCGAGGAACCCTTCTTGGATTTCTTTTGTGGATAATTCATAGCATAATGGCTCACTTCATGACAATGAAAGCATCGCACTTTCGATTTGTCAATCTTCTTCCCACTATGGGAAGAACCAGATTTGGAATGGGACACTTTCCCTTTCCCTTTCCTCACCTTACTCGCTAAGGCTAGATTTTTCTCATCATCTTGCTTCGATGAAGATCCATCTTTGGTGTTTCTTCTTATTTCCTCCTGCATCATATTTGACCAAAGTCGTTTCCAATCTGGTAGTTTTTCTCTTCCATTAACTGATTCTTGGTAGATATGCCAGCTCTTAGGAAGATCGAGGAGTGCAAGACTATGTCATCATCAGCGGTCGTGATCACTACACTTCCAAGCTCATCCCTACAGGTGGTGAGCTTGTTTAGATATGTAGAGATCGTGTCGCCCTTTTCACACTTGATCTTACGAAGCTTGTCTTTCAGTGCCAGCTTCCTCTGATCGCTGCTATTCTGATATAAATATTTGAATGTTTTCCACATAGAAAATGGTGTCTCCTTCCCATGGAGGCTCGAGACAATGTGGTCTCGAACTCCCTCCAGGAGGATTCTCCTTGCTCTAGCCACACATTTCTTCCATTCCGCCAGTTGAGTAGCATCAATCAGCTTGGGGACTTCTTGATCAATGAATTCCTTCAGACCGTTAGCCTCTAACACTGCCTCCATGTGATCCTTCTAGGCTATATAATTCAAGCTACCATCAAGGGCATACTCGAGTCTTAAACCACTGAACAACATTGGTGAAATTGAGATGTGATAAGAACTCGATTTCTATATTCAGGAACCACAAACTTTGAACTTCTCCTTCTTGTATATTGTTCTTTGCCTTTACCACCTTTTCTTTGATACCATGTAGAAATTCCCGCTGTAGATCAACAGATTATGCAATATACTAAAACACAATACAAGATATACTTCTACAACACTTTGTGGAAGCTTAATCGAATTGAGCAAGATCAAGAGAACACATATAACTGAGAATGAGAAATCAATCACACATAACACAAAAGAAATAACTTGGGGAAAGCCTCAGCCTAAAACCCCAATCTCTGTATTATCATACAAGTGGAAATCTTGTTCAAGTTACAAAAGGAATCAGCTCTCAAGCTATCCTGCTCTCTCTGCAATCAAACAATACAACTCACAGACTGAATAGACATAGTATATTTCTTCCTCATGCCCTCCAAGCCTCCTATTTCCTTGTGTAGTTTTTCTTGGGGTCCAGTGAAGCCTCATGTGTGAATTGGCCTCATCACACTCACTAAACCTAAAGAAGTAACTGCGCAATCCTCAAGGAAATAATTCATTATGCTTGCAAGGAATATTCACAATGGAATATTCTAGCAACTGATAGTACACTTCCCCTCCATCTGATCTCAACTGGGTCCCTATCTAAACTGACATGCATGATTTATTTTTGAGAGAATATTCAATTATCTAAAGTGCAGCAGTTACATGCATGCAAGCATTAACTAACTGAACTTACATTAATTCAAGAAACTATTTGAATTAATCTAACTAGACTCAACTCAATTAACTGAGCCAACTAATTCAACTCAATATTACAACTCATCCTTATCTCTTTAATTGATGGATAAATTCCTCAATTAATGGAGAAATTGTTGCATGTCCCCACATAGACTTCATGTTTGATTTTCATTAACTAAATAGCTCAAGATGAATTAATTAATTATTTTACAAACAGTTGCTAAGATCAAATTCGAATTTTACATCACTATTTTAGTTTATGGACTGACTAAAATAGGAACGTATCTTGAAATTCTATTTATAGAATGCTATTTTTAGCACTTCCATTTTTCATTCCTTATAGCTATCTTCAACACCGGTTGAACTGCTATTTATAGCAGTGCTATTTTTAGCATTTCGTGTTGCTATTTTCAACAAATTAAAAACAACAACTTTGTTTTCCTTTCGGTTCCATGAGAAAGGTAGAGATTTGTGGAAAAAGAGGATGCGAGAAGTTTATGACCTGCGGTATTATCTCCTTCAGTTCTGCAGTAAGTGAAGTTCTACTATACTCTGAGAAATTTTAACAGTTCTATTTTTTTAGAAGAATAGCTAAGTTTGGAGGCGGATGACTGAACCTCCAAGGAAAATTGAAGAAGAACTTCCACTAGAGCTTGAGGAGATCGTTTTTGGATTTGAACGATTATCCCTTACACCTACAATAGACCACCAAGGTCCATAAAATTCAAGAAAGCCTCCTCAAAATTCAAAGATAAATAATGATAGAACATCATGCCACATTGAATGTCACAATTGTCACAAGAAAGGTCATTATGCTCGAGATTGCCCTGAGAAGAACAATGGTCCATGCTACAACACTAGAAGCAACAACAATAAGTTTGATGATTGAAGAAGAAGAAGAGATGAACGAAGGAATGATCACAATGGAAGAGATGAAAGAAGAAGAAGAGCTGCTCCAAGTTATCATACAGAAGATCATAGTCCTAAAAAAAGTCAAGATACTTTAGGTATGAAAATAATGTTGGCAATCAATCTGAATATATTCTTATTTCCGCTCTCACTAGTTCTTCTCCTCCAGATTTGTGGGATAGTTGGTTGGTTGATGGTGGGGCCACTCATAATTTCTCTGGATATAAAGATGTTCTCTCTAATTTGGTTGAGAGGGTGTCAAATTTGAAAATTATTCTTGGAGACAAATCCACTGATCTCGTTAAAGGATTTGGGTCAATCAAATTTCATTTGGATTCCAAGGAATTTGTTTTACTCCATGATGTGATGTATGTGTCAGGATTGAAGAATAATTTGGTATCAATATCTACTTTGGAAGACAAAGGGATGAGGGTTGCATTCATTAAGGGAAAGGTTCTTACTTGGCCTATTGGATCACTTATGAGAGATTCATTTACATTGGGATAGAGATTTGAGGGAATCTATAGAGTCAATGGAAGACCTCTTCCAAGATTAGTCCATGATACTAATAATCTAAGTGAGATATGGCACTGAATATTGGTCCATCCACATTATGACACTCTTCCAAATTGAAGAAATTAGTTTATGGTATTCCTGATGTTCAAGCCCAACATTAAGGAGTGTGTCTAGGTTGTGCCAGTGGAAATAAGAGAAGGGGATCATTCCCCTCTAGAGAGAAGGAGAAAAATGACATCCTTCTTCTTATTCATTCTAACCAATGTGGTATGATGCCTGTGCATTCTATTGGTGGACATATTTACTACATCACCATCATTGATGAATACCCAAGAAAGACTTGGATATATTATTTGAAGCACATGGATGTAGCTTTCAAAATGTTCAAAGAGTTCAAAGGTTTTGTCAAAAATCAAAGAGGGAAGAAAATTAAGATCATTAGTTAGATTTTAAGCTTTTGTGGAAGTTTTTTGTAGTTTCATGATCCAGATTATCCACAGTTTCTAGTTCATTCTGCCAACGTTTCAAACCCCAAAGGGGGTCCATCATCAGGACAAATCAGAAAGAATATGAATGAAAAATTATTATAAGATCATTAGGTCTGACAATGGTGGAGAGTATATTTCAAAGGAGTTCATTGATTTTTGATGCAAGAAGGAAGGTATCAGGAAAGAGATGATTGTGCCACATACTCCTGACCAAAATAGAGTAGATGAAAGAAAGAACAAGTCTATTGTAGAAGTCGCTCATGCCATACTCCATGATCAAAAGTTTCTAAAGTTCCTTTGGGGAGAAGCAACAAATGCTGCCGTATATGTTCAAAACAGGGTGCCTCATCAAGCATTGGACAAAAATACCCCCGAATAAGTATTTACAGGTGTTAGGCCTGATGTTATCCATCTCCGTATCTTTGGTTTCCCCATGTATTTTCATGTGCTGAAGGACAAAAGAAACAAGTTGGAAGCCACAAGAAGAAAATGTATGCTTGTTGGGTATTGTGAGAATTCTAAAGCTTTTAGAATATATATTCCTCGTCAAAGGAAGGTTAAAATTAGCAAGGATGTAACATTTGATGAAGATTTCACCCTTGGGGAATCAAGGGAACATCCTCCACCTCCTCCTCCTGAGGACAAGAACGATGATATGGATATTTTAGATGGCCATTCCATGCCTGAATCCAAGACATATATTGTTGATGATCCCATGGAGCCCATGGATCCCTTAAATCCTCCTCCATGTGATCCTCCTGCCCAGAAGAGGCCAATTTGGCTTCATGACACATTAAAGGATGATAAGAGACACATTCCCATTCGAAGATCATTTATAGAAAGAAATAAGCCATGCAGATACTAGGGATATGTTGCAACTATGAGCACTATGATTCAAGTTGAACCTCTCGCCTTTTAAGAACTCGCAAAAGAACAAGTTTGGAAGGATGCTATGGCCGAAGAATATGAATCAATAATGAAGAATGGCATATGGGATGTCGTCTTGAGACCGAAGGGAAAATTTGTGGCGACTTCAAAGTGGATATTCAATATCAAACATGGAGTCAATGTTAGCATTGAGAAATATAAGGCAAGGTTCATGGCTCGAGGATTCTCTTAGAAAGAGGGAGAAGATTATGATGATATATTTTCCCCTGAGGCTCAATATATAACCATTCATTTGATAGTTTCCCTTGACGTAAGTCAAGGATGGACCCTTCATTGGATTGATGTGAAGACAATATTCCTCCATGGCATGTTACAAGAATAAGTGTACGTTGACTAGCCATAGGGATTTTAAGTAAAGGATCGAAAGACACTTGTTTTTAGGTTGAAGAAGGAATTGTATGGTTTGAAGCAAGCCCCTAGAGCATGGTACGCCTATATAAACAGTTAATTTTTGACGCTGGGATTCACAAGAAGCAATGCTAATCCCAACCTATACTTCAAGGTAGTCCAAGGTATGCCATTGATTTTGGTTTTAAATGTTGACGATATATTCTTGACAGGTAGTGAGCCCCTGATGATTGAGTGTAAGAGGGAGTTAGCCTTTGAATTTGAGATGAAGGACCCTGGATTCATGCACTATTTTCTAGGCCTTAAGGTGTGGCAAAGGCACAATGAGATTTTCCTTTCACAAGAAAAATATGCCATGAGGATGATGGAGAGATTTGGAATGAAAAAATGCAAGTCCCTACCCACACCAATTGAAGTAAATTTCAATAAGCTACGTGGAGAAGTTGCATGAACCAATTTGGTGAATACATTAGAGTATAAACAGTTCATTGGGGCTATGATGTTCTTAGTGAACACCCATCCAGACATATGCTATGAAATGAACACGTTGAGTCAATTCATGACCAAGCCTCTCCATGCACATTGGATTGCTGCCAAACACATTTTGAGATATTTGCATGGGACAGTCACCCTTGGTTTGAGGTATTATTCTAGAGATGTTCGACTTCATGGATATACTAATGCTAACTGGGAAAGAAATTTTGTTAACAGGAATGGACCAATGCTAGCGGCAATGTACTCTGCCTCAGTGGTACTCAATGTAATGGACCTCTGCTTCCTACTCATCCAAGATATCATGGCAGATCCAAGGCTAAAACAACATGATGTAGTTGGAATTTATCCCTAGATGAGAGGGAGTATTAATTTGGAAGATTAGTGAAAAATTTCAACCATGGGAATATATTCATGTTTTTGAGAGGACCAATTTTGACTATTGAAGCAGTTAATTTGGACAAGGGAATGTGTACTCATGCCCACATATGCACATTTAAATAGGTCGACCCTAACAGTAAATTAGCCACCCTTGGAAGCCTATAGATACGAGTGATCTCCATCTCATTTGATTATCACCAAGTAACATCTTCTTCTCTTCTTCATTGACTGGTTCACACAGATTTGAGGTTGGGTCGAGGAAATTGGTTCGTACAGGTTGGAAAATATAGGGTCTAAAGTTCCCACGTGTTCTAGGGTTTCTGGGTCACAACCATAGGCTCGTCAAAGAAATTTTTGGCTATAACCATAGGCTTATAGGCTCAAGGGTGTGGTTGGAATATCTCAACTACATGCATTCTTCTTCCTCCTTGCGGTTGGGCTCTAGCGCTAAAATTTGACATTTGACCGTAGTTGATCACTGACAGGAAAAGTTGTCTCTTATCTATATTGCTATTGGGAACATATTTTATAAATATTGTTGGGATAATTTTACTAGATGATTTTGTATTGGGCTCATTGTACTGTTTGTTGAACATTTTATGATAATTTAATTGAAGAATAATTTTCAAAGGGTTTTCCCCCTTGCAGGGATTTTCCATGGTCTTTAACCAAATTTGATGTCTCTTGTTGACGTGTTGATTGTCTCCTTTTTCATTGTATTTACTATTCTATCTTCAGTTACTATTACTGATTGAAAATATTAATTGTTATTGAAAATTTTGGTAATTAATGAATTGAATTGGGCTACAGTAGTAAAAAAAAATATAATAGTGTGAAAATTAACACCCCTTACCACCCATTGGCCTACCAAGGTTGGAAGAGGGTAATTACTAAGCTGACCCAACCTCCAAGGTTCCAATTTGGAAATGGGGTTTAAAATTTTGATTCTTTCCAACTTCCTGAAAACTTAAAATGGATAACATCATTCCATTCGTCTCATTGAGATCTTTCCAATGATATATAATTTGCCTCGATCTGACTCCTGGATCAAAATATATAGCCATTTAAATATTTGGCCTATTAACTTTTGCCATTATACTGACCTACCATGTGGCTTGTTGAAAATAGCAACAAGAAATGATAAAAACAGAATCCAGAAATTCCAATTTTAATTTGTCCTTGAATTAAGATTGTGAATTAAAATTCGAATTTAGTCTCACCAGGTGCTTGGAAATAATCAATTAATTCATTATGGATTAATTAGTTGGAGAAATTCAAGTTAGAAGTCTTTCTGAAGTCATGCAATAGTTATCCCTTAAATTAAGGAAATAAGATTGAGTTATATTTGAGTTGTAATTAGTTAGCTCAGTTTATTGAGTTATGTCTAGTTAAATTAGTTCCAAACTATTTGAGGAACTAATTGTGAGTTATCAATCAGTTGATGCATGCATGCACTCAACCAGTGTGCTCCAGATAACTAAAGATTCCCTCATCAGAAACTCATGCATGTCTATTCTGAGAAAGACCCAATTGAGCTAAATGTCAAGGACAGTGTAGTATCAGTTGCATGTGTTTTCCTATAAAGGAAACTCTTGCATGCAGTCAAGGTAAGGTTCCTTGAGGATTGTGCAGTTCTGACAGGGTGTAGGATCAGTGTGAGAGATTAGTCTTCCACTTGGTAACAGGAGGATCACCCAGGAGAAACTACGCAAGGAAATAGGAGCTTGGAGGGTAGAGGAGAAGGCTTGTGAGAAGCTTTGTTTGCCTGTGAGCATCCAGGAGGATTGCACTGAGAGTTGGCTAGCTGTGAGAGCTAAGGCTTTGTGTAATCCTAATATATTTCCACTTGTATGATAATACAGATAGAGGGGTTTTTAGCTGAGGCTTTCCCCTGAGTATTCTTTTGTGTTTCATGTGCATTGATTCTTCTTATGGTTATATGTGTTCATCTTGACCTTGCTCAAATATTTTAAGCTTCGCTAAATTCACTGTAGAAGTAGATTAAAGTATTTTTCTTTAGTTATATTACATTATCAGGTTAATCTACAGACATAATTTCTACATGGTATTAGAGCAAAGGTTACCGGAGATGTGAACATCATACTGAGAAGAGAATTCGAAGTTTGAAGTTTTGGGTTGCAGGTGCAAATCGAATTCATATAACACTTTAGGTTGGTCAATGGCATTCTACGGCTTGAGACTCGAGTATGCCTTGGAAGGCAGCTCGAATTACATAGCATGGAAAGAGAGAATGGAAGTTGTATTAGAAGACAATGGCTTGAAGGATTTCATTGATCAAGAAATCCCAAATCCAGCTGCGGCTAATGCACAAGAGTTGGCTGAGTGGAAGAAGTGTGTGGCGAAGGCAAGATGGATCATATTGGAGGGAGTTCGAGACCATATTATCTCGAGTCTCCATGGGAAGGATACTCCATTTTCAATGTGGAAGACATTGAAAGACCTCTACTAGAACAATAGCGACTAGAGGAAATTGGCAGTCAAGGATAAGCTTCAGAAAATCAAGATGGAGAAGGGCGATACTATTTCCACATATTTGAACAATCTCACCACTTGCAGAGATGAGCTTGGTAGTGTGGAATAACTACTGTCAATGATGATATGGTGAGCTTGCTCTCCTCGACCTTCCAAAGAGTTGGAATAGCTACCAGAACTCTGTGAATGGAAGGGAAAAACTATTGGATTGGGAACAACTGTGGTCGGATATCATGCAGGAGGAGATCAGGAGGAGCACATGAGATGGTTCTTCATCCAAGGATGATGATGAAGAAAATCTGGCATTAGCAAGTAAGGAAAGGAAAGGGAAGGGGAAGGCATCCTATTCTGGATCGAATTCTTCTCATGGAGGGAAGAAGGGTGACAAGTCTAAAGTGAGATGCTTTAATTGTCACAAGATGGGACATTATGTGACTAATTTCCCATCGAAGAAGTCTAAGAAGGGATCCTTGGAAGGATTGGAAGGTGAGGCATTAGCCTCTTAGTTCGAAATGGACTTTACTCTCATTGCATGCATGGTGTCATTGATGATGGGTTGTGTTTGGTATCTTGACAGTGGAGCCTCATTCCACATGACCGGCAATAAAAGTTTATTCAGTACCTTGGAGGAGAAAGACCTCAAGATGCATATAGAGATGGGTGACGAGGAAAGGTATAGTGTTTTAGGACTGGGCACGGTTGCTTTTCAGAGGGAGCATGGAGCTCCTATCACCTTGACAAATGTGAAATATGTGCCTAGATTGAAGAAGAACTTGGTATCGATCGCGGTATTGGAAGACTGTGGCTACGATGTGTTTTTTAGTAAGGGGAATATTTTCCTTAGACACATCACCACGAGATAGGTGAAACAGATTGGTTCACAAGTTAAGAACCTGTATGCTCTTGAGGTTCAAGATGCATGCAAAGCCTTGAGGAGCAAGGAAAATGTTAGAGACTTGGTGGTTGAGAGGGAGAGTAAATTACCTCTCAACATGCAGCCCCAAAAGAAGTCTCAGAAAATTATGGAGGAGCCACAATTGGAGAAGTGGGAAGAGGGATCACATGCAGCCACACCTCCAGGTGTGGGGTGGGGCGATGTGAAGTGATAGTCCCATGAAGGTTGAAATTGGGCAGGGTCCATTGAGAGGTTTTATCTCATGGATCGTACCTTGCTACGAGAGCCCAAAGTACATAGTAGCGGGAGGAATAAGTGGGATTGATGCAGTCATATATCAAAGTGACAGAGGCTAGAGTAATCAAATACTAAAGAGCGCAGAGAAGGATTGACAACAATGCAGAAAGGCTGAGTCAACATAAGTGCAGAGTTTTTCAGTTGACAAAGGCAATAGCAGTCAAAGACTTTGATGACAGATGCATCATATTGATTCAGGTGGATGTTTTTTTTTTTTTGTTTCTGAATTTGTTAGAGAAACAACACTTGACAGAAGTGTTGCATGCAGAACATTCCAAAGGTTCAGGATTAGGATCGGGTTGAATTCTTTTCTTGTTGAGAGGGAGTGTTGAAAATAACAACAAGAAATGATAAAAATAGAATCCAAAAATTCCAATTTTAATTTTTCCTTGAATTAAAATTGTGAATTAAAATTCGAATTTAGTCTCACTAGCTGCTTGGAAATAATTAATTAATTCATTATGGATTAATTAGTTTGAGAAATTCAAGTTAGAAGTCTTTCTGAAGTCACGCAATAGTTATCCCTTAAATTAAGGAGATAAGATTGAGTTATATTTGAGTTGTAATTAGTTAGCTCAGTTTACTGAGTTAAGTCCAGTTAAATTAGTTCCAAACTATTTGAGGAACTAATCGTGAGTTATCAGTCAGTTGATGCATGCATGCACTCAACCAGTGTACTCAAGATAAATGAAGATTCCCTCATCAGAAACTCATGCATGCCTATTTTGAGAATGACCCATTTGAGCTAAATGTCAAGGAAAGTGTAGTATCAGTTTCATTTGTTTTCCTATAAAGGAAGCTCATGGATGCAGTCAAGGTAAGGTTCCTTGAGTATTGCGCAGTTCTGACAGGGTGTAGGATCAGTGTGAGAGATCAGTCTTCCACTTGGTAACAGGAGGATCACCCAAGAGAAACTGCGCAAGGAAATAGGAGCTTGGAGGGCAGAGGAGAAGGCTTGTGAGAAGCTTTGTTTGCCTGTGAGCATCCAGGAGGATTGTACTGAGAGCTGGCTAGCTATGAGAGCTAAGGCTTTGTGTAATCTTCATATATTTCCACTTGTATGACAATACATATAGTGGGGTTTCTAGCTGAGGCTTTCCCCTGAGTATTCTTCTGTGTTTCATGTGCTTTGATTCTTCTTCTGGTTATATGTGTTCAGCTTGATCTTACTCAAATGTTTTAAGCTTCCGCTAAATTGATTGTAGAATTAGATTAAAGAATTTTTCTTTAGTTATATTGCATTATCAGGTTAATCTATAGTCAGAATTTCTACATGGCTTCCACTTGGGCATCCAAGTCATTTCACACATGACAACTGTTGACCCATTCATAATGGTGTCACATATTATACCATTTTCCCACGGTGTGCACATATCTATATACATAATATAGTATAAGGGTGAAAATCCCCTTCCATGCTTCCAAACATTGTGTGGGCACCCTTATGCCACCTCGCTTCAGGGATAAAATCATGGAGGGTTCCTTTTTAGTCCCTTGTCGATACTACCGGGATGAAACTTATAGGGTTACATGGACCCCCGGTGGACCCATATTTCACACGTCCTAACATTAGTTGTTGCAGCCACATTGCTTGGCTCCACCCCTTCCACATCATCCCAACCCTTCTACTATGCACATTGTTCAAGTATGACATGGTGATGTCGAAGTCCACCTGACTATTCCACTACCTCAATTTTCGACGT
Source organism: Pinus tabuliformis (assembly GCA_031772625.1). Classification (NCBI taxonomy): domain Eukaryota; kingdom Viridiplantae; phylum Streptophyta; class Pinopsida; order Pinales; family Pinaceae; genus Pinus; species Pinus tabuliformis. The sequence continues at coordinate 435,415,855 of CM062804.1, forward strand.
TGCATCTCAGAAAACCACTTGGGGTCAGGTCCCCCTCACCTTTGTACAGGTGGGCTCCACCATTGCCACCTCACTTTGGGAACAAAATCCTAGTAATAGTATACCCAACACCATAGGAAATTTCCTGGGTCAAGGCATTGGGGTGATGTTAGCAACTTTTATCATCGAGGTGATGTCACACCTTCCACATGGCTCTTCTCCACGGGTGCCACATGTCACTCATTTTTAGGCCACTTAGCCTGACAAAATACCTAAATCCATTTGAGACATTTCCTCTCTCCCCAGTTGCGATGTGACTTAGAGGCCACGTCACTTGCCACGCTAGCCATGGGAACCACCAAGCCCTCCACTATGTGATAAAGTTAAAAAATCACATTATAATGGTTTCAAGGTTAATCTAATGGTAAGTAACCCATTACAATAAATAGTTCAAATTTAATGGAAGGTTTCCCCACCAAGACGCCCCACGTTGCTACGCAATCTCAATAATAAAATCCTGAAATTTCTAAGGAGAGCCTCCCTTTGAACCTCCGAGGAAGAACCTTCGGGGTTATCTAATGTCACAAAATCAATGAGGAGATCAACAACCCTGATAGCACATCACTCTCACCCGTGGTCATGGTGCTCGATCACATGGGTCTATGAGGCTCAAGACCAATTTCCCCTGGGGCTTAGGGTTTTCAACCTTTGCGCATTAAACAAAATCAAACACTTTAAAATAATATACAAAAGAGCCCTTTCTTGACCTATAAATTCATAACATATGTGAATATGTGTGCAGCTTTGTCGAGCTATCCCTTCTGAGCTTTAGATAGACTCAGCCTGAACTTCATTCATTGTGAAAAAGGGCTTACACCTGACCGTCTATGCACACACACACACACATAAACACACATATATATGTGCCCTACAATATCCCTCTTGAGCTTTTACACTGCATCAACCTATAGCCTGAAAAAAAAGATATTTACGAATTTACATAAATGAGAAAGGACAAAGCTATATTTCTTCAGCTTACAGATTCATAACATAAGGCCTGATGGCCAATTTCTTTTAATATAGGCATTCATTTTTAACAAAGATTGTGTCACTTTTTATACACAGGTATTTAGACAAACTTGCAAGATCAAAGTAAACACATGATTGAACCCATTCCTTAGAAAAATAATCAAAGAATCAACCTCTCATTTTCACACAAGAGAATGACATCCCTCGCTATAAATCTAAGAAAATTATCAGTACATTAAACACAAACAAGATATCCACATGCATTATAAAGAAACTTTAGGGATTTAACTTACAAATGCATGATAGAATTTATAAGAAAATCTATATTAAATTCAAGCTTTTCACTCAATAAACCTCATGCATGAACATCCTAGAAACATGTAACCTTTCAAAGAGCTACACATTGAAAACCACAAGGGAAAGCTTTAATTTCACAACTCTCAACTAATTCATTCATTTACAATAACATAAATTTCTAAACTAAAGGTTGGACTTCAATTTTCCACCCAAACTTAGACTCACTGCAACCAAAATCACTTGCAGTGTTCACCTCGAGCCAAATCCATGATCTAAGGGTAAATTTATTCAATATTTTTAGCAGGAGGCCATACTCAACTCAAAGAGGACAATAATCTCTTATAAAATCAGGTGGTTTGTTAGCTCTTCTATAAGCACCCTGAGTAATTTTCTTAGCCAACTCTTGGCATGCACTCAATCCTTATTTTCCTCATAATTACTTGAGCTCCTCGAGGCCACAATTTAGCTTCCTAGAGAATTTCATTCCCTCCACTTTGCAAGTTTTTCCAACACTTCTCATGGGTTTCCTTAAGAGGAAAATCCAACCCCATATTTGTTGTGAAAATTCCTTTTTATAATTTCTCAAGGGTGCCTCTTCATGTCCCCCTTGGGATCTTCCTCTTCTTTTTCTTGTTATTTTCTCCATAAAATCAATTAAAGGTGCCAACTAACCCTACCTAGGTTTATCTTTCTTCTTCCCTCTTAGATCATGGATCTTTGGTTCCACTCTTTAGGCTATTACATAAAAATATACTCTTTTTTTTGCTAAAGCAAGAGTCGGACCTTCTATTTCATTAATCAGTAAATAAAATACATAAATTACAACTTACCACGAAGAGCTGTGGACCAAGGAAAAACCCAATCTCAATCTGTTAACGGGCCAAAGGCAAAAGCCCCGACCCCTACAAACCAAACCTCTAAACTCTTAAAAGAAAAACAATGTTGAAGTCGGCTAATGAGAATAAAGAATCGGACCCGAAGAGGAAAAAATGTACCAATCTATAAGGATTTCATGTCCGAATAACTCACAAACCCGCAAAACTGAAGAACGTACAAAAAACAATGATTCCCACCAAGAACATTTTGCATCCCGCAAAGTACATAAAAATATACTTATTTATAATCCAAAGTATCATTACATTAAGAAAGTCAGGGGAAAATAATACCAGGGGTGTCACAAACCCCACCCCCTTAAAAGGAACACCATCCTCTGTGTTCTTATAAGTAAAGAAAAAATAAATCTTAGCTTCACACACTGCTCTTAGATCTTATTATTTAGCAAACAAAAAAAAGGATGTACTACCCGCATCTGGTCATCCATTTCCTAATGACCCTTTGGTGGTATTTTTGTGCTTCAAATGCACCTAATTCAACTTGGATCCATTCCTTTTCTCTAGAGTGCTACCTACCTCTAATATCTAGTGTTGTTATCCTTTATGCTCCTTGTTCCTTCAACGAATAGTTTCCAATGCATTGTTTCCCAGAACACCCAAATGCTCTTCTGATTCTAATCACCATGCTCATGACCCTTTTAAAACCACTATCATTTTTTGACATCCCATTCTTTGCTTCCAATTCCCTTAGGTGATCCAATCCCCCTTCCGTGCAATTACTCACCTTCCAATTTTAGGCATCCCTTTCTTTGCTTCATGTCCCTCAGGTGATCCATTCCTTGGAAAGGTTTCTTCGCATCAGAAGAGACTCATAACTGAGGCAACTCCCCTCTTTCACACTTTTATAACAATCATGGTATGCTTCATGGAAATCAATGGACACTATTAGGTGTTAGTGTCCCACAATGGCCCTATTCTTGAAATCATTAATCAACATTCTGTTCCACATTATGATAGCTTCAAGCTGCTACTATTCACTGTTGGGTCCCTATAATACTAGTGATTACCCCATTACTATTGTAGTTATACCCCTTATTTATATTGTTGTGCCCCTATTACCCCCATATTATTATTTCTGTGCCCCATAGAATCCCTCTATTGTTATTTTTGTGGCTTTATATTATTATTGTTAGGTCGGCTGGATTATATTGTGACTCCTTAGACTCCTATATATAGAAAGGAGGTTTTGTCATTTGTATCATCCAAGAATTGTTCATTTATGTAATGTAAAGGAGGTTTCCCCCTCGAAGAGGCTGAATTCTAAGGCGTTGATCTATCTTTTCTATCTTTTCTTGAGCTGGTTTCATAACATTTGGTATCAGAGCTTTGGATTCTAGGGTTTCGCTGCTCCAAACAGGTCATCGTGGCATTTTCGCTATAACTTTTTTTCTGTGACGTTTCAGAAGTCGCAAAAAAAACCCATTTGAGAAGAATTGGCGCTGAACCTTGGGTCCGAATTTCAGAGCTTTTCGCGCGATATTTTCGGAGATATGATCTGAGGAAGTTGGTCTTTTTGCAGACTCCTGAATTACATTCAAAACAGGTGACCTGGGGAAAATTGTCATAACTTTATCTCTGAGGATCGGATTGAAATTTCGTAAAAAGGTACAGAAAGAGGACGGACTTTAGTTTCTTGTGGGTGTTTTTTAGATCCAAAGGTCGAAACAATGACTCGCGGCACGTCGTACAAGTTAGCTCTACTGAACTAGTCTATAATCAAGTCACTGTGGGAGATTTCGCATAACTCTTCCTTGGAGAATCCAATTTGGGTCAGACTTGTGGCATTGGAAAGAGGACACAAAGAGCTATTACAGGTCACAAGTTCAAAACTAGATTACTGAAAGTACAGAGATACATCAGAGGCAATATCGAGCTCCTACAAAGTGAAAAAAGGTGTGTAGATTTTTTAAATTTTTGCTTAAGCTTGGTTTGAAAATTTATTTTGAAGGAATTCAAAGGGCATAGTAGAGCATTATTATCGGTAACTGATGCCCCGAGGAAAGAAAATGCAAACACCTAGTAAGGAACCTGAAAGCTCTAGCATGACTCATGAAGAAGAGGAAGAAATGCTACATGATATATCAAAATTACAAGAACAAGTGCAACAAATGTCACGCTCACAAAAGTTAACAGATGCTAAGATAAATGGCGTGGAAGCTAAGATGAATGGAATGGAAGCTAAGATGGACAATTTGAAGACAGGCATGGAAAATTTGAAGACAGATTTGACTAATTTTCTACAAGAAATACTTACTAATGGTGAAAAGGTAGTAAAGGAAACTCATGATGAGAACAAAAGAAATGTTAATCATGATTCCATAGATGCTAATGTTGGATCGAAGAATCACCACATTCCAAAAATCGATATGAGGAAGTTTGATGGCAAGGATCCCGCCACATGGATATTACAGATGGAGCAATTCTTCGATCTCAATAATGTGCAAAACACACAAAAGGTACGTATGGCAACTTTATATTTGGAACCAAATCAGTTTGTATGGTATCAATGGCTTTGTTCTCGTAAACAATTTATCACTTGGGCAATTTTTACGGAAGAATTGATAGCACATTATGAGGATACAAAAAGCAACACTTTTTTTAGCCAATTGATAAGTCTCAAACAAAAGGGTTCAATAATGGAGCACATTGAGGAGTTCCAAAAATTGAACATAAGGGTAAAAGATATTCCAGAGGAGCATAGGATTGATGTGTTCATAGGGTCTTTAAAGGATAATATCCAACATGATGTGCGCCTTTGGGAACCTGATTCATTAGAGAAGGCATTCAGGTTAGCAAGAAAAATGGAAAGCAAAATTATGGCAACTAGGAAGCATACCATTCACAACTATAAAGACGGAAGTGTTGTTGCCCATAGTCTTCCACAACCTACAAGGTTGACACCACAACAATTGGAAGAAAAAAGAGCAAAAGGGCTTTGTTACAATTGTGATAGCAAATACACAAAAGGTCATAAGTGTGCTGAGAAGAAATTATTCTACATAGATTGTGAAGAGGAAGAAGAAAAGGAGCAAGAAAGGTCAAAAGAAGAGAATATATTCCAGGAACAAAGCCTAGATGAAGAACAAATAAATCCGACCATATCTTGTAATGCATTGGCGGGAATTACCACTCCTCAAACCATCAAGATAGAAGGACAAATCAAGAAGAAAAAGGTAATAGTGTTGATTGATTCAGGAAGCACCCACAATTTTATTCATTGTAGGGTAGCAAAAGAATTGAATTGCTTCCTATATCCAGCACCAGAGTGTCAAGTGATGATTGCAAATGGAGGAACAATAAATTGTTCTGGAAAGTGCCATAATATCAAGCTATCCATGGGAGAATATGTATTGACTAGCCCAATGCTTTCCATTCCAATGGGAGGTGCTGATGTTGTACTAGGAGTCCAATGGCTACAATCCTTGGGTACAATAGCTTTTAATTTTCAAGAACTTTTCATGAAATTTTCTGTGGAAGGAAAGGAAGTTGAATTAAGGGGTATTGCAGGGAAACCAGGAAAGATAATCAGCTCTAATGGTATGACAAAGCTTCTAAAAAAGGAGCAAAGAGGTGTAATTGCACAATTATGTTCGCTAGATGTTTCCACATTGGAATCATCTATTTCTCCAGATCTCCAAAAAGTCCTGGACAATCATTCCAAGGTATTTGAGACTCCCAAAGGTCTCCCACCTATGCGTGATCATGATCATGCTATTCATCTGATTCCAGGAAGTGTTCCTCCAAACATCAGGCCGTACAGATATCCATATGTCCAAAAAAGTGAAATTGAACGTATGGTTGCAGAAATGCTAGAGGCTGGTATAATTCAACCAAGTCAAAGTTCTTTCTCAGCTCCAGTAGTATTGGTGCACAAGAAGGATGGATCATGGCGCATGTGTCCAGATTATAGGGAGCTCAACAAGCTCACTATTAAAGATAAGTTCCCCATTCCTGTCATTGATGAATTACTGGATGAATTGCATGGATCAATTTACTTCACCAAGTTGGATCTTCGTTCGGGATATCATCAAATCAGAATGAAGATTGAAGACATTCCGAAAACGGCATTTAGAACTCATGAGGGTCATTATGAATTTTTGGTCATGCCTTTTGGCCTTACCAATGCACCTTCAACATTTCAAGGTTTGATGAATTCAATTTTCAAACCATTCCTTAGAAAATTTGTGTTAGTATTTTTTGATGATATACTAATCTACAGCAAGTCTTGGAAGGATCATGTTGAACATGTTGACAAGGTGCTACAACTATTGGAGGAGAAACAATTATATGCAAAAAGATCCAAATGTTTCTTTGGAGTCCAGGAGGTGGAATATTTGGGTCATATTGTATCTCATGAAGGAGTTAAGGTAGACCCTAGCAAAATTAAAGCCATTAAGGAATGGAAAATCCCCACATCCATAAAGCATCTGCGAGGATTTCTTGGGTTGACAGGGTATTATCGCAAGTTTGTTAAGAATTATGGGAGAATAGCAGCACCTCTAACAACATTATTGAAGAAAGATTCATTTTCATGGACTCCGGAAGCAACAAAGGCCTTTAAACATCTTAAAGAGGCAATGTGCCAAGCACCGGTCTTAGCTACACCGGACTTCACAAAAACCTTTATTGTGGAATGTGATGCTTCAGGAAATGGAATTGGTGTTGTTCTAATGCAAGATGAAAGACCCATTGCTTTTGAAAGTCGTCCAATCAAGGGAAAGTTTTTAAGCAAAGCTATTTATGAGAAGGAAATGTTGGCAATACTCCATGCACTTAAGAAATGGCGACCCTACCTAATGGGAAGACACTTCAAGGTAAAAACGGATCATGATAGCCTTAAATACTTTTTAGAACAAAGATTATCCTCTGAAGAGCAACAAAAGTGGGTCACAAAGATGTTGGGTTATGACTTTGAAATCATCTACAAAAAAGGGAAGCAAAATGTGGTGGCAGATGCACTCTCAAGAAAGGATGAGGATGTGGAAGCATTGTTGTGTGCCATTTCTATTATCCAACCAGATTGGATAAACGAAGCAAAGGAGGAATGGAAGAATGACGAAGAAGTGTGGGCACTTATTCGAAAGCTACAACAAGATTCCAGTACTTCTGATACATTTAGCTGGCAAAATGATTCGTTATGGTACAAAGATCGCTTATACCTCTGTAAGAATTCCCAGCTAAAACAAAAGATTCTTATGGAATTGCACACTTCTCCCTTAGGAGGGCACTCAGGATTTTTAAAAACTTACCACAGGGTTAAGAAGGAATTTTTTTGGGATGGCCTTAAATCAGATATTCAAAAGTTTGTGGCGGAATGTTTGGTTTGCCAACAAAATAAAGTTGAAACAATTAAGACACCGGGTCTATTACAACCTTTATCCATTCCAAGCCAACGTTGGGAGGAGGTTTCAATGGATTTTATCACAGGTTTACCCAAGTCTGAGGGAAAGAGTGTCATCATGGTGGTAGTTGACAGACTTACCAAGTATGCACACTTTTGTGCATTATCACATCCATTTAAAGCCAGTACAGTTTCTACTGCATTTATGGAAACAGTTCAAAAGCTACATGGAAACCCAAAGATTATTGTAAGTGACAGAGATCCCATTTTCACTGGAAATTTTTGGACAGAATTATTTTCTTGTCTTGGTACTCAGTTAGCTCATAGCTCATCTTATCATCCTCAATCTGATGGGCAAACTGAGATAGTAAACAAATGTTTGGAAGGATATCTTCGTTGCTTTGTATCTGATAAACAGACACAATGGGTCAAATGGTTGCCTCTGGCTGAATGGTGGTATAACACTTCCTTCCATACAGCAACAAAAATGACCCCATTTATGGCACTTTATGGGTACCAACCACCATCATCACATCATATTTAAGAGAAAATTCTAAGGTTCAAGCAGTGGAACATCACATCGAACATCAACAACAAGTCCTCCAACTCTTAAAGGATAACCTCGTGTTGGCACAAAATAGAATGAAACAACAGGCAGATCAACATCGCAGTGAAAGAAGTTTTGATGTAGGTGATTGGGTATTCCTACGGCTACAACCATATAAGCAAATGTCCCTAAAGCAAGCTAAGAAGGATAATAAATTATCACCAAAGTATGGTGTTGGAAAAGATTGGTACTATGGCATACAAATTGGAGCTTCCTGCAGCTTCTCGATTGCACCCAGTTTTCCATGTTTCATGTTTAAAGAAGGTTATAGGCGACAAGCTCCCAGTTCAAACAATATTGCCAGAACTTGACGAGGAAGGAAAAATTATATTGGAACCGGAAGCAGTCACAGAAACAAGAACTCGACAGCTACGAAATCGATCAATTTCAGAGTATCTTATCAAGTGGAAGAACTTATCCGCTGAAGATTCCACATGGGAGGATGAGAATTTTATGCAGAAGTATCCAGAACTACTCAAGCGTTGAGGACAACACTTTTTTGAAGGAGAGGGGCATGTTGGGTCCCTATAATACTAGTGATTACCCCATTACTATTGTAGTTATACCCCTTATTTATATTGTTGTGCCCCTATTACCCCCATATTGTTATTTCTGTGCCCCATAGAATCCCTCTATTGTTATTTTTGTGGCTTTATATTATTATTGTTAGGTCGGCTGGATTATATTGTGACTCCTTAGACTCCTATATATAGAAAGGAGGTTTTGTCATTTGTATCATCCAAGAATTGTTCATTTATGTAATGTAAAGGAGGTTGCCCCCTCGAAGAGGCTGAATTCTAAGGCGTTGATCTATCTTTTCTATCTTTTCTTGAGCTGGTTTCATAACATTCACCTTGTAGTCAAGTCCATCCACCCATAATAGGAAATTCCATGCTTCCTACTTAATAACACAAATCTCCATGAATTTCATCATAAGGAAATTGCAATAATTTAAATAAAACCTACCTAATATCTTATTCATGATGTGAACCTTGAAATTTCCTTCTTCTTCCTACCATAGCAAGCCAAATTAACTCATAAACCAACTATCATAAATCATAATATCAATTCATGTTCATAATTTGGAAATTCGTAAAAATCATCGAAGTACTGATAATTGTCTTTAGACTGTTATTTACTAGGTTGGTTTCCAAACCCAACAAGTACTAAGTGGTATTCTTTCCTCTCTTTGACCTTGTGCTCAGACAGGTTTAGTTTCCCAACTCTAGAAAGAACCTAGTGCCTTCTCTTCTGTTCAAATTCATACTCACACGGGTTTGAATGCGCAACTCTGGAAAGAACCTAGTGCCTTATCTTCTCTTCATCTTCCCACACTTTGGATCAGTTGCCCCAATTTAGGAAGAATCCAATGGTGGATGTATATGGAACATATGGATAAATACACCCATTCTCTACCCCACGAAAATGGGTGTTGCAAATCCCATTAGTCTTTTGTAGACAAGAATATAAGTGTATATCACACCTTCACTGACCTAGGCAATCCCCAATCTCGGGTGACCTTCCTATCCTAAAACTAGCCCAGAACATTCCATACTTGTTTGTCCAATTAATGGGCCCAGACAATCCCATACCTACTTGTCCCAACACTTCATATGGGCCCAAACAATCCCATACCTTCATATCCCAAAAAATTACAAAACACATGCATGTATACACAATCTGCAAAATAATACATACACATATACACATGACAAAATACAAAATGTACACAATAACATTGACCATCTAGAGACCACACTATCTCTATCCACATTCATCATGCAACACTATCTCTAGTTTCTTTCCCATGCCTTACCACGTGCATCCCCAACCCAAATCCCAGGTCTACGGTTTCTTCAATTATACATGATTGTCCCAACAAACCACATATCACACTGCTTTCATTTTTCTGATACATCATTCAACATTCCATATTCAGAATATAAACACGAGCATAAACATGGAAATTATAATCACATCATATCAAAATTAGAAATTAGTTATGGATACCTCTTGCCCAATTGATTACTCACATAATCAGGAACATTTTCATGCCATCTATACCATTATTCTCCCATAAGAATGATCCCTGAAAAGAACGTGTCAGTCACAATGGCTTAACATACCTTTGGTAATCAATCATGTTCATGAATATAACACACACAAACACACACACACACACATATATCAAGTAAGGTTAAGGTTTAGAAAACCCCTGTTGTGCCATTTTGATGGCTGCCATTTCACTGTCCATTATTTCCCATGGTTCAACCAGTATTCTTTGTTGTCATACTGTTGTCCACTTAGTCATGGACATATTATATGTTAACATATGTGAAATAAAACCACATTTTTAGATAACTCCCTGTATTGATATTGTTTCACACAAATAGTTTTTGTTTTTCTAACCTATACATAATTTCGTTCCTGCTTGCTATCATATTTAGGAGCGATGCTCAACATACATCAACAATGGTCCATCCCGAACCATCGCTCAATCTCAACCTTTCTCATTTTGTGTGTGTGTGTGTGTTTTATGATATTTATTTATGTGTAGGGGCTCCTCAGATCTCTTACCAGAGCTATGTGGTTTATTATTGAATTAAGGCTTCTGTGATCCATATCAAGTTTTTGAGACAAGTTTTCGGCAATAATCACATCAAAATTCATTTGTCGACGTGTTTTGAACCAACAAGTGTAGTTCATCGTCAGGACAAGATGAAGAATCAGATCATGGTAGAAAGTTAAATAAAGAGGCCAATCCATTCAAACGGCTAAAAGCTAGAATGACAGAGGAATCTCTACATCTCTTAAGGAACGCCAGATCTAAATTCATCTTAGAAACCTGCAAGCGTGCCCGTTCAAACTGATGAACCTTAGTTGTAGTGGCCCTTCCATGCAGGGATATAATTATTGGATTAAGGCTTCTGTGATCCATATCAAGTTTTTGAGACAAGTTTTTAGGACAAGATGAAGCCTTAATTCAATAATTAAATCCCTGCATGGAAGGGCCACTGCAACTAAGGTTCATCAATTTGAATGGGCACAGTTGCAAGTTTCTAAGATGGAGTCAGATCTAGCATTCCTTAAGAGATGTAGAGATTCCTCTGTCATTCCGGATTTTGGCCATTTTTCTAGCCATTTGAATGGATTGGTCTCTCTATTTAACTTGCTACCATGATATGATTCTTCATCTTGTCCTGAAAATGAACCAAACTTGCTGGTTTGAAACACATCGACAAATGAAGCTATGTGGTTTCTTTGCCAAACTTAATGAATTTTTCCCAAGGCCCTAAGAATGGAAATCAAATGGAAAATTCAAAATAAACAAAGGGAAATCGACAAAAGAAGGAAGTCACAACAACAATTATAAAAATTCCAACATCGCAGCATGGTCATGCACAATTCAACAATCAAGGAAATAAACAATCCATGAGGCCAGCAAATTAAAAACACAACACATAAGCATTAAAATAAAGAAGTCCCAAAAACTGACTCGATTCCCATGAGTTTTAGAGTTCAGTGTGTCCTATAGCTATATATATATATATATATATATATATACCTTAAAGTCTCAATTCTCCTCAAGTAACTCACAAGGGAATTTCTTTCCAATATATGTATGCAGATATTACAGATCTTGGGGGGATGCCCCCTCCTCCTTTTTGACACCTTAGATAACTGATTCATGTCCTTGTGGCTTGTAGGGGTTATCCTCCTTTTTCTTCTTGTGGGAACAATCCCTTCTCAAATGTCCCTCCCCACAGAACCAACATGAGATGGGATTCTTTTCCTTTTCATCCTCACAGAGCCTCTTCTTGCCAATATCATTTTCCCCTTTTGAGGATTTATTTTGATAGGTCAATTCCTGTAGATGTTTTTGCAGTTCAAAGTTTCATTTGTCCAATTATTTTTGTTTTCTAGTGAGCTTCCTAATTTTCACTTTGCATATCTTTAGCTCAACTTCCGAGTCCCCAAGCTCAGCCTTCTAGTCCTTAATCTGAACCTCCAAATTACTAAAGGTTCTTTTTCTTCCAAGGGAACTTCCCTTCTTTGGTTCATGCCAAGTTCCAATGGTCACGTTTTCCCTTTCCCTGCCATTGAGTCTTCCTATGTGCTGCCACATAGACTCAACTATTAGTGCCTAAATGAAATATAAACAAATATACCATCTTTAATCTTGCCATGATAAACCAAGCACATTACCATGAAACTATTCACACATCTCAAAATTCTCATCAAGCACATGTCTCAAACTAGAACATAATTTAACATATACATGAGCTTGGTTTCAAGATTCAAATTTTCATATATACATTTCAATCATAAACAACTAGGCTATGCAATATAAGTAACACAGGGATTTCCTCAATCCCTCATATCACATAAACATTCACATGCTCACCTATTCCAAGAGTGTAAGAATACACCATTTAACCAATAATGCTGGTATACTACAACCAATCATGAACAACATCCATGCAGGCAGTTCCACAAAAACTAAAGAACTAACAAGCATCCACATTCAAAGCAATAAACTATCTAGACCTTTAAAATGCCTAATAAAAAACATGGCAAATACCATTTCATTTTACAATAAAATAAATCATACCAAAACATACTTGCAACCAACATATAATCACAATTAAATACTATGAATAACATGCATCATATCCACATTCAACTATAACACTCAAGGTTAGAGTTCCACCCTAGCTCCAAATATCCGAGCATTGGACCTATTGCTTTGTTAATTCTGCAACAAGCCATTCATTTATTCACAATGGTCTAGAATTGAACCTTTTCTCTTCATTCCATTTGCGAAAGAGCCCATCTAGTCCAAATGTTGAACCTTTAAGATCTAATACCACATTGTAACACACCCCCTTACCACCCATTGTCCTACTAAGGTTGAAAGAAGGTAGTTACTAAGCTGAACTAACCTCCAAGGTTCCAGTTATGGAAATTGTGTATAAATTTTTTATTCTTTCAAACTTCCTCAAAACTTGAAATTTATAGCATCGTTGTGTTCATCTTATTGAGACCTTTCCAACAATATAGAATTTGTCTCGATTTGACTCCTGGATAAAAAAATATATCCATTTAAATATTTGGCCTTTTAAATCATGCCAAGTCATATTGACTTTACATGTGGCACCTACGTGGCACTCTCGTGGGCATCCAAGTCATTTCCCACATGAAAGTTGTCAACTCGTTCATGATGGTGTCACTTATTATATCTTTTTCCCATGGTGTGTGCATATATATATATATATATATATATATATATATATATATATATATATATACAGATTAAGGGTGAAAACCCCCTTCAATGCCATCAAAACAACATGCATGCTCCCTTATGCCACCTCACCCTAGGGATAAAATCTCGGTGGGTTCCTTTATAATGCCTTGTTGATATTGTTGGGATGAAACTTTTGGGGTTAAGTGGACCCCTGGTGGACCCATCCTTCATGCGTCCTAATGTAATTCTTTGCAACTACATGCACCCTTGCCACATTGACCCAACCATTCTATGTGCCCATTTTTCAAATCCACCGAGGTGATGTGGAACTCCACCTGACTATTCTGCAACCTCAATATTTCAGTTGTGTCTCAACCAATTGCTTGGGGTCAGGTCCCCTTTACCTCTATCCACGTGGGCTCCGCCATTTCCACCTCACATGGGGAACAAAATCTTAGCAAGATTGTACCCAACACCACAGGAAATTTATAGGGTCAAGGCACCAGGGCGACGTCAATGAATTTTATCGTTAGGGTGATGTCACACCCTCCAAGTGGATCTCCTGCGGGGTTTCTCATTTTCAAGCCACTCAGCCCCATAAAAACCCCAAATCCATCTAATACGTGTCCTGTCTCGTTGGTCACCACATCATTCAAAGGCCACAATTAAGAGAATTTTGTGGTGTAAAATGGACCTCCTAAGGAAATTATAAAATAATAGTGGAAATAATAAAATAAGATTAGATTACACCATCAAATTTTAGAGGGAAAAAAGAAAAAAAACTATTTTTTCAACTCGTATTTTCAACTTATCTCCCTATGGGTTTACTAAAATTTCGATCGGAAACACTCGTTGGATGCAGAATTTGATTCCTAATCCAAGGAGTACCCATGTTGCATACTTTCGATGGACCCTGCTACAAGAAAAATGAGAAATACATGAAAAACGTGATTGCAATCATGTTTTTCATGTATTTCTCATTTTTCATGTAGCAAGGTCCATTGAAAGTATGCAACATGGGTACTCCTTGGATGAAGAATTACATTTTTCATCCAATGAGTATTCATGCTTGAAATTTGAGTAAAAACCTTAGGGATATAAGTTGAAAAAAAGAGTTGAAAAAGTTATTTTATTATTTTATTATTTTTTAATCTTTCTACTTTTTTACTCCAAAAATGGTGTGTCAGGCCAGGTAGTAACTCCATAAGGCAAAAATGATTCGACTGTATTTTTCCATCAGGTAGGTCTTTATTATATACATGAGGGAGAGACTATTCAGTTCATCTCCCGATGACTGTTCATATTTCTAATTTATTTATTTACATAAATTCACCCAATCACAAGGATTAGGTGTCAACATTCCCCCCCTTAATCTGAAGGGATTTTAGTGAGTCCAAGCATCATTCTGAATCGTTCAAGCTTTTCTCTTCCAAGTGCTTTGGTGAAGATGTCTGCAATTTTCTCATTTGTGGAACAATGACGGAGATGGATTGTTTTGGCCTCAACATGATGTCAAATCAAATGATATTTAGTATTGATGTGCTTCGTTCGATCATGGAACTTTGGGTTTTTGGCCAACTTTATTGCAAAGGTATTGTCAATCATGAGTGGAGTTGATTGTACTTGTTTTACCTGCAAATCTTCAAGAATTTTCCTAAGCCACACAATTTCTTTTGTTGCTTCAGTCGCTGCCACGTATTCTGCTTCTGTTGTGGAATCTACTAGAACTGATTATTTGTGTGATCTCCAGGAGACAGCTCCTGATCCAAGACTCATAGAATATCATGAAGTTGATACAACTGTTTTGCCAACTTTCTTGACAAATAAAGTTTCATCATCAAGATCAAAATGTTTGAAATTGAGTTTGAGAAGATGCTCCGTTGGTTTTTCATACCAGGCTCGCAGTGCTTGTTTGAGGCCATACAAGGACTTCACAAGTTTGCATACTTTATGTTCATGTCCTTTCACAGCAAATCCTTCAGGGTGGGACATAAAAACATTCTCTTTTAGATCTCCATTCAAGAAAGTAGTTTTTACATCCATTTGATGGACTTGCCAACTGTTCTGAGCTGCTAGTGCAAAGAGTGTCCAGATGGTAGCCCATTTTGTTGTGGGGGAAAAAAGTCTCCTCATAATCGACCCCTTCCTTCTATGCAAAACCTTTTGCCACAAGCCTAGATTTGTGCTTGTCAAGTGAGCCATCAGCTTTATACTTGTTCTTGTAGACCCACTTGCAGCCAATTGGTTTGGTTCCTAATGGAGGATCAACCAGCTTCCAAGTGTCTTTCTTTATGAGGGCATCATACTCCTTTTGCATCGCTTCTTTCCATTCATCATGAGAAGCAGCTTCCTTGAAGGAAGTTGGTTCAAAATCTGTAGACAAGTTCAATTCACAATCATAAGAAACATCCATATCAACAGGTGAATTAGAGTCATCTACATCACCTCCATTTTGCCGGTTTGAATTTCTGGTTCCTTTCTTTCCAACTTCATCAGGATGAACACTTTCAAGTGTCTTTGTCACCCACTTTGGGGGACATTTTTTAGATGGTCCAGGCTGCTCCGTTGATTGAGTTGGTACTGAATCAAGATTGAGTCTCCCAATTCTATCAATTACATCACTTAAAGCATCATCTGTTGTTGGAGTTTCATGCGGGGGAGAGTGTTCTATAGAAGAAGATTCCACATGTTGATCTAATATAGGAATCCCCCCTTCAAGATGTGGAATTTGATTATCAAATTCTTGAAATGATTTTGCTTTTGCGAATCTATCCAAGCGATCAAGTTGCTGATCAACAACATTGTCAATTTTGGATGATTCAAGAAAAATTACATCTCTAGATACAACAAACTTCTTATTTACTTCATCATAGAGGCGGTATGCTTTGGAGGTGTTTGAATATCCTAGAAATATACACTTATG
The DNA here is from genome assembly GCA_031772625.1 of Pinus tabuliformis. NCBI lineage: Eukaryota > Viridiplantae > Streptophyta > Pinopsida > Pinales > Pinaceae > Pinus > Pinus tabuliformis. The sequence goes on from CM062804.1 coordinate 435,432,172, forward strand.
ACTTCTAGCACCAAGTTTGTTTCTATGTACCTTTGGTATCAAGGCATAACATATGGAACTAAAGACCCTGAGATGCTTTACCGAAGGAACATGTCCATACCACATTTCATAAGGAGTCTTGTTTCTAATAGCATTAGATGGACATCTATTCTTTATATATGCAACACATAGAAAAACATCAGCCCAAAACATTATCTTTACATTCTTGAAGAAGAGCATAGATCGTATCATATTTAAGATTGTCCTATTCATTCTTTCAGCTACACCCTTCTGTTGGGGATTATAAGGCACAGTTGTTTGATGTTTGATCCCATTTTGGTGATGATAGTTTTCAAATTCATTTGATGTGCATTCTTTTCCATTATCAATGCGAATAGACCCAATATGAGATTGTTCATCATTTTCAATCCATTTATAAAAATTCTTGAATGTTTGAAAAGCATTGGATTTGTTATTCAATAAATAAACCCAACACATTCTGGTGTAGTCATCAATAAATGTCATGATATATTTATTTCCATTTGCAAAAGGAACAGGCATTGGACCACATAAATTTGAATGAATGAGTTCAAGTTTTCTATGTGCTCTTGAATGTGAATCATGAAAAGACTGTTTGCTATGCTTTCCTAGAATGCAAGCATCACATTGCTTAAGTTTCCTAGGAATTGTAGGCAAACCAACAACACCATTTTTTTTCAACAAGCGGAGACTGTCATAGTTCAAATGTCCAAATCTAGCATGCCATAATAAACTTGATGGAAGTGTGCCTTCTTCATGATGAGAATTGTATGAGAAATGTTTTGCATGAGTAGAGGTTCCTTGCAGCTTGATAAGCCTTTCTTCTTCTATTCCCCTCATGACAAGTGAGTGGTCAAATGCTTTTCTTACCTCAAGCTTGCCATCAAACATATGAATGGAGTGACCAAGGACAGCAAGTTTCTTTTGAGTTGTGGGAGATATAGAACATGATGCAGAAGAAAGTCTGGAAGACCAGGCAGTTTAAGCCTGATTGTGCCAAGCCTTGATGGCTTGATTTTTGATTGATCTGCAAAGTATACTGCTCCATCAACATTGTCAGTGAAATCTTCAAAAAAATATTTTCTATGAGTCATGTGGCAGGTTGCTCCTGAATCAAGCAACCAATCATTTTTCCAAGAAGCAAGTGAAGCATTAAATAAATCTTCATTTACTCCAATGTTACATTGTGCCACAACATAGTGAGCGGATTCAGGTGCTTTACCTTTGTCTATATCATCAGTTTTACCTTTCTGTTGGTTTCTTTTCTGCTCAATTTTGTCCCATGGTAGCTTGCATGTAGAGGCATCATGTTGTTGGCATTATGATACAAGTGTTGTCCTTGATGGCAACTCACTCAGAGACAGGTACAAGTGATGGCAACTTGATCAGAGGACAGATCTCAGTACAACAGGACAAGAAAGAGATATACGCAGGTTCATTAAGGAAAACCAGCGTGTACACGCAGGTTGGCTTCAGGAAAAGCGCGTACATGTGAAAAGTACCTTTGGTCCGTGGCGGTTAGTCCTTGGAAGTTGTGCCTATGGTTTTGGACCATGGTGTCTCGACGGGCGTGTCGATCCCTAGTTTTGAAGTTGATGGTATTGTGTTACTATGGTTTTGGTCCATGGTATTGTGAAGTGCCTAAGGCTATATAAGGAGAAGATCATTAGGCAAAGAATGTAAGCAATGTGTGTCTGATGAAGTGAGAAGATCTAGTATTGCTGGTTATCTGTTCGGGATGCTTGGCAAGGGTCGGATCTGACAACGAAGGTATAAGTAATTATTTCTAGATCTGCACGCGGGTTGCCTTTGGAGAAAGTGTGTATACACGCGGTTTTGGTATATCAAAGTAGCGTATGCATAATAAGATTTTATATTTCAGGTTGCTGTTGATTCTGGTGGTTTTTGCAGAGTTCTGGGCTCTGGTTTGTGTTCTGTGTTCTTGATGACAGGGTTTCAGTGATTCAGTATTAGGTGATCTAGAGAATTGTGATGCAAGTATAAGTTGATGATTGTATTGCAGCAGTGTTTGTTTTATACTCATGGATCCAGTCTGAAAAATGGTCCCTGTAGGAAAGAAGGTTGTAGCCTTCTGTAGGATCAGCACCTACGTACTGGTAAATGGATCAGCTAGTACAAGAGCTGAGGGGGTTGTAGCTCCCTTCCAGAAGTAGTTGGAAAACGAGAGAGGGTTGTAGCCCTCTGCAGGTTGTAGCCTGCGTACTGGTATAAGGCTGCACCAGTACAAAAGATTGTAAACTGAAGTTTCTTATTAAAGAAAGAAAGAGACGACTTGCAGCAGGTGGTTTTCACCCACATTGGGTTTCCACCTTATATCATGGTGTTCATGTGTGTGGCTTTTATGTGATGATCTGTTTTGTTATACTGCACTTGTTTACTGTCAATGTGGTTAATAATGTTCTGATGCATTTACTGAAGATAAGCTAACTGAATCATAAGATTTCTGGATATACGCTAGTTGCTTTAGACACAGAAGCGTGTACACGCTGGTTCACTTAACTGAAGTAGCGTATATGTTTCTGAGCATGAAATTTGAAAAGGTTTTATTGATCTAATAATACTGATTCACCCCCCCTCTCAGTATTATTTCCAACACATGTGATCCATTTCTTTTGCAGCGAATACAGTGCAAATATGCCTTTTCTTCTTGAGAATGTCTACCCCCCCTGCCTCTAAATTATCTTCCTCTTCCTCTTCGTCCACCTCTTCCTCTTATAGAATCTTGAGTAGGATGCTTTTCTTTATGAGCAAGGCACACAATCTCTTCAGAAGATTCAGGGGCTGTCTTCTTTCCAAAAGCTTTCCCTCTTTCAGCAAACTTTTTCACAAGAGAGTCAAAGGTTATATCTTTGAGATTTCCATTTGCTTGCAATGACTCAAGATAATTGGAGTAAGTAGGATAAATTGCCTTGAGAAAAGTGATAAGAGGAATATCCAATTCAACCTTAGTGGATTTGATATCATGCATTATAGACTTTACTTCAGATGCAAGAGCAAGAGGATCATTATTTTGTAGTTCAAGAGTGAAGAGTTTAATCATGAGTTGAACAACTTCAAGTGTAGAATGTGAGTCATAGAGTTATTTTAGCTTTTGTAAGGCTTCAAAGGTAGTTGAATATGACGAAATATGGTGACTCACCTCTTCATTTATAGATGTTGCGATTAATGCATAGGCTTTGCTGTTCTTTTTTTCCCAAATGACGAGCTCTTTGTCTGAGGTAGGCTGTGCTGGTTCATTTTCTTTGTCTCCGACACACACTCCTTTCCACAACTCATTGAAAATGAGGGTGTGTTTTATCATTCGGGGCCATTCAGGATAGTTCTACTTGCTAGTGAGAACTATTCCCACCATGGATATGATTGAATGCATACTGTAGCAAAAAAAAAAAAAAAAACTTCTGCTGCAAAACTTTTACTCTCAATGGAAAAAAAATATACTTTTGATGTGACTGGACAGCAAACTCAAATGTCAATTCATATTCATCTATTAAGTCCAAAAAAAATATCCTCAATAGCATAAAGCACTGCGTCCACTAAAAAAAGGCCAAAGAACGTAGAACAGTCATATTTTCACTCTCAATTCCATTCATAATACTGTTCTCTTTCATATAAAACCAAGGATGCCAATTTGCAATTATCAGATATTGTGTCACAACTCAATCATTCAAAATGTATCAGCGCATCTGCCATTGAGATGAAACTACCAGTAAGATGAAGACTTAATGTTAAGCATGATTGTAATCTTTAACAATAGGCCAGCTACACAAACGACTCCTAACAACACATACTCCAGCCAAACAAACGCCCCGGGAGGCGCAAACGAGCCCAAGAAATAAGCAACCTGTGCTACTTTAGTTCAACTGTTGTGATGTACTACCATGCTAATGTTGTTGCCACGAAATTGTAAGCGTTATCACCTGAAATTTCACGCCCCAAAAAGAGAAAGTAAGTTAGGTAAAGAGTATGGTCGCAGATTGGACCTTTATGTTATTATCATCATTGCTAGTCTTTACACAGTTCTGCAAAAAATTCATGGTGGTTCTCACATTTTTTTCCTTATTCATATGCTCATCTCTTTTATATTTGACAACTAAGTGATTGACATGCTCGGCCGCTGGTAGAGATAGTGGAATATGCTGGAAATGTAATTAATGTGGAAGGCATCAAGCTGGCTAAGGACATGTGAGAAAACCAGGATGGGTTGTACTTGCAGAATGTCATGCTATACCTAATTTGAGGATGGAGGAGCAGCGCAATATGCAGCGCTTTGACACCAGAGAGTAGCCAGCGTAACAACTCATTCAATACAGGGTCTGTCCAAATGTTGATATGGCTGGGAATGTTTCAGCAGAGAATATGGCAGAGGAACGTTTCAACATAGAATACGTGGAGCAACAATTCATCATGCATCGTTCAGGTGAATGTCAGGTGCAGGCTACCAACATTTATAAACAGGCAGCGTATGGTTCAAAAGAATTTTGGCAGCAGCGTACAACAAAGAACTGTGAGGGGACAGAGAGTAGTTGGCAGTGGACAGAGAGCACTGGGCAGTGGGAGTTACAACTATTTTGGGAGCTGGCTCTGATACCATGTCAGGCCAGGCAGTAACTCCATAAGGCAAAAATGATTCGACTATATTATTCCATCAGGTAGGTCTTTATTATACACATGAGGGAGAGAATGTTTAGTTCATCTCCCGATGATTGTTCATATTTCTAATTTATTTATTTACATAAATTCACCCAATCACAAGGATTAGGTGTCAACATGGTGAATCATCCCCCATGGTTGACATCATCATATTTAATCCTATTGGTTCTTATAAATTTTATTTTGGTTGTACATTTTCCTTTGGAGGCTCATTTTAGACCTCAAAATTCCCCTAATGGTTGCCCACCATGGGACCCACCAAGCTCTCCACTGCATGGTAAAGTTAAAAATTCATGTTATAATGGGTTGTGGGTCTATTCAATGGTAAGGAACATGTTAAAATCAATGGCCTTGATAAAAAATCACTCTCAACTTTAGTCATGGCGCTCGACCACATGGGTGTACAAGGATCAAGGCCAATTTCCTTCGAGGCTTAGGTTTTTCAAACTCCACACGTTAAACAAAATCAAAGCCTTTAAAATCATATACAGCAAATCCCTCACTTGGCCTCTAAAGTCACAATATATGTGAATATGTTTGTGGCTTTATCAGCTATCCCTTTTGAGCTTTAGATGGACTCAACCTAAACTTAATTCGTTATGAAAAAGGGCTTACACCTGAGCATTTTCACACACACACACATATATTGGCCCTACACTATCCCTCTTGACATTTTACACTACCTCGTTCCATCTCGTCTTGCAGCCTGCAAAAATATATTTACAAAATTACATAAACAAGAAAGGACAAAGCTATCTTTCCTGAGATCGCAGATTCATAAAATAAGGCCTGATGGCCAACTTGTTTTAATGTAGGCATTCAATATCCTTTTTAACAAAGAATATATTTCTTTTTATACATAGGTATTTATACAAATTTGTAGGCTCAAAGAAAACACAAGAATGACCCCATTCCTAAGAAAAATAATCAAAGAATCAACCTCTTATTTTCACACAAGAGAATGACATCCCTTGCTATAAATATTAAAAAAATATTAGTACATTAAAGACATACAGTATATCCACATGCATTATAAAGAAACTTCAAGGATTTAATTTACAAATGCATGACAAAATTTATAATAAAAACTACTAAAAATTCAAGAATTTTAGTCAATAAACCTCATGCACCAACATCCTATGACCAAGTAACCTTTGACAGAGCTACACATTGAAAACCGCAAGGGAAATATTTAATTTTACAACTCTCAACTAATGCATTCATTTAAAATAAAAAAAATGGCCAAACTGAAGGTGAGACTTCAATTTTCCACCCAACCTTAGAATCATTGCAGCTAATATCACTTGCAGTAGTCACCCCTAAGCCAGATCCATGATCTAATGGGAAATTTCTTCAATAGTCAGCAGGAGTCATGCTCGAGTCATGCTCAACTCAAAGACAACAAGAATCACTTATAAAATTAGCTGGTTTGTCAGCTCTTCAGTAAGCACCCTGAGTGATTTCTCATCCAACTCGTGGAAAGAACTTAATCCCTATTTTCCTCATAATTTATTGAGCTCCTCTAGGCCAAAATTTAGCTTCCCAGGGAATTTCATTCCATCCACTTTGCATGTATTTCTAGCGCTTTGATAGGATTTATCAAGAAGAAAATCCAACCCCAAAATTGACATGAATATGCCCTTTTATAATTTATTAAGGGTGCCTCTTCATGTTCCCCTTGGGATCTTCCCATTCTTTTTCTTATTATTTTCTCCATAAAATTAATTAAAGGTGTCGTTGATGGTGCTGGACCCGCCAACATTCAGGGGATCACCCTAGTATGAAGTCCCAACTAGACCTCACACTATTTGGTGTGGGAGTCCCATTCGATATGATGGCCCGGTTGCCATTATCTTAAGGATTTGCCTCAACTCTTACTTGTCAGTATAGTAGAGTGGTCTACTTTGCCTTCGATAAGTGAGGTTCATGTGCTTGGTGAATGCTAGTGTACTTGTGTCAATGGTTCTTTCACTGTAAGGGGAGAGGGTGAGAGTGAGTCCCAAGTTGGTTGGGATGGAGTCCCAAGTTGGTTGGGATGAAGTCCCAACTCGACTAGGAACACACAACACAACAGGACGTGCACAACTTCCGGAGGAGTAGTCCACACAGTTGTAGAAGTCACAACACACAAGGTAAGATAACATGTACAACACTCAACAGATGAGTCTGAATGAGTGCAATGATTGTTACAACAAGCTTTATGTGAAAGGTCTATCTGATGTCCGGGGAGATAGCCACCATGGCAAGACAACGTTAACATCATATACGACACATTTCCATTAATAGATTATGTATTACAACAAGTGAAATAGTTCAAGTGTTCAACGCAAGTTAAAGCAACATGCATTACAAGTGTTCAAGATTAGTCTCACAACAATTATAATACATGTGTGAAAATGTGCTGGCCTGTTAGCAAGCTTCTGAATTAAGAGAAAGTTCTAAGACACATCGTTACACCATACATCACTAACCCTGTGAGCGAGGCGTTGGAGCCACTACTTACTCCTCAAAGAAAATATTACAGACTCTCTTGGCTATGTGGGAGGAGTTGAGGTGAAAAGTCCTTTCATGTACAAATGAGAGGGGTATTTATAGCCAAGGGTGAAACTGACCCTTGTGGTTGTTCGACTACCCTCATGATTGTTTGACTTCCATGACTTTTCGACTTTGCATGACTCTTTGTACAACAAATGGGTCTCTTGGACTTCCATGTTACATTACATTGATTGAAAACATAGCCCATAGTAGAGATGTGGGCGACATGACTCATGACATCACTCGACATGATAGTGCTGGTACATTTGTGTTGCTGTTGGAGTACTTGTAGAGCTATAATGCTACTAGGTGATGGATGTCTTCATGGAGTAGCATAGCTTCACCTCTACATGGAAAAGTGTGTGGAGTCTTCGATGGTCTTTGGTTCACTCGATGATGCTTTGGCACGTTGTTACTTTCTTACATGTTGGAAGACTTGATAGTCTCATTTGTTTGTGAAAGGTGCATGTTCGTCCGTTCGTCCATCCATGAGCACATATTGTATGTTTGCTTGTATGTCCATCCACGAACACATCATTCCATGATTATCCATTCATGAGCACATCTCTTCACATGCATCGTTCCTTTGTCCATTGGAGAACCTGTCCTTCTACATGTGCTCCCTTCATTCATCCCTTTCATTGTCATGTCATGTTTGTTAGTTTACCTGCGCCTGCAATCACTCATGATGAAACGACATCAAATCCAAAAACCTCCTAGTCTACCATGACACATGATCATTTTAGATGTAGGTGACAGGGAGAGGCAGCAAGGTTGTGAAGCGGGATGATGGCTCTGGGCACTGCTGATGAAAAATGCGCAAGAGTCACTGAGTGATGAAGATGGGCAATCCAAGTTGATAGTTACTGTCTGCGAGGTCTAGAAGGAAAATTTGCACAAATTTTGGGAGGGACGGTCTGGGCTGCAAGAAGGAAAGGTAGGCAGAACCTGCGCAGTTTCTAGAATGAGCGGGAAGTAGGGGTAAGAAAGAAAAATTTGTGCAATTTTCTGGAGTAACAGGCCGAGGTACAAGGAGGATCAACAAGCATAAATTGCATAGTTTTTAGGAGGAACTAACCGGGAGCCTGGCAGTCAAAACTGCACAATTCCCAGATGGAATTAGCAGTTGGCTACTGGGTCACTGGCAGTAGAAAACTACACAATTCCCAAGGGGAACAGGTAGTCAACTACTAGGAGCTTGGAAACACAAACTGTACAATTCCTGGAGGGAACTGGAAGTTTACTGTTAGGAGTTGCTGGCGAGGAAAATTGCACTAAGGCTGACAGACTAGCTTGCTAATCATATTAGTGCATTTTCCAAGTTGAGTGGACTGTTGTCCAACAGAAGTCCTGCTCATGAAAAATGCACAATTTCTTGGATGAGCAGCCGGTCGACTGTTAAGAGGACTGACTGGGAAAACTGTGCAATTTTTTGAGGGAGACAGGGACAGGCACTTGGTGTCTGTCCGACCTGTCTTCACAATTTCCTTAGTCAGTAGAGCAGGCAAGGTCAGTAGCCTCTATGCAATTCTTTGAGGGGAGTTAGTCCTGGGGTGGCTGTCGGGTTTGACTGTCTGGGTGGTCAACATGAAAGCTGATTGGATTTCTTGCGATCAACGCAGCTTGGAAAGAATTTCTTGGTGCTTTTGTGTTGTTCTGGGTGACATTCGATCAAGTCTATGGTGGGGTGATGGTCTGGCTGTTAGAGGGGAGTCCAGTCGTCAGAAATTCAACAAAATGACTAAGTATGTGAACAATTGAAAGATGCATAGGTGATCATGCAACACACAATCACATGACTTGATGACGAAACGAATCAAAACATCCAGACACACATGTTCAACATGAATGACCAACGATGCAAGCGACAAGCACGACACTCGTGATTGATCGTTGATCAAACGTGATGACGCTTGTACGATAGTGAATGTGACTTAGTGTGTGAGTGAGACAGATACTTTCATAATGAACACAACAAGTACACACAACGAAGACCTTGAGGATAACCAGAACATGGTTGCAAGAATGACTTAGACACCAACATGTAGAAACTTGGGTGGAATGAACAAGCAATGCAGATGCAAAGACTCCCACGGCCTCACGGAGTGAACCTAAGGGTGTGCAGTCATCTAGAGAAACTCCCAAGGGAGGCTCCGAAATTAGGTGTAGGCCAAAATTTTGGAGGGTGGTTACAGCCACTACAACAGGTGTGAACTAACCCTACCTGTGTTTATCTATCCTCTTCCCTCTTAGATCATGGATTTGTGGTCCCACTCTTTAGGCAATTACATAATAATATATTCATTTATAATTCAAAGTGTCATTCTATTATAAGAGATAGGGGAGAAGCATACCAGGGGAGTCACAATGTTGGACTCCCCATTATTTATCAAGTAGTATTTTTTTAGCTCTTTGCATGAATATTGCATACCTCATATACATGTGGGTCCTTCCAAAGACTATGTTACACACATCAAAGGGTAGTATGTCTAACTCTGTGTCATGAATAAACTCTACACTTATAACAAATTTAATCTTACACCATGTTTTGAACTTGATTTTTCCATCCTTGTTGACCAATCCTAATAGGTAGTGGCTTGGATTATCATGAACCCCTAACCCATTAATTAATATGAGATTCTCCTACAAACTAGAAATGAAAAGGGCATCTACTTTGGTCTTCTTAACTTGGACACTTTTGTCATTTCCATCTCTTCTCAAAGATGAATGATTGATTTGGATTAGATAATTATATTATTTCTTATCCATATTGATTCTTTTAAAGGGGAAAATTTGGAGGAATCAACTCAAAGGACCATTTTTACCAGTAGCTCCTAGTTTGGTGAATTAGGGTTTTCCATAGATGGTTTGAGGCATTTAAGGAAGTTCTTTGGGATCCAAATTATCTCACTTGTACTATAATCCATGACACTATTATACAACCATATACCTTTCCAAAAACGCAAGAAAAATACTAAAAGGAGTTTGTATGCAAAAAATATTCCACCCAAAAGTTGACCTTCCTATTTTTCCCATCATGATCTGAGAGGATGTTGCGTCAATCCCATCACTCATGCAAAATGGCTATCCATGTGACCATGATGAATACGAATCTAGAAGGTTTGAATTGTAACTCATATTTAGTGTTGAATGTTTCAAATTTAAACCCCCAATTAGCTATAAAGTTGTGTTATAATCGAGCCAATAGGAGGAAAAGGGATTCTATTCTAGTGCATTTTTGTTCCATAGTTAAGTAGAGTATCTGAGAGTGGATATGGAAAGGGAATAACATATAGTTTTCATGTTTGGTAGCATCCCACATGCCACAAGTCTCACTCCTTTATATTTGTTCCATTTTTATCTAGATAAAGAGAGGGCAAAGCAACCTCACCTCCGAGCTAGTTTTCTCTTGAAAATATTTCCAAGGTAATATCTTGTGTTGTTGTGGTGATTTTTATACTTGTTCCTCTATTTTTCACTTTTTATATGTTGCATGCATAAGAAGAAATTGTAATTTTAAAAATCCAAAAAGTATAAATAAAATTAACCCTCATAATATAGATTTTCGGATTTCAGTAATCTTTATCATATTTGTTGTGATGCAACATCTAGTGGAATATCCATAGTCATTTACAAATCATATTGGTATTAGATAAAGTTTCTTTGGGTATATTATGGGGAATTATAAGGGATCCAAATTGGTAAGGAAAAACTCATAAAAACCCTATATCTCAAGATATGGAAGAGGAGAGATTCACAAGGCTAGAAGTGCAGGTCATAGATATTTGTCACAATATAAACCTTATGATGGTGGGTATAGCAAATAAGATTGGAATCAGAGAAGATATAGGTTCCAACTCAGAAGTTAGATTAGAGGGAAAATCAAGGGATTGAGAATAACCAGAGAAGGATTGTAAGAGAGAACTTGAAAAAGGAAAACCTAGTTTGAATTCCATGAACCATTCACAATCCTTGTTTAAGATGGAAGCGAAGGTGGACATCAAGATGTATCAAGGTGAGATTGATGCTTTGAATTAAATCACTAGTTGCAACAATTAAAGATTGATTGCAATGTACATCACATAGAGGAGAAACATAAATCATTTTCCTATTTGAAACTAGAGGGCCATGCCCTAACATAGTGGGAAAGCCACATAGAAACCCTAAGGATTATTGAAATTGTAGTAAGAAATGGCTTCTTTGACTTGTACCTTAGTTAAAGATGCTAATTCAAATCCAGTCTCATAGTCACTTGAGTTAGTTGTTAGTTAACATGTGTGATGGGGCCTATCTTGAGTTATTGTCAGTTAATTCGAGTTAAATGGCATACAATGAGTTGTGGACTAGTTGATGACTAAAATTAACTATCTAGTGGAGTTAACTCTAATCCCTTTCAATTAACATATCTATAGTTCTAGAATAGAGATAGACATGAGTTTAGTTGAGTAGTTGAATTTTTGTTAACTCAACTTACTCTCGGTAAACTGCAACACCTGCTAAATTTAGCCCTAGTAGGTCATGCAATTCAAATTACCTATTGATATTGAATAAAGGAACATACGTATTTATTTATTATACACAGGTTTTTGTGTGCAAGGCTTGAGTAGAGCTAATTCTCTTAGGAAGTGCATAAGGAGATCAAATAAATTCATATTTTTAGGGACATATTTTCTCTAGGAAATAGGAGCTTCCTAGTAGGTCTTATTTTCCTAAGTTTTGGGCAAGTCTTGTAGAGAGTTGATAAGTATTTTAGGGAGATTTAGGATTGAAGAAGATTCTATCTAATAGATCAAATTTATTAGTTGGATCAATACAAGAAATAAGGGTTTTTTCCAGTTGGGTTCCCCAGATATATTGTGTGTTCTATGTGTGATTGCGTTTCTATTCATTATTTCCTTTCCGCAAAATTTTGGTGGATTAATCTTGTGTCTTTTGTGATCAATTTTCTCTCATTAGCAATTGCGAGGTCTTAAGGATTTTATGCATGGTATCAGAGCTTAAAACAAGATATATACCGAGTTCCTTGTTCGGATTCAAAGGACATTGGAGAGAAGATCAGTTACTGCAACAATTATACAAGTGTAGAAATCATGTCACCCTATGGTTTGAAGATAGAGCATGCCCTAGAAGGGACTTCAAACGTTTGTGAATGAAAGGAAAAAATGGAGGTTGTGTTAGATGATAATGGGGTTTTGGAATGCATCAAGATTGATATTCTTAAACCTCCTACATCAGATGCACAACAATTGACTCAATGGAGGAAGGACATTGCCAAATCTAGGAAAATGATTCTAGAAGGAGTTAGATACCATATTTTTCCAAATTTTCATGGGAAGGAGACATAATTCCAAATGTGGAAGGCCCTTACTGATATATTTGAAACCTGTAGTGATGCTTGAAATTTTCCTTGAAGGACAAATTGAGGAACATTTGAATGGGAAAGAATGAGCCCATTGTTACATATATGTCCAAGTTTTCTCAAGTGAGGGATGAAATTAGAGGTGTTGGAGAGACAGTTCCACTAGCAGATATTGTGAGCCTTGCTCTTTTTGGGATTCACAAATCTTGGCATAGTTTTCATGATGCAGTGAATGGCAAATATAAGCTCCCTGATTGGGAGAGACTGTGGCCAAATCTTGTACAGGAAGCATTAATGAGGAACACAAGGGATGGAGTCTCATCTGTGATAGAAGATGAGGAGAACTTTTCTTTAGCTAACAAAGGGAAGATATCCAAGGGAAAGAAAGGCCCAAGATAAAAGTGAGTCTAGTCATAATGGAGGTAAGGAAAAGAAGGATCTTAGAAATATCAATTGTTTTCATTGTCATGATTTTGGACATTATGCTACAAAATGTCCAAACAAGAAATCCAATAAGCATGATGCAACAATAGTAGGAGGAGAAGCACTCTCTTCACAGTTAAAATTAGATTTATCTTTGATCGCTTGCATGACAAGCTCAGTTCGAGGTAGTGTGTGGTAAATTTATTTAGGGGCTTCATTCCACATGATAGGAAATAAATATTTCTTCAGTATTTTTGGAGGAGAAAGACATGAAATTCCATATCGAGCTTGGAGATGATGGAAGATGAATGGCCAAAGGAGTTGGTACAATGAGCTTTAAGAGGGAGTCTAGTCCCCTTATCCATCTCGATAATGTGATGTATGTCCTAGGATTGTAGAACCTTGTCTTAGTAACAATCCTTGAAGACAAAGGGTATGATGTAGTATTCAACAAAGGGAAGGCCTACCCAAATCATTCCGCTTTAGAAAAAGTCAAGAAGATTGGCATTAGGATCAAGAACCTCTACAAATTGGAGTTTGATGCATGTGTAGACTTGAGCAGCAAGGCAGAGTTCTCAGAGTAGATATGTGGTGGTTTAGCGAGAGCAAGATAGAGTTCTCAAGATCGAGCCTCAACTAATATCTTAGTTTCAGTCTAATCTAGTTGGAAATTGGGCTGACTAAAAGGATGATGAGGAGCATACCCCAGTCAAGGTGGAGGAAACCACTCAGTCACAAACTTCCAATATAGGGAGAGTTTGAGTCAAGTTGGCATAGGATTTGGTTAAGGGAGCTCAAAAGAGATTTGAGTCTCCCAGCATCAAGAAGTAGACACCTAGGTACACAGGGTACATGGCACTTATGACTAAAGTGGTGAACTCACCGAGCATGGTGAGAAATAATGGGTCTTCAAAGTAGGTTCCAAAAAAGGAAGCAGAGAAGTCTTCTAGTTCAGAGGGAGCAGTTGTAGCAGCAAAGAACTTAGTAGAGTTGAAGACAGTTTTAGGTGGACAAGGTTTTCCAAGAATATCTTCCTTTCTAAGAGGGAGTGTTGAAAATGTAGCAAGGAATGGCTTCTTTAACTTGTGCATTAGTCAAAATGATAATTCCAATTCAGTCTCATAGTTACTTGAGTTAGTTGTTAGTTGACATGTGTAAGTTATTGTTGGTTAATTCGAGTTAGATGACACACAATGAGTTGTGGACTAGTTGATGGCTAAAATTAGCTATCTAGTGGAGTTAAATATAGTTTCTATCAAATAACTGGTATCTAGTTCTATAATAGAAATAGACATGAGTTTAGTTGAGTAGTTGACTTTCTGTTAACTCAAATTACTCTCAGTTAACTACAACAACTATTAAATTTAGCCCTAGTAGGTCATGCAATTTGAATTGCCTATTGAGATTGAATTAAGGCACACATATATTTATTTATTATACACAGTTTTTGTGTGTGAGAATTGAGGATTGATAAGATCTAATTCTCTTGGGAATTGCACAAGGAAATAGGAGAAATTCCTATTTTTTAAGGGCAAATTTGCACTAGGAAATAGGAGCTTCCTAGAAAACCTTATTGGACTAAGTGTGGGCAAGTCTTGTAGAGAGTTTATCAATATTGTAGAGATTTTCAAGCTTGAATCAGATTCTATGTAATAGATCATATTACTTAGTTGATTCAATAAAAGCAAGTAGGGTTTTTTCCTAGTTGGGTTCCCAAAATATATTGTGTGTTCTATGTTTGATTGTATTTCTATTCATTGTTTTCTTTCCACATAGTTTGGTTAGAGAAATATTGTGTTCTTCTGTGATCAATTTTCTCTCATTAATGTTAATCTATGTTGTCATTGATGTCAATATGGCACTGTTTGTGATGGAAAATTCTTGTGATACGTGATGTTTCCCATTGATCATAATGTTTCCCATGGAGGACCCACGAATTGAATACAATATATGGATTTACAGACATAATAGAAGTAGTAGACCCAAGGAGGAAAGCCATCATGGAAGCCAATGGAAAGACATTGTAAGTCAAGAATAGGAGTGGTCAAAGAGGAACACATTGTCGGAAGAAGAGCTATCGGAAGAGCGGAAGAGTGAAGATAAGTCACAGGAGCTAAGAACCCAATAGTGCTATCGGAATTCATACGAGTGAAGAGAAGCCACAGGAGTGAGAACCGAACAGTAAGGGTTGGAAGGAAGAAAATGGTGATATCGAAGGAGCTAAGAACACAATAGTAATATCGAAAAAATATCCAGCAAAAGAACCCAATCAGAGTAATAAACCATGGAAAACATCTTGTAACCAACGTTCACAATGCAATATCACATCTGCTGTGTTGCAAGTCTTGAAGTCTTGTTACATTCAAATCCTTTGATTGCGATATGTATTGCAGACCCGATGGTTCCATTACAATACACCTTAATAAAATATCACATCCGTTGTATGAAATTTCATATCGCAAGTCATAAAGGGATGTCACATTAAAAACTGCAATTGCGATATAAGGTGTAGACCCGATTGCTTCATTATAAAACACCCTAATGTAATATCGCATCCGCGTATCGAAACTTTCATATCACAAGTCTTAACGAGATGTAACGGTAAAATGTTGATTGCGATGGTATTGTGGACCATCGATTGCGATGGAATAGTGTACCACAGACTACGGATGATAATATTGTGGACCTGATTGGCTTATAAAAAACAATTTTATTGAATATGGCATCCACTCCATCAGAAGTAGGGGAATCGACAATATTATGAGTGGACCTCCAATTATATTGAAGTTGCGATTGCGGGATTAAAGGTGACGACATGGCATGTGGGACCTCCATGTTGGCATAGCCTCTCCTATGTGATATCTGTAAATAACAAGTCTATTGAATGAATATTAACAAAATGCCCCTCTAATATATTTTGTTGTGTGCCACCTCTTAAGTTAGCCTCTCCTCCCAATGAACGTGTCTTTCAGTCATTGGTGAAACTCATATAAAAATGAGTTAAAACGCTTCACTTCGAAGAAGGATCTTAGAGAATAATAAAACATTCACAACTTGTGAAATTGAAGGAAAAAAGGAAGCTAAAGGTCAATCGAAGGAGAAATATACATGAGCATTAAAGAGTTGAAAAATGAAGAAAGCCGAGACTGATTGTGCATAGGATCATTCATACATCCCAAACATGTGTTTAACAATGATTCAGATGACATTTCAAAAGATTATCTGAGTATGAACATGGTTTTTTTAATTGAACGCACAATATAAAGCCACGAAAATCATTCCTCTCAAGTAGTTACATCAATAGTGAGAATAGAGGCTCGAAACAGAGAATTCTTTGGTGCAGATTTTTGAGGCTTAGTGCAGCTTATTGAAGACAAATTGTTGAGAAGCCTAGCTATCGTTAGAGTTAATATTGTAGACCATGATGCATTAGTCATCATGAAGTGACCTTGGAGAAAGTGGTTGGGTAAATATGAAGAAAAATGGTGACACTTTCATGGTAATACAAGGTTGTTATTGATAAATTAATGTGGAGACTAAGTGAAGACATTGTTGAAGATTGACAAGGGTCGTTGAAGAAGACATAGGGAGCCGTGAGTTACTACCAAACATATTTAAACAAAGTATAACAATGGGTTGGAGCTCAAAGGGTAGGTGCCCTGAAGGTTGGAGCCTCAAACAAATAAGGTAGGTGCCTTGAAGGATAGGGTTGGAGCCCTAGAGGATCAGTGTCCTCAAGAAACTAGGTCGAAGCTTGTACCAAATAAGCGTTGGATCCCTAGGGGTTGGAGGCTCTAAACACAAGGTTGGTGCCTTGACAAGATATGGTTGGTGCCCTAAAGGTTGGATCCTCACAAGAGACCAAGTTGGTGCTTGGCAATAGGTTGGAGCCTGGGATATTGAAGATCGGTGTCTTCATCAAGGGTTGGAGGCCTATATATATTGCACTTGATTCATTATAAAGATTACATTAATAAAATAATTTATTTGTATTGATCATTTTGTGTTCTAAATATAATTGATTTAACTAGTAAAAGTAATAATTGAAAAGAAATACTGATTCACCCCCCTCTCAGTGTTTCCAACAATTAGTAGGTGCAAGGTTTCAAGGATTTTCTACAAGGATGGAGGGAGATCCTCTAGTAATTAACTTGTAGGATTTCAAAACTCCCATAAAGCCCCAATTCTACCCTATTAGGTATGTAGAGGACTAGTGGATCCAATGGAATTACTTGAAGCAAAGATAAAGACAAAGTGTACAATATTACACCACAACATTAAGGAAGATCACAATGATGTTGTATATCTATCCCAATAATCGAGACATATTTCTCAAGAATTTAGGGCGACTAGACAACCATATGTGAAAGAAAGTGATGCTTCTCAAACCCAAAATGATGGGCAAGGCTTGTGTACATGAATAGTACTTATAAATCATATGCAAGTGGTTCAAAGTAGAAGGAACACCAGGAAGCTTCCAAAAAAGGGAAGAAGAAATGGAAAGTGGGGAAGGACAAAATGACAACAACCACAACAAACCAGTGTAAATATCCCAACAACCATTGTAATATAGATGTTCATACAGAGGAGAGGTGTTGGAAATTACATCCAAAACTCAACCTAAAGAACCTAAAGAAATGTGAAGAAGAAAATATATCAGTCATAGATTCGAGAAATCAGGTGGAAAGAAGCTCAAACGTGTAGGATGAGAAAATCATTTGTATATCAATGAAAAGGGGGTGAATTTGAGTAGCCTTCAACCACAAGAAAAGAAGTAGATAACTAAACTCTTCCTTATAAAGATACAAATAAAGAAGTTCAAATTGATGCTTTGTTTTACTTAGGATCAAAACTAAATATCATTGCAGCAAAGCTGGTCAACAAATTAGGATTGGAGGTTCAAGGTCATCCTAGCCCATGTATCCATTAGGATGAGTAAGTAATGATGTAAAATAAAGGGAAAACAAAATAGTGTAAAAGAAAATTTGCTATTAGTGTTGATTTTATTGATGAAGCAGAGTTGGATATGGTTCCACTTGAGATACGTGGAGTTGTGTATGGGAGTCCCTATATGTACATGCAGAATGTAATATTCATGTGGAGATTTAACTAGTATCACCTCATCAAGGACAAAAAATTATTCACCATTAATGTGCACAAGGGAAAGTCTAAAATTTCACTCGTAAGTACCAACCAAGTTAAGAAATTGATCATTTATAGCAAGAAGTATGTTTTGTTATTTTTAAGAGAAAATTAATTTGTAAAAGAGTTAGTGAGAGAAAAGTCATCCATGGAGGGGTGTACTATGGAACAAAGAAAACAATTGGAAGAGTTTGTATAGGCATACAAGGGACTGTACTAGGAGCACAGAGGACTACCACCTAAGAGGGAAGTGGAGTGTGATATCCAATTATTTCTTGACTCTCTAATGCCAAAAATTGGGTTGTACATGCAATTTTTAATAGAAGCAAACAAGGTAAAGAAGTAGTTACAACAATTTCTTGAGCATGGTGTCATTCAACTAAGTACATTACCATCTGGGTCACCCATCATAATTATGCCCAAAAACAATGAGACTTGGTGAATGTGCATTAATTATAGGGCGTTGGAAAAATAACACTCAAGAACATGTACCACTTGCCAAGGATAGATGATCTGTTGGGCTAGATGTAGTAAGAAAAACAATTCACTAATTTAGACTTAAAATTAGGGTATCACCAAGTTTGAACCAGTGAAGGAGATACCTTTAAAATCGCCTTAAAAAATAGAAAAGGTTGTATGAGTGTTTGGTCATGTTGTTTGATTTATGCAATGCACTAGCTACATTCATGAGGTTAATGGATGACATATTGTACTAGATTCATTTGTTACTATTTATTTGGGTAATATACTAGTATACAATTCTACCTAAGAGGAGCACATCCCATATTTGATGTGGGTGCTAGAGACATTAAAGAAGCATCAAATACTAGAAAATATGAAGAAATGCGAATATGCACAATAGTATTTGGTGTATTTAGGATATGTGATTAGTTGAGAGTTGAATATAGAGCCTGCCAAGATGATGCCATCATGAAATGGCTAATTCATACAAATTTTTTGAGGTCAAGAGTTTTGTTGGGGTTGTTGTATCAAATTCCTACAAACCAAGATTTATCGTGAAATAGAATTCACTGTTGTCATGAACATATTCCAAGGGTAGATATGAGAACTATTTTTGTGGAGTGCCTAGAAACGATTGTTCTCAGCTGGAGGTGTTTGCATCCCACATATATTTATGCCCTTTGAGCATGAACATCAAACATAAAAAATTTCATTAGTTAATGTAAAAAAAATCAAAAAGGAAATGTTCATTTCCATGACAGGAACGATCAAAGGCCTTTGAATAGTTAATACAATGCATTATTAGATAAATATATTCAAGAAGCCACACAAATATTGACAATGAATTAATTTCATCATAATCTAATTTATGGATTATAACTGTGTGTTCTTGAGGGAAAAATAAATATATATGTCTCCAATCGAGAATTGAAAAGTTTGTAATCAATGATAAAGTGTTTTTTTAATAGATCGTTCATTTCATAAAAAATTCCAAAAAACTAACTTCCATTACAAGATTGGAAGTATTGGAAATGGTTTATATGATCAGTGAGAATTGGAATTGTAAGTCTAAGGGAGCAAAAGCCAAAGGTTATAATATATTATGCGATCTTTGACGAATGAAAATAGGTACTTTCTGTACATGAGCCTTGTTATGCTCTCATAAGGAAGTCAAAGATGAAATTATTGTTGTATTCTTAGGAAATGTAGTGCAAAAAATATTAGTAAGAGATACTTCATCAAAATGAAAAACAAATATACACATTTCATTAGTTTTAATTAAATTATAAAACGTAGTCCCACCCTAAGTGTGGTCGGGCTATTAGTTGTTGATATCACAACTCAATACAAAGGAGATGTGGCAAAAAATATTTCACTCTCACTTATAAATAAAATATTTCAATATGTAAAATTAAATAAAATTGAAATATTTAAAAATATATTAATAAAAAAAACTTTAATGTGGACAATGTAATCTATAAAAAAAAAAATATGTCAATGTTCATGTTAACTAAATTATTTGAATATAAACCATTTACATTATATATGGTTTAAAATAATAATAATAATAATGATGATAATAATAATAAAATGTCTATATATCCTATAAATTAATTGAAAAATTAAATTATTATTGTTATAGCATTTCAAGGATCATTATTTTACATTATGCTCCTTTTATTAAGGAGTAATTCCAAATGGAACAAATATTTGTTGGAATTGCATGTTTAAGCTATTTTATTCCATATATTTAAGAGATTTTCAAAGGGATGAATCCATTTATGCATTAAAAAATGAATATATATATATATATATATATATATATATATATATATATATATATATATATATATATATATATATATATATATATATATATATATATATATATAGATATATATATATATAGTGAGAGAGAGAGAGAGAGAGATTCATTGTAACCATCATCCCCCCAAAGGGATGCAATCTTTGGAGGCACAATTTTTTTAAAGTTTTACAGTATAAAAACGGTTTGAGCCTCAAGAGATTTGATCTGTCTCAACTCTTCCTAGATCCATGGTTAAGATGGATCTATATTGGTAAGTCCCCACTTGAAAATTATTTTGGATATTTTCCTCCTTCACCTTTTAGATATTGCATATGGCTAGCAAGGAACAATGAGGAAGGATAATATAGGGGATGCTTTAAAGGTAGAAATAATTGTTGAGAATATGAGGTAGATTCATCTATAGGTAAAGGAGACATTGCATAAGTCACAAGAAAAGCACAAGGCTAGACATGATTAACACAGAATAGATAAGTCATTCAAAGTGGGAGACAAAGTATGTTTATAGTTGAGTAAGGAGAGGCTATGAGGTCTTGGAAAGAAAATCAAGGATCTACTATATGGTCTCTTTGAGTTACTAAAAAAGGTGGGAGATGACACCTATAGACATAGTATACCACCATAAATGCACATTTACTCAAAAATGAATGTGAAAAATCTGAAACTCTATGAGATTTCCATGCTAGATCAGGAAGAGGAACAAGTCCTACCTTTTATATAGCATTTGGCACCAAATGCTTAGGTAGAGTTGATAGATGATACAATTTTGTAGAAGAGTTCCATAAGTAAAATATAAGGGCATCATGACCTTTTATAGATTGGATTGAAAGGACAACTTTCAAGAAAGGCTAAATTCCTCACCTCAATCAATAAAAGCTTTCGGGGACCAAAATCCCCGCCAAATGGGGAGGTATGATTTGTATTGGATAATTATATTATTTTTCATACATATTAATGATTTTAGAGTGGAAATATTGAAGGAATCGATTCACAGGACCATTTTTACGAGTCAGTTTCAGTTTGGTGAATTGGGGTTTAAAACCTTTTGGAGACAATTTAAGTCATTTAATGATTTCTTTTTATAGTCCAAAAGTTATTTCTTATGCAAGACCCCCTGGATCTATGGACACTCATATACCTTTGTAACGATGCAAGAAAAACCTCAAACAAAGTTTATATGTGAAATTTATGCCACCTAGAAGTTGACCTTCCTATTTTGTCCACCATGATTAGAGAGGATGCCACGTCAACCCCATTACTCATGGAAAATGGCTAGCCATTTGAACACAATGAATATGACTATAGGAGAGTCAACTTGTAACTTATATTTACTTTTGAATCGTTCAAAATGGTTGTGGGGTTATGTTATAACCAAGCCATTGGGAGGAAAAATAATTCTATTCTAGTGTATTTTTTTCCATAATTGAGAAGACTAGCTGAGAGTGGATAGATAGAGGGAGGAATAGAGAGGGTTTGTGTTTTGTAGTATCCCATGATCCATAGGTATAATTTGTTAGGTCCCTATAATACTAGTGATTACCCCATTACGATTGTAGTTATATCCCTTATTAATATTGTTGTGCCCCTATTGTCCCCATATTATTATTACTGTGCCCCATAGAATCCCTCTATTGTTATTTTTGTGCCTTTATATTATTATTGTTAGGTCGGCTGAGTTATATTGTGACTCCTTAGACTCCTATATATAGAAAGGAGGTTTTGTCATTTGAATCATCAAAGAATCATTCATTTGTCTAATGTAAAGGAGGTTTCCCCCTCGAAGAGGCTAAAATCTAAGGTATTGATCTATCTTTTCTATCTTTTTGTGAGCTGGTTTCATAACATTTGGTATCAGAGCTTTGGATTCTAGGGTTTCGCTACTCCAAATAGGTCATCGTGGAATTTTGACTATAACGTTTTTTTTGCGATGTTTCAGAAGCAAAAAAAACCCCATTTGAGACGAAATCACACTGAACCTTGGGTCCGAATTTCAGAGCTTTTCGCACCATATTTGCAGAGATATGATCTGAGGAAGTTGGTCTTTTTGCAGACTCCTGAATTACATTCCAAACAGGTGACCTGGGGAAAATCATCATAACTTTCTCTCTGAGCATCAGATTGAAGTTTTGTAAGAAGGTACAAAAAGAGAATGGGCTGTAGTTTCTTGTATATATTTTTCAGAGCCAAAGGTCAAAATAGGGACACATGGCATGTCATACAAGTTCGCTCTATTGAACTAGTCTATAATTAGGTCACTGTGGGTGATTTAGCATAACTCTTCCTTGGAGAATCCAATTTGGATAAAACTGATGGCATTGGAAAGAGGACACAAAGGGCTACTGTAGATCGCAATTTTAGAACTGGATGATCCGAAATTACAGAGATACATCAGAGGCAATATCGAGCTCCTACAAAGTGAAAAAAGGTCTGTAGTTTCTCTTAAAACTTTTGCTTAAACTTGGTTTGAAAAATTATTTTTAAGGAATTCAAAGGGAATAGTAGAGCATTATTATCGGTAATTTATGCCCAGAGGAAAGAAAATTCAAACATCTAGTAAGCAACCTAAAAGCTCTAGCATGACTCATGAATAAGAGGAAGAAATGTTGCATGATATATCAAAACTACAAGACCAAGTGCAACAAATGTCACTCTCACAAAAGCTAACAGAAGCTAAGATAAAGGGCGTGGAATCTAATATGGACAATTTGAAGATAGATTTGAAGAGAGACATGGTAGATTTGAAGACAAAATTGAAGATAGACATGGCAAATTTGAAGACAGATTTGACAAATTTTCTACAAGAAATACTTACAAATGGTGAAAGGGTAGTAAAGGAAACTCATGATGCGAACAAAAGAAATGTTAATCATGATTTCATAGACTCTAATGTTGGATCGAAGACCCACCATATTCCAAAAATCGATATGAGGAAGTTTGATGGCAAGGATCCCGCAACATGGATATTACAGATGGATTAATTTTTTGATCTCAATATTGTGCAAAACACACAAAAAGTACGTATTGCAACTTTATATTTGGAACCAAATCAGTTTGTATGGTATCAATGGATTTGCTCTCATAAACAAATTATCACTTGGGCAATTTTTACGAAAGAATTGACAGCACATTATGAGGATACAAAAAGCAACACTTTTTTTAGCCAATTGATAAGTCCCAAACAAAAGGGTTCAATAATGGAGCACATTGAAGAGTTCCAAAAATTGAACATAAGGGTAAAAAATATTCCAGAGGATCATAGGATTGATGTGTTCATAGGGACTTTAAAGGATAATATCCAACATGATGTTCGCCTTTGGGAACCTGATTCATTAGAGAAGGCATTTAGGTTAGCAAGAAAATGGAAAGAAAAATTATGGCAACCAGGAAGCATACCACTCACAACTATAAAGATGGAAGTGTTGTTGCCCCTAGTCTTCCACAACCTATAAGGTTGACACCACAACAATTGGAAGAAAAAAGAGCAAAATGGCTTTGTTACAGTTGTGCTAGCAAATACACTAAAGGTCATAAGTGTGCTGAGAAGAAATTATTCTATATAGATTGTGAAGAGGAAGAAGAAAAGGAGCAAGAAAGGTCAACAGAAGAGGATATACTCCCGGAACAAAGCCTAGATAAAGAAGAAATGAATCCGACCATATCTTGTAATGCATTGGTGGGAATTACCACTCCTCAAACCATCAAGATAGAAGGACAAAGGTAATAGTGTTGATTGATTCAGGAAGTACCCACAATTTTATTCATTGTAAGGTAGCAAAAGAATTGAATTGCTTCCTATATCCAGCACCATAGTTTCAAGTGATGGTTGCAAATGGAGGAACAATAAATTTCTCTGGAAAGTGCCATAATATCAAGCTATCCATGGGAGAATATGTATTGACTATCCCAATGCTTTCCATTCCAATGGGAGGTGCTGATGTTGTACTAGGAGTCCAATGGCTACAATCCTCGAGCACAATAGCTTTTAGTTTTCAAGAACTTTTCATGAA
Organism: Pinus tabuliformis; assembly: GCA_031772625.1. NCBI lineage: Eukaryota > Viridiplantae > Streptophyta > Pinopsida > Pinales > Pinaceae > Pinus > Pinus tabuliformis. The sequence continues at coordinate 435,456,614 of CM062804.1, forward strand.
ATTTTTTGCGGAAGAAAAGGAAGTTGAATTAAGGGGTATTTCAGGGAAACCGGGAAAGATAATCAGCTCTAATGGTATGACAAAGCTTCTATAAATGGAACAAAGAGGTGTAATTGCACAATTATGTTCTCTATATGTTTCCACATTGAAATCATCTATTTCTCCATATCTCCAAAAAGTCTTGGATAATCATTCCAAGGTATTTGAGACTCCCAAAGGTCTCCCACCTATTCGTGATCATGATCATACTATTCATCTGATTCCAGGAAATGTTGCTCCAAACATCAAGCTGTACAGATATCGCTATGCCCAAATGAGTGAAATTGAACGTATGGTTGCAGAAATTCTCAAGGCTGGTATAATTCAACCTAGTCAAAGTTCTTTCTCTGCTCCAGTAGTATTGGTGCATAAGAAGGATGGATCATGGTGCATGTGTATGGATTATAGGGAGCTCAACAAGCTCACTATTAAAGATAATTTTCCCATTCTTGTCATTGATGAATTATTGGATGAATTGAATGGATCAATTTACTTCACCAAGTTGGATCTTCGTTCAGGATATCATCAAATCAAAATGAAGACTGAAGACATTCCGAAAACAACATTTAGAACTCATGAGGGTCATTATGAATTTTGGTCATGCCTTTTGGCCTTACCAATGCACCTTCTACATTTCAAGGTTTGATGAATTCCATTTTCAAACCCTTCCTTAGAAAATTTGTGTTAGTATTTTTTGATGATATACTAATCTACAGCAAGTTTTGGAAGGATCATGTTGAACATGTTGACAGGGTGCTACAACTATTGGAGGAGAAACAATTATATACAAAAAGATCCAAATGTTTCTTTGGAGTACAAGAGGTGGAATATCAGGGTCATATTGTATCTCATGAAGGAATTAAGGTAGACCCTAGCAAAATTAAATCCATTAAGGAATGGAAAATCCCCACATCCATAAAGCATATGTGAGGATTTCTCGGGTTGACAGGGTATTATCACAAGTTTGTTAAAAATTATGGGAGAATAGCAGCACCTCTAGCAACATTATTGAATAAAGATGCATTTTCATGGACTCCCAAAGCAGCAAAGGCCTTCGAACATCTTAAAGAGGCAATGTGCCAAGCACAAGTCTTAGCTACACCGGACTTCACAAAAACCTTTAATGTTGAATGTGATGCTTCCGGAAATGGAATTGTTGTTGTTTTAATGAAAGATGAAAGACCCATTTCTTTTGAAAATCGTCCAATCAAGGGAAAGTTTTTACACAATGCCATTTATGAGAAGGAAAAGTTGGCAATACTACATGCACTTAAGAAATGATGACCCTACCTAATGGGAAGACACTTCAAGGTAAAAACGGATCATGATAGCCTTAAATACTTTTTAGAACAAAGATTATCCTCTGAAGAGCAACAAAAGTGGGTCACAAAGATGTTGGGTTATGACTTTGAAATCATCTACAAAAAATGGAAGAAAAATGTGGTGGTAGATGCACTCTCAAGAAAGGATGAGGATGTGGAAGCATTGTTGTGCGCCATTTCTATTATCCAACCAGATTGGATAAACGAAGCAAGGGAGGAATGGAAGAATGATGAAGAATTGTGGGCGCTTATTCAAAAGTTACAACAAGATTCCAGTACATCTGATACATTTAGCTAGCAAAATGATTCATTATGGTACAACGATTGCTTATACCTCTGTAAGAATTCCCAACTCAAACAAAAGATTCTTATGGAATTGCACACTTCTCCCTTACAAGGGCACTCAGGATTTTTAAAAAATTACCATAGGGTTAAGCAGGAATTTTTTTGGGATGGCCTTAAATCAGATATTCAAAAGTTTGTGGCAGAATGTTTGGTTTGCCAATAAAATAAAGTTGAAACAATTAAGACCCCGGGTCTATTACAATCTTTATCCATTCCAAGCCAACATTGGGAGGAGGTTTCAATGGATTTTATCACAGGTTTACCCAAGTCTGAGGGAAAGAGTGTCATCATGGTGGTAGTTGACAGACTTACCAAGTATGCACACTTTTGTGCATTATCACATCCATTTAAAGCCAGTACAGTTTCTACTGCATTTATGGAAACAATTCAAAAGCTACATGGAAACCCAAAGATTATTGTAAGTGACAGAGATCCCATTTTCACTGGAAATTTTTGGATAGAATTATTTTCCTGTCTCGGTACTCAGTTAGCTCATAACTCATCTTATCATCCTCAATCTGATGGGAAAATTGAGATAGTAAACAAATGTTTGGAAGGATATCTTCGTTGCTTTGTATCTGATAGACAAACATGATGGGTCAAATGGTTGCCTCTGGCTGAATGGTGGTATAACACTTCCTTCCATACAGCAACAAAAATGACCCCATTTATGGCACTTTATGGATATCAGCCACCATCCATCACATCATATTTAAGAGAAAATTCTAAGGTTCAAGCAGTGGAACATCACATTGAGCATCAACAACAAGTCCTCCAACTCTTAAAGGATAACCTCGTGTTGGCGCAGAATAGAATGAAACAACATGCAGATCAACATCGCAGCGAAAGAAGTTTTGATGTAGGTGATTGGGTATTCCTACAGCTACAACCATATAAACAACTATCCCTCAAGCAAGCTAAGAAGGATAATAAATTATCACCAAAGTATTACGGTCCGTACAAGGTGTTGCAAAAGACTCGTGTTGGCCCAGAATAGAATGAAACAACAAGCAGATCAACATCGCAGCGAAAGAAGTTTTGATGTAGGTGATTGGGTATTCCTATGGCTACAACCATATAAACAACTGTCCCTCAAGCAAGCTAAGAAGGATAATAAATTATCACCAAAGTATTACGGTCCGTACAAGGTGTTGCAAAATATTGGAGCTTCCTACAGCTTCTCGAATGCACCTAGTTTTCCATGTTTCATGCTTAAAGAAGGTTATAGGCAAAAAGCTCCCAGTTAAAACAATATTGCCAAAACTTGACGAGGAAGGAAAAATTATATTGGAACCGGAAGCAGTCACAGAAATAAGAACTCGATAGCTACGAAATCGATCAATTTCGGAGTATCTCATCAAATGGAAGAACTTATCCGCTGAATATTCCACATGGGAGGATGAGAATTTTATACAAAAGCATCCAGAACTACTCAAGTGTTGAGGACAACACTTTTTTGAAGGATATGGGCATGTTAGGTCCCTATAATACTAGTGATTACCCCATTACTATTGTAGTTATATCCCTTATTAATATTGTTGTGCCCTATTGTCCCCATATTATTATTATTGTGCCCCATAGAATCCCTCTATTGTTATTTTTGTGCCTTTATATTATTATTGTTAGGTCGAATTGGTTATATTGTGACTCCTTAGACTCCTATATATAGAAAGGAGGTTTTGTCATTTGAATCATCAAAGAATCATTCATATGTGTAATGTAAAGGAGGATTCCCCCTCGAAGAGGCTAAATTCTAAGGCGTTGATCTATCTTTTCTATCTTTTTGTGAGTTGGTTTCATAACATAATTTATTTGTATTGGTACCATTTCTATTTAGAGAAAGAGAGAGTAGAGAAACCTCACCTTCTGGTTAGGTTTTTTCCTAAAAGGGTTTCCCATGTCATATATAGTGATTCTTGTGGTATTCTGGGTGATTGTTATATTTATTCTCTATTCTATGCATTTTATATATTACAAGCATAAGAGGAAACAATAATCTAAAAAATCTAGAAATTCGAAGGAAAATTAACCGTCATAGTAAAGATTTTTGGATTTTAGTAAATCTTTATTAGATATATTTCGATGAACTATCTAATGGAATATGTATAGAATTTTATAGATCAAGCCTTACTTAGATTCAACTCCTTTTGAACTGAAGTGCATGAAATATTCTTATCCACATATGAACTACTCTTTACCCAATTCCTTGAATCTATGACTAGAAGGTTTTTCATCTTGGCATCCTTCTTACGATTATTAGATTTCAACTTTAGATGTAGTTACAAACACTTTTCCTCAATGTTGACCATCAATATTTCAGTGGTTGCAATGATTACTTTAATGCTTGTATTGATATGCAGTGGTTTTCATCATATTTTATTTTTATTTCCACTTATTCTTTCCCTCCTTGGAAGTGTCTTAGTGCTTTTCTATTTGGATCCACTTCGTTGTTTTTTTTGTGGCCTATAAGTTCTAGATACGATGCTTGCACACATTCCTCATAAATTGTCTTGGGCTTGAAGAGCATCACATTTTTTTTGCAAATGAATATTTATAGCCCCTAAATACTTGATAAGTACATATGGGTTCTCAGGAGAGATACCCATCATGATAGGCATCTTCTTGAATTCAGTGGTGTACTATGACACACGTTTCCCCTACCTTTGCCTAAAGTAACACCAATGGATACATTGGTCCTCTATGTACCCAATCGGGTAGAACTATGACTTAATAAGGGTTTTGATGTCTTTCCAATTAGTTACTAGTGGATTGCCTTGCAACCTAAGTGTCTCCATGTAAAATTCCCACCAGCTTAATGCATGTCCTTTTAATTTCACTTTATAAAAATGAAATATTTTTTTCTTCTTCTATATGATGGACACTAAAATAGACATGTAATCGTTGCAACCAATGATTATATTTTATCACATTAATTTCACCTTGGTATGGCATGATATCTACTTTTGCTTCTATTTAAAATAATAACTATGAAGGGGTAGTGGCATCAAAACTTGGTTGTTTTTTCTTGAGCTCTTTGCTTGACTCCTTTTCCGGATCTTCATTTTCTCCTAGGTTCTCCTTTGATCCAATATTTGAATTAGAGACTGGAGGTTCCTTGAACAATTCTAGCTCCCTTGCTAAGGCCACCTGAGGAGTGACATGTTGCAATAGATATCAATTAATTTCTCTTCCAACCTTATAAATCTTTATTTTGCTAGATTATGAGGGTTTTTACAAATATATTCATCTATGAAGGCTATGGTTCTACAACTTTTTTCTTAAGCAAATTCCTTGATCTTACAATTCACCATAGATACTCCAAAGAAACATGCTTTGATACCATTATGATCTATAAATTTCAATGGATATTTCATTGAAATAGTTTGTGATAACATATATTATAATATTTTGAAGCCTTAGATTATGTAAATTTATTTCTGTAGATCTCAGATTAATTATCTCTAGCTTATGGCTTGAATTCAGGAAATAACTAAAATATGAAAATGAAATAATAGGCATAAAATACACACCATCCATGCTAATAAACACAAGATTTATCTTGGGAAACCCAATATGGGAGAAGACCTATCTAGAAGGTGAAGCCTATGCTTTTCTCTTGCTTCAATTATGAAAATACACATACAAAGAAAGGGGTACTCGTGACGGAGCTACCTCTTGAAACTGTGGCCTAAACGACTATTATGAAATCCTCCTCCTTTTTTATGCTCTTAGAATACCACCCATAAATGTTTTTTCTTGGATATGTGTTATATTACTTACAAAACTACTCCCATATATTTTATGTGCATCGATTGTAGCCTTAGAGGAGGAAGGTGGTTCACAGAGGGGTTAGGGGAAGCACCCTAAAAAAAATTATCGGCAATTTTTTGCATCCATTTTTGGTGGTTTTTTTGCACAATTTTCAATTTTAATGGTTTTGTGGTGCATGGTGGTTTATCCCATGGTTTTTAATTTCAGTTAAGGAAATATGGTTGTATTCTAATATAAGGTAAATGGATTGGTGGTTTATGGATGACATGGGATATATATATATATATATATATATATATATATATATATATATATATATATATATATATATATATATGTAAAGAAGAATATATTGAAAATTATTTTTGGTTTCCCAGTTTGGGTTTCCAATGTAAAATATATGTGTTAATGTGTGTGTTTTTCATTACATCTTTTCTATTTTATTAAGTATATTGTTGCAGTGATTAATTGTATAGATTTAAAACCTGGATTTAGTATCAAAGCAGTTATCGCTTCAAGGGGATGTTTTTGTGGCCTAGAGGTTTGGCTCGGGCTCGTGTTAGACCCCGTTAGAATGGGAAATCTATAGAATCGGTTCTTGTAGTGAAAGGAAATGGAAAGTAGTTCAAATATAGAGATAAAAAAACTCAATGGGAAGATTTTCGACCTATGGGAGCTCAAAATGAAAGGTCAATGGAAGGTCAATGGATCATTATGGATTTAGGTACTACACTAGCAAGGATATTGAAAAAAAAATAGAACAAGTTGGATCGAAAGGCAAAGGGCACAATCCAATTGCTTCTCTCAAATTCAACATTATTGAATGTTTTAAAAAAGGCAACAATGAAGGAATTGTTGAATAAGTTAGGGACTATATATTATTCTAAGTCCCTGGTGAAGAAATTGTTCTTATGGAAAAATATATATAACATAAGGATGAAGGATGGAGACTCAGTGAAAAATCATATGAATTGCTTCAATATTGTGTTTAGTCAGTTTTTATATTTTGATATTAAGATTTTAGAAAAACGTAATTGTATTTGTTTGTTGTGATCTTTACCTAACTCTTGGGATAGTCTGGTTGTTAACGTAGATAATAATGCAACTACTTTAAGTTTCGATGAAATAGTATCATCCTTGTTATCAGAGGATATGAAATGGAAAAGCATGGAATGTTAGAACACATATGCCTTATCTACAAAAGGATGCTCCCAAAATATAAATATAAATAATTCCTCAAGTGGGAGATCTAAATCTAGCAGAAGATCTAAATCTCCAGGAAAACTCATAAATATATTATTGAAATGTGGAAAAGAAGGGCATTACAGGAAATAATGTAGATTCAAAATTGTTGAGAAAGGGAATGGATATAATGATGCTCCTTCTAAAGAAACAAAAAAAACACTCATATTAAGGAGGGAAGGCAACTACTTTAAGTTTTGATGAAATAGTCTCATCCTTGTTATCGGAGGATATGAAATGGAAAAGCATGGAAAGTCAGAACACATATGCCTTATCTATAAAAGGATGCTCCCAGAATAGAAATAAAAATAATTCCTCAAGTGGGAGATCTAAATCTAGAGGAAGATATAAATCTCTAGGAAAATTCATAAATATATTATTGAGATGTGGAAAAGAAGGGCATTACAAGAAATAATGTAGATTCAAAATAGCTGAGAAAGGAAAGGGATATGATTATGCTCCTTCTAAAGAAAAAAAAAATCCTATTATCAAGGAGGGAATGTGTACTTAGCTTCTTCAAGTACACAAGTAGATCATGAGGCATGGTTAGTCAACTCAGGGGCAAGCTTTCATATGACTCCTTGTAGGGAGTGGCTTTGAGAGTGTGAAATATATGATGGTAGTGATGTTTTCTTAGGATATTTATCAACAACTAGAATCATAGGATGAGGAAATTCTAGTTTAAGCTCATGGCTCGAAGGATTAGGACACTCCCTAGTGTTCTTCACATCCTGGGATTGGCCAAACATTTGGTTTCTATAAGAAAGATGAGTGATGAAGGTGAAAAACAATGTTTGAATAGGATACATATAGGATGGTTCAAGGGGAAATGTTATTTCCAAGGGGAGTTCATATTAGAGGTTTTTATAAGCTACTGGGAAGTACTTTTAGTGATGGGTGCAACCATTCCATTGTTCCTGAGAATGGAGTTGAAGAAGGAAAAAATCTTATAGTATTTGGAGAAAATTCTATGTTGTGTCATCAAAGGTTGGGGCATATTAGAGAGAAGGGACTTTGAGTACTACATCATATGGTATGTACATTGTTTATATGGAAAGCATACTTGAGTAAGATTCTCCTTTGGTGTTATGATAATAGAGGGAATATTACATTTGGTGCACAACAATGTGTTTGGACCTGTGTCAAAACCATCATTGGGTAAATCTATGTACTATGTATCATATACAGATGAATTCTCGAGGAATACATTGATTTATTTCCCTAGGGAGAAATATAAAGTATTTGACAAATTCAAACAGTTTAAGGCTCTTGTGGAAAATCAAACAAAGAAGAAAATTAAGGTGTCGAGGATGGCTAATGGTGAAAAATTATGTAGGAATGAATTCAAACAATTCTATAAGGAGTGTGGGATAGTGAGGCAAAAGAATACTCCATACACACCTCAATCGAATGGATTTGAAAAATGGATGAATAGGATGCTAATGGAGAATGTAAGGAGCATTCTTAGTGGTGCCATGTTAGGATAGGAATTCTGGGCAGATGAAGTGGATACTTCATGTTACCTGGTAAATAGATCATTCTAATTAGAATAGGATTATAAGACTCCAAATTAGGATTTAAACAGGAACACAACAAATTACAAAGATAACCATAAACGCAGAGATGCAGTGAAAATAATACTTCATTTCATTAATGTAAAATACTGAAATATGCTTACAAACAGCAAATGGAAATAAACCAGCTAAGGCGATGGTAACTTATCTATGAGAAGAGATGTGGCGGCTACATGCCTTTGAATTGTGTCACAATGAGGCTCGAAGGCCTATTTATTGTTGAGAAACAATGGAAAACCCTTAACATCCCAAAACCTAACCCTAGAAGATGAAACGCCACATTGTGGGCCCCGTTTTGGGTAAGTTGGTACATCAATTCCCGGGGTTGTAACTTTGGCACCCGATCTTCGTTTGACGCATACAATAGCTTGTTAGAAAGATCTATCCGAGCAATACAACTTTTGGAAGAGCAACATTGGTCCACAGACCCATGTTGCTACCATATTTCCCAAAAAACATCGTTTAAGGCCTCAAAACGGCTCCGGAAGTTCAAGACCTGAAAAACTGCTAAAAATAGTAAATTGTGCTACAATTACAGAAACTGAAAAACTGAAAGAGAGAGTTGTGGGGGTCCAAATGGGATAGGTGGGTGGCCACCAACATCCACCTGGATCATTCCTCCCCCCTTAGGAAGCAATGGTCCCCATTGCGTTGAGTTCCTCCATTTGCTAAACTTGTTCACGGGTGAGCTGTTCTGCAATCTCAGATGTGTCCAGTAATGGTGGAAAGCATGGTCGAGGGCAGTACACATTGAACACTTGGTGCAAGAAAAGGAATAGAGGAATGTTGTGCTCCAAAGCATTGTTTCCCACAACCTTGGTAATGGTGTAAGGACCATGTCGGCGTGGTAAGAGATTTTGATGGGCTCTTGTAAGGCGTTTTTTCTGCAGATGCAACCAAACTTTGTTGCCCAGATGAAGCTTGTGTGGTACCCCTGTGAATGAGGAGAAGTTGTTCCTGTGTTCTTTCATGACTATATCCCTTTATTGCTACTGCTGCATGGGGGAACCCTTCACGGGGGTCATGGATGTGGTGATGATCTTCCCCTTACTTTTGGAGCGAACCAAACAGAAAATGAATTTCCTAGTCTAGGAGATGAGCTTTCTACCTTTCTTGATAGTGATCAACGAGGTGGCAGTAGGTGGGGCTACCTCCGGTATCCTGTATAATGAATTATTCAAAGAAATAATGACAGCGCGAGGCCTTGACTCATACATAGCATGTCGCCTCCACAAATATGGTTGGCTTAATAGTACATCACAAACATCCAAAGGTGTAACATCACACAATACCTCAACTGTGAAGGGCTTGATGCTGTATGAAAGGCGACACTACTGACGAACTTTGAGATCTCGTCCTTCATGAAGCCACCCAATACTGTACGGTTGTGGGTGTGGTGTAGTCAGTAGGCCCAAATGCTTCACGACTTCTGCTGAAATGAGGTTCTTTTGGCTGCCACTGTCGACAATGAATTGCAATGGCGAACCCTTCACCCACATCTGTGAGTGGAAAAGACGCTTCCCCTCCTCTAGGTCTTCGATCATTCTTCTGGATCTTGGCGGTGGAAACAGTGACATTGGGCTCCGCATCAATGATTTGCTTCTCTTTTCCATTCCCCTTTTTGGGTTCTAACTTAGGGTAGGAACATGCATCTGATTCTGAAGCCTTCAACTCGGCCACCAGCGACTGCTTGTTCCAACACTCACTTGTGTTATGAGTGGAACTCTTGTGGAACTCACACCACTTTCCTGTGTCCTTCCTCGACTTCTTGGTGTTGTTCTTTTCTTGTGACTTCGATGGGTTGCCTTGGGTCACCCCGCCTTGGCTTTGTCCTTTGGTCTTTGGATTTGCAGATCCAAAGTATCGTTTCTTCTATTTGAACTTTTTCTCAATTTTGCCAATGTATCGGTATGCCATGCCGAGCGAGGAGATGTTCAGGAACTCCATCTCTTCTTGGATGTATCTGTGTAGGCAACCGTGGTATTTAAGTACCAAATGCAACTGAAGTCCTTGATACCCAATTGTGTGTGAAGGGTATAAAATTTTTTTGTGAACTTCGGCACATCTTGGTCCCTTCCCTGCCGTAGTGTGGTCCATTTGATGTATTTTTCCTCATTGCTTTTGACAGGGTAGTACTGCTCCTTGACAGCATCCCGGAATGAATCCCACGTGGGTGCGGAAATAGTGAGCCTATACTTTCATTCTTCTGCTCGCGGTAGGTTTCCCACTAGTCCTTGATGTGGGGGGCTGCTTTGAGAAGAGCGAAAACAATCTTTTCCTGACTCGAAAATTCATGAACAGAAAAATACCCATCTAGCATATTTAACCATTTATGTACGGAATCTACGTCTATTTGACCCTCAAAGATGCGGATTTCAAAATTAACTTGTTCCTTAAATGATGTGGAATTTTCAGAGTAGCTGTTGGAAGCTGATGTGTCGCCTCTGGGTAGCCGCTGAAGGATCTACGCAAAGTTGTCCATCATCGTGTTCCTTTGCTGCTCGAGGGCTTCTTCGAGCAAGATTTTGATAGGATCTCTTGCCCCCTCATCTTTCTTTCCATCCGCCATGGGAGGCCATCGGGATTTGCGAGGCTGGTCTTGCAAAGGTTCGAACAATTCAAGCCCTAACTCCTTATATCTCAACCTAATTGGGGACATGCAAAGAAAAACAGAGAAAAAGTAGACCACTCTGATACCACTGATCCGGATTTAAATAGGAACGCAAAAAATTACAGAGATAACCATAAACATAGAGATGCAGCAGAAATAATACTTCATTTATTAATGTAAAATACTGAAATATGCTTACAAATAGCAAATGGAAATAAACTAGCTAGGGCGATGGTAGCTTATCTCTGAGAAGAGATGTGGCAACTACATGCCTCTGAACTGTGTTACAATGAGGCTCGAAGGCCTATTTATTTTTTAGAAACAATGGAAAACCCTTAACATCCCAAAACCTAACTCTAGAAGATGAAATACCAAATTGTGGGCCCTATTTTGGGTAAGTTGGTACATCAACTTCCCGAGGTCGTAACTTTGGCACCCGATCTTCGTTTGATGTGTACAATAGCTTGTTAGAAAGATCTATTCGAGAAATACAACTTTGTGAAGAGAAACATTAGTCCATGGACCCATGTTCCTCCTAGATTTCCCAAAAAAACGTCGTTTAGGGCCTCAAAACGGCTCCGAAAGTTCAGGACCCGAAAAATTGCTAAAAATAGTAAATTGTGCTACAATTACAGAAACTGAAAAACTGAAAGAGACAGTTGTGGGTGTCCAAATGAGATAGCTGGGTGGCCACCAACATCCACCTGGATCATATTTATTGTTTATAAACCCTCTTTTAAACATGATAGGGTGTTTGGATGTGATGCTTATGTTCATGTCCCAAAGGAGAATAAGAGTAATCTATAATGAAGTTGAAAAGTGTATCTTTATTGGATATAAAGATGGTTTGAAAAGTTATAAGCTTTAGAACCTAGAAACTAAGAATTTTTTGTATAGTCAAGATGTGGTATTTAGGGAAATCAAATATGTTGTCAAAGAGGAAGTCCTACCAAGGGAGAATGAGTTGAAGATGATATAATTTGAATTGAAGGATGATGCATCAAACTTTATAGAAGAACAAGAATCAAAAGAAGAACCACATACCTAAGTATTGAGGAGATAAATTCAACAAAGAAGGTAGCCAAAAATTTATACTCTACTAGTTTTTTTTTTCAAAATTTTCCTTGTTTATTACTGATAAGGATATGCTGGCACAGAAATAGCAATAGGGTTAAGACACTGGGTTCGGGCACAGGGGCCAACAAGGCTCCGTTGTAGTCTAGCACAATGTCGACATTTTCACCTTACTCGGGAAGGGTAAGGAGTCTCACCTAAGGCGCGCCGCAACCTTATTTAGATGAGGGATGGAATCTGATATCAGGGAAACCATATCAAAGGATAGATAGCAATGAACATTAAATTAATCTTCAAAGCAACCAAATCGCAATAATCTATACATGCTGTAACAGAAATACTACCTAAACATGTGAATACTTAAAAATTTTGAATAACCAAAATAATACACAGCGAATAAACTTTGATCCCATAAAAATATTCTTCATTACTATCAAAGTGGGTACATTACATCAGGCTCACTACGTGTTCCTCAACATCCAAATTCTTAAAAATGGGATACAAAATCATATAAATAAAGTGATCCGAATTTAAACAAGAATGCAAAAAATTACAGATATAACCATAAATATAGAGAAATAACACTATCTCTCATTAATATCAAATAATGAAATATGCTTACAAACAAAATGGAAATGAGACTAGCTTAGGCAATGGTAGCTTATCTCTGAGAAGAGATGTGGCAGCTACATGCCTCTGAACTGTGTTACAATGAGGCTCAAGGGACTTTTTATTTTTGAAAAATAGGAGAAAACCATAAACAACCAAAACCCTAACTCGAGGAGATGTAACACCAAGAGTTTATGGACCCCGTTGGGGTTAGTTGGGCAGCGAACTTTCCAGGGTCGTAGCTTGGTCATATTATCTCTGTTTGATGCACATGATACCTCGTTAGAAATATCTCTTTGAGGAATACAACTGAAAATGCAATGTCAATTAAATCAATCAAAGTGATATTTCCAAAAAAACGTTGTTTAGGGCCACAAAACGGCTTCGAAAGTTAAGGACCCAAAAAACTGCCAAAAATAGTAAAGTGTGCTACAATTAAGGAAACTAGAAAACTGAAAGAAGCAATGGCCTCCATTGCATTGAGTTCCTCCATGAGATGGGGAAACTTCTGCTGAACTTTGTCCCTAGTGAGCCATTTTTCTTGGTGCAGGAGTTAGTCGGCTTTGAAAACTCAATATAGTTGGATCTTCTGCTTGTGAGTGTTATTTATATGTGTGTCCATGATCTGATCAGTTGCAGCTTGTTCCATGCAGTCTAGATTTAACACTGTTGGTGTGAGATGTTCTGCAATGTCAGATGTGTCCAGTTATGGTGGAAAGTATGGCCGAAGGCGATCCACATTGAACACTGGGTGCAGGCCAAGGAATGGGGGAATGCTGAGATCAAAATAATTATCTCCCACAACCTTGGTGATGGTGTATGGCCCATATCGAAGCGCATGAATCTTGTGGTGGGGCCCAACAAGGCACTCCTTCTGCAGATGTAGCCAAACTTTGTCGCCCACCTAGAACTTTTGTGGCACTCGACGTTGATCATGTGGCTACTTGTACTTAGAATTGGACTTGTCCAATATGTTAAGGACGTGTTGGAAGATGTGTTGAATGTGCTTAATGAAGCTATTTGCCTTGTTGGCTTCAGATTTGACATGAGTCGAATTTTCCTGAGTCGCTGCAAATAGTATCGCCACATCAATGGGGCATAGTGGCTGGAATCCCAAGCCCACCTGAAAAGGGTTGTGTCCAGTCGAGCTGTGGAGATCCTGGTTGTAGCTGTGCCGGACATAGGGGAGGCTCTCATCCCATGTGTGTGGATGCTTTGAGTTATACATGTGCACAATGTGTACGATCATCCTATTGACGACCTCTATCTGACCGTCAGTTTGGGGATGGAAATTTGTGGAATTAGTGAGTTTATTGTCTAACATCGACCAGAGACTGGACCAAAATGTTGAAAATGCAACAAGATGATGGAGCTTAGTGAAAGAAGTCGCCTTCACTAAGTGAGACCGCAGGCTATTTTTTGCGCAAAGTCTATTTTTAGACATATGGATCATGGTCTATGAGTTGCAGGATGTTATTTATGGATGATTGGTCATGTTGGTAAAAATAGATGGACATCTATTTTTAGACATATGGGCAGAGTCTATTTTTAGACTGCCAGTCTAAAAATAGAACAGTCGAATATTATTAGCTCTTAATAATATTTGGACTATAAACATTATCTTATCCTCTTGCAGCACCTCAGTTCAAGCTACGGATGTGGCACATGCAATTGCCAGAAGGAAATACGCTTTTCTTATGGGTTAGTTGAGCTCTTGCATGATGGACTTCAGTTAAAACTCAAGTGATTGAGTTTGGTGGAGTTGATTGAGGAGTTGATGGAGTTGTGTTCAGTTTGACTTAGTTGAACTAGTTGTATTTAGTCTAACTGCCAAATACACTAGTGATGAGTGATGTGAATTGATTATTAATTAATTCACTAATTATTAACTCATAAATCAACTAAAGAATACATCAATTAACTCAGTGCATGGACAGTTCAGTGGAGACAAGTGTTAGAGGTGGGTGAAAGAGTGAGACTGCTATCAATTGTGACTATAGTTGTGCATGAGATTGCCAATGAGGATTGCACAATACAAGCCAAGGGGAAAACGAGCTTGGATAAGATCTATTCTCATCTTGGATTGCGCAGTAGAGGCAGACAAACAGTGGAGGAGATTTGAACCTGTGACTTGATTCAGACCTGAGCTAGTTTGTGTGTAGCAGGTGGAGATAGTACTGAGTACTTGTGAGGAGTATTGTACTATGTATTGTTACATGTTCTCTATCATTATAATATACAGATAGTTGGGGGTTTTCAGCTGTATGCTTTCCCCGATTACATACTGTATTAATGTGCACATGCGATTGATGTTTCATTGTTTTTAATTCTGCAAAATTGATGATCAATGTAGAGGAGGTTATGTATTATGCATGCATTCCGCAAATAGTGTATAATTGGGATAATCCCTATGAATAAGTGTTATATTATTCAAAATTTCTACATGGTATCAGAGCAGAGTTAATCATCAGATCTATTATTCATAAAGTGATTACATTTTATTTCTTTAGGCAGAGTCTGTAATCGGGCTAGGTAGCCTCTAGATTCATCCTTCTTTTGGAAGGTGAGATATCCGGTAAAACCCCATACAGTCAATCTCTGTACTAGAAATTCTTTGTTCTCATGAATTTTAGATCAGAAGCGGTTGAGTTTTGAGCTGGTGGAATTCGAATTTGTAGCAGTGTTTTCTTGGTGTCAAAGTTGAAATGTCTTTCTACGGATTATGATTGGAGTATGCTCTTGAAGGCAACTCGAACTATATTGCATGGAAAGACAGGATGGAGGCAGTGTTAGATGATAATGGGCTGAAGGAGTTCATAGAGGCTGAGGTCCCAAAGCCTATTGATGCTTCTCACGTTGAGGCTTGGCAAAAGAAGATAGCAAAGTGTCGAAGGATTCTATTGGAGGGTGTGAACGATCACATTGTATCCAGCCTGCATGGAAAGGCTTCTCCATACTTGATGTGGAAAGTGTTGACAGATTTATTCCAAAGCAAGAGCAACCAGAGGAAGTTGGCGCTCAAGGATAAACTCAGAAACATTAAGTGTGAGAATGGAGACAGTATGCCCAAGTATCTCACGAAGTTCACCCAATGCCGAGATGAGCTGGGAAGTGTGGGGGTGACTGTCGATGATGAGGACTTGGTGAGCTTGGCTCTCCTTGGTCTTCCGAAGAGTTGACATTCCTATCAGGACTCTGTCAATGGTTAGGAGAAATTTCCAGGATGGGAGACACTCTGGTCTGATCTTGTGCAAGAGGATATTAGGCGGAATACCAGGGATGGACCTTCATCAAAGGCATTTGATGAAGAAAATTGCGCTTTGGCTGCCAAAGCAAAGAAGGGGAAGGAGAATGGTTCTCTTTCTGAATCTAGTTCTTCCAATGATGGGAAGAAAGTTGACAAATCGAAAGTGCGATGCTTTCTTTGTCATGAGGTGGGCCATTATGCTTCAAATTGTCCACGGAGGAAATCCAAGAAGGGATCCGGGGAAGGATCTGAAGGTGAGGCACTTGCTTCACAGTTTGAGTTGGATTTCACACTCTTTTCATGCATGGTTTCATCCATGGTGGGAAGTGGTTGGTTTCTTGACAGTGGAGCTTCTTTCCACATGACCGGTGACAAGAGTTTGTTCAGTACTTTGGAGGAGAATGATCTCCAAATACTCATAGCGATGGGTAATGATGAGAAGTATAGTGTCTCAAGTGTAGGCACAGTTATTTTTCAGAGGGAGCATGGAGCTCGCCTTACCTTGACCGATGTCAAGTATGTAATAGGAATGAAGAGAAACTTGGTGTCGATCACGATGCTGGAAGACAAAGGGTATGATGTAGTCTTCAGTAAGGGAAAGGTTTTCCTTGGACACATCATCACTAGACAGGTGAAGCAGATTGGTTCACGGGTCAAGAACCTGTATGCTCTTGAGGTTCAAGATGCATGCAAAGCCTTGAGAAATGAGGCAACTGATGGAGACTTGGTGGTTGAGAGGGATCATATATTACCTCTCAACATGCAGAGCCAAAACAAGTCTCAGACAATTGTGGAGGAGCCACGATTGATGCAGCAGCTTCAGGAGGTTGTGGAGCAGCCACAACAAGGGAAGCTGAGAGGAGATCGAGTAGAGACATCTACTCATGTAAATACCTCCAGTAGGGGGGAACTTCGAGCTAGGTGGGCTGAGGGATCACATGCAGCCATACCTCCAGGTAGGAGGTGGGGCGATATAGAGTGATCGTCCCAAGGAGGAGGGGTAGGATCATTGAGGTACCCAACCTCTTGGATGGGACCTTGCTATGGGAGCCCCGATGTGGAGTAGAAAGAACTGAATGATTGGGTAGAGATAGATGCGGGTGGAGCTGCAAAGAGAGTGACAGTGTAGGGAATCCCAGGACAACGCATAGCTAGCAGGCTGCAGCAATGTGAGAGGCACAAGTGTTTTGCACAGTGCTACATGGCACAGAGAAGTGTGTAATGGTGTGAGATGCATGGAGATGTTGCAGTAGCGCAGATGTCAGAGAGGGAGCACTTGTTAGCAGCAGGTAGAGCTTCAACATCAGAGTATGTTCCTAGCCCAACAGAGTGGTTAGTTGGGAGTGTTTTTGTTCCAAGTGTTGTTGGAGAAAGTGGACCAGGCAAATCTGTTGCATGCAGAACATTCCAGAGTTGCAGGATAGGGGTTGCAGATAATCCATATCTTGTTGAGAGGGAGTGTTGAAAATGCAACAAGATGATGGAGCTTAGTGAAAAGAAGTCGCCTTCACTAAGTGAGCCTGCAGACTATTTTTGGCGCAAAGTCTATTTTTAGACTATGTCTATTTTTAGACATATGGATCATGGTCTATGAGTTGCAAGATGCTATTTATGGATGACTGGTCATGTTGGTAAAAATAGATGGACATCTATTTTTAGACATATGGGCGGAGTCTATTTTTAGACTACCAGTCTAAAAATAGAACAGTCAAATATTATTAGCTCTTAATAATATTTGGACTATAAACATTATCTTATCCTATTGCAGCACCTCAGTTCGAGCTATGGATGCGGCACATGCAATTGCCAGAAGGAAATACGTTTTTCTTATGGGTTAGTTGAGCTATTGCATGATGGACTTCAGTTAGAACTCAAGTATTGAGTTTGGTGGAGTTGATTGGGGAGTTGATGGAGTTGTGTTCAGTTTGACTTAGTTGAACTAGTTGTATTTAGTCTAACTGCCAAATACACTAGTGATGAGTGATTTGAATTGATTATTAATTAATTCACTAATTATTAACTCATAAATTAACTAAATAATACATCAGTTAACTCAGTGCATGGACAGTTCAGTGGAGACAAGTGTTAGAGGTGGGTGAAAGAGTGAGACTGCTATCAGTTGTGACTATAGCTGTGCATGAGATTTGCACAATCAGTGATTGAGATTGCCAATGAGGATTGCGCAGTAGAGGCAGGAAAACAGTGGAGGAGATTTGAACCTATGACTTGATTCAGATCTGAGCTAGTTTTGGAGATAGTACTGAGTACTTGTGAGGAGTATTGTACTATGTATTGTTACATGTTCTCTATCATTATAATATATAGATAGTTGGGGTTTTCAGCTGTATGCTTTCCCCGGTTACATACTATGTTAATGTGCGCATGCGATTTATGTTTCATTGTTTTTAATTCCGCAAAATTGATGATCAACGTAGAGGAGGTTATGTATTATGCATGCATTCTGCAAATAGTGTATAATTGGGATAATCTCTATGAATAAGTGTTATATTATTCAAAATTTCTACACAAAATGTACTGAGGAACCTACTATCCCGATTTGAGATGATAGACTTTGGGATACCAAAGTGTACCCACACTCATTCAAAGAAGAGTTTAGTATTGGCTTCTGTTGTGATACTCTTCTTGCAGGCCGCCATAATGGCCATCTTCGAGAATCTGTCGACGACCACAAAAACACAATCATTTCCATGCTTAATAGAAGAAAGGCCTGACATGTAATCCATGGAGATGGACTCCCAAGGTTGAATAGGGGTAGGCAATGGAGTATAGAGACCTTGATTCTTGATGGTCAATTTGGAAATGGCACAGGCAGTGCAGGATCTGATGTACTTACTGACATCTTGTTGAAGATTCAGCCAATAGAAATACTTTTGTAGTATTGCCACCATTTTCTTGACCCCAAAATGCCCAGCAGCCCGACTGTATTGTGCTTCCCAAATCATCTTCGCACGCTCGCTTAAAGGAGCACAAAGGTGTCCCAGGTGGCATAATAGAGCATCCTGGAGGTGAAAATATGGAACTTGCTGACCCTCCAATAGCATATGGTATGTGTGCCCGAATTCTTGGTCATTTTTGTAGAGAAGTGGCCAATCAGAAGTCTTGTGCCCATAAGAGTTGAGCACAGTGGTTAACACCATGATCAGTGGTCGACTAAGGCAGTTTGCAACATTATTCGTGTTGCCTTTCTTGTACTTGATATTCAAATGGAATTGTTGCAGGTATGTGGACCATTTCTGATGGCAATAATTCTACAACTTCCCTTGTGTCTGTATGAACTGCAAGGGTTGGTGGTCTGTGTGGATGACCGTTTCCTTCCCTAAAATGTAATAATTTCATTGTCGGCAGGCCTGCACAATGGAATACATCTCTTTGTCATAAGTGGGATACTTCCATATTGTGTTTGAAAGTGTCTCACTGTGATATGCCATTGGATGTCCTTGTTGAGTAAGGACTGCCCCAATAGGATAGTCAGAGGAATATGTCTCGATCTCAAATGGTTGTTGTAAGTCTGGTAATGTGAGCACTGGTGTAGAACAATAGACGATGTTTCAACTCTGCGAATGCCTTCTGTTAATATTCAGACCAAAATATTTTTTCTTTCACTCCTCCTTTGGTGACTTGACTCAAGGGCCAAGTGATATGAGAGAACCCCAACATGAACCTGTGGTAGAAATTGGAAAGACCGAGAAAGCTGCGAAGCTCCATTAGAGTGGTTGGGACTGACCAATCCCAAATGACTTGGATCTTGGCTGGATCCACATGCACCCCCTATTCATCAATAATGTATCCCAGATACTAAACCCGGGTCATGTCAAAAGTGCATTTCTCCAAATCGGCACACAACTTGTGTTGCCGCAGTGTTTGGAGAACTTATCGGATGTAGTGGAGGTGATCCTACCAATTCTAGTTGAATATTAGGATGTCATCCAAGTATACCACTACAAATGAGTTGGTGAATGGTAGCAGGATGTCATCCATAAGCCTAATGAAGGTTTCGTGAGCATTCGTCAACCCGAAAGGCATATCCAACCATTCGAAAAGGCCCTTCTTGGCTTTGAAGGAAATCTTCCACACGTCAGAGGGTTCAATTGGTACCTGGTGATATCTGGACTTCAAGTCGATCTTACTGAAATACTTTTCCCCCTTGAGTTGGTCCAGAAGGTCATCAATCCATGGGATCGAGTACCTATTCTAGACAATGATCTTGTTCAGCGCCCGATAGTCAATTTAGAGTCTCCAAGTCCCATCCTTCTTCTGTACCAACACGATCGGGCTCCCACAGGGCGATGAACTCAGCCGAATGTGACCTTTCTGCAGCAACTCCTGAATTTGTCTCTTGATTTCATCATTCTCCAGAAAAGAGCACCGATAGATTAGTCCATTGGGTAATGACGCACCTAGGGTCAGATCGATGGAGTGCTTGACCTGACAGTGCAAAGGCACCCCTGTGAGGGAGGTGAAGATGTCCTCGTACTCCTCCATGACCTTGTCCATCTGTTGTTGTCATGTGGAGGGACCCTGTCTGGAGGTTTTGGTCACTGTCTTCTTCTTTCCTTGAGGGTGTATCATTAGGAAAATAAATTTCCCAGTTTTTGAAATGAACTTACTCCATTGTTTTGCAGTAACCAGAGAGATGGCAATAGGCAGTGCCACCTCCGGTATCTTGTACAACTTATTTTCCAACTTAACAATAACAATGCGAGGACTTTACTCATACACAACGTGTCGCTTCCACAAGTATGATTGGCCAAATAATACATCACAAACATCAAGGGGAGAAATGTCACTAATACCTCATTCGTGAAGGGCTTGATGCTGTATGGAAGGCGATATTGTTGGTTCACACGCAGATCTCATCCTTGGAGAAGCCACCCAATGGTGTACGACTATGGGTGTGATGTGGTAAGTAAGTCTAGTCGCTTCATGACCTCTGCTGCAATGAGGTTCTTTTGGCTCCCGTTTTCAACAATGAATTGTAGCGTGGAACCCTTTACCCACATCTAGGAGTGGAAGAGACGCTACTCCTCCTCTGTACCTTTGGGTTCCTCCTTCGGGATCTTTGTGGTGGCGATGGTGGTGTTGGGCTCTGCATCAATAATTTGCTTCCCTTTGTCATTCCCCTTTCCAGGTTCTGACTCATAGTTGGAACATGGATATGATTCTAAAGCCTTTAGTTCAGCCACCAATGGCTGCTTGGCTCGACACTCACTTGTGTTGTGGGTGGAGCTCTTATGGAACTCACACCACTTTCCCATGTCCTTCTTTGGCTTCGTAGTGTTGTCCTTTGATTTTGGCCTTGGCGATTTGTCCTTGGTTGTCTTGCCTTGGCTTTGTCCTTTGTTCTGCAGTTTGGGGGCACCTTTCCCTTGCTTTGGATTCATAGATCCAAAGTCTCGCTTCTTCTATTTAAAGTTCTGCTCGATCTTGACGACATATCGGTATGTCGTGCTGAGCGAGGAGATGTCCAGGAACTCCATCTCATCCTGGATGTATCTATGTAGGCAGCCGCGGTACTTGAGTACAAAATGTTTCTCAGAATCCTTGATACCCAACTTCGTGCAAAGGGTATGAAAAACATTGGTAAAATCTGGCACATCTTGGTCCCTTCCCTGTCGCAGCGTGGTCCACTTTATGTATTTTTCCTCGTAGCTCCTGATAGGGTAGTACTGCTCCTTAATCGTGCACCAGAATGAATTCCAAGTGGGATCGACTGAAAATAGTGAGGTCATACTTTCATCCTTCTTCTCACAATAGGTTTCCCACTAGTCCTTGATATGGGGGGCGCCTTTGAGAAGAGAAAAAGTAATATTTTCTCGGCTGGAAAAATCATGAACAGAAAAATATCCTTCTAGTAGATTCAACAATTTATTTACCGCATTTGCATCTATTTGGCCCTCAAATATGGGAATGTCAAAGTTTACTTGCAGCTTAAAAGGTGTGGAGCCTCCAAAGTGACTGTTGGATGTGGATGCGCCACCAGTGGGCAACCGTTGAAGGATCTGAGCAAAGTTATCCATCATTGCATTCCTTTGCTTCTTGAGGGCCTCTTTAAGAAATATTTTGATAGGATTTCCTAATCCCTCATCTTTCTTTTCTTCCCCCATGGGGAGCCGTCGAGATTTTTGAGGCTGGTCTTGCAAAGGTTCGTCCAATTTGAGCCCTAACTCATTATATCCTAACCTCGTTGGGGACATGCAAAGAAAAACATAGAAACAAGAGATCGCTCTGATACCACTGATCCAAATTTAAACAGGAATGCAACAAATTACATATATAACCATAAATACAAAGATGCAGTAGAAATAACACTATCTCTCATTAATATCAAATAATGAAATATGCTTACAAACAAAATGGAAATGAGACTAGCTCGGGCAATGGTAGCTTATCTCTGAGAAGAGATGTGGTGGCTACATGCCTTTGAACTATGTTACAATGAGGCTCAAGGGAACTTTTATTATTGAACAATAAGATAAAACCCTAAATAACGAAAACCCTAACCCGAGGAGATGTAACACCAAGAGTTTATGGACCCCGTTGGGGTTAGTTGGGCAGCCAACTTCCCAGGGTCATAGCTTGGTCATATTATCTCCGTTTAACGCGCATGATACTTCATTAGAAAGGTATCTTTGAGGAATAAAACTGAAAATGAGACTACAATGAGATCACCTAGAGGAATATTGCCAAAAAAACATCGTTTAGGGCCTCAAAACGGCTCCGGAAGTTCAGGACCCTAAAAATTGCCAAAAATAGTAAACTATGCTACAATTAAGGAAACTGAAAAAATGAAAGAAACAATGGTGGGGGCCCATGTGGAATAGGCGGGTGGCCACCAATATCCACCTGGATCAGATAATCACAAAGCTATTCTCATAGCTCTACAACACAAAAAGAATAATATTACCAAGATCAACCATAAGCAAAACCTTCTCGATTCTCCCTTCTGCTTTTTATCTTCTTATTTCTTTTCCTGCACACCAACCTGAACTACCAGTACATTCTCCCCTCCTTGGCTCTCTTCATTCCTCGGTTTATCCTCCTCTTTTTCCATTTGATTGAATCTGCTTCTTCCGGCCACTCCTCTGCAACTGCCAATCTTCCGCCAGTCTCTTGTCTTTCCTCATTTGTTAGTTCCGCAACTTTCCAGCGGTTGTTTCCACCACTTGTCACTAGCTTCTTTCTCCTCAAAACATCACAAAAATGAAGGCCCCAACAAGCCCCGACCACAGTTCATTGACCTATCCCCGAGTCAATCTTTCTTTGGCACCGTCGGTTCTGTTGACACTTCTGTTGGTGTTGGTGCTAGTGCTTCCTTTAGTGTTATCACTGCTTCTTCTTGGCCAATTTCTTTAAATGAAGGCTTCAATTCAGGCACAACCACAATAGTCTCCTAGCAGAAATGATTATAGTTATTGAGTGTTGCTTGCTAGTTCTCTATGATCATGTCTTCTTGCATGAGGAATCCAATCATTGTGCTGGACGTTGGTTGGGTTGGTCGTGTCGTTAGTAAGGAAGTCCACTGTGCTTCGATGTCCTCACTTAGCTCCTGCAATGTCTCAACATGTATTTGAATCGGGGACTATTGATCGGAGATCTTGAAGTATTTATTTTTTCCTAGGCAACTCATCTTTGATCTGTTTGATGCAGCCTTCCACATTGGTGACTTCTATCCAAAACTTCTTCCTTTGCTCTTTCTCTTTCATGTTCTTGATAGCAATGAGGAGCTGGTTAACTCAGTCTCAAAGTGGGTAGACTTGCTCATTCTTCTTTTCCAGGCTTCCTATCCAGTCATGAACCTGCTACAGTAGGGTGTAGGCATCATTCATGGCCTACATAATGTAGTCCTTGAGAGTAGCTGCAGTGGTTATCTTTTGCTCAATCTCATTGGCATATTTTGTGGCAAGGTCTGGCAATGCACTCCTTGTAGCGGAAAGGGTTTGTCTGAGCTCTTGATTTGTCGTGATCAAATAATTGTAGTAGTCTGGATATGGTCGCAACATTTGACCAGTGTGTAAGCTAAAAAATCTTATG
This sequence comes from Pinus tabuliformis, assembly GCA_031772625.1. Taxonomy (NCBI): domain Eukaryota; kingdom Viridiplantae; phylum Streptophyta; class Pinopsida; order Pinales; family Pinaceae; genus Pinus; species Pinus tabuliformis. Next base: position 435,480,500 of record CM062804.1, read on the forward strand.
GAGCATCAACTGTAACATCAGAAATGGATCACCACAGTACTTAGAATCATGAGGTGATCTACTAGAGTTGCTCCTAGAATTATTACTTCTCCTAGCGGAGCTGATCAGGTTCAACTGTGAGTGCAACAATTTGTTGTCGTTGTTGTTCACGGTCAGCAATTAGGTCATTATGAAACTTTGCAGACCTCTGTGCTTCTTGTTAAAGAAAATTGAATAGTGGGGTTAAGTACCAGCCCTAAAGATAATTCTATTGCATGGTTGATGGATCGGGGAACTAAATCTACAAGGGCTGCCTACTGGTGAAATATTTGTCTGAGTGTCCGTGAGGCGAAGTAGCTTGATGTGATGGTTCAACAAATGGAGGATTCGTATGGATGGGAATGGGGAGTGATGCAACAGGAGCAAATAGACAAATTAGTAGTGGGATGGGCTCGAAAGTGGTGGTGAGCGATTGTGTAATGATGGGTCCTATATTCAGTAGTGTACCCGACTCTATAATAACAACATCATGGAAGCAGTGGCAACTCCTTCGCTGGAGACTGTCATGATAGACTAGATAACTTAATCAAATTCCATGCCTGTCTCCATGCTCAACAGTGTCCTGGAGGGTATGGTGTCTGAGAGGGTGGTAGATGTGGATGAAGTGTATGGGGATGGGTTGCTATAACAACGTTGTTGAAAATTTCATGTAAACAAAGTTAATAAAGGAAAAATAAGACCATGGTTAAGGGACACTTATTCCAGGCTAAATGTTGGGAAAATATATCCTAGTGGGCATCACTGGATGTGTGTTTTGGCTAAGTAAAATTGGCAAAGTCGGCTAAGGCAAAGACAATAAAAGGAAAAAAGACATTTTTGGCAAATTTATTTATGAAAATAAAGGAAATTAAGAGAAAAGTAAGGTGAAATGTCACAGGTTGCATGTGAGGAGGAAATTGAAGGAAAATAATGGAAAATGAAGAAAATAGAGGCCTCCTTAATAAAAAGGCTTTTGAGGATTGGTTGGTAACCTTTTGTTCATTCAAGTTTGGAGCTCTCTCATTATTCTCTCTCTCTCTCTCTCACTCTTGCTCACTTAGATTTTTCTTGGAGCACGCTAGCTTTGGATCAAGGAAGGAAAGGAAAGGAAAGGAAAGCAAGGATCAAGGATGGAAAAGCAAGATCAAGCAACTTTAGCAGGAATACTTGTAGGTAAGTTTTTTCATGTGTGATTTCCTAGCTGGTTTGGAAATGCATGGATTTGCATGTTTGTGTATGGTTCTCTTGTTTTCGGTGGCATGGTTTTGCCAGGGTATGACAATGATTTTCAACCTAGCCTTCAATTTTTCTGGATGTTATGGTGTTGGGAAATTTACTTTGGTTTTTGAGCTTTGGTTTTCCAGATGGATTTCAGAATCTAGGGTGGAGGTGGTCTTAAGTTTCATTCCCAAAGGCTTAGGAATTCCTTGAATGATTTTGGTAGGATACATGGTAAAGCCTGGGGTAGAAGTCTTAGTTTAGGGCCTAGTGATCCGAGTTTGGATTGCGTTAAAGCCTGAGAGACTAGCATCGATTTAGGGCCTAGTGATCTGGGTTTGGATTTTGGTGAAGCCTGAGAGACCAGTCTCGATTTAGGGCCTAGTGACCTGAGTTTAGATTGAAGTAAAGCCTAAGTGACAAGGAGACAAAAAATTCCTCAAGGATAGTGATGGATACTATAAGGCATTCCAAGTTCGGTTTGGTTGTGATTAGAGCACTCGGTTTGGTGTGATCACGATTTGATGAGGGTGGCGGTGGTTTAACCTCTAGATTCCCTTGGTTGTTCTTGTATTGGTTGTTCTATGAGATCCCACACTCATGCTTGGAATATGGCATGGGGGTGACTGGCTGAAAGAGATATTTTGTTCAGCCATGTCTATGGTTGGGTGGTATGTGGAAGTCTCAAACCTAGTCGGATTTTCCTATGATTAATAAAAGCTTAGTTCTCTTACTTTTGCACTTGTTTATATGTCTATTTAATGGATGTCATATCTTTGATATTTATATGGTTTAATGATGGTTCTAAGCATGGTTAGATTACTGGCTCAGGTCATGGTTATTTCATTTATTTACTCGTTATTTCTAAATGGATGGATGTAAGGCCTAATTGATGTTATAAAAATTCAAGGGAGAAGGTGGTGATCCTTCTGGCTATGTTTCATAAGTTATTTCAGTCATTTATGCTTTGTCTTGTATCCTAGACCTGTAGGTTGCATTGATGTCAAGTGTTTGAAAGAATGTCAATCTTGGTTGGGGATGCTCAGGCCTAGTCCTAAGGTTGAATTTTGATTTGTTTATATTGTCATCATAGATTTGATGGATTCTAGAGGTTGTAACAAGTTCTAGGTAGAGGCTGGGATTCTGGGCTAGAAAAGTGGCTGAAATCTCAAGGACAATGGCACAGGTTTACTGAAAAGAATCTAGGGATGCTGGCACATAGGTGTGTGAGAGCGACTCTGGGTTTTTGGACGCTGTCATGCCTATAGCATGAGAGTGACCAAAGGTTAAAAGGATTAAAACATCAGTGAGACTCAGGGACAGGATGTCTGAGTGGGTGACATGTCTCCTAAGGGTTTTGTTGTTGATGTGGATGGGTTGTTTTGATATGTTCCGCCGATTCCATTTCCTTAAGGTCACCAAGGAGGTTGAATCCCTTATAGTGACCTCTCTCATCTTATGTTTACCCCGGATGGCCAGTTGCTTGGGTAGACCTAGGAGGAATGGGTGTTATAGATTGGTATCAGAGTGTGGTTGCACTCTCCTTGGATGAATTTGTTGGTCATTCATGCATGACAGTTGCATGTGTGTCTCTTACACTTGCATTCCATGTGCTTGTTGCATTGCATCATGTTGATCATGAGTGTAGTAAGGTTGTCATGAGGCACTTTATGTTGATTTTGTGGAATGCATCGTTAGAAGTATATGACTGGTTATATGATTATATGCAAATTGATTAGATCCTTGTATGTTAGGTTGCATTCTTGTTTGTTTGATTACATGTATCAATCTTGTAGGTTAGTTACAAGAATTGTTTTTTATGCTCGACTACACATGTTTATGCATATGTGTAGTTTATTAGGCATTGCTTATGCATGTTGATAGTCACATGCAGCAATGTGTACACTGGAGTAATGGTTGTTATCATGCATGAGGTCATAGAATGAATTGTTGATATGACCTTGCATTGATGACTGAACCCTAGCTAGAACGATGTTTATGCATTGAAGAACTTATTCGGTATATGTTTATATCCTATTATGTTTATGTTATACATGTATCACACTAATTTGATGATATTGTATGCAAGGTATCATCCCTAAATGGTGCTAAGGTACATTGGTTTATTGTGATTTGTTTTAGCTAACATAGTATGCCTTGTAGGAAAGAGATCAAATGGCTAGCAAGGTAGTAGACTACATAGAATCTCCCTATGAATTAGATGGGTAGTGTGGTGTGGGGCACTCTTATGGTTTGGCAGACACATTGAGAAGCATGAAGGAATAAATAAGGAGTTGCAAAGCAGACAATGAAAAAAATCACGCAGGAACAAGAGAAACAAGCTGAGGTGAATGCTATAATTCTACAGAGTTTGTCAGAATTGCAGCGACAAAGGAAAATTCAAATCAAATGGACATGAGGAAAAAACTAATGGGGCATATGGCAGTAGGTATCTTAGTAGACACAGGTTGGATATATCTGACATGATGAGACATGACAGGCTATTGGACACTTCGGGTAGGAGAGGTGATAGACACAGGTACTATTCTAGTTCTGGCTCTGACAGGCATCATGATCGTCACTGTTATCATCCTTATAGGAGGAGTGATAGGGGATACTTTCTAGATGAGTTTAAAAAATCAAAACCACCTACCTTTGATGGAGAGATGAAGATATCGTAGGATGCAGATGCATGGTTGCATGGTATGAAGAAATTCTTCCAATTGCATGATTATTCAGAAAACATGAAAGCAAGGATAGCCACTTTTAGTCTCAAAGGTAAAGTATATATTTGGTGGGAAGACGTGAAGAATGTCAAAGGTATATATGAGGAAGATTTGACTTGGCATGCATTTGAAAGACTCATCAAGAAGAAGTACTTGTCGGAGAGGTACTATGATGATAGGGCTAAGGAGTTTTATGAGTTGCGGATGGGTTTTATGACAAATGAGGAGTATACTAGCATATTTTTGGAGCTATTGACATATGTGCCTTACCTCAAGGAGGATAAGGCCAAGGTTTAGAGATTCATCAGTGGATTTTGAGTAGCATAAAGAGACCAGATTGATTTCGATGAGCCTAGATCATTGGAGGAGGCCATCCGAAAGTTGAAGGTTTGTTATGATCAGTCGAAGCACAAACTTGAGCCTAAGCATGACTTGAAAATAAATGAGAAAGATAAAGGAAAATGGCCACCAAATAGAGGAAGACCTAAAGATACAGTTGGTGATGTGGGACAACATTCCTATGATCTATGCTACTATGGACAACAAGCAGGCATATCATCAGGCATTGATCATTGAGATGGACGGTAAGATTTCTGATCAAGTTGTTTCTATTTTGATTGATCATGGATCTCACTATAGTTATGTTAATCCTGACATGGTGGATAAGTGTGGTTTGAGAAAAGAAGTGCATTTATAGTCTCGGTTGGTACAGCTGGCTACAGGTACAAAGAAGCAAGTTCACCATTGGGTAAGAGATTGTGCATTTGAGTTAAATGGTATGCCTACAACAATACATTTGATACATCGGGATCATATAATATGCTTTTAGGTATGGATTGACTGTACCTTCATAGAACCAAAATGGATTGCTTCAACAAGGCCATTGAGAGTGTGGATGATAGTGGGGAAAGGAGGAATTTGCAGGGGAAGAAGAAGCCTACATCAGTGAGGATAGTTACTGTTATGCAAGCTAAGCATAGTTGCATAAAAGGTTGTGTGATGTTTGCAATGCATATTTCTAGTGATAAAGGTAAGGAAGCTGAGGATGTAGATGTGTTAAGAAAGTACCCCGTTTTGCAACAGTTTCAGGATGTAGTTCCTAAGGAAATTATAGAGTTGCCACCTCACAAAGAGGTAGAATTTTATATTGAGTTGGTGCCAAGGGCAACTCCAACATCAAAATCACCTTACAGGATGAACACACCTAAGTTGGTAGAGTTGAAGTTGCAGTTAAAGGAAATTCTTGACAAGGGATACATTAGGCCAAGTGTATCGCCTTGGGGTGCAACAATGTTGTTTGTAAAGAAGAAATATGGTACTCTCAAATTGTGCATTGATTAGAGAAAAGATGAACAAAGTAACGATCAATAACAAGTACCCATTGTTGAGGATTGATTATTTGTTTGATTAGTTGAAGGGAGAAGCAATGTTCTCTAAGATCGACTTGAGATCAAGATACCATAATGTACGCATCAAGGAAGAGGATATCTTCAAGACTACGTTTAGGACCAGGTATGGGAATTATGAGTTTGTTGTTGTTCCATTTGGTTTGACTAATGCTCCAACTACATTCATGTGTTTGATGAATAGTGTGTTGCGTCCTTATTTGGACAAGTTTGTTATTGTATTCATTGATGACATATTGGTATATTCTAAGAATGAGGAAGAACATGCCGAGCATTTAGCAATAGTATTGATATTGTTAAGAGAGAATCAATTTTATGCTAAAATTAGCAAGTGCAACTTCTTTCAAACTGAGGTACATTACTTGGGGCATGTTGTCTCCAAGGATGGCATAACAGTAGATCCAGAAAAGATAAGGGCCATCATGGAGTGGGCAGCTCTTAAGAATGTGGATGAGGTGAGATATTTCATGGGATTGGTAGGTTACTACAGGAGGTTCATCAGGAACTTCTCACGCATTTCATATATTATCACATCATTGCAGAGGAAAGGTAAGAAGTTCAAATGGACAAAAGAATGTGAGGCTACTTTTGAGAAACTAAAGCCGTTGTTGACACATTCACGAGTGCTAAAGATTGTGAATCTAGACAAGGAGTTTTTACTATGTAAAAATGCTTGCAAGAGAGGACTTGGTGGAATTCTCACGCAAGAAGGATAGGTAGCCTATTTTATGGGTCACGAAAACTGAATGAGCATGAGCAGAACTATCTGACGCGTGATCTTGAGCTAGAAACGATTATACATGAATTGAATATGTGGAGACACTATCTTTTGACCAGGAAGTTTACATTGATGAGCAATCACAGTGGGTTGAGGTATTTGTTTAACCAACCGAATATAAATGCCAGGCAAGCTAGATGGTTGGCTACCCTTAGTGACTTCAACTTCTATATCAGATACATCAAAGGGAAGGAGAACCAAGTGGTGGATGCTCTTAGTAGGAAGGTACATGTAAATCATATAGCAGCTATGAGCTCTTATGGGACAGAGTTACAGGAAAGGATCTTGCAGGGAGGACAATGGGATGACAAATATATGGAGATTATGCATAGGTTATAGCAGAGCATAAGTACAAGTATAGGTATAGGTGCAGGTGATTGGGATGCAGACTATTGTCTCACAACAAATGGTTTGGTGAGGTTTAGAGACAAGATCTATGTGTCGAATTGTAGTGAGCTCAAGAAGCTTACCTTGAGGGAGTTTCATGCCAAGCCATACTCAGGTCATTCAGGATATCATAAGACATTGACTGCAGTGAAGAAGTTCTATTATTGGCCCAATCTGAAGAAGGAAGTAGCAGAGTTCGTGGCTAGATGTTTAGATTGTCAACAGGTAAAGGTAGAATGTAAGCATCCAGGTGGCTTACTACAACCTATAGTGAGTCCAGAATAGAAATGTGAGGCTATTTCCATGGATTTCATTACAAGTCTTTCAAGGACAGTGAGGCAACATGATTCTATTATGGTCATGGTTGATGATTTGAGCAAGGTAGCTCACTTCATTCTAGTAAAGACTGCATATTTAGTCAGTGAGGTAGCACAGGAGTTCATTAGAGAGATAATGAGACTAGATTGTGTTCCAAAGAAGATTGTTTCAGACAGGGATGCAAAGTTCACTTCCAAGTTTTGAGAGGAGTTATTTGCGAGTTTGGGTACAGAGTTGGACATTTGTACAACTTATCATCCACAAACAGATGGGCATACAGAGAGGGTCAAAAAGATCTTGGAGGATATGTTGAGGATGTACGTGATGCATCAGCAAAGGAAATGGGAGGAGTATCTTCCATTGATTGAGTTCACATACAACAATGGTTATCAGGAATCATTGAGGATGAGTCCTTTCGAGGCATTGTATGGATGGATTTGTAACATTCCTATCAACTGGAGTGATCTAGTGAACATGGTGCTTATTGGACCGAATATGTTGGTAAACATGGAGGAGGAAAGGTAGGTTATAAATAAGAATATAAAGGTAGCACAAGATATATAGAAGAGTTATTCAGATCAACACAGGGTGTTCTAGGAGTTTCTAGGTTGGGGAGCATGTGTATTTGCACATCAAGCCCAAGAAAACCTCTTTGAGGATTGGTTCATGTGCCAATTTGGCACCACGGTATTACGTGCCTTTGGAGATCCTTGAGAGGATTAGACTAGTGGCATATCGACTTATTCTTCCTCCAATAGTGAAAATCCATGATCTTTACATATTTCATTGCTTAAGAAGTATATAAAGGATGTTGATCACGTTATTGATTGGTCCGTATTGCAGGTGGAGCAAGAAGGAGAGTTCCATCAAGAGCCTCAATGCATATTGTAGCGGAAGCATCTCATGCTCAGGAACAAAGCCATAGAGCAAGTTAAAGTGTAGTGGAAGCACTTTGGGCCTGAAGAAGCTACATGGGAGATGGTGGATCAGATGCGGGCCCTGTATCCTTCATTGTTTTCCAGTTGAGGCAAAGCAATTTTGGTTTGATGTTGGTATATGTTTGGCATATGTTTTGTTGATGTTTTGGTATATGTATTTATATGTATATGGATGTAAATACCACCATGAGATAAGTTATAAAGCTCCAATAAGTGGTATGGTTGTTATATTGTCATGTTGTCATGATGTTTTGCTTTTGAGCAGGTCTTTCATTGTAAATACTACAACGAGCTAAGTTATAAAGCTCCATGGGCAGTATATTTTCTTTCAGTTGTTTTGTTGAGGTCATGCTATGGTTTAACAATGAGGACAGGGTTCTCCAAGGAGGAGGGTTCTATAACAACCCTAGTGAAAAGTTCATGTAATAAAAGTTAATAAAGGAAAAATAAGACCACAATTAAGGGACACTTATTCCAAGTTGAATGTTGGGCAAAGATAACCTAGTGGGCATCACTGGATGTGTGTTTTGGCTAAGGAAAATTAGCAAAGGCGAAGGAAACGACATTAAAAGGACAAAAGACATTTTTGGCACATTTATTTATAGAAATAAAGGAAATTAGGAGAAAAGTAAGGTGAAAGGTCACACGTTGCATATGAGGAGGAAATCGAAGGAAACTAATGGAAAATGAAGAAAATGAGGCCTCCTTAATAAAAAGGCATATGTGGATCAATTGGTAACCTTTTGTCAGTTCAAGTTTGGAGCTCTCCCATTATTCTCTTTCTCTTACTCTTGGTCACTTAGAGTTTTCTTGGAGCACTCTATCTTTGGATCAAGGAAGGAAATGAAGTAAAGGAAAGGAAAGGAAAGCAAGGATAAAGGAAGGAAAAACAAGATCAAGAAACTTCAACAGTAATACTTGCATGTAACCTTTTTCATGTGTGATTTCCTAGTTTTTTTGGACATGCATGGATTTCATGTTGGTGTATGGTTCTCTTACTATCGGTGGCATGGTTTTGCCAGGTTATGAAAATGTTTTTCAGCCTAGCCTTGCCTTTTTCTGGATGCCATGGTGTTGGGATGTTTACTTTGGTTTTTGAGCTTTGGTTTGCTGAATGAATTTCGGGGTCAAGGGCGGAGGTGGTCTCAAGTTTCATTCCCAAAGGTCTAAGAATCCATTGAATAGTTTTAGCGGGTTACACGGTAAAGCCTGAGGGAGAAGTATCAGGTTAGGGCCTAGTGATCTAGGTTTGGATTGCGATAAGGCATGAGAGATTGGTCTCGATTTAGGGCCTAGTGATCCAAGTTTGGATTGCGATAAATCTTGAGAGAGAAGGAGACATAAAATTCCTCAAGGATAGTGATGGATTCTGGATGGAATTCCAAGTTCAGTTCGGTTGTGATCGGAGCAATGGGTTGGGTGTGATCACAGTTTGGTGAGGATGGAGGTGGGTTAACCTCTAGATTCCCTTGGTTGTTTTTAGATTGGTTGTTCTATGAGATCCCACATTCATGCTTGGAATATGGCATGGGGGTGAATGGTTTTGGTGGGCCCCAGTATTGTAGCAATAATGCTACAACTCCTGGAACTCCCTTCTTTAATTTTATCAACCCGGTAGTTCGTAACAAACTTGGAAGCGACGGTGTTGTATCCACAAGTACTAGCTCTTGCCGCAGCTGTCACTTGGTCAGCTAGCACAAGTCCGCTAGGGGCTCAATCCAACTTCTATGAGCTCTTAGAAGAAGCTTTATACCTGATGGATGGAAGCTAACTCAAAGGAACCTGATCTACTTGCAGAAAGAAACTGAAAGTCAAAGAGTAACATAACCCTAGCAAACCCTAATTCTACCAGCTAGTCCTACTGATGCAAAGGAGAGGAGGCAAACTATTGAAGAAGATGCCATTACTTCTACAAAAGGTGAAATGCACATGCTTATGATATCTCTATCTAAAGAACACATGTTTTTGTATTTTTGGTTACGTTATCAAAATTATCATACGTGTACTTTTAACTGGCTTCTTACTGTGCAAGGGTGGATCAATGAGGAGGAATGCTTGGAAAAGGTTGGGAAGGCTCAGAGAGGGTCTAAGGAGTCCCTAACACCCTTCCAGAGAGTTTCACCAAGTTTGGCTATCCAACAACCTCACTTGTGAGCTTCTACAGGAAGTCTGCAGGGGTTCTACAGGATGTTTCAGGAATTTCTACAGGATGTTCTGACGTTGGATTTTGGAGGATGGGTGAGTGAAAGAGGATGCATGAATGGATAGGGAGGTAGGGTAGGGGTCTGAGATGACCCAGCGACTGATGGATGAAGTGATGAGAGGGTGTGGAGAGCTAACTTGTCTTAAGGAATACAAAGGCAATGGAAGAGCAAGAAGGTAGGGTTACGTGGACAGAAGAGGAGTTGTGAGATGAGGAAGCTAACTAGGAGATGGAGCAGCTGGCCTGGACAAAGCTTAGGTGGATGAGAGAAAGATGGATAAGCCCTGCACGGTGTGCACTTAACTGAATCAACCAAGTCCTGCATACAACCGAAATCTTAGCTAATTTATCCGAACTGTCAATGAAACGAATGAACAGCAGCTTTATTCCCAAAGAGAACCATGTACATCACTTAATCAAAGGAACATCTAAAAAAGGTCTAAACGCATGACTAACTTCTACAAATGAAAAACATTACACCAATGATTGCATGGCCAAGCAAACTAGTGTTTTTGTTGAGCAGCATTGGCTCCACAATTCCAGCCCCTGATCCAATAAGGGAGAGGTGAAACTGAGAGTGCAGGCAACCCTTTTATGGAGCTTTTATCAATATTTGTCTTATCAATCTATTCTATACATCCAAAGTAATTCTATTCATCAACAGTATCCTACTTAACCAACACAACTAAATCTTAGCTCAACAAACTTCGTTTAGATGCATAAAAGGAAAATCACAGTGCTGAAAGGAAAGATAATAATACAAATAAGGAGGCCCTAGGCTCTCAGGTGGGCCGAACCCCGAGAGCTATGGCTCCTATAAAAAACTCAGAGCTGATATCAAATCTGACTGCTTCCCATTATCAAAAAATAATCATAAGTCAAGAGTTATGCCAATAATGGCTACAAAAGAACAAAACAGAGCTAGCAGCACGTAGTGCAGAATGTGCAAAAGTTTTTCAAAAGTCCTTTTCGAAGCCTGAAGCCTCAACCCAAGCTTGGCTGTCTCCTAGCCCATGTCTGCTTGGTTTTGCTTCAACATGTGTCAAAAAATCCTGAAATGAGCACGTGTTAGCCACCTAGGAATAGTGACTACCCTCATTCGTACAAATGACATAAACATACTAGAAAATAATGCATAAGTTATGAAAAATGAAGGATTGAACAAGGGTATTTAGGACAAATGAGCCCAAAATGTTACCAAATTTGGGGCTCATCATCACCCCCCTGCTAAAATGATTGCTCATCCTTGAGCAACTAATCCAGCTCCTCGTCTTTCATTGCTTTAACTGCCACTCTCACATTCCAGGCTTCCGCAGTAGTATCCTCCTCACTGTCATGGAACCCGGCCTTCTTTTCCACCTCTTCCCATTGCTTATGTTCTTCTTTTCTGTGCTTCCTTCTACCAATCCCAGAAGCAAAGGTGGGCTTAGCTTGAGGCCGATCCAGCTGGCCTGGAGGTTCTGCATGGACTTCTTGTAGAGAGGTACCCATACTAGGCCCTCCCTCATTCTAGTTGGAGTGTGATACTCCCTAATTTTGAGGCTGTGGGACAATGTGTTCCACCTCCGGGTGCAAGCATGCACACAATTGTCCCCTAGTAGTCGCTCCATATCCTCGAAATGTGCTATAGCCTGAGCCTGTTGATCCATATATTTTAGTAAAGCCTGCGGGTTGGTTGTTAGGTGTTGGTGGGTGGATATCAATGCAGTGGGGTCCCCTGGCTCTGCTCTGATTAACAGTGGTTCATGCAACTCCCGGTTCATGACATCTTTGACCTCTGTCGCTCTCTTTTCTTCGTGGTTTAACCATGAGGTAAATGCCATTAGCTGCATATCTCCCACAACCGTGTTGGGATCCCATGAAGTTACATTAGGAAGGGCCAAATTATGGAGGTAGAACTCTGATAGCTTGGCCTTGTCCTCTGAGGAGCTACTGTTGCATAAATCTGTGAACTGCTGGGGGTTTTGGATCTGGGAGATACCCCTCTGTGCTAATGCATTAATCTGGAATTGCAGCCACTGGTCCCGTAGGTATAGGCCATAAGATTTGGCCGGCTTCCTACATTGTAGAGCATCCATAGCCCAACTGGCCATGCAGGCCAGTTGTGCCTCTTTTTCTTGCAACTGCTGTTTGAGAGCTTGTATCTCTATGTCTGCTTGCAGTTCCCTTTCCTGTAGATGCTGGTTTAGTTCCTCAAGACCAGCTTGCATTCCTTCTTTGCCTTGATGTTCTGCTGTAGTGTCCCCTGAGGCTGTGCCCCTTTCTTTCCTCTGTTCCTGTAGCTGCAGTTTGAGCTTCTCATTCTCTTCCTGTAGAAATACTCGCTGGCAGTTTCCCACGTGCTTGGCCATAGCTAATTCCCTTCTTGCCTCCTTGAGTTGTTCCTCCAAGGGGCCTATATCTGCTACTCCTTTAGATTTAGCTATCCTCATCCATGTGTGGGTTCGTACTCTTTCTTCTTCCAATGCAAAGAAGAGCGGTACTGTGAATTTTTGTGGGATAATTTTCCCGGCCTCCAAAAAGTTATAATAAGAGCTCAAGCTGGGCTGGGGGCTAGGCTCCATGATGTGTTCTACCTCTGCTTCCCTTTGTGGTGAGGTGGCTGCCTCCCCCTCCATTCTTTCGGTCTCCTTGAGCTTGGCTAAAGTTTCCTGTAGAACTGCTTCAGCATCCTGTAGAGGGGTTTTTGACGCTGACCTTTCCATTCTCTCCCTCCAGGTAGTTGTCTTGGGGCTCCCCCACTCATAAGTGACTGATACTTTGGAGGGGGACTTCTCCCTTGGCGAGGTAGGGGTGTCTTCGACAGTAATTGGGTCTTTAGATGGAGGTTGGGGCCTGCCAGTTTTAATTCTCACACTTCTCCTCGCTTTGAAATACAGCGGAATCTCCCTTTTGCATTTCTCCTTTAGCTTGGGGGAGGTACTTAGGGTGGCCAACACAGCTGCTGCCTCCCGAGCAATAATTTCGGCCGTCTTCTCCTTCTGTGTTCTTTTCTCAGGACTTCCTGTAGAAAGCCCTGTAGTGGCTGATTTCTGGCTTCCTGTAGAAGTCGTTTTCAATTTTCTTGTAGAAACAGATGGCACCGTTTTAGCCTGCTTGGCTGAGGGTGCTTTTACTTTCAATTTTGCTGAGGCTGCCTTAGAGGTTCCCTCACTGACATGGACCCTTTTCAGTCCTTTCCACTCTGCTCTGTAGTCGTTTCTCCCTGGGGGTTAATGTGGTTTTTTCACTCTCTGTTTTGGCAACTTGTTTTTCCTCTTGTTTTCCCTTGGGCTCTTTCTTTTCCTCATGTTTTCCCTTGTGCTCCTTCTTTGGTGCTCTGGCCATGTTTTCTCGGCCTTTCTCTTTCTTTTCTATTTGAATTGGTTCCTTCTCCTCGCTGCTGGAGGAGGTGAGCTCCTCAGCCAGCACTCGGATGTCATCATCCTTAGTCAAATTTTGGAAGGTTTCCCAGGAGAGAGGGACGGTATACGTGTGAAGTGCATCTTCCACGAGGAGCTTAATGAGCCCATGATGGGCTATCTGATCTGGTGTCCCCTCTTTCAACTTAGTGGCACACTCGGTCATGGATTGCAGGAGGAAGTAAGGGATGCTCAACTTTTTCTCTGAGGGTAGGTCCATTTGGTGTCTAAGTTCTGTGAGCACCCGAAAATGGTATCCATACACAATGTTGAATCGCCCCTCGCACGTGATATACTTCATAATTTGGAGGCTGACCTCACTCCAGAACGGCTGTAGGCTGGTTCTTCGCACTCCATTCTTGTCTTCTGAGAATTGCTCCTCCGGCAAAAATAATTCCTTCTTAGCGTTCTGGCCTAGTTTTCTCTCCTCCTTATCCCAAGGTACCCCCATCGGTAGATCAGTGACCCTGCTAATGAACTGTGGGGTAAGCCTGAGGGTCAAACCTCTGAAGTTGACAACAGCCAACGTTTTGGACTTTGGTTGCAAGGATCACAAGAATTCCTCTACAACCTCGTCGTCGTGACCTTGAAGCTTGTCACAGAATGACATCCATCATGCACGAGAAAACAAGTCTACTACCTCAGGGGTTTCCCATAGTTTCTTTGAGTCTGTGGGCTCTTTCCTGATGAACCCACCCGGCATGGTAAAATCTTGCTCTGGTGGCCTGAGCTGGCTGGCGCGTATACAAAGATGGACCTTTGGGATTTCCTCAGACAGAGCGCAGAGTTACGCCTCTATCATGCACACAGTTTATAAATTTACGACTGTCTACAGGTGAGCCTTGACAGTGGCTCAATTATGAACCAAACCCTGTAGAAAATCCCGCATATACACGACGACGACAATTCTCATGCAGAAATAAGAAGACACTTGCAAATTCATGCACAGACTGAAATTTACAGTTTTCTACCCCTTTTGTACGTCGACTTCACCACCTTTCGAACCAATTGCATGGGAGGACTATGTTCAGGCTTACCTCATTCTAGACTTGCCACCTTTGACGTGAACAGTTTGATTTTTCCGTAACGTTGAGCTTCCTGTAGCATAGCTTCCTGTAGGAGTCGTGCACAGGTTCTGGGGAGCGCTTCAGCGGTTCTGGGCCTTCTGTGCAACAACAGGACGCTGAGCAGGCCGAGAACTCGGAGTATCAACCTTCAGGAAATTGCGGATGCATACTCGGCTGCAAAGCGGTTGGAATAAATGAGTGTAGTGCGCCATACGCGATCTAGCCGGTAGATTTGAATCTCTGCGGAACTCGTGGCGCGGGGGTGAGCTGTCCTTGTTGGCCTGTTGGTCGACGTCACCTGTGATCATTCCACTGAATGTCTGCCTGACCACCGAATCATTCCCTGCATATCTATGTCGCCACTCCTGTTAGATCACCGCTTCCCCTTGACTAGACTCTTCCCACGTGTCCATTTCCTGCCTTGTCGACGCCCCCAAAGCTTTTCGGATCGGACGAGGCCGTCGAGCTGGTTGTGGTGGCCAGTTGAATGGCTACCCGACTTGCTCAACCCATTCATTTTCATATTTACACACATTTTAAAGTATTATTCATGTGATTTGACGAAACAGGGTGAGGCACTTACCTGTGCGGCTGTGACGTTATTTTTCTCACGCTTCAGGACGAGGGTGACGGATCCGCTTGCTGCCGCTTCGTGCACAGGCACGGGAGCTCCGGTTTGCTGACTGCTGCTGGTTACGAGACCGGTTGCTCGGCTGTGGATAGTGCATGCGCTGGCTCACGAGTTTCAGGTATCTCCATAACATGCACTTTAGCCGGATCAACTGCTACAGGATTCCTGTAGGACATCCTGTAGCCGTTTCTCCTCCTTAAGTGCATGTTGAAACGGTGGAGTCACGTTCACAGTTGCAGGGTCTTCGAATTGCCTTGACAGGTAGCGCAGCGTCCTCTGCATGCTTTGTTTTTCATTTGAAAATGATTTCTTCTGAAAGTCCAACATTCTGGTTTGACTGCGCAGGTATTTCAATCGTATGGCAGCCATGGTGGTGGAAGGAGGCGACAGCAGTGGGTGCTGGAGAAAACATTGGTTGCATGCCTCCTTATTGGACTTCGGTCTTCAAATTTTCCTACACAGTCGGTCCTGGCCCGTTCCAAGATTCTACAGGAAGTTTCCGGTAGAAATACAGAACTTCCTGTAGAAAGTCCTGTAGCTTCATGCAGGAGGCTAAACTATGACCAGACCGTGCCCAAACCTTGGAAGAGATGAGTGTTTCTGGAGGGAGTGCTGGTGAGGTCACTTGGTAGCATGGTAGGGACCCTTATCCTTGAGTTGAGAGGCCTCCTTTTCTGCATGGAATACCTGCAACCTCCATTAATTTCCAAAGCTTGAGCCTGTTTTCTGTTACTGCCTCTTTTTTCTTTTTTCTCTCTTTTTTTTTTTTTTTTTTTTTTGAGGAGACAGCAGGGGTGCCTCAATGAGGTTTTCACCCCTACCATCTACCTTGGGCGCCTCAGAGAGGTTTTCACCCAAGGATCTTTTTTGTTTTTATTCCAATTTTTCAGAGAGACAGCAGGGGCGCCTCAATGAGGTTTTCACCCCTACCATCTGCCTTGGGAGCCTCAGAAAGGTTTTCACCCAAGGATCTTTTTATTATGATTTTTTTTTTTTTGGATGCTCAGGGTATGCCCAAAACAGAGGCAGAACCCTTCTCTATGACCAGTACTGATTTTTCCACAGTTTTGATGAACTCTTGCCTCGAAAGAGGTTTCCTGTAGATCTTTAGTCGATGCCCATTGACGAGCATGGGGATGGCTTCCTCATCGATGGTTCGGATAAGAACAAACCCATTACCATTACACTTCTCCACTGCATATGGCCCTAACCATCTTGTCCTCAGCTTCTCCTTGAAATCCTTGTGTCTGGAATCATACAACAGCGCCCAATCTCCCGGTTGGAATTGCTTGTCATTGAGGTGCCGGTCATGCCATATCTTCCTCTGAAGTTGAACCACTTCTGAGTGGAGAAGGGCCTACATTCTGTGTTCATCTAGCCCATTCAGCTGCAATAACCTTTCTTGTTGGGCGTGGCTGAGATCTAGGTCTAGCTGAGCTACCATCCTCAATGTATTGTACTCGAACTCAATTGACAGCAAAGCTCTCTTCCCATAGACCAGTTCATAAGGTGTGAAACCGGTTCTGGTCTTCCAAGTGGTGTTGTAAGCCCAGGTGGCCTCAACCAGGCGATCTGCCCAATCCTTTCTGTTGCTGCTCACCACCTTAGTCAAAATCCCTTCTAATGCTCTATTGGTGACTTCCACCTGCCCATTTGCTTGAGGATGATAGGGGGTGGAAGTCCTATGCTTGATCTTGTGATGAGCAAGCAAATCTTCAATTAAGTTGGAGGTGAACTGGCTTCCTTGATCGGTGACTAGCTCTCTTGGGTAGCCAAATTTGTAGAAGATGTTTTCTCTTAAAAACTCAGCCACCTTTTCTTCCGTCGCTGCTTTGATTGCCTTGGTTTCTGCCCACTTGGTCAGATAGTCTGTGCACACAATGATGTAAGACCTTTGCCTTGAAGGAGGATTGATAGGACCCACAAAATCCATGCCCCACTTCTCGAATGGTTCAAGAGTCACTTGAGGTTGGAGAGGCATTTCGTCCCTTGGGGTTGGCTTCCCCATCCTTTGGCATCGGTCACATTGGCTGATATATCTCTTGACATCTTGATGAAGTGTGGGCCAATAGTAGCCTGCCTGTAGAATTTTGAAGGCAGTCCTCTTGGCTGCAAAATGTCCTCCACAGGGCCTGTCATGACAGGTTAGGAGGATGTCAAAGACTTCCTCCTCCCTTACACAACGCCTTAAGATCTGATCGGGGCCAAGTTTGAACAGGTTGCCCCCAATCCAAGTGAACGAGGCACTATTCCTTACAATTCTGCTTTTCTCTTTGGAAGATAGATGCAGAGGGAACTGTGCTGAGACCAGATAGTTTGCTATATCAGCAAACCATGGGGAGAGTACTGAGATAGCAAACATATGTTCATCTGGCATCTAGTCGTCCACTGTTCCATCTTCACCTGCAGGTAAATCCAATCTAGACAAGAAGTCAGCAACAACATTTTCTTTACCTGGTTTGTCAACGATAGTCAAATCAAATTGCTGCAACAGAAGTAACCATCTAATAATACGAGCATTCACATCTGGTTTATTCATTAAATATCTAATTGCAGCATGATCAGTATGTACAAATGTTTGATAGCCAGTGATGTAGTGTCGGAACTTGTTCAGGGCATGGACCACAGCCAGGAACTCTTTCTCAGTTACAGTATAGTTCAGTTCTGCCTTGGATAAGTTTTTGCTGACAAAGTATATGGCATATGGGAGTTTTTGTTCAACCTGTCCTAAGGCTGCCCCTATGGCTTTGTTCGAGGCATCAGTGTGGATGTGGAAAGGTAGGGTCCAGTTTGGACCTCTTAATATCGGGGCGAACACCAACTTATCCTTTAATTCATTCAGAGCCCTTTGACAGTCGTCCGTCCATTTGAACTCAACATCTTTTGCTAAGAGGCCAAACAGTGGCGAGGCTAGCTTACTGAAATCTTTAATAAACCTTCTATAATATCCTGCTAAGCCTAGGAAACTCCGAACATCTCTTACTTTCTGAGGAGGTGGAACCTTTTTTATGAGAGCAATTTTATCAGGATCCACCTGCAATCCCTGGCGAGAAATGGTATGTCCTAGCACGGTCCCTTCAGTCATCAAGAATTCACATTTTTCCGGACTAAGGGACAGGTTCATCTCAATGCACTTGGTTAGGACTTTTCCCAGATTGGACAATGCTTCTTGGAAGTTGGACCCATAGGGAGTGAAGTCATCCATATAGATTTCCACCGAATCATGGACCAGCTCAGAGAAGATGCTCAATACTGCTCTTTGGAAAGTAGAAGGAGCGTTGCATAGCCCGAAGGGAAGGACTCGGTAAGCAAAGGTACCCCAAGGACAAGTGAAAGTGGTCTTATCTTGGTCTTCCGGGCTCATTTGGATCTGGTTATACCCGCTGAACCCATCTAGGAAAGAGAAAAACTTCTTCCCTGCTAGTCCATCCAACACTTGATCTATGAAAGGCAGAGGAAAGTGGTCTTTCTTGGTGGCTTTGTTCAGTTCTCGGTAGTCCACGCAAATTCTCCACTTTCCATTTTTCTTGGGTACCAACACCAGAGGGGACACCCACTCGCTATCTGAGATGGGGTAGATGAATCCTGCATCCAACAGTTTTTGCAGTTCTTCTTTGACAATGTCCTTAAGGGCTGGATTCATTCTCCTCTAAGGTTGCCTGACTGGTTTACAATCTTCTTTGATGTAGATGTGATGGGTACAGACCGAAGGGTGGACTCCTTTCATCTCCTTATAGCTCCAAGCGAAAGCATCTAGATGACTGGCCAATAGACTATATAGCTCCTTTTCCTGGGAAGGAGATAGGGAGGAGCTGATCTTTAACGATCTCTCGGGGCCAAACTCCACATTTTTAACCCTAGGAGAGAGTGGATCGGTCACACAAAGGTCCACTAAGGTGCTGGCTTGAGTATCTTCCACCAATTTCTCTAAGGACAGTGCACTGGGAGGCGGATTATGAATCAAGGTCTCAATCAAATCATCCTCAGTTTGAGGACCTCCCCTGGTGGTCTCTAAGGTGCACAAGGGTGCAGAGTACACCTCATCCTCTTCTCCTTCTTCCAACCAAAGTGGTAAGTCATGCTCTAATAGAGGTTGGGCAGGAGGGTATAGGACTAGCTGCTTGGACATAGGACCATTTTTGATGGTCATGTTCCCTGCTCGGCAGCTTATGTAGGCATCCGCAGTGGCTAGCCAAGGTCTTCCCAAAATAAGGGGGTATCCGGTAAGCTTTTCCTTTGGCTGAAGAACCAAGAAGTCCGCAGGATACTCCCAAGAGTCAACAGAGACCAAGACATCCTCCACAATCCCTTCAGGAGTCACAGTGGAGCGATCTGCCAACTGCAGGACTGTCGAGGTCTTCCTTAAGGAACCCTTAAGGTTGAGTTTAAGCATGGTATCCCTGGTCATCACATTAATGGCAACCCCTAAATCAATCAAAGTGTGAGGTATGATGGTGCCATTGATGTGGACATCAACTACAGGACTCCCAAGATCCAAATACTTTGGACAGATTACTTGCCCCAACATAAGATCAGACGGTTGTCCTATGACATTGCTGGTTGAGGCATCTCTTTTTCACCTGCCTGGGTGCCTGAAACACTTTTCCTTAACCAATTTGTTGTATATCGGTACATCTTTGATGGCTTGGAGAAGTGGTATTCTTACACACAGCTGTTTGAGTTCTCCCAGAAGCTCATTCTCCTCTGGGTCGGGTTGTGTGGTTATTATTAGTCTCTCAGGAAAGGGTGGAGTGGCCTTGGGTTCACTTTCCTGTTTGTCTTCCTCGTCCTCTAAGGGAGGAGGTTGGCGATCCGGAAGAGTCTTCCCGGATCGCAGGTTGATCTCCTGGATCTCCACAGCATAGGTAGGGCAGGTTGTTTCCCCGGTATATACCTGCTGGGCCTGTCGGTTGTTGGGGTTCAGGTTCGGTTGAGCAGGCATTTGGGGTTGTCTCGGAGGAGCAGGAGGTAATGGTTGTGTTTGAGCTGGTGGTGGAGGCAAAATGGCGGGAGGAGTGTTGTACTGGGGCCTCCACCCCGGCTGAGGTGCATTCCACTGAGGCTGTGGCTGGACATGTGAGTGAAATGAATGAGTAGTGGGCTGAGTATGGTATTGAGGTGGGTAAGACCATGGAGGAGGCACAGACCAGGGAGGATGAGCAGGGGGCCCCCAAGAAGGCATAGGAGCAGATTGGTTGGGGCTATAATAAGCTTGGGATGTCCCTTGCATCCCCTGCTGGTAGGGTCTAGGTCCATGCGGCCTTCTTTGATTGAGGAGGTAGAGAGGTTCAGTGGGTGCCTCAGTTCCTTGGTACATGGCCTTAAACCCAGGTAAGGTTGGGCATTGGTTTGTGGGGTGGTTCTCCTCACAAACGAAGCATACCTCTACCGAGTGTAAGGGACACTCGTTCTTAGGGTGCTTCCTTGTACACCTAGGACAGAAGATGGCCAAAGCCCTCTCAGCTTCCTCTTTCTTTTGCTGGATCCAGAATGTATCAAGTTGCATGGCAATGGTCTGTCTCACCTCACTTTTGAGGTCCTCCAGCTGATTAACAAACTCATGCTTGGAGAAAGTAGTACTAGCTGAAAGGGGGTTTCCCCTACCTCTTTTCTGGGCTGCCCTAGAGTGGTTTCTAAACACAGTCTTTATATCCTCATAAGTTAGTTGGTAGATGTCTCCTCCAGCTAGCATGTGAAGGGTATCTAGGAGGTCTTCAGGGACTCCTCGGAGCAGGACCAATTCGAGAGATTCAGGGTCAAGTGTGCACCTGGCCCGTTTATAGCTAAGTTGGAATCTTTCCTCATAATCTTCTAAAGACTCCTCATTTCCCATGGTCATCCGAAAGATCTATCCCTTGGCTTCCTTGGACCTACAGTAGTCCCGGTATTTGGTATTGAAAGCTTGTTGCATCTGAGCCCAAGTGGTGATACTGTTTCCAGGTAATCCCATGAACCAGCATAATGCTGCATCCTTGAGAGTAGAGGGAAAGAGTTTCAGTTTTTGCTCATCTTCTGTATAGTCATAGGTTCGACAAAGGACAGCAAACTCAAACAGGAAGGTATCAAGGTCTTCAGTGTTAAATCCATGGAAGTGAGGTAAAGCGGAGGGGCTTATGTTTTTCATTTTCATGTCTCCATTGGTCTCTCGGATGGGAAAGGCACCTTCTATTCTCTCATCTTCTCTTCCATATTCAGCCATGGCTTCAGGTGGGATGGTTTCTAACTCTTCTTCTGGTATAGGATCTTCATATGTCTCAGGAGGCTCGCCTATAAGTTCTTTTGGATCACTGTCACCAAAGAAGAGAGAAGGGTGACTCAGTGAAGTGGTGGGGGTGTTGGGTAGGAATTTGCCAGTTTTATCTCTGTTCCTACGAGGCATGAAATGGAAAGGCTTTTGATTGCTTTTTGCTTTTTCTGCTTGTACCTGCAAAACTGAAATAGATTGAACTGCAACTAACTATCTTGCTAAAATGAAAATTCGGAATTGAAATGAAAGCAGGAAAGGACTAATCTATTTTGCTCAAATGAAATTGCAGGAATGAAATGCTAGTCTACGCTTGCGGAATTGAAATGCTAATCTATGCTTGCAGAATTGAAATTGCTAGTCTACGCTTGCAGAATTGAAATTGCTAATATACGCTTGCAGAATTGAAATTGCTAATCTACGAAAGCAGGAAATATCTATTTTACTTTTGCGGAAATGAAATTGCAGAATGGAAATGAAATGAACTATTTAGCAGAAGGCGAGTGTGGAAAAATAGAAGAAAAGCAACAATCACCAATACTCTGACGCTTCCCCGGCAATGGCGCCAAAAATATGGTGCCCCCCAATATTGTAGCAATAATGCTACAACTCCTGGAACTCCCTTCTTTAATTTTATCAACCCGGTAGTTCGTAACAAACTTGGAAGCGACGGTGCTGTATGCACAAGTACTAGCTCTTGGCACAGCTGTCACTTGGTCAGCTGGCACAAGTCCGCTAGGGGCTCAAGCCAACTTCTATGAGCTCTTAGAAGAATCTTTATACCTGATGGATGGAAGCTAACTCAAAGGAAGCTGATCTACTTGTAGAAATAAACTGAAAGTCAAAGAGTAACATAACCCTAGCAAACCCTAATTCTACCAGCTAGTCCTACTGATGCAAAGGAGAGGAGGCAAACTATTGAAGAAGATGCCATTACTTCTACAAAAGGTGAAATGCACATGCCTATGCTATCTCTATCTAAAGAACACATGTTTTTGTATTTTTGGTTACGTTATCAAAATTATCATAGTGTACTTTTAAGTGGCTTCTTACTATGCAGGGGTGGATCAATGAGGAGGAATACTTGGAAAAGGTTGGAAAGGCTCAGAGAGGGTCTAAGGAGTCCCTAACACCCTTCCAGAGAGTTTCACCAAGTTTGGCTATCCAACAACCTCACTTGTGAGCTTCTACAGGAATTCTGCAGGGGTTCTACAGGATGTTTCAGGAATTTCTACAGGATGTCCAGAAATTTCTACGGGATGTTCTGACGTTGGATTTTGGAGGATGGGTGAGTGAAAGAGGATGCATGAATGGATAGGGAGGTAGGGTAGGGGTCTGAGATGACCCAGCGACTGATGGATGAAGTGATGAGAGGGTGTGGAGAGCTAACTTGCCTTAAGGAAGACCAAGGCAATGGAAGAGCAAGAAGGTAGGGTTACGTGGACAGAAGAGGAGTTGTGAGACGAGGAAGCTGACTAGGAGATGGAGCAGCTGGCCTGGACAAAGCTTAGGTGGATGAGAGAAAGATGGATAAGCCCTGCACAGTGTGCACTTAATTGAATCAACCAAGTCCTGCATACAACCGAAATCTTAGCTAATTTATCCGAACTGTCAATGAAACGAATGAACAACAGCTTTATTCCCAAAGAGAACCATGTATAGCACTTAATCAAAGGAACATCTAAAAAGGTCTAAACGCATGACTAACTTCTACAAATGAAAAACATTACACCAATGATTGCATGGCCAAGCAAACTAGTGTTTTTGTTGAGCAGCACTGGCTCCACAATTCCAGCCCCTGATCCAATAAGGGAGAGGTGAAACTGAGAGTGCAGGCAACCCTTTTATGGAGCTTTTATCAATCTTTGTCTTATCAATCTATTCTATACATCCGAAGTAATTCTATTCATCAACAATATCCTACTTAACCAACACAACTAAATCTTAGCTCAAAAAACTTCGTTCAGATGCTTAAAAGGAAAATCACAGTGCTAAAAGGAAAGATAATAATACAAATAAGGAGGCCCTAGGCTCTCAGGTTGGGCCCAACCCCGAGAGCTATGGCTCCTATAAAAACCTCAGAGCTGATATCAAATCTGACTGCTTCCCATTATCAAAAAATAATCATAAGTCAAGAGTTATGCCAATAATGGCTACAAAAGAACAAAACAGAGCTAGCAGCACGTAGTGCAGAATGTGCAAAAGTTTTTCAAAATTCATTTTCGAAGGCTACAGCCTTATCATTTATACACTATGAGGCCCTAGCTGGCCTCCTAAGTTTATGGGACTTGGCTGCCCAAACTGTGAGTGAACAACTCCTTCCAAGAAATCTGCTTGGTTGCCTTCTAGATCCGGTTTTGGTGGCCTTTGGAGCTCGGAGTTGGGGGTGAAGATCCCAAGGGAGGTTATTTAATGCCATAGACAAACCCCCTATGAATCCTCAGCCCATGCTTGGCTGTCTCCTAGCCCATGTCTGCTCGGTTTTGCTTCAACATGTGTCAAAAAATCCTGAAATGAGCACGTGTTAGCCACCTAAGAATAGTGACTACCCTCATTCGTACAAATGACATAAACATACTAGAAAATAATGCATAAGTTATGAAAAATGAAGGATTGAACAAGGGTAGTTAGGCCAAATGAGCCCAAAATGTTACCAAATTTGGGGCTCATCAGGTTGAAAGAGAGATTTGATTCAGCCATGTCTATGGCCGGGTGGTACGTGGAAGTCCCGAACCTGGTCGGATTTGCCTATGATTAATAAAAGATAAGTTCTCTTACTTTTACACTTGTTTATATGTGGATTTAATGGTTGTCATATCTCTGATATTGATATGGTTTAATGCTGGTTCTAAGCATGGTTACACAAATGGTTCATGTCATGGTTATTTCATGTATTTACTTGTAATTGCTAAAAGGATGGATGCAAGACCTGATTTATGGTATAACAATTCAATGAAGAAGTTGGTGATCCTTCTAGTTATGTTTCATAAGTTCTTTCAGTCATTTATGCTCTCTCTTGTATCCTAGAGTTGTAGGTTTCATTGATGCCAAGTGTTTGACAAAATTTCAGTCCTAGTTGGGGATGCTCAGGCCTAGTCTTGAGGTTGAATTTTGATTTGTTTATATTTTCATCATGTCTTTGATGGATTCTAGAGGTTGTAACAAGTTCTGGGCAGAGGCTAACATTATGCGCTAGAAAAGTGGCTCAAATATTAGGGACGCTGGCACAAGTCTGCTGAAAAGAGTCTAGGGACACTGACACATAGGTCCGTGAGAGTGAATCTGGGTTTTTGGACACTGTCATTCCTATAGCATGAGAGAAACCAGGGGTTAAAAGGACTAAAACATCAGTGGGACTTAGGGACAAGATGTCTAAGTGGCTGACATGTCTCATGAGGGTGTTGTTGCTGATGTGGATGGGTTGTTTTGATATGTTCCGTCAATTCCATTTCCTTGAGGTAACCAAGGAGGTTGAATCCCTTATAGTAACCTCTCTTCTCACATGTTTACCCTGGCTGGTCGGTTGCTTGGGTAGAACTGGGAGGAGGGGGTGTTACAATTGCATGAGTTAGGCCTTGCAATTGAAGTGGAAGGTGGAATATCTTCGATGATGGGTGAGGTAGTGTTGGATTGGGGCTCTTCAATTGTGAGGTCAACAATGTGATTGGTAGGTGTTGATTTGTATTTCTTCTCCGTGACTAGAGGTTTGGTAACTTTTTATTTGCAGGGTTTTGGGAGGGTGGGATTGGATTGCGAATGGGGCCCTACAACTAGTATTGCAAAAAAAGAGGGGAAGTAACCAAAGGATTATGTTGTATTAAAATTTGAGACTCAGAAAAGTTGGAAATGAACTTTTTGACATGCTGATATTGGCGATGGTCTACTTTAAGGAGCTCATATTATTCCTTAGTTTTTTGATGACCAGCTATAGCTCCTACTCATTGATTCACTTTTTGGACTCCGCAACTGTTTCCCGTGGTACCAGTGGAGACACCATCTCATGAAAGAAATAAATGTATCTTCCTTCCCGAATTTCACCTATAACTCTTGGCCATGACCCGAACTTTGTGTGGAAAGCCTTGGCTGACAACATAAACTTCTGAGCTCACATTTGGAAAGTACGAGGGTGAAAATAGTGCAGCCTCAGCCAGGTGCTCCCATGAGAAACATTGAAACAAATCTCTGTTGAATATTCATCGAGTAGGGACCTCTGGATCAGTTTTGAAACTATGATTACTTCCAAAATATTTGTGTACCAGCCGTTGAATGAAGCCTCATTTATCTCTTTACTGCTCGGGTCCCCTGATGTTCTCCACGGTGCATATAGAAGGGCCAAAGGTTGGTCTTCTGTGATTGGAAATAAATCCGGGCCATCTGGTGGGAACCATTTCCACATTGCCATGGAAACAAAAAGATAACCATAAATAAAATTGGTCGACCACTTGTAGACATCTTCACATGCTTCGAACAATTCCTAGAGGAGGATAGCACACTATTTCAATTGGGCGCTTACTACACAGTGCTCCACGACTAAAATCTTATCGACTGTGCACTCGTTCTTGGAAAAGTGATGCATCAAATTCCCTGCAATAATATGGAAGGGGAACTTAATTTTCAAGGATTTGATCAGATCTATACATGCTACCTTTCCTCCTCTCTGGGTATCATACTTGGCATAGTAGTCTGCAGCTCCTGACTTCTTCACTCTCTCATAATTCATCTGGAACACAGTTGAAATTGCAGCTCCTACTGCTGATAGACCCGTAAGCCTTTCAATGTTAACTACATGAATTAGG
Organism: Pinus tabuliformis; assembly: GCA_031772625.1. NCBI lineage: Eukaryota > Viridiplantae > Streptophyta > Pinopsida > Pinales > Pinaceae > Pinus > Pinus tabuliformis. The sequence continues at coordinate 435,506,631 of CM062804.1, forward strand.
TACTCCTTATCGAGCCAGAGTGACCCGCCGTGCATTCTACTAATCAATAATTTGTGCATTTCATCATTGCCAGTGTCATGCCAAACACATGAAAAATCTTCAAATTCAGTAGGGTGGACGGCTAGATTCCTTCGAAGTCAATGTTGACTTTGATCATTGTAGTGCCATCTTATTTTTTTAATGACTTTGTGTAGGCCTCGTGCTTCATGGCTAGAAATTGGAATGAGATTGAAAGATCATTATAAACTAGTGTTTCCTTGTCATACTTCCCATGGAGTGGCTCTTTTACTGCAATTATTTCATCCACCCTAAACTCAGGAACGTATAGATATTCTTTCATCATACTGGAGCATCATTGATAAACTAAAATCACTGGGAGCTGGTAGCTAATATTTGAACGAAAACACTTAGAACCGGACTACAAATGGAGCAAATCTACTACCTTGGCTCCAGACTCTAAGGAATTTGGCATTTCCGTGACAATTAAGTAGACCAGCTCAACATGAAGTTTCTAACGAGACCTCCTAACTAATTACTATGATAAATTTCCCTATACAGACTCGATCATGTTAATCCTGTCATCGGATCAGCTAGACCTGACTTAGCTAGCGGAATTATGAAAAATGAAAGGTGGATTTGATGGGTAATTATATTATCATAATGGAAGACATTTAGGAATTAATTATTGCTATAATGGAAAAGATTTTACGGGAATCCAGGTTGACACCAAAATTATTGTGTAATTATTATGGAAAGGACACTTAATATGTGTGACTCCCCTCAACCACAAACAATTGCAATGTGGTGGAATGACATCCACAACTGGGACTGACTTAGCAGAAGCCTTATTTAGAAACGTCAAGGACTGACTTATCAAAGAAAGAGAAAATAAGAAAAAAAAAATGACTGACACGACTAGTGGTGATGCAACTAAATGACTCCTACTAACTCTTCCTATTCCTACCTATGGTCCCCTTTTGGAGATCCAATCAATTCTAAGTAACATTATTTGATGTGTGGAAGGGTTTCAGGCTTGAACCATTCATCCAACCTCATAGGACTACCCCATCCAGTTGCATGAGCTTGACAACTCCAGACTCCCTTACCTCTGCAGCAACAAACAATCCTAACCAGTGCATTTGTATCTTCCCAGGAAACGTCAAGAACTTACTGTTATATAACAAAACATGCGCGGTGATTGTGAATGATTTCCTCTTGATATGTTTGTCATGCCACACAATTTTCTTTTGATTCTTGACCATTTGGTGGAAATCTGCCATAAATCTTGCCTCATCAAGCTCTGAGAGTTCATCTAACTACTTCTGAAGTGATTCCTCCTCTTTTGGGCGATGAAAAGGTTTGGGATAGAGAACTCAACCGACACCATGACTTCTCATCCATACACAAGTTGGAAAGGTGTATAATTATGTAGTCAATTTAAAATTGTGTGATATGCCCATAGGGTCATTGGCACCCTCTTGTCCCAATCATCTTGTTTGGACGAACATATCTTGGTCAGACCATTTTATAATATATTTTAGAAGGCTTCTATAGTACCATTGGCTTGCAATTGGGACAGACTATTGTGGTGCTATATCATGAAATTTTGAAGTAAGGAAGAAATTGTCTCATTTATGAAGTGGGTTTGCTAATCATTGGTGAGACCCATGGGGCATCCAAATCTAGATATGATATTCTCAAATATGAACCTAGTGGCAGTATCCATAGTACATTCCTTTACAAGTTCTTCTTCAGCCCATCTGCCAAGGTACTCTATTACAGTGATTATCTACTTGGCATGAGAGTGACGTGTTGCCAGATTGATAAGCCCTATGAAATTGGCCTCCCATTTATCAAATATATGTAGTACACGTACCAGTTTTAATCGAAGTTCATCTCGATGTGATGGCCTTCCAACACTTTGGCACAAATTGCATCCTCTGGCATATTCTTTCGCGTTTTTGAAAACCGCCGGCCACCATAGTCTTGCCTGCAAAACTTTCCTTGCAGTAGATTTTACTACAAAGTGGCCACCTACCACTCCTGAATGACATTACCATAGCACATCGTGTCTCTCATGGTGGAGGAAACATCGACACAACATGTGATCAAGGCCCAATTACATAGTTGCCCTGTGATTGATTGATAATAGACTACTCAAACGATAATATGTATCCTTTGTGTAGCTCTATATTCATCTGAACATTTTCCTATAGCTAAGAAGGATGCAATATCTTCTAGGTAATTGGTACTACTTCAATCCGAAACAGGTCTTCATCTGGTAGCTGATCATCCAGGGATCCTCCACTTTCTCTTGATTCCAGCCATGAGAGGTGATTAGGTCCCACATTCAGTCGACTAGGCTTAACGATTACCTCGAAAGAAAATTATTGAAATAAAAACAACTACCTACAAATTATTCTCTTCAGCATAGGATTGTTCACCAAGTATTTCAAATCAAAATGGTTAGTGAAAAAATTAAACGGCCCCCCAACAAATAGAGTCTGAATTTATGGAGTGAATATACCATCACAAGTGCCTCCCACTCCATTGTGGTATAATTATTTTATGTTTTGGATAACTTCTTGCTGGAAAAGTAAATTGGGTGGTCAAGGCTCCCTTCCCCTAGGTGAGCCAAAACATCCCCCAGAGAAATACAAGATGCATCAACGTGGACATGGAAATGTTTGTTCCAATTGGGGTATACCAAAATCAGTGCACTTAATAGATTTTCTTTCAATATGTTGAGTGTAGCTTGACACTCCTCCAACCATGTAAATCGTTCAGCCTTCCTCAACAGTTTCTCCATTGGTGCATAAATGGAGTCCTAGTTGCAGATAAATATCATGTAGTATTTGGTATGTCCCAAAGTGGATCTGATTTATTTTACACTTGCAGGTGGGTCTATATTCACAATCGCTATAATCTTGGCAGGATCTATGCACGCTCCTTCTTTTCATACTATGTCGCCCAAAAGTGTGACAAATGAGACTACAAATATACATTTTTTCAAGTTCAACGATATATATAGTTGTCTACAATGATCAAACATTTTCTGGAGCAGACTGGAATGTTTCTTCAACAAAATATAGATCGTCTAGTCATCCATGTAGACCTCTAAGAACTTGTGGATGTAATCCCTAAAGGCTGCAACTACGATTCTTGAGAAAACTGCAGGTGCATTCTTGAGACCAAATGGCATAACATGATAGGCATAGGATCCCCACTTTGTAGTGAAGGTAGTTTTCTTCTTATCCTCCTTGGTGATTCTGATTTGGTGATAGCCCAAAAATTCATCTGTAAAGGACTATGATTAATTCCCTGCTACATTATCTAGAACCTCATCACTGAATGGTGTGGGAAATGGGTCATGCACACAAGTATTATTCAAGATGTGGTAGTCCACGCAGACCCTTATTTCTATAGCATATTTATTGTTTTATATTACAATCAGACTCACCCACTTTGCCTCGTCCACTGGAAAGATAAGCCCTACTTCTAGCATCATGTCTACACTTATAATTCCTAAAGGAAGAATCAAACACTTAGACAATATGATCAAGCATGACCATAATTGATTGAAATGAAAGATGGCATGATCATAAGGAGGCTCCAAAATTTGAAGGTTAGCAAAATTTTGGAGGGTTTTGTTGTCTAGGCAATCCTCTCTATGGACAAAGATGATCCCTCTAGCCCAATGAGTGGGAATAGAAACCTACATGACAATCTACTAGACACTTTCCTAAGTTACAATTGAGAAGGGAGACGAAGAATATGGCCTACCTCGTTCTTATGATATCACGTCTTCCTTTGTTGAATACCTTGAATCACCTGCATCATGGGCTCGGTCCTACTGCTCACAACATTTAAATACCTTCACAAGAGATTAAGACACAACAAGGCTTGCAAATACAAATAACATAATCAAAAGTAACCTACTTAACAGATCAAGAAGTGTCAAGATAAATGATACAGAAGCATACACATTTATGGAAAATGAACCAACAATTGTATATTAATAGAAAAAAGGAGGAAGCATACAGCCAAGCCTTGATGTCAATAGGCTCTCCTTGAATGAATGTAAAAGTCTAAGCTTAAGCTCTCCAAGCACTCCTTCTCCAAGCCAAATGAGTAGCATATAGGCACAATATTAGCATAACGGTGCAAATAGCTAAAGACCCACCATTTGGGAATGGGAGAGGATGAATTTATAGGCAGGGAAAGGGAGTTAGGATCTCTCCAAAGATAGGAGTAGCTCCTCATCCCAAGGAGGTATCTCATAGGTATAAGACCAAGAGGCCAAGTTGGGAGAACTTGACCTCATCTATGCCGAACAACCTCCAACTCATCGCTCTGGAAGCTTCTAGATTGCAAAGCTTCTCATCCTCTTTGGGAAAATTTCCTTTTTGGGATCATCATGGGTATACAAGTAAACAGAGCAATGCCATTGTGGGTCAAGTATAATGCAACAGGCAACCATTGTGGTTTTTAGTCTCATAAGGTGGATGATTTTCAAATTAGGGATTTAGAGCTATTTCCTTTAGGGGAAGCTCAAGGCATTTTCCAATAAGTGTCTTAGGGAGGACCTGAGCTGCATATATGAATGCGTACATTGTATGATGGTCATGTTTCAGGCACTTCAGGGTATCTCTCAGGGAAGTACTGGAGGTGTGACAAAATACTATGTAACATATGCCCCCTAAAGCATGAAGGCAGAATAGGGAGTGATGGATGAGATTCTTTAGGATATTTTTCAAGGATGAGAAAAAAATGTTGGGAGACCTTCAAATCAAGGATGCATATACATATACATATCTAATATTAAAACATGAATCCACATATGGACGCAACCATCTGGATAATAAGGACTATATGAAAAGATCCATGGCATGGGCTCAGCCATCCAAATGAAAATGATCATCTGTAAATCTAAGATCCAAGGTATGGACGTAGCCATCCAATATAGAAGGATAATAATAAGTGTAAAGTCCCACGGTATGGTCATAGCCATCCGCATAGCAGAAACATGTGTACAATCATGAATAAAACATAACTCCACACAACCTGAGTCATATTAGACAAGACTCACGGTCTTGCACTCCATCCCAACCCGATCAAATTACGAATTCTAATATGCAAATGAATGTGTCGAAGTCGAACATGCTATAAAACCACCTAATTATCGGCCAATGATGTGGACCGTTAACAGGCACAAGAGGAACCACCAATAATGACAATGGACCTCAAGGTATGACAGTAAAATTCATGAATGTGAAAAAGAAGTTGAAGTCGAACACTCGTGGAATCATCCGATCGAAGGCCAATGATGTAAACCTATCATCGGATGTGAATAACTTATCATTAAGGCATGCAAGCTCTAAGGTACTGAAAGGGAATTTCTAAGTCATCTTCCTAGATAATGAGCTGAAGTTGACAAGAAACAAGGAATAAAGTGGAATGAAATGAGTAGGATCCAAGATTGCAACAAGGAGTCAGACAATGTATAGGTAATAGACTGCAGATAGGGCTTATCTTGAGCATATTAGCAACACGACTCCAGAGTGTGCAACATTTGAATCAACATAGGACCAAGGGTCATAATGATGAAGTGGAATAATCAAATCAGAGGCAAAATGGATTACCCAAACTCAGAAGGACAAGTGACTAAGTGAGGATGTCCCAAACTTGACATGAGAAACATATGAGTGTCATGTTCAAGAGCGATATGCTGCCTATACAAGAGATGTTTCACTTTCACTTTTCCTCACTATTTCTAGTCAGTACCTCTTTATTTTTACACAAGCTTGAAGAGGATGCCATATGCTTGTGATATAAGTTCATCCTTCATATGAATCCATCCTAGTAAGTTTTCGAAGTCTTAGGAAGGAGAAACTCGGTCTCATCATGGTGATGAGTATTTCGTCATAAATATTTTTAACGAGTCCAACGAAGAATAACTCGGTATCTTTTTCATATTTTGAGAGTTTGAAAAAGAGACTAAAAATAAAACTCCATCATGTCCATTTTCGTAATTTGTCTCTCGAATCCGAAAAGGTAGAAAAAAATATTCGAGAGAACCTCTTGACCATGTCGACCAAGGTGTACCTTTTTCGTAAATAGTCAATCTCAGCCCGAAAAAGGGGTAAATGTATACTGAGATGACGTCAATTCATTTAATTTAACGAGTTTGAAAAGACAAGTACTCGACAATATTTTCATATTTCAAGAGTTAGAAAAGAGCTGAAAGATGACTCTTCTTGGAGGAACAAGTGGTATAAAAGGATAGCAACTGGTTCCGGTGATGATGGAACTACTCAAAACATGTAAGGGTCAAGAGGCTGGCTAATAAGACCACTCATCGTAGATTTTCCTCAAGAAAGGGTAAAAAAACCAAGTGAAAGCGTATGATCAGCCAAAGAGATGGTGACGATGGAACGAAAAAACCAAGGCTCATCTAGCAAAAATCGGCTGATAAAAACGACAACCACGAGATGTAAAGTGGGAATGGTTTCATTTTTAGACAAGCTTGAAACATGGGAAACTATGATAGAGTATAATTGAGGATGATTTCATTTTTCACAAGATTAAAACATCATAAAAATTATGCTTGGATTTGGTTTCATTTTTACACAAGCTTGAAAGAAAGATTACCATGCTTGGATTTGGTTTCATTTTTACACAACCTTGAAACAAAGATAAACTATGCTTGAGATAAGTTTGCATGCCCCAACATAATGACTCAATTCGAGGTACATGCCCCCCAAACTTCATTTCATTCACCTAAGTAGACTATTTGTTACTAACAGGTGGATGGAATGAAATTTCACGGATGAGATCAATTGAAAGACTCGGCTGGGATTTTACAAGATCTAATCAAAGACTCGAATTGGAAGGGGATTTGTTTCATTTTTTAACGAGCTTGACATAGGAAAAGAACCATGCTCATGACACCTTCTTTCATTTTTTAATGAGGTTGACTTAGTAAAAGAACTATCCTCATGGAGACCTAATTCACTTTTTAACGAAGTTGAAAAAGTAAAAGAACTATCCTCATGGCCCTTATTTAATTTTTTAACGATCTTGACACAAGACAGGGAACTCTCCTCCATGGTCCTTGTTTCATTTTTTAATGAGCTTGACACAAGACAAGGAACTTTGCTCCATGTTCCTTGTTTCATTTTTAATGATCTTAACACAAGACAAGGAACTATACTCAAGACCCTTCATCACAAACCAAAAGACGCCACGGATTCCAAGAGGTTCTCATCTGATGGGAGAACAAAAATCTGGAATGGATACATGTCCAGGGATCCAATGCCCCTAGTACATGGTGTACTACATCACCTACTAGATCATCAATAGATGTGGGAATGGAATAGGTGGCCACATAATTAACCTGTGGTGGGGGTGATACCACTTGCATATAAGAACCATTTAGGGATGATGGTTGAGTGGGAGCTAATTCATGACCAATGAATTTAAGTTGATCAATGATCACAATGTTTCCGTCATGCGGGAAACACATCACTTGAAAGAGGGAGGAAATAAGGGCTCCCATGACATAAACATAGTGACGGACAAGGAGTATATTAAAATCTAAATGGCCTTGGACAACCATCACGTCTATATAGATAGACTTTCCTCCCAAAGTAATAGGTAACTTAGGAAGGATCCCTAATGGATGACTGGTTCTTCTGTTAAAAGCTAACATATTCTGATTGACGGGGACAAGCTGAGGAGAATCTAAAGCTTGCCAAGCAGTTGAGCACAAAATTCTAACAGATGCACCCTCATTTATGACTGTGCTAGGAACGGCCATATGGTAAGCCTATATTGTAATTTGGAAAGGCACATAAGACAGAAGATGATATCCTGCTAATCGACTCCAATCAAAAGAAGTGACTAAACTACTAGGAGGGGGGTCGTAGGAACGTGAGAGATTCCCTCTTGCTCTATGGGAACATGAGAAATACTCTCATGCACCTCAGGGATGGGAGGATTTCCCTCCAGTTCATTCAAAATTGAAGAAACCAAAAGAACTTGAGCAGTATGAGGTTCACTCTCTACTTGAAAGGTACGGTTAATTGAAGGTGGAGTCAAGTCTACCATTTTCTCAACCAATGGTTGATCGAGAATGGACTCATGAGCATCACTTTCAGAGAGAGAGAGGGGTTGACCAAAGATGACTTTTGATCAATCACTGGATCAACTAGTGAAGGATCAAGGGAAGTTTTCGATACCCAGTCGGAAGACAAGGTTGAGAAGCTGTAAGGTTTTCCAACTCTTGGGAAGCTTCATCCATAAGAGGACAAAGGTGAATGGGATGATTACCTTCACACAACTTACAATGAAATTTTATTTTTCCCTTTTTCCCATGTTTTTCACTAGCATGATCGCCAGAGAATGATGAAAAAGGTCGATGTGAACCTGTGGACCACACTTCTAAGACCTTAGGAATATCAGGAAAATTCCAAAGAAGGTGGTCACCCTTACATAACATGCAAGGGAATTTTACTTTTTGGGGTTGTTTAGAAGACTTTTCTTCATTAGTTGCATTGGTAGAAATGGATTCTTGGTTTACCCCTTGCTTATTTTGCTTCTTCTTCATCATCCTCTTCTTCTTCTTCTTAGATTCCTGGCTACTAGAATCCAAAATTTCACGAGTTAAAGAAATAGGTGAGGAAGGTGAGCGGTCAACTTTAGGATCAACATGAGGTTCATGTTGTTTAGGTGGAAGAGAACTTAGTTGAAAAGTAGTTTCGACACTTGGAATCACTGAGGTTGAAAATAACCAAATTGGAAGACCACAGGTCAATCCAAGAAGGGACAATGTTGCCATGTAGGGAGCACTAGTATTTTCGAAAGAATGAAAAGGACTATGATTCTCGTCATATAGGTTTCCTTGACTGGTAAACTCAGGAAATGTTGCCATCAATATCAACCTAAGATATACTAAGGATTATTTCCATAAGAAGGATGTTTTTCCGCGGTCAATTAATTTTAGAAATTAACAAAAAATAAATCAAAAAGGGGTAACTAAGGAAAAAGGTTTACCAAGTATCCATGAACCGCAATATACACCTTAACCAAAACCAAGGGATTAATGTACAGAGGCCAATCTCCCAAATGTTGTGTTTGGTGTATCACGTTTACAAGGCGGCTGACTCGATTACCTGTGGCTAAAGGATAACAACCTAATGGGGTCTCCCAATATATACGTGACGGTACGGGGAGCACAAGTCCGTGTTAGCACTGTCTAATGCAAAACCATTCGATGAGATCATCCCTATATACTTTTCATACTGAAGTCCCTCCGATATACCCAAAAGTACTGGAGAACCTTTTATATACTTCCATACTGGGACGGGATTTCACACCCGAGATACACTGCAGGCAGTTAGCAACAACTACTATGTTTAAGGACATCGTAACAAGTCTCTAGTCTGGACCTCTAGATATTTGTGTTAAGTTCCAAATGCTCCTTACATTATTTGAATTAAGTTTTAAGTTAATATTGAATTAATTCTTAGTTTTAAGGCTCAAAACGATATCGCATGAAAACCTATGATGCAACTATATGAGAAAAGGAAAACTTTTTGTTTCAATGAAAACTAGACTAATCAAGGGAAGAAATTTCAATCAATAATGCATTAGGAAAAATGCCTTCCACTAACTTTCATTTTCGTCTTCCAAATGCAATGCCAAAAGTAAAAATGATTCTAACTTTTCACTATCCTAAATGCAACTTTTTCGAAAAAAAAACAATTTTGACTTTACTAAGATGCATTTATATGAATTATTCTTTTCTTTTCATTTTGAATGATTTGATGCACCTAATACAGTCTTTAGCTTTCAAACATAAAAAAATGTGATCTATTTTCAATGATGAATCTCAAAAATAACTCTTCAATGCAACTAATCTAATGCATTTTCACGAAAACTAAATTTTGAAATACAAGATAAAACAAATGCAAAATGATGTTTCCAATGATTTCCATAGAAAACACACTCAATCAATCGACAAAACAAACATCTCAACGACACCAGCAAGTATTGAGTGATGACCAATTGACTAGAAATTCTAGAACTCAATCATATTTCACTTCAAAGCCAACGAGACAAATTTTGCAAATTAATCAAGACAATCAATCAAAAACACCATCAACACTCTAGAAAATCAATGATACAAGACACATAGACTGAAAACAAGAAGAAAAACACTATTTTCTCTTATTCTCTAGGATCATCGCGCCTATTAAAGGAAAACAACAATGAAAGCGTGATAATTGTGACTGTAATTAAAATATCCACGATGGTATCGCGACTGTGAGAAGAAAACTCGCGATGGGCGAGAAAAATGAAGAAAAAATATTCAAGACTAGAAAAAAATCAATGTCCTCAAGCAATCACCAGCAAGTGAAAATAGTTACAGAAAAGAAAACAAGCTAGAAAACTGATGGTTGGTCAAACTCATCACAAATTCAAGGTGAAGGAATGAATGGAAAGGGTTATAGCTTCCCCAGTGGAGTCACCATGTTTTTGTCTAGGCAATCCTCTCTGCAGACAAAGACGAACCCTCTAGCCCAATGAGTGGGACTAACAACCTACGTGACAATCTACTGGACATTTTCCTAAGTTACAATTGAAAAGAGAGACGAAGAATATGGCCTACCTCGTTTTGATGATATCACATCTTCCTTTGTTGAAGACGTTGAATCACTTGCATCACAAGCTTGGTCCTACTACTCAAAACATTTAAACACCTGCACAAGAGATCAAGACACAATAAGGCATGCAAATACAAATAGCATAATCAAAAGTAACCTACTTAACAGATCAAGGAGTGTCAAGATAAATGATACATAAGCATACACATTTATGGAAAATGAACTAGCAGTTGTATATTAATAGAATAAAGGAGGAAGCATACAACCAAGCCTTTATGTCAATAGGATCTCCTTGAATGAATGTCCAAGTCCAAGCTTAAGCTCTCCAAGAACTCCTTCTCCAAGCCAAATCATAGTAGTTTATAGGCACAATCTCAGCATGAGGGTGCAAATAGCCAAAGACCCACCATTTGGGAATGGTAGAGGATGAATATATAGGCAGGGAAAGGGAGTTAGGATTTCTCCAAAGATAGGAGTAGGCCCTCATCTCAAGGAGGTAGATCATAGGGATAAGACCAAGAGGCCAAGTTGGGAGAACTCGACCTCATCTACGCTGAACAACCTCCAACTCACCACTCTAGAAGCTTCTAGATCACGAAGCTTCTCATCCTCTTTCGGAAAATTTCCTTTTTCGGATCATCAGGGGTATACAATTAAAGATAGTGATGCCATCGTGGGTTCAGTATAATGCAATGTATGACCATCACAGTTTTTAGTCTCATAAGGGCGATGATTCTCAAATTAGGGTTTTAGAGATATTTCCTTTAGGGGAAGCTCAAGGCATTTTCCAATAAGCGTCTTAGGGAGGATATGAGTTACATATCTGAATGAGTACACTGTATGATGGTCATGTTTTGGTAACTTTGGGGTATGTCACAGGGAAGTGCGAGAGGTGTGACAAAATACTGTGTCACATGGTTGTAGGAGCCACAACACCTTGATTCATGCTTGTGCCACTAAGGGAACTATCTTTAATTGGGAATACATCTTAGAATCTTCCATCAAATCTAATGTTCACGTGGAAAAGAATCCACCAGAGAGGGAGTAGTCACAATTTTATATGTCATCATACCCAATGGATGCTTTGTGTGCAACATGTGAATTTGAAGGGTTCGGTTAGAAATGGAGCACATATAAAAACTTTCCTTTACATATATAATATAAAAATTTATGGAATACATGGTATAGGGGGATGTATGAGAAGATTATTGAATACTTAATCTCACTCATTTATCATATGTTTTTTTGAACTAAGCCCCCATGCATGTTTAATAGAGCCAGATCTTCTTTGGAAGACATCACAAATTGGTTCACTCCTGGGGATGTTACTTATATCAAGGTTTATAGTGCTTACAAAAGTCCACATGCTCTTCCAACATTCATCACAGACAAAGTGTAGAATTTCATATAGATTCACAAGATCATGCAATTTACTAAACCACAAGACAAGAATCTACTTCTACTTTCAACCAGCGGAGACCAATAGATCAATGAAAACAATATGAATAAGAAGAATACAAATCAATGACACATAACACAATCATTCTTCCTGGGGAAAGTCACTGCTCAAAACCCCGCCTATCTGTATTGCATTAATTATAAATATGAGTGAAGATACAAGGCTTGTTCTCACAAGAACAATTCCGCACAAGTATTCTCAACTCTCTACCTCACAAGCTCGCTATTAGCCAACACTTAGCCAATTTCCACTGCCTGCCAAACCCCTATTTCCTTGCACAATTCCTAGGATGAATATCCCGTATTTAAAGTGAATTCATGCTTCCAAAACTACACAAACCAAATATAGGTCCTTCTTTCACTGCATGCATGATATTTACAACTTAGTAAATCATACAACTGATAGTACACTATCCCTGCACTCTAGTCTCAACTATGTCTTTCTATGAACTGACATGCATGATTTTCCCATGAAGGAATCTTCAATTAACTGGAGTAACACATGTGGATGCACCAGTGCACCAACTGAATGTTAGTACTCTATTAGTTCCACAAACAATTAGAACTAATTTAACTAACCATAACTCAGTAAACTGAGTTATCTAATTACAACTCAATTTAAACTCATCTTGGACCCCTAAAATTTAGGGATAACATATACATGACTATGAAAAGACTTCCAACTCAAAATTCCTAAGCTAATTAAGTTAATTAAACTTAATTAACTTTTTACAAGTTGCTATGAGAATAGAATTCGATTTTAATTCTCAGTTTAATTCAATGACAAATTAAACTAGAATTTCTTGTTGCCATTTCTCAACACTCCCTCTCAACAAGAAAGGGATTATCTGCTACCCCGATCCTGTCTCTGTGAAACTCGAATTTACTTCTTGATAATGACTTTGTCAAAATGTCAGCATCTTGCTCCTTCATGGGAATGTACTCTAACAACATGATCCACCTTAATACACAATCATTGAGATGATGATATAAGATATCAATGTACTTGGAACTATCATGAAAAACTATATTTTTAGAGAGTTTGATACAACTTTGATTATCATAGCAAATCACTGTCGGATCCATCTGCTGACCAAACATACCAACCAGGATCTTCCTCATCTAGATGGCCTCACATGGACCAAATCTCATCCATGTACTCTTCCTCTGCTGAATAGAGTGCAACCGATCTTTGTTTCATGTTGTACCAAGAAAACGTTATTGACCCAATAATGAAGATCCCTCCTAACGTGCTCTTCCTATTGGATGGAATCCCCACCCGATATGCATTTGTGAAGCCTTGAAGATTCATTCCCTCTGTCTGTCTATACCTTAATCTGTACTGACTAGATCCCCTGAGGTATCTCAATACATGCTTTGCCACCTTCCAATAAAACTTGGTATGACTAACCATCGCTTGACTAAGTTGGTTAACTGCATAGCATAAATCTATTCGTGTGTTCACCAAGTACATGAATGAACCCACAAGCTTCCTGTAAACAATAGCTTCCACTAACTCCCCCGAAGTAGCATCCTCCTTCCTCTAGTTACCAGCTAGAGGAGTCTCCACAGGCTTGCAACTCTCCATGTGGAACCTCTTGAGCATCTCGTTGTCATATTTGCCTTGATACAAAATAACTCCCCATCACCATGTCATACTTCCATGCCCAGAAAGTAATGCATGAGCCCCAAGTCCTTCATCTCAAACTCTCTTACAAGGTCCTCCTTGCAAGATTTGATTAGCTAATCACCACATGTTAGTATGAGATCATCAACATAAAGTGCAATGATCAACAATTTACCTTCCACCACTATGTGGTACAGGTTCGCATCCACCTCACTCTTCATGAAGCCCAACCTGGTGAAGTAGTTTTCTATCCTAGTGTACCATACACAAGGTGCTTGCTTCAGCCCATACAACACTCTCTTGAGCCAACACACATTCGACTCACAGTCAAAGGTTTAAAAACCTTCAGGCCCCTCTATGTAAACATCTTCCTCAATCGTTCCACTAAGGAAGGTTGTCTTCACATCCATCTGATGTATCTTCAAACCCATCTGCACTGATAGTGAAAATATGTATATGATCGATGAGTACCTTGCAACAAGAGAAAAGGTATCATCATATTCAATCCCCTCTACCCAATAAAAGCCATGGGCCATAAATTTAGCCTTATGGTTCTCCACAATACCATCTGCAGCTTGCTTTACCTTGTAAAGCCAATAGGAGCTTGTTGGGTTGTGTTATATTCTTTCCACGACTAGCCTATGTAGTTAACGGGGGGGGTTAGAGGGGGTGCGGAGCCCCCCCTTCGTTGCACCGATTTCGCAATGGGGGGGGGGGGGGGGGTCACAGGGGGGTTTGAGGGGGGGGGGTAGCTCCCCTCTACAGGGTCTAGGGTAGCGTCCTGGGGAAAAAAAAATTGGACCCTATATTAGGTTGGGCGGACCTACCTATGGTTTTGTCCATGATTTTCGCACATGGTTTTGGACGTGATGGTTTTCGGTCCATGGTTTTGGACGCGATGGTTTTCGGTCCATGGTATTGGATGCTTCGGCATGTATAAAAATGTATTGTAACATTGAAAGCAACATAATGAAAAATCAATCTGGTAGTCGCGGTTTTGGGATCCAAGGGAAAATCTCTGTGTATATGTGTTTTATGTGTTATGCTCTCACAATGTTTATTTTCTGTGTTTTAGAATATGTATGTAGGTAATTTTTGTATGAGGTTAAAACCTACAGAGCTCACCATAGACTCATCCTCTAGTCTCAAGACCACATCCCAAACATTGTTACGAACTATGGAGTCATACTCCTCCACCATGGCATCAACCCAAACCGGCTACTGCACTGCTTCCTTAAAGTAAGATGGGTCAGTCACAACACATCCACTCATAAGAGCCATGTATCCAGTGTACCTGTTAGGTGACCTAATCTATTTGCGCTATGATGTGGGTGCTCCCACATTCTCTCTAACATCCGACAACAATCTATCTACCTTTCTGGTGTGCTTTCTCCCATCTTTGGAAGACTCTGTTTGAGTGGATGTCTCCACTCTGGTATCATTTAAATGTGGTTGTTCAACATCAATTTGAGGCTCCTCAACCTTAGGAGCTAAAATGTCCTCAATCGATTGTATCTAAGACTCCCTCTCAAGGGAAGCTCACATGGACTTCTCCTCATCGAATCAGACATCCCTAGACCAGTTGGCCATGCATATCAATTGTGTTTCGTTTTCTTGCAGCTGTCTTCTTAGCAGCTTATTTTCTGTTTCCGAGTGATTTCTTCCGATTGCCTCTCTATTTCTTACAACACTTAGCTCCCTTCCCATCTCTTTAATTTGGTTCTCCATGTGGCCAATATCCTCTACCCCCTTGGATTTGGCGATTTGCATCCATTTATGGCTCCTTATCCTTTCTTTCTCCAACTCAAAGAAAAGTGGGACTGAAAATTTCTGTGGAATGATTTTCCCCCCTCAAGAAGATTGTAGTAAGAGCCCAAACTAGGCTGGGGGTCAGGTTCTTGAGTCTTTGTTGTTTCCTCCTTCCCTTTTGGCTATTCTTCCACCCTTTTCTCAAGTTTTTCGGTCTCCTATAGCTTAGTTAGGGTCTCCTGTAGAATAGTCTGTGCCTCTTGTAGAGCTATTTTTGAGTCCTATAGTTTCACTCTTTCCTTCCAGGTGGAAGATCTCTGACTTATTCTTTCATATGTGATGGGGGTTTTAGAGGGAGATTCTTCCCCTTTGACAATGGGTGAATCTTCAATGATAATAGGCACTGTTGAAGATGGTTGTGGTTTCCCTATTTTTATCCTTGTGCTTTTCTGAGCCCTGAAATACATTGATGTTCGCCTCTTCCTCTTTTTCTTGGGTTTAATTGGGGTGCTGAGGGCAGCAAGAACAGTTGTTGCCTCCCTTTCTAGGGTCTCAGGAGACACTTCTGTATTTTCTGCCCCTTTTTCCTCTCCTTTTGTCTTCTCTGTCTTTGCTGGTTTTGTTTCCTCTTGCTCTATTTTGGTTTCTTCCTCCTTTGGTTTAGTTTCCTCCTTCACTATTTTGGTGTCTTCCTCCTCTGTTTGTTCCTCAGTTTCCTCCCCTTCTTCCCCTTGTTGGTCTTCCCCCTCACTTTCAAAAGGACTGTGGTCATATGTGAGGGCCTTTATATCATCTTCTCCTGTCATATTTCTTAATATTTCCCATGCTATGGGGATTGTGAAGGTGTGGAGGGCTTCTTCCACTAATAGTTTAATTAACCCATGGTGAGCTAACTGATCTGGACCTCCTGCTTTCAACTTAATGCTAAAGTCTATGAGGGACTGCAAGAGAAAATAGGGGATGCTGAGTTTTTGTGGTGTGGGAGTGTCCATGCCATATATGAGCTCATGGAGAAGTCTAAAATGGTAGCCATAAACTATGTTATACCTCCCTTCATAGGAAATATACTTGATGATTTGGTAACTGACCTCATCCCAAGGGTAAGGTATGCTTGTTCTTCTAATGCCATTTTTGTCTTCTACAGGATGTTCATTTGGTTGGAAGAAGGTTTTCTTGGCAACTTGTCCCATTGGCTTTTCATCTTTGCTCCAAGGTAATCCAAGGGGAAGGCTGGTAACCCTACTAATAAATTCTGGGGTGATTTCCATGGTGAGACCTCTGAAAGTAACAGTGGCATGGGTCTTTGAGTGAGGTACTAAAGAAAGGGCAAACTCTTGAGCCACTTCTTCATCAAACCCTCGAAATTTTTCGAAAAATGGCATCCAATTTGCTTTGGTGAAAATGGCTACCACCTTGGGATGTTCATGGAGCCTAACTAAATTTTTGGGTTCCTTCCTCATGAATCCCCCTGTCATTTTGCTTATACCCCTTTGTAACACCCCAAGTAGAGATGGGGACAAAAATTTTGAAGAAACAGGAAATAGAGAAAAACTGTGTTTTTTAAGAAAACAGGAAGAATTTTTTTTATGGAATTCCTCTCCTTCTATAGGCTCAATTCCCCCTTAAAATTGTACCATTCCTTGCACATATTAATAATCAAGGTGGTTCTATACAGAACCTACCTCTTCAAGCCAGAATTTGAGCAAAAACCCTGTGTTTCCTCCTTAAAAACTGCTTACTGCCCCTCCTGTAGAACTGGCTGTAGGTGCTCCTGTAGAACCTGTTCCTGCTCCTGTAGAATGCCGATAGCAGAAGGATGGCTGAAAACGATAGAGAATGATGGTTTCAAGGTTATGGAGGTGGTATAGAGCTTGCTGCAGCTATGTGTACGAGAATGAAATGGAAGAAAAGGTGGTGAATGAGTTTCGAAGAGTACTTATGTCTTCTTTGAGATATTTCTGGTAATGGGGTGAGCTGGCAAAAAGGCATGTTCCCATATTTGGAACGTTGGTCCCCACTGCCTTGTCATCATGACTCCTCATTACTTCTTCCCGCAATCACTTCCCATCATTGCATCGGAGTTTGTATACCCTCCACTACCTGTCCTTTGGATTTTCTGTGAGTTGACTAGGCACACGTGTGGTGGCATCTCTGGATGAGCGCAGTCAACTGGATGAGGGTGGCTAGTTAACTAGCCACCTTTTCTCATTCAACCCTAACCATCTAATTTTCTTATGCATATTATTGAATTACACAGATGCAATAGAGGAGAGGGTTAGACACTTACCTACAAGTTGAATGTTCGTGTTGTGGTGCATCTTGGTTCCTTTGTTGTTGCATGCTCGTATTTCAGTTGTTGCATGCATGTATCTCCTCTGTTGTATACTTTCTGCACCCTAATGTGTGGCTTGTTTGCTTTGTGTAGGTACCCTTTGGTTGGCTCTGGCTTCAGACATCCTCTTCAATCCTATGGCTACACCTATTTTGCTATTGTGGCTTGATTTTAAGGGGATCAACTGCTATAGAAAATCCTACAGGAGCTCCTGTAGCTGCTTCTACCTTTAAAATTTTTAGTTGATTCTTGTGTTGGAAGCTATGAGGATACTACCAGAGATTCTGATGGAAATGGAGATGTATTTGGTAAGCTGTAGGTGAGATTTGGAGGTGTTGTTCCTTTTATTTTTTGTTTTTTTTCTAAAAGCTGGTTTTTGTGTTTTTTAGCAAGAAGGAAAGAAATCAATGATGATGAGGTGGTGCAGGTGTGGGATGGATAGCCAGGAGGGTCAATAGTTGTAGAAGGTCCTACATGCTCTTCATGAAACTTCCCATCTCTTCAAACTATTTTTAAAATCCATTTCGAGCTCTCTATGATTTCTACAGGAGCCTCCTGTAGAACACACAGGGCCTCCTGTAGGATACACAGTGTTCGGAAAAAACACACAGTGAGGTGGAAGAAAGGTCAGAAATGATGGAGAAGAGTGTGGAGGAGGTGAAATAGGCTTTTTGGCATCTTCTCTTGCTTCCTGTGGCCCACCTGTAACCTGTGGCGTCTTCTCTTGCTTCCTGTGGTCCAAAAGAGGTTTTCACCCAGGGATCTTATTCTCTTTTTTCTCTTTTTTTTGTTTTTTTCATCACTGGGCTGCCTCAAAAGAGTTTTTCAACCCAATGATGGGACTCAAGTGCCTCATGGAGGTTTTCACATGAGTCTTTATTATTTTTCTTTTTCCTGCTTCTTCAGTGAGTGGGTGGAGTGGAGGCTAAGACCTGCTCCACTACCAACACTGTCTTATCTAGATCTTAAATGAACTCTCGCTTGGAGAGGGGATTCTTGTAAATTTTCAACATATGTCCATTGACAAGCATGGGGATGGCTTCCTCATCAATGGTTTTGATCAGAACTGAACCATTATCATTGCATTTTTCCATAGAGTAGGGTCCTAGCCATCTTGTCCTCAGCTTGCCTTTGAAGTCTTTATATCTTGAGTCATAGATCAGTGCCCAATCTCCCTCTTAGAATTGCTTCTCCTTGATATTTTTATCATGCCATATTTTCCTTTGAAGTTGGACTACCTCTATGTGGAGAAGGGCCTGCAATATTTGTTCATCCAATCCATTGAGCTGGAGTAGCCTTTCCCTCTGTGCATGGCTGAGGTCTAGGTCCAGCTGAGCTGTCATCCTTAGTGTATTGTATTCAATTTCTATTGACAGTAAAGCTTTCTTCCCATAGACCAGTTCATAGGGTGTGAACCCTGTGGTGGTCTTCCATGTTGTGTTGTAGGCCCAGGCGGCCTCAACTAGTCTATCCGCCCAATCTTTTCTGCTACTGCTCACTACCTTGGTCAAAATTCCTTCCAAAGCTCTATTAGTGACTTCCACCTGTCCATTGGCTTGTGGATGGTAAGGGGTGGAAGTCTTGTGCTTGATTTTATGATACGTGAGCGGGTCTTCAATCAAATTGGAAGTGAACTGACTACCTTGATCTGTAACCAGTTCTCTTGGACACCCGAACTTATAGAATATGTTTTCTCTTAAAAACTCAGTTACTTCTTCCTCTGTTGCTGCCTTGATTACTTTTGTCTCTGCCCATTTTGTCAGATACTTGGTACACACAATGATGTATTGCCTTTGTTTTGAAGGAGGGTTGATAGGGCCCACAAGTCCATGCCCCACTTCTCAAATGGCTCAAAGATCACTTGAGGTTGCATGGGCATCTCATCCTTTGGAGTAGGTTTCCCCATCCTTTGGCACCGATCACATTAGCTGGTATATATCTTCATATCTTGATGAAGAGTGGCCCAATAGTAGCCTGCTTGTAAGATTTTGAAGGCAATCCTCTTTGCTACATAATGGCCTCGATAGGGCCCATCATGACAAGTTAGGAGAATGTCAAAAACCTCCTCCTACCTAACACATCTTCTCAAGATCTGATCTGGGCCAAGTCTGAATAGATTGCCCCCAATCCAAGTGAAAGGGGTGTTTTTCCTCACAATCTTGCTCTTCTCTTTTGAGGACAGATGTGGTGGGCACTGTGTTGAAAACAAGTAATTTGCTATATCAACAAGCCATGGAGAGAGTACTGAGATAGAAAATAGGTGCTCATTCGGCATTTGATCATCCACCATTCCTTCCTCACCTGTAGGAAATTTACCCTAGAAAAAAAGTCAACAACAACATTTTCTTTACCAGGCTTATCGACAATGGTTAAATCAAACTGCTGCAATAAAATAAACCATCTAATAATGTGAGCATTTACATCTGGTTTATTCATTAAATACCTAATTGTAGCATAATCAGTGTGTACAAAGGTTTGGTAGCCTGTGATGTAATGTCTGAATTTATTTAAGGAATGCACTACAGCCAGGAGTTCCTTCTCGGATACTGTGTAGTTTAACTTTGCCTTTGACAAGTTTTTACTTATAAAGTATATGGCATAAAGTAACGTTTCATCAATTTGTCCCAAGGTTGCTCCTATTGCTTTTTTTGAGGCATCTGTGTGAATGTGGAAAGGTAGGGCCCAGTTTGGGCCTCTTAAAATTAGGGCAGTCACAATTTTGCTTTTCAAGGTATCTCGGGCTTCTTGACAGTTTTCAGTCCATATGAACTCGACATATTTTCCCAAAAGACAAAACAACGGAGAGACTAACTTACTAAAATCTTTAATGAATCTTCTGTAATATCCCGCTAAGCCTAGGAAACTTCGAACATATCTCACCTTTTGAGGAGGTGGGACCCTTTGGATGATGGCAATTTGTTGGGGTCCACCTGCAATCCTTGTTGAGAGATTGCATGACCTAGCACGGTCCTTCCAGTCATAAAAAATTCACAATTTTCCAGACTGAGGGACAGGTTCATTTCAATACACTTGTCCAAAACTTTTCCTAGGTTAGATAAATCTTCCTGAAATTTAGAACCATAAGGAGTAAAATCATCCATATATATTTCCACTGCATCATGAACCAGTTCAGAAAATATACTCAATACTGCTCTCTGGAAAGTGGTTGGAGCATTGTACAAACCAAAAGGAAGGACCCGGTATGCAAAGGTACCCCAAGGAAAAGTGAAAGTGGTCTTATCTTGTTCTTCCGGGCTGATTTGAATCTAGTTGTACCCACTAAACCCATCTAGGAAGGAGAAAAACTTTTTCCCTCCAAAACCATCTAACACTTGATCTATGAAGGGCAAAGGAAAATGGTCCTTTTTAGTGGCTTTGTTTAGTTCCCGATAATCGACATAGATTCTCCACTTACCAATTTTCTTTGGCACTAGCACCAAAGGAGAGACCCATTCACTATCAGAGATGGGGTAGATGAATCCTGCATCGAGTAATTTCTGCAATTCTTCTTTAACAATGTATTTAAGGGCTGGATTCATCCTGCTTTGAGGCTGCCTAACTGGTTTGCAATCTTCCTTAATGTATATGTGATGAGTACAAACTAAAGGGTGCACTCCCTTCATCTCCTTATAATTCCAAGCGAAGGCATCTAAATGTTTTCTCAATAAGCTGCACAGTTCCTTCTCCTGGGAAGTGGATAGGAATGAGTTGATTTTCAAGGTTTTTTCTGGGTCAAACCCTATATTCTTAACACGAAGAGAGGTTGGGTCAGCCACACAGAGATCAGTTAAGGGATTGTCTTGGGTTTCTTTCACTAGATCTTTTGATGGAAAAATACTAGGGGGTGGATTCTGGATTAAATTTTCAATGATATCATCCTCATTTTGTGGTTTCCCCCCATGACAGTTTCTACTGCACACAGTGGTGCAAAATAGACTTCATCCTCATCCTCCTCCTCCAACCAGAGAGGTAGATCATGTTCTAGAAAGGGTTGGGCAGGAGGGCATAGGATTCCCTGCTTGGACTTATGCCCATTCTTGATGGTCATGTTCCCAGCCCAACAACTGATGTAAGCATCGGCAGTGGCCAACCAGGGTCTTCCCAGGATGAGAGGATACCCAATGAGCTTTGCCTTCGGCTGGAGAACTAAGAAATCAGCAGGGTACTCCCAAGAATCAATGGAGACCATCACATCCTCCACAATCCCTTCAGGGGTCACGGTGGAGCGGTCTGCTAGCTGCAGTACTGTCGTGGTCTTTCTCAAGGAGCCCTGGAGGTTGAGTTTGAGCATGGTGTCCTTTGTCATCACATTAATGGTAGCTCCCAGATCAATCAAGGTATGTGGGATCATGGTGCCATTGATGTGGACATCAACTACTGGGCTTCTAGGGTCTAGATATTTCGGACAGATTACCTGCCCCAACATCAGGTCGGATAATTGTCCTATGACATTGATGGTTGGGGCATCTCTCTTGCGCCTACCTGGATGCCTGAAGCACTTCTCTTTGATCATATTATTGTATATAGGCACATCCTTTATGGCTTGGAGAAGTGGTATATTTACACATAATTATTTCAATTCTCCCAGAAGTTCAGTTTCTTCTGGGGTGGCCTATGTTTCCCCGGATAATCTCTCAGGAAAGGGTGGAATTACTTTCGGTTCACTTTCCCCTTTATCCTCCTCAACCTCCTAAGGGGGAGGCTGGCTATCTGGGAGAACCTTCCTAGATCGTAGGTTAATCTCCTGAATCTCCATAGTATAAGTTGGGCATGATGGTTCCCCACTATATACTTGCTGGGCTTGTCTGTTGTTTGGGTTTGGGTTCGGTTGAGCAGGCATTCGGGGTTGCCTTGGTGGAGCAGGAGTCAATGATTGTGGTTGAGCAAGTGGTGGAGGCAAAAGAGTGGGAGGAGAGTTGTATTGGGGCCTCCACCCCTGATGAGATGCATTCCACTGAGGTTGTGGCTGAGCATAAGATTGAAATGCATGAGCAGCTGGTTGGATATGATATTGAGATGGATAAAACCAAGGAGGAGGTGTGGACCAGGAAGGATGAGCAGGAAGGCCCCAAGAAGGTATGGAAGTGGCTTGGTTGGGGTTGTAGTATGCCTGAGATGTCCCTTGTATCCCCTGCTGGTATGGTCTAGGTCCATGCGGTCTCCTTTGGTTCATGAAATAGAGTGGTTCAGTGGCTCCTTCGACCCCTTGGTATACAGCTTTAAGTCTAGGAAAGGAAGGGCACTTATCTATAGAATGATCTTCTTCATAGACTGAACAAACCTCTATAGAGTTCAATGGACATTCATTCCTAGGATGCCTTCTGGTGCACCTAGGACAAAAAATGGCCAAAGCCCTCTCTGCTTCCTCTTGTTTCCTTTTGATATGCAAGGTATCCATTTGCATGGCAAGAGTCTGCAGCATCTCACTCTTGAAATCTTCCAGCTTGCTTCCAAGTTCACCTTTGAGGGATGAACTAGATGAGGAGGTACTGGCTATGGGTTGACTCCCCCTACCTCTCTTTTTGGCTGCCCTAGAATGGTTTCTAAAAATAGTCTTTATGTCTTCAAAAGGTAGTTGGTAGATGTCTCCTCAAGCCAGTAGATGGAGGGTGTTGTTGGGAAAAGTATCCAATTCAGAATGCCCCTATCCCACTCTGAGAGGTGATAGTGCCTTAGCAACAAACAAGGTAAACTAATTGAGTATTCTTCTTTATGAAATGTAAATGAAGAGAAAGGATCTAACTAACCTGTGTCTCTCGCTAGTTTGCCGATCCAATTTCTCCTCTCTTCAGTAGCTCCCAGCTCCCAGCTCTCTCATCGGCCCAGCTTCACCGAATTCCTGCAAGATCACAAGAGAGAGAAACTACAAGAAGATACAGATATACATTCATAAAAAGCTCAAGATCAGATTAAGCTAAACATGTAAGCATAACAAAACATCATTGGTATACAACATGTAGGAGAAACTCAAATAGTTTATTGATAGAGTAATAAAGTCCAAGAGGAGATACAACCAAGTGAGGCCCGATCCAGCATCTACCTCCCAGCAAAGGAATCCCTTCTTCTCCTCCAACAAAGCATAAATCACCCAATGTACTAATCTCAATCTCAAACCAACAGCAATTCTCTGCAAATACAAAATTCCTGCCTCCCACCTCTGGGTGAGAGATCCATATATAGATGTAAGCAGAGAGGATGAGTCAGCTTATGTTTTGACTTGTGGCTTCTCTCTGTCAGTTCTTGCTTCCACTTGGAGGTTGAGAACCTCTTACTCATCACTAGTCGAATTCATTGAGGCAAGTGTCATTGAGGAAGATTCTGGAAGCTTCCAGGGTCTTTCCACCTCGTTGAATGAACTTGCCATTTGTCATTTCCCGCTCAGCGCACCCTGGTAGTGCTTCTACTTGTGTTGCAGTGCACCTAGCCGGTGTAATCTCTGCATTTCAGCGCAGACAGCTAGTGGAGCCTCTGAATTGATCCTGAATTGACTGTTTCTGAGTGGTTTTTGGTGGAGAACTTCTGGGAGAAGCTATCATTGGTTGACCTTGTTCCTTTAGGGGTAGGAACAACTTATTTAGGGACTTTGGATCCCTTGGATTATGGACATTTCATGCTCAATGATGTAAGGCACAAAAATGTCTATAACAGTTGCCCCCTAAAGTATGAGGTCGTTTATCGGGTGAAATGCATTATTAGGAGGATCCGAAGTTCTTCCAATGCTGGGAGGAGACCTGTAATAAGATACAATACAATACATTATTTTTCATACTGCTTTCATGATCTAGCTTAGGCGGGCATTCCCATGCTCAGCTTTATAAATTCATTTTTCTGTACATAGAACAGACAATCGTCTGATGGTAGACTGATGATTTTGATGAAATCATCATCCTTTTGGTAGGATGATTATCTGCTGCAATGCTGTACATGTCGATGTCTTTATTTTTCCTGAATATATATATCGCAGCCCGGATGGATGAAACTAGATCCGGGGTCTTCAATCTCGTTCGATCTTCACTCTAAGTACAAGTCGATCCATGTGACAAATGTTCTGAAGTCGAACATGGAAAGACATCACTTGATTACCGGTCAGTGATGTAAACCGTTAACAAGCGCGAGAGGAATCACCGATAATGAAAATGACCCTCAAGGTACTGCAGTACAATTCACGTGGTGTGAATAAAGGACTTGGCGTCGAACACCACGCAAAATCTTTCGGTCGAAGGTCATTGATGTATACCTGTCGCCGGAAGTGAGAAACTTGCCATTGAGGCATGCAAGCTTCAAAGTACTGAAGGGGTTGTTCCTAGATTAACTTCTTGGATAATGAGCTGATGTTGACAAGAAGCGATCCGTCAAAGGAGGGCCTTGATGTATGTAGAGCCTCTAATTTGCACCTAATTATCTATCATTACCTACAGCTTTTCCTCACTTATCCCTCTCTTTTGCCCTATTTTCCTCATAAACCTATCCAGATCATTACATTTGATGTCTTTAAGCATGATTGGTTAAATTTGCTAATGTTTGACTGTTTGTCTAGATTTTTGACATATGCACAGAGATTCCGCAGCTGTCTGGCAATTCCGCAGCCATTCAGCAATTCCGCAGCTATCTAGTCATTCCGCAGCCTTTTCATTGATCTCTATGTTCCACGTGTCATTTTGAAAAACGAATCACATGGGCATGTGGGAATGAAGGTGTTAAAGGTTCCTATGCTATTGGTTCGGTCAGCAACGCCACGCACACCTCCGGTCAACGTGGATCAAACTTCGGTCAACAAAGCCAGCTCAAACGGTGTTGCGTGAGCTGAAAGGTCACGTCACTCCAGATGGCGATTCCTCCACGCTACGCAGGTTATGGGAGATAGGATCCAACCTTGGATTCAACCTCCATGACGACCGTACCCTCCAGATAACACACGGACCTGTTTACGTGTTGTTGTACCATTTAATTAGCATGACTGTCAGTTAATTTCTAGTTTCATGTTTTACGCAGTAGGCAGTTGTTCATACGCCTATAAAATCCAGCATCTGTGCACGCTTAAGGATTAGTTTTTAGTTGCTTTGTTTATGTAATTACTGTAATTTTAGTGTATACAGAAACTCTGTTTTGAAGCTGCTGTTTCAGCACTTTTACTGTAATTTCTGCATGTGAGTTAATAGAAGACTGTGCTGTTTTGATCCCTTCGAGTAGCTGATCTTTCCTTGGGTTTTGTGGATGGAGGGCCCCCATTCATAACAGCCTTTGTACAGTAAATTTACCTTTATGTTCTTGCCATTTCCTTCTTTTGAATTCAGCAATTTTCCTTTTCTTTAAAACATGTACAGTTTTGATTTACTTTCATTGTCATTTCATTTCCAGCATTTACTTTAACTGATCAGGATTGTTTTTTGCAGGTGTTAGCCCGAGATTGTGTGTCTTTGTTGTATTTTCTTTATCTCTAATGGTATTTTCAGTTGTCATATTCATAGTTGCTGCCTTTATTCTATTTTTTTTAGCTTGATTTCTAGTTTAGTTTCTCAAGTTGTATGCTAACATATTGATGGTCTCCTTATCATAAGTTGTTCATCTTTAAGAGATCAGAATACTAATAAGTTACAGCTTGCTTTGAGTAGTTTTTGACTTATATCACTAACTCTTTCTTCACTTGTTACACATTACAATGTATGTTGGAAGCAGAATGTTGGAGAAAGGCACAGTGGTGTTATAATTTGTCATCTTAGAGCTTGATTACTTTTTAGACTTATATCTAACTACTTCTTAATCGTGTTTCACATAGTACTATATGTTGGAAGCAGAGTGTTAGGAAGAGATGAACATTATAATTGGTCTTTAAAGTGGTTTTTCTGACCTTTTTATTGCAGCAGCATGAGTAGTGACTAGTGCCATTAGAAAGTGGTTTTTATGCTTTGCTTTCAGTTTCATTTCAAGCTATTTCTTTCAAGTTCTTTCTTTGCAAGTTTAGAAGGTAGTTAGAAACCACCAGTTACACACACTCACTCATTTAGAAACCACCATACACACACAAATCACCCATTTGTTTATAAAATCATCACTCCATCTTAGGAAGTTAAATTGACCACAACACCCCCAAACGACAAAAAGATCTAAGAGGTTACTTAAGTATATACTGTACACCTTCACTTCATCAGCTTACGAGCCCCGGGTTGACAATTTATGATAGCAATTTAGACAACACTAAATTGACTAAACATTTTGGCGCCGCTGCCGGGGAAGTGAAATTAAGTAGCCATATTCTTAGAAAAAAAAAACATAAAATTTCAAGAAAAGAAGTTGATAACCTATCAAAGTATGCTCTCCTCTTGCACTTCAAAGTGATCTGGAGGATCAGAAAAGAGAAAGTTATTGATTTAGTAGTTTCTTGAGTATGCTCTCTTCTTGCACCTAGAGTGACCTGGAAGATCAGAAAAAGGACTATTAACTTGACTTGAAGAAAAATAAAAAAATGACATGCATAGAGCTAGAGATTCTAGGGGAAGGTTTTTAGCTAGAGCTCGAAGTTCAATTTTTACAAGTCCATCTGCTTCAAGGGATAGACAAGAGACACCTCCCTCATCTCCAACCGACACTCCTAGCCCTAGAATTCCTGGAATTCAAGAGCCAAGAATTGACTCTCCCACACCTTCTATTGAATTTGAACCAGGAAGAGACCCTTCTCTTTCTCCTACAGAAAGACCAATTGTAATTGAGGAAGTGGAATCATCTGAAGAAGAAGGAGAAATCTCTTCTCATTCACCCTTTGTAGAAGAACCAGAAGATCTTGAAATCCCTAGGGGAACCATCATGGCAGAGGAAGAAGGAGGTGGTAGAGGTAGAGGTAGAGGAGGAAGAGGAGGAAACAACAATGGAGGAGGTAGAGGTCCCCTTGGAGGAGGAAATAGAGATGGGGATAACTCATTTGGGTTTCCCATTGTTAATGAGGATTCCCGAGCTACTATGAAAAACATATCGCCATCTGTCCTCCCAAATTTCCATGGGTTAAGAACTGAAGACCCTGAAACATTTTTATTTGAGTTTGAAGTTGTGTGTCGAACTTATGACTATCTGGATGACTCTCAGAAACTCAAATTGTTCCCTTCAACATTGAAAGATCAAGCTTTGAAATGGTTCATGGGGTTACTCACTCAATCCATTAGGACTTGGGATGAAATGAAACAAACATTTTTGGATAGGTATCTGGATTATTGTATGCCTACTAATCACAAGGACGAGGTATTTAAAATGATACAAAGAGAAGATGAGAGCTTAGAAGATTTACTTGAAAGATTTCAATATAACCTGAAAAGAGCAAAAATGAGTAACTTGGATGAAGAGACCTTAAAAGCCCTCCTATTAAAAGCCATTAGAGATGAATGGATAGATATCTTGAACATGATGGGGAAAGGGGATATATCTCAACTTTCACTCAATGATATAGCAGAACTATGTATCCATCTCTCAAGGGGCAAATCAAAAACTCGAAAAGGGCCTAGAGATCCTTCTCTCCTTAGAGCAAATAAATCTGCAACAGGATCAGTAAGTAGGGCTGAAATAGGCAATATGCTTGATGAATTCAAAACTGACATCTTAGGGAGTCTTAGTGAACAATTAGATACCCTTAAGATTCACAATAAAAAAAAAAGCAGAAGCTGAGGCTTTGGCCATTTTTTGCCCGAAATGTAGAAAGAAACATGCTTTAAGGGAATGTCCCTTGGATGCACACGTTGTAGAAACATGCGTAATTTGCTCGGAAACTCATGAGACCAAGGATTGTCCTTCAATTCCTGGCCTCAAGGCAGTCTTTCAAGAGGATCCAAATACACTTGAATCTCTCTGTTTTGTTGCAAGGAGACCTTGGCAAGGGCAACAGAATCAAGGGTTTAACAACTCTATGAATTTTCAACCCCAACCAAATTGGAATCCTTGGAAACAACCCTGGCCTCAACCTCAAAATCCTTTTCAATCATGGATGCAAAGCATGCAAAATCCTTATGGGAGATTTGCTCAATTCTATCAATATCCTCCATCTTTTCAGAACCAGCAAGCTCCACAACTTCCAAATCAAGGTCAACAACTATCATTGCCATACCCTCAACAACAACAACCTCCTCCACAAAATCAAAATTCTCAACTCTTGCTTCAATCCCAACAGAAGTCAAATCAACTTCCCTCTCAGCCATTACCAAATCCCAATAATAGGAACCCTCAAAATGCTTACATGATGGAAGGTCAACCATTTCCTACCTATATGGTTGTTCCTCTCAATGAAGTACAACTCAGATCAGGTAGAATCCTAGATCAACCTTCTACAAATGTTCAACAGCCAAGCATTTCTGAGGAACAATCTCTTAAAGTCAATAAGGGTTCTGAAGTATCACTTCAAAACCAAAATATCCAAAAAGAAAAAGAAAAAGAAATAACCCCCACAACTCCCATAGTTGAGCAACCTACATCTTTAGCTACACCTCCTTTTCCTGAAAGATTACAAATTCACAAAGGAGTCGAAAAGCAAATTTGGTTGCCTGACTATAGTTTTCTAGATGAATTGAAGAATGTCTGTATCAAGATTCCCTTGTTACAAGCCATTAAGGAAATTCCCATTCTAGCAAAGACAATAAAGGAGTTGAGTTTGAAGAAAACAGGAAAGAGAACCATAGATACCAAAAGGATACATCTGGTTGGAAAAATTGCAGACATTATGATGGGTAAGATTACCATGCAAAAGTATGTGGATCCCGGTAGCCCTATTGTCAAAACTCATATTAATGGGGTTGAAATCCCAAATACTTTGATTGACTTAGGAGCCGCTATCAACATCATGAGTAGACAGACCATGGATCAGTTAAAGCTTCCTAACCTTCTCTTTACACCTACTTTACTGCAACTTGCAGATCGATCAATCATTAAACCTGATGGTGTATTGGAAGACATTCCAGTCTCCCTAGACTCTTGGGAATATCCAGTTGATTTTATGATTTTAACTCCCAAGAACAATCTAGGAGGACATCCTCTTATCTTAGGAAGACCTTGGCTAGCAACAGCTGATGCTTTTATCAGTTGTAGGTCTGGGGACATGTATATATCAGATGGTAATTCTACCAAGAAATTCAACTTGTATCCTACAGCAAAGGCAATAATAGAAATAGGAGAAGATGAGTGGGTCGATGATGAGGATACTATACAACCTGTTCTAACCATCTCCGAGATCAGTGAAGACAGTCAAATCCTAAACACATTAAAAAATTTTGAAATATCTTTAGAATATGACTCTACACAGTTTCAGTTAGATGCGGACATTGAATATCTCTCCTCTAGACAGATGTCTCTCTTCTCAATGGAAGAGTTTGGTAGTTCTACAGTTGAAATCCTTCCAGGAAAAACATTGAACATTAACAGAAACTTGGAAAGACCACAACAAGAAAAATTAACCAAACTTTTGCAAAAACATTCTACTGCATTTGCATGGGAATACACTGACATGAAAGGAATCGATCCTAAGACTTGTATTCATCACATATATATTGAAGAAAACAGCAGACCTATTAGGCAACCGCAGAGAAGGATGAATCCAAACCTTAGGGAAATCGTGAAAGAAGAACTCCAGAAATTACTCAAGGTAAACTTCATTTACCCCATTTCAGATAGCCAATGGGTTTCTCCCTTGGTTATAGTGCCCAAAAAGAATGGTAAATGGAGAGTTTGCATTGATTATCGAGAATTGAACAAGGCAACCTTAAAGGATCATTTCCCTCTACCTTTTATTGATCAGGTACTAGACACTTTAGCAGGTAAAAAGTATTTCTCATTCTTGGATGGCTTTAGTGGGTATAATCAAATTCAGGTGGCACCTGAAGATCAAGATAAGACCACATTCACCTGTCCATGGGGAACTTTTTCCTACCGAGTACTCCCTTTTGGATTATGCAATGCACCTGCTACTTTTCAAAGGGCTGTATTAGGTATCTTTTCAGATCTAATCCATGATTGTGTAGAGGTCTATATGGATGATTTTACAGTCTATGGTAATACATTTGAAGAAGCTTTGGAAAATTTGGAAAAAGTACTGATAAGATGTAAGGAAACAAATCTTTCTTTAAGTCATGAAAAGTGTTTTATGATGTTTACTGAAGGGATTGTTTTAGGACATCATATTTCAGGAGATGGGATTAAGGTTGATAGATCCAAAGTGGAAGTCATCTCCAAGTTACCTGTTCCAAATTGCCAGAAAGATGTTAGAAGTTTTCTTGGGTTTACTGGATATTACAGAAGATTTATTGAAAACTTCACTAAGATAGCATCTCCTCTTTTCAAATTGCTTACCAAAGACTGTGAGTTCAAATGGGATCCTGAGTGTCAATCTGCCTTTGAAACTTTAAAGACTAGAATATCTGAAGCACCCATCTTAAGGGGGCCAAATTGGAAACTCCCTTTCCACATTTCTACTGATGCTTCAGATACGGCTCTAGGAGTTGTCTTGGGACAAAAGGATTTGATCCCTTATGCCATTTATTACACTAGCAAAAATTTGACTCCCACTGAGTTAAATTACACTGTGACTGAAAAAGAATTTCTAGCCGTTGTTCATGCAATTAACAAGTTTAGACATTATATAACCGGCTATGAAACTTTTGTCCATACTGATCACTCTGCAATTAGATATCACATGAACAAACCTGTTACTAATGGCAGAGTTAGAAGATGGCTTTTACTTTTACAAGAATTCAACATTACTGTGTTAGATAGACCTGGGAAACAAAACACAGTAGCTGATTTCTTGTCTAGAATCCAAAACACTAATGAAGATTATCCATTAGAAGATAAGTTTCCAGATGAATACTTGTTTGCAGTAACTACCAAGACTCCTTGGTATGCAGATATTGCTAATTATCTAGTTACAGGAAAGCTACCTCTACACTTATTTCCTAATGAGAAAAGGAAAATCATTCAGGAGAGTTCACATTATTCTTGGATTTCTAATGAATTGTTCAAAACAGGGTCAGATTGTATAATCAGAAGATGTGTTCGGGAAGATGAAATGCCTGACATCCTTAAGGCATGTCATGATGAACCATGCGGCGGACACTTTGCTGACAAGAGGACAGCCTATAAAATCCTTTCTCTAGGATATTATTGGCCTTCTCTCTTTAAAGATGCAAAGCAGTATGTTAGAAGGTGCGACAGCTGCCAAAGAGTTGGGAGACCAACTCCTTCAAATGAAATGCCACTCCAGCCATAGGTATGCATCGAACCCTTTGAGAAATGGGCTCTAGATTTCGTTGGACCTATTAATCCACCATCAAAGCAAAAGAAGTATATATTGGTTTGTACTGATTATGTTACTAAGTGGGTAGAAGCCAAGGCATTGCCTTCTGCCACTGAAAATTCAGTTGTTCAATTTCTTTTTGAGGATATTTTTACTCGTTTTGGTGTCCCAAGAGAAATTGTGACAGATCAAGGAAGCCAATTTACATCTAAATTGATGGAGAAGCTGATGGAGGAATATAAGATCAAGCACAGAACATCTACTCCATACCATCCGCAATCAAATGGCCAAGTGGAATCTACCAATAAAGTTCTTGAAGGCATTACCACCAAGACTGTTCATCTTCATAGAAGAGATTGGGCGGAAAGGCTTCCTGAAGCCTTATGGGCATATAGAACTACATGGAGGAACACAACATGACATTCTCCCTATGAACTTGTTTATGGGAAGGAAGTCCTGCTCCCCATTGAGTTCCAAATCATGACCTTCAAGATGGCAGTCCAACTGGGGATGAGCCTCTCGGAAGCCCAAAAACACAGAATGGACCAGCTAAATGAGCTAGATGAAATAAGACAAGATGCAATTCTAAGGACCGATCTAGTTCAGCACCAAAGAACTAAATGGCATGATCGACACATCAAAGAAAGAAAGTTTCAGAAAGGAGATTGGGCACTATTGTTTGATTCAAAGTTTAAAGACTTCAAAGGAAAATTTCAAACTCATTGGCTTGGGCCATATGAGATTGATGAAGTCTTTAGCAATGGAGCAGTTCGAGTGAAAACTATTGATGAATTTCATACTCCTCTTATTGTGAATGGCCATCGCTTGAAGATCTACCAGAAGCCACTCTCGAAAAAGGAATTTGTCAAGTTGTTTAAAGAAGATTCTGCAATCAGGTTGGTGGAGAAGGATTCTTCTCCTCCATCAGCCTAATCTTTGGTTTTTGAAAAAAGAAAAAAAAAAAAAAAAAAAAAAGAATAAATGTATAGGCCTGAAAACCAGTCTCTGATTGGCAGTCCTATGCAGAAAATCTGAGGTGAAAATCAGGGTCACCTGACACCTCACATTTTCCAAAAAAAAAATCTCTCTCTCCTCCTTGTTCCATCTCATTTCACCTACTTCATTCACCATCTCATTCATCCAATCACTCTCACTCCACCTCATTTCTTTCCATCCATCCATCCATTACATTCCATCTCACCAATAAAGTCATTGTCAGATTTGTTTCACACAGCTAAAGTTGTTTTCTGCAGACAGAGGGTATCACTGCAGTTTCCGCAGCTGAGGAGCAATTCCGCAGCCAACATCTCAATTCCGCAGCCGATACACTTTCTGCACCTGCATAAAAAACACAGTCTGTTTTAAGAAGGAATCTGCAGTCCAAAAGTCATAAGCAATAATTGAAAAAAAGGTCATGTAGCAGCAATAAACAATGAAAGGTTAGTGTCAGATGAGCAAAAGGAGTCAAAGCGCGGATACATAAGGTATGATCTAATTTCTAAACCTACGGTTATAACATTTTGCATGGTTTCCGGATTGTGTTTTTATCCATTTAATGTAATGATTACCAAACCTCTCCATTACTCGACCAGAAATCCACGTATCTCTCAGCCTTAACGGTCCCTACTCATTAAACCCAAACACGGCTGCTCGTTTGTTAAAACCCTCATACCAGAGTGACGTATACAACTGTACTACGGCTCTCTGCGTTATGATTCCGCAGCCAAATGTACACTCATGACCGATGTCTAAGGGACTTAACCGTTTCTTCCCATTATTCATAACCCTCCTACGCATGTATAATCTCATTCACGCTGTTGATTCACTTCCGCATTTCCCTTGTTTTCCACTGCTCTGCCTTATTCACTACTCTGCCACCGTAACCATACTCTGTTTCATTTTTTCTCCTCTGCTAAACTTTGACCACTGTTGTGAGTGTATTACGGCTGTTATGTTGAAGCCGTAAATCTATTGTGTTGAAGCCACTGTTGAAGCTGTATAACCCTTTCTCCAAAGTATTAAAACAGAGCTGTAAGACAAGCCAGAGAGCTGATGGGTAAACTTTTGAGGGCAGAGCCAGAGGGCTCCAAATTTCTGGAAGGATATCCCCAAATCAAAGACACTTTGCAGAAGGCAAATTGGCTCCAGTGCAGCCAAAAATTCAAGGGTTACCATAGAGAGGTCACAAAGGCTTTTGCACGTTCTTTCAAAGACAAAGACAACCAAGTGGAGATAGGAGATCTGAAATTTACAGTCACCGAAAGCAGTTTAGCACAGGCCACTTCACTACCACAAACTGGGGAGAGATGGTTCAAAAATCGATCAGTAAAAGACCAGCAATGGAAGCAAATTCTGAAAAATCCAGGTATGGACACTAGCATTTTTACAAAGGGAATCCCTGTTAGTCTTGTCAAAGAAGAATGGACAACTTTGCTTCTACTAGTACAAAAATTCTTTACATGTGAGGGAAGGTTTGGAGTTCTATATGTTTACCATGCCAAAATTATGATGCATTTCTTAGGAGAGCATGACATTAACCTTCCATATTTTTTACTCTCAAGCCTTAGAAAAATGTGCTCAATAGCCCAAAGAAACCCAAGAAACATTGAGCCACATTTGTATCATCATGGGCTTGTCAAGATACTAGTTGAAGAACAGTTGAAAGCAAAAAGAGATACATGGGACAGATTTCTTGTAAGGAATCATTTCCAAGAGATAGGGGAAGCCTCTGGTGGTTCACCTCAAGTGCCTAAAAAGAGTAGAAGGAAAAGAAGAGAGGAAATTACCCCAGAAATTGTTGTCCAATTAGAAACTGTTGTCCCTGAAATTGTTGTCCAAGAAGAAACTGTCCAAGACCTTGTTGAAGAAGAAATTGCTGCACATCATTCTGAAGAAGAAAATGACCCTGAGCCTGCTGTAGACATTGACCAAACAGCCCAAGAAATCATTACAGAAACCCTGCAAGAAATTGTCCAAGAGGCTGCTCAAAAGAAAAAGGAGAGTAGGAAGAGACAAAAGAAAGATAAAGGAAAAGCTATAGCCCCAGAAACCTACCTTACTCCTGAAAATTCCAATGAAGAGGACACTCAGCCATTGGCACATAGACTGGCCCAACTTCATGAGGCTGCCCTTTCCAAGAAGATGCAAAAACAAAAGCAAAAGCAACAAAAGGAAAAACAGAGCATCATCACCGTGAGGAGGAGCAGCAGGCTACAAGACAAAGTGGGGGCCACAAAGGATAAAGAGTCACTCATTATTGACTTGAGCACACCTGAAAAGGTTGCTACAAGACTTGACTTTGAGAAAAGCCCTCCACATGTTGAGCATGTTGAGACTAGTCCTCCACGTGAGGAAAGTCCTTTTGAGCATGAACCCGAATTTGAGCATGAGCCTAGTCCAAAGAGGTCACCAGAGATTGACCCAGATCAGCAAAAAGTTTATAACTACCTGGAGACGTTAGAACAAGCTGCTGCTGGTCCAAGCACTGTTCTACCTCTTGAGCAGCAAGTTCACTCACTCAAACAGGAAATTTTTGAGCTTGAAGTTTTAAATCGCCACATCATACAAGAGAATGAAAAATTGAAGGAGCAAGCTAAGGTGGACAAGATGGTCCACGATAATACCATGCTTCATCTGGGCCTTTGGCAAAGGGAAAACAGAAAGCTAAAGAAGAAATGCAGGAAGCTAAGCAGAGCTTTGGTCAATCTAAAATTCAGATGCTTGATGAGGAGACCAAGAGTCAATGTGGCCACACAGAGGAAGAGGAGAAGACTGGATGTCCTAGCAGAGGCATCTCAGCAGGTGGATTAAACAATGTTTTCGTTGCATGAGGACATGCAACACCCTCGTAGTGGGGGTATGTAGAGCCTCTAATTTGCACCTAATTATCTATCATTACCTACAGCTTTTCCTCACTTATCCCTCTCTTTTTCCCTATTTTCCTCATAAACCTATACAGATCATTACATTTGATGTCTTTAAGCATGATTGGTTAACTTTGCTAATGTTTGACTGTTTGTCTAGATTTTTGACATATGCACAGAGATTCCGCAGCTGTCTGGCAATTCCGCAGCCATTCAGCAATTCCGCAGCTATCTAGTCATTCCGCAGCCTTTTCATTGATCTCTATGTTCCACGTGTCATTTTGAAAAACGAATCACATGGGCACGTGGGAATGAAGGTGTTAAAGGTTCCTATGCTATTGGTTCGGTCAGCAACGCCACGCACACCTCCGGTCAACGTGGATCAAACTTCGGTCAACAAAGCCAGCTCAAACGGTGCTGCGTGAGCTGAAAGGTCACGTCACTCCAGATGGCGATTCCTCCACGCTACGCAGGTTATGGGAGATAGGATCCAACCTTGGATTCAACCTCCATGACGACCGTACCCTCCAGATAACACACGGACCTGTTTACGTGTTGCTGTACCATTTAATTAGCATGACTGTCAGTTAATTTCTAGTTTCATGTTTTACGCAGTAGGCAGTTGTTCATACGCCTATAAAATCTAGCATCTGCGCACGCTTAAGGATTAGCTTTTAGTTGCTTTGTTTATGTAATTGCTGCAATTTTAGTCTATACAGAAACTCTGTTTTGAAGCTGCTGTTTCAGCACTTTTTACTGTAATTTCTGCATGTGAGTTAATAGAAGACTGTGCTGTTTTGATCCCTTCGAGTAGCTGATCTTTCCTTGGGTTTTGTGGATGGAGGACCCCCATTCATAACAGCCTTTGTACAGTAAATTTACCTTTACGTTCTTGCCATTTCCTTCTTTTGAATTCAGCAATTTTCCTTTTCTTTAAAACATGTACAGTTTTGATTTACTTTCA
Organism: Pinus tabuliformis; assembly: GCA_031772625.1. Taxonomy (NCBI): domain Eukaryota; kingdom Viridiplantae; phylum Streptophyta; class Pinopsida; order Pinales; family Pinaceae; genus Pinus; species Pinus tabuliformis. The sequence goes on from CM062804.1 coordinate 435,543,551, forward strand.
TTGTCATTTCATTTCCAGCATTTACTTTAACTGATCAGGATTGTTTTCTGCAGGTGTTAGCCCGGGATTGTGTGTCTTTGTTGTATTTGCTTTATCTCTAATGGTATTTTCAGTTGTCATATTCATAGTTGCTGCCTTTATTCTGTTTTTTTTAGCTTGATTTCTAGTTTAGTTTCTCAAGTTGTATGCTAACATATTGATGGTCTCCTTATCATAAGTTGTTCATCTTTAAGAGATCAGAATACTAATAAGTTACAGCTTGCTTTGAGTAGTTTTTGACTTATATCACTAACTCTTTCTTCACTTGTTACACATTACAATGTATGTTGGAAGCAGAATGTTGGAGAAAGGCACAGTGGTGTTATAATTTGTCATCTTAGAGCTTGATTACTTTTTAGACTTATATCTAACTACTTCTTAATCGTGTTTCACATAGTACTATATGTTGGAAGCAGAGTGTTAGGAAGAGATGAACATTATAATTGGTCTTTAAAGTGGTTTTTCTGACCTTTTTATTGCAGCAGCATGAGTAGTGACTAGTGCCATTAGAAAGTGGTTTTTATGCTTTGCTTTCAGTTTCATTTCAAGCTATTTCTTTCAAGTTCTTTCTTTGCAAGTTTAGAAGGTAGTTAGAAACCACTAGTTACACACACTCACTCATTTAGAAACCACCATACACACACAAATCACCCATTTGTTTATAAAATCATCACTCCATCTTAGGAAGTTAAATTGACCACAACACCCCCAAACGACAAAAAGATCTAAGAGGTTACTTAAGTATATACTGTACACCTTCACTTCATCAGCTTACGAGCCCCGGGTTGACAATTTATGATAGCAATTTAGACAACACTAAATTGACTAAACAATGTATCCCACATCAGTGACACGGAATGGAGCAAATGATTTTGATGGAGGTGAAAACGATCTAATGATATATGGTTCAGGGTGGCGGTCATGAAAGGAATGAAGGATAATGTATGGTAGTGGATGGGACACGGTTGACTTCTCTGGATGACTTCTCTTGAACATATCGGCGACACTTATGTGATGGATTGGTAGCATTTACCCCAAAGGTGGATGGTATGGCGAGACCATGGCGATGTGACCGGTGAATGAAACAACCCAACCTGACTCAGGCACGGAGTGGAAGTGTCATGTTCAAGAGCGACTTGCTACCAATAAAGTTCTTTGAGTTTCTTCCCAATTTTCCCCCAGTCATTGCTGACCAGTACCTCTTTATTTTTGTCAAGCTTGAGGAGGATAACATATGCTTGCTCTATAATTTTCCCTTCAGGCAAACCCATCGCTATGTTTTAACGAGCTTAGCGATAGTGAAACTCGTTCTCGTCTAAAGACAAGTTTGTCGCTATTTAATGTTTTTAACGAGTCTAACGACAAAGATAACTCGGTCCTTTTCATTTTTAGAGAGTCTGAAAAGGTATGTAAAGTCAACTCCGAAAGTCCTTTTTCGTCATCTAATCCCTTAAGTCCGAAAAAGTATAAAACAATACAGAAGGGATGAGTTTTTGATCGTTTTAATGAGCTGAACAAAACAAGCGCTCGATCTTTTTGTGCAATAATCCCTCAAGTCCAAAAAGATTAAAATCTAGAGGAGGGATAGCACTTCCGGTGGCTTTAACGAGATGGAAGGCCAAAACTCGGCAATCTTTTCATATTTTACGAGTCAGATGAAAAGAGCTTAAAGAAGACTCGTCTTTCGAGGAACAAGTGATGAAACAGGTTAGCAGCTGATTCCAGGTAAGGTTTGGAATTTTCCAATCACGGCAGTGTCACAAGGATGGCTAAGTGAAATCACTCTTCGCAGCTGTTCCTCAAAATGGGTAAACAATCAATATGGAGGTGAATGATCGGCCAATGGAAAAGTGGAGGTGACGGTGCAAACACGACCAAGGCTTTAATGGATGATAATGTTACATTCACGGTGGTTATTTACCGGAGGATAGTTCATTTTTTAACGAGCTTAAACGCGGAAAAACATTGCTCGATCTTATGTTTATTTTTTAACAAGCATGAACTATGTGCTAAAACTGCTCGATCTCATGTTTATTTTTTAACGAGCATGAACTATGTGCTAAAACTGCTCGATGATAAGTTTGCATGCCCCCAGCATAATAACGCAAATCGAGGTGCATGCCCCCCAAGCTTCATTGCATTCAACTCGGTGGTTGGAATCAAGGTTTACCTTTGAGATTTGGAAAGGGGATTTGTTTCATTTTTTAGTGAGGTTGACACAGTAAAAGAACTATCCTCATGACTCCTTGTTTCATTTTTTAACGAGGTTGACACGAGATAAGAACTGTCCTCGGAGTCCAAATCCATTAAATATAGAAGGTTTCATATTCCATTGTGGCCAATTCCGCCAGATTACTCGGAGGCGGTAGGGCAAAGGTACCCATTAAGGCAGGGTCTTTTAGGAGACCTACTCCGATATTTTGGAGCGAATGATTGCTTCCATGGATCATTGGAATGCTTCCAGTAACTTGAGAACCATTGGGGAGAAATGTTTGTTGGTCGACGATTGTAATTCCTCCTTGAAAGGGAAATGCAATCTTTCTAAAATAGGTCGACACAACAGCTGCCATGGCATATATCCATGGTCGTCCCAGTAGGATGTTGTAATCAAGATTCCCATCGATGACTTCAACATCTATTTCTACTGTTTTGCCCCCTAGTTCAACTTTCAAGTTATTTAGGATACCGTACGGGGTATATGTCCTTCCGTCGAATGCTTTTAATGTTGTCGCAGATCGCGACAAGGTTGGAGATCCTAAAGTTTTCCAGCAACTCATCGACATAATACATGTAGATGCCCCCTCATCAATAATCGTTCGGTGAACAGTTTTGTTGAGGGCTTTCACTTGAACAAGGAAAGCTAATTGAGCTGGTAACTGAGGATCGTACCCTTTGTGGTCAAAGGATACAAGATTGGAATCCATTGGGTCAATCCCACCTATTGCTGATAATAAAGCTTGCTCTTGGGAGAGGAAATTTTGCGGTACCTCAAGTGTTGACATAGCGGATGGCGATTGGGCCAGGTCCTCTATTATATTATAATTCTGTGCTATTTTTGCACGAGGATTAACTGTCGATTTGTGCACTACTCCCTTTGGCGACTTTATCATTTGTTCAGGAATGATGGGTGGCACAACTTTGGTCAAAGTTGTTGTCGAACTACTAGGTTGTTCATTAGTCTTGTTATTCGACACCTTTGGATTCCCATAATCTTTATTCCTTGCCAAAGCATAATTTTACTGCTTTGAGATAGACAACATAAGCACTTGGGATCGGGAAGCATTTTGATTAGCAACCAGTTTGGTTCCCAGGCTTGGAAACGGATCAGTCAATACTGCTGAGGTTTTTGAACTCTTAAAGAGTTTCTTAACTTCAGCTATATGTGGACAATCTCTCGTCCAATGATCCTCATCGCATATATGACACCCCGCAGGGGCTTTCCTCTTTCTCCCTTTCTTTTTCTTCTTGCCCCCTGGTTGCTTCAGTTGTTTGCCCTTGTCGGTCGACACGGCATTTACTTCCGAGGAAAGAAGTTCCTCATTTTCATTTTGACTAGAAATCTTACGGGCTTTTTTAGATGTAGCCTTTGTCGATTTCGTGTCTGTCGCGCCAATCACGCCATCGCCGGCGTGAGAGTCATTGTTTGATTTAGGAGGAGGAGGAATTGAGAATTCCGGTCTAGGGGCGTCAGGTATTTTGTCGTAGAGCGTGCCAGACTGAGTATAGACCAAGTCCAGATACTACGCACGAGCGATGACTTGCTCTTCCGTTACGACTCCCCCCTTTGCCACATCTTCCGTGAAGTAAGGATTTGATAAACCATTCAGCTAATAGCTGATCGGGAATGTACGTTTTCACCATCCTACGACGACGTCGCCACTCATGTATATGATCAGATATGTGAGTGGCCGTTGTCTGTTTGAAGTTGGTTAGGAGTTTCGTTCCCGTTTCATACCTTATCGGTAATTGAAAATGGGTTAAGAAAATCGTGGCTAAGGTACTGAAGTTGTCGAACGAAGCTCTAGTCAATTCAATATACCATTTTGCCGCTGGACCCGTTAACGTCCTCTGAAAAAGGCGAAGCCTTATCGAATCATCATTTAGGGTGTTTGATGAACACCATAGATGAAATGTCATCACGTGATTCGATGGATCTTCACCTGGATTTCCATTAAATTTAGGAATATCTGACAGAAGTTTATGCGGAATCGCTGGCCACCAAGGGGCATAAGCAATTGGATCATTCGTCAGCCGGTTTAGATCTGGTAATTCTAGAGTTGCTACAAAGGGCAACTGTTGATTCAGGTTAGGCGAAGCATACCCAGGATAAGATGGAATCGCCTGAGCAGTGGGTCTTTGCATACCAGCATAATGCTGGCAACTTTGACAAGGTTGATGGGCATAACCACTATAATATGGTTGCCCATTACTTACAAAGACTTGTTGCTTAGGTCCTTGATATGATTGCTGGAATGGCGGTTGTTGAGATTGAACCAACCTTGGTTGTTGGACCATTTGTTGTTGTCCAATACTGGATGATTGACCAAGATGAGGAGTCATAATACTTGTTTGAGCCTGAGTCGCTCCAGATAAGGAGTCACTAACCTGAGGTTGTGATTGAGTCGTTGAGACAAGAGGCTGTCGTATTGCAACCTGAGAAACTTGGGGTTGACATACAACAGGTAGCGCTTGTACTTGCGACGCAGTCACCATAGCAGGTATAGTGAAAATATTCGACACAGGGTGGACTAGTTGCGTTGAATATACAACCCTTGGTTGTTGAGGCAGTATTGGTACCCAACCGCTGGATGTAATTCCAGTTTGACCTGAACTTTGTTGTAAACTCTCATATGGTTGTTCTCTGGGAGGGAATAATGAAAAAGCATACTGCCCTCCATATGGTGGCAATCCAGTACTTAAAGGGTAGATTGGCCTTTGAAGACACATTGGATCAATTTGTTGAGTTTCAACATAAGAAATACCAGATGATAATCCGGATGAAGAAATAGGAACTAACCATGTCGTCGAAGCAGTCCCTGGTGGGACCCCAGCTTGTTGTTGATAACTTGCCGGGGCAGATGGTATACCATTGAACATCGTTGGAGTAGCAGTAGGAGGCTGTGCCACTGCTGTGTCGGATGACACAGTCCTAGATGTCGACGGTTGTTCAGACATGTCTAGTCTATCCAAAATACTTCTTAGCGATTCTACAAGAACTTGTGATGAAGGGAGACTAACTTCGAAGATCAACGAGGAAAAGGTGATGATTATTCCATTTAAAATAAATTTTAACGACGCTTAGACACAACTTGCTTTTTCAATTTTAAAGAGTCGAGAAAAAGCAAAAGATGACTCTAGTCGCCTTCGATGTTTTAACAAGCCCGAAGTGACAAATGCTCGGCTGGACTTTTTCCGTTATAGAGTCTGAAAAAGGCCAAAAGGAACTGCTCTGGAGTTCTAGGTAGAGGGTGTGCCAAACTTTTCGCAAAACCGCAGAATACTTTTTAAGGTACGGGCAGTCAATCTTCCTGAATGCTGTGTTCAGTGCATTGCGATCAGTAGGGCAGTCGGCTTCCTAAGGATAAAGGTTTTATGCCTATAGGGGTCTCCCAATATATACTCGACGGTACATGGGAGCACAATCCGTACTGGCACTATCGTCCCTCAGGAGGAATCACCCAACCATCAGCGAGATCGACAGTCACCAGGTTTTACAACGCCGGAACACGTCTCTAGCCTAGACCTCTATGTTGTGCGTTAAGTTACAAAGCATTGTTAAGTTCATTCAATTTATTTTAGGTTGATCTTTCTTAGAAGTTTGCCTTTTTGGATCACCACGAGATGTATGATACAATTCCTAAATGCAGTCTAAAGATGATAAGCAAGCTTTTATATCTTTTCAACAATGAAAATCCTAGCTACAAGGGGAAAAGGAAGACACAAACTTTTCTCAAAGAGCATAGAGCACACTGTAATGCACTTTTCCCTAAATCAAACCATGCAAACTATCAAAATGCAAATGCACATATGCATGTATTTCTTTTCGCTTTCTTAATATTGATGCCTAAAAAGAAAGCTGTTGTACAAATTTGAATTCGATTTCAAGTGAAAACATAAACAAGTTCCTTTTTCGAAATCAAAAAGACGATTACGATACTTTATGATTTACTTGTTTCGACACTAGAAATGCATAAATTCAAACCAAACTACAAAAGTAAAAGCTCAATCAACTGTGAACAGCAAACAAACTCACTCCTAAGATCAAAACGACACTTACGACAGGTCTAGATCTAAGGGCGACAGTATGACTAGTTTACTTTTGTAATGGGAAACTGCAAATGATGTAACAAATACACAAAGAACAAATACAGTTTCTTTATACAACTTGAGGCGGAATTGAGGCAAAGAAAAGGGGTTTCAGATAGGTACACTGACTGATAACAGGCTGCAAAAAACAGAGATGAAACTGAGCAAAAGGAATCAGGGAACCACAGCTGCACAAGGCAGAGACTAACCAGCGCACTCCCAACACAGAGGTTTTGACATTAAGCGCAGGTAGCCTTCACGGGACCTTCGTTGAAATGCAGAACCTCTTCACAGAGTCTGCGCTGAAGCAGAAACGAGAGTTGTTTCTGGGTTCTGGGTTACGGTTTGCAGTTAAATCAACAGTTTTTGGCCGGATCAAAGCTATCAATTAGGTACAATTAGGAGGATGATTTAAAGGAGGACTAAGATCTATCACAAAGGGCTGTTAGAGCACTTGTGGATCAGTTTGTTCAGATCATAAAAACAGGCCCAGTGAGTGGACTAGAGTGGAAGATCTCTACTTTGCATTTGAAAATGGCAAATGCATTTCGATTCGGCACTCCTGAGTTTATGAGAAGAACAAAATAGAAACACAAATAAACCAACAAGATACGATCCCCAGCGGAGTTGCCAATTTGTTGTTGGGAAAAGTATCCAATTCGGAATGCCCCTATCCCACTCTAAGAGGTGATAGTGCCTTAGCAACAAACAAGGTAAACTAATTGAGTATTCTTCTTTATGAAATGTAAATGAAGAGAAAGGATCTAACTAACCTGTGTCTCTCGCTAGTTTTCCGATCCAATTGCTCCTCTCTTCAGTAGCTCCCAGCTCCCAGCTCTCTCACCGGCCTAGCTTCACCGAATTCCTGCAAGATCACAAGAGAGAGAAACTACAAGAAGATACAGATATACATTCATAAAAAGCTCAAGATCAGATTAAGATAAACATGTAAGCATAACAAAACATCATTGGTATACATCATGTAGGAGAAACTCAAATAGTTTATTGATAGAGTAATAAAGTCCAAGAGGAGATACAACCAAGTGAGGCCCGATCCAGCATCTACCTCCCAGCAAAGGAATCCCTTCTTCTCCTCCAACAAAGCATAAATCACCCAATGTACTAATCTCAATCTCAAACCAACAGCAATTCTCTGCAAATACAAAATTCCCGCCTCCCACCTCTGGGTGAGAGATCCATATATAGATGTAAGCAGAGAGGATGAGTCAGCTTATGTTTTGACTTGTGGCTTCTCTCTGTCAGTTCTTGCTTCCACTTGGAGGTTGAGAACCTCTTACTCATCACTAGTCGAATTCATTGAGGCAAGTGTCATTGAGGAAGATTCTGGAAGCTTCCAGGGTCTTTCCACCTCATTGAATGAACTTGCCATTTGTCATTTCCCGCTCAGTGCACCCTGGTAGTGCTTCTACCTGCGTTGCAATGCACCTAGCCAGTGTAATCTCTGCATTTCAGCGCAGACAGCTAGTGGAGCCTCTGAATTGATCCTGAATTGACTGTTTCTGGGTGGTTTTTGGTGGAGAACTTTTGGGAGAAGCTGTCATTGGTTGACCTTGTTCCTTTAGGGGTAGGAACAACTTATTTAGGGACTTTGGATCCCTTGGATTATGGACATTTCATGCTCAATGCTGTAAGGCACAAAAATGTCTATAACAGAGGGTGTCTAGAAGGTCTTCCAAAATTCCCCTGAGCAGAACCAACTTCAGAGATTCGGGGTCAAGTGTGCACTTGGCCCTTTTATAACTGAGCTGGAACCTCTCTTCATAATCTTCCAATGATTCATCACTTCCCTTGGTCATTTGGAAGATTTATTCCTTGGTGTCTTTTGACCTATTGTAGTCTCAATATTTGTTATTAAAGGCCTGCTGCATTTGGGCCCAAGTTGTGATGCTATTGCTAAGTAACCCCATGAACCAGCACAATGCTGCATCCTTGAGGGTAGAAGGAAATAGTTTCAACTTTTTCTCATCTTCTGCATAGTCATAGGTTTGACAGATAACAACAAACTCAAACAAAAAGGTGTCAGGATATTCTGTAGTCAATCCATGAAAGTGAGGTAGGGCTGAAGGGCTTATGTTCTTCATTTTAGTGTCCCCATTGGTCTCTTGGATGGGAAAGGTACCCTCTACTCTTTCTCCATTCCCCCTAGCATTTCTGTTTTCAGCCATTGTCTCAGGAGGGATGTTTTCTTCTTCTTCTTCCCCTATAGGTTCTTCAAATATCTTTGGTTGTTCACCTAAAGGTTCTTCTTGATCACTGCCACCAAAGAAGAGAGAAGGGTGGCTATGTGATGTGGTGGGGGTGTTGGGTAAGAATTTTCCTGAATTATCTTTGTTCCTATGAGGCATGAAAGGAAATCTCTTTTTGGGTGGTTTTTTCTTTTTTCTGCTTGTACCTGCAAAACTGAAATTGATTAAACAAACAAATTGCAACTAACTGAAATGAACTTGCTGAAATGGAAATTGGAGAATTGAAATGAAAGCAAGGAAATGACTAATATACTTTTGCTGGAATGGAAATTGCAGAATTGAAATGGAAGCAAGGAAATTAATAATCTACTTTTGCTGAAATGGAAATTGCAGAATTGAAATGAAAGCAAGGAAATGGCTAATCTATTTTTGCTGGAATGGAAATTGCAGAATTGAAACGAAAGCAAAGAAATGCAGAAATTGAAAAAGACAACTACTCTACTTTTTCTAAAATAAACTACTTAGCAAAATGTTGCAATAGAAAATAGAAGAAAAGCAGTAATCACAAAATACTTTGACGCTTCCCCGGCAATGGCGCCAAAAAGTGGTGAGCACGAGTATTGCAGCAATAATGAGGCAACTCCTGGGCTTCCTACTTTACTTTTATCAACCCGGTAGTTCGTAAAAAACTTGGAAGCGACAGTGTTGTATGCACAAGTTCTAGTTCTTATTGCAGGTTGTCACTTGGCCAACTGGCGCAAGATCACTAGGAAAGAGAAAGAAGACTGAAATGCAAAGTAAACCTAGCAAACCCTAGTTAACCAACTAATCCTATTTTTGCAAAAAGAGAGATGAAAAACCATGAAATGAATGCTATTACTTAATCTAGGAAGCAAACAACATCTACTCAAGCTATTTCTAGGAGGAAATGAGAAAAAAAATGTATTTTGGATTTTTATGTATTTTTAGGTGAAATTGTCATGCATGTAATTTATTTGTTTGTGAATGTGTCAGTGATTAGGTGGCGATAGAGGGAGACTTTGGAGTTTGCAGAGGTGTAGGAAGGTGTGGATGGTTCCTAGGAGGTCCCAGGTGGCCTTCTAGAGGCTTTTGCTACAATCAGACTTCAAAAAGACACCTACAGGAAAATCTACAAGAGGCTGCAGGGGATCTACAGGAGGTCTATAGGAGGATGTCGAGAGTTTTTTTAAAGGGTTTTGAAGGTATGAAAATGGGTGGAAAGTGTAGCTGATGGCTAGGAGGATGTGTTAAGGTGTCTAGGGTTCATCAAAAAGGATTAGGGAAGAGAAAGATGGTTGGACTTGTTCAAAGAAAGAGAGGAAAGTTTATGAGAAAAGTGCAGAAAATTAAGGTAGATTTGTGAGGGACTTTGGATGACCTATGGAACATAAACCAAAGAGAGATTAAGCATGCAAAGAAACTCGCTACACCAAAAAAACAAAACTTTGCATCAAGCTAAGCTAAATTCTAATCTAGGAAAGTAAATGTTGAACAATGCTATATGGAAAGGAAGCATGGAAGGAAATTTATTGCAAAGATAGAAATGAGCATGGTGAAATAGATCTACAACAAAACATGAACCATCTAACAAGCTGCAACACCAGAAATCCTATGGAAAAGGAAAATCCATGTTTTTGGTGGCAATAAGAGGGTCTTGGCCTCAGTTCATGGTCCCTCAGTGCTATCTCAAAAACAATCTCATCTTCGTTATCAAAATAATAGTAAGATTACATGAAATTGTCCACAAAAGTAAGCTCAAAGTTGAGTAGAGAAAAACTGCAAAAAAAGTTCAAAAATTTGACTAAAATTAAACAACCTAATGAGGCCCTAGGCCTCTGCACTTATACAACTAAAGCTCCCAACAGCTTCGTTAAAATCAACGATGCTTGGCTCCCAAAACTTGAGATAGACAGAAGTTATCCTCCACTTGCTCGGTTGTCTCTTTGGTGCATTGATATGGCTGCTTGTGCTCCGAGCTTTCGGAAGGAGAATGCAAAGTAGGGAGTCATAAATGAGGGGGACACCATCCTATAAATCCTCTCCCTTGTTTTCTTCAAATATTTGCTGCCAAATGTCCATTAAATCTTTGACTTTGTCTCCAAAATTGACCAAAAATCTGCATTAAGCACACATTAGACTCCATGACATAATGACCAACCCAACTCTATCTATTAGCATAAATATAATAAAAAACATGCAATAAACTAATGAGAATGGTGTATTAAACTAAGTTAGGAGACAAAATGAGCCCATATAATTACCCATTTATGGGGCTCATCAATGGCGTTGATTAATTAATTGGTATGACATGTTATTTAAATTTTTCAAAATGAAAATGTGTTTAAATTTCCATCACCAAAGAGTGATCATCATGATTAAAGTGATGGTATGATCGATGGCACAAATGCATGATTGTGATTATACCAGTTTTTTGTTATCACGTGTCTTGTCTAAGCCTGATATTTCATGTGAAGGGAATCATCGCAGGATTTTCATGTAATGTCATTATTTCCTTTTGAGGTAATTATCAATTAAAGCTACTTGCATATGCGTGAAACAAATCCCATTTTTCCTTCCGTTATTTGTGTTCTTGAGTGTTGGAAGTTATGAGAAAAAGTGATTGACTACATACAGGAGAGCATGAGGGTCTTGAATCTCTTGAAGCCATCCCAGAAATTCGAGAGTAGTTTGGAAGAGTAGGGTGGGAGGATTTTTGTTTTAGATGTGATGGTTTTCATGATGGAGTAGATCATGAATTCGTAGCGAGTTTTTATGGCCAGGGAGTCAACATTGTTGGCATCTCCTTCCCAGTTACAGAGCAAATAATTGAAGAGGCTACAAGACTCCTAGTGGATGGGGATCATTGGTTCAAAAATCAACCTTGGTAGCTATCAATATCCCCTTCTTTTTTAAAGGTGAACATAAAGACAAGCCATGGTGTCTAGTAGTGCAAAGATCCTGGATCAAATATGAGTGGGACCAAATCCTTAGGATAACTAAATCGTATTTTACGTGCGAGTGATATTTCAATAGGCTCAATATGTATCACTTTGGGTTTCTCGCTCATATTTCTAGACAAGTTAGAATGACTATTCGTTTCTTTTTGCTTCTGAGTCTAAGAAAAATGTCAGTAAGGGTTTGGGCTAAACTAGATGCCTCCCCTCTCTATGCTTTCCATAAAAGCCTGATTAAATTTCTGATTATAAATCATTTGAAAAAAGTTAAGAGAACCAGGGAGAATTTCTTAGTTTTGGGGGGATTCGTAGAGTCAGACTCTCCTAAGTCCAAAACTAGTAGCAAAAATAGGAAGCTAAAGAAGATTTTTTAGACCTCTCAGATACCAGAACAAGGAACCTCATATATTTAGATCAGGAGAAAAATAAAGCTTTACTGACAAAAACCCTTGTTCCAATTCCTGAGTTAAAGAGGGTTTATACAAGAAAGGGTAAAATTATTGTGAAGGAAAAAGCCCCATCTCCTCCTCAAGTGACATTTCCTGAGTTTCCAAAACAACATGTGAAAGCTACAAAAGATCAACCTGTTGAAACAGGGGAGGGTCAACCTGAAACAGAGGAAAGGGAGATTTTAAATGAACCCACTCTAGCTGAAATTTATGGGGTCAAAAAGCCTCATACTAGGCCAATAAACAAACTGAGGCTTAAGTTCAAACTCAAATAGAACCCCAACCTTACAAATCAAGTGATTGATGTGGATTACACACATTTAAGGGACCTAATGCTAAACAGGGAGGTGACTTCTAGCCTTAAGAAGCAAAAAATTCAGAAGAGGAGAGAACCTAGCCCCAAGGCCACGAAGATGAAGAAAGGGAAACCAAGTAATGTAGACCTTTTGCTAGAGGTCGTAAACAGACTTAAGTAGGGTTTTGTTGCAGTGTCAATCATTAGTCTGTTAGTTTTATTTTTGGAAACATTTTTGACGGAACGCCGACAGTTAAATTGTCAGCGCTAATTTTGTTCTATTTTGAGCAAACATTGATAGTTAATTCAACAACGGTTCCCATTTTTTTAATCCCGATAAGATATATGCCAATTAATTTGTCAGTGATTGGGAAAAACTATGTTTTTGAGGCAATGATAAGGAGTTTGGAGCAGATAAAACTTATGAAATATGGATTCACACTCCAAGTGGAAATTTGATGTCCCAAGCCAAGATATGAGGTGATTTTGTTGTTTTGACGAAGACAGAGCAGATTTTGTGGGATAAAACAGAGCATTTCCAGATTTCATTGCAAGATATCAGCAAGTGATTTTGTCCTCAGTCTCAGCCAAATTTTTAGCTACAACTCAGCTTCCAAATTCAACGTCTTATCTTTTTGTTTTATGACTAAAAAAAACAAGTACATCAAGGAAATATTTATGCAATGTCTTTGATTCTAGTTAGAGATTTACATAGATATTTGAGACTTTGTAATTAAAGTTTTATAAAAAAATGGTTACATTTTTTAAATGTTATATAAATTCGTTTGTGAAAGAGAACCAAGGGTTCAAATATTTTTGGAAACATATAGACATTGTGTATACTTTTTGATATTAATATAATTTGCTACAAGAGGTGTTACATGTGCAGTTTTCAGAGATTCATGTGTGAATGGTTTCCTGTTCTTTTTCTAATGTGTTTATTTTCTCCTTAGTCAAGACTTTATGAATTGGAATTCTTATTGAATGCTCAAGTTCATGTTATTTGAAATAATTATGTTTTTTTCAGCCTAGATATCATTGCATAAATCATAGTACTCAGTTTTTGATGTTTATTTTCTATAGTCTTCTACCATACCTTAATGATAATTTGTCTAAGAAATCATAATTTATCTTGCCTTTGTTAGAGTTTTTTATATAACCTGTGCCTAGAAGATATATTTTTATGTTAGAGACTCCATGCCCAATGGTCTCTTTTCTTTTATTTCCAAACAAAATTCATTTGTTACAAATTAAATCTGGCCAATGAGCGTATAATGACCTACTACTATAATGACCTTGAGTAGTAGAGTTAATGCGAAATCCCTCTCCAGATTGAAGGGCCAGGTTTCAATCCCAAAGTGGTTTGAAGGTTTCCTCAGTGATTTCCCTCCATAACCAAAGTAATTTCCAAGTGATAACACAACTAAAGGCAAAAATATCACTATGTTGAATACTCAAGTGATGTTATAAACTTCATCACTTTTACAAGTTTTTTCCCATATACGGGGTCTTTAAAAAGCAACATGTGATTTACACTAGTGGACATGCTCAACTACTTAAAAATGCTACCCATATCTTACCTAACTAGGCTAATGGGATTTCTTCTTGTAGCTGACTTCCTAATTGAACTTCTTCATCGGTCGGTTCCTTCACAGATGCTTGCATATGGTCCCTATCCTTGTTTGGGCATAGCACCAAATGGAGATGCGAACATGTGGATTTATGATGCCCAACCTTATTGCAATGACTGCAATGATTTTTCTTCCTCCATACTTTCTTTGCCTTCTTCCTTGAATGGTTGTCTTTGGCACGAGTCTAGCATGGCAGTATTGACTCTAACTTGTCACTTGAAGACTCTCCTATCTCCATGGGTTTGGAGTGTCCTTATTCTATGACATAACCCAATCCTGCGTATCAGGGTAGTTCTACCACATGGATGGGATTCGCAATTCCCTATCCATTAACTCCTAGGTGTTTGCCTTCATATCCCATCTTCTTCATTAGCTTTGATAAAATGCCTATAGTGTGCTTTTTAAATGGCACCAAATTCATCATCATAATGAGAACATGAAATTAAAGACTCACTGATATGGTTTACCTCAGTTGATGATTCTGAAGATGGTGATGATGGCTTCGCTAAGACTTCACTGCACTTCAACTTTTCCAAGGCCTCTTCTATGGCTTGTAACTGAAGCTGCATTCTCTGCTTCTCCTCTTTTACTTTTTGTAGAATTATTCTCAGTTCAAAATTCTCTACTTGAATGTGGTTGATCTCCTCAAGTTCTTGGAGCCATGCATTCTTTGATGCTCTTCTCATCTGTGGTACAACACTTGCTACAATCTTCGCCTCATCATCTGAATCAGAAACTAGGTTAATTATTCCATCACCTGCAATCCCAACAACTACGATCTTTATCCCATTGCATGAATTAGAAAAAAATTCAATTGATCCAACACTTGAAATCCCAATAACTGTGATCTGCATCTCGTCACTTGAATTAGATCTAAGGTATTGTTTCACTGTAGCAACTATATTTTTCTTCCATTTTCCACAATACTTCTTTGGCTTCAATTCCAGATGCATCTTTCAGCAATGATCCTCATCGTTCCCTTCTTTCTCACAATGAGTGCAAGAGGGATTTGCTTCCTTTTTCCTTATTGTCATTGCCTTCTTTGCATGGTTGTCTTGTTCATACTTTCCCCTAATTTCAAGGTGAATGGATTTCACACTAGATTCATCAAGAGTAGTGGGTTCAAACAACAACAATGAATGTCGAAGATGATTGTGTAAGAACCAATATACATCAAAGTATCAGGTGAATTTAAAGGAATTCCCAATGCCAATGCTTGCTTCCTAAATTCCTCTATGAAAATTTGAACATATTAACCTTTTCCTTGTCTCAAATGTTTCCATTCTATCATGGATTTCTACTAATATCCCAATGGATAAATTTTTCCTTTTAATGCAGAAACAAATTCATACCAAGGAGAAATGAGTTTACCCATATGTTTTCTACCTCTTTGAAGTTTGATTTCCCACCATATAAGGGTCGTGCCTCGCAGTTAAAGAGATGTCAACTAGACCTTTGCTTCATCCTCTTCAATTTGTTGTATCCAACAATACACTTCAATATGTATGATCTAATTATTTAGATTTTCAGCATTAGATTCTCTGTTAAATATGGGCAAATCAAATTTGACATCCAACTTAAAAAAGAAGAAGATATTTTTAGAACGATTTCTATACTAATTAGTAGAATGATAAGAAGAATTTGAATAAGTAGAACAATTACTAGAATATGGAGATGGAGGTTCAGGAGGTTCTCCTCCATTTTCCTAATTTACCAAAGCATTATCCTCTGCTTTTTATTTCTTCTTCTTTTCCTTCTTTGCCAATTTCTTCTCATAATCAATAAATATATTTTCTACCTTATTTTCCATGTTGTAGAAAGCTTTACACAATTATTTCTCATTCTCAATACGGGCATCGTTATCTACCATTTTCCTTCTCCGTGTTGCACATCCAATATTTGGGTCAAAAGGCTTAATTTTTCCTTCATTGGCCCTAGTTATCATTCACACTCACAATTCACATCAACAAGAAGACCTCTCTGATACCAAACTTGATCCTATATGCCTCTGATACGAACATTATCCAAGAATTTTTCTTTGGTTGATGTTAGTAGAATTGCATGAAAGATCATTCAAAAACCATATGTGCAAACTCTTAAATAAGAGGAAACATAAATAAGACCATAAATACAATGCACACAAAATTTTGATAATGGATTTTGTTCAATGTGGGTTATGTCTCTCGGCCCTGCTTTAATAATGGGGAGGCCTCTTCATTCATCTCAACAAAAATGAAAACAAGTACATGGAAAAATACATCATTATACCTCCAATCCTAAGAGTCACTTGAAGCTCCAATACTCAAAACGCAACAACCATATCACAAGTAGGTTTGGGTCGTCCTTCAGAGACTTTTGACTATAAACATGACATACTTCTGAAAGGTGCATTGTATTCTCGAACTTCATGCCCAACAATTAATGGAAAATACGGGTTTTTTTTCATTACCCCTTAGATTTGACACTCAGATCCCAAATTTGAGCGCACAATTGAAATCCTTATAAAATTCTGAGTAAAATTAGTATAAACTCAGCTATATCCACCACCTTCATCTCTAGGCCCCTAAGAGAATCTTCAAGATTCCATAACAACATCAAAAAAGAATATTCTAGGAATATTTTATGGATTATTCCCTTGGAATATGTGCCTCGAAAAGCACATACACATCAAGGTTTCACCCACTTGGTCAGGATTTCACGGCTCATCCTAGTTCCTCCATCAGCCTCCACGTTCTTCTCCCCTATCCGACCCTCTATTCCCTCGAATGGGAATGAAATACATTTAAATATTGGTTGGGCAGTGGATTAAACAAAGTTTTGCTCCATTGGTGGATTGGTTGGTAGGTTATATATGGTACGTTTTTGGACTGGGAGTCACCGGTTCAAACCCCGCAATCCCCAACGGCTTGGAATTATGTTATTTTATATTTGAATACCGCTAGTTCCCTACCATTACAATAATTATAACTAACCACAACCATTTGTACAAATCGTTGGTTATAAAAATGGTTATATATGACTGTTGTTGCTAGTGGTTTCACCAATATACTAACAATCCACTAAGTTACATAATATATGTATTTTTTATTTAACGTTAACAACTGCCGAATTTTGAATTTGATTGCTCAACTTTAACAATACTGACCGCCACTATATATATAATATATATAATGGTTTGTTTTATGAGAAATTTTTCGATGTAAATCACATGAAATTTCATTTGTCGACGCGTTTCGAACCAACAAGTGTGGTTCATCGTCAGGACAAGTTGAAGAATCAAATCCAACCTTGCATATTAAATAGTTAGAGCAGAACATCCAACGGCTATATTTCTTGACCAAGCAATGGCTATTTTGACTAACGGCTAAATTTGACCGGGAAACGGTTAGTTGAACAGGATTAAGGGCAAGACCTTTATTTTAATAATTAAGTTAATTCCAATGAATATTAAATTGATAGTTAGTTATATACTTATTAAAATAAAGGGACTATTTTATAAACGAATAATTATAAATATAACTTAAAATAAATAAATTATAAAATAAATGAATTTAAATTAATAGTTAGTTAAAAATTATTAAATATATAAATAATAGAGTAATTAAGAGATGTTAGAATATAAATATAGTTAGTTATATTTTTAAAAAGTTAAAGGGACTTATTTTATGAACTTATAATTCGAAATTAAAATAAATTCATTTTAAATTAGTAGTTATTTATAAATATTATAGAAATTTTAGGGGGTTAGAAAGATAATTTTTACTTTTTATTTTTATTTTTATTTTTTTTGGTTAAATTAGCATATTATCCTAGATTGATATCAATATATAGAATTATTATTAGAGTTTTGAAAGGAATAATTGTATTGTTACTATCAATATAATAGTATTATCATAATAATATTCAATTAATTTTATTAATAAAGTCGTGTACTTATAACCTAAATAAATAAAATAACCCTGAAGAGCGACTAAGAGGCGAGGGCCAGGACCCAACAACTATAGATTATCCATAACTAATACAATATCTCAAAACAACTCAACAAAGACTAAAGGCCAAAGAGAGAAGGATACGGGAAAACAAGGGGAAATTTAGACCAAGAACCAGCTAAAAAAGGAGGGAGGGGAGGAAGGGAAGAAAATGACTAGGAAGAGAGGGCTGGGATCCAGCAACTACTAATCTTCCATCTGTCCTCTCTATTGAGATTGTTCGGTCTTTTTTCAATCTCAAGGGCTTCCCTAAATTTGCGATGATGGAACTGTGAAACTTTAGCAATAACATTCGCCTCCTCGATACAAACATGATGTTTGGTACTCTCTGCATGCTTAGCTAAAGCGGAAGACTTGGTTCTCCTGTGCTTGAGGTCAGCTGCGTGCTCACTAATCCTTTGATTAATGGAGCGACCAGTCTCACCAATATAGGGGGTCCCACAGGAACAAGGAATAATATATACCCCTTTCATATCCTTAGGGTCGATAGGATCCTTCACAGATCTGAGGGATTTACGAATGGTGTTGAGGGGTCTAAAGGTCGAGGGGACATTATGCTTCCTAAGAATCCTTGCAATCTTATCAGTAGTCCCCTACACAAATGGAAGATGGACACCTGGGACCCGCTCCTTCGGTTCTCTTTTAGTTGATGAATTTTTGGCAGCTTTGAGGAAAGCTTTCTGACCCAGGTACTTACTATAACCATTCTCAACAAAGACATTAAGGAGGTGGGATTTCTCTTTCTTGAAGCTCTTTTCATCAGAGATCCTCAGGGCACGAGTAGCAAGGGTGTTGAGAACACCCAACTTCTGAGCCGAGAAATGGTGGGAATTGGCATGAAGATACTGTTCCATATGTGTTTTCCTTCGAAACACTTGGTGGGAGAGGGAACCATCCCTATTCTTAGAAATAAGAATATCAAGGAACGAGAGGCAACCATCGACTTCTTGTTCCTTGGTGAACTTAATGGCTGAGGATTGACTATTGAGATGATCGAAGAAAAGAATAAAATTAAAATTAAAATTAAAAATTATCTTTCTAACCCCCTAAAATTTCTATAATATTTATAAATAACTACTCATTTAAAATGAATTTATTTTAATTTCGAATTATAAGTTCATAAAATAAGTCCCTTTAACTTTTTAAAAATATAACTAACTATATTTATATTCTAACATCTCTTAATTACTCTATTATTTATATATTTAATAATTTTTAACTAACTATTAATTTAAATTTATTTATTTTAAGTTATATTTGTAATTATTCGTTTATAAAATAGTCCCTTTATTTTAATAAGTATATAACTAACTATCAATTTAATATTCATTGGAAATAACTTAATTATTAAAATAAACGACTTGCCCTTAATCCTGTTCATCTAATCATTTCCCAGTCAAATTTAGCCGTTAGTCAAAATAGTCGTTGCTTGGTCAAGAAATATAGTCGTTGGATGTTCTGCTCTAACTATTTAATATGCAAAGCTGGATCTAATTCTTCAACTTGTCCTGATGATGAACCACACTTGTTGGTTCAAAACGCGTCGACAAATGAAACTTCATGTGATTCACGCCGAAAAGTTTCTCATAAAATTGATATGGATCACAGAAGCCTCAATTCAATAACGGTTGGTTGTTAACAAAACAATTTTTAGAAACCACAAATGTATATCGTTGGAAGTCTATTAGATGTTTGAAACCATGAACTATTAAATTTTGTTGCCCTTGTATTTAACCAACATCAGTTTAATTTCCAATAACACATATTGTTGGCTTGGCCCAATCAACAACCATATCAGTGCGACGTGGCACCATTTGGTTGGTCCATGTGGCACCCTTCCATTGGTCCACACGTGCTACCAAATTTGTTGGAATCGTCGCCATATTTGGCGATTCCGCCAACTATATTGGAACTACTACATCTTTTTTTACTTGAAGAAATCACACCAAGAGTAGATCTTAGGCATACATAGTCTTTCTCGGGATTGGTCCACAAGACCTATGGGGAACAAACCTAGAGGTTCACCAATTTTAGCCCCTTGCCATCAAATTTATCTAGAGGTTCACCAATTTTAGCTCCTTGCCATCAAATTTTGCCGGACTACCAACTTTGGTTCTGCTCTAAATTTGTCTGGCTACCTGCTAAACTTTCTCTTTTACCAAGTTTGACAGGAACTTTGACTAGGCATAACTTTTGCATACAATCTCAGATTGAGGCGTTGCTTGCGTCACTGGAAACCTTGTGACAATCTCTTCGATTTAGTATTAGTTTCACTATAATATAAGGACTTTTATTTTTGATCCATTAGGGATCCACCTGGATCATTACCAGAGGGTTGAATTTCAACCTCCCATTGCATGTCTGAAATTTCTGAATGTTGACCAAAATTGACTAGTTTGAACATCATTGACTTTGACTAGAGTTGACCAAATTTGGAGGTGACTTGGAGGAGGGTTGGACTTGAAATTTTGGTGGTAGTATTTGGATATTGGTCTTGGTCTTAGAAATCTCATTTCGATCTGATTTTATAAGAGAAGGATTGTTGGGTTTCCCGCTTGTGGGGTTTTTCCCTGGCTTGGATCCTAATTTTTGTGTCTCTTACTTCTTTGTGGTCTCTTTACTTTCCTGGAAGATTAAATAATTGTATAATTTCTTGATGAAGAATACTTAACAAGTAATAATAAGAGTGATAACATTCACAAGTAATTATTAAGAAAGAGAAATTAATCATAATCTACACTTTACTTGGTTTCTCAACATGTTATTAGAGCTAAGGTGAAGGAAGGAAGACCACACTCTTAAAGACATCATTGAAGTAGCATCTCTCCCTCACTTCAAGAAATATTTGAATGTAGCATCTCTCTTTCAAGTTAGAATTCCTCTAAGCCTCTATGTCTAACACTTCTAATCTAATGACATCCTTTTTCAAGGAAAGCAACAATCTTGAAGGAGCATCCAACTTCAAGGTTTGGAAGAAGAGGATTGATTTAGTTCTCATTGAAAATGAAGTCATGCAATTTGATGAAGGAAAAATTCCAACACCAGATAAAAATAATGCTTAGGAGATAGCCAAGTATAATAAGAGAGAATTCAAAGCTCAAAGCATTTTATTTGAGTCCATCAAAGATCATCTCATTACCTTTGTTTCAAAAGTATCTTCATTCAATCAAGTTTATGATACCTTGGTGAATTTGTACTCCATAAACACAACAAGTCATGAGATGGCCTTCTGAAATCTACTCTATCAATCAAAGATGACAAAAGAAGACACTATAGCTTCATATTTTAGGAATATACCAAATATTAAAGACAAACTTCCAGAAGTTGATGAGCATATATCTGATTCAGAAATGATTATTGTTGTAATCAATGCTTTACCTAGAGAATGGGATGGTTTGTTGGAGGCATTTATGTTACAGAATAAACTCCTACTTTTGATGAATTATGGTCTCAATGTACCCTAGAAGAAACAATACTAAAAGCTAGAAGCAATACTCAACCTGTCAATCAGGACTCTCAAGCTTTTGCAAATAGATTAAAGAAGAACAAAAAAAAAAGTGTTGGTAGAAGAAATAAATACATCTCCAAAATCTAATACTTTGGTTGTCATGAATATGAGTACTACAAGACATATTGTCCTAAGAATCCTAGAAAAAACAAAATGAAGGAAAGACATAAAGCATTAACAATTGAAGATGAGGAAGCTCCAAAGAGACATAAGGAAGATCCCAAGGATCTCTACTATTAAAAGACCGTGAGGATTATGACTAGTGTAACATGCACTAATCCTTACACCAGGTTTGAAGTTTGAAGTGTAATTTTTCATATAAGATAGTCAACATAATCATGAAGGCTAGTATATGTGGATTTTCAAATAGAAGTATATTTAGAAGGAATCTCCCATAGTAGCATCATTAAAAATGAGTCTAGAAGAAGTATCATAGAAAACAATTGCATGATATAAACCTTTGAAGAGAATTTGGTTGATGATAAGGGTTATCTAGATCATGAAAACATATGTAGGAGTTGGAATGTATAAGTATGGAATGAAGGGGAATCAAACAATATTTCTTATCCTAACGCATCTTATTATAGGAGAAGAAAATATGATCTAGTCGCAACCTATAGGAGAAAATTCAAGGGAGGAAAGGACAAGTTTCTTTGCATATTTTTTGTGTTTGGATTGGGCCAAGGTTAGGCAGCTTGTTGGACAAGTTAGAGGGTAGTTCTGTGCAAGTATTTTTTATGGCGTAACCTTGTGAATAGGTCGGGTTACAAATTTACGTTTTGGAGGAGCTCTTTGCTTCATTTAGGGGTCAAACAATAGTTTTATCTATGTGTTGAAGCATAAAAAGAAGGCAACTTTACCTTAAGAAAATGTGCAATAAATAAAGGCTTGAGAAGAAGGGTTTGATGTAGGATTTTAAGGAGATCAAGCTGTAGAATTAGGGTTGAAGTGGTTTCCACAAGAAGTTCTAACAAAGGGTCAAACCTTAGGAAGAAGTGGGCATTGGGATGAGTACTTTAAGGTAGATTAGCATTAATCAAAGGTATTCTATGTTGTCCTTCCAAGCGGTTGTCTTACAAGGTGATGTAGGTCCAATTTGAGCAAGTTTGAGTAGCCAAAGTGTTGGAAGTGGCTATTTGGAAGCATTAGAACAATGAAAAAAAGGCGGATTTATCACTATGTGCAGGGAGAATTGTAAAGCTTAAAGATTGACTCTTTGGGGAAGCAAAGAAGCAGTCAAATGGGATAGTTATCAAGCCCTAGTTCACTGATTTTTCACGAGAGGTTGCCTTCAGTAATAAGAGGACACCCTCCAAGTCTGGTCTTCTTCAGAGCAAAAGAGAGAAAAAAATATTCAAAAATTTGTGCTAGAATTTTTAGCTCCATAAATTGTTCAAATGGAATATTTTTGACATACTTTACAATGATCAAAGGTGATTTTCAAGAACTCTATTTTCAGGATTCAAGAGCATGTTGCTGATAGGGGTCAAGAAGCTACAACAAATCTCCATGGAAGAATAGGTAGTTGATGAAGGGATCAAGTATGAGTACTTCCGACACAACTTGGGCATATCACATGAGAGGCAGTGAGGATGGATTTATAGTCCCAGTTTAAGAGGGAGTGAGGTTGGACACATGGTTCTCCTTGTGTCATGTATTGTGATGGATTAGGATTAAAACCCTAAGTCAAGTACATGGATATAGATAAGGAGAACGATGGATTAGAAAAGAATTTTGGACATACATTCTTGAGTCATGTACTATGACGGATTAAGATTAACACCCTAATTCAAGTACATGGACTTGCATAAAGAATGGTTCAGTGGACAAATATTTCCTTGAAGGAAACGGTCAAGTGGAGGACATACTCTGATGATCCTATGTGGAGTATGTGCCTCGAAGAGGCAATGTGGTATCTTATGGAATGCCTTTCAACATTGTGCTATGATCTAGTGGAAAGATAGATCGAACTTGTCAAGGCCTTGGTAGTTTGACAATGTTAGTTATGATGATGCTTATTAACCCAGATCCTTTCTTATATGAATATTTCAACTTGATATTGTCATGTTGAGTCATTACGAATACCTCCATATTTAAGAGGGAGTGTTGGAGAACGTAATTAGTGCTGGTCTTCATAATTTAATGTGATCTATCATTGATTTGTTTATTATATTTATTTCTATATATATATATATATATATATATATTAATATATTAATATAATATATTAATATATTATATTTTTAATATTTACTCAAAGCATGTTCTTCATGCTTATACAGTAAAAAATATTAAAAAATAGATTATTGAGACAAAGAAAAATATACTTGATTTATGTCCCATTTGGACATTTGTAAGAAAAATATTTTGAATTTTGTATTGAGTCAAATTCGTCCAAATGGTCAAAGTGGTCCTTCCTTAGGAACAAGTTGGCATGGCCTCTAAGAGCCACTTATTTGACCTCCTGGATAGCTATATATAAGAAGCTACTTCAACCCAATTGGAGATCATCCATTCGACCAACAAGATACATCTAAAATCATTGAAGAAGAGGAGAAAAGGAAAGTTAAAAGAGAGAGAAGGATGAAGTCAAAAGCAAGAAAAAAAAATCCAAGTTTATTCAAAATTTTGACCTTGGAGCAGCTTGCAAGTGTGACTATGATTTTTGTGAAATGAGCCGAATTTCAGCCTCCTACTGCAAGTCCGAAATTTCTAAATGTTACCCAGAATTGAATACTTTGACCATCATTGGCTTTTAATAGAGTTGACCAGATTTGGAGGTGACATGGAGGAGGGCTGGACTTACATTTTGGTGGTAGTTTTTGGATCTTGGCCTTGGTCTTGGAAATATCATTTTTATATGATTCTATAAGAGAAGGATTGTCAAGTTTTCCCCCTTGTGGGATTTTTCCGTGACTTGGAGCCTAATTTTTGTGTCTCTTTCTTCTTTTTGGTCTCTATATTTTCTTAGAACCTTGAATAATTATATAATTTCTTGATGAAGAATACTTAACAAGTAATAAGAAGATTGATAACATTCACAAGCAATTATCAAGAAAGAGAAATCAATCATAATCTACACTTTACTTGGTTTCTCAACAACTAGGTGAATTCTTGAAGCAAGAAAGACATGTGAGTGTTATGAGTCAAGGAAATTAAATGAACATGAGAAGAAATATGTTACTCGTGGATTAAAGCTTATAAAAATAGTGCATGCCTTAAAAATGTGGAGGCACTTCTTTCTTGGGAGAAAGTTTGTGTTGATGTGAGACCATGGAGGATTGAGATACTTATTTTACTAGACGAAGTTAAATGATAAACAAGCAATATGGTTGGATTTGATCAATGAATTTGACTTTAAGATAAAATCACATTAAATCTAAGGAAAATAAGGTAGAAAATGAACTTAGTATAAGATTACAAGCCATCCATTTGAAAACTATGAGTACTTGTGAAGTTGACATCAAAGAAAGGATCAAAGAGGTATTGCTACATGATGAACATTACCAACAAGTGAAGGAATGTTTGCAGAAACAGCTAGAGGGAGCAAAGAGGAAGAGATAAAAACTCACTAATGATGGTATGATGTTATTCAAAGACAAAAAGTATGTGCCTTTTGTAGCTAATTTAAGGAATCTTATCATGGATGGGTTTCATTAGAGACCTTACGCAGGTCATCTTGGTTATCATAAAATTATAATAACCATAAATAAAATGTATTATTGGCTAGGATTGAAGAAGGAAGTGTTTAAATATATCACCAAGTTCCTAGAATGCCAACAAGTAAAAGAAGAAATCAAGAACCCAGTAGCATTACTAAAACCAATCTTAATTCCTGAATGGATGTGGGAAGTCATATCTATGGACTTCATGATGAGATTACCAAAAATAACCAAACATTGTGATGCTATTATAACAGTAGTGGATAATTTGAGTAAGGAATATAACCTCACCATTGTTAAGTCCACCCACAAATCCATTGATATAACTTAGATATTCATGGATGAAATATTCATACTGCATTATGTACCTAAGAAAATCATCTCAAATTGGGATGCCAAGTTCACTTCCAATTTTTGGAAGGCATTGTTCGTTGGTTTGGAACCCATATAGATTTTAGTACTACATATCATCCTCAAATAGAGGGTTAAACAAAAAGAGTGAATAAACTTATAAAGGATATGCTAAGAATGTATGTCATTCATTAGTTAAAGAAGTTGGAAGAATTCCTACCATTGGTAGAGTTTGCATACAACAATGGGTACCAAGAGTCACTGAAAATTAGCCCTTTTGAGGCAATGCATGGTCGAAAATGTTAACACCCTTATTAGTTGGGATGACCCAATCAATAGAGTGGTTATTGGACCAAATTTGTTGAAGGAAATGGAGTAGGAAGTGTTCAAAATCTAGCAAAATATGAAGGAAACCTAGGATAGGAAAATAGTTATGAAGATAAATAGAAATAGAAAAATAATTATAAGTGGGAGACATATATACCTCTGCATCTTACCAAGGAAGATATCACTAAAATTGGGGTCTTGTGTTAAGTTGGATCCCAATTTTTGTGGACCATTTCATGTTTTGGAAAGACTAGGGTCAGTGGCTTATAGATTGGCCTTACTACCCATAGTGAAAGGAAATAATTTTTTTACATTTTTTTGCTTAAGAAGTATGTACATGACACTAATCATATTAGCGTCTAGTTTGTGATACAAGTGTAAATCAAGGGAGAGTTCCAACCAGAACCACTATGAATCCTAGACTAGAGGTAGAATGTGCTCCAAAATCAAGAAAAAGGAAATAATTTTTTTACATTTTTTTGCTTAAGAAGTATGTACATGACACTAATCATATTAGCGTCTAGTTTGTGATACAAGTGTAAATCAAGGGAGAGTTCCAACCAGAACCACTATGAATCCTAGACTAGAGGTAGAATGTGCTCCAAAATCAAGAAATAGATCAGGTCAAGGTGAGATGGAAGCACTTTGGACTCGATGAAGCCACCTTGTAGACGACAAAATAAATATGGGTATTGTACATTTTTTTGTTTAATGATTAAGTTGATGTAAGAGCTATGATTATAAAGTTAAATTTTGTTATTTTTCTTTCTAGTTATAGAAACACTAAGGACGATCTTCCTTTAAGGGGGTGGGTTTGTAATAGACCCCCCTTGCTACCCTCCAACTTTTGTATATGTGGTCATAACAATAAAGGCCTACGTGGCAACCATGATTGGATGAGACAAATCTTGTAAATGATTTAAATGTTAAATTTTTTTCTTGAAAATAATAAAAATGTGAAATACTAGCCTAAAGGTAGGGACACACAACTCCAAGTTTGAGGGAGAGCAAGGAAATGGGAGAGTGGAATTTGGTGGCATAACAGATCAAACCCTCACCTAAAAATTAGCAAGGCCATGATTATATAAAAGAAAATTCCCACATTTTCCATGTTCCACAATGTGAGTGAATGGAAGCTCGACAATCTCACATGAGATGGGGGGGCTTAAGGAAAATCAAGAACAAGAAGGAAAAATGAGTCGAGAGAAAGGAAACAAAAAAGAAAAAATTCTAGGGGACGTTGGAAAAGGAGCACAAAACTTATACTAGAGATGTAATTGATCTTGAAACTCTAAAAATTTGGGGTGCTTCCCCTATATTGATGTGTTGGGTTGCTGGAATTTGGTGTCTAAGCCTGAATGGCCAGTGGGAGGGTCAATCGAGGATTGAAATATGAGTAGTGTTGTCACTCACTACTTTATAAGGTTATCAGATGCCCAAAATGAAAAAGAGAAATTAATTTGAAGCCATTTCCCAAGCCACATAGTGTTATCAGAGCTTAATCGGACCCCCTCCATTGCACAATGATCGGAACGAGATTTCCAATGGTATATGGGAGTCCAAAAATGGACTTCTGGATCAAAAGTTAAAGCAAATTAAATATAGCTTTGGAAAACCTGGAAATAAAGGAGGAAAGGACCAAATACAAAGGAAAATCGCATATCGAAGGTCAAGGGCCCTAGGCATAGTAAATCCCGCATATCAGTGGTGGGAAAATCCCATAGTCCCGCAATCCCACATCCCGCAACATCACAGTAAATCCCGCAATCTCACATATCGGCCATATTGCATATCGAAATCCCATAGTGGGCAATCCCGCGTCCCACAGTCCAGTGACCCTGGAGTCCTGCAATATCAACAATTGGTGAAAAAAAGTTGCTACCACTCTAAAAAGCCCTACAAGCTGTCGATTTTGCAATCTAATGTAAAAGAGTCAAGGGAGGCTGAAAAATATTAACAAAGGAAATGCATGGAAAAACAAAGGTTGGGCAGACCCTTTCTCTCTCCTCGACGATGTAGTACGGAAGGCGACATGGCACATATGGATGACACGTGTCACTTAGATTCATCATTTTCAGGGGTCCTATGGGGTCATTTATGGGTGACATGTGGCAATAATGACGTTAAGCCCCGCTAATCAGTGATCACACTGGTTAAAGCACCCCTACACCAAAGTCTCCAGGATTACGACTGTGATATGTAGGGAATCCTCCCGGATGCGATATTTTATTTAACATATCTCATGAGGACTTCGTGCATGGACTATCAGCCTGTGATGTAAAAAGACGTAAGGTACCTTCCTCTCCCGTATTGCAATTACGATACAGTTGATGGGCCCAATCCCGCAGATTGGAGATCGCACACGTTAAAGCACCCATACACCAAAGTCTCTAGGCTTGCAATTGTGATATGCGGGGAATCCTCTCATATGCTATATTTTGTTTGACATATCTCATAAGAACTTCACATCTGGACTGTGAGCGTGTGATGTAAAAATATGTAATATCCCTCCCTCTCTCGTATTGCGATTATGATACAGTTGGTGGGCATAATCCCGCAAATCGGTGATCACAGGTATCACTGGGTGTTATCAAAGGTAGGCGCGGGATATCTCTAGATGTGGGATTCCTAGTAACAAAGGAAAATGACCCCCAAACATAGGCCTAAAGGTCTTAGCACCTAAAGGCTGAGCCCCTGGTCACAGTGCCTGGTCATATGAAGAGAACAACAGTATAAGGGGCTAAACTCAAGGGGGCTAAGGAACTTTGAAACTTGCCATTCTACAGTGTCTGCAAGAGTAAAGGCCTCGATTACAACAAGGCTTCGAGAGCATGGTACAGGGTAGTAAAGGCGTATGGGTCGGTAGCTAGAGCATTGAATAAGAGTATGGTGTGGCGGTGAACCAGTATGGGAGGCTCAAGAAGACTTAATGGCTCGGCATGGAGCCTCACTCCTCTACATAGAAGAGGACCACCAAGATAGGCACCTATAGCGACCCACTCCCTACTCCAGAGAATGAGTCATTCACGCAGTAAAGAAAGAAGCGACAAGGAACCAGCTAAACAGCAAAGGTGCGCACGATGATAGAGAAGTGGCTTGACCCAAGGCCATTCACAGGGACAACATAAGGGACACTTTCTCCATCATCCTCTAGTTTTTTTTTTAGTTATGAAATTTCCATTTATTTCCAAGAAGGGATCGAATCCCAATTTTAATCATTTTGGGCAATAGCACCTTACATAGACCGAGACAACTAGTCTAGCAGGACAACTAGAGCTCTAGCTAAGACATTTTTGTAGCCATAACCAAATCTCCCCCCTCTTCTTATAAATAGGGAGAAGAAACACTTATTAAAGGTTCTGGAAATTCTCACCCGAGAGGTCTGAATTTTGAGATGCCATTTTGGTTCTATTTCTTATTCATGGGGGACTTGACTGATGTGGCATTGGATGTTATGGATTGGTATGTTGGAATCATATTGGATGAATGAAACTCTCTAGTGATTCCAAGCATGATTGATGTGAAGTATGTTTTCCCTTCTGTAACCTCATTTCATAAGTTGTTTTTCCTTCTCTGAAATAGTGTAATGAGATTGTTGGTTTCTCCTTGATTCATGGATTTACCCTGGATGCTAAATAGAGAACAATTCCTTTGCATATTACAGATTTACTTGTGTTATTCAATAGCTTACAGTACCTATAGCAACTACAGAGTTACTTATGTTACTAGTTTAACCTGTAGTACCTGTATGAACACTTCCTTTCTCACACTGTATGGTGATAGAGGTACCCATGTTATAGGCATGAAACCTCAACAAGTACTTCGTTGTTTCTATCACTACACCTGCTCCCTCTTCCACATTTCAGTTGGAAAATCTTTGATTTTGATTCTGTGTTGTTTACAACCCTATACATCAAATTCCATTTTTATGTTGGAACATTACTGCTTAGGATTTTGTTTGTTTCATACCTATGCATCTATTTCCTTCCTTCCTTTTCTCCTCTTCACCATTTATACAACTTCAGTTTTAAGCTGTCTCATTGTTGTGTGTCGACCACCAGATGAAGCCATTTCTCTTTGAGATTGGCCCGATATACTGCCCGCATTTGGATTCATCTATTAGCTTGAATCTACCTTAATGAAGGCATATTGAACCAAGCCCCTCTTATTTTCATTACGTGACAATTAGAGTGCACACGAAACCCCTCTCATAATCTTCCATGCACTCCTCTACTTAAGATGTCCTAGGCACTGATCTACAACCAACCCAGAGGCTATCTCTAGGGGGATTTTTGTCTCTCCTGTAGCACTTGTGTTGTTGGTGCGATTTGAAGCAACAACATCTTTATGGCACCTTTGCTGAGGAATGGATTATAATATTTTTCCCTGGGTACGAAATTTTTTTACATTTCCACTGTTAAGTGAGCAAGGGAAGTGTGGGTTTAAGATCTCTCACCCTTGTGACTCCACTGTCAATTTCCTTATAAACAACCTGGCGACTCCACTGTCTGAATATTAATTGGAAACACTCTGGTGGCTACATTTTTCAAGAAATGGAAGAGACAATGGAAGAGATGGAAATCTCAATAAAGAACTCCTTATATAGACTAATAAAACTGGAGTTAGAAAATATAAATATTCGACGACAATATTCCTAGATAAATGTCTTTCGGATTAATAAGGTTATCAGATGCCCCATGGAGATTTTCTGATTGCAAAGTTCCATTATATTTCTGACTCCATGCCCAATGGTGAAGGATATTAGTCTGCATGTTCTCAACACCTTTCCAACAAGGCACTATCCCAAGTAGGAGCCAATGTTGTCACTCATTGCTTTATAAGGTTATCAGATGCCCATAATGCAAAAGAGTAATGAATTTGAAGGAATTTCCCAAGCCACAAAATTTTATCAAATCTTAATTGGACCCCCTCCATTGCACAATGCTCGGAAAGATATTTCCAATGGTATATGGAAGTCCAAAAATGGACTTCTAGATTAGAAGTTAAAGAAGATTAAAAATAACCTTGTAAAACCTGGAAAACAAGGAGGAAAAGACCAAATACAAAGGAAAATCGCATATCGGAGGTCAAGGGCCCCAAGCACAATAAATCCTGCATATCGACAGTGGGAAAATCCCATAGTCACACAATCCCACATCCCCCAACATCATAGTAAAACTCACAATCTCGCATTTCGCAATCCCGCAGTGGGCAGTCCCATGTCCCATAGTCCTGCAATATCGGCAATCGACGGAACATAGGGGCTACCACTTTAAAAAGCCCTGTGAACTTTCGATATTGTGATCCAGTGTAAAAGTGTCAGGGGAGGCTGAAAAATATTAACAAAGGAAATGCATGGAAAAACCAAGGTCGGGAGGACCCTTTCTCTCTCCTCCACGTGACAGTATGGAAGGTGACATGGCAAGTATGGAGGACACGTGTCACTCAGATTTGGAGTTTTTAGGGGTCCTATGGGGGCATCTACAGGTGACATGTGTCACCACTCACAGGGTGACACGTGGCAATAATGACGTCACCACCCGCAGATCAGCAATCGACGATCACACAGGTTAAAGCGCCCCTACACCAAAGTCTCCAGGGTTGCGA
The DNA here is from genome assembly GCA_031772625.1 of Pinus tabuliformis. Taxonomy (NCBI): domain Eukaryota; kingdom Viridiplantae; phylum Streptophyta; class Pinopsida; order Pinales; family Pinaceae; genus Pinus; species Pinus tabuliformis. The sequence goes on from CM062804.1 coordinate 435,574,897, forward strand.
TTACGATATGCAGGGAATCCTCCAGGATGTGATATTTTATTTAACATATCTCATGAGGACTTTGCATCTGGATTGTTGGCTTGTGATGTAAAAATATGTAAGGTCCCTCCCTCTCCCGTATCGTAATTGTGATACAAATGGTGGGCCCAATCTCATAGATCGGCCATCGCACAGGTTAAAGTGCCCCTACACCAGAGTTTCTAGGCTGGCGATTGTGATATTCAAGGAATCCTCCTGGATGTGATATTTTATTTGACATATCTCATGAGGACTTCACGTCCGGACTGTCAGCCTGCGATGTAAAGAGACATAAGGTCCCTCCCTCTCCCGTATTGTAATTACGATATAGTTGGTGGGCCCAATCCCGCAAATCAGCGATCAAAGGTATCACTGCGTGTTATCAAAGGCAGACCTAAGATATCTCTGGGATGCTAGATTCCCAATAATAAAGGAAAATTTCCCTCAGACACAGGCCTAAAGGTCTTAGCGCTTGAAGGATGAGCCCTAGGTCACAATCCCTGGTCATATGAACAACAATATAAGGGGCTAAACTCAAGGGGGCTAAGGAACTTTGAAGCTTGTTGTTTTGCAGCGTCTGCAAGAGTAAAGACCTCGATTACAGCAGGGCCTCGAGAGTGTGGTGAAGTAAAATTATAAGTGCGGACATGAACGAATTACTCTAGCTCGATAATGGGTCTAGCCACAACAGATACATTCTATGGAAGATTTCCTTAGGTTAGAATCAATCAAGAGGGCCTACCTCTTGGTCATTTATCCTGCTTGATGATGTCCTCACTTGCTCACTCTAGCAATCTCTCGCTTCCTTCTTCAAGCTCCTGAAACAAGTAAACAACAACAGCACACAAAAATAATAATAGACAAATTGCAATTCAAACCTACTTAACAAGTCAAGAAACATTAAGACATGAATATGTAATATTACAAAACATGTAGGAAATCAAATGATAGTTGCATATATTAATATCAAAGAGAGATTACAACCATTCATATTGATGTTTCAGTCTTCCTCTGAGAGGACCAGGTTCCCACACACTTCTGCTAGCATTCCACAATGACTTCAAACAACAATAGTTTAAAAGCTCCTCCCATTAGGCTTTACTCCAAATCAAAACACACTTCTCCCTCACACAACTATATAGCTACAAATAGTAATAGCTTTCTTGTCTACTCCAAAATAACATCAACACTTTGCAACTATAACACTCACACTCAGCCAAAAACTATCAACTGTGACTAGTTTGTGCTTAGGAAGAAGGGAGGTTTATATAGGAAATATGGATAGGAGACGAATCCTCTTCTCATGGGAGAATGACTTATCCCTTGAGGTAGTTCCATTATTATAGGGTAAAGTAGCCCAAACTGTCATCCTCGACCCCATCCAGCCAAACCATTTAAAAAACTTTCCATAACAGTACCTGCGCAACTGAGACACAACGCAGTCACTCCGGTCGGTGTGAAGAGTAGTGATAATATCTGCACATCAGTGCGGGGGAGATAAAAGCCATTAGCGTCGGTCTTGTAAACTGGGCAAAACATAATTTTCAGGGGAAATGGTGCAAAAGAGAATTGATCTGCTCATGAAGAGGGACACAATGGAAATTTCTTCATGAGGGCAAAGCATGCGAGGTTCACTGTAGAGGTCCTCCAGGATCAAGGAATAGGGAGTACAGGGACAATGACAAAATGTTGTGTAACAGATGCCCCCTAAAGCGTGAAGGCCGAGCTAGACAGAAGGATGAAATGCTTTATAAATCAGTGTGGGTAACCAAACTTCCATCGAAAAACCTGCAAGCAAATACAGATACATATACATAAACTGATATCTCTATCAAATGATACATGAATTGTGGCATGGACATAGCCATCCAGAGAATGATCATGTAAATGGATCCAAGTATGGGCGCAACCATCCATAAAAGAGGATCATAATGAAACCACGGTATGGTCGCAGCCATCCAATAATGAGAAGGATCACATATGATAACTCATGGTCTGGTCGCAGCCATCCATCTGAAAGAGACATGCATATCATCATAATCATGTCACACCATTTCGCAACCTAAACTTTTGTGATCTGATTCTAGGGTCTTGTGCTCCAACACAACCCGATCAAAGTACAGATCCTAACATGTGAATAGATGTGTTGACATCGAACATGCTAGAAATTCGCTTGATTACTAGTCAATGATGTAAATTGTTAACAAGCGTGAGAGAAACCACCAATAATGACAATGGTCCTCGAGGTACTATCAGCACAATTCACAGAATGTGAAAACAAGAACTGAAGTAAAACACCCATGAAATCACTCGATCGAAAGCTAATGATATGAACTTGTCGTCAAGTGCGAAGAACTTGCCATTAGGGCATGCAAGCTCTAAGGTCATGGAAGGGAGTCTCTCGATCAACTTCCCGAATAATGAGTCGAAGTCGATGGGAAGTGACCGTGTCGAAGGAGGGCCATAATGAATCCCACATCATCGACGCGAGATAAGAGGATGCAAAATGATTTTGGATGATACAGAGAATCAGAGGTAAGTGTAACTGCAAAAGGACAACTCTTGAACATATTGGCAACACAACTGGAAGTTTTGCAGCCTTTGGATCCATGGGATTGGTGGTCATGATGACGTGATAGAGATCAAATGGAAGGCAAAAATGAATGGCCCAAACCAAGGAAGGTCAATGATACATAGGAGGATGTCCCAACCCGACATGAAGCAAAGAGTGTCATGTTCAAGAGTGAGCTGCCAACACGACTGATAGATTTCCAATTTTTCCCCCACCATTTCTGGCAAGTACCCCAATTATTTTTTAATCACAAGCTTGAAGGGGATAGCATATGCTTTCACTGTAATTTCATCGTTAGGACGAATCCGACCTATTAAGTTTAATGAGCCTAGGAAGGATAAGCTCATGTTCGTCATTGTGACGAATCCAATGTCGTTTAATAGTTTGACGAGTCCGACAAAGGTGTAACTCGGTATCTTTCTCATGTTTAGAGATTTTGAAAAAGACACGTAAAAGAAAACTCCACATGGTCCCTTTTTGTACATTTGTGTCTCTCGAGCCTGAAAAGGCAGAAAATAATACTTGAGAGAACCACTTGACCATTCTAGTCAAGGAGTACCATTTTCATAAATAGTGCCTCCTAGCCTGAAAAATGGATAAACTTATACTAGGCACACGACGTTTCGCATCCATTAACAAGCTTGAAACGATAAGGGCTCAGCTATATTTTCGCTATTAAAGGGTCGAAAAAGAGCTAAAAGCAGACCCCCCATTTTTATTCTCTTTAAAAAGTCAAAAAGGGAAAAAATACTCGGCAATCTTTTCATATGAGTTTAACGAGTTGATAAAAGAGCTGAAATGTGACTCATCATCATTGTCGAACATCCATCACGTGTTGCTGCACAAGTAAGGGAAAGTGTATTATTGGGTCCTTGAGGCAAAATAGGTCAAAAATATTTACAAAACTTGTATTTTCATGAAAAAATGAATAAAAAGGGGAATAATTAAAAAAAAATTTACCATTTACCATTTTACCTTTGTTGTGAAGACTTTTTACCCACTTTCGCCCTAATTGTTTCGGAGAAAATTGTGGGATATCCAAGAGGTCAATCGACGCGTCGTCAGTTCCAGGTAACAGCAGAAGCCTTGAGCTCCATTTTCATGCCATTTATTTATGTTTTTAGACATTTTTTTGGATTTTTAGGGAGGTTTTTGAAAAAAAAAAATCCCCCTCAGTTGACGCAACTTCCGGGCAACGAATTGCCTCGAGCGAGGGTGATTTGTAAAGCCATCCACGCCGATTGGTGCAACTATTTTTAAAATAGGCGTGTCAGCACTGTGGATAGGGGAAAACCCTATGTTCTCAAAAAATGATTGTTTAATCTTGAATTTTATGTGCCAAGGATGATTATTGACTCAAATTAATGGCTTTTGCAGGAGAGAATCACCGAAAATGGTGGATTGGAAGGAAAGGGAACATGAAGATGTTGACACCCAGGCAATGAATGATCCAAATTTCCTGGAGGCTTTGAGGGCTTGTGGGCTCCTCAAATTCTTCCTTACACCAAGGATGCAGGCCTAGCCTGAGTTGCTTCGATACTTGATAAGCCTTTGGGACATTAATTGGGAGATTTTTGTCATTGGGGACCAGGAGTTGGAGTTGAAAACTTCAGATATATACTTCATCACTGGACTGTCTCGTAGAGGTGAGCCAGTGAACTTGTATGGGTCACGTCCGATCGGGGCAAGCATATCTTCCCTGCTTGTTGAACACTGCCCTAAGGCCCTGAAATCCAAGAGTGGGAAGATAGAGATTTCCAGTGTGTGGGATTTGACACTGAGGGTGCTTCTGTTGACTATCAATAGAGTGGCGAGGTCCCAGGCGGAACATGAGACTAACAAGTCGAAGTTCCTTTATGTTATTGACTGCACAGCTCCTATGATCTTCAACTGGGCAGAGGCCATGAAGATGAACATCAAGCACCAATTGTCCAAGGCCAAGGTGGGGAATCTGAAGCAATTTGGCTTTGGATCTGTACTTGTGACCTTCTTCCTGGAACGAGTGCCATTGTTCCAGTATCAGTTGAATAAGGTAGATCCTCCTATGCCACGCAATCCGCAGATGGCCTGCTGGAGTCGTTTGATGCCCAGGATCACTGGGGTCAACACATGTCATACCGACCTGCATTTTTCTCATGGTTACGATGACAGAAGATCGTCGTGGAGGATTGGCCATATAGTGGCACTGATTTCTGTGGAGATCCAAATATGCCCTTACCAGATGGAGAGGACTTCGATGACGAAGGTAAAAAAATCAAATTTTTAATTTTGATATTTTTTAATTGTTTTTGGTATATGCATGCTTATAACATTTCTCTTGTTTATGCAAATGTTGGACTAGAGCGACCACCCAGGATTTCCCTGATAACCAGGCACGTCCCATGCCCTATTGATGTTGTCGCCCCTTATCACGAAGGGAGTGATAACGAGGAGGAGATCACGAGGAACCTTGAGGGATTAACTCATGGTATCCTGAGTATGCTCGGATAGGAGGCATGCCCCATCGGTACCAGAGGCACACAGTGGGAGTCTCAGATTGGATCTTTCGACTACTGAGTCACGTTGCATGAGCTATATCGTGCTACCATGACCACCATGCTAATTAGTTCCTAGGTTCATCACTTACATAGTTTTTGAGGCCTGCATGCCGTGAATGTATGAGGCATGTGAGCCACTAATGTTATTTTGGACACACATATTATTTTCTGGGGTTTTGATGTATCAAACATTCTCACCATATATATGTGTGTGTGTGTGTGTGTGTGTGTGTGTGTGTGTGTGTGTGTGTGTTTTCTTGTCTATTATGGTACAAATGGGTTGTCATATATTTTACATGTGTTACACTAAAAAATGTCACCATGGCTATTTACAGTTAGTATGGCTCTATCAACAGTCATGCTATCCTCCTGGGCAAGTCTTATGCCTCTGCTCTCCATGTCAAACTCCAAAAAGAGAGAAAGTCTTTGTAAATGTGTTTATCTCTGGGTACGCAGATTCTCTCGGCCTTACCTGTGTATACGCACCTAATGTTCACAAAAACTGCGTACTTGTACGCTCTGTATGTAAAGGGGAAGGTGCGTACCCCTGTAAAGGTCAAAAGGCGCAAGTTTCACTCCAAAAAAGTTACTTGTGGTCATTTCTAGAGGCTTCTAGAAGTATGTTTGACGTGTATGAAGCGCCTCCAGATGGTTCATGTACCCCTACCAAAGAGGAACTTATCCCATCAATAAGGGAGCTATCCCATCCAAAGAGGGGATTATCCCATTGATGGTGGACCTGATTAACTTCCTCTTGAGCACTATAAATACAGGCATTGGGCCAGAAGGAGGGGAGGTTGGAAGCTAAACATTTCTAAGGGTAGATGCTGCTGGAATTAGGACTCCCATTTAGAGGCTTGTGAGGAGAGATTACCATCTTTGCTTGTTCTATTTGGAAGTGGGTGAGCTTTGTCAAAGTAAAGGAGAACTCTTGATGGACCCTGGGAGGGACTTGCACAACACCAAGGCTCAGGTTGTAATTGTTCCTTTTGTTTCCTATTAATGCAAATGAGTCCATTCTTCTCAATAACTTGTTATTTATGAGTTGTTTCATGTACTCCTTGGTCTATGTGTTAAATATGTTTTATTTTATGAGATTATCAAGTGCTATTTAATCGTTTGATTGTTAGTGAATGCAGGTTTCGAAGTGAAGGAGGAGCTCATCCGGATCAGCGAGGCTGGACTGCTACAACAGCGTTGGACTACAGGTAGGATCTAAACACTTGATTTCTTATATAGTAAATGCATGTTTAGAGAAGGATTGCTCTTGTTTGTCTTGTTTGTCACTAGAGAGTCTTAGGCTCCTAGGGAGGTTGGTTGTGTCCGCACTATCGACTCTTTCCGCCTGAAAAAATGGCGACTCCGCTGGGGACTCCATTGATGAGAAAGTTTTTTCCTTTGTATGCAACTTTGATCTGAGAAAAGTCATTTATTTTCTGGTTTTTGGCTCTGTGACTTTGTATTTGGGTGGGTTAGCTTACGGTTAGATTGAATTTAGTTTTTCTTGGTTTTTCCAGTAGTACGCACCCTCTGAGTATTGCACAGTGCGTACCTTTACGCACTGTTGCTGTGTGCACAGAGCGGGCCCGCACCTGTCTTAACAGGTTGCCTGCGTACCCTGCTAAAAATTAAGAAATTTCCATTTTTTACATTTTTCCTCTTAGATTTTGCTTTTTCTTAGTTTTTACTGCCCAGATCCATTAGTCTCCTGTCAAAGATCTTCACCTGAACTTGTTTCGATAGCATTGAGTGTTTTAGTGGATTTCATAGAAGTTTAAGCCCTAGGGTTTGATTTTTGAGTAGGTCCTGTAGTGACTTTGGCGGTAGAAGTTGTCAAGCCTTAGATCTCTCTGGTTTTGTCAGCCTTCTTATGAGTTGGACCTATCATAAAGTCTACCTGTGAGAGCAACTTACCTTTGAGTTGTCTCTTTGGCGAATTTCGAAGTGCTTGTTGATTGAGTATTGAATTCCATTTTACAAAAAGAACAAAAAGATTTGAGTTTTGTTTTGACTGGTCTTTTGATTCTGCATTAGCTGGTCCTTGGCTTGATTGTGGTCAAGTAAAACAACCTAGAATCATCTTTGTAGGCTTTTGCCTCGTTAGGTTTGCTTTAGAGTAAATTTCTTTTTGATTTGCTTGTGAGTCAATTTTTTCATAGCTTTTATAGATTTTGAGATTGATTTTCGTTAAAATAGATTTATATGCTTTATTAAATAAGAAAAATACAAAAACATCTCCTTTGAAAAGTTTTGTTTCAAGTAGCTTTGAGGTATTTTGAAAGAAAAAGAATTTTTCGTGCACGTAAGGAGTGGTCATGTTTGTATGCTTGGAAAGATAAAGAGAATTGTTTCTTTGATTGTCTTTACTAAGAAAGTTGTTTTCTATAAAATTTGCATTTTCCAACTCTCTTAGTTAGGAGTTTCATTGAAAGAGAAAAGTAGCGTAAATCATCTTAGGTGCATCTTTGTAGTGGTTTGAGTCGAGTCTACACACCATTGGTTTCATTTCCGCTACCTTTTGTCTTTAAGAAAAACCATAAAATTAACGCTTAAAGTAAAATCAACGTAGTAACTTTTATTTACTAGGGCTCTGAAACACCAATTTAGATCAGGCTAGTGTCTTGGAGTAGGAGAGTAATTAACTCTCCAAGACAACAAAACCAAACAAGTAGCTTATCTTGTGATAGAATAAATCCAATTGTCTCATTTGTACTCTGGGAAAGCTCCTCTTAAAGGAGAAGCACGAGCTCGTGTCCGAACCAGTGAGGGGATCAATCCTCCCTCGTTGGGAACGACGCCAGACACGCACGTATTACAAACGGTAAACCTCGGATTAACCATTGTCGAGGAGCCAGGGGTCACTTGTCGGTAAACCTTGGATTATTGTCAAGGAACCGGCAAGGGGATTGAGCTTGATACTCTGCCCTTGCGTGTTGTCGGAGTGTAGACTGTTCCCCCAGGTGCATTTGTTGCGGTTGGTAACCTTAGTGACCATTATCTTTAGGATTCTACCGAGGTGACGGTGGAGGGAAGATCCCACTGTACCTGGAGCAGACGTCGGCTAGACTCACTTGGATTTTCCGGGGGGTTCACTTCACTCGAGACGGTTAAAGTGGAGGAACTTGTGCCGGTCTATTCATTAAGCAGGTTGTCGGGGTAACTGTTCCACCCGCCACTTCTGTACTGAATCCGGCGATGTTGGGTTTCATCTCCAACTAGCGTTTTCGGTCTGGAAGGCTACTGTTTGTGCTTGGTTTGACGCCCTAGATTCTTTAGGCGTGTGATTCAAATTTGTTTGGTTCTTTAGCGACTTTAGGTGGTTTGATTTGAGATTTTACTTTGTTTTCGTGTGTAGTAGTTAAAAGTTTTTAGCTGTGGCGGAATTACCGAGACAGTCCCATAGACTTCGGGGCAAGTCACCTGAGATTGTTACCGGAACTGATTTGTTGAGGAAACTCCGTAGATCGCGGGGTGGATCTCTTGAAGACGTCCCGGGTCAGTACGAAGGATTGAAGGTCCTTGTAACTCCTCCTAGTGGCAGTAGAGTAGGTTCACCTGAAGAAGGAGAATCTTCCTTGGTAGTCCATCCAGATTACCAAAGTGTAGAGACAGGTTATAATCCCGAAGCTGTTACAGTTTCTGAGCTTGCTGGTATTTTTTCGTCTACTAGTGATATAGGCGAAGAACCTGAAATATCTGAACCTGTTACTCCAACTTCTAGTGTTCCAGATTCACCAAGAGTAGAACGAGTTATCACCGAAAATCTTCCCACTGGTTTGATTGCTATTGAAGAACTTGCTCCAGAGGAAGAAATAGGCGTCTCTAACCTTGAAGATCAACTTACTATTGAGCTCAGGGAGCGTGAATCTATCTTTTACAGTCCTCCTAGAAGTACTACTTGGTACCTTTCGTTAACCAATTATTTAGACAACTCAGGGATAGGTTTTTCTACACCTCGTACTCCTTTTCCACCTGGGGGTATTTATACTCCTGTAAATATGTCTGGTCAGTCGTCCGTGTTTACTCAAACTCCTGAATCTTTCTTACACGGCGGTCCTTCTGTTCCCACCGGGTATCAATCACTTTCTGGTACCTTTGCGGGGGCATCTCCTCAACCCATTGATCATGGGTTATTAGCTGGAAACAATGGTAATAAACCGTTGGGTGTAGGAGACATTTACATGATGTCAGGTTCAGTTCCCGTTTCTCAACCTCAAGGTGGCCAATTACCGCCTGGGGGGCAACCTCAAGGTACACAAATTGTGTCTGGAGGGCAGCCTCAAGGTCAGTATGTACCTATGGTGCAATACATGCCTCAAGGTCAACCCCAGCCTCAATATGTACCCCAAGGTCAACCTCAGTATCAATATTTACCTCAAGGGTATCAACCTCAAGGTCAAGGTCAACCCCAGTATCAGTATTTACCCCAAGGTTATCAACCTCAAGGTCAATACTCGAGTCAAGGTTATCAACCACCTCAAGGTCAGTCATATGTTCAAGGTATGGGAACTGTACCTTTCAGTTATCAATCCTATCCTCAATCCGGTTATGGATCTCAGTATTCTCAACCTGTTACGGGTCAATACCCCGGAATGATAGTGTGGGATCCATCACAGGGTCAACAGGTGTTGTAGCCAAGTATACAGTTGGTACCTCAAGCTGGACAACCCGTAGTTTCTGGTCCACCCCAGCAACCGCAACCTGTCCAGTCAAATGTTCAAACTTCTGTAACTTCGGTAGTTACTCAGCCGCCAATTGCACCTAGTACTCCATCTCAAACGGCTGCTGCAACTACCGCAACATCTGCCGCACTTACTTCTGGAGTATCGACAGCTCCAGTTTCTACTGTCTCTGCAACCACTCCTCAGACATCTTTACCGTTGTCTGGATCTACGATTCAAACCACGGTCCAGATGCCTATAGGTCAGCCTGGTATAAGTACGGTTGTCACTACTCAACCTCAATTTGTTCATCAACCGTACCAGGGACAGTACCAATATGGGCAAGCTGTCCAGCAGTCGGTTTACCAGTATCAACCGTATCCTGGGTACACTTATCAACAACCTCAACAACCCCAGTACGGTTCGGTTAATCCTGGTTTTCCAGGAGGATATAATATCCCTAATGCGATTCCTGTTCCTAGTTATCCTGGATACCCTCCTCCTGGGACTGGTCTTGTGACCCAGAGTTTTAGAGATCCTAACCGGCAATTACCATTTATCGCAACTTTGGATTTACCAGACTTGACGCGCCTAACGAATGATCCAATTCAATATCTTCCGTTCTGGCCGCCAATGCCAAATAAGTTGCCCAGTGATATACCCAAGTTCGAAGGTAAGTCTGGAGAGGATCCGTCCAATCATGTGATGACTTACCACCTCTGGTGTGCTTCAAATTCTATCTCGGATGATTCGATCCGCTTACGTCTTTTCCAGCGTACACTCATTGGTCTCGCGGCCAAGTGGTACATTGAGTTACCACGGGCCTCTTTTTACAATTTTAGCCAGTTAGCTACCTCATTCTTAACTCACTTTCAGTTGCCGGTCAGATACGATAATGGCACGGAGTTATTAACTTCACTAAAACAATCGACGTCCACGTATATTTCTGATCACATTCATGAGTGGAGACGTCGAAGAAGGTTAGTGAAAGTTTTTATTCCGGACCAAATCTTAGCTGAATGGTTTGTTAAATCATTATTACCGAAGATTACTGAAGATGTAGCTAAGGCCGGAGTAGTTACTGAGGAGCAAGTCATTGCTCAGGCGCAGTACCTTGACTTAGTTTATACTCAGTCAGGTACGTTACACGAGAAGATCCCAGATCTTCCAAAATCGAATCAAATCGCTGCTGCTCCTTCGGGATCTCATGCCGCTGATGGTATGATTGGTACGGTGAACACAAAGAGCAAGAAGAAATCTTCCAAGAATTCTACTACTCCTATAATCACTTTGCCTGATTCCCCGACAGGAGAGTCTTCTCCTGAACATTCCGCCGATATTCACGCTGTAGAGTCATCTACGGCCAAATCAAAAAACGGTGGAAAGAAGAAAGGAAAGAAGAAGGCTAAAGCAGACAAGGCTCCGAAGGAGAAAACAGAAAAGTCGGAAACCAATGACGAAAAGCGCAAACCTCGATATCCTTGTCTTATTTGTGAAGAGGATCATTTTACAAGAGATTGCCCTCATCGGGCCGAGGTTGTGAAAATAGTCAAAGGTTCTCCCACTCCTGCTGTGTTGAAAGATCCATTTCCAAAGCAGGAGAGTAAGATGATAGGTTCTTCCTCGACTGCCAGTGAAGAACCCATTTTGATGATGTCTCATGTGAGGATTGCGACTCGGTCGCAAGATTATGGTAGTAAGAATCCTGTTGATGGTAAGGAAGCAGAATCTTCTCATTCTAATCCATCAACCTCAGCTCCTGGTTCCGATCCACTACAGATCGAAAAACCTAACCCAGACTTAGTAATCAAACCGCCCGCCAAGGGTGTACTTCGAAGGTCTGCTTTCAATCCACATGCGAGAGCGGCCCAGAATTACAACATTGTTGAGGACTTAGCTGTTTCACCCTCAGCAATGTCGGTTTAGAAGTGCTGCAATCATGCCCAGCACAACGAAAATTACTTTTGTCGGCTATCGGAGCTGTTGATGTTCAGGACCCGAATCTGATAATCTTCGATCTAGAAAATAGTACACCGCGCCTTCCCCATCAAATGGCTTTCCAGATTCCAGTGATAGTCAAAAACAGGCCTATTCATCGGACTGTAATTGATGAGGGAGCTTCCACGTGTATTATGTCGATTCAGTGTTGGAGATCGCTTGGTTCTCCTTCGCTGAACCAATCCCCGACCATCCTTAAGGCCTTTGATGGCCGTGGGTTCCGTCCGTTTGGTATTCTACAGGAATTGCCTATAGGGGTAGAAGGTAAAACCGTTAGTCTGGATGTGGAGGTGGTTGATGCCCCTCTAGACTACAACCTTCTTTTGGGTCGAAGTTGGTCATATGCTATGACAGCGGTCGTTTCATCGGTCTTCAGAGTAATAAAGTTTCCACATAACGGTAAGATCGTGACAATTGATCAGCTGACATACTTTTCATCCGACCCAGCCTCTTCAGAGAGTATCCAGCATGTCGGTAAGACGACAATCCCTTATAGGGACGTTGGCGTAGGTTTAGTTAAAGATTCCGGTTTACTGGGAACTTTTCCTTTCCCTCCAATCAACGCAGACCCTTCATTTGCATCAATTCATATGATTACATCAGACACCATTATTTACGACGATCCTTGGATTGTCCCATCTGAATCTGAGATAGACTCATTCGGTGATGCTATGCCTTTGAGTCCATATGAAATTGCTTATGAAGCCGTCATGTCTTTTACCGACTCGCGTTCAACCCAAATCGACCAAATGAATGTGGTCAGTGAAGAATCACTTTTCACATCAACCTCAGAACGGATAGCGTTTCCCGAAGTCGTGTCATCTGACGAGCAACTTCGCGAAATCCTAAGTGTAGACGATCTACCATGGGAAGATCTCCATCATAGATCTTCGTTTTTACCTGAGGATGATGCTTTTGAAAATGATTTTTCATCTATCTTTACCGCTGAATATGTCAAAGACGCTCAGAATCCAACGAAACATTCTGATTCAGAGTTGAATTTAGGGAATATTTCTCGCACTATTCCCATTGACATTTCAGTGAAGCCCGGAATTGAGGAAAACATTCATATAGGTGCCTCATGTACAGAAGATGAAATTCAAACTTACAAGGCCCTATTCCAAGAATTCCGCGATGTGTTTGCCTGGTCTTATGAGGAAATGCCAGGAATCGATCCTGCCATTGTTGTTCATGAAATAAAGACCTACCCGGACGCTAAACCCGTCCGGCAACGGTTGCGTCAGATTCACCCTCGGAAAGCGGCTGCGATTAAAGCAGAAGTCGAGAAGCTGTTGAAAGCAGGTTTCATTTATCCAATCCCGTTAACGGATTGGGTATCGAATATTGTTCCGGTTAACAAGAAACAAGGAACAATAAGAATCTGTATCGACTATAGGGATATAAATCGAGCTTGTCCAAAAGACAACTATCCTACGCCTTATATCGATCAAATTATTGATGATTGTGCCGGAAGTGAAATGTTTTCCTTTATGGATGGTTTTTCGGGCTATAATCAAATCAATATTCTACCTGCCGATCAACCAAAAACGGCATTCATTTGTCCATGGGGGACATTTGCTTACTGCAAATTACCTTTTGGGCTTAAGAATGCCGGAGCCACTTTTCAACGGGCAATGTCTTACGCATTTCATGACATCAAGCACATTGTGCAACCGTACCTCGATGATTTGCCTGCTCATTCTTTACATCGAGCTGATCACCTTGTCCACTTACGAGCAATCTTTATGAGGTGTAGGCATTATCGTATTCGGTTGAATCCCCACAAGTGTGTATTCTGTATAGAAACAGGTCGATTGCTGGGATTTGTTGTTTCAAAAGCGGCATTCGCGTCGATCCCTCGAAGGTCGAAGCTATCATCAAATTGCCTCCTCCTTCGAGTTTGCGCCAACTCCAAAGTTTGCAAGGGAAAGCAAACTTTTTACGCCGATTCATTCCAAACTACGCCGAGGTCACTAAAGGTTTTACACGGTTGTTGAAACAGAACGCTCAATTCTTTTGGGACGAGATTGCCCAACAATCTTTTGATGCACTTAAGCACGCGTTGACCCATGCACCGTTGTTGCATCCTCCCAACTACAACCAGGACTACTTCTTATACCTCGCAGCTTCGCATTCCACTATTGGAATGGTGTTAGTTCAAGAAGATGAATTCGGAACGGAACATGTGATATATTATCTTAGTAGGACATTAAACCCCACTGAGCTAAAATATTCGCATGTGGAGAAATTGGCCCTGGCAGCCGTTCAAGCTGTCCAGCGTTTTCGTCACTACATTCTTCTCCGTAAAACTACAGTTATTTCGGATTGCAACCCTATGATTTATATTTTGACAAAACAACTGCTAGGGGGCAAGTACTCTAAATGGATCATTATTCTGCAAGAGTTCGACTTGGAGTTCGAGAAGTCCAAGTCTAAGAAATCCTTAGTTTTTGCGGAATTGATGTGTGATTTCCCGCATGCTGACACAGAAACTGTGGCAGAGGAGTCCATTGCGGACGAATCTTTGTTTCTTATCAGTACTTTAGATCCGTGGTACGGGGATATAATCATCTATCTCCAAACCCAAACCTTTCGGCCTGAAGCTTCAAAGTCGGTACGTCGAAAAATTCGGTTTCAATCCCAGCAATACAGAATTATTGGAGATACACTTTATCGGCGGGGGGCAGACTTAGTTTTTCGACGTTGTTTAACTCACGAAGAGGCTGAGAAGGTTTTGAATGATTGTCACTCTGGAGCATGTGGCGGTCATATGTCTGGGTATGCCACAGCTCAGAAGGTGTTGCGCGCTGGCTATTTCTGGCCGTCCATGTTTAAAGATTGTATCATTGCGGTCCGAAAGTGCCACAACTGTCAAGTGTTTGATCGCAAGATGCGCGCACCACCTGCTCCTCTCCATCCTATAATTGCCGTTGGTCCTTTCGCCAAATGGGGTATCGATTTTATTACTTGTAACCCTCACTCGGCCGGGGGGCATGCGTATATCATCCTCGCGGTTGATTATTTTACTAAATGGGCCGAGGCGATGCCTACATTCGACGCAAGCGGCAAAACAGCTGCAGTTTTCGTATTCAATCACATTATAACTAGGTTTGGTGTCCCGCAAGCAATCATCACTGACCATGGGAGCCATTTTCGAAACATCATGATGACTGAGCTTACAAGCCAGCTTGGTTTGCGCCACGATAGCTCTACTCCTTATTATCCGCAAGCCAACGGTTTGGTTGAGTCTATCAACAAAGTTCTGGTTATCATGATCCGACGAATCATTGGTATTCATCGGTCGAATTGGCACAACATGTTATTTTCAGCGCTATGGGCATACCGAACTTCAGTAAAAACTTCAACAGGGTTCACTCCTTTCCAGCTAGTTTATGGCTTGGAAGCTGTGTTACCCATTGAATGCGAAATCCCATCACGTCAAATGGCTGTCGAATTACTCCCAGCTACTTCCGAAGAGGAGAAACGTTTATTATACTTAGCTCAATTAGATGAGACTCGACGTGACGCTGCATTGGCAATCGAGACTCACGCGAAGCGAATGAAAGCTCAGTATGATAGAAATGTGACCCCTCGGAGTTTTTCGGAGGGAGACCTAGTGCTATTATATGATCAAGCTAACGATAAGCTAGGTGCTGGAAAATTCGTTCCTATGTGGCATGGACCCTACATTGTAAAGCGAAAGCTAGCAAAAGGGGCCTATGAGCTGGTAGATTTTGATGGGGACTCTTTGGGTAAACCCAGAAATGGACTTTACCTAAAGAGGTATTATGCTTAAATGGTGGGTATGGAGAATTTTAGTTAGGTTAGGTTTTCTTTCTAGCTAGTATGTTTGTTAGTTTAGATAGTGTGCTTAGCTTAGAAAGTGTGTTTTTCGTCGTTATTCTGGCTTATCTTGGTTTTACTCTTATTGCAGATGTCGACGCCTCTCTAAACGTACATTGGATTTGCCGATGGTGCTTGTCGTAGTACACGGAATATCTCTTCCGCAGCTTGGGTTATCTATTCGCCCTCTGACGAGTTAGTTTCTATGCATGGGGTGAGCCTCGGTCAAACAACGAACAACATTGCAGAATACAGTGCAGTGGTTGAATTATTGTCTGAATCTATTTCATTTGGAATTCGACGTTTGATAGTGAGGTTAGATTCTGAACTCGTTGTATTACAGCTTAATAGAGTATATGCCATTAGAAATCCTGTGTTATTAAGGTTTTTTTTGAGAGTGTGCCTCTTGGAACGTGAATTTGATTACATTGAATATCAGCATATTCCAAGGTCTTTAAATACATTAGCAGATGCAATTGCTTCTCGAATGTTGGACAGACATTTACGATAATCATGCAAGTAAATTTAAAAACATTTCATCACATATGTTAAACAAGATGAGCCGGTAATAATGATATATATATAGAGATAGGAGTGTGTCAAAAATATACATCGTCTTCGATCATAGGTTGAAAAACACCTTATGATCGGCAAAAATGATAAGTACAAAAAACCAAAAATGTCATGTGTCTACAAAAGTGACTAGCCAATCACTGGTGGTGCTCTCTATACGAGACCACTGCCCGCGCTACCCTACACAAGAACCTCCTAAAAGGTCCTGGGACTGCGACCACATAGCGCTGAAGTTGAATGGGAATGTCATCTATGGTGGTCTCTGGTATATCCGCCGTCAGACGCTCTAGATCCTGTTCCAGCTCGGCTAAGGTCTCTGCGGCCGCATCCTGTGGGGCTGGTGCTGGTACAGCTGGTACTCTCCTCTCAAAAGCCCGAGGTTGGCTGGACGCCGTGGACCTACATCTGCATTTTGAAAATTTGTGCTGTCAGTTTTGAGGCGATATATAAAAAATATATATATATATACATAATTTAAAAACTTGTGAAAAATGAAATACCTCTGTCGTCCCACTGTTCTCCCTGTGGAAGAACCATGTCCGGATCATTCCGAAAATCCATTCCGGCATAAGGAAAGTCCTGAATAGCAAAGACCTGGCTCTCTAGCCAGCGAAAGTAACCATCAGGAAATCGAACAGCTGCTGCTCCCTCGTCAGGATGCCGGGCCATTACCGCAACCCATCTCGTCAACTTAGGCTCCCGAGGAGCCCCAACTGGAACTGTAAGATGCTGGGGGATCAGCATTGGAACTCTCTCTAGGGCAAAGCTCACGACTAAAGGCCCATATCCAAAGGTCTTCAGTTGTCCTCTCTTTGCCCTGGTTAGTTGGCCCTTCATATTGGCCAACACAGCATCGCACCAGTTGAAAATGGTGCCTTGGAAGCAATCTATAGCCATCCGCATTTGGGACCCGGTGGCATGGTGCAAAGCGGCCGCCCCGCAAAGTTTGGTAACAGTAAAGGCTATCACCATAAGTTCAGGTCGGGATATGTACTTGATTTCTATCCCCTTCTCCTGGTTTTGATTGTTGCACCACTCTAGTCGGAGACTAGCAAGGGATTGGCCACCCGGCCTAGTCCCGAATAGAGAGAGTTGCTCGCCCCTGTTAGGCAAGCCAGTGAGAAAATATATGTCGGAGGGCTCTATCTCGAGCTGGTGCTCTCCGATGTAGAAACATTGCTCCTGAATGTTCCACCTTTCAACCAGCCACTCAAGGAATGGCACCTGGCCCCTCATGCCAGGTATGGCCCAGTATTTGTACAATCCGCATGCTTTTAACGCATCAATGGAAGGTTGATGACCTATTGCGGCCAAATCAACGTCCTCGTGTTCTCTTTCGCGCCAATCAAGCATGGTGTGCACCCTGCACATCATAAAACATATGTTAGAGTCCATAAAATTTTAAAATTTTGGTTCATTTTGGAGAAATAAGGGTTTCAAAATGTGTTTTGCGGGGTACGCACCCCGGCTTTTAGGAACAGAGCGTCTGGACGCAGCTTCCCTTAAGGCCGGGTGCGTACACCTGGTATTTTCCCCATTGAGAAAATATCGGGGTACGCAGGTCAGCAGTGCATGACCTGCGTACCCCGAAAGGCGCATCTTGAAACCCCAAGACCCCCAAAAAATCAAATAAAAACTTAAAAATGAATTTTAAACGGATGGAAAGCAAGAGAAGGATGTTGTAGAATACCTAATGAGACGGCGTTCGATTCTGACGGTCGAATTCTCCACAATGACCACAGGAAGTTTTCTTGTCAAAAGCCCTTTTCTCAGCCTCAACAGTAAAATGGTAAAAATGACATGGTAAAAAGTCTTTTTATAGGTTTTTTGGATGAATGAATGCTAAGTTTGTTTATTTTTCACCATGAAAGGACATTTTTCAATGTATTTTTACCCATCTTAAACAGGTATGAGTAATGTGTCGTTTTTGTGCAGGACAAAAGGACTTTAGAGTAAAATCATCATTTTTCACGAACCAAAACATCAGAGTCATCTTTTAAGCTCTTTTCTGACTCCTAAAATATGAAAAGATTGCCGAGCGTTTCTTTTACACTCGTTAAAACGGAATTAAAAGACGGTCCCCTTATAGCTCTTTTCTGACCGTAAAAACAGGAAAAGATTGCCGGGTTTTTGTCGTTTCAAACTCGATATGGAAATAAAACGACGTGTCCTTGATCGCTTTTTACTTTTCAGGTTAGAGACACTAATCATGAAAGTACTCCTTGGTCGCAAGATCAAGCGGTTCTCCCAGGTATTATTTTATACTTTTTCGGGCTTGGGGGACACAAATTTACGAAAAAGTTCAACCTGGAGTCTTCTTAAGTTTTTCAGACTCTCTAAAATTAAAAAACATCGAGTTTCTCCTATACTGGGCTCGTTAAAATTTCACAGTAAAGGACCTGTTCAATTACAAACAGGAACGAACCACTCCTTCCTAGGGTTCGAATCAAAACTAGGTTGGACTCATCCGAAGGATGAGCTTATAATCAAGCATATGTTATCCTCCTCAAGCTTGTTAAAAATAAAGAGGTACTTGCCAGAAATGGTGGGGGAAAAGAGAGAAGAATGAGCCTATTTGTTATCCTTTGTCTCAGAAGAAACCTTATTACCACTCTTGAACGCGACACTTTTCATTCACCTGGGTTGGGAAATCCTTTACCTCACAGTTGATCAAACCACATTGAAAGTCTTCAGCCGGGTTCCGGGGATTAACTTTGAGTCATTCGTCACCAAGCCATCTGTTGTGTCGTTATGTGTTCAAAAGGTCTGCAAACAAAACTTTCATCTGCAAAATACTTGTCGTCCATTTGACCATCCCTGAGTCAGTCCTTACAGCAACATTTCTTCAACTTGAACAATGATTTCGTGTTGTGGGCTTGCCTGCAACAGGTCGCTTTCTATCGACATCAGCACATTATCTAGAGAGATGACTTAGAAATCGTCAGTACCTTGAAGTCTGCATGCATCAATGGCAGGTTTCTCGCCTTTGACGTCAGTTTACATCATTGACTTTCGATCGAAGGATTCCGTGAAATGTTCGACATCAACTCATTCATTCACATCTCATGGATTGTACTGGGTACTTTGAGAACCATTGACATTACTGGTGGTCTCTCTCACACTTGTTAACAGTTTACATCATCGACTGGTAATCAAGTGGTTTCTACCATGTTCGACATCAACTCATTTATTCACATGGCTAGAATCGTACCAATTCGGGAAGTAGAAATGAAGACCCTGGATCTAGTTTCCACCATCCAGGCTGCGAGGAGTTTTGTATTCATTATCTAAGTAGACTAATCATAAACAGATGGCTGCGCCCATACTGTGTCTACAAAAGTCTATGATTATGATGTACTGCAAGATCATTCCTATATCAGAGTAGTTAGTCTGTTAGTTAAAGTTTTGATCTGAGTATGGGAATGCCTACCTCAGCGATAATATAATCTTATACATGTATTTTGTGTTGAAAATTGCAGGTTCTGACCAGGCTCTCCACGAGATAATCCTTGAAATGATAAAGCGCTTCACCCTTCCTAGATAATACAAAACCCTAATCTACTACAGGCTTCGCACTTTAGGGGGCAATCTGTTACACTAAAAAATGTCACCATGGCTATTTACAGTTAGTATGGCTCTATCAACAGTCATGCTATCCTCCTGGGCAAGTCTTATGCCTCTGCTCTCCATGTCAAACTCCAAAAAGAGAGAAAGTCTTTGTAAATGTGTTTATCTCTGGGTACGCAGATTCTCTCGGCCTTACCTGCGTATACGCACCTAATGTTCACAAAAATTGCGTACTTGTACGCTCTGTATGTAAAGGGGCAGGTGCGTACCCCTGTAAAGGTCAAAAGGCGCAAGTTTCACTCCAAAAAAGTTACTTGTGGTCATTTCTAGAGGCTTCTAGAAGTATGTTTGACGTGTATGAAGCGCCTCCAGATGGTTCATGTACCCCTACCAAAGAGGAACTTATCCCATCAATAAGGGAGCTATCCCATCCAAAGAGGGGATTATCCCATTGATGGTGGACCTGATTAACTTCCTCTTGAGCACTATAAATACAGGCATTGGGCCAAAAGGAGGGGAGGTTGGAAGCTAAACATTTCTAAGGGTAGATGCTGCTGGAATTAGGACTCCCATTTAGAGGCTTGTGAGGAGAGATTACCATCTTTGCTTGTTCTATTTGGAAGTGGGTGAGCTTTGTCAAAGTAAAGGAGAACTCTTGATGGACCCTGGGAGGGACTTGCACAACACCAAGGCTCAGGTTGTAATTGTTCCTTTTGTTTCCTATTAATGCAAATGAGTCCATTCTTCTCAATAACTTGTTATTAATGAGTTGTTTCATGTACTCCTTGGTCTATGTGTTAAATATGTTTTATTTTATGAGATTATCAAGTGCTATTTAATTGTTTGATTGTTAGTGAATGCAGGTTTCGAAGTGAAGGAGGAGCTCATCCGGATCAGCGAGGCTGGACTGCTACAACAGCGTTGGACTACAGGTAGGATCTAAACACTTGATTTCTTATATAGTAAATGCATGTTTAGAGAAGGATTGCTCTTGTTTGTCTTGTTT
Source organism: Pinus tabuliformis (assembly GCA_031772625.1). Classification (NCBI taxonomy): domain Eukaryota; kingdom Viridiplantae; phylum Streptophyta; class Pinopsida; order Pinales; family Pinaceae; genus Pinus; species Pinus tabuliformis. Next base: position 435,595,672 of record CM062804.1, read on the forward strand.
GTCACTAGAGAGTCTTAGGCTCCTAGGGAGGTTGGTTGTGTCCGCACTATCGACTCTTTCCGCCTGACAACATGTTTTGTAAATGTCTATCCAACACGCAATTAGCTAATGCATCTGTCAATGTATTCATGCATCTAGGAATATGATGATATGTAATATAATCAAAATGTCTTTCCATTAGATGGATACCGAAATACATTCATAATATTGGAGGATTCCTGACAGAATATTGCCCATTGAGTTGAAGGACGACAAGCTGTGAATCCAGGTTGACAACCAATTCTCTGATGCCCATAGCGATGGATTCTGACAACAATTCAATGACCATACTGTATTCAACAATGTTGTTGGTTGTACGACCTAGGAATATACCTTGAAGGTCAATCAACCCACTGTTAGGGTCATAGATAGCCCATGTCACGAATGATAGGTTCTGGGTACTATAGCAATCACCATCGGCAAAACCAATGTGAGGAATCACATACATCTGCAAAGCAAGAAAAGCATAGTAAATAGGAAAGCTGTTTGAGAACTATCACAAAAAACCATGCTGTACAAAAATGAATCTCACACTAATGTACATAAGTAACCATGCAAGATGACCTAGGCATAGTAATTTTTGAGGTAAAGCCCATTTCAGGGCTTATCGAGAGGATTTCCTTCATAATCAATAAGCTCGTAGGCTCCTTTCTGCAAAACACGTTTTACAATATAGGGCCCATGCCACATAGGTTCGAACTTGCCTACCCCTAGCTTATCATTAGCTTGGTCCTATAATAAGACCAAATCACCCTCAAAGAATGTGCGAGGGGAGACCGACTGATCAAAATGGGATTTGACCCATTTCGTTGTGCTTCGTTGACCAAGGCAGCAAGACAACGAGTCTCGTCCAATCGTTCTAAATATAAGAGGAATTCCTCTTGAGGTGATGTTTCAAGGAGGAGTTCAACAACTAACTTCAGTGAAGGAATATCACATTCGATTGGCAATGTTGCTTCTAGACCATAGACCAGCTGGAATGGTGTGAAACCAGTTGCGTCTTTGGTTGAAGTTCGGTAGGCCTACAAAGTTAAAAAGAGCATAAGATGCCAATTTGACTTGTGCATCTCAATAGTACGTTGAAGCATTGTGACCAAAAGCTTGTTCACGACTTCAACTTGGTCGTTGGCTTGAGGGTAATATGGGGTCGAGCCATCGTGGCGCAAACCCAATGCAGATGTCAGCTCTGCCATCATGTAATCTTTGAAATGGGAGCCATGGTCTATGATAATGGCTTGGGGTACCCCGAATATGGAAATAACATGGTTAAAAAGGAATTGAGTTGTTGTCTTACCATCTGCAAAATATGTAGGCATCGCTTCGGCCCATTTGGTGAAATAATCCACAACGATGATAATATAGACATTCCCCCCCGTCGAACAATGGTTACATGTCTTATAATCGATGCCCCATTTGGAAAAGGGACCTACGGTAAAGACGGGGTGGAGATGAGCAGGTGGGGCACGTATCTTGCGTTAGTAAATTTGGAATTCGTGGCACTTACGGATAGCAAGAATGCAGTCTTTAAAGATAGACGGCTAGAAATAACCAGCGCAAAGGATTTTTTTAGCTGTGGCGTAAACAGACATATGACCACCACATGTCCTGAAGTGGTAATCATTGAGAGCTCTTTCAGCTTCCTCGATCGTGAGGCATCGGTGAAGAACAGAATCGACACCGACATGGTATAAAGTATCGCCAATAATACGATAGGGTTTGGAATGATGTTGAATATTTCGACAATCATCCTTGCTCAATGCGGACCAAAACGTGGAGGTTTGGAGATACACGATGATATCACCATACCATGGATCAAGAGTGCTAATCAGGAAAAGGGTCTCAACTAGAAGTTGTTCATCTGTACCAAGGGGAGCCTTGGAGGGGAGGGAACAAACCAATTCAGCGAAAACAAGTGACTTCTTAGACTTGGCCATAGTGAAGACCAAATCGAATTCTTGCAAGATAACGATCCATTTAGAATACTTGCCCCCCAGCAAATGACGAGTCAGGATATAGGTCATATAGTGCCGAAAGCATTGAACAGCTTGAACGGTAGAAAAAACGACCTTCTCCGCATGTGCATAATGTGTTTCAGTGTCGAGGATATTTCGACTAAGGTAGTAGATTACATGTTCGCTACCTTTGTCGTCGTCTTGGACCAAAACCATAACAATGGTGCTAGGGGCTTCGGCTAGGTAAAGGAAGTAATCTTGATAATAATACGGCGGATGCAACAGAGGAGCATATATGAGGACGGCCTTAAGACCATCAAAATATTTTTGGGCCACCTTGTCTCATGCAAAGGGAATTCCTTGTTTGAGTAGCCGAGTAAATCCTATGGCAACCTGGCATAGTTAGGTATAAAACGGCAGAGAAAGTTGGCCTTTCCTTGCAGGCTCTGGAGTTGGTGCAGTGAAGAAAGAGGGGGTAGATTTACAACAGCCTCGACTTTTAGTAGATCCAGGTGAATACCGTCATTGGAAACGATGAAGATGAGGAGTCGTCCTGATTCCATGCAGGAAACACATTTGTGTGGATTTAATCGAATGTTATAGTGTCTTCAACATAGAAAAATCTACCTGAGATGGTCTAGGTGGTCTTGGCGCTTACGAGAATGGGCAGGAAGGTCATCCCAGTAAGGTTGGAAAATGTTGCCAATATCATGAAACGCGTAGGACATTGCTCGTTGAAACGTGGCCCCAACATTTTTGAGGCCAAAAGGGAGTTTCTTGTATGTGAATGTACCCCATGGGTAGATAAAGGTTGTCTTTTCTTAATCAACCAGTGCAATGGTATTCTGGTTATAACCAGAAAAACCATCCATAAAGGAAAAGATCTCGCTCCCAGCACATTCATCAATGATTTGATCAATGAAAGGAGTAGGATAGTTTTCTTTAGTACAGGCACGATTAAGATCTCGATAATCCATGCAAATGCAAATCGTGCCTTGTTTTTTAGTCACCAGGACAAAATTGGACACCCAGTCCGTAAGGGGGATGGGATAAATGAACCCAGCCTTGAGAAGATTTTCAACTTCACCCTTAATAGCAGCGGCCTTCCAAGGGTGCACCGGGCAAAGCCATTGGCAAATAGGCTTCGCATGCGAATACGTTGGTATTTCATGCACCATGCTAGGATCAATGCCAGGAATTTCTTCGTAAGACCACACAAACACTTCATGGAATTCCTAAAATAGACAAGTATATGTATTGATCTCATCCAGAGAACAAGATACCCCTAAATAAACACGTTCAACGACACCGAGTTTGATAGAAATGTTAATCAGCATCGTTTGGGTAATATTACCCAGATTTCCTTCCGACCATAATTCATGAGTAACAGTTGGTGGTATAAAAGGAGAAGAGGACTCTTCGAAAGCGGTAGATATGACCATTGGACGAGGCAGGAACTAGGAGAAATGATGAGTATCGATCCATGGTGGTTCCTCGAGAGACATGATTTCCATGATACCTTCATTAGCGAGGAAGGTATCGGCTAAGGGATCAGATGATTCCAAAGTGCCAAGCCAAGGGGATTGAGAGTACATATCAAGATAGGTCTTCGACATATGCGCATCAGACGATGTAGAGTTTGAAGCTGAAACAATTTCCACATAATTGACTTCGACGGGACTAAGCGGCATAACCTCACCCCAATTATCAACAAGATCTGGTGCAGGTGTGACCCAGGGATCAGATTTGACCGAGATCATGTTGACAGAGGCAACATGAGGAGGTGGGAGTGGAAAATTTCCCATTAAGGCAGAATCTTTGAAGAGACCTGTGCCTACACTCTCATAGGGAGCACCAGAGTGCCTAACATACAGAACATTGCCATTTCAGGAGGAAGAGGCAAAGAAAGACAGTTGATCAACAGTGACAATTTTCCCTTGATGGGGAAATGGATCATGCAAAACAAGGAGGAGGCCACAACATGCATGGCACAAGTCCAACTTCGGCCGAGTAGAAGATTATCATTGAGGTTGGCGTCAACAATTTCTACTTCGAGCTGCACTGTCTTGCCTTCTAGGGTGATGGAAAGGTTAGGTAAGACACCAAAGGATCATGAATCGCACCCATCGAAAGCTTCCAAAGTGTTCAAAGACTGGTTCAATGCAAGGGAACCAATAGCCTTCCAACATGCAGTTGACATAATGCAGGTGGAAGCACCTTCATCAAGGACAGTGTGGTGGATGGTCTTCTCATTAATGACTACCTAAATAAGAAAAGCAATCTAATGAGGGAGTCGTGGAACATGGTTCTCCAGATCGAAACATATCAAATTAGAATCGGTGGGATTGATGCCCCCGATAGCTGATAACAAATATTTCCGCTACAATGGGTAGCTCTGTAGTACATCAAGAGCCAACATGGCTAACGGTGCCTGACCCAAGTCCTCGACAATATTGTAGTGTTGAGCGGCTCGAGCATTGGGATTATAGGAGGATTTTTGCAGCACACCTCGAGAGGGTGGCTGCGTAGCAGAATCACGGTTAGGGCGCGCTATTTGAAGAGGGCCAGAACTTGGGGCAGAAGAAGACGGTGCAGCTTCTTTTTCTTTCCCAGCTGCCGGAGCTGGAGTTTGATAATCTTTCGATCAGGTAGCCACATTAATAGGCATTCTCATCATGAACACTTGAGATCCGAAGGAGGCAGATTGGGTTTGGTCTACCATTTTGGTCTACTGAGACGGAAATTGCTCTTTAAGGATAGCAGGGGTCCCTTTGAGCAGGTGACTAACTTCGAATCATCGAGGACAATCTTTAGTGTAGTGATCCTCCTCGCAAATGAGGCAGGGATACTTAGGTTTCCGTTGCAAAGATTTGCCAGCAGACGATTCAGGAGGACCCTGTTTTGGGGCATCGGTTTTAGCTTTGCCTTTGCCTTTCTTTTTTCATTTCGAGGATTTGTCTGCTGCAGTAGACTAGACAGCGTGCACTTCTGAGGTTTTACGGGGGCCAGGTGGATTTTGAGATGAACTGTTAGGAGCAGCATTCGAGACCGACTTCTGTTTGGAAGAAGTTTTAGCAGGGGTCTGGGATACTGAACCAATAACTCCATCAACGAGAGGAACAAGTGGTGACTTTGATGTTGTGGTATCGAATGATGGCCGTGGAGCATTAGGTAAGAACTCGTATAAAGTCCCAGACTCGGGGTAAACCAGATCCAAGTACTGGGCATGAGCGATGGCTTTCTCTTTAGTGATGCATCCACCCATAGCTATATCACAAGAAATTGGGGCTACGAATGATTTGGTAAAAAATTTAGTGAGAAAATGATCAGCTATCTCAAATTTGATCACGCGACGTCTACGTCTCCATTCATGGATGTGATCAGAGATGTGTGTCGCAGTATCTTTCTTAAGTGATGTGAGCAAATAGGTGCCAGTTTCATAGTGAACCGGCAACTGAAAATGCGTGAGGAAAGCCATGGCTAACGAATTAAAGTCATGGTAAGTACTTCGAGGTAACTCAATGTACCATTTCGCTGCAGCACCCATGAGGGTTCATTGGAAAAGACGAAGATGAATGGAATCATCCATGTACGAGTTCGACAAGCACCAGAGGTGATATGTCATCACATGGGCCTAAGGATCTTCTTTAGCTTTTCCATCGAGCTTTAGGAAATCACTTGGTATCTTGGACGGCACCGAAGGCTAGTACAATGAATGAAGAATTAGATCATTCTTAAGGCGTGATACTTCTTGTCTAGTCAATTTAACATCTTAAATTGCTATACATAAATTATCAATCCGGGTATCGTAAACTGATGAAGTGTGGTGCACCATATGTGCTTAGTTAACTTTTTTCTTACTTCGTTGTTTTATAGTTTATGTTGTTTTTGGGGTTTTGTTCTTGTTGGTTTCCTAAAGTGTTTAATACAAATGGAAATCCTATTCTAAGGTCTTAATAATACTTTTAAAGGTCAAGTATGGATGTAGATTTCAAGACAAGTTTTATGTCCCTTATCGTAACTTCCAAAACTTAACACTTCAAAAGATCTCAAAACATCTTATTGATCAAATCAGTACTTGAACAAAAGTGTAAATATGCAGCTACATAAATCAAACAAAAGATGAAATACTGATCATGAAATCATTGTCTCTACTGCCCATCTAATTAAAGAAATAAAATCTAAACTATTGCACTTAAAAAAACCAAAAATTACAAACTAACGAAAGCAAGATCAATTTACTTCACTTATAATCCGATAGCTCGCCAAGTATCTTTTTCGGGTTAAGCCATGGCTCCGGAGATAACGTCAATAACATGAAGAATTGATATCTAAATTACCTACTTGCAATTGAAAGTAAAATCAAGTCACTTCACTTATAATCCGATAGCTCGCCAGGTAGCTTTTCGGGGTTAAGCCATGGCTCTGGAGATAACATCAATAACATGAAGAACCTGATATCTAAATTACCTACTTGCAAATGAAAGTAAAATCAAGTCACTTCACTTATAATCTGATAGCTTGCCAAGTAGCTTTTTGGGGTTAAGCCATGGCTCCGGAGATAACGTCAATAACATGAAGAACCTGATATCTAATTGCAGAGATGAAAGTAAAATCAAATCACTTCACTCATAATCCGATAGCTCACCAAGTAGCTTTTCGGGGTTAAGCCATGGCTCTGGAGATAACGTCAAATGACATGAAGAATTTGATATCTAAACTAACTAACGACAACAAATAAATAAGACTGAAATCAAAGCATAACTGAAATTGAAAAGCTTAAGAAAATGTTCAGCAGAGAGGCAAATCTCATGTCACTATTTGATGCAAAAACATGTAAAGAAAAACTAATCTACAATCAATCGATTGAACACACTTGCATGAATTAAAATTGCATCAAAGGAAACTCTAATCTATTAAACTTGAAAGCAATCAAATGACATAATGAAATCAAAACAAATTACAAAATAAAATCTACTCTACCTTACATTCTAATGTGCTCCATGACATCTACTTCACATCTCCTTCCATGTTAAGAACATCAAAGCTTTATTCAAATTCTTCAAAATTATAAAGTACAACAAAGCTCTCCAAAGCTTTCAAAAGCCATCAAGGAAGAACTATAAACTCCAAGCTAATCTAAGACTAACAAGCTAACAAGCTCTAAACTAACAAATGAAGGAGAGAGATCTCCTATTTATACAAAAAGATGAGAAGTCATCTCATTAATGAGAGTCCATGAATCCCTCCCTCTACCTCTAGAGTCCTAATCAAAATAGGAACTGATAAGACACATGTCTTCTTAGAGTTTCAATACAATTAGGAGATGTGACACATATCCTCATGATCCCATGATTCTTTCCACTCAAATTCGAATTTGGCGTTAGAGTGCCACATAAGGGTCTTCTAGAAGCCTCCTTTTGACCTACACATGTCAACAATCTCAACCCACTTGTTAGGTACAAGCATATGCACATTATTTCCTAATTTTTAACCACAAATTCACTTAAAAAGGCTAAGAATTAATAAAGTTTGGAAAAACATAAATGTGGCCCAATGATAATGAAAGTGGGATGAATGTGGTGAGATAGTAGTGAAATGGAGGTGATATAATGGACATAATAGTGAATGTGTAATGGAAATGAATGACATTTTCAAGACCCAACATACCCCCAACTGAAGTTATTACATGTCCTCATGCAATATATATTACATTAACTCTTTTGATCCTTGAGCTTTGGCTTAACTTTGCATGATATCATTTGATAACTTCATATTTTTGCAAAGTGTTTTACTTGAATTGCAACATGGTTGGTTCTTGTGTTACAACCAAATTTTTTTTGTTGTTTGCATAATGATATTTTGATTATTGTTGCGAAGTATATCTTTATCGGATTGCATGATGGTTGGTTCTTTTGTGACAACCATGATTTTGTCTGTATCCAATTTATCCTTTAAGCACTTTTTTTGAAAAGCCATTGTATGCTCATAATAACAATGTAATAGTTAATATATGTTAGAAGTATGTGGGCTCCTGAGTATGATATAAACATGGCAAGATATGAATATGAATGTATTCCCCCCCCCCAACTGATGGTATTGGAAATTTTATAAAATGAGGAAGAGAAATGTTTTTCCAACAATTATCATTCTAGCTTTTTATGGAATTCTATGGTCAAAAGTTAGAAAATGTCATACCTTAACTTACCCTTTGGAATGGATGAGTTGTATGTGTGGTGGCTGCAAAAATTATGATCATATTCTTCTTCAAGTGGTTGAATAAGAGGAGTCATGGATAAAGAGTTAAGATGACTTTTTATTGCTTCTAATAAAACTTGTTGAATCTGCTCCAAAATGCTGAAAATAATAGTCTTCATGTCTTCAAAACTCATTGGCATAATTCCTACTATGTGAAAAGATGTTCTGATGTTGAACATAGCAGGAAATTGTTGACTTAGTGGCCATTAATGGATGCCACTAGTCAACACGAGAACTCTCACCATTGATGACAATGAGAGTCAAGATGCCCAAACACATCTTCCTAGGTACGAATGAATTTGCCAATGTCGAGTCACCTAGAAGATCTGATGAAAAAGGGACATTAATGTATTCCCATTGTTTGTTAGCATGAGGACTTGCCATTAAGGCATGCAAGCCTCAAGGTGTCATTACAAGGAACTTAGACTCAAAGGACTATGGACTCAATAATTTGCATTGAAGCATGGCTTATTTGTGAAATGAAAATGACAGGAAATGAAAGATGAAAATGGAATATGGCAATGGAAAGTAGAAATCGCAATGGGAAATAAGCATGTGAATAAGCCTCTTGATTTTATTTGTGGGTTATGAATGGACAAAAAGAGATGGAAAGTGTATGTGTATGTAAATGGAAAAGATGAAGTGAAATGAGGTGAATGGTTTATTATGAGGTATGGATGTGATGGAGACAATAGTATCTGAAAGTTTTTCAAGTGATTGGATCTGATTTTGCATCAAAATATTTCCTCTTTGTTGCTAATCATCCTCTTATGAAACAAATTGGTCTCTCAGAGAGACACCATTCTCTTGTAGTCATTTGTCCTTCCTCCTAGAACCTGCAAAAAAGATAATACTTCTTCTGCAATGGAATGTAAGATTATCAAAGGAGAGAGGTGATCAATCTCTCTAGTTATGATATTTACACACAAAACTAAGAATTTGTATTAATGAAACAAGTTCTCAAAGGGAAAATCAAGAGAATTTATACTTGCTTTGGAATTGGGGCCCCAAGTTGAATGTTGCTTCTTTTCAGCAATTTATTTCATTATTTGCCATTTCAAACTCTAATGATGGATTTCTCATTGTGTAGATCTTGTTGAGATCTTTCCAACGGTACTTGAATCATCAAAATTTGATTTTGTATGAGAAAGATAGGCTGATTTGAACAATGAGGTTTTTCAGCTGCGTAATTGGACTTTAGCTGCGGAATGTGCACAGTTTCTATAGCTAAAAATCTTAAATAAAAAGTTAGTCATTCATCTTTCATCATCAGTCCAAAATTAATCAATACCTTCATAAAAGTGAGCAAATAACATATTCATTTCATTGATTCAAAATTATTAATTTTTTCTTGACATGCAGCGACTTAGTGTGGCGACTTAGTGATAACACACACCTTGACTTCCCTTTGACCGGGGTCTTATTCATCAACTTAGATCAAATGAATAGGACACCATCCATGTACTGAAATTTTCCCAGCTACCCATGTGGTTTGTTTCATCTTTTGACACCTATAACCTATAGAAGTATGAAAATGGCTGCGGAATTGCCAGTTAGCTGCGGAATCAGGCTGCATTCTGCAGCTAAAAGATAGTCAACTATCAGTTTTGAAATTCACCACGCAATCCTCCAATTTTTGTATGATCAGTAGCAAGATCAATTGGTACCAAGGCATAGTTCTCAAGGCCACTGATTAAAGGAATTCTAAAAACTGGATTCAGTTGTATTTTAATTGTTGATTTACTCAAATTGCTTAAAACCAAAGCATATAATCCAACCTCATTGTAAGCGCAGTTTGATAAAGATGAACTGAAAAATAGCATGAGCTTGATCAGTACTTTTTATGGGATGACAGGTCGACAGAGGTTGTTTCATTGTAGATTTTTTGGCAAAAAGTATGTTCAGACTGCCAAGCACATCATAATAAAGTTAAACACGTACAAGGAACTTGTCAATGAAGACAAGATCCATGAGTACCAACACTTGTGCCAATATTTTAGCAAATAAAACACCGAGCATAGGAATAGTTGTTAGATGGGTGCTTGGAGAAGTGTCATATTTGATCATCTTACTGTCAAACAGGAAGTAGCGGAATAGGATTAGAAGGGTGGCAGAAGACGTGTTTCCTCAAACAACCCAAGCGTGCCGTGTTTAAACTTTTCTTTGTTCATTTAATAGAAATCATTTTTTTCTCATGCATTCAGTGACACGGTGGATGACCTGGCAGCCAAGGAAATCGAATCTGAGCAGATTTCTCAAAGAAATCGAAATATGGCCATAACTATTCAAAACAAATTGTTTTTCCTCACACGGCATGCAAAAAGAGGCTTCAGAGAACTGAGAAATTCTCTCAAACCGCCACGAATTTCTTAAAACCTTTTCTGGGTTATCTAATTGACCCTATTGATGAAAAAATTCATGTTTTACTTTTTCCAAATCCGTCTCTGTTTGGCTAGATCATGCAGTTGAATTTTGACGTTTTTCAGTGTTTTACGTTTTTCCTGAGTTGCTGCATTCGGCTGTGAAATCGATTTCTTCTGCCGCATATGTTTGAATCATTTGTTGTTATTATGAATGGCAGAACCAACATATTGTAAAGAAATCGTATCACCCATTTTCTAGAGCTTCAGCTAAACTACTACCCAAATCAATTTCTAGCACATCTATCATGCCCAAAGCATTCAGCTGTCGGCTTATTACAACTAATACATATGCATATTGGGCAACATTTGTACAGTCTAAATGCAATGCAGTTTGTAAATTTCTTCTTTGATATAGCCCTTTCACGTTATTTGTAGTAAAAGCATTTCTTCTGTCGTTCTTTCTTAGAATTGGCTTATTTGCAATAAATCTTGTAGTTGATTTTTGTGCATGTTTGATAGAAGCTTTGAAGGTGATGATCTGATTGCTTTTGCTCTTCACAGCTCAGAATACAACTGTCAAATTTGAGGTTGAGGCCAAAAAATAGAGGATATTTCAAGCTGCAAAAATATGGGAGAATTGTTTATATTGCAGGTTTATTTTTTTTATATGATTTTTGCAGGTTTGTTTTAAGGCCAAAGCTTCAAACAGGAATGAAAATTTCTAATGAAGCCACAATAGAAACTAGAATTGGGGATAGCCATTGATTGTTTTTATTCCTTTTTATTTCTCTGAAATTGTGAGATTTTATAAGAATGATTAATGATTTTCAATTTCAAGCAGCAAGATTTCAAGGTAAACATGCTAAAAACAGGACTTTGACTGAGGTCTTAAGCTTATTTTTATCAATCTGGGCTGAGTGACTAGGATAGGATCCATGTCGGGACAATTCTGGAGATGCCCATGTGGTCGATTTCTTCATTGGATGCCTGTAACCTGCTAGACCTTGAAATTAGCTGTGGAATTCACAATTCGCTGCGGAATCAGGCTACATTCCGCAGCTAAGTTACAAAATCTTATTAAAACAGGATACAGTGTTTTGAGGACCACTACAAACCATAACCAGTGAATCTTGAACAGTTGAACCTATCAGAGCAGTTGGGTTTCATTTTTTTATTTCATTTTTTTTCTTTTTTTCTTTTTTCTTTTTTCTTTGAATCAATTGAAATGATGAATTTTATTGTGTCTCCTTTTTTTTTGACATAACAATTCTTTTTCTAATCCTCTAGATCACACAAAGTGCAGGAGGAGAGCATACTCAAGAATTATTAATTATTATTTTTTATAACAATTCTTTTTTTGATCCTCCAGATCACACAAAGTGCAGGAGGAGAACATACTCAATAATTATTAAAACAAAAAAATTATATGTAAGAAATAAGGTCTCCTAATTACACTTCCCTGGCAACGACACCAAAATGTCTAGTCAATTTAACGTCTTAAATTGCTCTACATAAATTATCAATCCGGTTATCGTAAATTGATGAAGTGTGGTGCACCATATGTGCTTAGTTAACCTTTTTCTTACTTAATTGTTTTATAGTTTATGTTGTTTTTGGGGTTTTGTTCTTGTTGGTTTCCTAAATTGTTTAATGCAAATGGAAATCCTATTCTAAGGTCTTAAGAATACTTTTAAAGGTCAAGTATGGATGTAGATTTCAAGACAAGGTTTATGTCTCTTATGGTAACTTCCAAAACTTAACACTTCAAAAGATCTCAAAACATGTTATTAATCAAATCAGTACTTGAACAAAAGTGTAAATATGCAGCTACTTAAATAAATAAATAAAGATGAAATAATGATCATGAAATCACTGTCTTTGCTACCCATCTAATTACATAAATAAAATCTAAACTATTGCACTCAAACAAACCAAAAATTGCAGACTAACGAAATCAAGATCAATTTTCTTCACTTATAATCCAATAGCTCACCAAGTATCTTTTCCGGGTTAAGCCATGGCTCCGAAGATAATGTCAATAACATGAAGAATTGATATCTAAATTACCTACTTGCAAATGAAAGTAAAATCAAGTCACTTCACTTATAATCCGATAGCTCACCAAGTAGCTTTTCGAGGTTAAGCCATGGCTCTGGAGATAACGTCAATAACATGAAGAACCTGATATCTAAATTACCTACTTGCAAATGAAAGTAAAATCAAGTCACTTCACTTATAATCTGATAACTCGCCAAGTAGCTTTTCGGGGTTAAGCCATGGATCTGGAGATAATGTCAATAACATGAAGAACCTAATATCTAATTGCAGAGATGAAAGTAAAATCAAATCACTTCACTCATAATCCTATAGCTCGCCAAGTAGCTTTTCGGGGTTAAGCCATGGCTCTGGAGATAACGTCAAATGACATGAAGAATTTGATATCTAAACTAACTAACAACAAATAAATAAGACTGAAATCAAATCATAACTTAAATTGAAAGGCTTAAGAAAAAGTTCAGCAGAGAGGCAAATCTCATGTCACTATTTGATGCAAAAACATGTAAAGAAAAACTAATCTATAATAAACTGGTTGAAAACACTTGCATGAATTAAAATTGCATCAATGGAAACTCTAATCTATCAAACTTGAAAGCAATCAAATGACATAATGAAATCAAAACAAAATTACAAAATAAAATCTACTCTACCTTACATTCTAATGTGCTCCATGACATATACTTCACATCTCCTTCCATGTTGAGAACATCAAAGCTTTATTCAAATTCTTCAAAATTACAAAGTACAACAAAGCTCTCCAAAGCTTTCAAAAGCCATCAAGGAAGAACTATAAACTCGAAGCTAAGCTAAGACTAATAAACTAACAAGCTCTAAACTAACAAATGAAGGAGAGAGATCTCCTATTTATACAAAAAGATGAGAAGTCATCTCATTAATGAGAGTCCATGAATCTCTCCCTCTACCTCTAGAGTCCTAATCAAAATAGTAACTGATAAGACACATGTCTTCTTAAAGTTTCAATACAATTAGGAGATGTGACACATATCCTCATGATCCCATGATTCTTTCCACTCAAATTCGAATTTGGCCTTAGAGTGCCACATAAGGGTCTTCTAGAAGCCTCCTTTTGACCTACACATGTCAACAATCTCAACCCACTTGTTAGGTATAAGCATATGCACATTGTTTCCTAATTTTTAACCACAAATTCACTTAAAAAGGCTAAGAATTAATATAGTTTGGAAAAACATAAATGTGGCCCAATGATAATGAAAGTGGGATGAATGTGGTGACATAGTAGTGAAATGGAGGTGATATAATAGACATAATAGTGAATGTGTAATGGAAATGAATGACATTTTCAACACCCAACACATCCAGCAACTTGAATGTAGCCAAGAAAGTTAATTGAGTGTTAAAAGGCATGGGAGGCCAATAAGTGGGCCCAAAGGGAGGAGCCCATCCCTGCTGGTAAGGATTTTGGCCCCACAGTGGGGGATTTTGGCCATATGGCATCTGAGGCTGCCCCCATTGTGGATTACCTTGACCATAGGAAGGATTTTGACCCTAAATACCTTGAAATTGTCCAAGCACAGGTTGCTGATAGGCAACGTATGGGTTAAAAGGATTTTGAGCCTGTTCACTTTAGACATATGGATATGGGACCTGTTGTCCTGGAAAATAGTATTGATGAACCTATTCTCCTTGAACAAGAGGATTCTAGACCTGTAACCCTTGGGCATAAGGTTGATACACTTGTTGCCCTTGGACGTAGGGGTTTTGTACCTAGTGCCTTTGGGAAACAGGATTCTGAACGTGTTGACCTAGGACAAGAGGGTTTTGGGCCTGCTGCTGCAAGACTTGACCTTGACCCTACCCCAGCAAGGGTTGACCTTGTTGGTATGTATACAAGGGTTGCTGCTACCATGGTTGGTTTTGTTGTTGTAAGGGTTGACCTTGTGGTTGCAAACTTTGTCCCCGGGGTTGTAGAGGTTGGCCTTACAAGGGTATGGGTTGAGAGGTGTGTGGAGCATATTTCATCTACTACTGCGCAGCTTGTTGCAACTGGTGTAAGAATTGACCTTGTAGTTGTTGCAAGTGACCTTGCTGCGGGATAATTTTCCCTTGCTGTAATGCAGAGAGCCCTTGCTGCAACAAAATTTCCCCTTGCGGTAACAAAGGTTGTCCTGGTTGTTGTAAAGGTTGTCCTTGCTATTGCAAGGGTACTTGAACAGTGCCCGGGAAATTGGCGAACTGAATCTGGCTGTAGCCAGGCTAGATGTATTGCCGAGATTGGAGGTTGTAAGGTTGATTAACCAAACCTTGAGAACCATATGGAATGTAAGGATTCTGGTATCGGACCTAAGCCCCATAGGGCTACTGATACTGAACATTGATCGATCCAGACGAGCCAAAGGGATTATGAACCTGTTGGTACTGGACATTGCTTGATCTAGTGGGATCACCAGGGTTATAAATAATACCAGAAAAGGGCTGGTTTATACCAAGCATGTGAGCTTGTGAGCTGTTCACATTAGTGGCACCTGAAACCATAGAAACATTCAGGTTCTTCCCCCCAGGCAATGGCACAATCTGGCCACTGACTAATGGGACAGAGGAACTGACAGAGACAATCTTTGAAACTATCGGTTGTGACTTACATGTAACTGAGATCGATGATACAAGAGTATTCAGAACAGTGGGTTGCAGCGGGACTAAAGCAACAGCCTGTTGGAAAGTCACGTTCATGACAAATGGACCTGATGTAGGCCTGACACCTAATGCCCATACAGGATTATGGTAGAGTGATGAGGCACTAGGTGTGCTTGAAACTAAGTGCCCCAAAGAAACATAGTTGGGTGGCAAGCTAGCAAGAATACCTTCCGAAAAAGGGAAACCCTCGGGAGAAAACTGCAATTTCAATTCTTCCCCCTCAACAATATGTGGAGTAGAAACTTCGGACTCATCCAGAGATGTGACTGGGGCATCTCCTTCGTGTTCCATGTTTGAAAATAAACGACGACGAATGGTCGAACGTGTACTGGGGAATAGTTCCAAAGGAACACCCAGCTGGTCATACGAACTGTAAGGACGCTATGGTGATATCTCAACAACGTCAAATGGAGGGTTCAGAGGATAGATAACCAGTCCAAGCTATCCGTCAGTGGTCGACGAGTTCTCTAGAGTTCAAACAGGATTGTCCAGAGATTCTGGGCCAAGATTAACAGATGACCTTGTATTGAAAGTAGGTGGAGGATGAGATGACAATGGTTGAACACTCAAAACAATTGTGAGTTCAACATTTTGGTCCTCGAGTGACTCTAATAACTCAGGAAATGACTCCTCAAACAATCTTTCAGACGGAGGAGAGGAAGAGGAATTGGGTGAACCAGATGGTTCAGCCACGATGGCCTTGTCTTAGTCGAAGAAAAAATAACTTCAAGGCTTTAAAATGTCCTTTTAAGGGAACTCGCGATTTGGTCAAAAAGACTAGTAGGATGTTTTGGATCATGGGCAATCAATTATTAAAACGCATAAAATACTGATGTTATTTCATTTTTTAAGACTCTAGAAATAAACAAAGATGACTCTATCACTTTCAATTGGAAACGAGCTCGAAAGGGCAAGTGCTCGAATGATCTTTTAAATTTAATGAGTCAAAAAGATCAAATGACTGCTCTAGATGATCTAGGTAAACAGGATTACCAGGAAACTGTGAACTGCAGAATACCTCCTGAAGAACCAAGAAGTACGAGCAGGAAATCTCCCCGAATGTTGTGTTCGGTGTATCACATTCGCAAGGCAGTCGACTTGGCTTCCTAAGGATAAAAATATTGCAGCCTAGTGGGGTCTCTCGTTATATACTTGACGGTATGGGGAGAACAAATCCCTGCTAGCACTGTCTAATGCTGAAGCTAATGACAACTGCTAGGTTTAAAAACACTAGAACACGTCTCTAGCCTAGAACTTCTAGATATGATCGTTAATGTCAAATGCATCTTAGGTTAATTGAAGTCATTTTAGATTTGATCTTGAGTTAAGTTTTAGTTTTCAGGTCTTATAGATGCTACTCGAAAAACCTCAAATGCAACTAAATGAGACAAGACCCTTTCAATTCGATAAAATGCCTACAGTAGAGAGTGTAGGAACTACTCAATCAAATGCAAACAACCAAGCAACTGAAAACGAAATGATATTTCACTACTTTACTTTTTCAAAATATAAACTAATGAAAAATGCATTCCAATTCCTAATTTCTCGATAAGCACTTATCTATTAGTCCTTTCGAAATGAAAAATTATCTTCCTTTTTCAAATGTTGATGCAATTCTAGTCTTTAAAAAGATGCAAATTATTATAACATAATGATGCAACAAGCTAGAATTTCATACTTTCTCATGAAATAACGAAACAAACTTTTCACATACAATATTTCAATGAAAATTTTTTTGAGACAATGAGCTCTTCAAGCAGATGAAAACATGAAAAGAGAAGTTCATTCAGATCAATGAAACACCAACTTTACCAAACACAAGGCCAACAATGTAATCTATGTCGGAAAGAGACGTTCAAGCTAGTAAACAAAACTTTTTCAAACTTGTGCAAAAAGAGGTCAAAGTCATAAAAAGGACCAAAAACAAATGCAAGGAGTAAACACACCTACAACCCGACTTCGTGAGTTCACAAACTGCTAAATGGGTGACCAACTAGATGCCCTAGTGTCGCTGGCCACTAAATGACTGAACCAATCAAATAGAAAGATGACAAGCCAACAATCAAGCAAAACCAAATGAAAAGTAGCTTTCTAATCAAGGTGAAAATAGTCCAAAAAACTTATGGGGTCAAAAATACAAGAGCAGAACACACTGGCCAAGATTGGAGTCAAGCCCTAATCTTCATTTACAAGCATCGGCGCGATTTCCTAACTGACAACAAGTGCCAGAGGCTAGTCAGCGCGACTGTTCCTCAACAATTCACGCTAGTCGGAGTGATTGTCAGTGGAAACTAAGGAAAAATAAAAAATAAAAATTCAAAACAAGGACCAGATCTGGTACTATGAATTTTAGACTTAGGCCAGTAAGCAAGAGAAAAGAAACAGAACCAAAGGGAAAACGTGAAATCTAAAAAGTTCTCATGAAATCATGAAATCCAAAACAAACAAAAGGATTGGGTTCCCAAGTGGAGTCGCCAATTTGTGGTGAAGTAAAATTATAAGTGCGGACACTAACGAATTCCTCTAGCTAGATAATGGGTCTAGCCACAATAGATACATTCTATGGAAGATTTCCTTAGGTTAGAATCAATCAAGTGGGCCTACCTCTTGGTTGCTTATCCTACTTGATGATGTTCTCGCTTGCTCGCTCCAGCAATCTCTTGCTTCCTTCTTCAAGCTCCTGAAACAAGTAAACAATAACAACACACAAAGATAATAATAGACAAATTGCAATTCAACCTACTTAACAAGTCAAGAAACATTAAGACATGAATATGTAATATTACAAAACATGTAGGATATCAATCGATAGTTGCATATATTAATATCAAAGAGAGATTACAACCATTCGTCTTGACGTTGCAGTCTTCCTCTCACAAGACCAGGTTCCCACACACTTCTGCTAGCATTCCACGATGATTTCAAACAACAATAGTTTAAAAGTTCTTCCCTTTAGGCTTCACTCCAAATCAAAAAACACTTCTCCCTCAGATAACTAGATAGCTACAACTAGTAATAACTTGCTTGTTTACTCCAAAATAGCATCAACACTTTGCAACTATAACACTCACACTCAGCCAAAAATTATCAACTGTGACTAGTTTGTGCTTGCGAAGAAGAGAGGTTTATATAGGAAATATGGATGGGAGATCAATCCTCTTCTCATGAGAGAAGGACTTATCCCTTGAGGTAGTTCCATTATTATAGGGGAATGGAGCCCAAACTGTCATCCTTGACCCCATCCCGCCAAACCATTAGCCAGACTTCTATTACAGAGCTTCTAGAGCTGGATGCTTAGGCTCTAATTTAAAAAAAATTCCATAACAGGACCGACGCGACTAAGACACAACCCAGTCACTCCGGTCGGCGCAAGGAGTAGTGCTAATCTCTGCACATCGGCGCGAGGGAGACAAAGTCCATTAGTTTCGGTCTTGTAAACTGGGCAAAACAGAGGGTTCAGGGGAAATGGTGCAAAAGGGAATTGATTTGATCATGAAGAGGGACACAATGGGAGTTTCTTCATGAAGGCAAAGCATGCGAGGTTCATTGTAGAGGTTCTCCAGGATCAAGGAATAGGGAGTATAGGGACAGTGACAAAATGTTGTGTAACAGAGAGCATGGTATAGGGTATTAAAGGTGTATGGGTTGGCATCTAGAGCATTGAATAAGAGTATGGTGTGACGGTGAACCAATATGGGAGGATAAAGAAGACTTAATGGCTCAGCATTGAGCCTCACTTCTCTACACATCAAAGGACCTCCGAGACAGGCACCTACAGCGACCCACTCCCTACTTCAAAGGACGAGTCATTCAAACAATAAAGGCAGAAGTGACATGGAACCAGCTAAACAGTAGAAGGGCACACAATGACATAGAAGTGGCTTGATCCAAGGCCATTCACAAGGACAACATAAGGGACACTTCCCCCATCATCCTCCTGTTTTCTTTTTTAGTTCTGCAATTTCCATTTATTTCCAAGAAGGGATCGAATCCCAATTGTAATATTTTTGGGAAATAACGCCTTACATAGGCCGAGACAGCTAGTCCAGCAGGACAACTCTCACTAAGGAAATTGTGTAACTGTAACCTAAGATCCCCCCTTGATCCAGGTGGATGTTGGTGGCCACCCACCTATCCCATTTGGACCCCCACAACTGTCTCTTTCAGTTTTTCTGTTTCCTTAATTATAGCACAGTTTACTATTTTTAGCAGTTTTTCGAGTCGTAAACTTCCAGATCCGTTTTGAGGCCCTAAACGACATTTTTTGGGAAATCCACCGTCAGCGATTTTTCTATCTAAAAATCATCTTTTCCATCGTAGTCCTCGGAGAGATCTTTCCAACGGGCTATCATGCGCGTCAAACAGAGATAGTACGACCAATTCGCGACCCCGGGAAGTTGATGTACCAACTTACCCAAAACGGGGCCCACAATTTGGCGTTTCATCTTCTAGGGTTAGGTTTTGGAATGTGAAGGGTTTTCCATTATTTCTCAACAATAAATAGGCCCTCGAGCCTCATTGTAACACAGTTTTTGGAGAACATTTCAGAGGCATGTAGCGGACACATCTCTTCTCAGAGATAAGCTACCATCGCCCTAGCTGGGTTATTTCCATTTCTATTTGTAAGCATATTTCAGTATTTTACAGTAATGAAATGAAGTATTATTTCCGCTGCATATTTGTCTTTATGGTTATCTCTGTATTTTATTGTGTTCATGTTTAAATCCGGATCACCCCTCTTCTTATAAATAGGGGGAAGAAACACTTATTAGAGGTTCCAGAATTTCTCACCTGAGAGGTCCAAATTATGAGATGCCATTTTGGTTATATTTGTTTATTCATGGGGGACTTGATTGATGTGGTGCTAGATGTTATGGACTGGTATGTTGGAATCATATTGGATGAATGAAACTCTCTAGTGATTCCAAGCATGATTGATGTGCAGTATGTTTTCCATTATGTAACCTCATTTCATAAGTTGTTACTCCTTCTTTGAAATAATATAATTAGATTGTTGGTTTCTCCCTTATTCATGGATTTTCCCTGACTGCTAAATAGAGAATAGTGCCTTTTCATATTATATATTTACTTGTGTTATTCAATAGCCTACAGTACCAGTAGAAACTACATATTTACTTGTGTTATTAGATTAACCTGCAGTACATGTATGAGAACAACCTTTCTCACATTGTTTGGTGATAGAGGTACCCATGAAGCCTCAATAAGTACTCTATTGTTTCTATCACTGCACCTCCTCCCTCTTCCATATTTCTGTTTGAAAATATTTGCTTAGGATTCTGTGTTGTTTACAGCCCTATACATTGAATTCCAGTTTTTTGCTGGAACATTGTTGCATAAGATTTTGTTTGTTTTAGCCCTATTGTTAGGGTCCAACCCTAACCCCTTTATTTATGTAATAGGGTCGAGTCATAGTTATAGTTAGTTAAAGAGTTAATAAAGCCCGTATTAATAATTGTAATTGGTTGGCCCGCATTTAAGAAAGGGACCATAGTTAGTTGCAAACGGGCCATGGTATTAGATAGATGGTATTGAAAGAACCATGGTAATGACCCATTGTATTGTATGTATGAATCTTATATAAAGGATAGAGACTCCCCATTGAGATATATCGAATCTTATTTTGTAATCGATCTCTGCTCTGTTGAAGGTTGCCCCCTCAAAGAGGCAAGTGAACATTGCTTTCATCTCTGAATAATAAAATACTTGATATTTTCTCATTTTGTTATGTGTTCTAGATTGTATTTCTTCGCATATTTGGCATTCTGGAATTTCTCATAGGTCAAGAGCATAACAAGTGGTATCAGAGCACTTTCCAGGGCCGGTGGTACCTCCATTTTCGGCAACAACAAAAAAAATTAGGCTAGAGACATGTTCTGGCGTCTTTAAACCACGACAACTGTCGTTGAGCGCATAAACCTACAGATTTGGGGAGGCATGCACATAGGAAATACAAGAGGTGGTCACGATTGTTGGACTCCCTTGTAACCCTTGTGGGTACCCCTTCGAGTAGTAGCGCATGAGACAGAACCATGCATGGATTGCCTTCCACGTACCCTTTGGGTATATCGAAAGCCCCCTAGGCTTACTTGAAAGCTCGCCTTAGATAAATCGTTAGCCTTCTTGCTGCTACAATACACTGAGAACAACACTCGGGGAGATTACTGGCATGTATGATAGGGTAGTCGGGTACTAAGGGTACAGTTGATCCTCCTTAGTTAGTGCCCTGAAAAATTTAGCGAAGCAATATTGTTGGACCCTTATGTTTATTGCGATCTGTAGCACTTGACACTCCTTTGAGACCATATTTCCCTTGAATCTCTGTAGATCGTCCATTATCTTATTTTCCATATCAAAACTAGCAGTTGGGGTTCTGTCGTTGTCGCAACAATCAGATCCACCAGTTGAGGTTCTACCGCCATAGTACGATTCAAATCTAGCAGTTGGGGTTCTATCGCTATCGCAGGACAACTCACATTCAGCATTTGGGGTTTCGCAGGCAGATCTAACCATTTGCACAGTGAGGCTTGTGGCTCCTATAGTCTGGGCCTGATTTTTGCAAGACATTGGGTAGGAACAAGTTTTCTTGAATTTGGCCACTTTAGTATCGATCAGCGGGGAGTAAAAACTCAGACTTATCCCATAAGATTTAGGATGACGAGATGATTGTTGTGGTACCATTCACTTGTCAGCTTCAATTTTCAGGCAGTCCCAAATTTTTTCAAAGTGGCATCAAGTGACCAAGATTTTTGTATGGTAGAAACCAAAGCTCAAGTCATGGCCAATGAGAAGATCGAGCACCTTGAACAAAAGTTGGATTCTTTCCATGCCCTAGTGGAATAGATGCAACAATTCATGGCACAATTCAAAATGAGCACGTCAGGTTTACATCCGGAGGCACATGGTATTAATGAATACCTTGAAGGAGAATCTAGCCATCATATTCATTTCCATGGAAATCACCAACATTCCCACCCTCACCCACCCAAGCTGGACATGTATAAATTTGATCGCTCTAATTCGGCAGTATGGGTAGCAAAAATGGAACAATATTTCATTCTGAATGATATCCGAGATGATCAAAATAAAATATGTGTGGGAGCCCTTTACATGAACTAAGAGAGATGGCATTGGTGGCAATGGCATCGAAAATTCTATCCCGGGAACATAACTTGGCAAGTGTTCTCAAAATATCTTTGTGACCGCTTTAACAGAGAATCTAATTTTTTGGGTCGTCTTACTAAGCTTCGACAGACAGGCACAGTAAGATATTACATTGCAGACATTGGCTATCCACACAGAAGGTCTGGGAGATGAATTCTACTTGGAATGTTTTATAAGTGGTCTCAAAGAAGCCATCCAAGCCCATGTCTGGATGCACCACCCACCTACATGGATGGACACTTGCACAAAGGCTATCGAAGTGGAACGTGCATTAGCGGCCCAGTCACCTCATCCAAATTTCATAGCCAAGTGACACCCCACCTAGGCTCAAGGCCCTACCCAAACACTTAAGGTTCAAAAGGTGTCTCCAGCAGGAATGGTTGTAAGAAGAAAACAAGGATGTGCTATTACTGTGATGACAAATACTCCCCCGGGCATAAATGAAAGGAACCCAAATTATTTCAAATTGATGTTACTGATCACAGCTCATCTGAGGAAGCCCCACCCCTTAAGGGACCAGAGGATGAAGTTGAGGAAACCCAGCAAGACAATGAAGTCCCAGCTACGCCAAAGGAACTAGTTATCTCGCAACATGCTTTGGCGGGCATTTTTGCGCCCCAAACTCTCAAAATCAGAGGCTTTATTAAACATCGCCCTATAATAGTATTGATTGATAGTGGCAACACTCATAACTTTATCCATTAGCAAGTTTCCGAATTTGTTCATTTTTTTCAGCACAGTCTCTAATTTCCAGGTCCAAATTGATGATGGGGGGACAATGAAATGTGAAGGCCATTGCGAAAATATCAAACTTCAAATGGGAGACTACCACCTAAAGTCCCACATGTTTGCGATTAACATGGGTGGTTGTGACATTGTCTTGGGTGTTGAATGGCTTCGCACACTAGGCCCAATCACCATGGATTTCTAGGAGTTATATATTAGATTGAAGCAAAATGACCACATCCATACCCTTCGTGGACTCCAGGCAGGTGCTCCTTCTATCATCAGCTCACATCACATGGAAAAGTTGTTGAAAAATGGCCATCATGGAGTTATTTTCCAGTTTAATTCCATCCAGGCCATAGAGCCCACTACTCTTCATATTCATCCTAAGATGCAAAAAGTCTTAAATCGCCACCAACAGGTATTTGACAAACCTAAAGGGATTCCACCCTCTAAAGGGGAACATGATCATAGCATCACTTTGGTCCCAAGGGCACAACTGCCGAATGTGTGCCCATATCAATATCATTTTGAACAAAAGAATGAAATTGGAAAAAATCATCAAGGAACTCCTTGAAGTCATTGTTATTCATCCTAGCATTAGTCCTTATTCATCACCAATGGTCATGGTG
This sequence comes from Pinus tabuliformis, assembly GCA_031772625.1. NCBI lineage: Eukaryota > Viridiplantae > Streptophyta > Pinopsida > Pinales > Pinaceae > Pinus > Pinus tabuliformis. The sequence continues at coordinate 435,619,555 of CM062804.1, forward strand.
CTCAAGAAAGATGGGGAATGGTGCATGTGTCTTGTCTTCAGGGCCCTCAACAAGTTCACTATCAAAGACAAATTCCCTATCATGATTGTTGATGATCTGCTTGATGAACTACATGGTGCTCAATTCTTTACTAAGATAGATCTTTGCTCCACCTATCACCAAATATGCATGAAAGAAGTAAACATTCCCAAGCCTGCTTTCTGAACTCATGAAGGGAATTATGAATTCTTGGTCATGCCATTTGGTCTTTGTAATACCCCATCCACTTTTCAAAGCCTCATGAATCACCTGTTAAAACCATATCTCCGAAAATTTGTCCTCGTTTTCTTTGATGACATTCTCATCTACAGCCTAACCTGGGAAAAACATCTTCAACATGTAGACCTGCTCTTGCAACTACTCCGGAATCACAAATTATTTTTCAAATTGTCCAAGTTCTCTTTTGGCATGGAAGAAGTCGAGTATTTGGGCCACATTGTGGGTTGTGAAGGTGTCCGGGTGGATCCCAAAAAGATACAGGCAATGCAAGATTGGCCCCAACCAAAAACCTTGAAGAGTTTGAGGGGATTCTTGGGTCTCACCAGCTACTATCGCAAATTTGTCCACAATTATGGTTGCATTGCTAGACCCCTCACTAACCTTCTCAAGAAAAATTCATTCCTCTAGACTGATGTAGCACAACAGGCATTTATGGCTCTCAAACAGGCCATGTGTTCCACTCCCATATTGGCACTACCCGATTTCACCAAATCTTTTGTGATTGAATGTGATGCTTCAAGTACTGGTATTGGTGATGTCTTTATGCAGGAAGGTCGAACCTTAGCTTTCACCAGCCAACAACTAAGTGGGAAACATCTAGGACAATCTACATATGAGAAGGAGATAGTGGCCATATTACATGCAGTAGATAACTGGCAAACATACTTATTGGGGCGGCGTTTCCAAATCCGTACAGACCATTAAAGCCTCAAATATTTTTTGGAGCAACGTCTATCCTCGCCCCAACAAAATAAATGGTTGGCCAAAATGTTGGCATATGATTATGAGATAATTTACAATAAAGGGCGTGACAATGTAGTAGCAGATGCTTTATCACGCCAATTTGAGGATGAAAGCACCCTTCTATCAATCTCTTTTCCCATACCCAATAGGATTGAAGAAGCCCGCAAGGAATGGTTTTCACACCCCTCTCTCTCCCAACTCATTAATAACTTGAGAGCAAATCATAATTCCTTAGTTGGCTACTCTTGGAAGGATGATATTCTTTGATACAAGGATAAAGTCGTTATATCGGCGAAATCCACACTCAAAACACGCATTTTGGCATAGATGCACTCATCTCCCACTACAATCCATGCAGGCTTTCAAAAGACTTATGCTCACACTCGTCATTCTTTCTTTTGGATAAACATGAAAACTGACATTCTTACTTTTATAGTATAATGTGATGTGTGTCAAAGCCACAAAGGAGGAACAATCAAGCTACCAGGCACCTTACAACCATTACCAATCATTGCCTCTGTCTGGACAGATGTTTCTATGGATTTCATTACTGGTCTCCCAAAGTCAGGAAACAAATCAATCATCATGGTGGTTATGGACAGACTTTCTAAATATGCTCATTTTTGCGCTCTACCCCACCCATTTACCCCCACTTTGGTGTCTCAAGCTTTCATGGACCAGATCTTCAAATTGCATGGCATGCCCACTTCCATTGTGTTTGATCGTGATCTAACTTTCACTAGTAACTTTTGGCAGGAACGTTTCAAGCTAAAAGGCACCCAACTCCAACTAAGTACTTCCTATCATCCCAAAACTGATGGTCAAACTAAAGCAGTCAACAAATGTTTGGAGACATACCTAAGGTGCTTCACTTCAGAAAAGAAACATCAATGGGTACAGTGGCTACATTTAGCTGAATGGTGGTATAATACTAACTATCATGCAACCACCAATATGACTCCATACGAAGTAGTGTATGGCCAACTCCCACCTTCACCTATTCCTTATATCCCTAGATGCTCTAAGGTGCAAGCAGTGGATCAACTCCTACAGAACCATGTAGCCATGATAGCCTGTCTCAGAGATAATCTCCCTCAAGCTAAGAATCAAATGAAGCAACATGCATACCAACATGATTCAGAGGCACATTTCAAGAAGGGGATCAGGTATTCTTGCGGCTACAACCATATAAGTAAACATCGATCAAAGAAAAGGGCTACCAAAAATTAGCTCCAAAATTCTACGGACCTTATCAAATACTTCAGCGCATTGGAGCAGTCGCCTACAAGCTGGCATTGCCACCAACTTCAAAAATCCATCCAATCTTCCATGTATCATGCCTCAAGAATGTGGTGGGGAACAATTGCAGAATTCAAACCAGTCTACCTGAATTGGATGAAGAAGGTTCACTCTGGCTCCAACCTGAACAGGTCCTCGATACGCGAGAATGACATTTGTGCAACCGCATGATCAAGAAAGTCCTCGTCAAGTGGAAAGACATCTCTCTAGAACATGCGACCTAGGAACCAACCACTATTCTTCAGCACTTTCCGTAGCTTCAGCCTTGAGGACAAGGATGCTTTTGATGGGGGAGGGATGTTAGGGTCCAACCCTAACCCCTTTATTTATGTAATAGGGTTGAGTCATAGTTATAGCTAGTTAAAGACTCAATAAAGGCCGTATTAATAATTGTAAGTGGTTGACCTGCATTTAAGAAAGGGACCACAATTAGTTGCAAACGGGCCATGGTATTAGATAGATAGTATTGAGAAAATCATGGTAATGACCCATGGTATTGTATGTATGAATCCTATATAAAGGAGAGAGACTCCCCATTGAGATATATCGAGTCTTAGTTTGTAATCGAGCTCTACTCTGTTAGAGATTGCCCCCTCGAAGAGGAAAGTGAACATTGCTTTCATCTCTGAATAATAAAATACTTGTTGTTTTTCTCATTTTGTTCTATGCTCTAGGTTATATTTCTTCACATATTTGATATTATGGAATTTCTCGTAGGTCAAGAGCATAAAACCTATGCATCTATTTCCCTCCTTCCTTTCCTCCTCTCCACCATTTCTACAACTTTAGTTTTAAGCTATCTCATTGTTGTGTATCGACCACCAGATGAAGCCATTTCTCTTTGAGATTGCCTCAATATACCCCCTCATTTGGATCCAGCTATTAGCTTTAATCTACCTTAATGAAGGCCTATTGAACCAATCCCCTCTTATTTTCATTACGTGACAATTGGAGTGCACAAGAAACCTCACTGATAATCTTCCATGCACTCCTCTACTTAATATGTCCTAGGCACTAGTCTACAATCAACCCAGAGGCTATCTCTAGGTGGATTTCTGTCTCTCCTACAACACTTGTGCTGCTGGTGCAATTTGAAGCGACAATAAGTGGTTTCTAAGTAGATAAACCACTAAGTCATTTTTAAATGAGATGATAAACCACTTAGTGCTTACAGAATGGACTGATAATCCACTCATGTGCTTTTTGTAAGGGTGATAAACCACTAGGTAGGGTAGCTATACCATTCAAATTTATGGAAGAACAAAGTGACAAGACGACTTGTGATTAGATGAGCTCTGGACTTAAATGGAGCAGACGAGATCAGCCTTATTGAAGCATGTTTTTGATCCATGATGAAAATAATTTAGTTGTAAATTCCAAGGTGAAGATCACTAGAAGCATTGAAGAATAATGTTGATCCAAATTTGTTGAAGTGTAAGAGAGCATTGATTTCTAAATTTGAGATGAAGGATCTTGGTCTTATGCAGTACTATTTGGGATTGGAAATTTGGCATGATGGATTGTAAGTCCATGGACACTCCCATGATTTGAAGAAATACACGATATTGTGATTATGATCTGATTGATACCTCTATGTATCACAAATTGATTAGCTCGTTGAATTATTTGATCTATGTTATGTTGTGAACACGTTGAGCCTCAATTCTCGGTTGAGCCCTGACATGTGCATTAGGTTGCAAAGAAAAATATATGGAGATATTTATGTGGCACCATTGACTATGGTCTGAGATATGCTTCTAATGGATAATGGAAGTTGCATGGTTTCAGTGATGTTGATTAGGATGGAAGCTCTAATGATAGAAATAACACTTATGGATTCTAATTTAACTTGGGATTTTTTATGATTTCATGGTCTAGTAGAAAAAAACTTATGTTGTTATGAGTATGGATAAAATTGAATATATATATGTGCATGTTTATCATGTTGTAAAGTTTACTAGTTTGTTTAATCAAGTGTTGGAATCAGTCATTATATATTGTGATAATCAAAGTTGTGTGAAGCTTTCTGAGAACTAAATTTTTCATGACACGTCGAAGCACATTGAGATCAAGTATCATTACATATAGAGTATTTTCCAAAGGGGAGTTGTGAGTAGATTGTTGATGTGTTGACAAATCCATTGTCCTTAATGAAGTTTTAATATTTCAAAGAACAACTTGGAGATGTTAAGAACCCCTCTCCGAGAGAGAGGGAGCACTGATTATACAACATCATATGATTGTCAATATTCCTTGGGATGTGGCTGAGAGACCTATGGATTGGTCGAGGAGATTTTCACTCCATTAGGTCAGTTGACTAGGAGTCTAGTGTGTTTGGTCGGGGAGCTTGGTTCTGAGACATGAAGTGATCACTTGGATGATGATGACTTTCAAACTAGTTTTTTCAAGGACACTGATTTTATGATCTATCCCTTAGGAAGTTGTTGAGAGATGATTGGAATGGTCGAGGAGATTGATCCTGAATTCCCTTCATTGGGTCATATACTGAGAGACCAATGATTTTGGACAAGAAGGATGATTTCTTTACATTGGGTCATGAACTGAGAGACTATATATTTGGGGACTAAGATAAGAGTTCCTCCCTTGGGTTGTGGACTAAGAGACCATGTTACGGTTGGGGAGATGAACCTTATGTATATGATTGGAGAATTTTTCCTCATTGGTTGATCCCATTGGAAAGTTGGTGACTGACTTGGATTCCATTGGGTTTTGGATTATGCGATGTGTTCGATGCTATGTATCTTTCCTTATGATGAGACTTGTGGAATCTCCCTTGGGTGTTTTTTTAGAGACCTATGAATTGGTCAGGAAAATTGATCTTGAAAGATAGAAAGACTTGTACATCTGATCTATCCCTTGTGTTGAGGTTGAGAGACCTATGGATTGGTCAGGGAGATTGATCTTGAGAGAGAATGAAATGTACCTACCTAGCTAAGAGGGAGTGCTGAAATATTGGTAGCTATGGTCGGTATTTTTATTAGCAAATCAAAGGAGAATTTATAAATTTCTATATTGGAAAATTTGATCCTCTTAATCATCATGTTGTCTTAGGTTGAGTGGCACTCTTTCGCATGACTTGTAGGCTATATAAATATCCCACTCACATTTCTCGTTAGATCATCCACTAACTACACATCTATGATATTCCTTGCTCAAAGAAGACTTGGAAGGACGAGTATCTGAACTCACTCAAGAAGACTAACTTATATGGTTCATTCCCCCTCAAATTTATGTGTTGTATGGAAATATTCTCTATTCATGCGAGCCTCTTTGTGGATGTATCTTATGTGGTTCATGTGAGCTTATTTGTGGCATTGTTCTCCTATGGTATCCTAGATTATCTGTATGGTATGTGAGCTTCTCTATGGCACCATTCTATATGAGCTTCTTTATGACTCATTATCTTTGTTGTAAAGAAAAGTTTAGTGACTCTATAAATGAAGAAGAGGACAAACTTTTGTCCATATGATATGTTATTTTATCTAATGTAAAATTGATGAATTGAACTCTCTCATAAGGAAAGATTGTTAGGTTTTCCCCTTCTGGGTTTTGCCATTGATGCTAACCTAATTTTTGGTGTCTCTTGTTTCTTGTCTCATTGTTTACTTTGATATTTATTACTTTGTTGTATAAGTGAATGGTTGAAATTTTTCATGTGTAACCGCTTTATGATTGAAATTCTCTAAAGAAGTGATATTGTATCATTGGAAGTAGTTATCTGTTTGAAAATTTTCTCTAGTCTTATTTGTACTAGAATATCAACACCTGGGACTTAATTAATAGGGGTAATCAATATCCAACATCAACTTGCAACCATATCTCTTTCAGCTATGTGTAGCTTCAACATTAATTTTCGGATGTTTTTATTTTATTAACAACATCATAAATACAAATTTACACTTAACATTTACCAATTTTACCAAATTGATAAATTATTTCCAAATAAGTCTTTTAAAGTTAAATTAACAGCCACACTTAACCATATACAAATTTACATTTAAAACTCCAAGTAATGGAATATCACATGTCAAAGAATGGAATCATATACAACATAGCGTAACTCGATAATTATACCTCCATAATAAACATGTAAATAACTCTATAATTTAGGAAACATATCAACATCTATAGCGATTTATAAGTCCCTCACATCATGAGAATAATCATAAAAACATCTCATTGCAACACATAGGAATACATATTCCTCATTGATAATGTAATACACCCATTATGTAGGTTTTAACCCTGTACATAAATTACCTGCAAACAAATTCTTAAAATAGAAAAATAAACAATGGCAAGAACATAAAACAAATATACACAAAGTTTTTCCTCTGGATCCCATAACCGGGACTGCCATATTGTTTTTTTATATTCCTTTCAATGTTACAATAAATATATATACATGTTGAAGCATTCATAAACCATAATCCACTAACCCTGGAATAGAACATAATTGTAGTTCCCTTGACTGGATCTACAAAATACCATGGACAGAAAACCATCATGCCCAAAAACATGTGCAAAACCCATGCACAAAACCATGGGTAGGTCTGCCCACCATCTTTGGGTCCACCCCCCATCCTTGGGTGCTTCTACTCATGGAAAGAATATAACACACACCCAACACCTTGTCATGTAATAATATTATTCATCATTCATATTGCACATATATGAATATAGATATAATTAAGAAATTTATCTTAATGAGTGAATGAATGACAAATGACAGAGGGAATTAAAATCTCCTATAAATCATAAGTCAACTTCACTATCAAAATTTCTTGTAGTTAACCACCCACGAGCCAGATTCAGAGCCTAAGGAGTGAAGTGCTCAAGGGAAATTCACACTAGTCTAGCTAACACATCATATGGGAATCCAAAGCACATAATTTCTCCACCTGACAACCAAAATTCTAGAGTACATAATGTCTCCAGCCAATAACACTTCAGAGAATCTACATCACACAGTGCTCCACCAAATTAATCACTAAATGAATCCAGAGTTCCATGGAATCTCCACCTGCTTCACATTTCAATATTACAGGGTCCACAATGCCTGTGCATGTCTCCTACAGGAATATAGAGCTCACCATGGCTCCATCTAATAGGTTCTAGGGGGGTAAATAAATCTTGGCCTCCACCTGTTAAAAAACACAAAGGAATCCAGAATACTCTCCAGTGCTCCACTTGATAAATTACATAGGAATCTAGAGCACTATTAAAAGGATCCACCTGATAAAGTCACTCAGTAATCTAGAGGGCTAAGTGTCCACCTGATTAAAAACATAGGGATTCAGAGGACTCTTTAGTTGCTCGACCTACTATTCTTTTTCCTGTGTGCTTTCAACTTTATTGTCCTGTTGAAGGCTGGAACTTGACTGCCTCGACATCGGGGAATACCACTCGGTCGGGCGCTTAAAGCAACTACATTTCCATTGAAATTGGTGGGTCTGACTAGGTATAAAGTGACCAGTTTCTTGTTTTAAAGAGATTTAATATAATAACAAAATGAAACTGATGAAATGATTTTATATTTAATGATAGAATTACTAAATAAACGTATTCTACTTATTTCCCATGATAGCACATCTTTGTATGTGATTCAAAGAAATATTTCACAATGCATATAACAATATAGATCATTCAATATTTTGATGAAAAGAAAGCATATATGATAAAATAAATTAATTAAATAGTTAATTAATCTAGTTGGTTAAAACTCAATCACATAAAAGATCTCGTTATCTCATACATAATCACAAATCATTCAATTTTGCACATCAATAATGATAATGACTGATTGTTTTCAAAGAATTTATATAACAAAATAACGCATAAGAGATTCACTATATAATTCAGTAATACATAATGATAACATAAAGATAATAGTATATGACTCATTAGCGCTCCGCTTATGAAAAATATAGCTTTCAGGCTCAAATTCTCAATTAGATATCTTTGGATCAAACAATAGTGCAAGTTCAAAGTTGTCTTCTCAAAATTCTGGACCCCTTTCTACATGCATGAAAGGGGTTTAAATAACCTATTAATATTACAAAAATAGTAAACTTAAAATAAAAGTCTTCAAAAAACTTCAACAAACTAAGCTAAGATAAAGGACAAATAAATTAGTGATCTATTGTAACAAGAGCTCATGATTGTGCTCCATATTGATTCTTCATCTGCTTTCTGAGATCATATATGCCTGAGATTGGCTTCAGCTGAGGGGGATGTATTGATTGCATGTTCATTTGTTCTGTAAACACTACATCACTAAGACTTGGAATCAATTGCATTGTTGCATTCGAGAGACACCTCAGCACGAGCCACTGACTATGAGGATTCACTAGAAAATGCCAATAAATTTCAAGGTTCACTTGTGATAAACTCTAAATTTCTTGGACCTTCTTCTTAGATGTCTCTTGCCAAGATTGTTTTAAATCTTTGACATAGAAAAGTGTCCTTTGGGAATTCTTTGTTAGGAAATTATATATTACGGAGCAATGGAACACATAAAATATTGCAGAAATATAAACACAAAAAATGCATAAAACAAGAGAGACACAGATATATGTGGTTCACCCAGTTTGGGCTACGTCCATGGAGAAACAACCAGTCCCTCCTTTTATATTATCCAGCAAACTGAAGAGATACAACCTATAGCAAATCCGTTGTAACACCCTCTTTGCTCTCAATCTCCTCTCTCTTCTTCACTCAAAATACAGATATGCATAGACGCAATGCAATTCCCTCATATATAGTGACGGGTTGCCTTCTAGGGCAAAAAACCCTAAATTAAACATAACTTCTACCGTCAGATCATCCGCCTAATGAACGTCCCAGATTGACTAGAAATTACTAGACTTTTACAAGGTAATTTTACATCCATTTTTAGCTTCGGGGGCGTTGCCCCCGAACCCCCACCGTGGAACCGCTAGCCCCTTGACCCCCCAGCCAGGGGGGATTAGCCCCCCCGGACCCCCAAGGGGGGGACAAGTCCCCCCCGCGTGGAGGGGTGTATAGTCTTCCTAGGGTATACATTCGGTTGAAACCTTTGAACACAGAAGATAATCAGGCTCCACACCCAACAATCTCCCACCTAGAGACTGATTATAGCAACTCCACCGTTGCTTCATTTGCTAGAAAATAACTCCACTTTGGACCTGGCTGTTTCTCATCTACTTCATCATACTTGAAGACCAATTGAAACTGAGCATATTCTCAGTTTCTCCCTAGTTACAACTTTTGTTAACATATCTGCAGGATTCTGGCTAGTCTATATCTTTTCCAACTTCAACTGTCCATCTTCCAATGCTGACCGTATGAAATGGTACTTGAGCTATATATGTTTAGTCTTTGAATGAAATGCAGAGTTCTTTGCAAGATGTATGGCACTCTGGCTGTCACTGTATAACCTACCCAACTCCTGCTTCTTGCCCAATTCATCCAGAAACCTTTGTAACCAAATCATTTCTTTACTAGCCTCTGTAGCAGCAACATACTCTGCTTCTGTTGTTGAAAGTGCAACAACACTTTGGATTTTTGAAACCCAACTGGTAGTTGTTCCACCTACAGTAAACACATACCCTGTTGTGCTCCTCCTGTTATCTCTATCACTTGCCATATCTGCATCAACATATCCCTGTAGAGCAATGTTTGAACCACCAAAGCATAATGCTTGATTTGTGGTACCTCTCAAATACCTGAGAATCCACTTCACTACCATCCAATGTTCTTTTCCTGGATTGTTCATGTACTTGCGTACAACTCCCACTACATGTGCAATATCAGGCCTTGTGCAGACCATTGCATACATTAAGCTTCCAACTGTTGATGCATATGGAACTTTAGACATATGATCCATTTCTTCCTGAGTCTTTGGACACGCCTCCTTACTTAATTTGAAATGGCTAGCCAAAGGTATACTAACTGGTTTTGCATTCTGCATATTAAACCTTTTCAACACCTTTTCTATGTACTCACTTTGAGACAATGTTAATTTGTGATTCTACCTATCTCTAGTTATTCTCATACCAAGGATTTATTTTGCAGCACCCAAATCCTTCATTGCAAATGAGTTTGCCAATTTCCTTTTTAGCACATTTATTTCCTGCATGTTAGAACCTGCAACAAGCATGTCATCTACATACAATAACAATATAATATAGTTGCCATCATTTTTCCTTTTGAGATAAACACAATGATCAGAGTGACATCTAGTATAACCTTGTTCAGATATAAACCTGTCAAATTTTAGATACCATTGCCTTGGAGCCTGTTTTAAGCCATACAAGCTCTTCTTCAACCTGCACACTAGTTTCTCCTTCCCTTTTACCTCATATCCTTGTGGTTGTTGCATATATATCTCTTCCTCCAAATCCCCATGGAGAAAGGTTGTCTTACATCTAACTGCTCAAGATGCAAATCTTCAACTGCTACTTGACTTAAAATAGTTTTGATTGAAGTCATTTTAACAACAGGAATATTTCATCAAAATCAATATCTTTCTTCTGTGCAAACCCCTTCACCACAAGTCTAGCTTTGTACCTCTGTTTTCCTCCATCTTCTTCCTTCAGCCTGTAAACCCATTTATTCTGCAATTTTGTTTTACCTGTAGGCAACCTGACTAAGTCCCAAGTCTGTTTATGTGCTAAGGAGTCCATCTCTTTTTTCATGGCTTGCTCCCACTTCTTCCTAGTTTCTACCTGCATTGCTTCTTCATAACATTCTGGTTCACCACAATCATTCAACAATACATAATATAATGAAGGAGAGTATCGTTCGGGGGGTCTACTTATCCTGGTAGATCTTCTAACACCACTTTCAGGTGCTTGAAGTGCTTGTTGCTGTTGTGGTTGTTGTTCTGGTTGTTGATCATTATGATTTTCAGGCACCATCACTTTTCCTGTGATATCGTCAAGCACTATGTATTCCCTGTTTTCTTTTTCTTGTTTCTTTTCCTGCAACTGATTCTTATACAAGACCTTTTCATTGAATATTACATCTCTGCTCCTAATGATTTTTTGATTTTCATAATCATATAAGCGATAACCAAAATCATTAACACCATATCCAATAAAGGTACATTTCTTTGATTTTGCCTCAAGCTTTGTTCTATTTTCTTTGTTAATGTGGACAAAAGCTTCACAACCAAAAGTCTTTAAAAATGAGTAGTTTACCTTTTTACCTGTCCATGCCTCCTCTGGAATACCACCATCCAAGGAACTTGAAGGCCCTCTGTTTATTAGATAAACAACAGTATCTACAACATCTGCCCAAAATTGTAAAGGCAATCATGCATGCAATCTCATGCACCTTGCACGCTCCATGATTGTCCTGATCATCCTTTCTGACACACCATTTTCTTATGGTGTTCCTGGAACTGTCTTCTCTCTGCGAATTCCATTCTCTGAACAGTACCTATCAAACTCTTTTCTACAATATTCACCTCCATTATCTGATCTGAGACACTTCAACCTTTTCCCTGTCTCATTTTCAACCAAAGATTTCCATTTCTTGAAAGTATCAAATACATCATATTTATTTCGAATACAATAAATCCAGGTTTTTCTGGTTGCATCATCAATAAAAGTAACATAATAACAAGAGCCACCAAGAGATGATACCTGAGCAGGTCCCCATACATCTGTATGCACAAGCTCTAATTTTTCGCTCTTCTTTTCTTTCCCAACTCTAAGGAATCTGACTCTTTTGTTTTCCATAAACACAATTCTCACAGAATTTTAAATCAACATGCTTCAAACCTGGCAACAAATTTCTTGAGTGAAGAATCTGCATCCCCTTCTCACTCATGTGCCCGAGCCTATGATGCCACAATGTCGTATCTTCTCCTGTAGAGGTTAAAGCATTAACAGAATTAGAAATACCATTGCATAAATACAATGTACCAACCTTTTCTCCTTTCACTATTACCAGGGATCCTTTAGTGACCTTCCAGGTTTTATCTGTGAAAGTAGTTACGCAACCTTCACCTCCCAACTGCCCTGTTGAAATCAGATTTTTCTTTAGATCTGGAACATGCCTTACCTTCTTCAATAGCCACTGATTTCCATTTTGTTGTTTTATGAAAACTGTACCCATTCCAATGATTTTACAAGGTTTATCATCACCCAATCGAACTTGTCCAAAATCTCTTTGAACATAATCCTGAAAATGTTTCCTATTAGGTGTGGCATGGAATGAGGCCCCTGAATCTACCACCCAAGCATCAATAATATTTTCTAATGAAATAATCAAAGCATCTTGCAACACATCACCTGTTACATTCGCTTCATGATTGTTTTCTTGTTGTGCGTCTCCTTCTTTTCCCTTCCGCAACTTGCAGTCTTTCTTCAGGTGTCCTTTCTTCTCGCATTTCTAGCACACTATCCCCGATCTGGACTTGGATTTGCCTTTTCTTGACTTAGTGTGATATCTTGGGCTCTTTCCTCTTTCCATTTTTCTTCCCATAGTCTCTGCAGTCAAAGCATTACCTGATGTCTCACCGAAGCTTTTCCGTCGCATTTCTTCGCTAAGGATTGCACCGACAACATCATCAAAATTTAAAGTACTAGATCCAGAGACAAAGTTACTAACGGCCATAACTAAGGCATTCCAACTTTCTGGCAATGAGCACAGAAATAATAGAGCCCTAACTTCATCATCAAAATTTACCCCTACAGAACTTAACTGACTTGTAACTGTATTAAAATCATTTAAATGGTCTGCAACAGATCCACCTTCTGACATATTCATATTAAATAAATGCTTCATAAGAAATACCTTATTTGAAGCCGAGGGTTTTTCATATAGTTTGGCCAATGCTGACATTAAACCCTGTGTTGTCGTTTCCTTTGAAATATTAAACGCTATTGACGCCTCTAGGCACAACTATATTATTCCAAGTTCCTTTCTGTCCAAAATATCCCATTCTGTGTCTGTCATACTCGTCGGCTTCTTTGTCTTTCCGCTCAATGGTAGGTACAGATCTCTCTGATACAGATAATCTTCCATCTGCATCTTCCACAACTGGTAGTTTTGGCTATTGAATTTTTCAACCCTAAACCTACCATCTTCCGCCATTGCTCCCACTTGAACTAGGAACCCTTCTCTCCTGCGAGTTTATTAGCTAAATAGACCTTCGACTCGGATACCAGTTGTTAGAAAATTATATATTACGAAGCAATGGAACACATAAAATATTGCAGAAATATAAACACATAAAACAAGAGAGACACAGATATACGTGGTTCACCCAGTTTTGGCTATGTCCATGTAGAAACAACTAGTCCCTCCTTTTATATTATCCAGCAAACTGAAGAGATACAATCTACAGCAAATCCGCTATAACACCCTCTTTGCTCTCAATCTCCTCTCTCTTCTTCACTCAGAATACAAACATGCATAGACGCAATAAAATTCCCTCATATATAGTGAGGGGTTGTCTTCTAGGGAAGAAAACCCTAAATTAAACATAACTTCTACTATTAAATCATCCGCCTAATGAACGGCCCAGATTGACTAGAAATTACTAGACTTTTACAAGACAAGTTTACATCTATTTTTAGCTTCGGGGGCACTGCCCCCAGACCCCCCAGCCGGGTGGTATTAGCCCCCCCGCACTCCCCCCCCCATGTGGAGGGGTGTACAATCTTCCTGGGGTATACATCCGGTTGAAACCTTTGAATACAAAGATAATCAGGCTCCACACCCAACATTCCTGAATTAGATTGGCTTGCAATAAGGTATCTGTAATGTATTCGGTGAAATTTGAGGGAAGATTTTTGGCTCTGATAATAGCCATTTCTGCCTATTTCATTTTGATATGCCAGTCACCGAAAATGATATCCTTCTGTGATTCTTCAATTAGAGGAAGATCAACTGATATTCACATTGTCTTGCCAATCTATATACTCATAAATTTTCTCGTCAATTTCTTCATAAAACGTCCTCAAATAAAACAATTGGTTTACTAAGGAATCGCTGGTCTTTGACAAGTCATGAATTACAACCAATTTGTGATAGAAGATAGCATGTTGCTTTGTTAGGAGTATATCTAGTTCTGATGCCTTCTTGTGGACTTCATTTATCTCTAGATTTTCCCTCAGATAGTTTATCCTTTGTTGCAATTGCAGTATCTGTTCATCTTTGTCCTTCACTTCAGATTCAAATTGTAGCTTTAAATCATTAAAACTTTTCTACAACTCGGTAATATTTGCTTGTCATTGTTGCACAAATGCCTACTTTTCAATCTAGAAAGTTTGTTCTAATTGAACAGTCCTTTAATCTTTTTATTTCATTAGTAGTTGTATTTATGCGGCTTTATCAATGGTAGCACTAGTGTAAGCTCCTATGAACTGAGATAATATGTTCAATTCCTCGTCAGGAGTTGTTTGAGCTCCTTTCCAAAGAATTTGAAAAGGAGTCTCATTTGTAACTAGTGCTTGCGATTGCTCTAACTTTCTTTTCTTCCTTGACCTGCTCATTATTGCTTTATGCTTTGGACTATAAAATACATCCAAAGGGAGTATTTCTTCAATCTTAAGGACTATCTCGGCAGTAGGGAATGAAGGAATTATTTCCATATCATCAAAAATAGTTGATTGATTGACAATTTCAGCATTAATATTATTCTTGGGAGTTTTAGGAATAGTATTCCGTTGGGAAGCCTCAACAGTAAACGAGGTTGTCACTATAGTTTCTAGAACCTATTTTGTCTCTCTGCTTACTGTAACCTTTTTTTCTTGTATATCGGCCGAGATACCTGTAACGCGAGTTTCTTTTGTTTTCAAAACATGGTTGAACTCCTCCCATAATTCATCAAATTTTTTATCCTCTTTAATTTCACTTGTTTTCTCAACAACTATAGTAGTTGTTTCAAATACTTGGGAAATAATTGGAGATTTTGAAGAGGAAGTTGATGCATCTGAAACTTATGAATTATGTTGAAATTGTTTCCACAGGGATTCTAGCAAATGGGTTATTCTTCGCTAATGATCTTGATTGAATCTAATCAATTCGTCATGACTTAAACGATCTGCTGCCAATTTTTCTACCATATATTACTCTGGAACCATTTCAAACAAATCATCGAACTTGTTAGGCTCACCTAAAAACAATTTGAGCTTAGCCTGTGTTGTAACATCTTTCACTACACCATTAGGGTCATATGGCCTGTTTAGTATGGTTGGAAAACTAAAGGCTTTTAATTGTTAAAATTCAACTAAGAAATGCTTGAAATTCTCTAAGGCATAGGTACCGCAGGGGATAGGAAAATATGGCCAGGCGGATTTCTTGGCATCTTTAAGTACTTTAGTTAAGCCCTTACCAACTATTTTATAAGTGACTTCCTTGGCCAGCAATTTATCTGGGAAAAGGAGGAAAACATGAGGATGGGCGAGGCTACCAAAAACCCGAATTTAAGTAAATGACTCTACTCCAAACCACTTTCCTATATGCTTTAAGTCTTTATTAGCTTTTGCAGTAAATCTAGGGGCTTTTCTGCCAAAGACCTCTTGGTGGGTAGGGAACATGACCACATGACAAATTTTGTAGAAGTGAGCATGGTATTTGGTTTCCCAAAGGATATCGAGATAAACAAATATAGGACTACGAAATTGGTCTGTCCATTTCCATATTCGAGATGGAAAATCATAAGAAATAAATTTGAGTCCATGACATAGGCGGTCATAAAGAAAGTAGGAGTCATTCTTTCGAGAACATCACGCTTATGTCTGTAATTGTGGATTTGAGTGGTGTTTTCGAGAAAACTAGTGTCTTTTTGATCTGCTAGTCCCACTAAGACGGGCAGCTATCTTAGAAACAAACAATCAAAGCAATTTGAGATTTCCTTTATGTATGATAGATGAGAGAGAATCAAAGGGGACCAACCTGGATCTTCCGCTTGGCTCCTTACTTGATTTCTCTCTCCTTTGATAGAGTTTTCAACTCCTCTCCTACTTGTCCCACTTTAGAGAATACCTGTAGAATCAAAGTAACAAAACACCATCAAAGAACCTCGATCTATAATATCATAAACAATGCAGAATCAGAAATAGATTGACCATACAATTTCATTCACAAATACACGATTATATGGAGGAAAACTCAAAGAACTTTATTAATAGTAGAAGAGAGGATTACAACCTAACTGTCTGATCTAGCATCATCCTCCCAGCATCAAAGCCCTCTTCACCTCATGAAACGAAAGATCACCCAACAATACAATGTCTCTTCTCAGAGATAAACCAACAGCACTTCCTTACAAATTACAAAATTCCAGCCTCCATATCTCTCAGATGAGGGATCCATTTATAAATGTCTTGCAAGGGTGTGAGTCAGCTCTGGGTTTTTGATTAGTGTCATTCCACTGATAGTTCTTGGTTCCACTTGGAGATTTCATTGATATCTTACTCATCCCTGGGTGAATTCAAAGATGCAAGTGTCAAGGGAGAAGTTTCTAGAAGATTCCATGAGCTTCCACTTAGCAAACTATCTCTGACATTTGTCCATTCTCGCTCATCACACCCTACAGAAGGCCTCTTCAGTATGCTTCGCAGTTGGCTAGTGTAGCAGCCAGTATGCATCGCACCTTGACCATGGAGCAGTCAGTATGGTCCAGTTTTGGCCAGTTCAGAGTGGTTTTTCAGGTGGAACTTCTGGGAAATGATGTAATCAGTTGACCATGATCCTTTAGGGTATGAAACAACACTTTTAGGGGTTAAAGAGCCCTTGTTTTATGGACATATAATTTTGGGGTTGCAGTGCCCAAATATGTCTATAACAGTTTCCCCCTAAAGTATGAGGTCGTAAATCTTTTGATGTCAGGTGAAATGATTTATCATGAGGATCCAAGCTATTCGAACTGGAAGGTGACCTGTATAAGATACAATACAATACATCATCATCATATTATTTTTATGAATTAGCTGAGGCGGGCATTCCCATGCTTATCTTTATAAATTCATTTTCATGTACATAGGACAGATAATCATTTGTTGTCGCAAACTGGTGATTCTTTATATGTAGAGTCATCATCCCTTAGCTTGGATGATCATCTGTGCAGCTTCTATGTACAATTGATGTCTTTATTTTCCTGAATATATCGCAGCTCAGATTGATGAAACTAGATCCGGGTCTTCAAACTTGTTCAATCTTCGCCCAATGTATAAGTCGATCCATGTGAAAAGATGTTCTAAAGTCAAACATGGAAAGACATCGCCTGATTACCAGCCAAAAATGTAAGTTGTTAATCGGCGCGAGAGGAGTCACCGATAATGATAATGATCCTCAAGGTACTACAATACAATTCACGTGGTGTGAATATATGAGCCGATGTTGAACACCATGCAAAATCTTTCAATCGAAGGCCATTGATGTAAACTTGTCGTCAGAAGTGAGAAACTTGCCATTGAGGCATGCAGGCTTCAAAGTACTGAAAGGGTTGTTTCTAAGTCAACTTCTTGGATAATGAGCTGATGTCGACAAGAAGTGACTTGCCGTAGGAGGGCCTTAATGTATCCCACATCTATGACACGAAATGGAGCAAATGATTTTTTGGAGGTGAAAACGATATGATGATACAAGGTTCAGGTTTGGTGGTCACGAAAAATGAAGGGTGAAGGTATTGCAGTGGATGAGGCGTTAGCTGGATGGTGAATTCTCTGAATGACTTCTCTTGAACATGGTGGCGACACTGAGATGGATTAGTAGCATTAACCCCAAAAGATGGATGGTACAGAGGACCAATGGTGATATGACCGTGAACGGAATAACCCAACCTGACTCAATCATGGTGATGGAGTGAAAGTGTCATGTTCAAGAGCGACCTGCTACCAATAAAATTCTTCAAGTTTTCTTCCCTTTTTCCCCAGTCATTGCTGACCAGTACCTCTTTATTTTTTTCAAGCTTGAGGAGGATAACATATGCTTGTTCTATAATTTTCCCTTCGGGCAAACCTGTTGCTATGTTTTAGCGAGCCTAGCAATAGCGAAACTCATTCTTGTCTGGATGGACAAGTTTGTAGCTATTGCTTTAACAAGTTTAACGAAAAAGATAACTCGGTCCTTTTCATGTTTAGAGAGTTTGAAAAGGGACGAAAAGGAAACTCCAGCAGTCCTTTTTCGTAGCATAATCCCTTAAGTCCGAAAAAGTATAAAATAATATGAAAGGGATGAATTTTCGATCGCTTTAGCAAGCCGAAAAATACAAGAGCTCGATATTTTTGTTTGATAATCCCTTAGGTCCAAAAAGATTAAAATGTACAGGAGGGATGGCGCTTCCCGTTACTTTAACGAGCTGGAAAGGCCAATAGCTCGACAATATTTTTATATTTAACAAGTCTAAAAAGAGTTTAAAAGAGACTTGTTTTTTAGGAACGAGTGGTGTTTTGGGTAGCAACTAGTTCCGGGTAGGCTTGGAACTTCTCAAAACATGGCAGTCTGAAGAGGGTGGCTAACAGGACCACTCGTCACAGTTGTTCCTCAAAAGGGTAAACAATCAAGTGGAAGCATATGATTGGCCAAAAGAATGGAGGTGACGGTAGGAACACAACCAAGGTTCAAAAGGTTGATAGCAGGGAAATCACAAAGGTTATTTACCGAGGGTGGATTCATTTTTTAATGAGCTCGAACCGGGAGAAACTATGCTCATAGGCGGGTTTAATTTTTAATGAGCTTAAACGTTGCGGAAACATTGCTCATAGATGGGTTTATTTTTCAACGAGCTTGAACGTTGCGGAAACATTTCTCATAAGTGGGTTTATTTTTTAACGAGCTTGAACCTTGCAAAAACATTGCTCATAGGCGGGTTTATTTTTTAACGAGCTTGAACCTTGCGGAAACATTGCTCATACTAGTCGTTTAAAGATGTGTCTCATTGGTAGGTTTATTTTTTAGTGAGCCTGAACTCTATGTTAGAAAATTATATATTACGGAGCAATGGAACACATAAAATATTGCAGAAATATAAACACAGAAAACGCACAAAAAAAGAGAGACACAGATATACGTGGTTCACCCAGTTTGGGCTAAGTCCACCCCAAACAACCAGTCCTTCCTTTCTATTATCCAGTAAAATGAAGAGACACAACCTACAGCAAATCCGCAGTAATATCCTCTGTTTTCTCTCACAGTCTCACCTCTCTGTTTCTTGCTCACAGAATACACATCTATTTCATAGCCTCAAATACAATACCCTCATATAAAGAGAGGGGTTGCCTTCTAGGGCAAAAAGCCCTAAACTAAACATAAGTTCTACTGTCAGATCATCCGCCTAATGAACGGCCCAGATTGACTAGAAATTACTATACTTTTACAAGGCAATTTTACATTTGTTTTTAGCTTCGGGGGCGCTGTCCCCGAGCCCCTGCCGGGGGACCGCTGGCCCCCGGACCCCCGCGAGGGGGACAAGTCCCCCCGCACCCCACGCGTGGAGGGGTGTACAAGACTTCCTGGGGTATACATCCGGCTGAAACAAATACCTTTGAACAATCATGCTCCACACACAACAATCTCCCACTTGGAGAATGATTGTAGCAACTCCACTGCTGCTTCATTTGCTGGACAATGACTCCTCTTTGGACCTGGCTGTTTTTCATCTTCATCATCATCCTTGAAGACCAATTGAAACTGAGCATGTTCTCAGTTTCTCCCTGGTTACAACTTTTGTTAGCATATCTGCAGGATTCTTGCTAGTGTGTATCTTTTCCAGCTTCAACTCTCCATCTTCCAATACTGATCATATGAAATGGTACTTGAGCTGTATGTGTTTAGTCCTGGAATGAAATGATGAGTTCTTTGCAAGATGAATGGCACTTTGACTATCACTGTATAATGTGCCCATATCATGCTCCTTACCCAATTCACCCATAAACCTTTGTAACCAAATCATTTCTTTACTAGCCTCTGTAGCAACAACATACTCTGCTTCTGTTGTTGAAAGTGCAACAACACTTTGGATTTTTGAAACCCAACTGACATCTATTCCTCCAACAGTAAATACATATCCTGTAGTGTTCCTCCTGTTATCTATGTCACCTGCCATATCTGCATCAACATATCCTTGTAGGGAGATGTTTGAACCACCAAATCATAATGCTTTATTTGTGGTACCTTTCAAATATCTGAGAATCCATTTCACTGCCATCCAATGTTCCTTTCCTGGATTGTTCATGTACCTTCTTACAACTCCCACTGCATGTGCAATATCAGGCCTTCTGCAAACCATTGCATACATTAAGCTTCCAACTGTTGATGCATATGGAACTTTAGACATATAATCCATGTCTTCTTGGGTCTTTGGGCACATTTCCTTGCTAAGTTTGAAATGGCTAGCAAAAGGTGTACTAACTGGTTTTGCATTGTGCATGTTAAATCTTTTCAACACCTTTTGTATGTACTCATTCTGAGACAATGTTAATTTACGATTTTTCCTATCTCTAGTTATTCTCATACCAAGGATTTGTTTTGCAGCTCCCAAATCCTTCATTGCAAATGAATTTGCCAATTTTCTTTTGAGCACATTTATTTCCTGCATGTTAGATCCTGCAACAAGCATGTCATCTACATACAATAACAATATAATATAGCTGCCATCATTTTCCTTTTTCAAATAAACACAATGATCAGAGTGACATCTAGTATAACCTTGTTCAGACATAAACTTGTCAAATTTTAGATACCACTGCCTTGGAGCCTGTTTTAAGCCATACAAGCTCTTCTTCAACCTGCACACTAGTTTCTCCTTCCCTTTCACCTCATATCCTTGTGGCTGCTGCATATATATCTCTTCCTCCAAATCCCCATGGAGAAAGGTTTTCTTTACATCTAACTGCTCAAGATGCAAATCTTCAGCTGCTACAAGACTTAAAATAGTTCTTATTGAAGTCATTTTAACAACAGGAGAAAATATTTCATCAAAATCAATACCTTTCTTCTGTGCAAACCCCTTCACCACAAGTCTAGCTTTGTACCTCTGTTTTCCTCCATCTTCTTCCTTCAGCCTGTAAACCCATTTATTCTTCAATGTAGTTTTTCCTGCAGGCAACCTGACTAAATCCCAAGTCTGGTTATGCATTAAGGAGTCCATCTCTTCTTCCATGGCTACCTCCCACTTCTTCCTGCTTTCAACCTGCATTGCTTCTTCATAACATTCAGGTTCACCAGAATCAGTCAACAATAAATAATATAATGAAGGAGAGTATCATTCAGGGGGTCTACTTATCCTGGTAGATCTTCTAACACCACTTTCAGGTGTTTGGGGTGCCTGTTGTTGTTGTGGTGGTTGTTGTTGTTGATTATTATTATTTTCAGGCACCTTTACCTTTTCAGTGATTTCATCAAGAACTGTGTATTCCTTGTTTTCTTTTTCCTGTCTCTTTTCCTGCAACTGATTCTTATACAAGACCTTTTCATTGAATATTACATCTCTGCTCCTAATGATTTTGTGATTTTCGTAATCATATAAGCGATAACCAAAATCATTAACACCATATCCAATAAAGGTACATTTCTTTGACTTTGCCTCAAGCTTTGTTCTATTTTCTTTATCAATATGGACAAAGGCCTCACAACCAAAAGGATTTAAAAAAGAGTAGTTTACCTTTTTACCTGTCCATGCTTCCTCTGGAACACCACCATCCAAGGAACTTGAAGGCCCTCTGTTTATTAGATAAACAGCAGTATCTACAGCATCTGCCCAAAACTGTAAATGCAATCCTGCATGCAATCTCATGCACCTTGCACGCTCCATGATTGTTCTGTTCATCCTTTCTGACACACCATTTTCTTGTGGTGTTCTTGGAACTGTCTTCTCTCTGCGAATTCCATGCTCTGAACAGTACCTATCAAACTCTTTGCTGCAATATTCACCTCCATTGTCTGATCTAAGACACTTCAATTTCTTTCCTGTCTCAATCTCAACCAAAGCTTTCTATTTCTTGAAAGTATCAAATACATCAGATTTATTCTTAATACAATAAATCCAAGTTTTTCTAGTTGCATCATCAATAAAAGTAACATAATAATGAGAGCCACCGAGAGATGATACCTGAGCAGGTCCCCATACATCTGTATGCACAAGCTCTAATTTTTCATTCTTCTTTTCTTTCCCAACTCTGAGAAATCTGACTCTCTTCTGTTTTCCATAAATGCAATTCTCACAGAAGTCCAAATCAACATTCTTCAAACCCGGCAACAAATTCCTTGAGTGAAGAATCTTCATCCCCTTTTCACTCATGTGTCCGAGCCTATGATGCCATAAAGCTGCATCTGCTCCTTTGGAAGTTAAAGCATTAACAGAGTTAGAAATACCATTGCATAAATACAATGTACCAACCTTTTCGCCTTTTGCTATTACCAGGGCTCCTTTGGTGACCTTCCAAGCTTTATCTGTGAAAGTTGTCACACAACCTTCACCACCTAACTGCCCTGTTGAAATCAGATTTTTCTTTAGATCTGGAACATGCCTTACCTCCTTTAATAGCCATTGATTTCCATTTTGTTGTTTTACAAGAACCTTACCCATTCCAACGATTTTACAAGGTTTATCATCACCCATATGAACTTGTCCAAAATCTCCTTGAACATAGTCATGAAAGTATTTCTTATCAGGTGTGGCATGGAATGAAGCCCCTGAATCTACCACCCAGGAATCAGTAATATTTTCGAAAGAAAGAATCAAAGCATCTTGTAACACCTCACCTGTCACATTTACTTCATGATTATTTTCTTGCTGTGCATCTCCTTCTTTTCCCTTTCGAGATCTACAGTCTTTCTTTAGGTGTCCTTTCTTTCCACATTTCCAGCACACTATCCCCGATCTGGACTTGGATCTGCCTTTCCTTGATTTACTGCGATATCCTGAGCTCTTTCCTCTTTCCATTTTTCTTCCTCTAGACTCTGCACTCAAAGCATTTCCCGATGTCTCACCGGAGCTTTTCCATCGCATTTCCTCGCTAAGGATAGCACCGACAACATCATCAAACTTTAAAGTACTAGATCTAGAAACGGAGTTACTAATGGCCATTACCAAACCATTCCAACTTTCTGGTAATGAACACAAGAATAACAGAGCTCTAACTTCATCATCAAAGTTTACCCCTACAGAACTTAACTGACTTGTAACTGTATTAAAATCATTTAAATGGTTTGCAACAGATCCACCTTCCGACATATTCATATTAAATAACCGTTTCATAAAAAATACCTTGTTTGAGGCCGAGGGTTTTTCATATAGTTTCGACAACGTCTGCATCAAACCCTCTGTCGTGGTTTCCTTCGAAATGTTGAAGGCGACTGACGCAGCAAGGCACAACCGTATTGTTCCGAGTGCCTTTCTATCGAGAAGGTTCCATTCTTCGTCTTTCATACCCGTCGGCATCTTTGTTTTTCCGCCCAATGGTAGGTATAGATCTTTCTGATACAGATAATCTTCCATCTGCATCTTCCACAGTGAGAAGTTTTGGCCGTTAAATTTCTCGACCCTAAACTTACCATCTTCCGCCATTGCTCCCACTCGAACCAGGAACCCTTCTTTCCTGCAAGTTTATCAGCCAAATAGACCTTCGGCTCTGATACCAGTTGTTAGAAAATTATATATTACGGAGCAATGGAACACATAAAATATTGCAGAAATATAAACACAGAAAATGCACAAAACAAGAGAGACACAGATATACATGGTTCACCCAGTTTGGGCTACGTCCACCCCGAACAGCCAGTCCTTCCTTTCTATTATCCAGCAAGATGAAGAGACACAACCTACAGCAAATCCGTTGTAATATCCTCTGTTTTCTCTCACAGTCTCACCTCTCTATTTCTCGCTCACAGAATACACATCTATTTCACAGCCTCAAATAAAATACCCTCATACAAAGAGAGGGGTTGCCTTCTAGGGCAAAAAACCCTAAACTAAACATAAGTTCTACTGTCAGATCATCCGCCTAATGAACGGCCCAGATTGACTAGAAATTACTATACTTTTACAAGGCAATTTTACATTTGTTTTTAGCTTCAGGGGCACTGCCCCCGAGCCCCCACCTGGGGACCTGGCCCCCGGACCCCCCAGCCGGGGGGATCGGCCCCCCGGACCCCGGGGGGGACAAGTCCCCCCCGCGTGGAAGGGTGTACAAGACTTCCTGGGGTATACATCCAGCTGAAACAAAGACCTTTGAACAATCATGCTCCACACACAACACTCTAAGATAACATGTGCTCATTGCCTTTTTATGTAAGCTAGAAATGACCAAAATACAAAGCTAACTACATTAAAGCTAAGGAACTACTGAGGTTAGGTAGGATAGTTCTGTCTGTCGTCTAGAAAAAACACTTCCTTTGCTTCGTCCGCACGTTGCAGACAAAGGTGAATGGTGGATCAGACCAAACACCAAACCTAAGAAGTTGAACTAAAATGCTAAAAAGCTAAAAAATGAAATTGGTCATTTTTCACTTGCATAGAAAGGTTTGCATGCCCCCAGGTATTGAGAAAAGGAGAGTTTCCAGGTCACCATATGGAAGTCACTGTGGTTAGGCAAGATTTTTTCTGTCAGCGATTAAACAAAAAACATTTCCTTGGCTTTGTCCATTGAAATAGACGAAGGTGAATGGTGTGAGCTTCCAATCACATAACCTATTAGGAAACCTATATTTTCAGCTGGGTTTGCCTGCCGAAGCAGAACAAGGTGCATGCCTCCTAAGCTTTGTTACATTCACCGGACTACTTGTGGTAATTAGGTGGATGAAATGAAGGTTGAAGAGACATTCTTGATGCAAAGAGACCATTTAGGGATGATGTTTGACTCGTAATTGTGTTTGAACCGGGAAATGAAAGCTGGTCGATAAGCTATACCATTTGGCCTTCATGCGGGAAACATATCACTCGAAAGAGTGTGGAAACAATAGCTTCCATGCTATAAACATAGTCACGCCCAAGGAGTAGATTGTAATCTAATGGCCCTTGGACTACCATCACGTTCAAGTGAACAGTTTTCCTTTTCAAAGTTATTGGCAACTTCGGAAGGATCCCTAACAGTCGACTGGTTCCTTTGTTAAAGCCTGACAAATTTTTCATCTCAGGCAAAAGCGATGGCGAACCAAGCGCTTTCCAAGAAGTTGAGGAAAGGATACTCGCTGAAGCCCCTTCATCTATGATAGTGCCAAACATAATCATTTTGTAAACTTGTACTATGATCCGGAATGGTACATTATACGAAGGCGGGGTCTTGCTAGTTGATTCCAATCAACAGAAATGACTAGCCTGCTCGGAGGAGGTACCAGATAAACAACTAGATGAACTTCATGAAATGGGGGGCTTTCCTCCTGTTGTAAAGGAATGGGTGGATTACCCCCATGTTCATTAGACTTTGTATTGACAAAAAGAATTTTAAGGGTGTCATTCTCATTCTCTTTGGAAATTGTATCATCTAAAGGTTGACTTTCTGAAGGCAAGACTGGGTCAACTGCCATCTCGACATGTTGACTTTAGTCTAGTATAGACTCAGAAGGTTCACTTTCCACAATAGGCGTTTCGACCGACAATTGAGTTATGCCAGTCAGGTTTTCAACTAGCGACGAACTTGGTGAGTGTTTCTTGTATCCAGGTGGAAGTCGCTGCGGTGAAGCAGGACGGTTATCCAAGGCACTTTTGGCTTTGTCCAAAAAAGTACAATGGTGAAGAGCATGACTACCTTCACATAACCTACATGGAAATCTGACCTTTCCTTTCTGTCCATTGACTTCATTTTCACTAGTTGATGGTGTGTTGTCAACCTGATTGCCAAAGGTTGATGACACCAGATGGTGCGAATGGGGAAACCATTCTCTCAAGATCCGCGGAATGCAAGGACAATCTCGATGACAGTGGTATCCCTTGTAAATTATGCATGGAGATCTATGCTTGGAAAGTTTGGTGTGTGGATTTTCACCGGACGATGCATGGTTGCCCTCTTGTTTAACTAACTTCTTCTTCTTCTTCTTTTCCTTCCCTTTCTTCTTCTTCTCAGCTACTTGTTTTTTAGTATCACTAGTTTCACCAAGCAAAGAGGAAGAAGGGGAGGAAGAAACAAACGAAGTAGAAGGTGAAGGGACAACTTCAGTATCATCTGGTTGCTGATTCGATTGCTGAGGAATCACAGTATTTTGAACGACAGAGGTTGAGAATAGCCACACCAGCAAGCCAATTGTGATTCCTAGAAGGGACAATGTAGCCATATACGAAGCACCAATATCTCCCCAAGAAGAGAAAGGATTAGGATCCCCCCCAAGAGGGGTTCCTTGATTGGTGGACTCCATTATCTCAACCTAAGATCAACGAAGGAACACGGATGTTATTCTGATTTAAATAAATTTTAAATGATGCTTTGACACAAGTTTGCTTTTTCAATTTTGAAGAGTCGAGAAAAAGCTAAAGATGACTCTAGTCGCCTTCGATTTTTAATGAGCCTGAAGTGACAAGTGCTCAGATGGGCCTTTTCTTTTAAGGAGTCGAAAAGGAACGAAAGTGACTACTCTGGAAATCTAGACAGAGGGATTACCAAACCAATCGCAAAACTGCAAAATACACCTTGGTGATAAATTAAAGAGAAATTACCAAGGACTTATGTACAGCAGTCAATCTTCCTGAATGTTGTGTTCAATGCATTGTGATCGATAGGGCGGTGGACACGACTTCCTACGGATAAAGGATATCAGCCTATTGTGGTCTCCCAATATATACTCGATGGTACGGGGAGCACAAGTCCGTACTGGCATTTTTCATATCACAGAGGAGGAATCACCCAACCTTCGATGAAAACGATAGTTACCAGGTTTTGTGACGCTGGAACACGTCTCTAGCCTAGACTTCTAGATGTGTTGCGTTAGGTTCCAAAGCATTTTTATGTTCATTGAGATTTATTTTAGAGTTTATCTTGTTTAGAAGTTTGTCTTTCAAGGTTCACCACGTGATGTAGATGTAAAATTCCTCAATATACAATCTAAAATGATAAACATATGTTTATTTTCTTTTAGCAATGAAAATCCTAGCTACTAAGGAAAGAAGATTATGATTCTTTCAACAGGGAGAAAAGAGCACACACTAAATTCACTTTTCCTAAATCATTTTCGCACATAGTCTAAATGCAAATGCACATGCATGTATTTGTTTTTCGTTTCCTTAATGTGAGAATTCCAAAAAGGAAAACTAAGTATAGATCTGAATTATTTTCTTCAAAGCGACATTTCGACAATTTCTTTTCAAAATGAGAGGAAGACTAAACGACACTTTTCGATTTCGAATAGAAAACTGCTCTCGGCACTTCAAATATTAACAATTCAAATCAAATAGATGACAAAAAGTACAATCGACTATCTAGAAGAGGAAGACTTTATGACACTCTTATTTTTGACTCAAAATGACAGTTACGACACTTTTTGCATCAAAATGACAATTCGATTAAGCTACTTTTGACTAAGGATTGCAAATGATGGACAAATACATAAAAACATTCACTACTCCTAATCAATGGAGGCTGAAATATGTAAAGGAAGGAGGCTTCAGCAATGAGGTACTGATCATAAGCAGCAACACAATCAAACAGAGCTGAAAACAAGGACAAAAACCAAATTTCAAAGAGAGAAACGAGATTACTCAGTCATCGCACCTGTGCTTCTCAGAAACAAGGATGCATCTCACCTGCTACACACGGGAGATGTGATGCATACTGGTTTCCAGTTACAGACAGTGTGATGGGCCAGGGAGCGAAACTGAGTTAGGTTTTTGGTCAAATTTTCAGCTGAGTTTAGGGATTTAGGCTGAGCTATTATGAACAGTAAAGAACAAAGTACAGGGGTATGATATTAAGAGGTTGTTGAGCTGCCACAAGGGCGCTTAGAATGCTTGTAAGTCAGATGTTCAGTTCATAAACCAATCTGGAGATTAACTGAAGTAGCATTCATCTACTTTGCAATTACATAGCAAGAGTAGTTCGAAGGCTATCTGGCTAACTTCAGGCTCCGTCTGTAGTTTATAAAGCAAATAACAATAACAAATAAACAAACTATTCACTCCCCAACGAAGTCGCCATTTTGTTTCCGAGAAAACTAGTGTCATTTCGATCTGCTAGTCCCACTAAGACGGGTAGCTATCTTAGAAACAAACAATCAAAGCAATTTGTGATTTCCTTTATGTATGATAGATAAGAGAGAAGCAAAGGGGACCAACTTGGATCTTCCGCTTGGCTCCTTGCTTGATTTCTCTCTCCCTTGATAGAGTTTGCAACTCCTCTCCTACTTGTCCTACTTTAGAGAATACCTGTAGAGTTAAAGTAAAAAACAACATCAAAGCACCTCAATCTATAATATCATAAACAATGCAAAATCAGAAATACATTGACCATACATTTGCATTCAAAAACAACAAGATTCACAAATACACGATTATATGGAGGAAAACTCAAAGAACTTTATTAATAGTAGAAGAGAGGATTACAACCCAGCTGTCTGATCCAGCATCATCCTCCCAGCATCATAGCCCTCTTCACCTCATGAAAATAAAGATCACCCAACAATACAGTGTCTCTTCTGAGAGATAAACCAACAGCACTTCCTTACAAATTACAAAATTCCAGCCTCCATATCTCTCAGATGAGGGATCCATTTATAGATGTCTGACAAGGGTTTGGGTCAGCTTTGGGTTTCTGATTAGTGTCATTCCACTGATAGTTCTTGGTTCCACTTGGAGATTTCATTGATCTCTTACTCATCCCTGGGAGAATTCAGAGAGGCAAGTGTCATGGGAGAATTTCTAGAAGATTCCATGAGCTTCCACTTAGCAAACTATCTCTGCCATTTGTCCATTCTCGCTCATCGCACCCTACAGAAGGCCTCGCAGTATGCATCGCACCTGGATAGTGTAGCATCCAATATGCATCGCACCTTAACCATGGAGCAGTCAATATGGCCCAGTTTTGGCCAGTTCTGAGTGGTTTTTCACGTGGAACTTGTGGGAAATGATGTAATCAGTTGAACATGATCCTTTAGGGTATGAAACAACAATTTTAGGGGTTAAAGAGCCCTTATTTTATGGACATATAAGTTTTGGGTTGCAGTGCCCAAATATGTCTATAACAATTGGTCAAATTTTTGGATAAAATAGTCACCCAATCCATGACATAGCCATCAACAGAGACCTCTATCAATGACACCCATTCTTCAGAGAATTTCTGCATATTTGGATAACCATAGAGGCGACATAACATAGCAGAAATATGAGAGAGAGGGCCAACAATAGAGGATAATGAATACATACCCCTATCCTCTTGCTTGTCTTTGCTTGGGTCCCTTCTCCATTCTCTGATCAGCTCCATAGGATTCATATTCTCTTGCATGAATTTCTGGACTAATTATGTATCATATTTCTTCTGAGGTTGAGGTAGATGATACATTTTCCTTAAATCCTTAGCTTTAAAAGACCCAATAACTGTCTTCCTCAGAGTTATAAACATTCTTTCTGTAATTTCTAGATGGTCAACAACCCATCTCACCATATCTGTATATGGTAGAATTTTGGGGTGGGCAACAATTCTGTGGAGAAATGAATTGGCCACATCATTCCATGTGTCATTGTTACTCGGAGGAGAATCATCAGCAGTAGCATCCTGTTTCATGATTATTCTCAGATTTCCATCCTCAAATAGTTTGTATATTGCCTCCCAAGGGGAAGAACCTACACCCAGAGTGCATGTAGTATCTGTAAATAGTGGAGACATCTTGGACACTTCTTTAGGGGGCAAGGTTGGTTCTTGTTGTATTATAGACTTCCTCCTCACTTTGATTACTCTTGAAATGTCCTTTAACTGCTCTTTATTGGAATTTACTTGTAAAGAAACAAACCAAGAGAAGAATCAAGAGCTTTGAAAGATGCAAATAGTCATATCAAGTCAATGCGAGATTTATGGAAAATCCTTTCACATTAACTCAAAATTATTACAAATCATAAAAAAATCTTGAAATTAGAACTACACAGAGTGGTCATTTAATTTTCAAACATTTGGTCACGTGGCACTGACACGTCATTATATTGGAAAATCTTTTATCAGTGTTTGGTATCGGGTGATATTAACATAACTCAGCGATATGCGATTTCCAAAAAACATATAGGTATGGGATCTATATTAGAGAAATATTGGAGTTTTAATAGAATGGGATATCGAATTTTGGCAGATTGCGATATTGATTTTGGCATTTCTCATTTCGACTTTTCGCTATTTCGCTTATCAACTTTTTACTGTTTCGCTTATGGGATTTTCGCAATCGAATGTTCGTTGTTTTTCTATTCTTTGAAACTACCGATACTA
Organism: Pinus tabuliformis; assembly: GCA_031772625.1. NCBI lineage: Eukaryota > Viridiplantae > Streptophyta > Pinopsida > Pinales > Pinaceae > Pinus > Pinus tabuliformis. The sequence goes on from CM062804.1 coordinate 435,650,211, forward strand.
CGTGTAGGTTTTAATAAGACCAATCTTTTACGATATTTTTATTTATTTGTTATGATTTTAGGATTCGTAAGACTTGAAATTTATCTCCTAAAACTACAAAAGGATTCCTAAAAGGTTTTATGCCCTTTTCATAAACTTTCTTGTTTTATTAAAATATAAAAGAGTAAATATAAAACTTATCCTATTTTATCTAAAAAAGGAAGGATTCTATCCTAAATTTTTTTAAAGTGTCCCCATTATTCTTTCTCCTAAGTCTAAAGCTAATGGGGGATTGTTGAGTACCACAGCTTGTCCACGCTTCCTCTTTTCTAAATGTCTTCGAAAAAATGCCCCTCATTTACCACATTGTGATCCCTATTCTATGCATCTCCTTCTCCTTGTTTATTCTCTTATGTTACGTGTTAACTAGAGTTTACTCTCTTCGTCTCATGCAAACATGAATGGCTCATATTTTTACTCAAGTGCCCATATTCTAGTGTTAGTGTCTATACAACATATTTTTAATGCGACAGGGAGACAGGTGGAGATTAAATGTATAATTCTGAGTTTGGCTATTTTCTCAAGCAATTCCCAAGCAACTTCCCCTCCATAGACTCTAAATCTGTGTCCCATCTTAAGTCCAATCATCATTTGACAATTTTCATCAATTTACATGAAGAAATCATATAATAGTATTTGGATTAGGGTGATAAAAAAAAAAATGTTGTTCCAATTATTAATTTGGATAATATGTATTATATAGATACACATATAATAAGAAAGTTAAGATTTTTAAAATGTATAAAACTCCAATAAATTATTTGAATTATTAATTTGAATGTGTTATATAAATATACATATAGCATTTTTAATAAAAGATATTCATCATTTTCATTATAATTATTACCAGCCTAGATCCCTCTTAACTTCGGATCTACCATGCGCCGAGAGGGATCAAATCTATTTTCACTTTAAAAGGAGTTTATATCTCAAGATATTTGATCTCTCTCCTCGCTTGGTAGATCAAAAGTTAAGATAGATCTAGGTTGGTTTTAAAAATAGTATAATTTTAGTTTTTATTTCATGTCTCAAATATGCTCAAGTATTAGTGTTTTGTTTGCTAAATATTATTTTTATAAATTAATATAAATTATAATATATTAATAGTAATTTATGTTGAATATATATATATATATATATATATATATATATATATATATATATATATATATATATATTATTTTTTAAATTATTCATTTTTAATTGTAGAATTTAAAGTCGTAACTAATATAAATTAATTAGTATCTTAAATTGAATTAGGCATAGTCTAACTAATAGAGAAAATGACTCTTTGGCTGGATACAATTTCTTGCAAGATTGTGATTTCTTGTAGTTTAAAATACACTTTTGAATACATAAATGGATTATACACCATAAAAAAATACCTACGGTATATCATTTACTATAATTATTGTTAAAGTCTCTCTCTGTCTCTTGTGTGTGTGTGTACACACACATTAATTAGTTTAATGGGCCAAGCACATATTTTGTATCATAAATTTATTATTATGTAAATTTTGATGGCCAAATTTAACTACCCTACATTAATAAATTAGTTATTTTTTATTAATTTTAACACATTTTAAAAATATTATTAAATTATGAATTTTTTAATTTCTATTCAATTGATGATGATGATGATGATTAATGTCCACTAAGACCAATGTGGTCTATAAGATGTCAAGAAAAGAGATTCTAATTGTCATTCTTCAAAATCTTGTTTCTTTGATCAAGGAGAAGGGAAAGAAGCGCTTCAAGATTACTATAGTTGGGATGGCTTAATAAATAAAGAATATTGGAGGTGTGGCTGATGATAGGGAATTGAGAGCGGATTTGGGCAAGAGACGGACAATCTAAAAGGAAGTGCTTCTCATCTTCCACCTTCTTAGTATCGCAAATATGATAGATTCTATTATCCCAGGGTGCCTTGGGAGTAGACCACCGCCCAATCTCACTTCGAAGCTCATGATAATTAGTTCTTATCCTAGCAATGTTCATTTTCTTCTTAGCATTGGTCAATATAGAGAGATAATTTTGATTATCAAGGGTGGAGTTAATCACCTCCTTATAGTATCTTAGCTTCTTTTTACCCTCCAGCTCCTTATCCTCCCACATATTGTCCTTATAATTGGAGGTAATAGTATCTTTGATACTATCCTTCCTTCCCATGATGATATCCTCCTTAATCCCCCAAAGGTTGAACCAAGACTGGGCATCCTTATGCCACCTGCGCTTTAGGCATAGGTGGGTTTTGATCAAAGTTAGAAGCAATTTTTGGGAGCCTCTTGGATTCCATGTTGTAAAGCTTCTTCTTATACTTCAGATATCTAAGCATAGTTGTACTCTCAATGGAGGACAAGGAAAACTTTGATCAAGAGAATAGGATATGGAGTATTTCCCTTGATCTTGAGGTTATATGTTACGAATTGCTTTTGTATCATCTCAATCTTTCTCCACAACTCCATAGATATACTGCAACCCCAAACTTCACATCCATATAAGATAATAGGGGTGACAAGAGTCTCAAAGAGGAACCTTTTTTTTACTCCAAATGTAAATATCGATTGACTTACAATTATTTTCAAGCTCATATTAAGTTTTCCAAACTCCAATAGTTCTTTTCTCAATGTTATAATTCTAGTTGAGCCGATGAGGAAAGTCAATACCCAAATATTTATAAGAAGAAACCTACTCTAGATAATGGTTATCATAGATGAAACTACCATGGGTGATCTTTTTGGATTTAATGATCATTCCTTTAGTCTTGTCGGTATTAACCGTCATACCCATCTTGGAAAAGTAGACATGAAGAGTCTTAAGTTGCTTGTCTTGGTCATCATGGTTTTTTGCAAGAAGAACAATAACATCAATATAGAGGAGAAGAGTAATGATTATACCAACGATCTCAGTGCCCTTGCAACCCACAGTTTCCAAACACTCTTCTAGCTTATTGATATAAATACCAAAAAAGGTAGGGGAAAGGGGACACCCTTGCTTAACCTCGATATTTCATTTAATATCTTTAGATCACCCTTCATTGGTCTTAAGCTTAGCAATGACAGTCTTGTAGAGGCGAATCACAACAATCCTCAGTTCAGGAGGAACCTATAACTTAGTAAACCATTCATTTTTATTCATTGGAACCTGTAACTTAATAAACCATTCATTTTTATTCGTTGGATTTAATTGTGTTAAATTAGCTTTTGAGAATTGTTATCGCCTATGGTTTGGTTATAACCGATGGTTCTACAAGGATTTATAAGTCCCTCACATCATGAGAATGGATCCGAGTTTACTCAAATCTCGAATTTAACCAAGATCTTTTGCTTCCTTGATGTAGATAGAATTGCATTTTATAAGAGCATATATGAAAATATATGCATGCTTAATCAAATGGAAACATAATGACAATTAGAAAATCATAGACATGAGACGTTGATAACAGAGTTCGTCCAGTGTGGACTACATCTCCGGGACCAATGTCAAGATGGTGTTGGCCGCTTCATTCAATGTTGGAAATGGTGAAGATGTACATGGGCTATGTTTTCTATCATACAAGGATATGTGACCTCTACATGAGTGGCAAATTCTCCCCATGAGACTTTCCACTGCAGGAACTATCACTCACAACAGACATCCTATCAGCATGACATCATCATACACATGGTAACAATGAGTACCCTGCCATCATGGCATCAAAGGGATCTCAACCAAAACACCCATGGTGACAATGAGTATCCCACCATCATGGCATCAACGGGATCTCAATCAAAACATACACAACAATCCATTATGAATACATCTCACATGAAATAGACATAAAGATTCTACATCATACATCAAGTAGGAATCGAAACAACATAGTACATCTCACAACAAATGATCAAAGAAGTACATGACGACAACACTTCATATACCTCAACGCTGATTCTAACTAAAGAATAGAATACTCAGCTTCTGGATCTGAATGCACCATTGAAATCATGGCGTCGCATGGCATAATATCGATTGTCCACACTCTGAAATCTGACACCATCACTCTAATCTGGAAAATGGCCAAAAAATAGAAAGATCATCTGCAAAACCTGACTACACAACTGAATTTGTGTCGTCAAAGGTGTAAAATCGACTATCCATTTGTCGAATTCTGAGACTGGAAAAATCTGGGCATGTAGGAATCTTTTAGATTCCCCCACGATTCTCCAAAGATTCTCTCCTCTAGGTTGACTGGAGATCTGCAACTCAAATAAAAAAAATGATCTTTTCATTGCAATCCTTGCGAAATTCTGAGAAGAATGGGTATAAAGTTGGTTGCATTTTGGATCTGGGAAATTTCAGCCTCCAAGGAATCTGGAAGATTCCCTCAAGATTCTCAAAGATTCTCCTTCGCTAGGAATCTGTAAATCCGCTGCTCAAAATGTGAATCTGACCTCACCATTGTGTTCCTTGTAAAAATTTTAGAAAAATGATTGTAAACTTGATTACATTCTGACAAAAGGAATTTTTACCTCCCATGGAATTTTTTTAGCATCTTAAGATTCTCTACAAAAATTCTGTCTTGAAAAGTGTGCCATCATGGTTCCTCCTCTGTGGACTGTGTCATGGTTCCATTTCTCATCTGTTTCTCCGTTTTGTTCCCCATTCGGTGCCTCCATTCTTCCCTGTGAAAATGAATTAAAGAGTTTTTATACAAATGGGCAGCAGATTTTTCAATGAGCCATACGTGGTGGAGCAGTTGGGCGTTGGCACCAAAGGCGGGAGATCAGGGGATCAAATCCCACCCCCGCCAAAAATACATGCAGCACATTAATTTTAAACAATGGTTTGATTTTTGTTTTAATATTTAATAGTTATATGTTTTGGTGTTAATACATGATGTGTCGGTTTGGGTTGGGTCGACCACGTGGTCGAGCGGGTTCAATTCTTGCCGGCCCATAAATGTCATAAGTTGGTTGTACACGGTGGTTTACACCCCATTAAACATGTTTTATGTTTATTTTTGGTCGGGGGTTGGAGGGTCCGGCAGGGTCATGGTTGTCAACCCTTTTTAATGTTTTTAATATAAATGCGGTTGGGGCTAGCGGGGGTCATGGCCTGTCGGCCCATCTTAAATTATTTTTTTTTAATACATATATGTGAAGTCCGATAGAGGTGGCGGGGGTCACGGCCCGCCACCTATTTTAATATATATATATCTATATATATATATATATATATATATATATATATATATATATATATATATATATATATATATATATATATATATATTTATTTATTTATTTATTTATTTTTATTAATAATAGCTCAGTTTTTTTATTTTGTCTAATATAAGGGTTATTAGACAAATTATGTATCCAACAAATTCACCCACTCCTCGGGAACCAATTCCATGACCGGGACTCGGTCAATTTGCAGGACCATTAAACCTGGCCCACTAAGGAACCTTGACCAAACTTTTACTGGCTCTATCTCCTCCATATGAGTTCGGATTTGAGTGTTGTTCACACCGTTGGAAACAAGGCGACGAGCACTTCGATCTAGTGGTAGTTTGGATCAATATGACCACTTTTAATTTTGACCCTTTCTGAGTCCTCTAGGACTTCTACATGTGTCTGGAGCCACTTGGATCAAGAATAATCATATAAACATCTTATTGCAACACATTGATTCAGTGGTCATAGATATCGTCAAAGGTCAAAGAGGGCTTATAATAGCTCAAAATTCAAAGTGGTCATATTGCTCTCAAACTAGTACCATATCGAAGTGCTCGTTTCCCTCATTCCAATGGTGCAAACGATACTCCAATCCGAGTTCGTATGAAGAAGATAGAGCTAGTCAAAATGGGCAAATGGGCCTGGTTTAATGATCCTAGAAATTGACTAAGTCCGGGACATGGAACTTGGCTCCTGAAAGCAGGTGAATTTGTTGAACACTTAATCTTTCTAATGACCGTTGATTTCGGTCAAATTGACAAAAATATTTTATAACAAATAAAAACAAAAAAAATATAAAAAATGGAGGTTGTCACCCTGCCACCCCCACACTATTGTTATAATATATTATAATATGGCATGTAATGGATTGGGTCGGTGCCACGTGGTGCGGACCCCACCCACCATATAACCAACCCACAAAGACCAAGGGCCGAGACCAACCCCCACCACGCGGTCTCACAATAAACAATGACGCTAAAGAAAACATTACCAAATTTCAATGCGATGGGTCATAAAATGTTAATGCCGACAACGAGGAACACGTGTTGACCGCCAGAGTTATGGACCATAAGACTTGTTATAATATATTATATTATGGTATGTAATGGATTGGGTCGATGCCACGTGGTTCAGACCCCACCCACCATATAACCAACCCACGAAGACCAAGGGCTAAGACTGGTCCCCACCGGGCGGTCTCACAATAAACAACGACACTAAACAAAACATTACCAAATTTCAATGTGACAGCTAATAAAATGTTAATGCCGACAACGAGGGACACGTGTTGACCGCTGGAGTTAAGGGACCACAAGACTTGACCGCCAAAAATGTAATGTGACAACTTGCAAATGCCCAAGTTTGGAGGGGCGAGAATTTGATACCCCGACCCCATAGCGATCATCACTTGAATTAATCAACGGGTCAAATGACCATATAGTAACATCTGCCCCCTCAAAATTATTTAAACCATATGTTCATTTGACGGGCCAAAGTAGGAAAGGAGTTCCGACCCGTGGAACGTTGAGCGACGGAATCATAACTTGGAGCGGAACTTGGAGCAAGGTGGAACCGCGATTTGCAGGGACGATACAACCTTGAAATATGATGCTAAAAGATTCCTTGGTAGGTAAAATTTTACAGTGTCAAAATGTTATCAAGTTTATAGTCATTCTTCTCATAATTTTGCAAGGATCACTATGGTGAAGTCAGCTTCACCATCTGAGCAATAGAATTGCAGGTGCCCTATATCAAGGAATCTCTTAAGAATTTGACGAATCTTTAGATTCCCTTGGAGATGAATTTTTCCAATGTCAAAATGTAGCCGAATTTATACTCATTATTCTCATAATTTCGCAAGGATCGTGATGGAAAGATCAGATTTATCATTAAGCAGTAGATCTCTAGTCTACCAGTGGAGAAGAATCTTTGGGGAATCTTCAAGATTCCCGAGGGTCCAAATTTGATGGTGTCATAATTAAACAAGTTGATAGCCGATTTTACACCACTCATCACCAGGAATTCAGTGGTCCAGTCCATTTCAGTAGTTGAGCTTTGCATTTTTCGGCCATATTCAAAGGTGGAGGTATTCGATGCAGTTATGTTATGCTTCCTTTTGTTTTGTTGCGATGATGTATTATTGTTAAGATCTCTGTGTAACACTATGTTGAGGGATACTTGTTGCCACATTATTGTGAGATTTTATTAGCTTCTCATGCTAAAGGAAGACCCATTTTGAGTATGTGTCCCTGCAGGGAGACGTCTCATGGAGAGGCACACCACTCTTGTTGAGGGTATTTGTCCTTGTTATGACAAAGAACATGTCATGTACATCATCATCATTTGCAGCAATTATATGAAGCAACCTCCACACTGTTGACACCAGGCTCGGAGACGTAACCCACACTGGGTGAACTCCATTATCAATGTGTTGTGTTCTTGATTTGTTGATCATCATTATGTTTCATCTTCTTTACGATATGCACATGTGGCTTTTCATACTCTTTCAAATGCAATTTTGCTAACATCATAGAAGTAAAAGATTTTGGTTAATTCTGATAGCTGATGAGATATGGATCACACATAGGAGTACATATTCCTCATTGATAATGCTAATACACCCATTTTCATGTAATAATATTAATCATCACTCAGATTGCACAAATATGCATAGAGATATAAGTAAAAAACTTATCTTAATGAATGAATGACTGACAGATGATAGAGGGACTTCAACTCTCGTCTCAACCATAGGTCAACTACATTATCAATCTTTCTTGCAGTTAACCACCCTCAAGCTAGATTAGAGCATAAAGAGTGATGTTCTCAAGGGAAATTCACACTAGTCCAACTAACACATCGCATGAGATTCCAAAGAACATAATGCCTCCACCTTACAACCAGGAGTCTAGAGTACATGTTGTCTCCACCCAACAACACTTCAAGGGATCTAGAGCACACAATGCTCCACCCAATCAATCACTACAGGAATCCAAAGTTTAAGAGCATATCCACCTGCTTCACATTTCAAGATTACAAGGTCCACAATGCTTGCACATGTCTCCTGCAATAATATGAGCACACTATGCCTCCACCTAATAGGTTCCATGGGCATCAATAAATCTTGGCCTCTACCTATTAAACAACACACAAGAATCTAGAGCACTCTCTAGTGCTCCACTTGACGAATTACATAGGAATCTAGAGCACTGTTAAAAGGCTCCCCCTGATAAAGTCACTCAAGAATCTATAGAAATAAGTCTCCAACTTATTAAAAACACAGGGATCCGGAGCACTTCCTGCGTGCTTTCGCCTTTACATATGTGCTTCCTCTAAATTTCTGAATGTCTTCGAAAAATGCCCCTCGTTTACCACATTGTAATCCCTCTTCTATGCATCTCCTTCTCCTTGATTATTCTCTTATGTTACATGTTAACCAAAGTTGACTCTCTTTGTCTCATGCAAATGGCTCATGTTTTTACTCAAGCACCCATATGTTAGCGTTAAAGCATATACAACTTGTTTTTAATGCTAGAGGGATACAGGTGGAGATTAAATGTAGAATTCTGAGCTTAGTTATTTTCTCAAGCAATTCTAAAGCAACTTCCCCTCCATAGACTCTAAATCTGTGTCCCCTCTTAAGTCCAATCATCATTTGATAATTTCATCAATTTACATGAAGAATTCATATAATAGTATTTGGATGAGGGTGACAAAAAAAATTGTTCCAAATATTAATTTGGATAATATGTATTATATAGATACACATATAATAAGAAAGTTAAGATTTTTAAAATGTATAGATTCCAATAGATTATTAGAATTATTAATTTGAATGTGTTATGTAAATATAATATACATATAACATTTTTAATAAAAGTTATACATTATTTTCATTATAATTATAACCAGCCTAGATCCCTTTTAACTCCAAATCTACTATACGCCAAGAGGGATCAAATCTATTTTCACTTTAAAAGAGGTTTGTATCTCAAGAGATTTGAGCTCTCTCCTCGCTTGGTAGATCCAAAGTTAAGATAGGTCTAGGTTGGTTTTAAAAATAATATAATTTTAGTTTTTATTTCATCTCTCAAATATAGTTAAGGGCGTAGTCTAACTAATAGACAAAATATCATTTTCACCAGAATTCATCAAAATCTGGCAATACAATTTCATGACTTTTTGTTATTTAAAATACATTTTTGAATGCATAAATGGATTCAACACCCTGAAAAACCCCTAAGGCACTCGAATTATATAGATTAAACAATTTAATCTCAATTTTTTAAAAGCCTCTGTCATATTTTGATTAAAATTAACCTGAAAATTGGTCTTGAAAAAAGTCATTTCATCTATAAGTTAGACTACACCATACTTAAGTATTAGTGTTTTGTTTGCTAAATATTATTTTTATAAATTAATATAAATTATAATATTTTAATAGTAATTTATGTTGAAAATTTTGATATATATATATATATATATTATTATTATTATTATTATTATTATGGTTACAATTTAAACTTGTAAATTAATATAAATTAATTATTATTTTAAATTGAATTAGGCAGAGTCTAACTAATAGATGAAATGGTTTTTTGGTCTGATACAATTTCTAGCAAGATTGTGATATATTGTAGTTTAAAATACACTTTTGAATAAATAAATGGATTATACACCCTTAAAAACACTTGAAGGACTTTTGTGTGTGTGTGCATAATTTAATGGGCTAAACACATATTTTGTATAATAAATTTATTATTATGTAAATTTTGATAGTCAAATTTAACTGTCATACATTAATATTAATTATTTTTTATTAATTTTAATTGATTTTAAAAATATTATTAAATTATGAATTTTTCAATTTCTATTAAATTAAATATCATATATAAATATGAGTCTATAACTTAATAAACCATTCATTTTTAATCATTGGTTTAATTGCGTTAAAGTAGCTTTTGAGAAGTGTTATCACTCATGGTTTGGTTATAGCCGACGATTTTGTACTTTATATGTTTTTGATCTATTCGTTTTTTCCATAGTTTTCTTAGAGCCCATGGTTTTGTACTTTATATTTTCCCAATTTATTAATTTTTGTTGGTTAAATTTTCTTTTATAAATTAAGATCAGGTAAAATGGGGATGAATATTAACTGTTAATAATCTTATTATATTGAAAGTTTATTATAAGTATTAAATTTTTATCTGCTTATTTACTAAATTTAAATATACATCTCTTCGCAATTATAATTTTATATATTTTTAATAATTAAAATTTTATTTGAAATAAAATTATAAATGATTAATTTTATATAACTTTAAAATTTGGGTATTGTGTATTATATAGATATACACATAATATGAAGGTTACAAAATTTTAAAAGTTATAAGATTCTAACAAAATGTTAAAATTATTATTGTGAATAAAGTGTTATATGATTCATGATTATACCAAATATTTTACGTATCAAATCATATATAGATTTTCATGTCAACCTTTTCTAACCACTTACTATGGTTCATCATTAGGATATATATGGTTAGTTGAACTAGAGAATTAATAAATACTAGAGATGCAACGACTTAATCCGAATAACCATTTTTTATATATATAATTATTTTTTCATTTATCTATTATTTAATTAAAGAACAAAAAATAATAATAATACTAATAAAAATAAATAAATAAATAAATAAAAATAAAAATAAAATAAATAAATAAAAATAAAATAAATAAATAAATAAAATATAAATAAATAAATAAAATATAAATAAAAATAATAATAAAAAATAATAATAATAATAATAATAATAAATAAGTAAAAACTTTAAAAATCCAAACAAAATAATTAAAAAAAAAAAAAAAGAGTAAAATGGAAATGGAAATTAGAAATCAATTAAAGAAATTAACCAAAAGTGAAAAAATGACACGTATATCCATTTATTTATCTATTATTTAATGAAAAGGAACTTAGATAGAAAAAGATCAAAGTAAAATTAAGAAAATTAAATTAAATAAAAAGCAAAGTAAAATTAAGAAAATTAAATTAAATAAAAAGCAATAAAAAATTAAAAGGAATATTAAAGAACTCAAATAAAACAAAATAAAAATATAAAATTAAATTGTAAACTAGAAATCAATAAAATAAATTTACCACAAAGTCAAAGAATAATACATAAGTAGAGAGAATTAAAGAGAATGGAAAAAATTATATCAAATAAAATATATACATGAATCATGGAAAAAAAAATTAAAATGACTAAAATCAAATCAAATAAATTAATAAATTATTAAAAGATTAGAATTATAAAAGTAAAGTTTTTCGATAGAAATCAATCTAGTTCTATAAAGTTCACCATGGAATTTGAATGTAATGGTAGTCTTCCCTTCCTTGACGTCTTCCTCTCAAGGAATGAAGATGGCTCTTTTTCCCATCAAGTATTTCGTAAGAAAACTCATACGGAACAATATCTTTATGTTAATTCTCATCATTTCCCAACTCAAAAGCTTGGTGTTCTCAACACCTTAGCAACAAGAGCTTTAAGAGTTTATGATGACAACCATCTCAATGAAGAGAAAGCACATCTCCTAAGTGTTTTCTTTAATAATGGGTATAGTAGACACCAATGTTTTAAGGCTTTCCTAAGAGCTGAATAAGGTCCTAGTGCTAAGAAAGATACCAAGGATCAATTTTCTGGTGTTCATCTTCCTTTTATCCAAGGGACCACTAACAATATTATGAGGATCCTAAGGAAACATAAGGTGGCTTCAACCTTTAGGCCTTTAAATACCATCCAAAGCTCCCTTAGATCTGTAAAAGACCTAGTGAACCCTAAGAATATGAAGGGTGTTTATGTTATCTCATGCTCTTGTGGGACTCCCTACATTGGTCAGACTGGTCGCTCGATTAATCAAAGGATTCGTGAGCATGTTGTTGACATCAAGCATGGCAGGACCCGCTCCCCTGCTTTGGCGAAGCATTCATATAAATCTAAGCATCACATGTGCATTGAGGAGACCCAAATCATTGCTATGGTTAGTCATTTCCATCATCTTAAATTGAGGGAGGCCCTAGAAATTGAAAAAAAAACCAATAATTTGAATAGAGATGATGGTTGAAATATTAGTAGAAGTTGGGTCCCTGTCTTGTCCTCCTAGTTTTTTAGGCTTCTTTTTGTGATTTATTTTGTTTGTTTGTTTATCTATGTAAGTATTGGCGTCCTTTTTATAGTATTTGTTGTTGATTTATTCTTCATTAGAGTTTATTTTCTTGATCCTTCGTGTTTTTATGTATTTAATCATCCTATTAGTTCTTAATTCTTTTTAGTATTTTTGTTATTTGTTTAATGGGCCTGAGCCCCATATTTTATTATTGAACCTGTTTTATTTATTGGTTACTTTTCTTTGGATATATCTATATATATATATATATATATATATATATATATATATATATATATATATATATATATATATATATATATATTATTTCTCAAAACTAGCTATTTAACATAGCAATTACTTTCTATATTCAGGGTTCTGTGATCCATAATGAATCAAGCAAAGTCTTTCGGTAGAAATCACATAAGAGAAATTTTTGGCCGATGTGTTTCGAACCAACAAGTGTGGCTCATCATCAGGACAAGATGAAGAGGCAGAGCATGGCAAAGGCTTAAATAGAGAGCAATGTAGAGATATAATTTCAAGTAACCGCTATATATAATATTTAAATTATGATATTAATTTATTAATATATTAAAAAAAATTATTAAGTAACGACTATATTAAACGGCTAGTTTTTGAAAAATAAAATTTTAAATAATTATATTAGTTTATTAATTTATTAAAATATTAATAGGTAACAGCGATATTAAACCGCTAGTTTTTGAAAAATAATATTTAAATTAATTTATTAAAACTAAATATTACTAGTTTTTGAAAAATAATATTTAAATAATGATATTAGTTTATTAATTTATTAAAAATTATTAATAAGTAACGGCTATATTAAATGACTAGTTTTTGAAAAATAATATTTAAAGTAATTTATTAAAACCAAATATTACTAGTTTTTTAAAAATAATATTTAAATTAAGATATTAGTTTAATAGATCATTGCAGTGCGCCTGAAACCCTTTCTATCTTGCTATATTTCAAAGGAGCAATTTGGTTTCTTGGATGGACGCCAAATTCATGAAGCTATAGGGGTAGCTCAAGAAACTATTCACAGTATCAGGCAAGCAAACAAAAAGGGGGCAGTGCTCAAAATAGACCTATCTAAAGCATATGACAGGGTCAGTTGGATGTATTTAAAGCTGCTCTTGACACACCTGGGGTTCCAGGTGGGCTTCATAAATTGGATCATAGGATGTATCACAAATGTAAATTTTGTTGTCCTGATAAATGGAGCTGCTTCTCAATTCTTTAAAAGTCAAAGAGGACTGCGCCAAGGGTGTCCGCTTTCCCCTCTGCTATTCCTTCTTGCTGCAGAAGGCTTGAGCAGACTTATTGCAAAGGCAAAAAGCTCAGGTTTGGTAAAAGGTTTGGAAGTTGCTGTTAATCTGTTCATTACTCATCTGCTCTTTGTCGATGATATTCTTTTGTTTTCAAATGGGAACTTAAATGAAATTTTAGAGATTAAGCGCATTCTTGATCAGTTCCTGAAAGCTACAGGGCTTCAAATAAATGAGAGAAAGTCTCAACTAATTTTCGAAGGCTTCAATAGACAGGAGGAGGCTATGATTGCTGCTCACTTGCCTTTTGGAACCTGTAATATGGAGCAGCCGTTCAAATATCTTGGTTTTTGGCTTAAACCATCATCTTACAGAAAGCAAGACTGGAATTGGCTAATTGCGAAGATTGAACAAAAAATATCCCATTGGAGTTTCAAGTGGCTTTCTAGGGCAGGAAGACTTACATTGGTAAATTCAGTCCTTCAGGCTATTCCGGTTTTTTGGGCAGCTTTGACCTGGATCCCAAAAGGGATTCTTCACAAAATTAAGCAGATTTGCAGTAGGTTTCTGTGGTCTGGGTCAAAAGAGGATTCCGTCCTTCCATGGGTGGCATGGGACAAGATCGCAAGACCAAAAGACTGGGGTGGATGGGGATTGAAAAGTCCCACTGACTTCAGCCTAGCCTTAGCAGCTAAATCAGGATGGAGAATCATCTCCATGGAGAATCTCTGGACGAAGGTAGTTAAGAGAAAGTACATTGACCCTACTCCACTCGAAGATTGGATTAGAACGCCAAACAAAAAAGGAAGAAACTGTTCTATCATCTGGAAAGCCACTTCTGAGGCTTTTAAGGTAATTGAACAAGGGCTGGCTTGGCGGGTCGGAAATGGAGAGAATTTGAGGATTGGTAGGGACCCGTGGGTTGGGTGTAGTGAGGGTTTTGCTCTTTCTCCTGGAATGCTCACTCACCTGGACGATATTGGAATTAGAAACTTAAGGCAGATTGCAAATATGGAGCAGTCATCTATATGGGGGCAGGCTTGGAAGTCTGAAGTCGATCTAGGAATAGATCCCGCCTGGAGGAATGAATGGCAGCTATTCATTCAGGAGCTTAGAAGATCCAATGTAAGAATAAAGGATAGGCCGGACTCTCTGGTTTGGGCTCATGCGGAGACAGGGCTATATTCTCCAAAGGCTGGCTACAGTTTCTTGATGAAGAATAAAGGCTGGAACCCTCCTGTTTGGTGGTCAAAACCTTTGTTCAAACTTAAATGTCCTAAAAAGGCTAGAATCTTTTTTTGGTGCGCCTTAAACCATAAGATTCCTACTTGGGAAATTCTTCAGGCCCGGTTTAAGCAGGGTCCTGGAAGATGTCCCCTGTGTTTTGCTGACTCCGAATCCATTTCCCATCTTTTCCTATCATGCCCTTTTACAAAACAGGTTTGGAATGAAGCGGAAAGGCTCATAAATGTAAAATTAAGATGGGAGGGAGAGTGTATGGCCTCAGCCTGGGAATATTGGTGGAATCACTTTCAAGAGAGGAATCTGAGGAATTTACCCCCCATCATTTGCTGGGGTATTTGGATTGCAAGGAATCGTAGCATTTTTAGAGACTTGTCGACCCCGGTGGCTGCTATTGCCATTCAAAGCAGTGCCATCCTTGAAAGCATTCCTGTAAAGGAGGAACCTGCAAATCTTGACCCGCGGAAGGAACCTCGTATCAGAGAGGGGATACCTTGGGCTTTCTTTGACGGGGCAGCTCAAAACGATCACACGGGTGCTGGGTTGTGCATACATCTTAGCGATTCTCACTCACTAAAGGCCTCAGTGGGAATAGGGAGGGGAACAAATAACTTTGCTGAACTCTCTGCTTTAAAGCTGCTCCTTTGTTGGCTCTTACACAAAAATATCCTCACAGTTCAGATTTATGGAGATTCGATGAATGTTGTTAACTGGGTTAATGGGAAACATAGATGCCAGCACTATATGTTGATGCCTTTACTAGAAGAAATTCAAATTTTAAAACAGCAGTTTAATGTCTTTTCTATTGAACACATCTACAGGGAGTACAATGAGGAGGCGGATCGACTATCTAAAGAAGGTCTGCAGCAAGCTGTGGGCTCTTGGAGAGTAACAGAACAGGTTCAGGATCAGATCCGTGTGTCGGATCTCCCTCCAAACATATAATGTTTTTTGTTTTGGTTTCCATCTATATGCACTAGATTATCTGTGTTTCATATGATATCGGTGGCATATGTCAACTATGTTTTTTATTTCCTCTTATATACTGTTATGCTCTGGTTTGATAGAGCGGATTGTGATCTGGTTACTGTATGGTTTTTTCTGGGTTGTTTTCCTCATGAAAGGAGACCCAGGAGACACTGTGGACTTCAGCTCTTTTTCTTGGTTGTGGCTGTTTAGGCCGAGTACAGGAGACTTTGTTAGTGCTCTGTAGGGGTGCTGATGATCTTTATCAGAGGAGTCTTTGCTCCTTATCAGCCAGCTTTTTTGCAGAATGTTAACTCATATGCTTTGTAACTTTTTTATTCCTTATAAAAAAGTTCATTTTTTTCCTTGGAAAAAAAAGATATTAGTTTAATAATTTATTAAAAATAAATATTAATAAGTAACCGCTATATTAAACAACTAGTTTTTGAAAAATAATGTTTAAATTAAACAAACAAACAAACAAAAAAACCAGTCAAACTCTAAACAAGGAGAGAAGTCAAAAATTATAAAAATGAGTCAAGATCCTAATCGAGACAAGATCATTTAATACATAAAATAATTAATGGAAATAAAATAAACTAAATCAAATATAAATAAAATAAAATAAAAATATACACAAGTCAAAAGAAACACACACACACACATATATATATATATTCAAAGAAAAGTAATCAATAAATAAAACAGGGTCAACAATAAAATATGGCGTTGAGGCCCATTAAACAAATGACAAAAATACTAAAAGGAGTTAAGAACGAATATTATGATAAATTACAAAAAAAAAATAGCAAGAAAACAAACTCTAATGAAGAATAAATCAACAACAATTACTATAAAAAGGACACCAATACCTACATAGATAAACAAACAAAATAAATCCCGACAAGAAGCTTAAAAAAAAACGAGTAAAACTCTAAACAAGGAGGGAAGTAAAAAATTATAAAAAGGAGTCAAGATCCTAAACGAGACAGGATCATTTAATACATAAAATAATTAATGGAAATAAAATAAACTAAATCAAAAATAAATAATGGAAAAATAAAATAAAAAATATACACAAGTCAAAAGAAATATATATATATATATATATATATATATATATATATATAGATATATATATATATATATAGATATTCAAAGAAAAGTAATCAATAAATAAAACAAGGTCAACAATAAAATATGGCGTTGAGGCCCATATAACAAATGACAAAAATACTAAAAGGAGTTAAGAATGAATAAGATGATAAGATACAAAAAAAAAGGATCAAGAAAACAAACTCTCATGAAGAATAAATCAACAACAAATACTATAAAAAGGACACCAATACCTACATAGATAAACAAACAAAATAAATCCTGAAAAGAAGCTTAAAAAAAAAAAAAAAAACTAGGAGGACAGGACAGGGACCCAACTTCTACTAATATTCCAACCATCGTCTCTATTTAAATTATTGGGTGTTTTTTCAATTTCTATGGTCTCCCTCAATTTTCAATGATGGAAATGGCTAACCCTAGCAACGAATTGGGCCTCCTCAATGCAGATGTGATGCTTAGATTTATTTACATGCTCTGCCAAAGCAGAGGAGCAGGTCCTGCCATGCTTGATATCAGCGGCATGCTCACGAATCCTTTGATTAATCGAGCGACCAGTCTCACCAATGTAGGGAGTCCCACAAGAGCATGGGATAATGTAAGCACCCTTCATATTCTTGGGGTCCACTGGGTCTTTTACAGATCTAAGGGAGCTCTGGATGGTATTTAAAGGCCTAAAGGTTGAAGCCGCCTTATGCTTCCTTATTAATATTATTATAGTGGTTACTTTTTTTTGTAAACATTGTAGAGCTCTCTATATTTACTTTTTGAGAAAAAATTACAAACATGTCCCCCGGCTAGTCACCTGCCTAAAGGAAACCAGGTGACCATTGGTCAGCATTATACCCACTCCAAATTTTGAATAAGTTCATCAAAAACCACCTGATTCTCGAGAGCTTATCCCTATTGTCTTTACAGAACATAACAAGATTGTTTATTTTCTACATTTTAAAACATTCAAAGACAAAAAAAGACAAAATAGACTAATCCTCATTATAGGATGTTATCTATACTGAAGCCTTCGCACCGGAACTTGGAACCTTCACCCGTGGACCTAGAATCTCGCGTCCCTGTGACAATTTCCACTTTATCTCTGACAGAGTCTACTCAATTTGGCCCAAGGCAAGATTATTCCTGTAGGTTTGGATCTGTATTGTCACAAGGTCTTTCAGAATTTCCGCTTGGATAGGGTCTAGCTCCTTACTCCTTTCCTGCTTATCCAGAACTTCCCCTTCCATGTGTTCTTGATGAAGAGTCATGGATCGAGCTACGACCTGTTTCATGATCCAATATTGTTGCACAGTCTTTTTGAAGAACGATTGCCTACCGTTTGAAGTTCCCAAGTCCTGCAACATTCCTTCCCATTCATCCATGGGTAGGTCTCTGCTTCTGCGGTTATTTCTCAAATCTCTCTCCCAACTCCAAATTTGTTCTCTAACCTCCTTCGGGTTGCCCTCCATGTAGGATTCAATGATTTTCTTCATTTGGTTTCTGTCCAACTGCCTACCCCTTTTCTTCCTTGTTCTGCTAGTTCCTTCTTCTTTTTTAACTGTCCTCTTGCTACGCTTGGCAGCCATTCTTCTTTTCGTCTACTCCTTAGCTCTCTTTGCCTGTAGCTGTTCGTTCTAGTTTGCAGTTGTGCCCTTTCCTGGGGCTAGACTTATCACAGAATGAGCACAGATGTCAGTGTTATCAATTATGTTTGCATTTTTATCCGAGGTATTTCTCCCCCCCTCTTCTTGGTTTCGCTCCTGCAATTTCCTTCCCTCTAAGGTTCCGCGCTCTCGTTTCCTTCCTGTTTAGGCAATAATATGGCCTCTCTATTTCTTTTAGTTTTGGGGTACCCTTGTTTACACCGACTTGCGCTATGCATGCTAAAATCCTTTTCCTGAGTCGAGTGCTCAGGCTTTCTTAAGAGGGCACGCCTAACGGTAATTGGATTGCATGCCACTTTCCAAATTTTGGCTTTCTTAGTACTGTTAGCCATATAATGGTTGATTACAGTTTCTCCCCTCACCATGAGATGCCTCTCATTCCTCCCTAGTTTTTGGATTTTCCCATCCCCTCTGTCGTTGTTCAACATGACATGCAAACTTCTTGGACTGTTATTTGCCAAGACATCAATTATATTGTGGGGGTCCTACAAATTTGGGCCCTGCGAGCCCTTTCTCTCCCTCGCCTTACCCTTATGATTTTCCTTCTTTCCGGCCTTGGGCCCCAGGGATTCTTCGCTGTGAAATTCTTTCTTATCTCTACAATTTCTATCGTAATTTCCATTATCAACCGAAAGCTGCATAGCATTTTTCATACCTACTCTATATTTCAGACTGGTTATTTCTTCATAAGATGGGGGAGGAAGTTTCACATACCCTTTTACCTTCCTTCGCTTCCCTGTATCCTTCGGTTCTCGCTTGTTGTCTGTTCTTTCGATCTCACCACCTTTCTCCTTGCTCATCCACATGCAAAGTGCATGTTTTGCCTTTTTCTTAGGCATTATCCCTTTGTCATTTTCCCTTCGTAATTTTACCGCTAGTTGTCCTCCCTTCCCTCCTTCCTTGGAATGCCTCCCTTCCCACCTGCCTTGGGATGCTACCCACATGTCCTGTCCGCCATCCTTCATTTATTACTTTCCTCTCCTGGTTGCTCTTGCCATCTGTTTGTTGACTCCACTCTGAGACTTGGTGTTGGTTTGTTTCTCATCCTCGGACTTGTTGTCCTGCCCTCTTTTCTTCCATTCCTTTCCATCTCTGCCCCCGATCTCTCTGAGCCTGTCCTTCCTCTGCCCCCCTCCGTCGTTCGACTCAGCTCTGTTCTTGCATCTGTCCTTTGATGTTCCATGTCTGACCTATTATGTCCCACTTGCATCTGCCCTTGTCCTTCATCACTACCATTAACTCCAAGTGAATTCTCTAAATGCTCGTTTTGGTGCCTGTCTTCTTTTGATGCCTGAATCAGTTGTCCCATTTCCTCTTTTTGATGAAGCTCTTCCGCGCTCGCATCCAACCGTTGCTTTCTGTTCTGGCATCGCCAGTTCGCAAGGAGGTCTGTCAGAGCATTTCCTTTCCGCTTCACATGGGACGATATGGTGTATGCGACCTTCCTTAATTGTTGGCTTATTTCAGTTATTACCCATGCCATCTGCCAACTTTTACTCATTTTTTCAGTTGGTGCACCCTGTTGGAGTTGTTTAATTGTTTCTATCACTAACATCGAGTCACCTTCGATCTTTAGGCTTTGGTATCCTTCCCTAACTGCTATTGCTAATCCCCTGTTTAGCGTGTGGAATTCTGCCTCATTGTTGGTGGCGATTCCATAGTTCATTGCATAGGCCCTTCTAACCTCCCCTTTGTTGTCTCTAAATATCCCTCCTATTCCAGCCTCCCCTGGGTTGCCTTTTTCCACACCATCAAAGTTTAGCTTAGTGAAACCCTGTGGCGGATTCCTATAGCTTTCTTCGGCTCTTGCATTGCCTGCCTTGTGTTCCTTCCCTGTCATGTTTGTGTTTTTTACTTTGATTTGTAGGCGGTTCATAATGCAGGTCTCTGTTGCCTCCGTCTTCCAGTCTTCCTCATTCCAATTTTTGAGGATTACTATTTCTCTTATGTTTTTCATGGTTTGGCTCCATATTTCCTCTTTGGCTTTTTTATATTCTCTGAATATCACCCGGTTTCTTGCCTTCCATAGGTTCCATAGGAGGAAACCGATGGACAGATTCCAAGTGCGGTTCAGTATTGTGTTGCGGTACAGCTTGCTACTCCATTTCTCTATTGTTGTTCTTATGCTACCTATGTTCCTGTCAGTGATCTCGAAGAGCTGATGGTGATTTTGCCACAGGTTGTTGCTGACGCTATAGGAATTTGCAACGTGCTCCATGGTTTCTTCTTGGTTTTGGCACAAGGCGCAGTGTGAAGGTCCATGCATCCCCTTCCTTCTCAGTTGGTCCCAGGTTAAGGCACGCCGTGCAGCAATGTCCAGGTAAAAAACACCACTTTTGGCCAAGTTTTTAACTGCCATATTCTATCCCATTTTTAATGTCTAGGTTTCCGGTTCTTCCTACCTTTATATGATATCCTTCTGAGATAGTAAACATGCCTTTTATGCGTTTACCCCATCTTATTATATCTGGTCCTTCTTTGATTGCAATTTTCCTTGTTTCCATTTCATTTTGGTAATGTATCCATTGTTCTGTTTCTGGTGCTTTGGGCCAGTCGCTCTTCATTTTCCATTTTCTCCAGTAACAATCTTGTTCTAGTAACCAGTAATTTCTAACTGCATCTTCCACCATTTGGGTGGTGTACTGTTGGATGTCTTGGAGTTGAGGTTCCTAATTAAGGGTTCCTCGCTGCTGCCACGCCTCCTGCCAAAAGTTTGCTTTGTCCCCTTCTCTAATTTCCCAAAAACTGTGTTCTCTTATCAATTCCCTGTTAAGACTTGCAAGGTTTGAGATGGTTGAACCTTTCTTTTCTGCTTGGTTTCGGAGTTTGCGTTCAGGTGACCTTGCCTTCTCGTATTTCTTTTCCCATGACGATTTCCATAGATCTTCCCCTCCTTAAATCCACCTCAACCATAATTTTGCACCCATGACTTGGTTTAATATGTAGGGATCTCTCAGGCCTAAGCCCCCTTCTGCAACCAATTTTCTTAGCCATGTCCATGAGACTGAAGCCCACTTTTTGTTTTGTTTGTACCTTGCCATAGAAATTTTTGAAAATTTCCACCATTTTCTGACATATGGTTTTAGGAATCGCTTGACTAGAAATTTAATAAATTGGCATAACTTGACTTCAGGAGGATGAGTTGACTTGGTATATTTAGCGTTCTAAACATCCAATTGTCCATTCTTTTTTGAATTTTCCCTATCAAGCCTTTCCAATTCACTATTATGTTTTGCTTGTCACTCAGTTGTACTCCCAGGTATTTAGTTGGGAGCTTTCCAATTCTAAACCCCATTGTTCTGGCTAAGAATGCTTGAGCCACCATTGGGGTGTTAAAGAAAAATATTTTTGTTTTATCCTTATTTACCTCTATTCCTGATGCATTTGTGAATTCTGCAAGGATTTCCACTAGTTTCTTTGCTTCCTTAAGATTTGCTTGACTATACATCATTACATCATCTACAAATTGTTGATGTGTAATGGTTAATTCTCCCCCCCATAATCTGAGACCTTTAAGTTCCCCACTGCTTACTCTTGCTTTTATTAATCTACCTAAACCATCTGCTGCTATTATAAATAGGAATGGTGACAGTGAGTCTCCCTATCTGAGTCCGCGGGATGGCTTGAAGGTTTCTGTTGGTGTTCCATTCAACAATATAGACATACTTGGAGTGGATATCATTGACACTATCCATGTTGTCCATCTATCATCAAACCCATATTCTTTTAGGATTCTTTGGAGGTATTCCCAGCTGAGTTTGTCATAGGCTTTTGATAAGTCAAGTTTTATCATCATTCCTTTATTTCTCAACTTTTTTAATGAATGTATCCCCTCTTGAGCGACTATGATCCCATCCACTATCTGTCTTCCTTTCACAAACCCTATTTGTTCTTTTGCTATCATTTATGGAAGTATTGGTTGTAATCTTTTTACCATTATGGTGGCTAGATTTTATAGATTACATTGCATAGGGCTATTGGTCTAAAGCCATGAGGTTCATCAGCGTTTTCTACCTTTGGTATTAATGCTAGAAAAGTTGCATTCCATGTTGGGTGCATTCTTTTATTACATATTGATTCTTCCACTGCGTTTATAATGTCTTGTTTCATAAAGCTCCATGTTGCTTGGAAGAACTCTGTTGTAAATCCATCTGGGCCTGGGGCTTTGTTTTTGGCCATTGTCTTCACTGTATCCTCTACCTCTTTCTTAGTGATTACCCTTAGGAGGGCCATGTTTTTCTCCCTGTTTACCTTTTTAGGAATGTATTGACTTATTTTCTCTATCTCCTCTTCTCTATTTCTTTGCATCTCCATCAATATGCCTTTGAAGTGTTGTATCAGTAAACAGGAACGGTGACAAGTGAGTCTCCCTGTCTGAGTCCGCAGGATGGCTTGAAGGTTTCTGTTGGTGTTCCATTTAGCAGTATAGACATACTTGGAGTGGATATCATTGACATTATCCATGTTTTCCATCTATCATCAAACCCATATGCTTTTAGGATTCTTTGGAGGTATTCCCAGCTGAGTTTGTCATAGGCTTTTGCTAAGTCAAGTTTGATCATCATTCCTTTATTTCTCAACTTCTTTAATGAATGTATCACCTCTTGAGCGACTATGATCCCATCCACTATCTGTCTTCCTTTCACAAACCCTATTTGTTCTTTTGCTATCAGTTCTGGAAGTATTGGTTGTAATCTTTTTACCATTATGGTGGCTAGAATTTTATAGATTACATTGCATAGGGCTATTGGTCTAAAGCCATGAGGTTCATCAGCCTTTTCTACCTTTGGTATTAATGCTAGAAAAGTTGCATTCCATGCTGGGTGCATTCTTTTATTACATCTTGATTCTTCCACTGCGTTTACAATGTCTTGTTTCATAAAGCTCCATGTTGCTTGGAAGAACTCTGCTGTAAATCCATCTGGGCCTGGGGCTTTGTTTTTGGCCATTGTCTTCATTGTATCCTCTACCTCTTTCTCAGTGATTACCCTTAGGAGGGCCATGTTTTGCTCATTACCCTTTTAGGAATGTATTGACTTATTTTTGCTATCTCCTCTTCTCTATTGCTTTGTGTCTCCATCAATATGCCTTTGAAGTGTTGTATCACTAAATTCTCCCTTCTTCTATTATTTTCTGTTGTATCTGTTAGCTCTGTTATAACATTGATCCTCAAAGGTTGAAGGCAAGATAGGTCCGCGGTCGTGCTCAGTGAAAGATTTATGGTGGCTGCCTTTCCCCCCTCTTCTATCTCCCTTGCCTTCCTCTAATCTTCATTTCTCATGCTTCTTGGCTTAAAAACCATAGTAAAGTGCCCTCGCTCTTAAGCCCCAAGCGCTAAAGTTAAAGCCACATATAACCTGCGCTCATATTCTCGCGCGCCTTCATTAACCCTCCACCGTAATCCCAGCCGTTGGTTGCCATACCCCAATCCGATGGTTCCCGCCGCTCACAACTTGCCCATTGGTTTTCCCGTCATCCGATCATCTGCCGCGCGATCGGACGGCATTCACTCCTCCCGCTATCGCAAACTGCCCGTGTGTTAACTCGCGATCACGGCTGTTTTCCTCCTGTCACATCCGTCACATGTCGCACAAGGACTATGATCATTGGCCATTGTACCTTTACCACTCACCCACCAAGAGCAGTGCGGGCAATACCACTTACCACCTACTCGCCTGTCCCCACGCATTAACCCCCCATGCATGTCTTCCACCCGATCACCATCGGATCTGTCCGCCCGAGATCCGATGGCTCACGACTATCCGCCTCCCATTTCTGTCCATTACTCCCAGCTGTTAAGTCCCCGCACAACTTCCGCCCCCGATCACCGTTGGATCTTCCTGTGTTTAATCCAACAGCCCTCGTCCATCTTGATCCCATATCTCCCCATACCTTCTGCAAAACGATCCCCGCCATCGATCACTGCGATCCAACGGTTGATGTTCGTCCTCCGCCCACTCGTACATCCTCCATGAAGTCAACACACCCTGGTCATGCCGTGCACCTGAAGGACGACAGTGATCATCTACCAAGTACCTAGTGCATTTCCTCTCCAACAACCGCATTCAAGAAACAGAGTGGCTGAGAAGAAAAGGACCAGCCTCGAGCAGTTAAATGCATTTATCAATTATGGAACTTCTTCCATATTACACTCCACCTGCTCAAGGAGTACAACAGAGCATCAGAGAATGTCAAATTAATTTATTGAAGTAAGCAGAGTGTAGCAGAGACCCATAGCAGATAGTTAAAGTGGTTGGTGGACCATTATGACCCCTCCACACATAGAATAACACATAATTTTGTAATCAACCTCTATATATACCCAGAAACAAGATGTGATGAGGGTTGATGGTTGTTGTTTTGATGTAAGGTTCAACTTCTGGAGACTATAACTACTGTGATACTTGCAGCGTATGGTCTTCATTTTCAGCTAATATAAGCTTCTTTTGCTATTAATTTCTCACTTTCCATTTCTACTCTGTTATAGGTTGTGCCTGTTATGCATTTGTTCATGTGCTCTTGATATTTAGCATTAAAGGGGCTGTCATCCCACCTCTGTGTTGAAATCTAGTATGTATCATTGAATGTGTTATGCGAGTTTATGTTTACTGAGTGCCAGAGAGCTGTCATTCTGTATGTGCATTAGGAAATAAATTTGCAGACCTCTTTACTGGTTGCAGCTGGCCATCACATGGTCTTGTGCATCTACTGGTGTGGTCAGTGTTCTCCATGTTCACATAATCCTCAAACTGTGAGTAATTGGTGGTCTAAAGCCTTGTAGTCTGGGGGTGTTCACCCATGTCTGGAGTTAAGCATAGTAGAAGTGGTTATCTGGATTGAATATACATCATGCCTTCCATTCATCCATTTCCAACATTTTGTTGAGTTTGTAATGTTCCCGAGCATCTCTGAGATACAACCTAGGAGAGTTTCTTGGGGTGATAACAGTATCCTTTTCATTTCTGTTTGGAGCTTTTCTTGGTCCTGTTGAATGTTGCCAAATTCTTCTCTGTTCCAATTCTTGATTTTGCCTTTTAACTCCTTTAATCTTAATTGGAGTGTGTGCATCTTGTTTTTTCCTTTTATTTCCTCTTCACTATTCTGCCACCAGTTTTCCATTTTTTCTATGAGGGTTGGGTCTCGCAGCCAAAAGGCTTCAAACCTGAACAGTTTGTGCTAGTTTTGATTATTCATGGCAATTTCAAGTTTTATTGACCAGTGGTCTGATCCTTGGCATGGTAGGATAGTTGCTTCATAGAATATGTCTTTCCCAAGAAAGTGTTCCGTTGCTAGGAACCTATCCAGTCTGGAGGCTATCTGCCTGTTGCCTCCTCTTCTATTATTCCAAGTATATTTTCCATTAATGGTGTTTATATCAATCATTTTTAGGGCTGCCTGGGTTTCCCTGAATCTTTCCATGTCTGCATCCTCCTGTTGCAGTCCGCCCTTCTTTTCCTCGGTAGAGGTGATCATATTAAAATCTCCCGCTATCACCCACAGTTTTTCTATGTGCAGGTTTCCCAACCGTTGCAACTGTGTTAGGAAGGCCTCTCTTTCCACCGGTATATGAGGCCCATAAACCACCGATACTAAGAACCACTCTCTTTGTCCTATCATTCTGAATCTCCCTGAGAGGATCCTCTTCATTCCTATCCAAGGTCTAAAATGACTTTTGCAGGGTTCCACAAGATTACAATACCCCTTTCACTCCCTTTTGCATCCAGCGTCATGCATTCATAGGTGGGCTTGATTTTTTTAAGAATCTCCTCCATTATTTCCCCCGTTATTTTTGTTTCTTGAAGCATCATGATTTGGGGTTTTTATTTTTTAATCCTTTCTGCTAGGTACCTTTGCTTACCCTTGTTGTTAAGCCCCCTAATATTCCATGATGTAATTATCATTAAGAAGGTGGGGTGGTTTGGTGGAAGATCGCTGAGAGCAGTACTACTCTTTCGATATTAACTAACATTTCTCCCATTGCCTGTATTGACTCCTGGAGATTCTTTATTCCTCGTTTTTTCCCTCCTCTTCCTTTACTTTGTTGTTCTTGGCTGTTGTCAGGTTGTATTCCTAACTCCTCATTCATGCCTGTGATTCCTTGCTCCTATTTTTCTTTATATTTTTGGAAGATTTCCTTGTATAATTTTTTATCCTCTTCTAAGATCAACCTCTCATCCAGATTCCTCCACTTGTCCAGTAGTTTCCTTAGAATTTCTTCTTTTGTTGTTGGGTCTTCCACTTTACTCATATCTATTTCCATTACTTCATTTTGTTGTTTATCCTCCTTTTCTTTTCTCCCCTTTTCCCCTGTTTTCTTTGGGATTTCTGTTTGGTGTTGCTTGTGTCTTGATTTATTCTGCCTTCCTGTTCTTCTTCCTCTTGGTAGTCCATGACTTGGGTTTCTTCGTCTTCTTCTTCTACCTATAGGATTTCAAACCTGTTCACCTCATTTTCTCTAGCTGGTTGTTCTTTTCTTCCTTCCTTAGGGGTTTCCTTTGCAGGTCTTTTCCTGGTTTTGATCTCTTGAAACCCTTCATTATCTTCTGTGTTTTTCCTCTGTTGCTTAGTCTTTCTTTCTTCCTCCTCAGCATTTGAGGGGCATTCCTTGTAGAGGTGCCCATATTCGTGGCATTTTCTACATCTAAAAGGTATATGTTCGTAATCCAGAGCCTGTTGCCATACCTCTTCGTGGTATTCTAGTTCTACTGCTCCTAGTATGGGGTTCGCAATGTTCATGTATACGCAAAAACTTGCATAAGAGGTATATCTTCTTTTCTCAGTTGATTCCGCTATTTTTAACAAAGCTGCCTATGGTGTTCCTTATTCCTTCCAGGATTTCTAGGTCCTAAAATCCATGGGTAATCCAACCAGTCTGACCCATACGGGCGCTGCTAGGAATTTCTCTTTATCCAGATTGTAGCATTCCTCCCAATACCTCATAAATAAACCTGCATTTTATGGAAATATGGGCCATTTTCAAAAACTTTTTCTTTGTCTTACAGGTTAGAGAAGATTACCGTAAAGAATCTGCGTGCGCCTAGCTTCAACTCGATGTGTCCGCTGTTAGTTTCAGTCTTTGCAGCCTTCCTCCAGTGATCAAATATGCTCTTACAAAGTGATTTTAAGGTGTCAAGGTCAATTTTTTTCATTTCAGTGAGTCTTCAAGCAAAATTTGGTCACTAGGCATTAGGTCTAGGGTTTTCTTTTACTTTTGTCAAAGTTGTCCAAAACTCGGTCCATGTCACCATTCAGATGAGTGTGCCATCATTCAAAGGGTTGTCATCATCATGTCAGGTTCTATTGGATCATTTTACACATTGTTCATGCTTCAATTGCGCCTAGGTAAGGTCATTTCCCTCTCCTAGGGTTTTGAAGGCAATTTCTCTTGGATGGTCAAATCACCGAAAAAACTTGTATCCTGATGTTCATACACCTTCCCCTATCTTTAAGGTACCTTATTAAACACTTTCCGTAACTAAGATCCCCCAAATTCCTCATTTTTCCACAAACCCTAGTTTCTTGCTACAACTTGACAATTTCAAGGCTAGGCTTGTGTTTAGCCCTTTTGGACTCCTCCCCCTCACTAAATATTTTAAATTCCACTTTCCCTTGCTTCCTAACATCCCTCCCTACTTCCCAAAATTTCCTCAAGAATTTAGAAGCCCCTTATCCCCTTTATTTCGCTTCATTTCGACAAATCCCCTGTTCCACACATCGGGGTAGGTTTTACTAAAATGATGTTTCTGAGCAATGAAAGATGAATTTTGGAAACCTGAGAGAGGTTTTTGTCCAAAATAGGCCAAGGAAGAAAAACATTCTTCACGTTTTACACAGGTGTCATGGTTTTAGATAAATTTCAAAAATACCGTTGCCTTAGGAGAATTGAATGCACCTCTGAAGTGACCTTGGGAAAATCAAGGTTTCTCCTAGCTTGGTTGGCCAAATGAACTTCTTGATGAGTCAAATAATAACTAGACACAAAGATATTTGCAATAATCTATCATTATCTCAATTGGGAGTTGAGGAAGGCATTCAAAAGTTGACTGCAATAGCACGCTGCCTTTAGGCAGCCTTATTTGGCACATTTTGACCAGTATTTGGAGATTTGATTTTTTATAGGTCAAATGAACTCAAAATTGAAAAATTTAAGTTGGGTTGGAAAGTAGACTCAAATACCTTTCCAACTAGCTATCCTGCACCCAATTTTGACACCAGGAAGACCTCCAAAAGTCTCCTGGAAAAAGCACTACGCATAGGGAAGGCGCGGCGCATTGGGCAGTAATTTCCAGTGTAAATTTACACTGGTGCGGCGCATAGGGAAGGTGTGGCGCATTGGGAAAAAAAGCCTGAAATTCATTGAAATATTCCTCCAAATTAAAAATTCTTCATTCCACAAGTAGGTAGAGCCTCCATTTTTTTGTTTCATCCAAGCTTGTGCTAGGGTATGGTGGTTGATGGATGGTAATGCCAAAACAAAAACTCAAACCCTACCATGTCAAAATCTTCACATGAAAGTTTCTATTTATGGTTTTCACCAAATTCATTCCCCCATCCCATTTCTCCCTTATTTCCATCATTCCTAAGCTTCCCCACTCCCTAAATTCAACAAACCCCTATCTCAAATTCTCTGTCCCAAATTTCTCAAATTCCAAACCCTAAACCCTAACCCTACAAAACTCTCCTAACCCTATACATAAAACCCCTCAAACCCTCCTACATTTCCCTAACAAACTTTTTCCCGATAGTCCCTAATCCCTTACTATTTTTTCCCCTTCCTAACAGTCCCTCTTTCATTGTTTTTCCCTTGGTGACAGAGTCTAGGCATATCACTAAAAGAGCAGTTCAGCACAGTTTTCATACACCTGCATCTATTTCTCCAAAGCAGTCTAAATAATAGCAGTCATGGCATCTGAGCATTCATCTGATTATGAAGTGGAGACCGAGAGTGACTCTCCCACAGAGGTACATGCACCCAGGAGGCCTCATAGAGGTGGCAAACATATTCGAGAATCGCCAAGCTGCCCAAAGGAGGAGGGTGGAGTTTACTTCACTTGAGGAGGAGATCAATGCCGACCGAGAGTCTTGGCTCAAGAGAGTCAACATCCATTTGGAGAGACCGCTAGACAAGGCCGATAGAGACAAATCATTGTTGAGACACATGGCTTTCACTACATGGCACGCGACATATGAGTTCCAAGGCACGAATCAGGAATTTAAAGGCAAAACTAAAGAAGGCAATAAGGAAGCAAAAGAGGCAAAGGGAGCTTGATCGTCTTTAGATATTGGTCGAATCCTCTTTAGCCCAGCATGACACTTAATGAAGAAGCTCCGGCCCAAATTTCAAGAAATTTGGGGCATTTTTGACATTTTGACAAATTTTGGCACAAAAAACAGGGTTTTTCTCCCTATGCGCCGCGCCACGTGGCGCGCGCTTTTGATAAGGAGCTCCAAATTGCAAAAAGTTTACATCATTGGATTTGGCATGAAAAATAATGACTTCTGGTGCATGGCTAAGAAGTTTGAGCAAGTTTTGAGTCCTCGGGAGGTCAAAAACACCCACAAAATGACCTCTCTGCCCCTATTTTGACACATAGGAAGCAGTCTTGGAAGATTGACGTTTTGGAGGGGCAAATGACATCCAAATTCAAAAATTCCACTTGGGTTGGAAAGTAGACAGGTAGGGATTTCCAAAAAAAACACTTGCGCTTAATTTGGACTTCAGGAAGTGCCTCAAAATCAGCTCCAAAGTGGCGCGACGCATAGAGGATTTGGCGCGACGCATAGAGGATTTTTGCTCAATTTTACACCTTCCAGCTCAGAAATTCGACCAGTTTGACTAGTTTTGCTTTTTGATGTAATTTTTGATCTATCTTGATGTAATTGGATAAACATGATGTAATTTTGGCACTTATTAACTTGTTCTAGAGGATTCATTCACTAACAAGTGAAAATTTAATGAATGAGTCAGTTTCCTACCTTATAGAGGCAAGTTGTTTTGATTGCCTAGATTTTAGTGCTTTGTTTAGAATTGGTTGAAGCATCTCCTAGAATGATGAGCTCGACCCCTAGAGGCAAGGGAATGGGTTGGGCTAGTATATATCATGTAATTCCTAAGTCATTTTCAGGGTTGGACACTAGGGATTGCTTTGGCATATCATTTTACATTCTATCTCTGCATTTTTGGCTAAGGAAAGACCAGGGTTTTGCAGCATTGTTTGGGATCCATGTGGCTTTATGTTTTGATGGTGTTCTTCTCTAAGTAATTGTAATTTCATTAGTGTTATGTGTATCATTTTCCTGTGTTTTCTTCTGAATTTGAAAAAATGAGTGATTAAGGTAGAATCCATTAACTGCTATGCTCTGCCTTTGAATTTGTTTAAATTTCCATGTTTTCATTTGTTTAAAGAGAATTCTTGAGACTCTCTTACTCTCCTTAGCTCCTCACCAGTCTGATCTATCCATTCACTCACTTTAAAGCATCAAAATGATTGCCTTCCTTGTCCCAATCAGAACTCTGCAGAAACTGTGCCTCATCCCCGAGCCCAATTTGTCTTTCCCTGTTTCCAGCACAAAACCCCCAAAAACTCAAATCAAATCCTTGTACTTCATACCTAGCCTAAAATTAGCTTTTATTTCAGTCATCTCGAGCCCCATCACTTTTCCTTTGCCGAGATCGACCCGGAGAGAACCCTCTCCTGTCCTCGTAGGGCTAGCTACGAGGCTGAGCGTGGTTTGATGTGGACCTAGACCCTTGCCTTTCCATCCTACGGCAAATCTAGGCTCTAACATAATGGCGACTCCACCGGGGATGAACAAATGGTTTGCTTGTTAGTGTTATTTGTTTTACAAGCTACAGACGGAGCCTGAAGTTATGCCAGGTAGCCTTCGAAGCGCTTTTGCTTTGCATTAGCGGAAGTAGATAAACCCTGCTTCAATCAATCTCCGGTCTAGCTTGTAATCGTGACACTTGACTTGTTAATTGCCCCAGTACATATATCAAGTTCAGATCTGATGGTTGATGGTGGACAACGATCAGACATAAGAAGGCTGAAATAATTCACATAGTGACTCCTGTAAAGACTCCACTGGAGGACTAACTCTTTCTCTGATAAAATGGAAGGATCTTACACAAAGTTCGGGTATCCAAAGTGGAATGGTATTCTGGATCTAGTTTGCTTTCTTGTAAATTACTTCTTTGCTATTCTTGAAGCTGTTCTGAAAGTTTTTCAGAATTTGTTGTATGATGAAGGTGATCAAAATCTTCACTTGACCTATTCAAAATGTGTAAATACTGAGTTTCCCTTTAATCCTGGCCTCCTTACTTTTCCCACATCTCATGATGACTCTCTTCAGCGTGATGAGCCTAAAGAAAACAAACCTGATCCCATCACTCTTGTATATACCCCTACACCTTTTATAATCCCAGATAGGTATAAACCTCTTGTTTTACCTTATGTTCTTCATGCTTTCCCCAAAAACTATGATCTATACTTGTCGAGATTTGACGGTGAATGTAAGAATGTCAACACTGAGAAACATGTGCAGAATGTTGAGACTTTTCTAGACCTTTTTGAGGTTGATGACGAAGATGTTAGTATAAGGCTTTTTGCTCTTTCTTTGCAAGGCAAAGTCAAGAGTTGGTTCAAAACCCTGCCTGATGCAAGCATCTCAGATTTCCAGCAGTTCGTCAAAGTTTTCCTCGACAGGTGGGTGGTAAGACAAAACCTTTTCTTGATTATAGAAGAGTATAACCAGCTGAAAAGACAGTCAGGGGAGACAGTACAACAATTTTCTGCCAGATTTAACCAAGTTTATTATTCGATACCAGCTGATATAAGGCCTCCTCCTAGATCTGCTCTCTTGCACTATCGGGTGCCTTTGATCTGGAAATGGAGTTTCAGCTGAGAGAAAGGAATGTTGCAACACTTGAGGAGATGCAGAATAGTGCAGTAAATGTAGAGGCTCATCTGCAAATCCGAAGGGCAAGGTTGAAAGAAGAAGAGACGAAAAACATAGATCCGGAGAAATCGACATCTCTAGAGGTAAAGCTTGACATTTTGGTAAGTGCAGTGGAAGAGATGATGCAAAAGATCACCGCAAGGAATGATTATGATGTTCAAGCCCATGGCTCGCTGATTGAAGAAGAACAAGTTGCTGATCCAAAACATCTTCTTTCTTATCCCAGTTGTCATAGATCTGATAATGATTGTCTTATATATCATCTTGGAGAAGAGAGATCTGTTGATATGACATGTATGCTTGATGATGTCTTTTATACTAATGATTTTCCTCAGTTTGATCAGTATGATGATGATTATGTTCTCCAAACAGAAGCTAATCTTGCAGACAAATCAGCAGCAAGTTTGTGGGAGGAGGAAGTTCACTTTCAGCAGCTCGAGTACAGTGATCAACCGATGCATATCAGCTATGACAGTGACGAGGAAAGTGCAGCAAAATTTGAAGTAAGTGAAGGGTCATTGCCTTTTTGTTTTGCTTCGTTTCAGTTCATCAGAGACAACATTCATGCACTCAGAGATCAACTGTCAACAAGTCTTGATTTGGACCATCTTGAGGGCAATGAAAACCTTGTTCAAGACTTCTCATATCCAGATTTGCAGTCGCCGAATGCCATTGATTGTCAAGTTGCAGATGAGGACTTGGAAGCTGGCACATACGATCAAATGATGCAAGATGATTCCATACCTTTCTATTTTGAATCATTTCAGTTTTTGAAGGGTAAATTGCATGGTATATCTTCAAATGAGCAGCCTGTAGGAAATCATGTAATCTCATTGGAGCCAATAGAAAATGGGTTGCAGCAGTCTTTCAAGTTTTCCACGATCCAATAGCCGATGTGTTGGATGAGGTTTGCAGTCAAAGTCCTTCTCCATTAGCTACCTATGAGCTTGAGACGTGTTTTGATATAAACTTGATCCGGCAACCGGTTTCTTTGTCATTTTTAGCAGGAGTCTTGTCACAAAGCACAGATGAAAGTTTGCATTTATGGTATGAGGAAAAGAGAAGTAATCCATTGGATGAGCTAAGTCCCAGTGTGCATGAATTTCGAGATCCTTATGCAGTGTTTTTGGAGGCGGATAGAGAATCCATAGTATTCAATGGATCTGTTTGCAAGTTTTCATGGGAGTTGCCTTTCAGTAGTTCTCTCTTGTTGTTCATAAGCGAGCACTTGTGGAGAATTCAAACAGCAACCAGAATACTTACTTGGTTGCATTGGTTGTTTCATTTCACTTGATCAGGTGATGAATGAAACTGTTAGAGTAGGTTTTGATGAATAAGCGCTACTTTGAGCATCATTTCCAGTTTGTCGGTTGTGTTTAAGTGTTGAGTCAGTTTTTACTTGAGTGAGAGTCAGTTTGTTTTGTCAAGTCATCAGTTTTCAGTCATGCAGTTCAGCTGGAGTTTTTGACTCCATTGCCCAATGGATGAAGGCACTATCTGCTCTCCCAAAGATCTGCCCTTCTTGGAACCTCCAAGGAGCTACCATCCCCATTGGAGCCAATGTTAGTGTCAGTCTTTGTAGCTTTCCTCCAGTGATCAAATATGCTCTTACAAAGTCATTTTAAGGTGTCAAAGTCAAATTTTGTCATTTCAGTGAGTCTTCAAGCAAAATTTGGTCACTAGGCATTAGGTCTAGGGTTTGCTTTTACTTTTGTCAAAGTTGTCCAAAATTCGGTCCATGTCACCATTCAGATGAGTGTTCCATCATTCAAAGGGTTGTCATCATCATGTCAGGTTCTATTGGATCATTTTACACATTGTTAATGCTTCAATTGCACCTAGGTAAGGTCATTTCCCTCTCCTAGGGTTTTGAAGGCAATTTCTCTTGGATGGTCAAATCACCGGAAAAACTTGTATCCTGATGTTCATACACCTTCCCCTATCCTTAATGTACCTTATTAAACACTTTCCATCACTGATATCCCCCAAATTCCTCATTTTTCCACAAACCCTAGTTTCTTGCTACAACTTGACAATTTCAAGGCTAGGCCTGTGTTTAGTACTTTTGGACCCCTTCCCCTCACTAAATATTTGAAATTATACTTTCCCCTACTTCCTAACATCCCTCCCTACTTCCCAAAATTTCCTCAAGAATTTAGAAGCCCCTTATCCCCTTTATTTCGCTTCATTTCGACAAATCCCCTGTTCCACACATCGAGGTAGGTTTTACTAAAATGATTTTTCTGAGAGATAAAAGATGAATTTTGGAAAAATGAGAGAGGTTTTTGTCCAAAATAGGCCAAGGAAGAAAAACCTCTTTCACTTTTTACACAGGTGTCATGGTTTTAGAGAAATGTCAAAAATACCGTTGCCTCACGAGTATTGAATGCACCTCTGAAGTGACCTTGGGAAAATCAAGGTTTCTCCTAGCTTGGTTGGCCAAATTAATTTCTTGATGATTCAAATGATAACTAAACACAAAGATATTTCCAATGAGCTATCATGAGCTCAATTTGGAGTTGAGGAAGGCATTCAAAAGTTGACTGCAACAGCACTCTGCCTTTAGGCAGCCTCATTTAGCACATTTTGAGCAATATTGGAAGATTTGATTTTTGACATGGTAAATGAACTTCAAATTGAAAAATTCTAGTTGGGTTG
Source organism: Pinus tabuliformis (assembly GCA_031772625.1). Taxonomy (NCBI): domain Eukaryota; kingdom Viridiplantae; phylum Streptophyta; class Pinopsida; order Pinales; family Pinaceae; genus Pinus; species Pinus tabuliformis. The sequence continues at coordinate 435,685,515 of CM062804.1, forward strand.
GAAATTATACTCAAAGACCTTTCCAACGAGCTATCCTTCACCCAATTTGGACACCAGGAAAGCCTCGAAAAGTCTCCTGGAAAAAGCGCTACGCATAGGGAAGGCACGGCGCATTGGGCAGTAATTTCCAGTGTAAATTTACACTGGCACGGTGCATAGGGAAGGCGTGGCACATTGGGAAAAAAACCTGAAATTCATTGAAATCTTCCTCCAAATTGCAAATTCTTCATCCCACAAGTATTTAGAGCCTCCATTTTTGTGTTTCATCCAAGTTTGTGCTAGGGTATGGTGGTTGATGAATAGTAATGCCAAAACAAAAACTCAAACCCTACCATGTCAAAATCTTCACATGAAAGTTGTTGTTTAGGGTTTTCACCAAATTAATTCCCCCATCCCATTTCTCCCTTATTTCCATCATTCCTAAGCTTCCCTACTCCCTAAATTCAACAAACCCCTATCTCAAATTCTCCGTCCCAAATTTCTCAAATTCCAAACCCTAAACCCTAACCCTACAAAACTCTCCTAACCCTATACATAAAACCAGGGAAAATTTTAAGAACCCCCCCTAAATTTATAAATATAATAAATGGGCGAATCTCCATGGTATATAGGAAAAATGGAAGGCGATTTTATCAATAATATAATATGTATATATAATTTTTTGGCGAATCTCTCACCAGGCATGGCGAATATTTTACTCAATTATAAAATCTTGTAAGATCTTGGCGAGTCTTTCACTAAATAATAAAACTTTGTAAAGTCCTAGTGAATCTTAGCACAGGCTACATGCTGGTTTAATTCCCCCATTTAAATAGGCTACATTCCAGGTCAATACCATGGGTCAATACCATGCGCCATTTTGGTGAATACCATGGGTCAATACCATGTGCCATTTTTATTTTTATTAATTCTAATATTAGGGTTAATAATGGTTTTTTGCATGGTATTAATAACAATCTAGTCCATGGTATTTGTCCCATAGTATTTTGGCCATAGGTTTCACCTAAATATAACCCATTTTTTGAGTGTTCGTAAATATAAGGTGACTTATGGAGAAAATTTAAAAAAATGTTTTATTTGTTTACGATACCTGTCGTTTATTTATATTTTTATTAATTTACCATACCTCTTTTACAAATATGGTATTTGGCCCATAGGATTCACTTAAATAAAACCTCTTTCTTGAGCCTTCATAAATAGAACGAGGGTTATGGACTAAATATAAAAAGAGGTTTTATTTATTTACGATACGTCTAGTTTATTTATATTTTTATTTATTTACCATACCTTTTGAGTAAGTATAAAAAGACGTTTTATTTATTTACCATACCTCCACTTTACTTATATTTTAATTTGTTTACACCCTTACATGTATATAAGGTGACTTATGGAGTAAATATAAAAAATGTTTTATTTATTTACCATACCTCTCATTTATTTATATTTTTATTAATTTACCATACCTCTTTTATAAATATGGTATTTGGCCCATAGGATTCACTTAAATAAAACCTATTCTTGAAAATGGGCGAATGGAAGGTTGTAAGTCCTAATTTCAAGGGCTAAATTTACCTTTTTTACCCTCTCCCTTAAAATAAGGTGGGCTATTTGAGGTGATTTGTAAAAATGTACTATGATACAAAATATTCGCCCACTAAAAATTTAAAACCCCTTAATTTCGCCAAAGGGCAAACATTCGCCCCTAAAATTATCCTTGTATAAAACCCCTCAAACCCTCCTACATTTCCCTAACAAACTTGTCCCGATAGTCCCTAATCCCTTACTATTTTTCCCCTTCCTAACAGTCCCTCTTTCACTATTTTTCCCTTGGTGACAGAGTTTAGGCATATCACTAAAAGAGCAGTTCAGCACAGTTTTCATACACCTGCATCTATTTCTCCAAGGCAGTCTGAATAATAGCAGTCATGGCATCTGAGCATTCATCTGATTATGAAGTGGAGACCCAAAGTGACTCTCCCATAGAGGTACATGCACCCAGGAGGCCTCATAGAGGTGGCAAACATATTCAAGAATCACCAAGCTGCCCAAAGGAGGGTGGACTTTACTTCACTTGAGCAGGAGATCAATGCCGACCGAGAGTCTTGGCTCGAGAGAGTCAGCATCCATTTGGAGGGACCCCTGGACAAGGCCGATAGAGACAAAGCATTGTTGAGAGACACATGGCTTTCACTACATGGCACGCGACATATGAGTTCCAAGGCACGAATCAGGAATTTAAAGGCAAAACTAAAGAAGGCAATAAGGAAGCAAAAGAGGCAAAGGGAGCTCGATCGTCTTCAGATATTGGCCGAAGCCTCTTTAGCCCAGCGTGACACTTAATGAAGAAGCTTCAACCCAAATTTCAAGAAATTTGGGGCATTTTTGGCATTTTGACAAATTTTGGCACAAAAAACAGGGTTTTTCTCCCTATGCGCCGCGCCATGTGGTGCGCGCTTTTGATAGGGAGCTCCAAATTGCAAAAAGTTTACATCATTAGATTTTGCATGAAAACTCATGACTTTTTTTGCATGGCCAAGAAGTTTGAGCAAGTTTTGAGTCCTCAGGAGGTCAAAAACACTCACAAAATGACCTCTCTGCCCCTATTTTGACACACAGGAAGCAGTACTGGGAAATTGCAGTTTTGGAGGGGCAAATGACATCCAAATTGAAATATTCCACTTGGGTTGGAAAGTAGACAGGTAGGGCTTTCCAATGAGCTATCTTGGGCTCAATTTGGACTTTAGGAAGTGCCTCAAACTCAGCCTCAAATTGGCACGGCGCATAAAGGATTTTTGCTCAAATTTTCACCTTCCAGCTCAGAAATTCGGCCAGTTTGACTAGTTTTGCTTTTGATGTAATTTTTGATCTATCTTGATGTAATTGGATAAACATGATATAATTTTGGCACTTATTTACTTGTTCTAGAGGATTCATTCACCAAAAAGTGAAAGTTTAATGAATGAATCAGTTTCCTAGCATATAGGGGTAAGTTGTTTGACTACCTAGATTTCAGTTCCTTGTTTAGAATTGGTTGAAACAGCTCCTAGAATGATGAGCTCGACCCCTAGAGGCAAGGGAATAGGTTGGGTTAGTCTATATCATGTAATTTCTAAGTCATTTTCAGGGTTGGACTCTAGGGATTGCTTTGGCATATCATTGTACATTCTATCTCTTCATTTTTTGCTAAGGAAAGACCAGGGTTTTGCAGCACTGTTTGGGATCCATGTGGATTTATGTTTTGATGGTGTTTTTCTCTAAGTAATTGTAATTTCATTAGTGTTATGTGTATCATTTTCCTGTCTCTTCTTCTAAATTTGAACAAATGAGTGATTAAGGTAGAATCCATTAACTGCTATGCTCTGCCTTTGAATTTGTTTAAATTTCCATGTTTTCATCTGTTTAAGGAGAATTCTTGAGACTCTCTTGCTCTCCTTAGCTCCTCACCAGTCTGATCTATCCATTCACTCACTTAAAAGCATCAAAACAATTGCCTTCCTTGTCCCAATCAGAACTCTGCAGAAACTGTGCCTCATCCCCGAGCCCATTTTTCCTTTCCCTATTCCAGCACAAAACCCCCCAAAAAATTCAAATCAAACCCTTATACTTCATACCTAGCCTAAAATTAGCTTTTATTTCAGTGATCTCGAGCCCATCGCTTGTCTTTTGCCAAGATCGACCCGGAGAGAGCCCTCTCATGTCCTCATAGGGCTAGGTACGAGGCTGAGCGTGGTTTGATGTGGACCTAGAACCTTGCCTTTTCAGCCTGAGGCAAATCTAGGCCCTAATAGCCGCGTGGCTACCATTTCTGCTGGATCCATCTTGTCAGGTCTTTCTCAGACGGCTAGACACCAATAAACTTGCATATCAATGCATGGTCTTTCATGTAACTTCGGTAACGCTTGAGTTTGTTCATAGGGATAACAAATCTCGGTCTTTCTGTTGCGCATGGCAGGCATTTACCTTTGCTCCTTGCCTGCCATTTTGCTCCAAGGACTGGTCCCGGTGTCCTTTTCTCATCCTCTAGTTTGCTATTGCTTGTTCCCTCGCCCGTTGTTGCATCTCTGTAGGAGGGGATCTCTCCCCTCCTGGTCTCCTCTATCATTTCTGTGCCTCCTGTCCGCTTTGTTTTCCATGCCTGTCTGCTTGTTTTCGAGGTTTTCCATGCCGCCTACCTCATGGCCGCAAGGTCATTAGGGTTGCAGAGCTCCAAGAATCCCTCATCATTTTTTCCTAATATTATAGCGGTTACTTATTAATATTTGTTTTTAATAAATTAATAAACTAATATCATAATTTAAATATTATTTTTCAAAAACTAGTAATATTTGGTTTTAATAAATTAATTTAAATATTAGTTTTCAAAAACTAGTCGTTTAATATAGCCGTTACTTATCAATATTTTTTAATAAATTAATAAACTAATACCATTATTTAAATATTATTTTTCAAAAACTAGTAATATTTGTTTTTAATAAATTAATTTACATATTATTTTTCAAAGAATAATCGTTTAATATAGTCGTTACCTATTAATATTTGCAATAAATTAATAAAATAATATCATTATTTAAATATTATTTTTCAAAAACTAATCGTAATATAGCCATTACTTTATAATATTTGTTTTTAATATATTAAAAAAATAATATCATAATTTAAATATTATTGTTCAAATATAACAATTACTTGGAAATTATGTCTCTACATTGCTCTCTATTCTCTTTGCCATGGTCTGCCTCTTCATCTGGTCCTGATGATGAACCACACTTGTTGGTTCGAAATGCGTCGGCCTAAATTTTCTCTTATGTGATTTCTACCGAAAGGCTTTTCTTAATTCATTATGGATCACAGAAGCTTGAATACATAAATTATAAAAGTAATTAACATTTTTAATATTATTAAAATAGAATTAATAAAGGAAGAAGGAAAAAAGGGGTTATATCTAAACCCCTTCCCACAAAAGGAAACAGACACAAAAAAGGGAAATCTAGGAATAAATAGAGGGGATCCAATAACGACTTATCTTCCAACCAATATCTCTTTTAAGCATCTTGGACCTTTTTAAATCTCAGTGGCCTCCCTAAATTTACGATGATGGAATTGATCAATCTTGGCAATGACTTGAGAGTCCTCAATATTAATGTGGTGCTTAGTCTTCTTTGCATATTCTGCCAAAGCCGTGGAGCGAGTCTTGCAGTGTTTTATGTCGGCCGCATGTTCCTTAATCCTTTGATTAATGGAACAACCAATTTCTCCAATGTAGGTAGTCTCATAGGAACAAGGGATCAAATAAACAAGAGTTTTTGATCAATTTAATATATGATGCCAATCTTTAGGAGGCACTGTCAGATGTGGAAGGTTGGAGGGCACGCAAGCCGAAGGCTGTTGGCTAGGATGCACTGTGAGAGATTGTTGTGCTGAAGTCTACATCCTCTATAAAAGATAAAAGGTTCTTGGAGGGCTGAGGGATGTTTGGTTGGAAGGTGGGGTGATGGGGCACCATCAAGGCTGGTCGAAGGCTCATTTGAGCCTGCCTTGCCGGGTTATTTGGGATTCACCTGGTCTTTGACTGATCTCAAGGAGCTATGAATCGTGTTCAAGGATCTGAAGGTGGAAGAAACATCGTGTCCCCTAAGCACCCGAGAAATGTTGTATGTATTTCCCTGTATAAAGGGAAGTTGAACATTGGAAGCCAATTTTCTAAGTTCTTTCTTAATCTTCAAACCTTTTGCTTGCCTTTTGAGAAACTCTAATACATTCCAATCTGTTATAACCATTCATTTCAAAAACATTAAGAAGATGGGTTTTCTCACCTTTCAGGTGGTCTTCATCAAAAACCTGCAAAGCACAAGTAGCTAGAGCATTTAGAACCCCCAACTTTTGGGCAGGATAATGATGGGAGTCATAATGAAGATATTGTTTAGTGTGTGTTTTCTTACAAAAAAACTTGGTGAGAAAATGAATCATCAGACTTCTTAGAGATTAGAGGACCATAACATCAAGGAAGGGAAGGCTACCATTAATCTGAGATTCCATAGTGAATTTTATGGATCTTGATTGATTGTTAAGATGTTGAATAAACAAATCTAACTTGTCCTAAATTTTGCATATATTTAATATTTAAAATTTAATTAATTTTATATAGTTAAAGATTTTTCATAAAATAAGAATAAATATAACTCTTGTGTTAAGAATTTAGTTTGTCGAACCATAGACAAAGATTAGAAATAATTTTCTGTTATGATTGTGTTATGATTGGGTAGTGAGAGTGAAGAAAATAAAATAGGAAGAAATATTGGGTAGTGAGAGTGAAGAAAATAAAATAGGAAGAAATATAGTTGTGGATGAAAAACTAATAATAAATAAATATAACTCATGAAAATTTAAATAAAATTCAAAGAAGGGTTAAAGGCCAAAGGGCTTAATGAATGCGATAATGAGGGGAGAATAAAAATAAGATTAAAAACCCCAAAACAAGGAGGGAGAGAATATTTAGGGGATAAGGTAAATTGTTAATTATTATTATTATAAAAAAAATTGGTGAAATTAAACAAGTTAAAAGGTAATAATAAAATTGAATAGAAAATAAAACTAAGGGAAACAAAATATATATAGAAAGGGGAGGGAGAAATAAAATTGAATATAAAATAAGAAGTGGAAAAACTATAAATAGAAAAGGGAAAGAGAGGGTTCAATTATAGAATATAAATGCTAAAAGGGGAAGGATTTAATTTTTTTAATGGAAGCAAGGATTACAATTAGAAAAAAAAAAGAGGTGGGGGAGTTATAGAAAGGTAGAGAGAGAAAAATCTAGAAAACTTGGATGAAGTTAAAGAAAGGAAAACTCAAAACCTTGAGGGAGATTATAATGAAGATAAATTGATAACATGATGAATGATAGACTTCCAAAATTGGGTTAGCTTCCAATGAGTTCTTTTCGATTTTAAGAACTTCCGAATTTATATATTTAACTTTATGTAATATATACGATTATTATACCTATATAATAATATTATTAATTAATATATTTTATATTATTATTTTTTTGGCATAGTTTATCTGTTTTATGTTTATAATATTATTAAATATTATATTTTATATTATTATTTTTAGCGGTAGTTTATCTTTTATGTGTTTTGGAGCTTGTTTTGGTATATTTTTAGATTGAAATTGTTTAAAATTGGGTAGCGGAAATTTGATGGAATAGCAAATTTGAATTATATTCTACTGGAATTTTTTCAAGTTATTAAATCTATATATAATTAAAAACATATTTTAAATAATAAAATATGATGATTGTTTCAACAAATTATTAAAAAGACCGAAAACATAGATAATATTAAACATCTAATTGACATAGAAGTTAAAAGTTAACGTATCTCTTTCATTCGAATTTCTAACCTGATATATATATATATATATATATATATAAAAGAAGTTAGAAGTTAACGTATCTCTTTCATTCGAGTATATATATATATATATATATATCCACACACACATAACGGATTCCCTTCAAAGAAAAATATAAGTTTCATTATTTGCACGAGAAATACGCCCCATCATTTCAATGTGAATAACTGCATAAGCGCGTCTGAATTTTATTTATTTGATAACTTTTATCACTATCGTGATGATAACAAAAGTGACCACCACAACAGATATGCAGGACACAGATAAACATGAGAAGAGAACAATGGACTAATTATCCCCACATTTTACGTAGTACTGCCTATTCATATTCTCGTCAGACGATGCAAGAACGAGTAACAACCCTTTCAACTACTCCTGCAACCAGTGAAAACGAGAACAAAACAAAATCAACATCAATGCGGAAAAATCACGGTCGGAGAGATAAATGGTACACATAAATTAAAATGATAACAATGGAGGGAAGGGAAAGTACGTGTTGCAGTTGGTCTGCAGAGAAATTTTGAAGGGAAGATTAACAACGCAAGATCCTGGGAGACCATAGGCGGCCACTGAATTAATGTTTGGGAAATGGGAATATGCACTCTTCAGGGAACTGCACACTGCCCTCCTCGCAGGGGTTGTGTTGGCCAGAGCTGCCAAACTTTTCCTCCGCAACAACCGGGAGTTGGTTTTCCCTGGCTAGACCTGAGATATCCAACACACTGGCCCAAATCATAGGCGATCGTTCCACAACTTATGCCCGCAAATTCTGCTTGTATCACCATCATCTCCATAGACAGAAGAAAAATGACAACTATTTTGACCAACACAACAACTTTATTTTTACTAGGTTATTGATGCTTTATCACATTAGTTGCATTATCATCTATTAGGTCATATATTCATTGTTCATTCATTTACAAATCAAAACATGATGAGATCCATATATCATCATTGTCATAATATATTCTCATAACCAACATATAATTAACAGAAAAATACCATAGCCATAAATACCACATATAAACAATTATATTTACCCATCAAATAAAAGAAGAAATAATCTCTTATTAGCTTATGCAAAATGAAATGAGATTTGGGACTTCCACGAACCACCCGACCATAGACTTTGCTAAACCAAATCTCTCTTTCAGCTAGTCACACTCGTGTCATATTCCAAGCATGAATGTGGAACACATCCAACAAAATCGAGCCAAGGCTTCTAGAGGCCAAACCACATCAACCCTCAATCAGTGGTTCCACCTCACAATTAGACATCACTAACCCTCAATCAGTGATTCCACCTCACAATTAGACATCACTAACTATCATCAGATTGGTCTCTACCCAAGTTGTCCAGGGCTCTAAAAAATTTGTTCCAATCAGGTCTTCCATGTCTAGTAATTCAACCCACAGCTATTGTTGGGCTTCCAAAGCATTTTTTCAACCAGGGATTTCAGGACTAATAACTCAACCCATCTAAGGGCTTCCAGAGCAATTTTTTCAACCAAGGCTTCCAGGACTAGTAACTCTACCCAAGTTGTTACAGAGCTTTCAGAGCGTTTGTTCAACAAAGGCTTCTAGAAACTAGTAACTCAACCCACAACCAAAGGAACATGAGAACCAACAATAAAATAAAAATAAAGACACCCACAACACCATGGATATCCAGGAAATGGCAAGCCTAAGAAAATCCACCATCAATTCAGGCATTCCTTCATGCCAATGACAAATCATAACCAAGAAACCACATGCATATGCCATGCATGCTAAAACTAGCAAGGAAATCACACATGCCACTCGGTACCTGCAATTGTTGATCTTGATGTCCTCTTGTGACTTCTTACTCTTTCTTTGCCTTCCTGCTCCAAAACTCCAAGTATGCCACACTCCTCCAAGAGTGCTCGAAGAAACTCTAAGTGTCCAAGAGTATGAAAGAGAGAGAGTAGAATAAAGAGATCCAAGCTAAAACTGACAAAATCTTCACATTGATCTTTAAAATGATTTTTTATTAATGAGGCCTCTATTTTCTTCAATTTTCCATTATTTTCCTTCATTTTCCTCCTCACATGCAACTTGTGACCTTTCACCTTTTTTTTCTTCTAATTTCCATTATTTTCATAAATAAAATGTCAATTAATGCGATTTTTCCTTTCCAAAGCTTTTTCCATTGTGTTTACCAATTTCCATGGCCATTAATTAATCACAAATGATCCCCATCACTATGTTTTTGCCCAACATTCAGCATGTAATATGTGGCCCATGACCACGGTCTTATTTTGCCTTTATTAATTTTATTATATAGATTTTTGACCAAAATTGTTACATATTGCAACAAATATTTATTTAATTCATTTTAAAAAATAATAATAAAACCCCAAAAAAATAGACAAGTCCATTAATTATCAGAAATAGTAAGGATTGAAAGGGATATTATAATATTAAATATTTATTTAAATTATTTAGCAAAACAAGTATTACATGTAGGATCATGGATAAGTATTTAAATTATATGGAATATATATATATATGAAATAATCATTAAAAATAATTACTTTTAATATGAAATATTAATTTTGTTTTAATAATTATTATATAAAATTTTAATAATTTTTTAAAATAAATTTCATTAAAATTTTAAGAAATATAAATTATTTTATAATTTTAAGTTAATATAGATATAAATAATAATTTTAAATTAATATCATTTTCTTAAATATTAGTTTAGAGTCATCTTAATTTTGGATCTACCAATTCACTAAAAAGATCAAATCTCTTTTTACTTTAAAAGAGGCTTGCATCTCAAGAGATTTGATCCATTTTGACATAGATCTAGAGCTAAGATGGATCTATGTTGGTTTAATTATTAATTTTATGTTTTTAATTTTTATTTTTATTTTAATTTAATTTTTTTTTGCACCAGAAAAAACCATAATTTTAATTCTTTTAAAAGATACAAAATCACATTTTGTAGATGCACTCCCATGAAATGCAAGCATGAAAAAAACAAATTATAAAGGTAGAAAAAGTTAATCGAAGCAAATCCGATCGTTGGAATTCAGATTCCTCTTTACCCATGAAACAATTTTTCGTTGATGTTTTCGGTCTTTATGCTACCAGTTAAGGAACATTATGTTTAAAATTTTGTCTTTCAAGAGTGATGTTTTGATAATAAATTAACCCTTCATCAACAAATGTTAGATTAAAAAATTACCCTTCAATAACACACTTATGTTCAAAAAATTCACATATTTAATATAAGTAAAAAAAATGACCATAACACACAAATGATTTATTGAATCTTAAATCTTGGTTTGAAATTGCATGAAGTCATAAGAAAATCTCCATAACCTTGAAATCAAATTTCCTTGAGCCGAACATGCCATAGCATTTGTATATATGAGATATAAATAAGGAGATCTTATGAGATACATACTATGACAAACAAAGTAAAACTACGAGATTTAATTAATAAGAATAGATTGAATTAATAAGAACTCAAAAATAGATCAATTAATATGGTTTATGCTACAATTTATATAATCTAATATATATACTATAGGATCTAAAGATAAAGTATATATTTTAGCATTTCTTTGGATCATAAGAGATACACTAATATTAACAAGAATGAATGCATGATATTACCACCATATACACTAATATACCACACCTCAATGAATCAAATTCACAACATAAAACTAATATACAATACCCCAATGGATCAAATTTACAACACTGAACTATAACCCTTTACCCATTTGGCCAAATTCACTAAACTACTAATACACGGTGTTGGAAGGACACCATGACCCACAACTAAGACTAAAGACAAGACAAAGGGATATCGGTAAGAATGAAAGGAATTGATGCCAAAGAGATGCATGGATCTAGAGTGATAAATATGCACCTCTTAATATCTATCTCGCTACCTCATTACTCATTGTTGTTATATTGTAATTTGAGGACGTTTTCATTGAGAAATACACAAGTTGGAGATAATTAATCCCTTATAATCAAATATCACATTCTAGTCGATATAATACATTAAGATAAGAGAATAAACACTTACCACATACCAAAATTGTGTTTGAGCAATCAAAGTTAAACAATGTAGAAGTACAAAATAAATATTAGAAGCTTTGTCTCAAGATTGGCGAGCTATCTTAGAATATATCTCAATCTTACACTAATATAAGAAGCCTCTTGTTGGAAAGAATTAACAAACTCTTAGAGAATAGGAAAGACTCTTTATAGAGACTAAATATATCCAATAATGATCAAATATTATCACACACTTAAGACACAAAGACAAGTAGGAGCTACATGCTTCAACACTTCCTTTTAATAGTTAGTCTTAATTTTCATCAATTGAGGTCTTCAATATCTTCTTCTTTATAACAAATGCTTCAACGTGACTTTAAGAACCTCTTGGTCACTAAAGTCTACCTCTAGTTCAACCTAGCACTTTCACTTCATACTTTGATCATACAAACATCACCACATTTTTTATGTTGATATAAAGGACCAACCATGCATCAAAATGCATGGACACTCAACTATTGTAACAATCAATATTCTAAAATGTCCTTTGCATACATGTTTCATTCAACCTATTGATGAACTCCCCTTAAATGTAAAAATTCACCTCCTAGAGTCTACAACCAATAATATGATTCACTCATAGAGCATTCAACCAACACATGGCCCACTCCTCATAGCATTTAAGAACTCCCTAACACGGGCTACTAAACTAAACTAGACAAGCTACCAAGTCATTAAGGATACATGATAAAGGGGTATATATGCCTCTTTCATGTTACATAGATCTAGGTACATGCACAATTCATTTAATGGAGATACTAGATACGAAACTCTTTAAGAACTACTACAAATCAAAACATGACATAGAGACTATGGTCATGAGGTCAATTTATTCAAAACACCACACAAACTATCTTGGACACCCAATCCTTGATTGAGAAAATATATGAACATCACACCAATCTAGGGAGCATATACTTAAAGAGAATCTCTTACATCTAACCATAATTAACAAATTACTAGAGACAAGGAAGAAATTACTCGTAGAGACTAATTTTACTTAATAATGACCAATACCAATGGAAAATTTTAGGGGCTAATTTTAGTATACTTAATAATGACCAATAACAATGGAAAGTTTTAGGGGCTAATTTTACTTGATAATGATCAATAATCGGAGAAAAATTAGGGGCTAACATTCGCAGGTGCCCTAATTTTTCATGTTTTTTTAAGAAAATAGATTAGTCAATTTCCATCTTCTATAAAAATGATTTTCCCGCATTTTATAATATAAAATTATTTTCACATAAATATCACCAATATAATATAGAGGTTATATAAAATCATTAGAAGTTTGAACATTTTTATGTAAATACCACCAAACACTTTACAGTTTACATATTAAGGACTAGTAAGATTTGAGCTTCAAGATAAATTTCCATCCTTAAAATTTCCCTTGCCAATAATGTTCACAATCAAAAATGATCAGACACATAAGACAAATAAAAATTGCATACCTCAACCTAGTGCCTTTTTTAAATAAATTTAGGGTAAATTTTCATTCTTAAAATTTTCCTTGCAAATAATCCTCACAATCAAATATAATCAGACACTTAAAACAAACAAGGTTGCATAGCTAGCGTTCCCTACCGCTTAGTTTAATAAAATATTTTAATTTCATGATGTGTTGTGTGTACTCCCAAAAATAATAAAATTGTAAAATGAGTTATATGAATATTTGTTTAACCCTTTTTTTATTAATTTTTTTAATATAATTAAACATTTTTTCGTAGATAAAAGTTATATAGATATATATATATATATATATATATATATATATATAATTGACATTGAAGAGAATGATAACAAGTTAATAATTATTTATTTAATATTGAATGATGTCAATTTTTTATATAATGCTTATATTATAGTACACATGTCATGTTATTATAGTATATATTGATATAATGAAAGTTGTACAAATTGTACACATGTTATTTTACATTTTTTTTTCAAATTTATATTTTTTAAATTATTTTTTTATAATTTAAAAAATAAAACCCATAAAAATTGTCTATTCAATACTTTACACCAATGGTAAAATTGAATTTTTGAATTTAATTACAAACCATTTGTGTTTATGGTACATAGTAATTGATATATAATGTTATTTTTTAAATTATTTATATTTATTGTACATAGTAATTAATAATAGAGTACACAAAAACCAATTATTGTCATCATTACACAATAAGAAGGGAGACATTTCAATCAATTATATTTGAGATAAATAGAAATAAATTTTATTTAAAAATAATATATTTAATTTCATAATGTTAAACTTTGGATGGATTTTAAATTTTTTTTTTTTCCTGTCAAAAAAAACTAATATCAAGTTAATGAAAAATTGAATACGGATCAAGTTAATGAAAAATTGAATACGGAGAGTTGTATTCTCCAACATAGTACTTCTTTTAAATAAGCATGATAGTATAGACATTATCCACATAAAATAATAATAAAAAAATTAATCATCCTCAATATTTACATATTTTTCTTATATCAATAAAAAGAATTAAATATAATGTAAAATAATTATCAATATACCAAAAATATTATTATTATTTAATAATAAAAATATTAAACAATATTATAAAAATTAAAATGTGACCTAAAACTAAAACTAAAATTAAAATTAATATATATATATATATATATATATATATATATATATATAATTTTAATGTGATCTATAGTCATCCTGTCAATATGGATCATTATGATGAATCCTATCATCTTTATATGGAATGAAAATATAATTAATGTATCTTATTATATATCTATTTCAAAAGGAGAAGATAAATCTAGAGGTTTCACATGATTCTTGTACATAATATTATTTATACATTAAGGTAATTAAAAGAAATAAAAGAAATGAAAACTCTCAACACACAAATCAATTTATTCTAGGGTTAAAATTACCATTTAAATGGAAAATTACAAAACAAAAACAATTTCTATGTATTAGTATGACAGTGACCATGGCTAAACTACATGAATGTTTTTAATTGGCTCAGTCACATAACGATGGCTGGCAAGTTGTGAAAATTGAACAATGATGGGCTAGAACAAGGTCCAATCATCTGCAATTATTTCATCAAAAATGTTTTAAAGATTTGCATTAGGCCACTACAACCCAAAAATAAAACAAGGAAAATACCTAGGCCAATTAAATATTAACAGTGTCTGAGATTGTACGTTTATTTCTTCGTTATTTACTTAGAATATGCATATGGCCTTCGACATGTATATCATGATTAAGAAATTTGGTTCTCGTCATTCATCATTTACATTAAGACCTCACAACCAAATGTGCTCCTAATTTATCTCTTCTTGTCAAAGGGATTTCCATCCCTGCCTATCTAGCCGAGCTTTCACGTTAGAGATGCATGTTTTCAAAGTGAAAACCAAGGTCAGTTCATATTGAAGGAGAGATTTCAGTGAAGATTCTATTGACTAATAAATTAATGGAGAAATTTTCAACCCAAATCCATCCTTCCGGTGATCAATCACTAATGGAATGGTGACAAATGTTTTGTAAATAAGCAACTTATAACTAGCGTACAAAACAAACGGCAGAGTTCATCAAACGTCCCTAGAAAATTGGAATTATTTGAATCCCTGTTAGCCCTTTATTGTTGCTCCTCCCTTCAATTTATCTATAGTTGGAGTCGACCAAAATACTTCAATTTATCTATATAGTTGGAATCGACCAAAATACTCCTTGTTCACATGAGCAACATTGGGAAAAGAAAATTGCACCAACTTGAAATTGTTGACAACACCTATCTAACACACAAAAGTGTATTAAATGCACGGGTGGGAAAAGAAAATTGCACCAACTTGAAATTGTTGACAACACCTATCTAACACACAAAAGTGTATTAAATGCACGGGTGGGAAAAGAAAATTGCACCAACTTGAAATTGTTGACAACACATATCTAACACACAAAAGTGTATTAAATGCACGGGTGGGAAAAGAAAATTGCACCAACTTGAAATTGTTGACAACACCTATCTAACACACAAAAGTGTATTAAATGCACGGGTGGCATTTAAGGCACCGGGGGGATGGCACCTTCTGCAACCTGAGTAGGTAGACATTTTAATATTTCATAAATGATAGATTGATCTTAAAATGGTCTGTTTGGACTCCAAGCTCTGCTGCAGAGTCCAAATTGTAGTTGAAAACTTGAAACAATACTTGCACTGTTTTGTTGATCAGCTTGTTCTATAAACGATCGATCATAGAATTCATATGTAGAGTCTTCACGCTGCCCTTGTATTTGCCATAGACTCTTATCCATATTTAAACCTGTTTTTGAAAGCCTGTCTGCGAGCTCATTTCATTCCTTGTATATATGAAAACATCCAAAGAGAATAAATAAGTTTTTGACCAACCATAAATCTTCCAAAATAGGAATTAAGAATAGATTCCTGAGATTTATAAAACTAATTTAAACATTGAGTCTCCATAAATTTGTAGAGAAGATCATATTTTATTTTTTTTGCAAAAACTTACAAGTTTTGACATGTCAATAAATTGGTTAGATTTTTTGTTCCCAGCAATAAACCCAATTTTGGGTGAAAGGCAGAATGAAAAGTACAAAAAAAATTATTGTTTTTCTTTACTGAGTCAAAATGTTAAACATGATATTACATCTCTACAATACTAGATTGGAGAGCATCCATTAACACAATTATATTTTATATTAATAATTAAATTTATTATAAAAAATTATATCACATATTTGTGTTGATAAATATCTCTATTCTGGAATATGACTTAATTTTAACTTAATCATCAATAATTATTTGGTGAATGGTAGGAATTTAAGCTTCCTAGAATATTCTAATATATTAAAAGTATTCAAAAATCAAATTTGAGATTTATGTCCAAAGTAGTTATTCCACTTTTTCCCTTTTATTTAAATTGATTAATTAAAAAAATTCATATGAACAAGTATCATATGAAATGAGCTATGATATTTTAGGCATTATATTTGATAAGTCATAGTATTGGCACATGTATGGTTGTTTACAAATTAAAATTGTCCATGTAAAATGGAGGTGAATCTCCATACTTAAAATCTTGTTAAATATTTTTTTAAATCTATATATGTTCGACAAATTAATAATCCCACAATAAAGTATAGATGAAACTTTATGGTTGATAACCTTATTACATGTGTTTTTTAAATGTATATATGTTTTAACTTATAAGTTGAATATTTTTTTATCATTAATAATAATAATTTTAAATAAATATATGATTTAGTTAATTTTTATGAATTTTTTATTGTCACAAATATAAAATGTATGACCTAGTGTTATGATGTTTATTATGTTTTTCAAAGGCACAAAAAAATTGAAAGTTGAATGACATTTTTCTCTTTGGCAAATTTAGCATATAATCATATAAGAAGAATCTTAGATTTAAATATATATGTTATGTTTATTATGTCTCGTACTATTTTAGATCGGATTAGTTAACAATTAAAAAAAATCCAAAATATTTGCAATTAATGTAGGGGATTAATTATGACTTTCCCTATTGGGTCCTTTCTAGTTTGCAATTAATGGAAGGCACTAATTATGAGTTTAACTATGATTGGGTCCTTTTTAATTTGTAACTAATGTAATGCATTAATTATGAGTGTTGTCGCGCAGATTGGCACGACAACGCTCGGACCGGGGGCTGTCACTCTGATCCCCGATCCCTCCGTTTAAGCCTGTCTCCCGCGGCTAAGGGGGGTAGACCCTGCGAGATAGTGAAGACCAACTGCCAAACAGTTGGGTGGGAGACACGATACACGATATGATAAGCACTAGATGGATTTAGAGATTTAATAGACCAGTGCCTTGTGGAGTTAATGTTTAAATGATTACTTTTTAAATGATATAGAAACATGGACCATGAACAGCAATCATCTATCATCAGCTAAATCACATGACCAAAATGATATCCAGCAATTGAAAACTTCGAAAAGATAAATGCTTAAAAACCACCACGATAATTGTAAATTATTAACCAGATATCTATTTCGTATCTAGATCTCAGCATGAAGGATACAGCATGAATAAAAAGGCTGAAACTGGCAAAAATAAATTTTCCACAAATTTTTTTTTTATTTTTTCCAAAAAAAATTTTTTTTTAAACTTTTTTTTTTTTTTTAAAAAGCAAAATAAAAAGAAATCTAAAAATTAATCTAAAAAACTAAACTATATTAAAAAAAAATAAAAATAAAGCTAAAGCTAAAATTTTAAATAAAACTAAATCTAAACAATTTTTTTACAAATGAATCCCTTTTTATATTTTTTATTTCTCATTTTTTGTATTATAAAAATCCTAGAAAGAAAAAATCTAAAACTAAACTTTACAATCTAACTAATAACATTTAAATCTAAATAAAACACATCCTAAACTAATCGTAAATTAAAAAATCAAACTAAAATCTACGTTAAACTTAAATCTAACACTAAATATAAATCTATTTAAATACAAATTTTAAAAAAAACAAAACCTAAATCTGAGATAAAACTTACCTACGTTTAAAACTTATATTACAAAAATTAAAAAAAAAATAAACTAAGTCTACGCATGGCTATTACGCATGGATATGCATTATAAAAATTTCGGCTTACCTGTTCCAGAACGCAAATGATGGGAGGTTACCTGAGCGCTTGTAAACAAAATGACAAACTCTTACCCGGTGATGATTTTCCAGCTCTCGACGCGGGGGTAATCAAACCCTGGCATCCGCTGAATGTGAAGATTAACCTGGCGCTTGATGCGAATGAGCTTGATGTGTCGATTTCAGGGAATGTCTCGAATGAGGGCACAGGCAAACCGGCTGGCAGAAAACACATGATCAAATGCAGTGATACGCTTCACCCTCAGCACAATTGAAAATACACAGTATGATACCACGCAGAAGGCAGGACGCGTTCACACAATCTCGTTGAGAAAATTCGCTGAATAAACCTGGGCTCACGGGTCCGTTGCTCTTCGTTGGCGGAAAACCCTTCGACGGCTGACAGAAAAAACGCGAGTGTTTGCAGGGTTTGACGGTGGAGGAATGGGCAGACAGCGACCACGCCAGATTGATTTACTTGATCATTTCGACCTCAGCGATAATTGTTTTCAGTGGATATCGAAAGTATGATGCAGATGACTTTGACGTGATGACTGTGGTTTCCAGTGAAATCGATGCTGCCGGTTTGGACAAAAATAGATGAACGCTGGCTGTTAGATTTGCAGGCTTGCTGCTCCAAACTTTAATGATAAGACCAAAAAATTCTTCAAATACCAGCACCTGCAAAAGAAAAACAAAACCCTAATGAAAAATCTTTGTAAAAAAAAAAAACAAAAACTTAAAACCCTAAAAAAATGAAAACCCTAGATCAGCCTAATAATTTTCAGATTATGGCCCCTGAAATGCCAGATTTAGCTATAACAGCAGTAATATTTCAAAGAAACAGAAATTTGAACTTTGCTGTAAGCAGAAAGAAAATCTCTCATGTAAAACAGGAAATAAAACTCTTAATGATTAACCCAGGGAACAATCAGCTGGGCTCTGCACAGAAAAGCCAGTGGGAGTTGGCTGGTTCAGCCGAGAACTTCCCCGAACGCCCACAAAATTTCCTTCAAAAATGTTTTCCTGCACATCTCAAGCAACCATCAGCAAAGAGAGAGAGAAAGCTACTAGATTTCAGGAAATAATGGAGATACCTGCCATTATTTCAGAAACCCTAGCAGCCCTCAAACCCTAGCAGGTGAACAAGATACCTGTACCCACAATACTCTACAAAAGCTATTATTAACAGCTGAAAATAACATATGCAGAAAATGAAATGATCTCACAGCATTCCAAGAGAGTAACACCAACAAGATATGGACCCCAAAGTCTTCCTGTATTAACCAGAAACAGATTTACAAGAGAGCTTCTTTAGTCTTAGACTCACAGATCGAATCCTCTCAAATGACTCCCTAAGACCCTATATAAAGGAAATGATCCTAACGGCTAGTTCAAGTGATCCATGTAGAAATGATCTCGACCGTTGATGAGGATCAAGACATCTCTTGATCTCATCCGTCGATTTATTAACATTAAAATATTATTATTTTATTAGTTAGGGTTTTTGCTTGATTTTTTAATTTTTTATTATTTTTCATTATTTTATTATTTTTATTCATTTTTAATTTTTTTAATTCATTTTAAGATGGATCATCAAACTAAGCTGTTGGAAACATCACCTAGGACCTAGGACCTAGGACTCATGAGGGGATTTACAACATTTCTCGACCCTCAGGACACATTACATCATGACTTTTACAAAATTACATCTTAAGGGACAAACTCATTTAATACAGACCCTCACAAAACACCCAGTTCTGCGACACAACTATAATCTAGCAGATTAACTCACTAGGATTCTCCTAAAGTTCTAATGACAAAATCCATCCCGGCTTTGGGGTCAGATTTGAAGGAAAACTCTGCCGATCCATGGATCGGTGAGACGAAAAACCTTCCGGGACATAGATTATCATAGAAAGTTAGGTCCACCTAGGCAATTTTACATACATGACTCTGATCTGCTTAGATTATTTACAATTCATACATGCAGACTGGGTTTACAAAAAAAAAGATCAAGTTGCTGATGATGGCAGGATGGCACGGACATGCTGATCAGGTGCTGCTTCTTTCTGTCAAGAAAAAACGGGGTGCACTGCATGGGTAGTTGACCAGTAGGGGTCAACATCTGGCTCTACTTGGGGACACGTTGCTGCTTGCAGGAATGTGAGAATCCAGAATCTGCATCCATACAACACAAAAATAAGTAGCGTCCATCCAAAAATCAGCATATACGTTAAGCACAGGAAAGATAAAAGCTCTTCATTTATTGACTATCTAATAACATGAAAAGTAAATCTAATCCTAAAAACAGAAATGAAATGCTGAAAAGACAAGGAGTAGGGATAGAAATACAATACAAAAGATGCCCCATGGCATCAGATGTGTTCAATATAGTGCATACTGAGCATTTGCCTGCTTTCAGGCAAATCTGTCGGCTGCTTGTCGGATGTGCCATGTCCAATTTTGCATATGGTAGGACTCCTTCCTATCCGAAAATCAAGCTGCTCACGGCCGTCTGATGCATCAAATCTTCGTCTAATCTTCTTCCTCTTGCGCTTCTTCTTTCTGGCAGGATGAATTACTGATGATCTGGAACTTTCTGTTTCGAAACTATCAGATGAAGTGTGTAAGATATGCATGCTAAGTCCTTTTGTGTCTTGCATCTGATTTTTATCGTTTTTAGGCTTATCTGGATCACCTTCAATTATCCACCTAATGACCTCCTCATAGTAAGATGGAACTTGTTGCGGCAAATGAGAAGGCTCCTGGTTTCTCTTATCACCTGACCATTGTTGAATCTTTTGAACTTGTATTCTAATGGCATCCATCTGACTAGAGCATTCATCCCTTATAGCACTGATTTGCATGGCATGGTGTTCTTGCATGTGTTTTATTATTTTATCATTCTTTTCCTCTATGTTCATCAAGCAATGTTGCATGAAATTTATTTCTTCTTTATGATTCGCTTGCATGTCAGCCAACTGATTGTTATGATTGAATGTCATAGAGTCAATTTCCCTATCATGATCAGCTTTCATGGTCACCATATTTTCCTCTAAGACTGACATCTTGCTTTGCATGCTTCTAATTTCTGTTTCATATCTAATTTTCATGGCCTCAATTTCCTTAGCATGTTGATTTTGCGTGTCCTCAATCTCCTTATTACGTTTTTCCAGATGGGTGCGTAAAGTTTTAACATCATTGATAAGATTAGTTTGGTTGCTTTCCATATTTTTCACCAGCATCATTAAATCTTGTATTATTTGCTTTTGCTCTTCTTTTTCATTGTCATTTGTCCCTGATTTTTCACTATCATGAACTGCAATATTTCCGGTTGATGACACATTCTGATCCTGAAAACTTTCTTCAACAGCTTGACCTTTAATATGATTACTTTCTTCTTTTTGCACAGTTTTAGAGGTAGAAGGCAAGCTGTTTGGATTATCATATCTATCTTTAAAAGCATCGAGAATGTCTTGTAAAGAAGTGAAAAAATCATTAGGAAAATTATTAAACCAATTCAAGGCATCACCCTCTAAAGAATGGACTAATAGACGCATCTTGAAGTCTTCATGATTGTATTGAGGAAATCTACAATACAAGATCTTTACACAAGTAAACATGTTTAAATGATGTTTAACAGCGACTGGATCATCACCCGAGAACTTAAATAATTTAGAAATGGCCTCTCTCGGAAGATCATGGAGATTATTAGTAAAATGACATGGCTTACATGAATAATCCATGATGAACAACAAGGGATCAAATGGATGATAGAAAGAGATTTCTGCTCAAGAAAATTAAGAGATGAGAGAAGTGGAGTCGCCACTTGAACAACGAATCTGATTCTAGGATCCAAAAAGTAACCACAAGCAGATATGAGGAAAGATTCTTGTCTGGGAAAAATGAGAAAAATGGAGTCGCCACCCAAACAGGAAACAAACCCAAGAGGCGCTGCTGATATGTGATGAAAAGATGCCAAAATATTTGAATCTGCCAGCTCAAATGAGAGATGAGAAGATGTGAAGATGAATGTCGATGAAACCCCAGGAACAGAAAAACTCTGTCCCCGGCAACGGCGCCAAAAATGTTGTCGTTGCCGGCTCAAACGAATGATAGACAGATGAACGATGAATGATGAAAAGATGAGGAAATGCCGAGAAAACAAAGTCCCCGGCAACGGCGCCATGCGTAGACTTAGTTTATTTTTTTTTTAATTTTTGTAATATAAGTTTTAAACGTAGGTAAGTTTTATCTCAGATTTAGGTTTTGTTTTTTTTTAAATTTGTATTTAAATAGATTTATATTTAGTGTTAGATTTAAGTTTAACGTAGATTTTAGTTTGATTTTTTAATTTACGATTAGTTTAGGATGTGTTTTATTTAGATTTTAGCTTTTACATTTTATTTAGATTTAAATGTTATTAGTTAGATTTTAAAGTTTAGTTTTAGATTTTTTCTTTCTAGGATTTTTATAATACAAAAAATGAGAAATAAAAAATATAAAAAGGGATTCATTTGTAAAAAAATTGTTTAGATTTAGTTTTATTTAAAATTTTAGCTTTAGCTTTATTTTTATTTTTTTTAATATAGTTTAGTTTTTTAGATTAATTTTTAGATTTCTTTTTATTTTGCTTTTAAAAAAATAAAAAAAGTTTAAAAAAAAAAATATTTTGGAAAAAATAAAAAAAAAAATTGTGGAAAATTTATTTTTGCCAGTTTCAGCCTTTTTATTCATGCTGTATCCTTCATGCTGAGATCTAGATACGAAATAGATATCTGGTTAATAATTTACAATTATCGTGGTGGTTTTTAAGCATTTATCTTTTCGAAGTTTTCAATTGCTGGATATCATTTTGGTCATGTGATTTAGCTGATGATAGATGATTGTTGTTCATGGTCCATGTTTCTATATCATTTAAAAAGTAATCATTTAAACATTAACTCCACAAGGCACTGGTCTATTAAATCTCTAAATCCATCTAGTGCTTATCATATCGTGTATCGTGTCTCCCACCCAACTGTTTGGCAGTTGGTCTTCACTATCTCGCAGGGTCTACCCCCCTTAGCCGCGGGAGACAGGCTTAAACGGAGGGATCGGGGATCAGAGTGACAGCCCCCGGTCCGAGCGTTGTCGTGCCAATCTGCGCGACAACAATGAGTTTAGCTATGACAGTGTTTTCTCGTTTGCAATTAATGGAAAACACTAATTGTGATTTTCCCTAAAATTAATTAATAGAAGTCACTAATCATGACTTTTCCCTAAAATTAATTAATAGAAGTCACTAATCATGACTTTTCCCTATGATTAAGTGTCCTTTCTAGTTTAGAAAACTTGGCACAAGGTCTCAAATTAGAGAGTCACTACCAATGTCATTTAAAGTTGTGATACAAAATTTCTTTTCCTTTTTAATAAATTGGTTGGTCCAATTGATTAATAAAACTACCTAGGACCAATGCTTAATCCACTACCTAGGACCAATGCTTAATCCACTTACTAGTATTTAGGACCAAAGCTAGATAAGTGTTGAGATCATGCACCTCTTGGGCTTGAATGGAACTTATCTCTACAGAAGGCTTATACTAGGATTACCACATGAAACGATGAGCTTGTTGCTTGTTTGGGGTTTACCACATCAAACTATGAGCATGTTGCTTGTTTGGGGTTTAATATGGTAGCTATTTGCCACTATACAAAGTTAGGATATGAATCTCTATTTGGCGTTAGGCTTGTTGAGATTTCTTATGGTAGAGGAAATTGTGGAAAGTGAAATGTCTGCTTAGAACTTTGATGCGGGTAGCACTATCGCTTGTGAAAAGCTCAGAAAGCCACTTAAAGAAGCCTATGCTTATTTATGGTATATACTAAATAATTTTTTTGATGTGGGTAGCACTATCGCTTGAGAAAAGCTAGCAACTTAAAGAAAATTGTGGAAAGTGAAATGTCTGCTTAGAACTTTGATGCGGGTAGCACTATCGCTTGTGAGAAGCTAGCAACTTACAGAAGCCTATGCTTATTTGTATATATAACTTACAGAAGCCTATGCTTATTAGTCCCTGCCATCTGGCATCCGGCAGGGACTATAGTAACCGTTCGGAGGGCAGATAACATTAATTCGCCGGGTTTTTTAGTGGTATTTTTGGTTATATCCTAAAGTTTGCAGTTGAACTTCTGTTGGCCATCTTATTTGGCCTCTTCCCGAGGCGGAAGAGGCCGGACCATATCTTAAACTCGTACTTACCCACAATCAACTGGCCTTGACGGTTTGCGGTTTCGATTTAATGCTGACATTAATTCCTTAATTTTTACTGTTAAGTGCGAATGGGATACATATGCTAAGTTGCTTGTTCTTTTGCAGGTGTCGGCCGTATGGTCAAGTTTTGCATGGCGGGAGGTGTCTTTGTGCGAAGCATGTGCGTGCTACATGCACAGCAGCTGTGCAGTCCCGCTGTTATAACCTTCCGCCACCGGTGCTAATGTAGTCCAGTACGTTGCCTCTGGGTTTTATTTCTAACTGCCCTTCGCTGATCAGATCGAGCTTTACAACAGCTTCAATAGATTGTATAGCAGTGGATCTCACAGATCGTATAGTAGCCTCAACACAACGCTCAACAATGGATCTTGATGCATCGCTTGTCGATTCCACGGATAACGAGTCCGGCCTCCTCCTCAGCAGTCCGACTGACTCTCAAATCGATTTCTCAAGTAAGATCTCTCATACAGCTACTTTCTAGCGCCTTTTTATTGAATTCTTTAAATGTTTTAACTCGCTCCTTGTACCTGTTATT
The DNA here is from genome assembly GCA_031772625.1 of Pinus tabuliformis. Classification (NCBI taxonomy): domain Eukaryota; kingdom Viridiplantae; phylum Streptophyta; class Pinopsida; order Pinales; family Pinaceae; genus Pinus; species Pinus tabuliformis. The sequence goes on from CM062804.1 coordinate 435,710,460, forward strand.
CCTTAATTTTCACAGAAACTATTTATTTCCGAAAAAAATTCAAGGGAAACCAGGGTTATAAGAATGACGTATTTTACCCGTTTATCGATGATTATTACCTGTAAAATATTATACGCTCCGGCTTGTGTCCTGTATTCCTTCTGAATGAAATCAACAATTCCCTGAGAGAATTGATATGCTTTCATATTTCAGTTTCAAAAGCCAAACCAAATAGGAACAGAATGAAAAATATTATAAGCAGAGATGCAAAAGAAGAATTTAGAATGACCCCTCTTTCATGCTTGCACAAACATTGCTTCAAAAAAGCTTAATTCAGTCAAGCAGGTCAAACACTCGGCCACATTTGCACATATTTTCTGTTTTTAGGGATAGACAAGAAATGTATACTTTATCATGCCTCCAGTTGCAGACCCTCGCACAGGATCCTGCCAGACTTGTAAAGATCCTGAATGAGTTCCTGACGATGTGCCTGAGCACAAACTAAGCCTGCATATTTAGTGACTTCAGGCCAATCTTGAGACGCTACAACCTGAAGAAACGCATCAAACAAAGAGCCATTATTATTAAATCTGTCATATGCGCAAGAAAGAACAAACTCCAAAGATTCAAGCAAATCTGGGTCAAAACTTACAGCAGCTATCGATATTCTACACACAAAAGAGCTTGCGTTGAGACTCGAGGTAACCTTAATCTTGAGCTACGTTTTCCATAACCGCTCAAATTTACAATTTTTTTACAAGGAATAAACATTTAACACAAGTTTCCGTCTAGAATGCAGAAAATGAAGGCCAATGTGACAGCAAATTCTATCCATCCACGCATTGTAAGGACCAGAATTACTAGAGACGGCGACGGACTTCTCACAGGTAACAGTAATATGTTTATCTTGCTTTGTTATTTTTTGTATTTTCTTCTTGGAAGCTACCCTGCAGCTCAATATCATATTCTCGGAAAAATTGATGAAATAATTGCTTTGCCTTCTGCCGATTTGGTTTTCTTCCTTGCATCAAAACTTCTCAAATCGATTTATGTTGACGCTGCGACGCTGTTGAAGAAAGCTATGGACGGCATGGAGAAATAGTTCCGAAGCCTCCTCGGGGAGCTCTCGCCAGATTGTCTCGTCCATAGCCGCACTGGTAACCTGGCCATTTATTATTTGTAGCATGGTTCTGGCAGTGTTTTGCAGGTCTGGAGAGCCATGTTTCAGGCACAAGTGTTGCAGATTTGGAGAGCCATGGTGGTTCTCATGGCCTTGTTTCCCACGTTCCGTACAAACACGTTGGTGCGTACAAACACGTTGCTGCATGCATGTCCATCACATGTCTCCTGTGTAACGTGTGGCCTCGTCTTAAAATATATTTGTTAACGATATCGAAATCCATTACAAGTAATTATTACCTATGAAACGGGCGTTGCGTTGGGTAGATACATTATTATCCTAACATTTTGCTTACTTTTACATAGCTACGTAATTATTACAATTTACAATCCATAAGCCTTGAAGCAGATTTTAATATTGTCGGCCAATGAGATTCTCTCTGCAAGAAGGTTTTCTGTTTACTTAAATTCTCATTTTCTGCGTACCCACTGTGACAATCCTTCTGAATCAATGCAATTCAATCCTTCTAGCGGTGACAACTCTTTCGAAGGAATGCAAATCAATCCAAAATTCGACCCCACTCAAGATGCCGAAAGTTTTACCAGAACGCAGCCTTCGCTCATGCGAGATCTTCATCAAAATATGTTCTCCTTTCAAACTCATACTTCCTCGGTTGCTCATTATCCCCGGAAGCCCGTCGCTAAGCATCCCAACGAAGCCGTTTTAGGTAAAAAGATTTTGGAGACATGGAAGGATTCAGCTCCACGACGTTCAAACTCCTCAGAAATGTCATCTCTGTCTAAGAACCAGAAGTTGGCAAACTCTAAAGAGATGGAATATACAACTGTCATAACTCCGGTAAAGCTTTTAAATCACTGCAAATTCCTCTCTTTTGGTTGTACATTCTGTGAATTTCTATGCATTTTGTGCTGTTTAAAATCTAAATATGATTAATTGTTACAATCTGGCATGTTAACTGCGATATTATGTTGATACTTTTGATAATAATGTGCACTAATTTATCAAATTCACTGTATCCAGGGCATGGAGACAAGCAAAAGGAAATCAATCATATGATTAGATATTTGCTAAAAATTATAATGAAAGATTAGAAAAGCTTAATCATTCGATTCTTTTATTTGTACGACTAAGAACGCTCATAGAGTCGCTGTGAAAGACGAAATATTTTTATAATTTAGGTTGAAACATTCATAGACTTTCACTCGGTTTGCGTGCTTCCCTCTTGGCTCGTCCTTACAGTGATATCCCACGGTTTCCACGCGCATTGTCCTGAAACTAACCATATTTATATGCTGCCAATCACTTGGGGTGAGTTGTTTTAGCTATGACTTGGCATACAATGATTTACCTTTAAAGTCATAGCTAAAATAACTATGTCTAAGCACATGAACAATATAAGCTCTAGACATGAACAATATAAGCAGGCTCAACTTCACGCAGGGACTCGCTGCATCGCAGCTTCACGCAGGGACTCGCTGCGTCGCAGCTCCCCTTGTTTGTATATATATACTAAATATTTTTTTGAAGCCTATGCTTATTTGTATATATATACTAAATATTTTTTTGATGTGGGTAGCACTATCGCTTGTGAAACACTCGCAACTTAAAGTAGCCTATGCTTATTTGTGGTATATACTAAATAAAGAAGCTTTATATGCTTCTCAATAGAAATAGCGAATAAACCATGTTGCATTTGATAGCGAATAAACCATGTTGCATTTTTTTTTAAATGGTGAATAAACAATGTTGCATTTTTTTTTTTAAATGATGAATGAACAATGTTGCATCTTTTTCTCTCTTTGGATCTATTTGCAGCGAGTCTGGAAAGAACTAGAAAGTTAGTTGGACTTATCTAATCTAAGGTGCAATGACTATTAAAACATGATTCCATGATCTGCTTTTCTATATTTCTCTAGAACCTGGGAGAGCTCTTCCTTTCTTGGCCAGGTGGGGGCATGTGGTTAGATAAAAACTTGATAATAACATTACTCACTCCTCTCAGGCTGCCCAAGTGCTCGGACTATATGCATTTTATAAGACCTTAAATGGTTCTGGACTATATGCATTTTATAAGACCTTAAATGGACAAGAACCATCCAAAGACATGAGTCATCTTTTAAGTGGGCAAAGCCATTAGCAAAGACATGAGTCATCTTTTAAGTGGGCAAAGCCATTAGCAGGTGCTTCTTGTACAAGGGTTCTTGCAAAAATAATCAGGGGGAAGTAACGAATTTTTTTCTTCGCTTTCAATTTGCATTACCCTAAAATTTGGGTTCTATTCAGGTATTCAGTGACTCCAACCTCATCATCAATGTCTTAAATTGGAATTGCTCAGTTAACCCAAATTCCATTCACCCATCTCTTCTAAGAACTGAGCCAGAGTGTGGACAAACTCTTGAAAATAGATCTCTATATCCCTGAAAATAGGATTTATCTACAAGGACTTTCCAGATGGGTAGGCTTTCGCTCATTTCTGTTTCTAATGTGAAAGAAATAAATAAATGAAACATACAGCATCAAAAGATTACATCAGTTCACAACCCATTCGCCTGTAAAGAAAATGATACAAAGTATATCAAAAAGGGAGACAACCAAAAAACCAAACACATTATGAGCCATTATTTCCATATGAACGCAACGGTACAAGTCCGTATACATTTTATTTAAATCTCATCATATTTGATGACATTATTACTATCATGATCACAACGAAAGTGATCACCATACATAGAGAAGATAATAACACTACACTAATTAACTCCACATTCTACGTAGTACTAGATATGCATATTTGCATCAGGCAGTGCAACAATAACCGAGAAGCCTTTCAACTGATCCTGCAACCAATCAAAACAAAAGCAAAACAAAATTAGAATCAGAATGGAAAAATCACAGTCAGAGAGATAAATGGTACATGGAAATTAAAATGATAACAAGGGAGGGAAGGGAAGGTACGTGTTGCAGTTGGTCTGCAGAGAAATTTTGAAGGGAAGATTAACACCGCAGGAGCCCGGGAGACCAGAGACAGCAGTTGATTTAACGTTGGGGAATTGGGAATACGCACTCTTCAGGCAACTGCACACTGCCCTCCTTGCAGGGGTGGTGTTGGCGAGACCTGCCAACTTCTTCACTCCTCCGCAGCAACCAGGGGTTGGTTTCCCCTGGCCGGACGTCAGATATCCAACACACTGACTCAGATCCGAAGTGACTGTTCCACAACTTATGCCGGCAGATTCTGCTTGCATCACCATCATCTCCATAGATACCAGAAAAATGGCAACTGCTCCAACCAACACGACAACCTTGTTCTTGCTGCTGATACCCGCCATGATAAAACTTTCACCTCACACTATCTCAGCTTCTGCTTCACCTTGGGACAGTCTAATCGTCCGTGCCTAAGTCTCTCAAACAAGATATGGACGAGTATAAATACACAAATTGGTTGGGTGGGGCATTTAATTGCCGAACCAGAACCTCTGTCAATGACAATCTATGTATTGAAGTTTTTCCATGACTCGAAATAATTGTGGGTAGGGATATGAATTTGGCTTTAAATGCTAACATTATAGGTAAGCGACTTTGTTCAGATCTCGGTACAAATTCATTTAATTTGCGACTTTGTTCAGATCTCGGTACAAATTCATTTAATTTTCAATACGTGTATCTTTCCGAGTGCACATGGCCAAAGTCGGGCCTCTCTCCAACATTGAAAGCCGTACCATTCAATAATTGTACTGTTGTCTTACAAGTGTGTCGACATGGCCCAATTCAATAATTGTCCTTGCGTCTTAGTGTGCGATGCCTATGGCAAAAGGCAAGTCCGGGAGTTACCACTCTTTTGGGTTACTTTCCGCTAAATTTGGAAATTCCTGTAACGTTGTCAGGGGATAGAGATTTAACTTGAAATTTTTAGGTTAAGTTGAATGGTCGAAAACATATCTATAAAATATTTGTACCTCGACCAATTAGATCACTCTAGAAGATGTATATATATATGTTTGTATCACTCGTGTCTATTTCTCTAGAAACTATATATATATAAAATAATGTTTGCATCTTCATAAATATGATCATTTTCAAAGTAGGATAGATTTATAATATATATAAACTATGTTAAATTTTAGATTTTTGTGATCCATAAATTATATTTATAAATTATGTTTAATTTTGTAATTTTTAAGTTGCATTTTCAACGTCTTTGAAATTTAGTTGGGCATATCTAAAATGTTTTAACCATATTTGTTTTTTTCAATTGCTTTATATAATGTATATATATATATATATTTTATTTTTTTAATGACTTATTTCTCTATAAAGTTGATATAAGGTTATGTTATGTTACATGGACATCAAAATATTTTATTTATGGTTGAGAGTAAGAATGAATATTTTTACCACTTCTCTTTTTATATGGTCATTCATAGAGTGAGATTCTTGATGTTTTATAATACTTTTATTTAAACAAAAGGAAACATATTAATTTTTATTTTTTCTTTATTCAAAATGCATTTCGGATTAATCATATCATTGAATTTGAGTAAATGTTTCGAACCATCTATTGTGGTTCATCCCCAAGATAAGGAATTTTTTTTTAACCTTGTCGCTTTTATTTTTTCTATTATATCGGATTTTTTTATTATTATTTTAAATATGTGTGTGTGTGTGTGTGTGTGTGTGTGTGTAAAGTGACAAGTATCAACTCCAATTTGAGCACTGACATACTTACATATCTCCATCATATCAAGTTGTAGTATGAGTCTCTCAGCTCAAATATTGGAAACGGTTAGGAAGGAAATGTTACTTATCACCTCTTAAATTGGCAATAAAAGTAAAAAGTAGTACAATCACAATAATAAAGTAGTTGATATACATCTGTTAATATCATTTTTCACCTTTTAAAGCTAATGTCACCAATCAACATATGAAAGACAGAAAATGGCATTGATCGGTGTATATCAACCACTTTATTGATGTGGTTGGGCCAATTTACATGTTTGAACTTATTGGCCATGTTTGAATTTAGTGACCATTTTTTTACCATGGTAACCATGTCTAACCATGGTTGACTACAATTAACATATGGTTGGTTACGAGTGAAAATGGTTAACAAGGCTGCTTAGTGTTTAACTATAGATTATTGTGGTCAACCATGTTTTCCCTAATGGATATGGTTAACCATGTATGACCATGTTGACCATGGTTGATCATAGTATGACCATGTGTCACGACCCCGAGTTGGCGCCATCATAAAATGGGTGACCTTGATGATCCTTGGGGAATGATAAGTCGTGTGCACCTAAGTTGTGTGATGCAACGAGCGTGGAACACACGCACATCACATTAGGCAAATGGACCAAGTTTTGGGCAGATTGGTTGAACGAAGTGTACCTATAGGCGCCACATAGAATGCATGGCACAAAGGTGAGCGCCCCGGGCACGCCCACAAGAAGGAGGGGGCGCTCAAGTTCCCATAGGCAGGTCACATGAACGAGTCGACAAAGGGAAAGCAAGTTGGAGTGTCGGGCAACACGACCACATAACGGGTGCCATGGTCGAGTTGGGTAGAGGCGGTCAGTGATACACACATGACAGACGCTGGTGGGGTGAAATGTGCGACGGACGTAGACGGGGCGACATGAGCAATAGTCGAGAAAGACATATGGAACAAGCAAAAGGCATAGGTCGGTGAGACGTGTGATGGTAGTCGACTAGGCAAGACATGTGATGAAATAAATGAAGTGAAATGAAAGTGAGGGCATAACGTGTGGCACATGATAAATCAAATGCTTATGCCCTGGGTGCACCCGCGCAACGATGGGGCACCTAGGTGCTAGACGAGGCATTGCATGTTGGACACATCAAAGCACCCAAATGGCATGGGGCGCCTACACGATGACACGGTGGGTCAACCCAACTTGTGAAGGGGCGCCCGCCCAAACAAATGAACAACGACACATATAAGTAGAGGATGGTTGCACTATGGAGAGGACAAGAAAAAAAGTTGCACAACAAAGAGAATAACCACAAAGTTGGGTACATGTCACAAAGGAAGGAAACACAACGAAGGCATGGTTGCAAAAAAGCAAGGAAGGCTCGCTCAAGTGAGCTTGGTCATGCGAGTTTTTTGGGAAGTTCTAAAGGGATGGTTTTTGGTTTTCGATAAAGTGTGTAGAATTTTGAGGTTTTTGGTTTGGGCAAAGTTTAAACCTTAAAGGTTGTGCATGCCTTGGGTATGGGACTTGTATATTTATTGAAGTCTTGGCAAGTGTGTTGGGTTGGTCCAACAACTACCTAATGTTGTAACATACTCTGAAGTTTTGAAGTTGAAGTTAATAGAAAATGGGAGAAGTTTCTGTTTTGGAATTCCCCCTCCCACTACATATGTTTTACTTGTTGTATATGTTTATCGCACATTGTTATGAACTATTGAACTATTGATATCGCAAATTGAATGTTTATGAAGGAAATCAACTAAAGTAAGATTGAATTGAATAATTGGCTAAGTAATGGAAGTGTTGTAGAAAATCCTATAGATTCACAAGCTCATGTAATCTACTAAAATAAGAGACAAGAATCTACTTCTACTCTTTACAGCGGAAGCCCATAAACATCGAGAAAACAATAATCAATAGAGGAAGAGAATCAAAGGAACATAACACAATAAATATCCAGGGAAAGCCACAGCTCAAAATAAGTTTTGTATTAATCAAGAAAATCAAGATGGAATTACAATGCTTGTTCTCTCTAGAACAATCGCAACACTCAGCAAATTCAATCTCCAACTCATAAGCAAGCTCAAGGCCAAAGCTTAGCCAATTCACAAGCTCTTCAAGTCTCTATTCCAATGTGTAATTCTTATGAAGGATAACTTGTATTTAAAGGGAAATAAAACCTCTCAAAATAGCGCAATCCCTCAAGGATCAGTTCCTGAATGCACGCACTATCAGTGTAACTGAGAAAAATCTAAAACAAATAGTACATTGTCCCTAAATTCTAGTCTTAACTGGGTCTTTCTCAAAATTGACATGCATGAGTTTCTGATGGTGGAATCTTCAGTTAACTAGAGTAGCACTAATTAGGTCACTAGTGTCCCAACTGACTGTTTACTCACTATTAGTTCCTGAAACGGATTGGAACTAATTTAACTGGACTTAACTCAATAAACTGAGTTAACTAATTACAACTCATTCATAACTCATCCTTAACTCCTATAAGTTATGGAGAACATATACATATCTTCTAAAAGACTTCCAATTCGAATTTCCTAAATTAATTAAGTTAATTAGACTTAACTAATTATTTTCAAATTGCTATGAGAAAAGAATTCTATTTTAATTCACAGTTTAATTCAAGGACAAATTAAACTAGAATTTCTCAACACTCCCTCTCAACAAGAAAAGGATTATCCACTACCCTGATCTTGTCTCTGTGAAACTCGAATTTACATCTTGGCAATTCCTTTTTCAAGATGTCAATATCTTGCTCCTCAGTGGGAATGTAATATAACAACATTATCCGCCTCAATACACAATATTTGAGATGATGATACTGGATATCTATATGCTTGGACCGATCATGAAAAACTGGATTTTCATAGAGATTGATACAACTCTGATTATCATAATAAATCACTATCGGATCCACCTGCTCACCAAACAAACCAACCAAGATCTTCCTCATCCAGATAGCCTCACATGTTGCTTGACTTACAGCCATGTACTCTGCCTCTGCCGAACTGAGTGCAATTGATCTTTGTTTCTTGTTGTACCAAGAAACTACAACTGACCCAATACTAAAGATCCCTCCTGAAGTGCCCTTCATGTCAGATGGACTCCCCACCCAATCTGCATCGGTGAAGCCTTGAAGCTTCACTCCCTCTGTCCATCTATACCACAACCCAAACTAAGTAGTGCCTCTGAGGTATCTCAATACATGCTTTGTCGCCTTCCAATACAGTTTGGTAGGCCTAACCATTGCTTGACTAAGCTGGTTAACTACATAACACATATTTGGTCGTGTGTTCACCAAATACATGAGCGAACCCACAAGCTGTCTATAAACAGTAGCTTCCACTACTTCCACTGAGGTAACCTCCTCCTTCCTCGAGTTACCAGCTAGAGGAGTCTCCATGGGTTTATTGCTCTCCATGCGGAATCTCATGAGTATCTCATTGGCATACTTGCCTTGAGAAACAAACAACTCCCCATCTCCCTACCATACCTCCATGCCAAAAAAGTAATGCATGAGCCCCATGTTCTTCATCTCAAACTCTCTTGCAAGGTCCTCCTTGCAAGATTTGATGGGCTTCTCATCACCTGTCAATATGAGATCATCTACATAAAGTACAATAATCAAAAGCTTACCTTCCACCACTATGTGATATAGGTTCGCATATGCTTCACTCTTCGTGAAGCCTAACCCAGTGAAGTAGCTAACTATCTTGGTGTACCAAGCACAGGGTGCTTGCTTCAACCCATACAACGCTCTCTTGAGTCAGCACACATGCGACTCATGGTCCAAGGTTTCAAAACCTTTGGGCTTCTCTATGTACACCTCTTCCTCAATCATGCCATTAAGGAAGGTAGTATTCACCTCCATCTGATGGTTCTTCCAAACCATTTGTGCTGATAGTGCAAAAATAGATCTGATAGATGAGTACCTTGCAACAGGAGAAAAGATCTCATCATAGTCAATCCCCTCTACCTATGAAAAGCCACGGGCCACAAATCTGGCCTTATGCTTCTCCACACTACCATCTGCAGCTTGCTTTACCTTGTAAAGCCAACGGGAGCTCACAACTGACTTGTCCTCCAGTCTCGAGACCACATCCCAAACATTGTTTTGAACTATGGAGTCATACTCCTCCACCATCGCATCAACCCAAACCAGCTATTGCACTGCTTCCTAAAAGGAAGATGGCTTTGTCACAACACATGCACCCATAAGTGCCATGTATCCAATGTACCTCTCTGGTGACCTCCTCTATCTGTGCTGAGAAGAGGGTGCTCCCACATTCTCCCATGCATCATCCAACAATCTGTCAGCCTCTCTAGTGTGCTTTCTTCCCTCTTTGGAAGACTTTGCCTGAGTGGATGTCTCCACTCCTAGAAGCTCTGCATGTGGCTGCTCCACATCAATCTGAGGCTCCTTAACCTTAGGAACTAAAATTTACTCCTCCGCATGTAGCTCAAGCTCCCTCTCAAGGGATACTCGCATGGCCTTATCCTCATCAAACTTGAAATCCCTGCGAAACACTATCATTCCACTGATTTTCATGTACACCCGATAGTTGTGGGGAGTATCAGTGTACCCCATAAAGATCCCCAACTCTGTTGTTGGCTCGAGCTTCTTCCGTGCATCTTTAGTCACATGGAAATAAACTGATGACCCAAAAATCCTAAAGTGACCAAAATCTGACCTCTTATCGGAATAAGCTTCCTCTGGTGTGTTACTCTCAAGTATCCGATGTGGACTACGGTTCTGAACATAAATCATTGTGTTGCATGCATCAGCCCACAAGTGTAGTGGTAGGCCCCGATCATGCAACATATCCCTTGATTCCCCTACTATGCTCATGTTCTTCCTCTTAGCAACCCCATTCTATTGAGGGTTATGAGGTGTCGCTAACTCTCATTTAATCCCTTCCATTGCACATAAGTTCTTAAACTCATTGGAGACATATTCTCCACCGTTATCACTCTGTAGAGCTTTATCCTTCTTGCCTCACTCTTTCTCGACCAATGCTTTGAATTCACAAAACTTTGTGAATGTTTGATCCTTTCTTTGCATGAAAAATATCCACAACATTTATGATAATAGTCATCTACAAATATAACATAATAACTGTGTTTGGCGGTGGATAGTGTCGAGAATGATCCACACACATCTGAATGGACTCTCTCCAGAATAGACTCTACTTGACTGTCTCTATCTCCAAAGGAAGACTTGGTGTATTTTTCCAAAGTACAACCCTTGCATGTATCAACTTGCTCAAGCGTACCTCTAGGAAGACCGGTAGAGATTTGTTGCAATATTCTTGTTGGAGAGGTAAATCCCCTCTACGGATAGAGGCGATCCCTACTAGCCCAGCAAGGGTCTAGCAACAATCAAACAATGCTGCTATGCATGCTCCTAATTACAATTAAACAAGAGGTAAAGAGCACCTACTTGGATTCCTGCGCTGTCGTTTGATGAAGAGATGCTGCCTTCGCTCCTTCGCCTTGGCTGGTCACAATCCTTCGCGATCCCCGCGAATAGATACCTGCACACACGAAGAGGAAACAAACGCAAGCGTGAAATCTAGTAAAAGCAACCATACATCAGTCAGAAAAGATGTAATTCACATTTAACCATTGCATGTACAAATGAGAATGGAACAATAATAGCAGTCATCTATTATTAATCAAGACAGAGAAGAGTACAACCAAATGTTCTGACGTCGGTATCCTTCTCAGGAGGGGACAGTCAGCAAGCGTCTCAAGCATTCACCTTTGGAAATGATTCTCCCAAGACAAGAAACTCTCTCTCACACAAGCAACACAAAGCAACCTTCCCTAAGCTATCAATCACTTCCACACTTAGCACACCAAATACCTATAGTAGCAGCAATCTGAGCACTATAAGCTCTACACAATCCAAGCTATTCAAAACTAGCTGCTCATGGTAATGGTGGAAGTTTATATAGGAGAAGGAGCCTCCTAAAAGGGTGGAAAGATGAGCTTATCCTTGAGGGAAATGGTTACAAAGGGTCGAACAGACATGCCATAGAAGGGAGTCGATACTCACAAAGCCAACAACCACACCTGGAGTTATCTGGAAGGCTGGCTGTTGGAACAAATTCGCCCAAACAGGATCAGCGCGGATTATAAGGCGACTGACGCGCTGACGTCGCGCCTCAATAACTGGGAAAGTCATGTCAGCGCGACCCAATACAAAGGAGAGGTGCGCTGGCTCATAAAATGCGACCAGCGCGGAAAAGTGATGTGCTTCCGCGCTGGCAGCGCACTGAATACACTACGAGCCGCCAGTCAGCGCGGATATTTTAGAAACAGACGCGCTGATGAGGAAAACTTTGGAAAAGTGGGTTTTGGGCCAGTTCAGAAGGCATGAACTTGATTATTGTGAATTCTTGACACAGTAGGGTGACTGACAGGAAGACAGTGACAAATTACTGTGTAACAGATGCCCCCTAAAGCATGAAGACCGAGAGAGTGGGAGGGGTGAAATGCTTTACAACACTTTGCCGAACTGGAACACCACCAGGAAGGACCGAATATCTCTGATAATCAAGTACATGCAGTCTAGGCATGGGCGCAGCCATCCAAAAGACATGCGAAAAGGTCTGTGGAATGGACGCAGCCACCCAGCTAGAGAGACCAAAATAATGATAAGGTATGGTCGCAGCCATCCATGAAGACTCAGGTATGGGCGCAGCCATCCATCAATGAGTCATGTAATGATCATCCACAAAATCGCAACCTGGACCATAACAGACAGGGATCCAGGGTCTTGCGCTCCGTCCCGATCCGAACAAAGTACAAGTTCAAGCATGTGAATACATGAGTTGAAGTCGAACACGCATGAACATCGTCTGATTACCAGTCAATGATGAGAACTGTTAACAGACGCGAGAGGTACCACCAATAATGACAATGGCCCTCAAGGTACTATAGGTACAATCCGCGGCATGTGAATCAATGAGCTGGTGTCGAACACCCACGGAATCATTCGATCGGAGGCCAATGATGTAAACCTCGTGTCGAACACGAAGAACCTGCCATTAGGGCATGCAGGCTCTAAGGCACCTGAAGGGAGTCTTTAAGTCACCTTCCCGGATAATGAGCTGAAGTCGACAGGAAGTGACCTTGATCGAAGGTGGGCCATAATGATTCCCACATCATCGACACGAGACAGAGGAAAAAATGATTTGTGTGAGACAGCAGATGAGGTTGTACTATTGCAGAGGTCAACTTCTCTTGAACATATCGGCGGCACCATAACGGATTTGGCAGTATTTGACATCGAATGAGCAGAGGGTATGGTGATGATGGCAATGAGCAGATGAGAGGTCAAATAGGATAACCCAAACCCACGGAGGCCAGTGAAAAACAAGATGAGATGGGCCCACCCAGACACGAAGCAGAAGAGTGCCATGTTCAAGAGCGACATACTGCCGACGCAACGATTGCAGTTCCATTTTCCCCACCATTTCTGGCAGGTACCCCGGTTATTTCAAGCTTGACGGGGATAGCATATGCTCGGAGAGTGTCATTTCGACAATGCCCGATGTCATCAAGTGTTTAACGAGCCTGACAAAGGAAAAACTCGGCGTCTTTTCTTGTTTAGAGAGTCTGAAAAGACAGCGGAAAAGGAGACTCCAGGGGGGTCCTTTTTCGTACAGTTGTGTCTCTCGAGCCCGAAAAAGTATAAAACAATGCCCGAAAGAACCGCCCGACCATTACGATCGAGGAGTACTTTTCGTAAATAGTGCTTTCGACCTGAAAAAGTAAAAAAGTGGTCGGAAACACGTCGTTTTAGAGCCGATAACGAGTGCGAAACGACAAACACCCGGCAATCTTTTTGAGTTATACGGTCGGAAAAAGAGCTTAAAACGACCGCCTCTCGTTCCCTTTAACGAGCTGAAAGGAAGCTCGGCCATCTTTTCTTGTTTTATGTCGGAAAAGAGCTCAAAGACGACATTTTTTGGGACCAAGTGATTTCAGGATCATTATGATCTTCACCGTTTCCGAGGACCTGCACAATAAAAATACCCGCATAAATCCGTTCGACATGTTAAAAACATATGGAAACATGTATAAGACATTGACAGAAGTGCTAAATCCATGGTAAAAGCATGACCAAAAACCCATATTCGTAAAAAATTATAGTCAATTGAGCCATTTTTACTATAAATAGAAAGGTAAATAGTCATTTTCACCATTGTTACCAAATTGAGCCTTTGAGAACGTTGTGAAGCTGTGAAGTTGATGGAGCCAATTCTTCCTCGTGCGGACACCATTCGGCGAACGGCTTGCTCCAGGTAGGTTCCTCTTGCCATGCGCCCTTTTTTGAGTCTTTTTGTAAGTATTTTGACGGTGGGATTGGCCCAATCGGGCGATTTTTTGAGCCATTGGTGCGCTCTCAGTCAGCGCGGGTTTCCCGCTCGGGTCCACGCTGACCGATGAAAATTACACGTACCAAATTCCGGGTCAGCGCGGAAAACCCGTGTTCTTCCGCGCTGACCTGGAGAAAATACAAAGGGACCGCCATGGTCAGCGCGGCTGTTTTAAAAACAGCCGCGCTGGCGCAGTCAAATTTTAATTTTTATAATTTGAACGTGAAATTTTCATTAGCCAGCATTCTAATTGCTTTTAATGTTCATGCAGGACGCAATGGCCTTCCAGTGGCAAGAGAGGGCTCACGATGTTGAGGACGTAGCCGCTTTTGCAAGAGCGGATTGCCGAGATGCCATGCGGGCGTGCGAATTCCTAAAATTCTTCCCAACTCCACGCTTGAGAGCTCATCATGACTTACTTGAGTTCCTGATCCGGTCATGGAACCCAATAGACGGCAAATTTACCATCCGCGGTAAAGACATTGAGTTCGACCATATGGACATATATTTCTTGACTGGATTGTCGCGCCGGGGTGCGAGGCCCATTCTGGAGGGACAGCGGCCCAGCGGCGAGACTCTCGACCAACTCATGGCTCGAGTATGTCCAGAGGCGGAGAAAACGCGGAGTGGGAAGGTGTCAATTCCCACGGTGAGAGATATAGTCCTCTGCACCATCCTTTTTATGGTGACCCGGGCAGCGGGATGCTTGGCCAACCACGAGGCCTCGAAGACCCACCTGCTACTAGCTCTTGATTGTCTACAGCCTACAGTGTTTGATTGGGCCACTGCAGTGACCAACAGCATGAAGAGGCAACTCAACAACTGTCGACGCGGAGAGTCGAAACAGTTTGGCTATGGGTCGCTCTTACTCCCACTCATTCTGGAGCGGGTACCAGTCATGCGGCTGCAGACTATAGCCGTGGATCCTCCTAGGAGTCCGCGGGAGACGAGGGCCACTCGATGGGCTCGCATCATGCCACGCGGGGGTGGTGGCCGGCCAGCTACTTGGGGAGTGGTCTTTCGAGAGTGGCTGGAGCAGCAGATCGTTTTCGTTGAGGATTGGCCGTACGCAGGTATGGATTTCCGCAACGATCCCGACATGCCGCTGCCCGCGGGAGATCACTGGGATGATGGAGGTATGACACTTGATTTTTTCTGAATTTTTTAAATATTTTTATTTTATTTTAAATGCATATGTCTTAACAGATGTCGCTGTGTGCAGATGTGGGACCTGTTAGACCCATTGGCTTAGCCCCAGAGGCACGGAGAGAGGGGCAAGGAGCCAATGTCCTTGCCTTGGTCCCTCCAGGAGTTGATACTTCAGAGACCATAGCTCGCAACCTTGAGGGGTTGCTGGAGGGCGTGCCAGACTATCAGGGAGTCGAGGAGGTTCCCATAGAACACCAGATCCATACGGTGGGGGTGGCACCCAGGGTGCACCGCCTGTTGAGGCGGGTGGCACGAGCGGCTGTGTGCTACAGAGAGCACAACCCAGCACAGTAGTCGCCTAGGTTTCTTTTTGATGTTTTGAGAGACATATGTCTCGAATGTATGGAGAACAGTGACTCTTTATTTTTGACACATACACTTATTTTTGAGCGCCTCAGTGCGCCACACGATATATATACATATACATACCGATTTTTGGATGGATCTTGTTACATATGATGATGTTTTGTTATGCAAATGTTCAGTACAAATGTGATCTTATGTATGGATTTGCAAAACACATGACCCATATATTTTAATGTTTTTAATGCAAGCTTAAAAGCACACACAGCACGCATGCAAACTATGCTTGAGAAAATATTTACATATGCTTTACTCTATTATGCTTTCTATGTCTTCTTGTATGATGTTATCTATTTCGCAAATGTCTGTCTAACACATGATTTGCCAATGCATCAGTCAACGTGTTTAATCGTCTCGGAATATGTTGATATGTGATATAGTCAAAATTCCTTTCTAACAATCTGACACGTAGATACAACCTTAGGATGCGTTGGTCTCTAACGGAATATCGCCCGTTAAGTTGATGAACAACCAGCTGGGAGTCCAGGTTTACCATCATTGCACGAATGCCGAGATCAACTGCTTCGGCTAGTAGCTGAATTATGGCACTGTATTCAGCAATATTATTAGTGGTACGACCGAGACAGACTCCTTGAAGATCTAGCAACTCTCCGTGAGGATCATAGATCGCCCATGCCGCGGAAGACAAATTGCAGGTACTACGGCAGGCGCCATCAGCGAAACCAACATAAGGTGCACTAGACATCTACACGAGAAGAAGAAAACACAATAAGAGGTAAAAACGTTTTCACACCAAAGCAAAACATGAAATCATGCACACAAAACACACTAAACACGCGTATGTACAAACTGAGTGCACGAAGTCATGCATAATATCTCTTCAGAACAGCCCGTTGCGGGGCTTGTCGAGAGGATTTCCTTCGTAATCAATCAACTCATATGCGCCCTTTTGTAAAACTCTTTTCACGATATAGGGACCTAGCCACATGGATTCGAGTTTTCCTGCCCCCAGCTTATCTTTAGCTTGATCGTAGAGCAGTACTAGATCTCCCTCAACGAAGGAACGAGGATGAATGTTCTGGTCAAAGTGAGCTTTGACTCTCTTCTTTTGCGCTTCGATAGCCAGAGAAGCTAAACGACGAGTCTCGTCTAACCGTTCTAGGTACAGAAGCCGTTCCTCCACCGGAGTGGTGTTGGGAAGCAACTCGACAGCTACTCTCAATGAAGGAATCTCGCATTCGACAGGAAGGGTAGCCTCCAGTCCATAAACCAATTGAAATGGAGTGAAGTCGGTGGCGTCCTTCACAGAAGTCCGGTAGGCCCACAAGGCTGGGAACAGCATCAGATGCCAATTAGACTTGTGCGTATTGACGGTGCGTTGAAGCATAGTGATCAAAACTTTGTTCACGGCCTCGACTTGACCATTATTGTGGATAGTACGGTGTCGAACTATCCTGACGCAAGGCTAGTTGGGTCGTTAGTTCTGTCATCATGTGATTACGGAAATGCTTTCCGTGATCTGTGACAATAGCCTGAGGGACTCCGAAACGAGTAATGACATGATTGAATAAAAACTGCGCCGCTGTGTAACCGTCTTCGTTCAATGTAGGCATTGCTTCGACCCACTTGGTGAAATAATCCACGGCAACGATGATGTACCCATGCCCCCCGGTCGAACGAGGGTTACAGGACGTATAATCGATGCCCCATTTGGCAAATGGACCTACGGTGACAACAGGGTGCAGTGGTGCAACAGGGGCACGCATCTTCCGGTGGTAAACCTGGCACTCGTGACATGCACGTACAGCAAGGATGCAATCCTTGAAGATGGAAGGCCAGAAATAACCAGCGCGGAGGATCTTCTAGGCGGTAGCATATCCCGACATATGACCGCCACAAGCGCCGGAGTGGCAGTCATTCAAAACCCGCTCAGCCTCCTCGAGAGTCAAGCAACGGCGGAGAACAGAATCAACGCCGAGGCGGTACAGGGTATCGCCCAAAATGCGATAGGGTTGAGCTTGGTGACGAATTCGCCGTCGAGCATCTTTCGATACATTCGGACGGAAGGAAGACGTCTGTAAATATACGATAATGTCCCCGTACCACGGGTCGAGGGTGCTGATGAGAAACAATGTTTCATCCGGGATATGCTCCTCTGAACGAGATGGTGCAGAGTGAGATGGTAAGGAACAGAGCAGTTCAGCAAAGACCAGAGATTTCTTAGACTTGGCTGCAGTGAATTCCAAGTCGAACTCTTGGAGGATTACAATCCACTTCGAGTATTTGCCCCCCAGCAGCTGACGCGACAAGATGTAGGTCATGGGGTTGCAATCAGAGATCACGGTCGTTGTGCGCAACAGGATATAATGACGGAATCGTTGGACGGCGCAGACAGCTGCCAATGCCAACTTCTCGACATAGGCGTAGCGAGTTTCTGTATCCAGAAGGTTGCGGCTAAGATAGTAGATAACGTGCTCGGTGCCGGCATCATCATCCTGCACTAGAACCATGCCGATGGTGGTGTCAGCGGCAGCAAGATAGAGAGTGTAGTCACGGTGGTAATTCGGAGGTCTTAAGAGCGGAGCTGAGACAAGAAGGTCTTTAAGACGCTCGAAAGATTCCTGGGCGATAGCATCCCAACGAAAGGGTGTGTCTCGCTTTAACAACCGTGTGAAACCCTTGGCCACCTCGGCATAATTCGGAATGAATCGTCTTAGAAAATTAGCTTTACCCTGCAGGCTCTGCAATTGCTGCAAAGAGGCAGGGGGAGGAAGATTCAAAATGGCCTCGACTTTGAGGGGATCCAGACGGATGCCTTCTCGGGAGACGATGAACCCGAGCAGTCGGCCAGATTCTATGCAGAAGACACACTTATGCGGATTGAGTCAAATACGGTAGTGTCGACAGCGGAGAAAGATCTCGCGTAAATGAGATGGATGGTCTTGACGCTTAGCTGAATGAGCTGGAAGGTCATCCAGGTAAGGCTGTACGATGTGTCGGATATCATGAAAAGCATACGACATCGCACGCTGGAAAGTGGCACCGGCATTTTTAAGACCGAAAGGTAGCTTCTTATAAGCGAAGGTGCCCCAAGGACAAATGAAAGCTGTCTTATGCTGGTCTGCGGGGGCTATGTTGATCTGGTTGTAACCAGAGAAGCCGTCCATAAACGAATAAATCTCGCTTCCTGCGCAGTCATCAATAAGCTGATCAATAAAAGGCGTAGGAAAGTTATCTTTTGGACAGGCGCGATTGATATCGCGGTAGTCAACACAGACCCGGATAGTGCCCTGCTTTTTATTCACAGGGACTATATTGGATACCCATTCCGTGAGGGGAATGGCATAGATGAAACCAGCTCGAAGAAGCTTTTCAACTTCGGCCTTGATGGCTGCAGCCTTTCGAGGGTGCACTGGACGTAAGCGCTGACGAACAGGCTTAGCGCCTGGATAAGTAGGTATTTCGTGCACCACAATACTAGGGTCGATGCCGGGCATTTCCTCGTAAGACCATGCGAAGACATCACGGAATTCACGAAATAAAGCGGTATAAAGTTGAACTTCCTCAGGAGTGCATGTGACTCCAATGAAAATATTCTCGACAATCCCTGGTTTGACAGAGATGTCGATTGCCTGGGTCTGCGTGATGTTACCCATATTGCCTTCCGAAGACACTTGATATAGCTGAACAGGCGTTTGGAGAGGCGGAGATGGGACACATGAAGCAAACCGCTCGAGACATGCGACCATTTCCGAATGTGGAGGGAGGAACGAAGAGCGATGGTGGTGATCTAGCCAAGGGAGTTCTTCGAGAGACATAGTCTCAATGATAGCCTCATCGGAGGGAAATGATTCCTTCAAGGGATCCGAAGTGGCCTCATCTCCCAACCAAGGGAAGTGATCATATGAATTGGGAACGCTGCTTGGAAAAGCAGGTTCAGGAGGGGGAGCCGATGCAGCGACAATCTCGATGTAGTTGAGCTCGGCAGGACTCAACGGAATCATCTCACCCCAAGAGTCTTCCTGATTCAAGGGAGGAAGAACCCATGGATCAGAATGCACTGAAATCATGTTAACAGGGACGAGATTCGGAGGTGGGAGGGGAAAGACTCCCATCAAGGAGGGATCTTTGAATAATCTAGCACCCACACTCACTAACGACTTGGAGGTATGCTCCACGAATGGCACATTCCCTTCAGAAGAGGAAGCAAAAAAGGACAGCTGGTCCACCGTGACGATTCTTCCTTGATGGGGGAAGCGAACGACACGGAACAAGGAGGAAGCCATGGCTTGCATGGCGTATGTCCAGCTTCGTCCAAGGAGGAGGTTGTAAGTGAGATTAGCGTCAACGACTTCAACCTCTACTTCTACGGTTTTCCCTTCTAAAGAGATAGGCAATCGCGGGAGGATACCATATGGACGAGATTCTCTTCCATCGAAAGCCTCCAGGGTCGTAGGAGACTGGCTCAGAGCAGGAGAACCAATAGCCTTCCAGCAAGCAACTGACATGATGCAGGTTGAGGCACCTTCATCAATGACTGTACGATGGATCGTTTTGCCATTGATGAGAACCTGTATAAGGAAGGCTACCTGATGAGGCAGTCTCTGTGTGAAACCCTCGAGATCAAAAGAAATTAAATCCGAATCTGCCGGGTCTATGCCACCAATCGCTGATAGCAGGGACTTCCTCTGGGAGGGGCAGCTCTGGAGGACTTCTAACGCGGACATAGCAGACGGAGCCTGAGCTAAGTCCTCGACAATGCTATAGTGCTGGGCAGCACGAGCATTGGGGTTATAAGATGACTTCCTGAGTACACCTTTGGGAGGGGGTCGGGGGATCGTCTCAGTGCTGGGCCGTTCGATGTGAAGGGGACCAGAACTGGACAGAGGAGCACTAGAGGGAACCTCCGGCTCTTTCCCGGCTGGAGATGGATAATCTTTCGCTCGAGTCGAAACATGGATGGGAATCGTTCCAGCCATGAACACTTGAGAACCGAATGAGGAAGAGGATTGAGAGGGATCTGCCACCTGATGCGTCTGCTGGGAAGGGAAAGGCTCTTTAAGCACAGCAGGAGGCCCTGGAGCACCTTTCAAAAGCCGACTAACCTCGGACCGCCTAGGGCAATCCTTGGTGTAGTGATCCTCCTCGCAGATGAGACAAGGATACTTAGGCTTTCGTTTAGCTCCTTCCTCGGAGGGAGGTTTAGGAGGGTTCTGCTTGGGCTGTCCAGATTTATCTTTAGCCTTCCCTTTCTTTTTGCCTTTCGAGGATTTATCTGCCGCGGTGGACTGGACGGCGTTTACCTCGGAGGTAGTCCCAGAAATAGATTGACCCTGAGGAGCATTTTCGTTAGAGGCATTCTGTTTCTGCTTCCCAGGGTTCGCGGCCGATTTCTTAGATGACGAATTTACAGAACCAATGACTCCATCGACAGAAGGCTTTGGTGGAGCCTTGGGCTGTCCAGGCCTCGGGGCATCTGGCAAATACTCATACAAAGTACCCGACTGAGAGTACACTAAGTCGAGGTACTGAGCTCGCGCGATCGCTTGCTCTTCAGTTACACACGCTCCCATTGCGATGTCTTTTGCAATTTTAGGGACAAAGGAAGTCGTGAACCAGTCGGTCAGGAGTTGATCAGGAATCCAAAATTTAATCAAGCGACGACGCCTTCTCCATTCATGTATATGATCAGAGATGTGCGTAGCCGTATCCTGTTTGAGAGACGTGAGCAGATGGGTCCCAGTCTCGTACCGAATGGGTAGCTGAAAATGAGTCAAAAAGGCCATAGCCAACGAGTTGAAATCTGAAAACATGCCGCGATTGAGTTCGATGTACCATTTAGCAGCTGAACCAGTGAGAGTCCTCTGAAAGAGGCGAAGCCGGATAGAATCGTCAAGCCATGAGTTGGATGAACACCAAAGGTGATAAGTCATTACATGGGCCTGAGGGTCTTCACCAGCTTTGCCATCAAACTTTGGGCAATCACCTGGTATTTTGGTTGGAACCGGTGGCCAATATGGATTATGCAAAATAGGATCATTTGTTAACTTGGACACATCAGGCAGTTCCAACGTTGCTAAGAATGGTAGCTGCGGGTTGAAGGACATTTGTGGCTGCGGATTCGAGGCGACATTAGGGTTCCAACCAGATGATGGTTGCCCCCACGAACTCTGTCCGGACGGACCTGGCCCAAAAGGGCCTGGTGCGTAAGAACTTTGTCCCGATGGGCCTGGCCCAAAAGGGCCTGGTGCATAGGGAGCTTGCCCGTAGGGATTCTGTCCGTACGGATTCTGGCCATATGCGGACGGCTGTCCCTGTGTCTGCCCCCCAGCTCCCCATGTATTAGCAGCTTGCCCCGCAGGTGCACCATATTGATAATTTTGGTAAGGAGTGACCTGTGGTTGCTGATAATTTTGATAAGGAGCAAACTGATTTTGCCCCTGGGGTTGCTGGTAGCCATATGGTTGCTGGGCCCCATACGGAGCCTGATAGGCAGGCTGCGTTTGGTAGGAAGGTTGATAACCCGTTTGAGTTTGAGGCCCAGAGTAATGTCCTTGAACCGGCTGGGGTTGAACCATCTGTCCCGAAGGTTGACCTGGTTGGATTTGAGATGGACCTGGTTGGCCAGCAGGATAGACTTGCTGGGCACCAGGTTGTCCATGCGCCACCAAGGGTTGTCCTTGCGGAACGGATGACTGAGTTGGCTGGATAGCTGGTTGACGCCGAGGTTGGCCAGCTTGTCCAGATTGACGATTAGGGCGGACAGCGGGTTGACCTTGCTGTATAGAAGGTTGGCCCGTTTGCCCCCCAGGGTGAACAGATTGAGAAGAGGGCTGGGCTTGCTGCATGGCAGGCTGCCCTCCATGGTGCACAGGCTGAGCAGAGGGTTGGCCTTGCTGTATAGCAGGTTGCCCCCCTTGCCCAGAAGGATGCATGGATTGAGCAGTGGGTTGACCCTGCTGAACATAGGGTTGCCCACCCTGCCCAGAAAGATGACCGGACTGGGCAGTAGGTTGGCCCTGCTGTGAGTAGGGTTGCCCCCCCTGCCCAAGAGGATATCCCTGCTGGACTGCTGGTTGATTTTGAGGATTATAAACTGACCCAGTTTGTCCAGATGGGTACCCTTGCTGGAAACCGGGTTGGCCTTGCTGAACGTAAGGCTGTCCTGGTTGTCCAGTTGGGTAACCTTGCTGAGTACCAGGTTGCCCTGGATATCCAGTAGGTTGACCTTGATATGAATACGACGGACCTCCAATGGCCGAGGGTTGTCCCTGTGGGCCCCCAGATTGTCCTGGGTAAGGCGGGCCATAAAGTGGTTGCCCTTGAGGGGTTTGCACATAAGGTGGCTGGCCTTGATTGGGTGGTCCTTGGGGCTGTCTGGGAGGATCTCGGTTCCCATGGAAAACATGAGTAACGGGATCATACGTAACGTTCAACGGTTCCTGGTTCTCTTCGAAAGGACGATGAGGAAGGACCAAAATGCTCTCGAGGTACTCGCCGTTCGCATCATAATAAAAGAGTGGACCATCGTAATCTGGGTCCACAATGGGCTTCCCGTGGGCATCATACGGCCCTGCTCCTGGAATGCCACCAGGAAAGGGCCCAACTTCAGGGTTTACAGATGAGGATGCTGGTATAGCACTGACGATCGGAGTCGAGCGTGCCACACAAACGGTTGGATTGGTGGGAACTGAGGTAACGGGCGTGTTAAGCCCTGACGTAAGGGGTGTACTAAGGGGTTGCGAAACAAAGGGCCCGGTGGAGGCAATAAGACTAGGATCCCATATAGTCGTAGAAGTAGTTCTAGCAGCTATCCTATCCCTCATTGATTGATATCGTGGAGGGAGCGGAGAGGAAGCCGGGATCGGAGTCTCAATGTCTGTCACCACGGGCGTCTCACCGGTGCTGGAAGCTGTCTCATCCATGGGGGAAGTAGACATTGGAGACGACATACCGAGAGGAGTATGAGGGGTACGAGGGGTATAATCAGGCTCCCAGATAGGATTCCAATCTTCTATGTAATCTTCGTCGCCCGGGGCACGTACGTTGATGGGCTGGATACTCGGAACAATGGGGAGAGTACCGCTTACAACTGGTACCTCTGGAGCAACAGAAGATGGAGAACCTTGATCACTTGGACCGGGAGTTGACGGGTCAGCCAGGATGACCAGACCCCTTAGAAAACCTAAAGCAAACTAACGATCAAGACCCTACTCAAAACTAACGCACACAAGATCTAATCAGGTGATGTTATCGTGGCCGAATTAATTTTTAGACACAAGAACCAAAATTGACCTTTTCATGTTTCAGGAGTCGAGAAAAGGACGAAAAGATGACCCCAGTCTCCTTCGAATGTTTAATGAGCACGAAGTGACAAGATGCTCACAGGCACCTTTTCATTTAGGGAGTCCGAAAAGGATCAAAAGTGACTGCTCTGGAGACTCTAGGTATAAGGTTTACCAAGCAACCCGTAAAACTGCTTATACACCTCAGCAATCGTATGAGAGCCAAGGACTTTCCGTACTGCAGTCAATCTTCCCGAATGCTGTGTTCGGTGCGTTACGGTTCACAAGGCGGCAGACTCGGCTTCCTATGGATAAAGGATAAAAGCCTAGTGGGGTCTCCCTATATACGCGACGGTACGTGGGAGCGCAGTCCGTGTTATACCACTATCGAGTCACAGAAGGAGGAATTACCCAACCTAATGTGAAACAACAGTGACTATGTTTAAAGACGCCGGAACACGTCTCTAACCTAGACCTCTAGATGTTTGCGTGTAGTTCCAATGCGTTTTTAGATTCATTCGGTTCATTTTATAGTTGATCTTGAAATTAAGTTTCGATTTCAGGTCCTATCGTATGTTCTCTCACAATTACCTAGATGCAAACTACATGCCAAAGAATTTCATTTTGTTCGATGAATTCTAGCTATGAGAAGGCAAAGAATTTTGATCAAACAAAACGAATACAAGCAAACCAACAACCTAATGCAGCTAAAAGCAAGGAAAGGAAACTTTTTCTTTTGAAAATGCAAATCAATGAAATGTTCTTTTCCTTTTCAGTTCTCAAAAGCAAAGCTACTAGTTTGATTTTCTTTCAATGACACAAAGCATCTAAATGAATTTGGAGGAACCGGAACACCAAGCAAATCACTTAATGAAAGCACACAAAGTTCCCAAAACATCCAACAAAGATTCCCAAATCAAAAGGAAAACTAAGTTGTGCACGAGCTATGTGATCTAAGCTCGGCAAGACAAGCAAGGATTGCAAGCAAGTAGGAAGCGAAAACCACTCGGAAACACAACCCAAAACACTTCGACAATCACCGAACAAGTGCAACAACAAATCTGAAGTTGGCCGGTCAAATACGCAAACAAGATCCCTACGGAAGGCTTGACACACACACGGCCACTAGATGCCCTAGGGCTAGAGTGCGAAATCAATGGAGAAAAGCAAACACCCGGAGGATGAGAGTTACAACCAGTCAATTAGAGACTCAACACAATCCAGCAACTGTAAAAGTGATGGCGGAAACACAAACCAAGCAGCGAAAGCAAAGAGGAAGGTATTTGCAAAACGAAACCCTGTGGAACAAGACTTCGCAAGCAAGCAGCTCAGAGTTCAGATAATGAAAAACAAGTCACAAATCAAGTGGAGAGAAGAGGGGAAAGCTAAGCAAGAAGTTCAGGAGGCTAATCTGGACAAAAACAAGTTTTACAGGATCAGCGCGGGTGGCCTTCAGCAACTCGGCGCTGACAGGAGGGGTCCCGTAGCAACTTTGCGACGTCAGCGCGGGAATACACGGATAAAGCGCGCTGTCTCAGAAAAACGAGGTCAGCGCGACTATTAATCACACAGGCGCGATGACAGGGAGGACAAAGAAGCAGGTGTGCGACGTCAGCGCGGAAGCACACGGATAAAGCGCGCTGTCTCTAAAAACGAGGTCAGCGCGACTATTGATGGTACAGGCGCGATGACAAGGACAACACAGAAGAAGGGACGCGACGTCAGCGCGTCTGTTTTGAATTAAAGCGCGCTGAGGGTAAAAACAAGTGAAGCCAAAGCAAAAACGTCGCGTCTGTTTTGAATTAAAGCGCGCTGAGGGTAAAAACAAGTGAAGCCAAAGCAAAAACTTCCCAAACCAAAGGTAAAGACCTTTTAACAGTTAAAACACTTCCCAGATGCACCCAGAAAGTTTATAAACAGAGGAACAATCCCAGAATCTCGAAAAGGGAGAACAATCAAATTCAAACACAAAAGTGGACTCAAGAGACAAAAAGGCTGATCCCCAGTGGAGTCGCCAAATTGTTGGAGAGGTAAATCCCCTCTACGGATAGAGGCGATCCCTACTAGCCCAGCAAGGGTCTAGCAACAATCAAACAATGTTGCTATGCATGCTCCTAATTACAATTAAACAAGAGGTAAAGAGCACCTACTTGGATTCCTGCGCTGTCGTTTGATGAAGAGATGCTGCCTTCGCTCCTTCGCCTTGGCTGGTCACAATCCTTCGCGATCCCCGCGAATAGATACCTGCACACACGAAGAGGAAACAAACGCAAGCGTGAAATCTAGTAAAAGCAACCATACATCAGTCAGAAAAGATGTAATTCACATTTAACCATTGCATGTACAAATGAGAATGGAACAATAATAACAGTCATCTATTATTAATCAAGACAGAGAAGAGTACAACCAAATGTTCTGACGTCGGTATCCTTCTCAGGAGGGGCCAGTCAGCAAGCGTCTCAAGCATTCACCTTTGGAAATGATTCTCCCAAGACAAGAAACTCTCTCTCACACAAGCAACACAAAGCAACCTTCCCTAAGCTATCAATCACTTCCACACTTAGCACACCAAATACCTATAGTAGCAGCAATCTGAGCACTATAAGCTCCACACAATCCAAGCTATTCAAAACTAGCTGCTCATGGTAATGGTGGAAGTTTATATAGGAGAAGGAGCCTCCTAAAAGGGTGGAAAGATGAGCTTATCCTTGAGGGAAATGGTTACAAAGGGTCGAACAGACATGCCATAGAAGGGAGTCGATACTCACAAAGCCAACAACCACACCTGGAGTTATCTAGAAGGCTGGCTGTTGGAACAAATTCGCCCAAACAGGATCAGCGCGGATTATAAGGCGACTGACGCGCCGACGTCGCGCCTCAATAACTGGGAAAGTCATGTCAGCGCGACCCAATACAAAGGAGAGGTGCGCTGGCTCATAAAATGCGACCAGCGCGGAAAAGTGATGTGCTTCCGCGCTGGCAGTGCACTGAATACACTACGAGCCGCCAGTCAGCGCGGATATTTTAGAAACAGACGCGCTGATGAGGAAAACTTTGGAAAAGTGGGTTTTGGGCCAGTTCAGAAGGCATGAACTTGATTATTGTGAATTCTTGACACAGTAGGGTGACTGACAGGAAGACAGTGACAAATTACTGTGTAACAATTCTCAAAGCCCATGATGCAAGTGGCCCAATCGCCTATGCCACAACTCGCCAACATCTCAGCTCAACATCTTTTCCACTTTTGAACTCAAAGCAACACAATCCTCTACCTCTATCTTATATAGATTCTGAACTCGAATCCCTATCTTCTTTACTTGACCCGTGGCTATGTGTCGAAGGAACACCTTTCCTTTCGAAAAGATCACATCATAGCCTCTATCCTCAAGCATGGAAACGGATGCCAAGTTCTTCGTCAGTCTAGGTACATGCATAACATTCTTCAACGTGAGTGGAGCCGCATCCTCCCTATGAAAAGTAATAGTGCCCACACCAGTAACACTATACTTACCGTCATCACCCATCTCGATATGCATCTTGAGATCTTTCTCCTCCAGTTCACTGAATAACTCTTTGTCGTCAGTCATGTGGAAAGAAGCTCCATTATCTAAGTACCAGACACTTCCCATTATTGAAGACACCATGCATGCAATGAGGGAAAAGTCCAATTCGAATTGGGAGGCCAAAGCCTCAGCCACCCCTCCTCCTGAGGACTTATCTTGGACTTCTTCAATGGACAATTTGTAGCAAAGTGACCCATCTTGTGGCAATAAAAGCGTTTAACTTTCGTCATGTCCTTCTTCTTACCTCCATGATAAGAATCTGATTTGGAACGAGAAATTTTACCTTTCCCCTCCCTTGCCTTTATTGCTAAGGCACAATTCTCTTCATCACCAATATTTGATGAAGAGCCATCCATGGTGTTCTTCTTGATCTCATCTTGCATCAAATTCGACCATAGTCATTCCCAATCTAGCAGCTTCTCCCGACCATTGACAAAGTCCAGATAATTATGCAAATTCTTTGGGAGTCCAAGAAGAGAAAGGTTCACCATATCCTCCTTGGCAATTGTGATTCCAACACTTCCAAGTTCATCCCGACATTGAGTGAACTTGGTCAACTACTTTGGAATCGTCTCCCCTTTCTCCATCTTGATTTTACAAAGTTTATCCTTTAGTGGCAACTTCCTTTGATCATTGTTATTCTGATACAATTCCGTCAATGTTTTCCACATAGCATGCAGAGTTTCCTTGCCATGGAGACTCGAGACAATGTGGTATCGAACTCCCTCAAGGATTATCCGCCTTGCCTTTGCCACACACTTCTTCCATTCAGCCAAGTTATGTGCATCAGTAGTTGCTGGCTTGGGGACTTCTTGATCAATGAATTTCTTCAAGCCATTATCTTCTAGCATAGCCTCCATCCTGCCCCTCCACGATATAAAATTTGAGCTTCCTTCCAAGGCATACTCAAGCCTCAACCCATGGAACACCATCTGTCAATCCTAAAGTATGTATGAAAATTTGACTTTCACCTGTAACCCACAAACTCAAAACTTCGAAATCTCCTCTAGAGAGCTGATTTTAAATCAACGATATCTCCATCAGCGGAACTCCAATTCGGCCGATTTTTTTTTTGAATTCGGGTATCTTTTCCCAAGGAATCCAAATCTGCAAATTTTTTTTTTTTTTTTCCTGAAAATTTTCACAGAAATGTTCATAACTTCTCTGCAAACTCTTAGTCCAAAAAATAATCTTGCTTCGATACCATGCAGAAAATCATGTAGATTCACAAGCTCATGTAATCTACTAAAACAAGAGACAAAAATCTACTTCTACTTTTTACAGTGGAAGCCCATAAACATCGAGCAAACAATAATCAATAGAGGAAGAGAATCAAAGGCACATAACACAATAAATATCCGGGGAAAGCCAAAGCTCAAAACCCCTCTATCTATTTTCTATTAATCATGAAAATCAAGATGAAATTACAATGCTTGTTCTCTCTAGAACAATCCCAGCACTCAGCAAATTCAATCTCCAACTCATAAGAAAGCTCAAGGCAAAAGTTTAGCCAATTCACAAGTTCACCAAGTCTCTATTCCAATGTGTAATTCCTATGAAGGATAACTTGTATTTAAAGGGAAATAAAACCTCTAAAACTAGCGCAATCCCTCAAGGATAAGTTCATGAATGCATGCACTATCAATGCAACTCAGAAAAATCTAAAACAAATAGTACATTGTCCCTACACTCTAGTCTCAACTGGGTCTTTCTGATGGTGGAATCTTCAGTTAACTAGAGTAGCACTAATTAGGTCACTAGTGTCCCAACTGACTTTTTACTCATTATTAGTTCCTGAAACTGATTGCAACTAATTTAACTCGACTTAACTCAATAAATTGAGTTAACTAATTACAACTCATCCTTAACTCCTATAAGTTAGGGAGAACATATACATGTCTTCTAAAAGACTTCCAATTTGAATTTCCTAAATTAATTAAGTTAATTAAACTTAATTAATTATTTTCAAATTGCTATGAGAAAAGAATTATATTTTAATTCACAGTTTAATTCAAGGACAAATTAAACTGAAATTTCTTGTTGCCATTTCTCAATAAGTGTTTGGCTACTATGCTAGATTCATTTAGAAAACTTAATTCCGAAAAGTCCATAGGTGATTCCTCTAAGGCACATAGGTTAGAGGCGTAGTCCAAGAGAGAGTAATTGAGCACCTCAATATGAAATCTCATCGGTATTGCATGCCCATGGTGGTCTAAGTCATGCGACTATCGCTAGGGTCATGGCAGTTGGTATCATATCCTTGTTGAAGACATGGCTACATTTGGAAGAAGTTGAATGCAATGGCACGATGACTGCTACCGTGGAGAGTTGTGATTAAGGCTATGAACTTGGTTAAGAGTTGGGAAGCGTGAGGGCAAGGGTGCAATAGGATAGTGAAATACTTATGCAACTCATGGATAGCTTGAGTCGCATGAAGGAAGAGAGGTCGAGGTTGCAATAAGAACTTGAAGTTTTACAAGAAAAGGTAAGAAGGGAGCTTCTTAGTCTTGGTTGGTCAGTTGGGAAGGTTGAAGCTACTAATCATGACGAAGAAGAAGCTACGACATATGAAGAGGAAGTTGTACCTATGGTCAAGTGTGAAGAAAATGTTGCGAGTTTGTTGACAAAAGAGGAAGAGCTTGGTGGGATGAAGCCTACCGAAGTTGAATTAGATTCATGAATATCGTAGTTGTGGAAGGAAGATGAAGGTTCTCCCTTGGAGAGACCTCGTGCATATGATGGAAGTCATGTAGTGACTTCCATCATATGATGAATATCGTAGTTGTGGAAGGAAGATGAAGGTTCTCCCTTTGAGAGACCTCATGCATATGATGGAAGTCATGTAGTGACGTCATAGAGAGACCTTACACGACAGTTGTTGACAAAAGTTGTGTGATGACTCCCCTTGTCTTGATCGAGAGGAGATTTTGTTTTCCGATTCAATGGATTACTTTCCCTTGGAAGGTCAAGGTGAGCTTACATTTTTTTATGTGATGGATTATTGTGATTGATGCAGGACTTGTTCGGGTGGTATTAGACCTCATGATAGATGGTGTAAATGCCCGAGATAAGGCTGGTGGTTTATGAACCTCATGTAATGGATGAGTCATGTTTGGCCAAGTGTTCAACATGACTCCTGGAATGAAGGATGAAAGGGAACATTAAAGAGGAAGATGATATGATTTGGGTGGATTTCTTCATTGAAGTCTTGTTGGATCCAAGAGGCAATCTTGGTCGACCTTTAGTGGGGGAGACAATGATGAAGGAAGGGACATGCGATGTTGATATATGGGAGGGCTACCAGGGGCATTAACCAAATGAAGTTGAGGATGTGATGGCAGGATTTGTATGTGTCCAGTTGAAGTGGATGAGTTGAATGAATTCAGTCATGTGCATCAAAATTGAAGAAAGGGACATTCGATTAAGGGCATTCACTCATACAGAAGAAGGGCATGGCAGACAACATGTAGGGACATTAAGCAGATGTGCTTACAAAGAGATGTCACATATGGGCATCAAGTAGAAGTGCCATGCAGGGATGTTGTGTAGGATGGTCACTCTGGTGTCAAGATGTTATGCAGAAGGAACAGATGGGGATGTTATGCGCATTCGTACAAGGCCAAGGTCATTTGAAGGAAGACATGAACAGACTATAAGGGCGTTTGTGTGACATAGGAGGAAAAGGCGACTTCAAATAGGAGTGATTGACAAGAAAACTACGCTTCTTGAGTATTGAGACGAAGATGGTTCGAAGGAGCCTACGATGAATTGCAACATGTGAAGACTTCACGCTATGGTGGTCTTGGAGTATATAATTCTTTGAGGGGTTGAGGTCAGGGAAAATTGACTTTGATGTGGTATGGGACACGTACCTTGGCCATAGTATGGGATATGTCTATGAGGAGTGAATTGACAAATGAGGTAGGGACGAGACACCTTGAAGTTGAATATTGTTTGTAATGATGAAGGTGCCTTGGTAGGGATACTTGGGCATGGGTTGAGTCTAATGAGACTTAGCCATTTTGGTAGATGGGGACTATTGGTCCATGACCAAAGGAAGTACATGGACGATATGATCAAGTGAGTTGGGACTTACCTCCCTTTGACAGAGATGATGAGCAACATATTCGATATGAGATGGAGTTTATTCATGGTCCTCGATATGGGACAATGGATTGAAGGATTTATGCATGATGATGGGAGCATTTCTTGATGGAAGTTGTAGATGTGACAAAGTATTGGAGAAATGACCGACGAAGGCATAAGGAGGTGCATTCTCATGGGTTGGACGTGACAGTTGGATGAGATAACCAACTAGTTTGAGTCATGGGAGCATGTCATGTGATAATATGTGTTGGAGTTGAGTTGGAGTATGGCAGCAAAAGTTCACATGATAATGAGGTGTGGTGGATTGGCACAATGTACTATTGCAGGTGACCATGAGATTGAGGAGTCTTTCGCTTGTGGATTCATGAGCCTTGATGAAGGTTTGTGTGAAGGAATTTTAATATTTCATGCAATAGGGACTACAGGAGATGGATGGTTCTTCCATGATGTCAGAGCTAAGGACACTTCATGATGTATTGAAACTTGGCAAAGATGTTCATTGGATGGAGTTGTTGTTGAGGACGAAAATTGTTTTAAAGTGGGGGAGGAGGCCAGGACCCCAAGTTGGCACCATCAGCAAACGGGTGACCATGATGACCCTTGGCGACTTATAGGTTATTTTCACCCAAGTCATGCTATGTGATGGGCATGGAACATGGGCACGAAATGTTGTGAAAATGAAACAAGTGTTGAGTGGATTGGGTGAACAAAATGGACTCGTGGGTGTCTCATAGAATGCACAACATGAAGGAAAGTGCCCTGGGTATGCTTGCATGAAGACGGGGCGCCCAACCCCCCTAGGTAGGTTGTGTGCACGAGTCAATGATGAGCGGGCTAGTTGGAGCGTCGAGTGACATGATCGCACAACGAGTGCCATGGGTGAGTAAAACAGAGGACATTAACGATACATACACGACTAGCGTGAGCTTGGTGAAAGATGGGATGAGCGTGGATTGGGCGACATGAGCAGAAATTGGGCAAGGCTTGTGGAGCAAGCAAAGGCATGTGCTAGGAGAGACTTGCGATGGAAGAACAGAGTGAAATAAATTTGAAGTCATAACATGTAGCACACGATAGGGGACAAACGCCCACATAATGGTGGGGTGCCCAGGCGCACAACAAGGCATCGCTTGTCAGGCATGCCAAGGCACCCTAATGGCAAGGGGTACCCACACGATGACATGGTGGGTCAACTCGACTAGTGAAGGGGCACTTGTCCAAATAAATTAATGAGTAACAATGCATATAAGTAGAAGATGGTCGCACGATAAAGAGGACAAGAAAAAAAAAGTTCGCACAACAAACAGAAAAATGACGCAAGTCACAAAGGAAGGAAACACAACTAAGGCAAGGTCACAGAAAAGCAAGGAAGGCTCACCCAAGCAAGCCTAGTAATGCAAGTTTTCTGGGAAATTCTGAAGGGTTGGTTTTTGGTTTTGTAAAGTGCATAAAATTTTGGGGTTTCTGGTTTGGGCAAGGTGCAAACCATAAAGGTTGTGCATGCCTTGGGTGTGGGACTTGTATATTTGTTGAAGTCTTTGCAAGTGTGTTGGGTTAGGCCAATGACTGCCCAATGTTGTAACAAATTTTTTGTAACATACTCTGAAGTTTTAATGTTGAAGTTAACACAAAAAGGGGAGAAGTTTATGTTTGGGAGTTCCCCATCCTACTGTATATGTTTGACTTGTTGTTTATGTTAATCGCACATTGTTATAAATTTTTGAAATTTTGATATCAACAATTGAATGTTTATGAAGTAAATGAATTGAAGTAAGATTGAATTAAATAATTGGCTAAGTATTGGAAGTGTTTGGTACTATGTTGTATTCGTTTAGAAAACTTAATTCTGCAAAGTCTACAAGTGATTCCCCTAAGGCACATAGGCTAGAGGCATTGGCCAAAATAGAGTAGTTGAGTGCCTTGATACGAAATCTTGCTAGTGCTACATGCCCACGGTGGTCTAAATGGTATGACTATCATTGGGGTCGTGACACCATGTTGGACATTGGTTGACCAAGTTTGGTCAACTTGACCATGTTAACTTTGGTTGACTATTTTGTCTATGGGTGACTATGATTGACCATTGTTGACTAAGGTTGACCATGTTGTCTATGGGTAACTATGGTTGACCAATGTTGACCAAGGCTGGGCATGTTTAACCATGGGTTAGTCATGGTTGACTAAGGTTCATAATGGTTTTGTTCATCACATTGCAACATTGATATTTGTTTTTTGTATTGCAACATCATTTTTTTGTTTGATTACAACATCATTTGTTGTTTGTCACAACAAATTGTCGATTTGGTTTGTCACAAACATTGATTTTCTATATGTTTATTTGTCTGCTTTTTATTTGATTATATGCTCATTTTTTGTTTATGAGATTGTGACATAAATATTTGTTCGTCACTTTGTGATGCAATTTTTTGTTTGAAATTTGTTTAATGCATTGCAAAATTGTTTTTCAGTTAAGGACAACGTGACATTAATGTTTTTTTCATTGTATGTTTTGTTCCTTTATTGTTTGGCACATTTCGTTGTTCATTGGTCTTTCTCGATTTTTTATTCATTTTTTTGTCATTTTTTATTATTGTGTTATTGATTTTTTGTTCACTATTTGTTTTTTGTATTTCCACATTGATATTTATTTGTCCAATTGTGTTGTGAATTTTTTTCGTCACCTTGCGACATCATTATGTGTTCATCATATTTTGGCATCATTTTTTTGTTCATCACATTCTAATCTTATTTTTTTATCATCGCATTGTGATGCTAATTCTTGGTCGTCACACTGCAACATCTACTTTTTGTTACTCCTACTGAGATGTCAAATTTTTTTGCCACATTGCAATATATGGATTAACATAAAAGATATATAAAGGAAATGGTACTAAGATACATAATAAAGTGAGAAAAAACCTAACTTTATGAACTGCTTAAGTGAATTGTTTTAATGGCATTGTCATATATTAAGCAAATAACAAAGGAAATAAATGATTGAACTCAAATTAATATCATAGTCATCAAATGCATGTTTTAATTTTTACATTCATCAATTGTAATATAATAAAATGAGAAGAAACATGTGTTCATGAAGTGCAAGATTTAAATGTTATAAAACATTATCGTATTTTAAGAGATGACAAACGATGTTGAATTATAAAACATTATCGTATTTTAAGAGATGACAAAAGATGTTGACTTTAATAATATTTCCAATTCTTACATTTCGAAACTCGAAAAATATGGTTCACATTAATGTTCTAAAACATTGTGACATTCCAAATAGCAGAAAATGTTATGTTGAAGATTGACACAAAGATGTCTTGACTGTGAGATCACATATATTGAAACTTTTCAATAAAATTAGGAAGTTCACTTTAAATTTAACATTATACTAAACAAATAATGAAAGAAAAAAATGATTGAATTAAATTTAATATCACATTGCCATCAAAATGCATATTTTAACTTTTAAATCCATCAAATGTAATATCCAAAAGGCAAAAATGATAAATTCATCTTATAATATAAAAAAACACAAATAATAAATATTTCATAATATATAGGCAAATAGAAAAAGCCATAATTTCATCAACTTTATTATTCAAATGATATAAATAATAAAACTCTTTTATACGGTAAATATAAACTATCCTATTCTAAAATGCAACCATACTAGTGACAAACACAACAACACTAGTTAACCTAGATAATAATCGCATTAGCATCCCGTTCAGAAATTTGATGAAACAAAATTATCTTAAACTTAAACAAAATTTGAAATGTTTTTATCAAAATATGGCATCAACATTTACTTCAAGTGGTTACCGGATTTTGTATGTAAGGTATTATTCTTACATAGTGATATCACCAAAAACAAAAAAAAAAAAACTTTGAAGCGTCTATATTGTCTTTCTTACATAGTGATATCACACAAAAATTAAATAAACATTGAAGCATCTATATTGTCTATAACCCGCAAGGAAATAAAACCATTAATAAAGAAATGGATCAAGTATGGAAGAGAAAAATATCAAACCAAAAGAAAACAAGGGAGGCTGCATCACAGCTAGTCCTTGCCTTGAACCATAGCACATTTACAGTCCTTTCTCAACCTTGGTTAATAGTATAGCAACGAGTCTGTTTGGTGCGTTTGTTATGAGGCATCCTGCTAAATTCAAACCAGAGAAATTTTGTCCATGTGCAGAGATAGAGATAAGCTTCGAGCATTCAACAAACGACTACGACTACGACTCTCTCTGTGGGGTATCCTAGCCAACCAGTAAGAACGCTACGAGCAGAGACAAACCAACCTTACAGAAAGCTTGTTAGGTCTCCAAATGCCCATATTAGTGCATACTAAGAAGTATTATGGAACACAGATGAATGTTGTATTTGAATGCCGGTGCACCATTCACATTGCTCTATGTGACATGAAATAGTTTGAACCTTGTATCCTATATTTTTTCAGAAATATTTGACATTGGCCCACATATGAATCACATCAGATTTTTTGTGAGGGCAAGTTAATAGCATATACTGAATAAGTTTTTGTGTGTCCTAAGATTTGCCGCTGATCATAAGTTATCTCTGTTACTGACAGTAATTGACTATAAATGAATTACAATCAAGAACTCGTGACTCACTACAGTAATTTACAATCAATTTCTTTATAATAAAAAATCACAATATTAAATGCTTCGAGTTACGAGTTATATATATAGTCTCATATTACTTTTCAGTTGTAATTTTTCAAAGAGCGGGGCAGGGTGTCCAAATTAAATGACGCGCTCGATTTTTGATGTTTTTTAATATTATGCGATGAATGAGGAGAGAGTTTGATGAGTGGAGGAAGCGACAGATATAGGAATCATCAGACTTTATTTCCACGTGGCATTGAACGAAAAAAAAGGAAAATCAGGGGCGGGGTTCGAAAATTCGTTGAATGCCATGGCTTTCTTCCAGCACAATTTCATGTTTATTTTCTCCTAGAATATAAGAAGCTAGCTCCAGGGAACAACAAATTTTGTTAAAATCTCGGAAATTACCTTTCTGTTGTGAGTTTCATGTTTTTTTCTAGTAGAATATAAGAAGCTAGCACTATTATTGTTAGATACTGTAACGCCATGTGAGAAACACTGTCGTAGTTAATTACCTATTAGCATGCCTTACTGATAAATCTGACGTGTAGTTTATGGAACACCTAGATATATATAATTTCAATTTGATTTTATCTGTATGTGGAGACGGGCAAAGCGACACACCTAAATAAAATAAAAAATTGATCTTATCTAATGACTAGGGTTGCAATGAGATTCTCACAATTAAATAAGATAAAAATTTGATCTGAGCGTATTAAAAGTATACATGGAAACCGGCTAGGGTTGCAATGAAATTAACAGATAAAACTTTGATCTTGATCTTATTAAAAATATACGAGTCGCATCGCAGTCAAGCCAATTAATACACGTGTATGTAATATGTCTCGTGCAACTCTACCATATAAACCATGCCTTTAGATATGCGTTTATATGCCTTCAACAAATGTCATATATGGCTTAGACACGTAGTCAATATGCATTCAAATGCCCATGCAGGAGGAAAACAATGCTTTGGCACCTGCAGTTAACATTTTCTTTGGCACCAGCAATTTGACCATCACCGAGCAGGGAGGCGAGAGCCCAATCAAATCAAAGCATTCGCACCTACGATTCATAGTGCACTAGCCTAGAGAGGTTGCAGACAGGTCGGTCCTATCTCATCCGCGACCATGTCCGCTGCTTGTTCTGTTTTGAATTCAAGGCTTCTGTGTAAAAAGCCTTTAGGTCTCATTGGTATTCGCTTGGACGTTTTTCTTCCCATCATCCCAATCACTTGTTGAGCAATTTGGTGTATTCCCTGTTGTACTTGGTGTGCCCGGTGATATAGTTCTAGGCTTCTGTTGAATGGTGACTGTTAAAAGGCTCATGGCTCATGGCGTAAGGTGAAAAGCGAATGGCTTATGTTTAATGGCTCAACAACCTCCCTTCCCTGAATGACTTTCAATCAAAGTCGACCCTGGAGCTGAGGCCTCCGGAAGGAGGATACATAGCAGTAATATGGTGTATTTGGTATTTTTTGGGGTGCTTTGTGCGTTTTGGGAACATGATTTGGAATGAATGTTGAGTATCCCTGTTTTTGGCTGGTTGTTCATTGGTCCTCTTCGGCTGAGCTTCGCATTTCCTCAAGTCGTCGAGCTCTCTAGGGTTTTACACGGGTTTCTGCGCGCAGTTTCAGCAAGAGGAGATTAAGCCCACGTCAAATATCGCTGGCAATCACTCAAATGGCGGAGGTTCGAAACCTTTTGGTTCTTTTAGTCCCCATCGTTTTTGCTTTCATTTTATGCGAACAACGCAGCTCGAGATTTAGCTTTTTTTTTTCATCCTGGTGCTGTTTTGATTAATTCCATGTTCGACCCTTCGATGTCTAATGCGTACTTCATTGTTATTTTTATTGTAAATTTTGATCTAAAAGTAAATATCTATAGGGTATAGATATAGAGTGCACTGTCGTCCAGTGTTTTGCTTAAGCCCAATTGTCCATGGGAATGCTTAGCAGTATCAGCCGTGAAAACCCCAGTAAACTGCCGTAAGTTAGACCTAATAGCAAGATATGAAACTGGACAAAAATAGAAAATTAATTAGCAAAACGTCTTACCAAATAATGCGTACAGGAGGTTAAAAGAATTACAACCATGGGATTACGGAATCGATGGCTGCTCTCACCCTACGCCTGGTGCCTGGTTCATCCCTGCGCCTAGTGCCTGGTTCATTCGGTGAGTTCTCTACCTATTCAAGTGAATGAATTTGAATTTTAAAGCCTTTGAATTTTATTGCAGCGCTTTAAGCAAAGAAATATTAATATTTTTAATGCACAGAAGAATTAATATTGTTAATGCATAGAAGAGAAGAAAGTTGGCACTTGTAGCAAGATATGAAACTAGACAAAAATAGAAAATTAATTAGCAAAACGTCTTACCAAATAATGCGTACAGGAGGTTAAAAAAATTACAACCATGGGATTACAGAATCGATGGCTACTCTCGCCCTGCGCTTGGTGCCGGTGAGTTCTCTATCTATTCAAGTGAATGAATTTGAATTTTAAAGCCATTGAATTTTATTGCAGCGCTTTAAGCAAAGAAATATTAATATTTTTAATGCACAGAAGAATTAATATTGTTAATGCACAGAAGAGAAGAAAGTTGGCACCTGTTACATGCCCACAAAAGCCTCTAGGAAACCAAGAGCCTGAGACGGTCCTTGCAAGTCGGTTTGGAAGAACCGCTTAAATAATCTAAGCGGGGAATTTTGCTTTGCCCAGTATCTTCCCAGTGAAAGTTCCAAGAAAGTGGCAGCTCTCGCCCTGATAATGAAGGATTGTTACAGAATGGATGGCTGCTCTCACCCTGCACCTGGTGCCTGGTTCATCCGGTGACTTCTCTACCTATTCAAGTGAATGAATTTGAATTTTATTGCAGCACTTTAAGCAAAGAAATATTAATATTGTTAATGCACAGTAGAGAGGAAAGTTGGCACCTGTTACATGCCCACAAAAGGCATAGATGTGGTGGCAGGCGTACATGTAACGGTGGTACATGCGGTGGCAGGCTACTACATATGCTATTGTATTGTAGCAGTGGTACATGTGCTTTAGCATAA
The DNA here is from genome assembly GCA_031772625.1 of Pinus tabuliformis. Taxonomy (NCBI): domain Eukaryota; kingdom Viridiplantae; phylum Streptophyta; class Pinopsida; order Pinales; family Pinaceae; genus Pinus; species Pinus tabuliformis. The sequence goes on from CM062804.1 coordinate 435,749,882, forward strand.
AATGTTTAAGATTTAATGCTAATATTAATTCATATCGTTTCAAATGGTGGTTTACTATCTATTTTACCATAAGCTTTGGGCTCATATGCCTCGGTATGAGGCCAAATAAGACGATGCAAATTGACACTGAAATTTCATTGGCCCTAAAAAATCGACTCAAAAAAAACATTAAGCTATAAGTCATATAAGTCATAAAAGATCACACAAACTAATCCTAAAGTCACCCATTTCGATTACTATAGTCCTTGGCCATTGCCAGATGGCAGGGACTAAAAAGTTATCACATAAATTATGAAAAAAGGTGATTGAAAATGGTTAAATAATAACATTATATATTCATATAACCACTCTCTAATTCAAGAAAGACAAACTTTTGATTGGTAATATAACTGGTAATGCTGGAAAATTGTTAAAAGCTATTAAATAATACTAATATATTAATAAAAATATGGTAAACACATATTGAAAAATATTGATACCAATTGAAAATTAAGGAAAATTATTAAAAACGATATGAAATACAATAAGGAGGGTTGTTAAGCAGCAAGTCTTTGTCGATGTCTGCAATTGGAAACATAAAGTAGAAGTTTGAAGCCAAGTTGCGGCAATGGGAGCCCCGCGTGTTTAGACAAAGCATTTTTGGCACTGGATCTGCAGATGACCAATACACAATATTATGGGTTGAAGTAGTCCCCAGTTAGTTGTTTTCTATTAGGTTGATGCATTCGAAGAGATGTTGTGACATCCCCTTTAGACGCGGGAGGGAGCGGTAGGTCCCACGAGATCCTTCATTCGCCTAGGTGGCTACGACGAGGGGGGTATACCTGAGACTCGACGAGACCCCGTCCAAGAATGGACCCCACCCTTCGTAATAAGCAAGACCTGCCCTGACGGAGTTCCTTGCCTACCATAGTACCACTTATTGGTTGCGAAATTGAGATGTATTCTCCCTCGGAAAGATCGAAGAATTGACAAAGGAAGGTACCTATTGGTTGCGAAATCGAGATGTATTCTCCCCCGGCAAGATCGAAGAATCGATAAAGGAAGGTGTGCTAGTTGGACCGGTCGGGGCACTGAGGTGGGAAGGATCCATCCTCTGCTCAAATTAATTTTCTTGGGCTTTTGAATGTGACACGTTTTCTTAAAATTCCTAGAAAATGGTATTGATTGACATTCGTTTCTTCATTGCCATCCAGAAAAGACAGTTGGACACAATGCATGGTGGCCACTTGACATTCATTTCTTCCTCGCCATCAAGAGAAGGCAATCAGACACAATGCATGGTCGCCACTTGTGGATTCTTTCTGAACGATGGAGTTACTTTCAGCTATTGCTTCTACAATTTTCTTAAGAAGCGCTTGAAGCTGGCATGTTCCTATAGTTTTGTTAAGAAGCGCTTGAATCTGGCCTGTTCCTACAATTTTCTTAAGAAGTGCTTAAAGTTGGCCTGTTCCTCGCCATCTAGAAAAGGAAATCAGACCCAATGCATGGTCGCCACTTGTGGTTTCTCTTTGAACGATGGAGTTACTTTTAGTTATTGCTTCTACAATTTTCTAACGAAGAGCTTGAAGTTGGCATGTTCCTATATTTCATATTGCTGAAAATCTTACAGTGACATGGTTGCATTGGTTGTTGAATGAGTTGGTGGAAACATCATTTCAAAACCTCCCCTTCTTAGGATCTCTGTAACAAGGGAGGATGTTGCTTTGCTCAATGGAGGATGTTGCTTTTCTCCAGGAGGCATGCATTGAGGAAACAAAGCACCAAGTCAAAGAAAGGGCAGGGCATGACTTAGTACCATAGGAAAGGGCATGGAGAGCCTGTGCCCGCTGTGTGAGTGTTTCTCTGCAAATTTGCTCAGTGGGGGTTTTAATTGCCCAACGATAATCTCTGTTCCCTGTATTAATTTTTTTTTAAATTTTTTCTAGCTGAGCATACTTTAAAAGGGGTTGAGTTTGATAGTGTTTTCCTGGTCAAGTGGGGACGTATTCCCTTGCTGGAGTTTTTCAACATTCCTAAACTGGTCACACCCTCTCTGGCTGTGCGTTGGAGCTGATATATCTCTCTTTCTACACTTAATCTGTTGTCAGGACATATCAGCACTTGAGGGTGAGTTGGGGTTGTAACAAATTTGAGGGAAATTTGGGGTTGTAACACACATCTATGGTGTCTACAATAAATTGAAAAGTTCAATTACTAGCAATAAAGGATAGAGAATCAAAACCATTTTTTGCAAAAAAATAAATAAAAAATAAAAAATAAAAAATTATGTTCAAAAAACAAGTAACAAAGGCACATATGGACATTTTTATGAGGTTTCTATAAATAATGAAGGCCTCAAAATAATGAGCTTGTGCCCGTTGTGTGAGTGTTTCTATGCAAATTTGCTCGGTGGGGGTTTTAATTGCCCAACGATAATCTCTCTTCCGTGTATTAATTTTTTTTAAATTTTTTTCTTGTTGAGCGTACTTTAAAAGTGGCTGAGTTTGATAGTGTTTTCCTGGTCAAGTGGGGACGTATTCCCTCGCTGGAGTTTTTCAACATTCCTAAACTGGTTGCACCCTCTCTGGCTATGCATTGGAGCTGATATATCTCTCTTTCTACACTTAATCTGTTGTCAACACATATCAGCACTTGAGGGCGAGTTGGGGTTGTAACAGATTTGAGGGCAAGTTGGGGTTGTAACACACATCTATGGTGTCTACAATAAATGGGAAAGTTCAATTACTAGCAATAAAGGATAGAGAATCAAAACCATTTTTTGCAGCAGGAAAAAAAAAATTATGTTCAGAAAACAACTAACAAAGGCATATATGGACTTTTTTATGAGGTTTCTATAAAGAATGAAGGCCTCAAAATAATGAGCTCATGCTCGTTGTGTGAGTGTTTCTATGCAAATTTGCTCGGTGGGGGTTTTAATTGCCCAACGATAATCTCTCTTCCCTGTACTAAATTTTTTTAGATTTTTTCTGGCTGAGCATACTTTAAAATTGGTTGAGTTTGATAATGTTTTCCTAGTCAAGTGGGGAAATATTCCCTTGCTGAAGTTTTTCAACATTCCTAAACTGGCCGCACCCTCTCTGGCTGTGCGTTGGAGCTGATATATCTCTCTTTACACACTTAATCTGTTGTCAAGACATATCATCACTTGAGGGCGAGTTGAGTTGTAATAGATTTGAGGGCGAGTTGGGGTTGTAACACGCATATATGGTATCTACAACAAATGGAAAAGTTCAATTACTAGAAATAAAGGATAGAGAATCAAAACCATAATTTGCATAAAAAATATTGTGTTTAGAAAACAACTAACAAAGGCATATATGGACAATTTTATGAGGTTTCTATATAGAATGAAGGCCTCAAAATAATGATTCCTTACTGGATAAAATGGGGCATACCATGAATGCAGGGGAGCTTATTTCCAGACACAGGAACTGGTTGGAGAAGATGTCCTAGAAGGACATCAATGTTCCAGGTATTGAACGAGCAATCTCCCTTTCTATTTTTATGTTCCAGGTTTTGAACGAGCAATCTCCCTTTCTATTTTTATTTTTAGAAGCAGAGTAATGGAAATAACAATGAAATCTTTCATGCAATTAATTACAACAAGAATATTTGCAATAGATAATTTGTATTCTTGGAAAGAAATGAAAATAACAGTGAAGTGTCCAAATCATGAGCACTTCCCTGTAATTTTTACAAGAAGAATATTTGGACATTGGATAATGTCCAAATTATGAGCGCTTCCCTATAAAAAGTAAAAGTAAAAATTACAACAAGAATATGTGCATTGAAAGAAAAGAAAACAATAATGTTTACAACAATTTTTACAACAAGAATATGGGCATGGAAAGAAAACAAAACTGAAATGTAATCATCTTCTTTGCTTGGAGCTCTATAAAATTAACTGCAAATATGGGATCAATATGCCTAACCAATTTGAATTGTGTCCCTAAGAAACTGTAATTGTAATTTTTACAACAAATATTTGCATTGGATAATTTATATTCTTAATAGTGAAATGTTCAGGTGCATGTAAGACGCTGAGCCTATAGAGGTTGCAGGTAAGAGGCTGAGCCTATAAAGGTTGCAAGTAAGAGGCTGAGCCTATAGAGGTTGTAGGTAAGAGGTTGAGCCTATAAAGGTTGCAAGTAAGAGGCTGAGCCTATAGAGGTTGTAGGTAAGAGGTTGAGCCTATAAAGGTTGCAAGTAAGAGGCTGAGCCTATAGAGGTTGCAGGTAAGAGGCTGAGCCTACAGAGTCTCAGAGGCTCCTAATGCAGCAGGAGTTGCAAACATCAACATCGTACTCATCAACATCATGCCGCTAAAGCAGCAGGAACCACAAACATCAACATCATCAACGTTGCATCCAAAAACGATGCCATCAACATTGCATCCAAAAATGATGCCATCAATGGACATGGCAGAACCAGTAATGCCATCAACATAAATGGCAAAACCAGCAATTTGAGTTGCATTTTTTCTCTCTAGCAATAGAGCACACAACACACAGTGGACAAAAGAACACAACACACAATGGACAAAAGCACACAACACATAGTGGACAAAAGCAGAGGTAGTGCTTTTTATAAACTATACTTCCTATTTCCATTGCAGTGTTCGTGGCACCACCATGCAAGGTGTAGTTGTAGTGTTCATGTCACCATCATGAAAGGTGTAGGTGGCAATTACAAGGTGGTGGTCCTGGAAACAAGGCGGTGGCAGTGAAAACAAGATGAAGGTTTAGGAATAGCATTTTGTAGCATTTAATAACTTTAACTAATGCTAACATTAGTTCAAATTTGAAATATGTCTTCTGAAATATGAAGGACACAAGTCTAAAAAGATGAATATAACCTATGGTTATAGCCTCCCCGCCTCGGGAAGAGGCCAAATAAGATGGTGAAAGAGATGTGAGCCTAAAAACTTTAGCAACGAATAATTAATGACCAGCTTATTCCAAACGGTAACCAGCTCAAACTAATGTTAATGCGGCTATTTCAATTACTATAGTCCCTGCCATGCCCGCGAGAGGGACTAATAATGGTTATCCTTATTTCAAATAATATGCAATTATTTATTACAATCAATGTATTGTGGTAAATTATGTATTAATAATAAGTAATGTATGAATGTAATATTGTATTAATGTATTCATGTAATAACTACACATAAACAACTATATAAAAATACATTCATTTAATGGGAAAAGCACCAAATAAGAGAGATCAAGGCGCTAAATTAAAATGTGTGTGAGAGAGAGTGTGCTATATTAATATATTGTACTTTAATTGTTGTTTTTTTTCTTCCTAAGTCCAACTGATAGAGTATTTTTCATCTTAGCATAATACTCAACGGAGAAAGGTTGTGAAATGCATATACCACCTATGGATTTGACTCTTGATATAGCTATAAAGGTTAACCACTGCGTATCTATGTTACCTATATCAACAGTAGCTCGTTCTAAAGTTAATTCATGTGATTTTTGTATAGTAAGGCCCCATGCCATCTTTAGAGGTATTTGTTTATGATTTCTTCTTGGTAAAATATTTGGAGATGTTTTGTCAATTGAAACATCTATGTACTTATCAAAAAGAATAGTAATGAACATTGGAAGTTGAATGGGCTCTAAGCTAGACATATAAAAATATTTTAAATATATTCAAGTGAACAATTAACTAAGCCACATTCCACCCACAAGAACTTACATGTCATGATACATTGTCTAGGGAATAACATGACTTCACATTATAACTATTCATTCTCAATGTCAGTAATTTATGTCATTTAGTATGCTTTGTAATACATCTTGCAACTGGAGAATTCAATGATTTTAGCGAGGGAACCCAAATTATTTTTTGAGGGTAAGTGAATTTTTAAATGAAATAAACTCTTTTTCATAGGAGGCAATCTCATATCAACATGTGATATGAGAAGATCCCAACCATCAAGAAAGGGTTATACATTTCTAATGTTAGTTAAAATATTTCGAAAATGAGATTGTTTTAGATCATTTCCTTGCTTGTAGAATATTGTATCCAAAGTGACAAAAATGTTGAAATCTTGTCATGAGACTTTCCTTTATCTTTTACTTGCATAGAAAGGTTTATCTCTAACAAGAGGTAATTAACCAAGGTCACCCACAAGAATGATGTACCTACACCAAAATGAGTGGATTTAGTATATAGGAATGTTTCTTATTTATGCGAGTCTATCCATATGAATAACCTTGGACCTACAAATGCCACTTCATCAATTAAGATATATTGAATATGTTTCATTTCTTCTTAAAATATTGCTAGAGACTAGCCATGGAGTGGTTGCATATCTTAAATAGGAAGCTTCATAAAATAATCTATTTATTTTTCACGTATATTAAAAGCAACAATATCACTTGGATTAAGCAAAAACCATGGACTAATACCATTAGTTGCTAAAGTAGAAAGAGCATGAGAAACAAAATTTATAAGAAAGGGATTCCCAATGCCAATTTTTCCTTAAATAGTCATTTTAAGAGGATCATGATTTTCATATTGAATTGAGTGGTATAAAATGATTTGAAAAGAAAGACATTATTTTTCTACAAGGAAGATGGTGACACAAATGTGCTCCCAATTGAGTTGTCAAAAACATCGCCCTCATATTGGGAATTTCTTATAAATTGAATAATCTATTTTGCAACACCATCTCATATCATTGTTTCCTCCCAATTATAATGTATATTGAAGGCCCTTCAACAAATATTATGAAGGTTAGAAACATTGACACTATTTAGAGGAATTATTCGAGACAAAAGTTGCCACTCTTCAGAATATTCTTCAACTTTGACTTCTTGTTCATGGGAATCATCATCTTCCTAAGCATAGAGGACAAAGGGGCCCAATCAACATATCATGGTTAATACCTAAAATTCTTCCAATTTTCAATCATTGTTCAGGTAAAAGCCTGTATCTAATGGAATGTTACAAAATGGTTTGTACAAAAGCAATTCACTCCAACAAAAAATCTCAAAATCTTCTAAATCCATGTTGGGAACTTAATAATACAATGTCTAAAATTTAAAAATGGCATGAATGTATTTATGTTTCCTTGTCTCTTTCTGACTTTTGGCATCAAATGTCCAAGTTCTTTTTGTTTTTATCATAGACAAAATGCTCTAGAAAATCAAGTCGACTTTGTTATATTTGAATAAAACTATTTTGGAAAAAAAATTGATGAGAATCACTTGATAGTTTCTTGAATACTTTTCTTCCAAGATTAAAAGGATCAAAGTTGCAACTACACATAATATTAAGTAGCTTAAGCAACATATGGCAGGTTTCTTGTGCTTGAATGTCATGGTCTACAAGAGTTTTTGCAAGGAACAATCTGTATGCACACAAAGCTAGATCTTCACATCCACCTGTATTTGAAATTTTTGTCAGTATGTCTTGAGAAATTTCTAACATCTTTTATGCTTTTGATTAATACTTTGAAATATATTTCAATACTACATGCCAAGAAACAATTATCTGACAATCAACATTAGCTCGCTACATTATGAGAAGATCAACATTGTGAACATATATCCTATCATCATTATGTGTAGGCTCATATTTCTTTTTCTTTTTCTCATATATGAGTAATATTGATTCATCACAACCTACCATGGATCATTGTAGAAACATGCAATAATAGACCCCCTTTTGTGGAAGCAATAATCTACACTACACTTTGTATGAGTTTGAACACAATTCAACAAATGCTCATAGTATTAATGAAGATTGCAAGGAAAAAAATATGAAGTGTTTAAAAGGAAATGACAAACATTTAAGATTCATGAAACCGTTATGTTTCATCGACGGATCTAACTTAGATTTCATGACATATTTATAAAATAATGTCATTACAACATGCACATTGGAAAAACTTGACCAATCTAATATTTCCATGTTAGGACTTGACAACCATAAGAAACCATTGATATGGGTTGTGTTGATTTTCCCAGTACAATAGATGCAAGTACTTATTATGAAAATTGATAATTAATTCCAATGATGTAGATGATTATTTGCTCTTTCAAGGTATCATTAAGCAATTATACATTCAGAAATTCAACCATAGAAATATTAGAGTAATAGAGATCACAATGCCCAAAGATACAAGAATATTTTACCCTGGGAAAGCCAACAATGGGGGAAAACCCAACCAACCTTTTCCTTAGAGAATCAATGCAACAAGAGATACTTCAAATTCAACTAACCAGCAAGATGACCATCCACCAAGAGCCAAGTCAACCCTCCGTAATATCCAAGACAAATATTCACAGTTATGTCCATAGAATCTCTGCAACAAGGTCTCTAAGTGGGCTAAAAATGTCCTACAAATTAACTCTTTCTCAGAATTCACACTGTGCCACAAAGATATACCATAGAAAACAAGGTATCAAGAGGGTTTAAATTCATGCTCTATCTCCACCTCAAAAACTAGGATGATGCCACATAATTTGTGTGTCATATTTTTACAATATACCACATAACCTTCACATTATACCACATAAATATATGCCACAGAGAAACGCCCATAATTTGGCCTCCTTTGATCACTAGAGTGAGGGAGATAAGATTATCTTCCTTATTATGATTTTCATCCTTCAAATACTCCTTTTCTTCTTCACTTGAATAGAGATAGATGTGTGATCAGAAGTGTTACACAACATTTTGTCACTATCCCTATACTCCACGTTCCTTGATCCTGGAGGACCTCTACAATGAACCCCGCATGCTTTGCCTTCATGGAGAAACTCCCATTATGTCCCTCTTCATGAGCAGATCATTTCCCTTTTGCACCATTTCCCCTTAAACTTCTATTTTGCCCAGTTTACAAGACTGGCGCTAATGGCCTTTGTCTCCCCCACTCCGATGTGTAGAGATTAGCACTATTCCCCGCGCTGACCGGTGCGAATGAGCTATGTTCCAGTCGCGCCGGTCCTGTTATGGAAAGTTTTTTAAATTAGAGCCGAAGCTAGCTCTAGAAGCTCCGTAACGGAAGTCTGGTAAATGGTTTGGCTGGATGGGGTCGAGGATGACAATTTGGGCTCCTTTCCCCTATAATGATGGAACTACCTCAAGAGATAAGTCCTCCCCCCATGAGAAGAGGATCCATCTCCCATCCATATTTCCTATATAAACCTCCTTTCTTCCTAGGCACAAGCTAGTTAGAGTGTTGGCTGAGTGTGAGTATACTATTTTGATTAGACAAGCAAGCTATTACTAGTTGTAGCCATCTAGTTGTGTGAGGGAGAAGTGTGTTTGCTTTGGAGTGAAGTATAAAGGGAAGAGCCTTTAAACTATTGTTGTTTGAAGCCATCATGGAATGCTAGCAGAAGTGTGAGGGAACCCAGTCTTGTGAGAGGAAGACTGCGGCATCAAGATGAATGGTTGTAATCTCTCTTTGATATTAATATATGCAACTATCAATTGATTTCCTACATGTTTTTTAATATTACATATTCGTGTCTTAATGCTTCTTGACTTGTTGAGTAGGTTGAAGTGCAATTTGTCTATTATTATGTTTGTGTGTTGTTGTTGTTTACTTGTTTCAGAAACTTGAAGAAGGAAACAAGAGATTGTTGGAGTAAGAAAGCGAGGACATCATCAAGTAGGATAAATGACCAAGAGGTAGGCCCTCTTGATTGATTCTAACCTAAGGAAATCTTCCATAGAATGTGTCTGTTGTGGCTAGACCCATTATCAAGCTAGAGGAATTCGTTCGTGTCTGCACTTATAATTTTACTTCACCACAAGAAGTGTATCCTTGGAGGAGAATGGATAGGATTATTTATAGTCTTTCAATCATGTGAATGGGTGTGTCTCATGGGCAAGTTGACATGACTCTTGGAGGCCGACTTGGACTCTTGTGGAGGAAAAATTACTAATTCAAATTTCAAATTTTCCCGCTTTGATAAGGTCATGAAGAACATGCCTTATAATATTTCTTTTGAATCAAACAAATACATAATTTTATTTTTCTTGCAAGCATGAAGAACATGCTTCAAAATATTTGTTTCTTTTACAAATATAATTTATATTTTCATCATTACTGATGGGCCTCCAAAGTAGACTTAAATTAAGGCCCATTTGACCATCCCTCAACACATTAAATCTCTATTTTTTGCATTAGATGACATATTTTTAGCTTTAATATGTTCATTAGGAAGGTTTAGAGATAATTGCATATTTGTGCCTAATATTATTTATTTTTGTACAATATTGTGTGAATATTGGGCAGATTATGACGATTTGGAGGAGGAGATAATCTATGGACTTTCTCCCTGATACAGGAGGACCAAGATTGGATAATAAATGAACAAGAAATTATGAAATTATTACACAAATTCTGGAGCTCCAATGATTGAGAAAATCTAGGAATGTGTTCCCTCTCATTTAATGCAAAATCCTAGTGTTGGGAACTAGATCCACTTTTTGAGGGATTTTGGAGGGGAAAGTTGTCTTGTTTCAAGGAGAATGCTTACCCATAAATTTGTATAAGTACTTATTTTATTTTTCCTCTAGAGACATGTATTTCTTAGTCTTCTTCTGGAGAAAACTTGTTCTTTAGCAGCTCCACTTTCATTTCTAGAAAGGATGTACTTGAATTGATTCAAATAATGAAGTTTGGTGCTATTTTTAGCTTCTAAAACTTGGTTTCATTCATAGGACTATGATTTTCCTTGGGCTGGGCCATTTTGGGAGCCTCAGAGCCCTCTTGTATAATTTCTTTATGTCCTTTGAATGTCTTTTTCACTTGCATCTATTATTTCTGCATTTACTATTCATGTTTCTTTTGTTGTAGGTTACATTGGTTAAATGATTGAAATGATTTTTTTGCAGTTTATTCATAGATCCACAAGAATTATGTATCCTTATAACAACTTTTAAAATTCATATTCATCATTGAGCTACTTGGATTGGGTTACTAGTTCATGAATCTAGAATTTCTGGATTTCCCTTGTAACAAAATAGTAGTAATTTTATGCTATTTTTTAGAACATGTTAATGAGATTCATTTGAGTTTATTCCACTTATATTAGGTCATAAAAACATTCAATTTAATAAAAAAAATCACCCCATAGCATTTTCACTTGATTAGGTTAGGCATTTGGTAGGTTTTTTTTTTTGTGTAAGTGAGATGTTTATATTATAGCACAAAATATAGTACAAAAAATTTGCGAAAGCAGATCGAGAAGCAGTGATAGACTAGAGACCATAACTCATCACCTGCTCAGAGAGTTCAAAAAGAAACTGCATAGTGCACACCACGCAGGGTGGCTCGAGTAAAACTGATGCCTAATTACCCGACACTATCGAAACATTACAGTACATGACATTAACATTAAGAGACAGAGGCCGAAACATGGAGAGAGAAGCAGGAAACAGTGAAAGGGACGACCCTAGATGAACTTGCCCATGCGACTGATAGTGTCCAGACCAACCTCCCGAACATGTTTGTCCACTTTGGCTTGCAGGGCTTCGATTGGTTCGTTCTCCTGCACCTCAGTTGTGGCCTGCTGCGGAGTCATGGGTGCTGGGTTCACCGTGTCCCTCAGGATCCTGATGAGCAGAGTAAGCTTTCTGTTGACTGTTTGAACGGCCTCATGCACAGTAGTGATTCGGCGGTCCAGCGAACTGTTGTAGTCGATGATTTGGGCCATTTGTGCCTCCGTCAGGTTCACCTCATTCACGATTTGCGGCTTTTCTTTCTCGATCGATCCCAGAGCTTTGGCAATGAGAGTCTTGGTGCGCCAAATCTCTGCTTTTGTTCTAACAAACTGCGTAGCTCTCTTCGATGGAGTGCCCGGATCCTTCATCCAGTCCACCTCTTCCGCAATCTCCTCTTCCGTGCGCCCTTCTTCCTCCTGTTTAGCCTTGGCTTCCATCTCGGCAACTTTGCGTTTATTCTTACTTGCCGTTCGGGTTTCATACCCTCTCTTCGCATCTTGAAGGTCCTGATTCGCAGCAGCGCAACGACAACTCCCCGCGTCCATAGCTGACTTTCTATACTCCTCCCAACTGATGCAATTGCCGATAAAGGATGCGTGCTCAGCAATAGAAAGAAACACTGTGGAGAAAACAGGGTATCTACCCTCTGATTTATAGTGTCTTCGCTTGTAAATCCTCCTGAGGCCTGTCTTAATCCAGCTGGTAGTGGGAGTACTGTTGTAATAAATTTGGTTGAGGTTCGCACAGGCCGAGCCGCTCCAGGTCGAATTAGCTTGAATGTGGCTGCTCATGATCCAAGTGGAGTTATGCCAAGTGTCCTGTACGTTTGATCTGTTGCTATGGTGAATAGTGGTGGTTGATTTACCCCGATTGCCTGCATGTCTGGCCTCCTTGTGCAATGACTCGAGCCAACCCGCTCCTCTTGAGATCACCATAAATGTTGCTGATGCTTCCCCATACGGAACCATCCCAGGTGTCTCAATTTTGATGCTGCTGATGCTGTGTGCTCTGTGGCGCAATCTATTATGATCATTCGTCTGGCTGGCCTGCCGCCGCCAGGAATTCCACCGCCAAAAATGTCCTATCATCCCATTTCCATGGTTATAATTGCTGCCATAACCGGTAACTTCAAAATTCCGGTTATGTAACCCAAAACCGTCACCGGCTAGGTTTGATCGGCTTGGATTAAATCCTTCTCTGCCAGCTGTGCACATGTCACTTTGAGGATTGGGCAGTCCACCTCCTGCCAACAGCTGTCCAAAATTTTGTCCTGGTTGTCTACACCATGGTTTGCCAAATAGTCTGCCAACCCGTTCGCTTTTCTTCTGACTGTTTGGAACACCAAGCCTCTCATTTCTGCAATCAGCTCCGCTATATTCTCAGTAGCCTTAGCCAGCCTCCAATGTTTGGTGGCTTTACTGGCTCTGGTTCTTGCTTGTATTCGTTTGGCCACCATGATAGCCAAGGAGGAATCCCCTTCAACGATTACATTTCCTTGTCGAATTGTCCTTAGAATTTTCAAACCTTGTTCGAGCGCAGCAAACTCTGCTTCATTGTTTGTGCTTTCACCAAGCGCCCTACAGTAGATATGAACAATTTCACTAGCCTGATTGCGAATTACGCCTCTGATACCTGCTGTGCCTGGGTTGCCCCTCGATGCCCCGTCGAAATTCAATTTTAGGCCTCCCTCCAGCGGGCATTGCCATCTGAGGATTTGCGAAGAAGGTTGTGACCTGTTTCCCCCAGTCGGTGGATTGCTGGATGCCTCCAAGTGAAAGCTCTTCAGGATGCGTAAGTCCTGAGCCGACGGTTTTTCATTCGGTACTTCTTTGCATTTTGTTTGTATGAGCTGTTTGATGTTAATTGTGATTGAGTCTTTGGCAAACTCTATGTTTCTGATTTCCTCCTGAAATATCCTTCGATTGCGCTCTTTCCATATCGTCCATAAGATAAAACCTGGGACACATTTCCATATGCTTTCAACTCTTCGAATGCGAGAGAAGTTTTTCCTCCAGTTGATGATAGTTCCCTGAATGGAGTCTCTGTCCCGATCAGAAGCGCCTAGTACTCCTTCCATCCAGTGCCAAAGCTGGTTAGCCCACTCACAAGAATTAAAAAGGTGATTCATTGTTTCCGCTGCATCCATGCACATAGGGCACCTTGAAGGTCCCCTGAACCCTTTTTTTAGGAGGTTTTCCCATGTCAGAGTTTTCTTTTGCATAAGAAGCCATAAGAAGGTTCTGATCTTCGGCCATTGAAGGCTGTCCCAAACTTTGTCGGACCAGGGCACTATTTCAGGCTGCTCTTCCCTCTCTATTATACTCCTGGCTTCTTTCAGGGAGAAATCTCCGTTGCCTTTCGGACCCCATCTAAGCTTATCATTCTCTTCGGCAATTCGAATTTTCCTTTTGAGGATTTGCTGATTTAAAGCTTGAATGATTTCCTGAATGTTTTCGTTATTGCTTGAGTTGAAAACTGTCCATTCCCTCCAATCCGGGTCTTCACTGATTGGGTTCCAGTATTGATTGACTCTGAATTTGCCCTCATTTTGATTATTTTGCTTCAAGGGTAATAGTTGTGGGGTGTCCAGTTTGGGGGATTGCTGCCAGGCATCCTCCCAGAAAAGTGCTTGAGTTCCATTTCGTATCTCCCAGAAACTATGTTCCTGAACTATGCTTCTGTTGTTTTTGGCATGGTTCCATATTGGCGATCCGTTGGGAGCGTCCTACATTCTTATAAGGTCTAGAATGGTTCCATGCGGCATATACTTTTCCTTCCAATGATTGGCCCAAGGTAGGCTTGTGTCGGTGACCCATTTCCACCAGATTTTGGCCCCACAGATTCTATTTACCACTGAGGGATCAACCAAATTTAGTCCCCCCCTATCCTTAGGTTTACACAATTTTTGCCAAGCAACCAAAGACCATTTTTTCTTTTCACTGTTTCCACTCCATAAAAAGGATCGTTGGATGATTCTCATTTGATTTAAGATTCCTTTTGGAGCAGGAAGAATTGATAACAGATAATGAGGGATGGCCTGCAAGACAACTTTGGTTAGTATAAGTCTACCTGCGAAATTTAGAGCCCTGTTTGTCCAATGTTTGCACTTCCTTTCCATACTGGCCAAAAATTTCTCCCAATGAACCTTTTGCCATGGTTTGAGAGTGAGAGGGGAACCAAGATATCTCGAAGGTAAGGATCCAATTTTAAACCCCAGAAGCCGAGACAGACGAGATTGGATAGCCTGATGAGTATTGAAGAAGAAAATTGTAGACTTGGAGAAATTGATCTCCATTCCCGAAGCTCTGCTGAACAGATTGAGAATATCCCTATAAGCTAAAGCTTCTTTTACTGTTGGAATACCATGTAACATGGTATCATCCAAAAACTGTTGATGAGTTGTGGCTGGAATGGATCTGATGGGTTGCAGACCTCTAATTTGACCCTCTGCTTTTTTCTTGGCTATTAATCTACTTAGGCCTTCCATTAGAATGACAAACAAGAATGGGGACAGGGGATCACCCTGTCTGATGCCTCTTGAGGGGCTGAAGGGGGCAGATGGGGCGCCATTCACAAGGATAGAATATCTAGGAGATTTTATGAGGGCTAAAACCCATTTGATCCATTGCCTGCTGAATCCAAAAGCTTCTAAAACTGCTTCCAGGTAAATCCAGCTTACTTTGTCATAAGCTTTAGATAGATCTAATTGCATAAGCATTCCGGCTTCTTTCCGCGAATGAAGTGAATGAATCATCTCCTGTGCCAGCAGAATGTTGTCTAGAATTTGCCTTCCTTCAACGTAGCCAGATTGCTCCTGCGATATGATGCCAGGGAGGACCGACTTCAGCCTATTGGCTATGACCTTAGAAATGATCTTGTAGATGACATTACAAAGGGCTATGGGCCTGAATTTCTCTGGTTTGTTAGCTTCCTCCACTTTGGGTATAAGAGCAATGAAGGTTGAGTTTAGAGATTTTAGGATAGTTTTGGAGCGTCTTGAGTCTTCCACGATTTCCCATATATCTTGCTTTACAATGTGCCAGCAGGCTTTATAGAAGTTGATGGTAAATCCATCCGGTCCTGGAGCTTTGTCATTGGGCATACTTCTTACTGCCTCCTCCACTTCTTCCAAAGTAATTGCTCTTCTTAGGGCCCAGTTCTGATCCTCTGTGATGGATTTAGGTATGACATTAGTAATTTCTTTGATAGCTTCCTCTCTGTTGATCCCTGGTTCTTGCGCTATGAAGCTGAAGTGATCCGATAGGGAAGCAGATATCTCGTTATGATTTCTAAGGAGTTCTCCCTCACTGTTTTTTAATTCTAAGATTTTGTTGGCACTTCTGTAATCCATGGCTGATCTATGGAAGAACTTAGTATTTTGCTCCCCTTCCTTCAACCATAGAATTCTTGATTTCTGCCTCCATAAGGATTCTTCCTGCTTGCATCTGTTGTGCCATTGCTGGGTAAGCTCTTTTTCTTGCTCAAAGGTCTCTTCATTTCTGCAGCCTGCCGCACCATCCTTTTGAATTTGTTCCAGCTTATTTTCGATGGTAATTTTCTCCTGAAAGATATTTCCAAATACTGTTTTATTCCAATCTTTTAACCTTATTTTGATGTTTTTTAGTTTCTTTTGAAGATTGAACATTTTGGATCCTGTTTCATCTAAAGGTTCTGACCACCATTTTTCCACCATCGAGAGAAAGTTGGGGTGTTCTATCCAGAACTTTTCGAACCTAAAGGGTTTATTCCTGGGGGTGCCCTGAAGCTCGACAGTTAGTGAGATCGGCCAGTGGTCCGACCCTCCACTTGGGAGGATGTTCGATTCAACTACTGTTCCATCTAAAATTATGCTTTCCGAGACTAAGAAACGATCCAGTCTGGATGCTATTAATCTTTCACCCCCCCTTCTGTTGTTCCAGGTAAATTTACCACTTTTAGGGAATACATCTACCATTCTGGCATTTTCAATGAAACTTATGAAAGCCTCCGCATCCCTGTTTAGTTTTCTGAGGCCTCCTTTTTTCTCCAGGAGGGAGGTGATCATGTTGAAATCTCCCCCCAATATGTAATTAGCATCAGGGTGCCTTTCTATAAGTTTGGATAACGAAGCTAGGAAACTTATCTTATCTTCTAACTTCTGAGGG
The DNA here is from genome assembly GCA_031772625.1 of Pinus tabuliformis. Taxonomy (NCBI): domain Eukaryota; kingdom Viridiplantae; phylum Streptophyta; class Pinopsida; order Pinales; family Pinaceae; genus Pinus; species Pinus tabuliformis. Next base: position 435,766,507 of record CM062804.1, read on the forward strand.
CTGTATACATTGATGCATAGGAAAGATTTAGAGTTACCTGTAGGTTGAACTTCCAGTGCTATGTAGTTTTTGCTTGCCTCAGCTGTTAGAATCTGGTACTTCCTTGTGTCCCAAAATGTAGCTAAGCCTCCTTCTCGCCCTTGGCTCTCGATCTCTAGGACTTCAAAACTTCTTCCCAACTTGTTTCGTAGGCGATCTATGATGACTCTATTACATTTGGTCTCTTGTAGAAACAACATATCCGGGTTGTATTTCTGCATCTGCCGCTTCAGAATTCTCTGTTTAGCCTGGCTGTTGATCCCCCTTGCGTTCCATGAGACAATCTTCATAATTAAACAGTTAGTTGGAAGGACGGAAAATCACTTAGCTGCTTTATCTTACCTGCGTTAAGCAGCATCTCACCAATCTCCTGCAGATGTTCTCCGCTTGATTTGCGGCCTCTACGGCGTTTATGCCTCGAACCGGAGGTTTTTCCCAGGAGTGCTTTATAATGTGGGCTGCTTCCTTTGATTATGCCTAACTTTCTCTTCTGTTTTTCTAGTTCTGCATTCTGCCGTGCTATGAAGAGATCATTGACCTTCTTGATTTCTTCCTCCGGTACTGCTTCAATCCCTGTTGCTCTCCAGCTTTCTACAATCGCTGTTAGGTCCATTCCTTCCATAGCTAGGGTTTCTTCCAGCTCCAGATCCTCACTCCCCGCCTCACTGGTTAACATTTCTGTTTCTTCTTCCGTATCTGTTGTTCTTTCCTGCATGTGGATTTCATTATTAAATTCTCCTTCCGTAGTTCCTTTTCTTGCTGGTTCTTCCTGTTCTTCTTGCCCTGCCTCCACATTAGGTATATTTTGCTTGTCCTCCGAATCAGTCTCAAGATCTAGGATCTCAAAGGGGTTACTGAAGTAGTTTCTTTCTGTACTACCTTTATTAGATCTTCTTCTGTTGGCTCGCTGCCTGTTCTTTGGTTTGGTGAAATTGTTCTTGTCTTTGTTGTTTTGTATTTTCTCGTCTTCTACCTCCTTTCTATTCAGTGGACAGTCCCTTATCAGATGCCCATGCTCGTGGCATTTACGACACCTGAAAGGTATTTTCTCATAGTCTAAGGCTTGAAAGTATTCCTCATCCCTGTACTCGAGCCATAAACCTTCATGTAGTGCGCCGGACACATCCAGTTCCACACAGATTCTAGCGTATGAAGTGTATCTTTTCTGCATGGTAGCCTCCGAGGCTTTAACAAAGGTGCCCAGCTTATCACCTATTTTCTTTAAGGCATTCAATCCCCAATAGTCTATTGGGAGAGAGAATAGTCTGATCCAAACCGGGACTTGAGTAAAAGATTCCTTTTCCGGGACAAAGTTTGGCTTCCAAGGTCTCATATACAAGCCTGCTGCTGCTAGAAAATAAGGGCCACCTTCGAATACTCTGTCTTTATCTTCTAGATTTGTAAAGACTACTGTGAAAAATCCTTTAGCCCCCAGGTGCAACTGCACATCCCCTTTCGGCTTCCACTGCTGTCTTATCCATTGGCACAGAGTCCTTTCAGACGGCCATACTCCCATGAATTTACAAATGATGGCATGTTCCGCCATGTGCTCCCTGTAAGCCTGGATTTCAGGGTCAATGATTATTACCCTTAGGTTGTCTTTTTTCTTGGGCTTACAGGCATTACTAGTCATGGAGGTCTTGTTGGGGTTCGCGCTGGTCTCCCCCTCCTTCTCCGGTTGATCCTCGTTGTTGTTTTTTGGCTCTTTGTCTTCTTCTGGTCGTTCCTCCTCGTTTCCTGAGGGTTGAAACTTTGCGGCCGTTTTGTCTTTTGTGTTTGCTCGGTTCTGCTTCTCTTTATTCCTGACTTCTGAGGGAATGTCTGTCTTGTCAGGCATCATTGGTGTCTTTTCCTTGTTTTTTCTGCTGTTCTGCATCTTGCTGTTCATTCCATCTATTCTGACTCCCTCTTTCATTTTCTGTTGCTGCTTCTGCATGACAATCTGCTTAAAAGTTGGGGTCCCACTGGACCCCTCTGCTCCCATCCAGTCCGACAGCACTTGCCCCTTTCGAAACAGTGCTGCCAATCTGACTCTGTGTTGTTCCAGCACTGTCTCAAACGCTGGACCGCATAAACCCTAGCTCTCGGCACCCTGTCGAATCCGTTCCTTCAGATGATCACGTAGTCCACACTTATTCATCGTGTTCGTGGACTCATTCATTCACTCGTAGGTTAACTAATTCACTAGTTCTTGAATTTCTAGTTTTTAGAGTAATAATTTTCTACTATTTTTTATCACATGTTACCAGGGGTATTTTGGAGTGATTCCACTTGGAATGGAGTCCTAATACACCCTACTTAATAAAAATAAATAAAAAATCCCATCATATTTTGATTTTATTTACTTGGGCATTCAGAAAGTTATCTCCTCTAGTAGAAAAACAAGGCCTCTCGTAACACCTCCTATAGCACTCTTGTAGCACATGTAAACTTGACCATATTTGCTCCAAAAGATTGGCTTTTGTCTATTAGGCTTGAATCACGACCCCTAGGCTCTGAATCCATGATTGAGGAATACCAAAGAACACTCTAGACCCACCTTTGTGTCACTACAAGTACAAATCTACAATCAGAATTAGAAGACAAATTTCCACATTTGTCCAATAACAATGAATGTTTTCTTATGAAATGTATATGGATTCTATTACTAAAGAAAAGTTTCCTTGAACATATTGATAACAAGGGTGATTCATCAATACAAATTATATTAGACTTGCCTCTTGAATTCATGCTTCCTTAAGGTTTCAAATTTCCTTTTTCAAAACAACATTCCACATTATGCAATTAGAGTATTAATTTAAATTCTCCAAGTAGACTAATGTTTCCATTTTTTCAATTAGTTTAGTGTTTTATTTCATGACATTCACTTCATTGCATCAGATCAATGAAATAAGGATACATTGCATGATGCACATACAATGCCGACACCTCTTAAGTTTGTACGAACCCTAGGTTGATAATTTAAGTTGGTTGCCTTGGGAGTTGCAACATTCTTGTTGCAATACTGGGGCTAATCATTTTTTGGCGCCGTTGTCGAGAGGTGTGAAAGTATGCATTATTTTCTTCCCTATTTGATTAATTTCTTTTACTTTCTGCAAAAAAAAAAATGCATAAGGCATCTTTCATTTCAAGAATAGAAAATTTCATTGCACTAGCATTCTCATTCATTTTTTTTTAATAAAAATAATAAAAAATACTTCTCCAACACCAAACCCCCTCATTTTACCATGTGGTGCAATAAGCACCACATCACCATCCAATTTTGCAGGTATAAAAAGAATACGTGGCAGAGAAGGTAGAAGAAATGGATGGAGATGATGACAATGAAGAAGATCCTCTTGGATTTCCTATTCAAGATACTAATATCAATGCTCATATGAAAAAAATCCATCCATATTTACTTCCCAACTTCCATGGTATGAGGTCATAGGATCTGAAAACCTTTCTCTTTAAATTTGAAATTGTTTGTAGATCTTTTGGTTACTTAGTAAACACTCAAAAATTGAGATTGTTTCTGGCAACATTGAAGGATAGAGCTCTTAAATGGTTCATGAGTTTAGGGACTAATTCAATAAGGTCATGGAATGATATTCAAAAGATTTTTCTAGAAAAATATAAATATCATGATCTTAAAGAAGAAATCTTTAGAATGACTCAAAAAGAAGATAAGAGCCTTGAGGATCTAATAGAGAGATTTATGTACAATGTTAGGAGGGAAAAATTGCATCATTTAGGATTTTACACAATAAAAACCCTATTACTTAGAACAATTAGGGATGAGTGTATTTATCTCCTTGATCTCATGAGTAAAGGTGATGTATACCAAGAGGACAATGGAGCAAGTCAATCACCAAAGCAACTCTGTTATGTAGCTCCAAGAGGACCATGGCAGCCGAGTCAACCTCGTATGGTGAAAGAACCTAATTCAAAATTTCAAGGTTATGCAAATCCATCTCAAATTAATTGGAACACACCCTTTCCTTGGAAACCTTTACCATCTCAACCCCAAAACCAATATTGGCAACAAGGTTGACAAGGAACTTATGTGAGAAATCCACAAAATCCTCCATTCCCAACTCCATGTTATCTCGACCATCCACCTCCATTACAACCACATCCATCTCAAAGGCCCACTCCCAATCAACTACCTGTACCACCATTTGCAAACCCAAACAATGAGGTAGGTCATCCCACTTACAATGTTGAGGTACAACACTTCCAAACATATCCTCTTGATATAAATGATATTCATCTTAGATTAGGAAAGGTAGTATAAAAAAGAGATTCTCTTGTTGTCATTGAAGGACAACATCTAAAAGAAGAAGATTCAAATGAGGAGACCAAATAATCATGGGTTGCACTTGATGGAGAGAAGACATCATAATAAGAGATTGAGCAAGTTCCATCATGTTCACCATCATATCCTCTATGTGTTCAAGAGAATAATCAACTAAAAGAAGACGATTTGAATGTCATGGTAGAAGAGGAAACATAAAGTGATCTAAATGTTGTTATGAAACCAGCTCAAGAAAAGATAGAAAGGATAGATCAACGCCTTAGAATTCAGCCTCTTCGAGGGGAAAACCTCCTTTACATTACATAAATGAAAAATTCTTGGATGATTCAAATGACAAAACCTCCTTTCTATATAGGAGTCTAAGGAGTCACAATATAACCCAACCGACCTAACAATAATAATATAAAGCCACAAAAATAATAATAGAGGGATTCTATGGGGCACAGTAATAACAATATGGGGATGATAGGGGCACAACAATATTAATAAGGGATGCAAATACAATAGTAATGGGGTAATCACTAGTATTATAGGGACCCAACATGCCCCTCTCCTTCAAAAAAGTGTTGTCCTCAACGCTTGAGTAGTTCTGGATGCTTCTGTATAAAATTCTCATCGTCCCATGTGGAATCTTCAGCGGATAAGTTCTTTCACTTGATAAGATACTCTGAAATTGATCGATTTCGTAGCTGTCGAGTTCTTCTTTCAGTGACTAGTTCCAGTTCCAATATAATTTTTCCTTCCTCGTCAAGTTTTGGCAATATTGTTTGAACTGGGAGCTTGTCGCCTATAACCTTATTTAAACACGAAACATGGAAAACTGGGTGCAATCGAGAAGCTGCAGGAAGCTCCAATTTGTATGCCATAGTACCAATCTTTTGCAACACCTTGTACGGACCATAATACTTTGGTGATAATCTATTATCCTTCTTATCTTTGTTGAGGGACATTTGCTTATATGGTTGTAGCCGTAGGAATACCCAATCACCTACATCAAAACTTCTTTCACTGCGATGTTGATCTGCCTGTTGTTTAATTCTATTATGTGCCAACACGAGGTTATCCTTTAAGAGTTGGAGGACTTGTTGTTGATGTTCGATTTGATGTTCCACTGCTTGAACCTTAGAATTTTCTCTTAAATATGATGTGATGGATTGTGGCTAATATCCATAAAGTGCCATAAATGGGGTCAGTTTTGTTGCTGTATGGAAGGAAGTGTTATACCACCATTCAGCCAGAGTCAACCATTTGACCCATTGTGTCTGTTTATCATATACAAAGCAACGAAGATATCCTTCCAAACATTTGTTTACTATCTCAGTTTTCCCATCAGATTGAGGATGATAAGATAAGCTATGAGCTAACTGAGTACCAAGACAAGAAAATAATTCTGTCCAAAAATTTCCATTGAAAATGGGATCTCTGTCACTTACAATAATCTTTGGGTTTCCATGTAGCTTTTGAATTGTCTCCATAAATGTAGTAGAAACTGTACTGGCTTTAGATGGATGTGATAATGCAAAAAATTGTGCATACTTGGTAAGTCTGTCAACTACCACCATGATGATAGTCTTTCCCTTAGACTTGGGTAAACCTGTGATAAAATCCATTGAAGCCTCCTCCCAACATTGGCTTGGAATGGATAAAGGTTGTAATAGACCCGGTGTCTTAATTGTTTCAACTTTATTTTGTTCGCAAACCAAACATTCCGCTACAAATTTTTGAATATCTGATTTAAAAACATCCCAAAAAAATTCCTTCTTAACCCTGTAGTAAGTTTTTAAAAATCTTGAGTGCCCTCCTAAGGGAGAAGTGGGCAATTACATAAGAATCTTTTGTTTTAGTTGGGAATTCTTACAGAGGTATAAGCGATCTTTGTACCATAAAGAATCATTTTTCCAGCTAAATGTATCAGACGTACTGGAATCTTGTTGTAAATTTCGAATAATTGCCCACACTTTTTCATCATTCTTCCATTCCTCCCTTGCTTCATTTATCCAATCTGGTTGGATAATAGATATGGCGCACAACAATGCTTCCACATTCTCATCCTTTCTTGAGAGTGAATTTGCCACCACATTTTGCTTCCCTTTCTTGTAGATGATTTCAAAGTCATAACCCAACATCTTTGTGACCCAATTTTGTTGCTCTTCAAAGGATAATCTTTGTTCTAAAAAATATTTAAGGCTATCATGATCCGTTTTTACCTTGAAGTGTCTTCCCATTAGGTAGGGTCGCCATTTCTTAAGTGCATGGAGTGTTGCCAACATTTCCTTCTCATAAATAGCTTTGTGTAAAAACTTTCCCTTGATTGGACGACTTTCAAAAGCAATGGGTCTTTCATCTTGCATTAAAACAGCATCAATTCCATTTCCTGAAGCATCACATTCCACAATAAAGGTTTTTGTGAAGTCCGGTGTAGCTAAGACTAGTGCTTGGCACATTGCCTCTTTAAGATGTTCGAAGGCCTTTGATGCTTCTGGAGTCCATGAAAATGCATCTTTCTTCAATAATGTTGTTAGAGGTGCTGCTATTCTCCCATAATTCTTAACAAACTTGCGATAATACCCTGTCAACCCGAGAAATCCTCGAAGATGCTTTATGGATGTGGGGATTTTCCATTCCTTAATGGCTTTAATTTTGCTAGGGTCTACCTTAACTCCTTCATGCGATACAATATGACCCAGATATTCCACCTCTTGTACTCCAAAGAAACATTCGGATCTTTTTGCATATAATTGTTTCTCCTCCAATAGTTGTAGTACCATGTCAACATGTTCAACATGATCCTTCCAAGACTTGTTGTAGATTAGTATATCATCAAAAAATACTAACACAAATTTTCTAAGGAATGGTTTGAAAATGGAATTCATCAAACCTTGAAATGTTGAAGGTGCATTGGTAAGGCCAAAAGGCATGACCGAAAACTCATAATGACCCTCATGAGTTCTAAATGTTGTTTTTGGAATGTTTTCAGTGTTCATTTTGATTTGATGATATCCTGAACGAAGATCCAACTTGGTGAAGTAAATTGATCCATGCAATTCATCTAGTAATTCATCAATGACAGGAATGGGAAACTTATCTTTAATAGTGAGCTTGTTGAGCTCCCTATAATCGGGACACATGCACCATGATCCATCCTTCTTGTGCACTAATACTACTGGAGCAGAGAAAGAACTTTGACTCGGTTGAATTATACCAACCTCTAGCATTTCTGCAACCATACGTTCAATTTCACTCTTTTGGGCATAGGGATATCTGTATGGCCTGATGTTTGGAGGAACACTTCCTGGAATCAGATGAATAGCATGATCATGATCATGAATAGGTGGGAGACCTTTGGGAGTCTTAAATACCTTGGAATGATTGTCCAAGACTTTTTGGAGATCTGGAGAAATAGATGATTCCAATGTGGAAACATCTAGCGAACATAATTGTGCAATTACACCCCTTTGTTCCTTTTTTAGAAGCTTTGTCATACCGTTAGAGCTGATTATCTTTCCCGATTTCCCTGCAATACCCCTTAATACAACTTCCTTTCCTTCCACAGAAAATTTCATGAAAAGTTCTTGAAAATTAAAAGCTATTGTACCCAAGGATTGTAGCCATTGGCCTCATAGTACAACATCAGCACCTCCCATTGGAATGGAAAGCATTGGGCTAGTCAATACATATTCTCTCATTGATAGCTTGATATTATGGCACTTTCCAGAGCAATTTATTGTTCCTCCATTTGCAACCATCACTTGACACTCTGCTGTTGGATATAAGAATCAATTCAATTCTTTTGCTACCTTACAATGAATAAAATTGTGGGTACTTCCTGAATCAATCAACACTATTACCTTTTTCTTCTTGATTTGTCCTTCTATCTTGATGGTTTGAGGAGTGGTAATTCCTGCCAATGCATTACAAGATATGGTCAGATTCATTTCTTCTTTATCTAGGCTTTTTTCGTGGAGTATATCCTCTTCTTTTGACCTTTCTTGCTCCTTTTCTTCTTCCTCTTCACAATCTATGTAGAATAATTTCTTCTCAGCACACTTATGACCTTTAGTGTATTTGATATCACAACTGTAACAAAGCCCTTTTGCTCTTTTTTCTTCCAATTGTTGTGGTGTCAACCTTATAGGTTGTGGAAGACTAGGGGCAACAACACTTTCATCTTTATAGTTGTGAGTGGTATGCTTCCTGGTTGCCATAATTTTGCTTTCCATTTTTCTTGTTAATCTGAATGCCTTCTCTAGTGAATCAGGTTTGTTGGCATTATGACATAGGTTTGGCGCTATGGCGCAGGTGTTGTCCTTGATGGCAACTCACTCTGATGACAGATCTCAGTTCAGGCTCTCAGAATGAAAGAAATATATATATACGCAGGTTCACCGTGACGAAGACACGTATACACGTGGGCTAGTCGTCCAAAAGTCGCGTATGCGTATACACGCACTTTCATGCAGGGAAAAGCGCGTACATGTGGGAGATATTATTTTGGTCAGTGGTATTTAGTCCTTGGTATTTGAACCTACGGTTTTGGGCCATGGTTTCTCGTCAGAAGTGTTGATCCCAAGTATTGGGTCCATGGTATTGATTTGTTATGGTTTTGGACCGTGGTATTGTGAAAGGCCTAAGACTATAAAAGAGGAAGGAGATATTTTGACAAAGGATCATTTGAATTATTGAATATCTGATAAAGTGCTAGATCTGGAATACTGGTGATTGGGTTATGGTGCAGATCTAGATCTGAATGAAGGAGGAACCTGAGCGCAAGGAGAAGGCTAAGTTCTATTGATGGGTCAAAATCTTAAGGCTTGAATAATAGTATCTTTATATGATTTTGATATGTTATATGTGGCGCATGCTTGATCTATAAATCTAGTAATCTGGGTTAACTGATGTCTGAATGTTTGAAAGAGTGAATTATCCTTTATAGATCTATACGCAGGTTCAGTGAAGTGAAGGCGCGTATGCACGGGGGTTCTACTAATTGAAGTAGCATATATGTATTTAAGTATGGAAATGAAAAAGTTTTATTGATTTAATAATACTGATTCACCCCCCCTCTCAGTATTATTTCCAACAATTGGTATCAGAGTAGGTACTTCAGAAGAAGCTTGTTTGCTTGAAGGAAGATCTATCATCATGAGCAACTGCGAGAGAGAAGCATCAATCAGGCCACCAATTTTTGATGGGACCAACTTTGTCTATTGGAAGGTAAGAGTCACAGCCTATCTTCAATCTCTTGGTACAGAAGTTTGGGATATCATAGATATAGGGTACACTTTTCCATCAGCAACTCCTACAGATCCGGCTAGTAAGAAGCAATATGAAACAAATGCAAAGGTTGTCAATACTCTATTAGGATGTCTATCTCAATCAGAATTCGTCAAGGTTATGTAGTATAAAACCGCAAAAGAAATATGGGACAAGATCATTCTGAGCTGTGAAGGAGATGAATAGGTAAAACGAGAAAAACTTCAAACCCTCAGAATTCAGTATAAAAATCTCAGAATGCACAATGATGAAAGTGTGTCTAACTATTTCCTACATATAGATGAGATTGTTAATTGTATGAAAAACTTGGGTGAAGAAATAAAAGAGGTTGTTGTGGTTGAAAAGGTTCTAAGATCTTTGTCCTCTAATTTTGAATCAAAAGTTTTTGCAATAGAAGAAAAACATAATCTACAGAACCTTACCATGTAACAGATGCACGAAACTCTAACTGCTTACGAAATGAGGAAAGGAGCCCCATCAGACAGGAGAGAAGCTGCATTCAAGGCTTCACGCAAAGGAGATTACTATGAGTCAGGACATATGTCAGAAGAAGAGGAAGAATCAAATTTTGTCAAGAACCTTCAATGGGGTGCTGGAAGATTCAGAGGTAAGTTACCTTTCAAATGCTTTGCTTGTGGAAGAATCGGTCACTATGCTGCCAAGTGTCCTCATAAAGATAAGCTTGAAAAAGGTAAGGAACCTGTTAGATGGAATAAGAAACAGAATGTAAATAAGAAAAGCTATTACACTCATAAAGACAATGATGGACTTTCAAATAGCGATGAAGATGAACAAGGTAACAATTATAGACTTTTAATGGCTTTTGAAGATGATGATTTCTTGGATGCTATAGATGAAGAAGGTCTTTATGAAGAGATTTCTAAACTCAAAATTTTCTTAGAAGAAAAGAATATGATCATAGATACTCTGCAATTTCAACTTGCTGAAAAGGAAAAACATCATGAAAATTTAGAATGTGAAATTGTGGGACTCAGAAAAGAGATTGAGAAAACAAAAGCTCTTAATCTTAGATTTACTAAAGGATCTAAAACTCTAGATGAGATTATCAAAGTGTAGCGTTCTCCACTAATCAAGACAGGTCTGGGATATAATGAAGAATCATCTCAAGCACAAAAGCCATCCACTTCCAAAAGTTATCTTGATGCAGCAAGGAGAAGTGAACAAAGGCCCAATGGAAATCACCAGGCAAATCAGGGACAATTTACCTCAAGAATGAACAAAGACTACCAGGTAAATCGGGGCAATCTACTTTAAGGACAAACAGAAGCTACAACTAGCCACAGGTAAAATCTTCTCAGTTTGCCTCAAGAATGGATGTCAATAGAAAGTACAATCATTTGACTGGTAGATTTGATAATCACAGGAGTTTCTTTAATGGCCAATGTTTCTCTTGTCATAACTTTGGTCACAAAGTAGCTCAATGTGTTGCCTATAAGACAATCATGACTAGAGAAGCTCAAAAACAGAGGAGTATGACTGGGATCATGAAAAGAACCTACAATAACTTTTCTACTCTTGAAAATGAAATAGAACGTTCTATTTGTAACAATTTCAGTCATGAAGATTCTGAATGCAGGAGCAGGTTTCGGCAGACAACTCAGAAGGAGCAAGCCTCAAGTGGAAAAACATGGAGAATGAAGGAACCACAACCAGAGAGATGTGGTATAGCTTTATATGCAGAAGGGCAAGAAAACCAATGGTACATCGATAGTGGATGTTCGAAACTTATGACGGGTGATAAAGAAAAACTTCAGCCATATAGTGCCTTAGAGAAGGAGAAGAAGGTTTCTTTTGGAAATGACACCCCTGCACTCATAAAAGGTAAAGGCTCTGTTCAGTTGAAAGAAAGGGTCAAAACTGGAAATGTCATGTATGTTGATGGCTTAAAGCATAATCTATTGAGTGTCAGTCAGATGTGCGATCAAGGAACTGAGGTAATATTTCGATCAAATGGATGTAGTGTTTGTGATCTTGATACAGGAAAAACAGTGATCAAAGGCATAAGAACTCCAAATAATTTATACATATTCAAAGAAGGACAACATCAATGCTATCTAAGCAAGATGAACACTGGCTATGGCACAAAATATTGGGGCATCTAAGCTTCTCATAGAGAAGGAAAGCATGCAAATACTAGGCAGTTTGTGCTCTTCCAGACATCAGAATTCCAGACAATACAATATGCAAATCATGTCAGTTTGGTAAGCAAACCAGAACTAACTTCCCTGAGAAGGAAGGATTAGCTAGCAGGCCGCTTGAACTTGTCCATACTGATGTATGTGGTCCATCTAGGAAAAGGTCACCTCGAGGAGAAGAATACTTTATATTATTCATTGACGACTTTTCAAGGATGTGTTGGATAGGACTTATGAAGCAAAAAGACGAAGCCTTCGAAAAATTCAAATCTTTCAAAGCCTTGATTGAAAACGAATCATATCACAAAATCAAATGCCTTAGGTCTGATAGAGGAGGGGAGTTTACCTCAAACGAATTCTTCGATTTTTGTGAAGAACATGGAATAAGAAGGGAATTCTCTACTGTAAGGACTCCTCAGCGAAATGGAGTAGTGGAAAGGATGAATAGAACGGTTCAACAAATGGCTCGTGCTATGATGGATGAGTCTAGAACTCCTGCAACTTTTTGGGGTGAAGCTGCATTTGCTGCAGTTGTTATTCTCAACAAAACAAACGTCCGAGTGAACAACACTCAAACTCCTCATGAGCTCTGGTATGGTCAGACTCCTTCGGTAAAATATTTCAAAAATTTTGGAAGCAAATGCTATATCAAAAATACTGATGAAAATCTTGGCAAGTTTGAACCTAGAGCAGATGAAGGCATTCTCCTTGGTTACTCTCCCCACAGCAAAGCTTACAAGTGTTACAATAAAAGGCTTGGAAAAATTGTTGAAAGTATTGATGTAGTGGTTGATGAAGAAGAAAACACTCCTAGGCAGGTAAGATCTGAAGATTTCGAAGATGATGAGGACTATCCATCAACATCAAATCAGATTCATGATGAAGAAGAAACCCATGGGGCACCAGAAGAATAGATAAGGATAAAAGAAAAGACTCCATCCAGGTACGTTCAAAAGAATCATTCAGAATCTCAAATTTTGGGGCAGAAAGAGGCAGGTATACAAACAAGAAGAACAATTGCAGAAGCTTCAAGCTATTTGGCATTGATCTCCTCCACTGAACCAAAAAATGTAAGAGAAGCATGCAAAGATGAATTCTGGGTCAAAGTAATGGATGAAGAACTTGAGCAGATTGAAAAGAACAACACTTGGGAGTTGGTTCCTAGACCAAAAGATAAGAATGTCATAGGGACAAAATGGATATTCAAAAACAAGTTGAATGAAAATGGGGAAGTTATTAGAAACAAGGCCAGACTTGTTTATAAAGGTTATGCTCAACAAGAAGGAATAGACTTTGAAGAAACTTTTGCTCCCATTGCTAGACTTGAGGCTATCCGAATGTTCCTTACTCTCTCTAGCTTTCAGCAGTTCAAAGTATTTCAAATGGACGTGAAATCTGCCTTTCTGAATGGAGACTTAGAAGAAGAAGTGTACATTGAGCAACCAGATGGATTCATCCTTGGAAATGATCCAAAACTTGTATGTAGACTTAAGAAGGCTCTCTATGGTCTTAAACAGGCTCCAAGGGCTTGGTACTATCGTTTGGACAAATATCTTCATCAACAAGGTTTCTCAAAAGGATCAGCAGATAGCAATCTTTATATAAAAATTGAAAATAACAAATTGTTAATACTTGTTGTGTATGTTGATGATATAATCTTTGGCAGCAATGAAGAAGCTATGAGTCAAAACTTTGCCTTGGTGATGCAGAAAGAATTCGAAATGTCCTTGCTTGGAGCACTGACATATTTTCTTAAATTACAAATCCAACAAAATGAAGGCGGTATCTTTTTATCTCAAACCAAGTACCTCAAGCAGATTTTGAAGAAGTATGGCATGGAAGATTCAAAACCAGTATGTACCCCTATGGTTACAGGATGCAGCCTCAGTGCAAATGATGAATCAACAGCAGTGCATAAACCAACTTATAGATCCATGATTGGAAGTCTGCTCTATTTAACAGGTACCCGACCATACATCATGCATGCAGTGGGAGTGGTTGGAAGATTTCAGGCAAATCCTAAGGAAACTCATCTTCAGGCAGTAAAGAGAATTTTCAAGTATCTTCAAGGAACTCAAAACTATGGCCTATGGTATCCTAGAGATACAGATCTCACTCTTCATGCTTATACAAATGCAGATTGGGCTGGAAGCGTGGATGACAGGAAAAGCACTAGTGGTGGTGCATTGTTTATGGGTTCCAGATTAGTATCTTGGTTCAGCAAGAAGCAAAGCTCAATTGCATTATCTACAGCTAAAGCAAAATATGTGGCTGCTGCATCTTGTTGCACTCAACTCCTTTGGATGATGCAAAATCTGCAGGATTTTCAAATCACTTGTACTCCACCTATCCCCATCTTATGTGATAATACAAGTGCTATCATTATCTCAAAAAATGCTGTCATGCATTCAAAAAATAAGCACATACTGATCAAGTATCATTTTCTCCGGGAACAAGTGTTGGAACAAAAGGTCAAATTGGAGTATGTTCCCTCTAAGGAACAAGTTGTTGATATTCTCACCAAACGACTGCCCAGGGAAACTTTTGAATGCCTCAGACAGAAGCTGGGAGTAGTTGATGCATCATCTTGCTGTTGAAACTTGTCTATTTCAGAGAAAGGTGGGTGTACGCGAGTTGCCTGAGGAGGATCTGCATACATACACTGGTTTATGCAAAGACAGTTGCGTGTATGGTAGTTTGAAAGAAATCAGTGGGGACAAACTCTGGTTGAAAAGAGTCTGACAGAGACCATCTGGCATAGGTTTAGGGGGAGAAGATAATCTTCTAAGCTTTTGGTTCAAGTACACAACTTTTTTTGGTTTCAGGTGGATCAAATGCAGAAGGAGAACAAAAGGAGAACATGGTCGCTGATCTGATTAATGATTGACAGATGCTGTTGATTGGTGACTCTCATAAGTCTTGCTCTAGATATTTCATCTCTATGTCATGTATATCTTCTATTATTATCAAGGTCGTGTAACGGCCTATTTTGGTTTCCCCACTATGCCTGGGATGATTGATGTAATGTACTTGGTTGTCAATGTAAATTTTTTATGTATCCCCACTTGGTTGGGTGATGGATGGATGTATAGAGACTTTTGGTGATAGGAAGGTCATTTATGATGTATAAGTCATGGTTCTTCTTGAAGAACATCTTTTTGCAGATCTCGCCTATAGCCAGGGGGAGCATGTTCAGCACAACAGAGCAGAGATTTCAGCATGTACTCAGGGGGAGCACAACCCTTTGCCCTTGATGACAAAGGGGGAGAATGACTTTGAGGATCTTGTGGTTGCCATCAAGCCCAAAGGGGGAGATTTTTGGCATTATGACACACGTTTGGCGCTATGGCACAGGTGTTGTCCTTGATAGCAAGTCACTCTGATGACAGATCTTAGTTCAGGCTCTCAGAATGAAAGAAATATATATATACACAGGTTCACCATGACGAAGAGGCATATACACGTGGGCTAGTCGTTCAAAAGTCACATATGCGTATACACGTACTTTCATGCAGGGAAAAGCGCGTACATGTGGGAGATCTTATTTTTGGTCCGTGGTATTTAGTCCTTGGTATTTGAACCTATGGTTTTGGGCCATGGTATCTCGTCAGAAGTGTTGATCCCAAGTATTGGGTCCATGGTATTGATTTGTTATGGTTTTGGACCGTGGTATTGTGAAAGGCCTAAGACTATAAAAGAGGAAGGAGATCTTTTGGCAAAGGATCATCTGAATTATTGAATATCTGATAAAGTGCTAGATCTGGAATATTGGTGATTGGGTTATGGTGCAGATCTAGATCTGAATGAAGGAGGAACCTGAGCGCAAGGAGAAGGATAAGTTCTATTGATGGGTCAAAATCTTAAGGCTTGAATAATAGTATCTTTATATGATTTTGATCTGTTATATGTGGCGCATGATTGATCTATAAATCTGGTAATCTGGGTTAACTGATGTCTGAATGTTTGAAAGAGTGAATTATCCTTTATAGATCTGTACGCAGGTTCAGTGAAGCGAAGGCGCATATACACGCTGGTTTTGTGAGGAAAAACAACGTATACGCAGGTTGGTCCAAACACAGAAGCGTATGCATGCAGGTTTCTGGTTATTGAAGTAGCGTACGTCTCTTGAGTTGTGTTCTAGCTGCTTCTGTTTATTGCTGCAATGTTCTGGGTTCAGAATCTGGTGTGTGGTTACTATTACTGTGTTCTGGGTACAACAATCAGATAAGTGTCTATTTGATTCAGTGTTAATTGATTGCTGCAATGTTCTGGGTTCAGAATCTGGTGTGTGATTACTGTTACCGTGTTCTGGGTACAACAATAAGATAAGTGTCTATTTGATTCAATGTTAATTGGTGAAAAGGAGATTGTTTGATGCAAAAATTCTTGATGATTGATTGATGTTCATGGATCCAGTTTGAAAATTTATGAAACATGGTCCCTGGAAGCAAAGAGAAGGTTGTAGCCTTCTACAGGTAGTAGCCTGCGTACTAATATCTCAGCTAGTACAAGAGCTAAGGGGGTTGTAGCTCCCTTCCAGGAGAAGCTGGAGAACGAGAGAGGGTTGTAGCTCTATGTAGGTTGCAGCCTGCATACTGGTAAAGGACTACACCGGTACAGAATCATTGTAAAAATAAGTTTCTAATTAAAAGAAGATAGAGACAAATTGCAGCAGGTGGTTTTCACCCACATTGGGTTTCCACCTTATATCTTGTGTTCTTGTGTGTGATTGTCTTCTGCTCTGTTTCACTGTTTCTGGTTACTGTTTATTTGATTATGATACACAGATTAATGATAAACAACTGTAAGATACATTAAATTATAAGTCAGCATGGTATACGTTGGTTTCCTTATCTGTAGTTGCGTATATACGCGGTTTTCACTAACTGAAGTAGCGTATATGATCTGGGTGTGAAAAATAAAATAATTGACTTGATAATACTGATTCACCCCCCTCTCAGTATTATTTTCAACAATTGAGTGATTTGGTGTTGTTGCCATCAAGTCCAAAGGGGGAGATTGTTGGCATTATGATGCATGTATTGTATTTGATGGCAACCCACTCGTAGAAGAACAACTCACTTATATATATCTAGATGAATCTACAAAAGAGATATCAGATGTGACAAAATACATGGGATGCAGGACAGCTCAAAGGAATCAGATGATAGTTCTCAGAATGACAAGTTAGCTTTGCCATCAATTCCAAAGGGGGAGATTGTTGGCATTATGATACAAGTGTTGTCCTTGATGGCAACTCACACAGATGACAGATCATACTGCAGCAGATCAGTAGCAGCTAGAGAACAAGTAAAGATTGGAGCATTCAGTAGGCAGGCACCTACGTACTAGTAAATGGATCAGCTAGTACAAGAGCTAAGGGGGTTGTAGCTCCCATCCAGGAGAGTTTAGAAAACGAGAGAGGGTTGTAGCCCTCTACAGGTAGAAGCCTGCGTATTGGTATAAGACTGCACCAGTACAGAACTATTGTAAAATGAAGTTTCTTATTAAAAGAAGATAGAGATGACTTGCAGCAGGTGGTTTTCACCCACATTGGGTTTCCACCTTATATCATGGTGTTCATGTGTGCTTCTTGTGTGTGTGATGATCTGTTCTGTTTTACTGCACCTGCTTACTGTTCATATGGTTAATTAAGTTATGATGCACTAACTAAAGATCAACATTCAATGAATTAACTGAATCATAAGTATTCTGGATATACGCTAGTTGCATTAGACACAGTTGCGTATACACGCGGGTTCTACTAACTGAAGTAGCGTATATGTATCTAAGTATGGAAATGAAAAAGTTTTATTGATTTAATAATACTGATTCACCCCCCCCCTCTCAGTATTATTTCCAACAAGGTTCCCAAAGGCGAACATCATGTTAGATATTATCCTTTAAAGTCCCTATGAACACATCAATCCTATGCTCCTCTGGAATATTTTTTACCCTTATGTTCAATTTTTGGAACTCCTCAATGTGCTCCATTATTGAACCCTTTTGTTTGAGACTTATCAATTGGCTAAAAAAAGTGTTGCTTTTTGTATCCTCATAATGTGCTGTCAATTCTTCCGTAAAAATTGCCCAAGTGATAATTTGTTTACGATAGCAAAGCCATTGATACCATACAAACTGATTTGGTTCCAAATATAAAGTTTCAATACGTACCTTTTGTGTGTTTTGCACATTATTGAGATCGAAAAATTGCTCCATCTGCAATATCCATGTTGCGGGATCCTTGCCATCAAACTTCCTCATATTGATTTTTGGAATATGGTGGCTCTTCAATCCCACATTAGAGTCTAAAAAATCATGATTAACATTTCTTTTGTTCGCATCATGAGTTTGCTTTAATATCTTTTCACCATTAGTAAGTATTTCTTGTAGAAAATTTGTCAAATCTGTCTTTAAATCTGCCATTTTGTCTTCAAATTTGTCTTCAAATCTGCCATGTCTCTCTTCAAATCTATCTTCAAATCGTCCATTTTAGCTTCCATGCCCTTTATCTTAGATTCCATGCCATTTATCTTAGCTTTTGTTAGCTTTTGTGAGAGTGACATTTGTTGCACTTGTTCTTGTAATTTTGATATATCATGTAGCATTTCTTCCTCTTCTTCATGAGTCATGCTAGAGCTTTAAGGTTGCTTACTAAGTGTTTGCATTTTCTTTCCTCGGGGCATCAGTTACTAATAATAATGCTCTACTATGCCCTTTGAATTCCTTCAAAATAAATTTTCAAACCAATCTTAAGCAAAAATTTAAAAGAATCTACACACTTTTTTTCGCTTTGTAGGAGCTCGATATTGCCTCTGATGTATCTCTGTACTTTTAGATCATCCAGTTCTGAAATTGCGGACTACAGTAGCCCTCTGTGTCCTCTTTCGAATGCCACTAGTCTGATCCAAATTGGATTCTCCAAGGAAGAGTTATGCGAAATCTCCCACAGTGACCTGATTATCGACTAGTTCAGTAGAGCAAACCTTTACGACGTGCCACGAGTCACTGTTTCGACCTTTGGCTATGAAAAATATGTACAAGAAACTACAGTCCGTCCTCTTTCTATACCTTCTTAAGAAATTTCAATCTGATGCTTATAGAGAAAGTTATGACGATTTTCCCCGGGTCACCTGTTCGGAATGTAATTCAGGAGTCTGCAAAAAGATCAACTTCCTCAGATCATATCTCCGCAAATATAGCGTGAAAAGCTCTGAAATTTGGAGATTTCTTCTCAAATGGTTTTTTTTAGCTTCTGAAACGTCGCAGAAAAATAGTTATAGCGAAAATTCCACGATGACCTATTTGGAGCAACGGAACCTTAGAATCTAAAGCTTTCATACCAAATGCTATGAAGCCAGCTCAAGAAAAGATAGAAAAGATAGATGAATGCCTTAGAATTCAATATTTTCGAGGGAGCAACCTCCTTTACATTACATAAATGAACAATTCTTGGATGATTCAAATGAAAAAACCTCCTTTATATATATATGAGTCTAAGGAGTCACAATATAACCCAACCGACCTAACAATAATAATATAAAGCCACAAAAATAACAATAGAGAGATTCTATGGGGCAGAGTAATAACAATATGGGGATGATAGGGGCACAACAATATTAATAAGGGATGCAACTACAATAATAATGGGGTAATCACTAGTATTATAGGGACCCAGCAAATGTGCAAGTGAACCAAGGGCATCGCAACTATATTGAAATATGATTCCATACAATCACTAAGTTGCAGCATCACACTCTTCTTCAACAATCCCCTATCCCATCTCAGTCAAAGTAGTTGGACGCTCACGTTCAGGTAGATTTCAAAGCATATATTTTGAGCCTATACATGAGTGTATTTATCATATTGATATGCATGTGGCTCCATTGGAAGTATTCCTATACTTGAAATAGATCTTGTTTTCTTTAAGTAGAGTAGGATAGAAAAAAATAAATAAATAATTGAAAAATAAAAAATAAGAGGAAAAGAATAAAAGCTTAGGTGAAAACCTCTTTCAAGGTGTTTGATATTGGCTCACTAATTGAAAAACTCCTTGAGGCAATCAGTGGGTTGGAAATAAAAAAATTAAAAAAAGGAAAATATCATAGGTGAAAACCTCCTTTGAGGCACCTAGACATAACTACTAGTTGAAAACATCATTGAGGTAATTAGTAGGCCTAAGAAAAAAGAGAAAAAATGAAAAAATGAATTTTTATTTTATTTTTGCTCCATGTATCTCTCTCTTATGAATGAAATTGCTCCCCAACCTTTGCAAGCAACAAGAACAAGTTAGCACCAAAAGAAAAAATTTGATCAAAAACCTAGTCAAAGAAAGTCAAACTTGGGCTTTCTCCTCCTTTGCTCAGATGATCCAACATGACCGAGGCCATGTCGATCCATCGCCCTCATCCATTTCCAACATCCAAACATCATTTCCAAACCTTTCCAATTCATTTTCTTCGTTGTCCTAAAATGCTACAGGAGGGTTCTATTTTGCTACAGGTAGCCAAAATACACAGGGTAGAAAATATTTTTTACCATATCTCAAAGAATGTGCATCCATTGGAAGATTTGTTTCCTGGGGAGATGAATATGGATGATGGTAACATGCTCAAGGAATTTTAGCAAATTCTAGTGCACACTTTTCGAGAAATCAACCTACATCACCTACAACATTTTCTTAACTTTTCTCGAGATTCGCGCATGCATTTGCCAAGATATTTTATGAGGAGGTGCATAAGGATTATGGAAAAATGATTGAAAAATTTCAAGTCAATCCAATCTACCGTTTGTGAGATATGGATAAAACAATTCTTTTACAGGAGATTGTCCTAAATTGCTACAAGAGAAACTAGAAGTGCTACAGGAGGGAGATCAACTTGGAAAAAGAGCCCCAAAGGTCCTATTTTCCTTGGGAAATGTTGGAAGAGGTCCAATCAAATTCAGTCACCCTAATCACCACACCATTCATCCAAATTCGTCACCAATATTCCACCTCTTACCACACATAAAAAAAAAAACACAGAAAAAGGACTCCGACTTCATTTTTTTTCCTTTCCCACAGCTTTCACCACCTTTTGAAGATCATGTTATTCTTGTCCCTAAAACCCAATATCATTTTTCAATTCCTAGAATGCAGTGTGAGATTGTGAGAATAAATTGAATGATTGCTACAGGAGGAAAACAATCTTGTAGTAGCCTTCACATATTCATAAGAAAACATGATCCAAGGATTCTTGTTGCTCCATAATGAAAAGCTAGCCACCGCTAAAGCTTAAGGAAGCCCCACCATCCCTGAGAAGAAGTTGTAAGTTCAATTTGTTAGCACCTAAATCTGCCTTAGGCTGAAGGAAGGCAAAAATTAGGGTAACCACAAACCACGCTCAGTCTGGTAGCTAGCCCTACCAGAACATGAGAGGGCTCTCTCCGAGTCACGCTCAGTGAATATATAAGCAAAAACGGTCTGAGATGACTTACAGTGAAATATTGATCTTAGGCTAGTAAGTGAATATGGATACAAGAAACCATTTTCATGAATGACCGAGCTTCTGGGATGGTATGGGACCAATGGTCAGCAAGGAACAAAGAATTTAATACAAAGGCACAGAATATTCCATGAGGTAAGGTAGGCGGAAAATGTAGCAATTTAGTTTGAGGTAACGCGGAATGAATAGATTGCTGAAGAAAGTGAAAAGGGCATAGTTACATGAATCCTTTTCAATAGAAGAAAAACACTGAACATGAAATTTTCCCACAGGCAGAGCAATAAAATTGAATTCTACCTAATCTCACTCAGAAAATTTCACTGGAAATGAACATGAATTGAATTATGAAACATAACGAAATACATATGAAAACATAAGAGACACATTTGATACGCTCACAACCACAAGAATCTCATGAAACAGAGCCGCTGCCTTTCATTAATTCTCTGTAAAAAATATACAGTGAAGAAACAGAGTTTCTTTCCCACAGTATCCCAGAAGTTACAAGCCAACCAACCCTTTGCAAATAACTTGCATACAATATATAGAATGTGTAAGGAAGAGATAGAACGCCCAAGGGTTGGGGAGTTACTCAAATCATTGCAAAATGGAGATGGAGAGCCAACCATCAGCTACAGGTGCAGCGCTACAAACATGACATTTGGCTTGGGTGATTGTTTGCCTTCCTTCGCCACTTGGATAGAAGCCAATCTGGAGAAAAAACACTTTAAATTCTGCCTTTGGTGCCAAAAAACTGAAGTGTAGGTGAGCAAGCCCACTTGGAGAAGTCACGAATCGAAATTTCGCGAAACAGAAGCAAATTGGGCAATTTTTCCTCTGTGCGCCGCGCCATTTTCTCTGTGCGTCACGCTACTTCGGGGCCTGTTTTGGGGCACTTGAAGGTGTCCAAAATGTGCCCAAGTGGGCTTGTTGGAAATCCTATCCTATCTAGTTTCTAACCCAACTGGAATTTCTGAATTTGATGTTCATTTGCCCCTCCAAATCTTCATTCTCCCAAGACTGCTTCTTGTGTGTCAAAAAAGGGGCAGAGAGGCCATTTTTTGGGTGTTTTTGACCTCCTGGAGACTCAGATCTTGCCCAAATTTCTTTTCCGGGCACCAGTAGTCGTGATTTTCCATGCTGAATCCAAAAATGCAAACCATTCATCATTTGGAGCTCTATATTTTTAGCGCCGGGAGAAAAACCTTGTATTTTGCCCAAAAATTTGTCATATGACCCAAAATGCTCCAAATTTCTTGTCCGGGCACTAGTAGTCATGATTTTTCATGCTGAATCCAAAAATTCAAACCATTCCTCATTTTTAGTTCTATATTTTTAGCGCTGCGCCAGTGCGTGGCGCACAGAGAAGTGGAGCGGCGCACTGGGCTGGAGGCGCGGCCCATATAGCCTGTGCGTAGTGGTTTTTGCAGGAGACTTTTGGAGGCCTTCCCGGCGTCCAAATTGGGCGCAAGATAGCTCGTTGGAAAGGTCTTTGAGTATAATTTTCAAATAAACTTTAATTTTTCAATTTGGAGTTCATTTTCCCTATAAAAAATCGAATCTCTTAAGACTGGTCAAAATGTACCAAATGAGGCTGCCTAAAGGCAGAGTGCTGTTATAGTCAACTTTTTAATGCCTTCCTCAACTCAAAATTGAGCTCATGGTATATCATTGGAAATATATTTGTGTTTAGTTTTCATTTGACGCATCAAGAAAGTCATTTTGCCAACTGAACTGGGAGAAAATTTGATTTTCCCAAGGTCACTTTAGAGGTGCATCAATTCTCCCGAGGTAACTATATTTTTGAAATTTCTCCAAAAGCATGACACCTGTGTAAAAAGGGAAGGAGGTTTTTCTTCCTTGGCATGTTTTGGACAAAAAAATCTCTCAGTTTTCCCAAATTCATATTTTATTGCTCAGAAACCTCATTTGAGTGAAACCTATCCCGATGTGTGGAACAAGGGATTTGTCGAAATGAAGCGAAATGAAGGGGATAGGGAGTTTCTAAATTCTTGAGGAAATTTTTGGAAGTAGAGAGGGATGTTAGGAAGTAGGGGAAAGTGTAATCTCAAATATTGAGTGAGGGGAAGGGGTCAAAAAAGACAAAACACAGGCCTAGCCTAGAAAATTGCCAAGTTGTAGCAATAAACTAGTGTTTGTGCGAAAATGAGGAATTTGGGGGATTTTAGTGATGGGAAGTGTTTAATAAGGTACATTATGGATAGGGGAAGGTGTCTAAACATCAGGATACAAGTTTTTCCGATGATTTGACCATCCAAGGGAAATTAGCTTCAAAACCCTAGGAGAGGGAAATGACCTTACCTAGGCGCAACTGAAGCATGAACAAGGTGTAGAATGACCCAGTGGGACTTGACATGATATTGAAAACTCTCTGAATGATGGTACACTCAGCTGAATGGTGACATGGACCGACATTTGGACAACTTTGACAAGGGTAAAATCAAACCCTAGACCTAATGCCTAGTGACCAAATTTTGCTTGAAGACTCACTGAAATGACAAAATTTGACCTTGATAGATTAAAATCACTTTGTAAGAGCATGTTTGATCACTGGAGGAAGGCTGAAAAGACTGAAACTAACATTGGCTCCAATAGGGATGGCAGCTCCTTGGAGGTGCCAAGAACTGCAGATCTTTGGGTGAGCAGACAGTGCCTTCGTCCATTGGGCTATGGAGTCCATTATTCCGACAAACCAATATGACTCAATTTATTGACTAAAACTTTACTCAAACTGACTCAATGCGAACTGAAATGACTAAAAAACTTGACTCTATGCAAAAGGAAATGACTCATGACTGACTTAACTAAAACAAGAACTGACAAAACTTATTCAATGGCAGCAGTCCATCAAGATTCGAGGGTTTCAAATCATGATGACAGCCACCTGCGTACTAATGCAATATGTACAATCATGTGTAATGTGTCTTCCAATGTAACCAATCAAGTAGATGCCTCCTTGATTGATTCTCCGGATCAGATCTTCTGGTCAACAACAGATACTGGTAACTGGGCCTCCAAAAACATAATTGACCATGATCCCCTTCATCACTGAACACTGTAATAATCGCCTTCATTGTTGTCTGCAACAGAATTGCCATTGGATCTTGAAAAACATGAAGATTGACCTCCTGTTGAAAGAGCAAGGTGTCTTTCTTCTTTGACACTGATCTTTCTTCACACTGTACTTCAATAAGAGTATGCCCCTGGTCCTCAAAAAATTCTGAACAAGTAGATGAGCAGATTTCCTCTTCAAAGAACACTTCAAAACATGAAACATAAGAGGAAGAGTATGAAAGACAATCCTGAATGTTCTGCTCTTCGGTAGCCTGAATGTATTGTAGGTCATCTTCATATGATATGACAGCCAGATTGTCTTTGCATTCATCAATCATGAGAAAAGAAACTTCGAATGATTCTTGAAGCCCAAGCATGACATTTCTATCATCTACCAACGATTTATCCAAGGAACCTTTTTCACTTACTTGAACAAAATTTTCATCTTGCTGTTCATGAGCTGACTGGATTACCTCTTCATGAAGACTGTGTTCTGATGACATGAGAACGTTTGGATCGAAAACTCTGTCTTCTTCATCCCAGATGATTTCAGTAGCAGAGTTCTCTTTCATGGGACTTAGTACAAGGTTTTCATGATCACCATAATCCGAATCTGGATCTGAAAGGGTTGACTTAACATTATCACATTCTGACAGTAGAACTGGACTTCCCTGCATGCTGTCTTCTTCTATGGACAGATTTGCAACGACACTTTTTCTTTCATCACTTTCAGCCATATGGAATTCTTCAACTTGCTGATCTATAAAGCTGTTCACTAGACTGTCATCATTTTCAAAAAGAGGAAGAAGTTTCACCAACACTTTCTTGACCATGTGTGCACTGCAAATCTACTTTAGCTTGAGCTGGAACATAACTATGCAAGAGTTGACCTATCTTGTCTTCAGACAAAGGAGATAAGACCCTTTGTTTCCTTTCGCTCAAACAATGATTGTCTTCATTAATTTCAAGTGAAGGTGTATATAAATATTCTTCATATTGTTGATCCATTTCCTGTAATTCCTGTTGACTGTCAAGATGCAAAATTCTTTCCTCTGCCACTGTACTACAATCTTGATCATGCTTCAAATTTTCATGATCTTCTTTACGCTGCTGAAAGGGATTTTCATCTAGGGCTTCCATGATCTCATCATCCATAAAATTATCATCCTCATAGTATTTTTCAAGGCTTTCAATAAAAGTAGAAGCATGTTTGCAATAGTCATGAACTAGATTTAATGATGGATAAGAGTCTTTATATCTTTCAATGAACATGGCATGAAAATCCTTTAAACAGTAAATACAAGCAGGCGGCAAACTTTCATACCAAGATTGGGCTTCACCTTCTAGAGTGGCCATGAATATCTTCATTAAGCAATCTTCAGGAAAATCAACCTTCAACTTGCGAATATGCATGTGAAATCGAACTAGATGTAAAGCAGCATCCTTCTTACCATCATCTTTAAACGTAGGCAAATTCCTTGACCAATCTACTTTCGGAATCTTATTTGGAAAGCCTGGAATGTGATCTCGGCTCATGGGAGCGTATCTTCTTGCAACCCGATCCATCTTGAAAATCTCAAAGCTACTGACCTCTCTGCAGTGGAGTCACCATGAAGCACCGATTGTTGGATTCTTCAGTGAATGGAGTCGCCAGGTGAATGATTTCAGCCGTCTTCTTATGTCTGATCGTTGTTCACCATCAACCATCAGATCTGAGCTTGATAGATGTACTGGGGCAAAACAATCTTCAAGCAAACCATTTTCGTTCCCCAGTGGAGTCGCCACTATGTTAGCACCTAAATCTGCCTTAGGCTGAAGGAAGGCAAAAATTAGGGTAACCACAAACCACGCTCAGTCTGGTAGCTAGCCCTACCAGAATAGGAGAGGGCTCTCTCCAAGTCACGCTCAGTGAATATATAAGCAAAAACGGTCTGAGATGACTTACAGTGAAATATTGATCTTAGGCTAGTAAGTGAATAGGGATACAAGAAACCATTTTCATGAATGACCGAGCTTCTGGGATGGTATGGGACCAACGGTCAGCAAGGAACAGAGAATTTAATACAAAGGCAAAGATTATTCCATGAGGCAAAATGTAGCAATTTAGTTTGAGGTAACGCGGAATGAATAGATTGCTGAAGAAAGTGAAAAGGGCATAGTTACATGAATCCTTTTCAACAGAAGAAAAACACTGAACATGAAATTTTCCCACAGGCAGAGCAATAAAATTGAATTCTACCTAATCTCACTCAGAAAATTTCACTGGAAATGAACATGAATTAAATTATGAAACATAACGAAATACATATGAAAGCATAAGAGACACATTTGCTACACTCACAACCACAAGAATCTCATGAAACAGAGCCGCTGCCTTTCATTAATTCTCTGTAAAAAATATACAGTGAAGAAACATAGTTTCTTTCCCACAGTCTCCCAGAAGTTACAAGCCAACCAACCCTTTGCAAATAACTTGCATACAATATATAGAATGTGTAAGGAAGAGATAGAACGCCCAAGGGTTGGGGAGTTACTCGAACCATTGCAAAATGGAGATGGAGAGCCAACCATCAGCTACAGGTGCAGCGCTACAAACATGACATTTGGCTTGGGTGACCATTTGCCTTCCTTCGCCACTTGGATAGAAGCCAATATGGAGAAAAAACACTTTAAATTCCGCCTTTGGTGCCCAAAAACCGAAGTGTAGATGAGCGGGCCCACTTGGAGAAGTCGCGAACCGAAATTTCGCAAAACGGAAGCAAATTGGGCAATTTTTCCTCTGTGCGCAGCGCCATTTTCTCTGTGCATCGTGCTACTTTGGGGTCTGTTTTGGGGCCTATTTTGGGGAAATTTCAGGTGTCCAAATTGTGCCCAAGTGGGCTTGTTGGAAAGCCTGTCCTGTCTACTTTCTAACCTAACTGGAATTTCTGAATTTGGTGCTCATTTGCCCCTCCAAATCTTCATTCTCCTAAGACTGCTTCCTGTGTGTCAAAAAAGGGGCAGAGAGGCCATTTTTGGGTGTTTTTGACCTCCTGGAGACTCAGATCTTGCCCAAATTTCTTGTCTGGGCACCAGTAGTCGTGATTTTCCATGCTGAATCCAAAAATGCAAACCATTCCTCATTAGGAGAAAAACCCTATATTTTGCCCAAAAATTTTTCATATGACCCAAAATGCCCCAAAAATGCTCCAAATTTCTTGTCTGGGCACCAGTAGTCATGATTTTTCATGCTGAATCCAAAAATGCAAATCATTCTCATTTGGAGTTCTAGATTTTTAGCGCCACGCACTAGGGAAGTGGAGCGGCGCACTAAGCTTGAGGCGCAATGCATATAGCCTGTGCATAGTGGTTTTTGCAGGAGACTTTTGGAGGCCTTCCTGGTGTCCAAATCAGGCGCAGGATAGCTCGTTGGAAAGGTATTTGAGTATAATTTCCAACCCAATTATAATTTTTTAATTTGGAGTTCATTTTCCTTGTAAAAAATCAAATCTCCCAAGACTGGTCAAAATGTGCCAAATGAGGCTGCCTAAAGGCAGAGTGTTGTTACAGTCAACTTTTGAATGCCTTCCGCAACTCCAAATTGAGCTCATGGTAGCTCATTGGAAATAGCTGTCTAGTTAACATTTGACTCATCAATAAAGTCATTTGGCCAACTGAGCTAGGAGAAAATTTGATTTTCCCAAG
The DNA here is from genome assembly GCA_031772625.1 of Pinus tabuliformis. Taxonomy (NCBI): domain Eukaryota; kingdom Viridiplantae; phylum Streptophyta; class Pinopsida; order Pinales; family Pinaceae; genus Pinus; species Pinus tabuliformis. Next base: position 435,794,517 of record CM062804.1, read on the forward strand.
GTCACTTTAGAGGTGCATCAATTCTCCCAAGGCAACTATATTTTTGACATTTATCCAAAACCATGACACCTGTCTAAAAATTGAAAGAGATTTTTCTTCCTTGGCATGTTCTGGACAAAAATCTCTCTCAGTTTTCCAAAATTCATCTTTTATTGCTCATAAAACTCATTTGAGTGAAACCTATCCCGATGTGTGGAACAAGGGATTTGTCGAAATGAAGCGAAATGAAGGGGATAGGGAGTTTCTAAATTCTTGAGGAAATTTTGAGAAGTAGGGAGGGATGTTAGGAAGTAGGGGAAAGTGTAATATCAGAGATTGAGTGAGGGGAAGGGGTCCAAAAAGACAAAACATAGGCCTAGCCTAGAAAATTGCCAAATTGTAGCAAGAAACTAGGGTTTGTGCAAAAATGAGGAATTTGGGGGATTTTAGTGATGGGAAGTGTTTAATAAGGTACATTATGGATAGGGGAAGGTGTATGAACATCAGGATACAATTTTTTCCGATGATTTGACCATCCAAGAGAAATTAGCTTCAAAACCCTAGGAGAGGGAAATGACCTTACCTAGGCGCAACTGAAGCATGAACAAGGTGTAGAATGACCCAGTGGGACTTGACATGATATTGACAACTCTCTAAATGATGGTACACTCAGCTGAATGGTGACATGGACCGACATTTGGACAACTTTGACAAGGGTAAAATCAAACCCTAGACCTAATGCCTAGTGACCAAATTTTGCTTGAAGACTCATTGAAATGACAAAATTTGATCTTGACACCTTAAAATCACTTTGTAAGAGCATGTTTGATCACTGGAGGAAGGCTACAAAGACTGACACTAACACAATCATCCACTCCAGCAACAACAGATCGAAAACTGGATAGATACCTGCAAGCAAGAAAGGTTCCATCATTCAATTACATCATGTGAAGACCTTTGCACAAGCAAAAAAAGGAAATTAGCACCTCGAAAGGACCATGGATCAATCATCAACTTAGTGTCGAAAATTAGCAACAAGAAATTGCTAAAAATAGAAGTGCTAAAAATAACACTGCTAAAAATAGCAGTTTGGGCATCAATGCTGGATTGGGCAACAGGGAATGAAAAATGGAAGTGCTAAAAATAGAACTTCTATTTTTAGCAGTTCAAGTTGGATTCCTATTTTTAGATAGTCCCCGGTCTAAAATAGGAAGTAAAATTCGAATTTGGTCTTACCAGCAGTTTGAATATTAATTAATTAATTCTCCATGAGTTAATTAGTTAAGGAAAAGCAAAATTGAAGTCTTTGTGAGAACATGCAATAATTTCTCCGTTGATTGGGGAATGTGTCCTTGATTTGCTCCATTGATTGAGGAATTAAGGATGAGAGGATTAGTTGACTTAGTTTAACTTAGTCAAGTTCAGTTAGATTAATTTAACAAGTTGTTAAATTAATGAGATACAGTTTGTTGATGCTTGCATGCATGTGACAACTGTTATTTTTAGATAACTGAGTATTCTCTCATGGATAACTGATGCATGGCAGTTCAGATAGAGACCCAGTTGAGATCAGAGAAGGGATAGTATACTATCAGTTGGATGAATATTTTTCCTATAAAGGAAGCTCATCCATGATGAGGATTTATCTCCTTCAAATTTGTGCAGTTAGATCAGAGGCTAGTGAGTGTGTGAAGAGGCCAATTCACACAGGTGCCAACACTAGACCCCAAGGAAACTACACAAGGAAATAGGAGGCTTGGAGGGCAGAGGAGAAGGTTTGTGAGAAGCCTTTGACTATCTATGAGCAGCAGAGGGATTGTACTGAGAGCTGGATAGCTTCCGAGCTAAGGCTTTGTGTAATCCAGACTATATTTCCACTTGTATGATAATACAAAGATGGGGTTTTAGGCAGGTGCTTTCCCCGAGTAAATTCTTCTGTGTTATGTGTGATTGATTCCTTCTTATCAGTTATATGTGTTCTTATTGATGATGCTCATGGTTGATTAAGCTTCTGCTAAATTGTTTGTAGAAGTAGATCAAGTGTTTTGCTTTAGTACATTGCATTACCAGGTTGATCTACAAGTGGGAAATTTCTACATGGTATCAGAGTTGACTGATTTGTAGAAAAATTCTACAAAAATTCTACATGGTATCAGAGCACAGGTGATCAAGGAAGAACAATATACAAGAAGAGGAGATTTCAAAGTTTTGAGTTTTGGGCTGAGAGTTTGTAGAGCAGATTTGAAAATTTATGTACAAAATTTTTAGAAACAAATAGCATATTTGGATTCCTTGCGGAAAAATACCCAAAATCAAAAAAAAAAAATCGACTGAATCGGAGTTCGGATGAGGGAGATATCACTAATTTAAAATCAGTTATTTTTCTAGAAAATTTCCTGACGGCGGGAAAGTGGAAATAGATTGGTGTGCTAGTCAATAACCTGTATGCATTTGAGGTACAAGATGCATGCAAAGCCTTGAGGATCAAGGCAAAGGTTAGATACTTGGTGGTTGAGAGGGAGAGTACATTACCTCTCAACATGCAGCGCCAGAAGAAGTCTCAGACGATTGTGGAGGAGCCACGATTGGTGCAGCAGCTTCAGGAGGTTGTGGAACAACCACAACTAGAGAAGCTGAGAGGAGATCAAGTAGAGACATCTACTCATGCAGGAACCTTCAGTAGGGAGAAACTTCAAGCCAGGTGGGCAGAGGGATCACATGCAGCCATACCTCCAGGTAGGAGGTGGGGCGATATAGAGTGATCGCCCCAAGGAGGAGGGGCAGGATCCTTGAGGTACCCAACATCTTGGATGAGACCTTGCTACGGGAGCCCCGATATGGAGTAGCAGAACTGACTGATTGGGTAGAGACAGATGCGGATGGAGCGGCAGAGAGAGCTATAGTGCAGGGAATCCCAGGGCAACGTAGAGCATGCAGGTTGCACCAATGTGAGAGGCACAAGTGTGTTGCACAGTGCAGGGTAGCACAGAGAAGGGTGCAATGGTGAGAGGTGCATGGAGATGTTGCAATAGCGCAGAGGTCAGATAGGGAGCACTTGTCAGTAGCAGGTAGAGCTTCAGCATCAGAGTATGTTTCTAGCCCAACAGAGAGGTCAGTTGGGAGTTTTTTTTGTTATGAGAGTTGCTGGAGCAACCACACTTGGTAGATGTGTTGCATGCAAAACATTCCAGAGGCACAGGATCAGGTTCGAGAGGAAGCCTTTCTTGTTGAGAGGGAGTATTGAAAATTGGCAACAAGAAATTGATAAAAATAGAAGTGCTAAAAATAGTAGTTTGGGCATCAGTGTTGGATTGGGCAACAGGGAATGAAAAATGGAAGTGCTAAAAATAGAAGTTCTATTTTTAGCAGGTCAAGTTGGATTCCTATTTTTAGACAGTCCTTGGTTTAAAATAGGAAGTAAAATTCGAATTTGGTCTTACCAACAATTTGAATATTAATTAATTAATTCTCCATGAGTTAATTAGTTAAAGAAAAGCAAACTTGAAGTCTTTGTGAGAACATGCAATAATTTCTCCACTGATTGGGGAATGTGTCCTTGATTTGCTCCACTGGTTGAGGAATTAAGGACGAGTTCTATATTGAGAGGATCAGTTGACTTAGTTTAACATAGTCAAGTTCAGTTAGATTAATTTAACAAGTTGTTAAATTAATGAGATACAGTTTGTTGATGCTTGCAAGCATGTGACAACTTTTATTTTCAGATAAATGAGTATTCTCTCATGGATAACTGATGCATGGCATTTCAGACAGAGACCCAGTTGAAATTAGAGAAGGGATAATGTACTATCAGTTGGATGAATATTTTTCTTATAAAGGAAGCTCATCCATGATGAGGATTTATCTCCTTCAAGTTTGTGCAGTTAGATGAGAGGTTAGTGAGTGTGTGAAGAGGCCAATTCACACAGGTGCTAGCACTGGACCCCAAGGAAACTGCACAAGGAAATAGGAGGCTTAGAGGGTAGAGGAGAAGGTTTGTGAGAAGCCTTTGACTGTCTATGAGCAGCAGATGGATTGTAATGAGAGCTGGATAGCTTCCGAGCTAAGGCTTTGTATAATCTTGACTATATTTCCACTTGTATGATAATACAGAGATGGGGTTTTAGGCAAGTGATTTCCTCGAGTAAATTCTTCTGTGTTATGTGTGATTGATTCCTTCTTATCAGTTATATGTGTTCTTATTGATGATGCTCATGGTTGATTAATCTTCCACTAAATTGTTTGTAGAAGTAGATCAAGTGTTTTGCTTTATTACATTACATTACCAGGTTGATCTACAGGTGGGAAATTTATACATGGTATCAGAGTTGACTGATTTATAGAAAAATTCTACAAAAATTCTACACTTAGCAATAACATACATGCCTCTCCAAAAACCATGAAGTAGGTACAAAAATGCAATTTTATTCACCTCTTCTCTTGAGCATGTTATGGTTAGAAATTTGTTGTCAATTCATATTAAGTTTTATAAGCTAAGGATGGGTCACCAGTCTTGGCCACCCTCAACTAGTTAAGTGCAACTAACTCCCTCACTCATGTAATGTGGAAACCCAAATTAAGAAGGGTGATGATTATAAGGAGTGGGGAAAACGGTTAAAATAGAAAATTCATGCAAAGGACAAGTCACCAAAGTACTCCGAGCCATTACCACAAAAGGGAATAAAGTACGAGGCTAAAATTCACTTGCACAATTACTCATTCCCAAAAAACAACAAGAGAAATGCTACAGATCAATTTGGTCACATCACTCCCATCATCCAGATCAGTGTTTTAGGGCTCATCAAACCCTAATTTCAGTTGCTACATGCCCTAAATAAGTCAACCTTTTGAATGCCTCCTTCCCAGACAATTTCATGGCCTGAAGACATCCTGAAATGACCTCTAAAGGGACCAGCGCAGGTAGGCCCATGCAAGGGTGCACTGTAGAGCAGTTAAGTCCATGCTAGGGTGCTCTGTAGAGCAATTAAGCCCTCTTTGACCTGCATTGGGCGAGATTTAGTGAAATTCACATAGGGTTTGGGGAATATTCTTATCTTCTGGAAACTTCTAGAAGATTCCCACACTTATCATCTCCTATGAGCTCGAAAATGGAGGAGGAATGAGTTAAGATACATCCTATCCTCTCATCCCTTCCTCCATGGAACTAATTCTAAGTTTGGAAGTCCATTCAATACCCTCATTGATGACAAAACTTCCTCCATCTTCCTATAAATTGAGCACTCATCTAAGTGATCAAGGGTTGGACTTTGATGAATTGTAAGGAGATAATGTTAGTTTGAGATTTGAGACTATTGTAAGTGTCGTTATGATACCAGAATGTCATGCTTATGATGTGATGTGGATGGAACCAAAGCTGGAGGAGTGACTTCGAATCAGGCTTCATGGTTGTAATTCTTCCTTCTATTCAATAAAGTATTTACACCTTTTTCCATATGCTTATCTTGATATATGAATGCTTATATGTGTGAATGTATCTGATTCCATTTACTTGTAATCAATAGATCTTTTGCTTTGATTGGTTCTTTGTATTCTGTTGATGTTTACAGGTACTTCTCAAGCGTGTTAAGTACGGGAAGGAGTGATGAGACCGATACAAAGGAGACAAGAGGATAGCAAAAGTACAAGTAGGTCCTCTCATTCTATTTGTCTTATCTATTGTTTATAGAAAAAGGTTAAAGTGCTTTAAACTGTTGTTCTAGATATGGCTACTTATATAGGGAATTAGTATTTATCCGTAGATACCAAATTCTTCATAACAAATTAGCAACCATACTGGGGAGTGATCATCGTTCCAAGTAGCTTATCCACATCCTAGGACACCCTAGTGTTATAGACATATTTGGGCACTGTAACCCCAATCACATATGTCCATACACCAAGGGCTTCTAAGTCCCTAAAAGTGTTGTTTCATACCCTAAAGGAGCAAGGTCAGCTGATTACATCATGTCCCAGAAGTTCTCCATGAAAAGATACTTAGAACTGGCCAAAGCAGAACCATACAAACTGCCTAGTGCTAAAGGTGCGATGCATCTCACCTGCCACATGCAGAAAGTGCGATGCATACTGGAAATCCCTTCTATAGGGTGCGATGAGCGAGAGCAGACAAATGGCACAAGCAGTTTGATAGGTGGAAACCCAGAGAATCTTCTAGAAATTGCTCATTTGACACTTGCCTCTCTGAGTTCGCCCAGGGATGAGTAAGAGATCTAAAATATCCATGTGGAACCAGGAACTGTGAGAGAGATGACACTAATAAAAATCCCAGAAGCTGACTCATCCCCTTGCAAATATCTATAAATGGATCCCTCATCCAAGAGATCCAGAGGTTGGAATTGGGTAATTTGCAAAGAGGTGCTGTTGGTTTCTCTTTGAAGACATTGTTGGGTGATGTTGCTTTGTGTGAGGTGAAGAGGGCTTTTAGGCTGGGAGGATGGCACTGGGTTAGACCAAGTGGTTGTAATCCTCTCTTCTACGACTTTTACTAATAAATCTATTTGTGTTTTCCTCCATATTCTTGTGTATCTCTGAATATGGTGTTGATATATGCATTTGTATGGTCAATATATATCTGATCCTATATTGTTTACAGTGAAAGATCTCTATGCTTTGATGGTATTATGCTGCTGTGAATCTACAGGTGCTCTTTGAAGTGGGACAAGTAAGGAAGCAGTGGCGAGATTCCGTCAAAGGGGAAAGGAAACAAGCAAGGAGCCAAGCGGAAGACTAAGGTTGGTACTCTCTGCTTCTTTCTCATCTCTCTCTTGTAAAGGAAAAACAAGTAACTTTAATCTATTTGTTTCTAAGATAGCTACCCACCTTAGTGGGACTAGCAGCTCTGAATAGACACTAGATTTCCCGATAACACCTAGTAAATCTTACTTGCTTTCATTGATCTTATTTAAGCTTTTTGAAGTGTTTTTTGGTCAAAAAATTGAGGTTAGATGACTCTTGAGTGGCCTCTCAGGAATCAACACAGGCTTGGTCAGGGGATAGTGCTCTGTAGAGCACCCTTGAGTGAGAGACAGTGCTCTGCAGCGCAGTTAGGCCCTCTTTGACCTGTGCTGATCCACCTTAGGGAAAAGTTTCACCTTTGGATTGGGTTTTTTCTCCAAATTTCCTTCTGTTTATGCTTGCTGAATGGTCAATGAATGTTATGTCTCTGAAATCAACATTGTATTTCCTTTCCTAGCCCTACTTTGAATTGATTGATTAATTTTTCTTAAATGATTTCTTTATCATTATCTATTCATTGTCAAAGTTAGATTATAGTTGATTAATCTTTGTTCAAAAGAAAGTGTCGTAAAAATCTTCATTTCTTTCAAAACGGAACTGTCGTAAAGTCTTCATTCTTGCAAAAAGATTGATTTATTGTATGTGCATTAGTTTCCTTTTGTTCATCACAACATTAAGGGAATTGAAAAGAAAAACTTGCATCGTGCATTGAAAAAGTTTGTGTGTGCTCATAGGAATAGTTTACGGAAATTGCATTAGATTGTGCTCTTTCCTCTTTGATCGAAAGAAATCTGATTGTTCTATCCCTATTAGTTAATATTTTCATTGTTAAATTGAATGAAAAGAATGCTTATCATATTAGTTGCATTCTAGGAATTGAAAATACATCACGTGGTGAACCTTGAAAGGAAAATTCTTAAGCAAGATCAACTTAAAATTAACCTCAATCTACCTGATGGAGCATTGTAACTTAACGCATAACATTTAGAGGTTCTAGGCTAGAGATGTTTTCCGGCATCGTAAAACATAGCAACTGTCACTAACTTATCTGCAATACATCCCGAGTGTGATATCGCATTCCATGTACATGAATATATCGTAGCTCGTCCATGTACATTTAGGTATATAGGGCGGTGTTATAGTACGTAAAGTATATGGGAATTCTCTCACTGTGCGGTTTTGCATTAGACAACACTATAATGGATTGGGCCTCCACGTACTTTCTGGTATATATGGGAGGACAACACTAGGTTGCTATCCATCCTTAGGTAATCGAGTCGACCACCTTGTATATTGTGATACATCGAACACAACATTCGGGGAGATTTCTTGCCCGTACTTCTCAATTCGCCGGGAGGTATTATGCAATTCACAGTTGCTTGGTAAACCTTTTGCCTAGATTATCCCTCTTTTGTTTTGTTATGTTATTTTGATTAAAATAAAATTAATCGACTGTGGATAACATCCTCCACACTCGCTCCTTAGCTAATCTTAGGTTGAGACATATGGTGACAAATCTGTAGTCGGCCGCTCAAGGAATTCTTTTTGATGGGAATCCTAGTCCTTTTCCTCCTTTTGGAAATATTGGTGCTCCTTATATGGCTACATTATCCCTTTCAGGATTTACCATTGGCTTGCTAGTATGGTTTTTTTCAACCTCCTTGGTTCAAAATTCCATGATTTCTCCACAATCGAGTACTTCTCCAATTGGACAAAATCAACCTCTAGTTGATCCCAAAGTTGACCCTTTTCCTTCTTCATCGGTTGTTTCTTCCTCCCCTTCTTCCTCTTCGCCTGGTGAAAGTATTGGTACTAGTAATCAGGTGGCTAATAAGAAGAAGAAAGGGAAGAAGAAGAAGAAGAAGCCAATTCAGCAGGGGGACAACCAAGCAACCATTGCTTCAAATGCAACTTCTGATGAGAAAGCATCCCATAAGCTTCAAAAAATTCGATATCCATGCAAACTTTGTATGAGAAATCATCTTATTCAAAATTGTTCTGGTATTCCTCAGATCTTAGAAGAATGGTCTTCTCATTCACATCATCCTGTGTCATCAACTTCTGGAGATCATGCTAGTGATACACCATCAACTAGTGGTAGTAAAGTTCATGGAAAGAAGCATAAAGTTAAGTTTCCTTGTAGGTTATGTGAAGGGAATCACCCCATTCACCTTTATCCCTATCTAGATGCAGCCAAAAGAATGTTGGATAATCGTCCTGCTTCTTCGCAGCGACTTCCATCTGGCTACAGGAGACTCTCCCTTAATCCTTCACTAGTTGATGAATTTACTGACCAAAATCAACCGTCGGTCAAACCCATTGTCTCTAAAAGTGAATCCTATGAGTCTATACCTCACCCAAATCAACAGGTCAAGGAAACGGTTAACCCGATTTCACCTTCGGATAATCGTACCTTTTACGTAGAGAGTGAGTATGATACCACTCAGGTTATTTTTGTTTCTTCAGATTCCATGAGCTTGGAGGCAACCCTCCTATTCCATCAAGACAGGAGGAAAATCCTCCCATTCTCGTAACTCAAGGCGATAATTCTCTTGTTCTTACGGTACCCCCTCCAAGTAGTCTGGTCACTTCCTTTGATTAGAATCCACTGGCAGGATTTTGTCTTCCTTCTTATGTGCCTTTCTATATCATAGTACAGGTTTGTAATATGATTGTATCTGGAACTATTATAGATGAAGGTGCATCTGTGAGTATCCTTTCCTCCATTGCTTGGCAAGCGCTCGGTTTGCCACCACTTGTGCATGTTACCCAGAATCTGTTGGCTTTTAACAGAGGAACCACTCAACCATTAGGGATCCTTCCTCTATTGCCTATTACTTTGGGTGGAAAAATCGTTTATGTAAATGTGTTGGTAGTCCCAGGCCCTTTAGATTACAATTTACTTCTTGGGCGCGACTGTGTTTATGACATGGGAGCTATTGTTTCAACACTCTTTCGAGTGATTTGTTTCTCACATGAAGGCAGAATTGTCACCATTGACTAGCTTTCATTTCCCAGTCCAAATATGGCTTCCAGTCAACCATCTTCCCTAAATGGTCCTTTTGTACCAATGGTATCATCCCTGCCACAGGTTAATTATGTGGCAACCCGTTCCATGCCTACTATTGAAATGTGGCAACAAGAATATTCCAATTTAATTTGTCCTTGAATTAAACTGTGAATTAAAATCAAATTTAGTCTTAATAGCTACTTGGAAATAATTAATTAATTTGTTTCAAATTAATTAGTTGGAGAAATTCAAGTTAGAAGTCTTTCTGAAGTCATTCAAGAGTTATCCCTTAAATTAAGGAAATAAGATTGAGTTATATTTGAGTTGTAATTAGTTAACTCAGTTTACTGAGTTAGGTCCAGTTAAATTAGTTCCAAACTGTTTGAGGAACTAATAGAGAGTTAACAGTCAGTTGATGCATGCATGCATCCAACTAGTGCTACTCGAGTTAACTGAAGATTCCCTCATCAGAAACTCATGCATGTCTATTATGAGAAAGACCCAGTTGAGCTAAAGACAAGGATAATGTACTATTAGTTGCATGTGTTTTCCTATAAATAAAACTCATGCATGAAAAAGGAATCAATTCCTTGAGGATTGTGCAGTTTTGACAGTGTGTGAGAGTATTGTTCCACTTGGTGAGGTGAGAATCATCCCAGAGGAACAACGCAAGGAAATAGGAGCTTGGAGGGAAGAGAGGAAAGCTTGAGAGAAGCTTTGATTGCCTGTGAATATCTATGAGGATTGTACTGAGAGTTGGCTAGCTGTGAGAGCTAAGGCTTTGTATAATTCCTATGTATTTCCACCTTGTATGATAATATAGATAGTGTGATTTTTAGCTAAGGCTTTCCCAAAAGTATTCTCATGTGTATTTTTTGATTGATTCTTCTTCTTTTGGTTGTATGTGTTTAGCTCGATCTTTAAGCTTTTGTAAATTAATAGTAGAAGTAGGTTATAGTATTCTTCTTTGGTTATATTGCATTATCAGGTTAATCTACAGTCAGATTTTCTACATGGTCTCAGAAGAGCGAGATTGGTAGAGAGAATTTCTACATGGTATCAGAGCCAAGTTTATCGGAGCTGTGAACAGTGTATTGAGAAGATAATTCGAAGTTTGAAGTTTGGGGTTGCAGGTGCAAATCAAATTCATATCATACTTCAAGGTTGGCCAATGGTGTTCTATGGCTTGAGACTCGAGTATGCCTTGGAAGGTAGCTCGAATTACATAGCATGGAAAGATAGAATGGAGGCTGTATTAAAAGAAAATGGTCTAAAGGATTTCATTGATCAAGAAATTCCAAAGCCAGCTTCAACTAATGCACAAGAGTTGGATGAGTGGAAGAAGTATGTGGCGAAGGTGAGACGCATCATCCTTGAGGGAGTTTGATACCATATTGTCTCGAGTCTCCATGGAAAGGATACTTCATTTTCAATGTGGAAGACATTGAAGGACCTCTACCAGAACAGTAGCGACTAGAGGAAATTGGCACTCAAGGATAAGCTTTGAAGAATCAAGATGGAGAAGGGCGATACTATGTCCACATATCTGAACAAGCTCACCACTTGCAGAGATGAGCTTGGTAGTGTGGGAATAACTATTTCCGATGATGATATGGTGAGCCTCGCTCTCCTTAGCCTCCCAAAGAGATGGAATAGCTGCCAGGACTCTGTGAATGGAAGGGAGAAAATGCCGAGTTGGGAATGACTGTGGTCGGATATGATGCAGGAGGAGCACACGAGATGGTTCTTCATCCAAGGGTGATGATGAAGAAAATATGGCCTTAGCAAGTAAGGCAAGGAAAGGGAAGGGGAAGGCTTCCCATTCCAAATTGAATTCTTCTCATGGAGGGAAGAAGGGTGACAAGTCTAAAGTAAGATGCTTTAATTGTCATAAGATGGGACATTATGAGACTAATATCCCATTGAAGAAGTCCAAGAAGGGATCCTCAGAAGGATCGGAAGGTGAGGCATTAGCCTCTCAGTTCGAAATGGACTTTACCCTCATCACATGCATGGTGTCATCGCTGATGGGTTTTGTTTGGTATCTTGACAGTGGAGCCTCATTTCACATGACCGACAATAAAATTTTATTCAGTACCTTGAAGGAGAAAGACCTCAAGATGCGCATAAATATGGGTGACGACGGAAGGTATATTGTTTCAAGAGTGGGCACGGTTGCTTTTCAGAGGGAGCATGGAGCTCCTCTCACCTTGACAGATGTGAAGTATGTGCTTGGACTAAAGAAGAACTTGGTATCGATCACGATGTTGGAGGACAAAGGATACAATGTTGTCTTCAGTAAAGGAAAGGCGTTCATAAGACACATAGCCACGGGTCAGACCAAGAGGATAGGGATTCAGGTGAAGAATCTCTATAAACTAGAGGTAGATGATTATGTAGAATTGAGTATGAAAGAAGAATTGGTGCAAAGCCAAGACATTGGCGAGTTGTGGAATAGGCAGTTGGGCCATTTGCATCATGGGGCTTTGAAGATAATTTAGTAGATATCTACAGGACTTCCCAAAGGTAAACTTGAGCAAGTTGACACATGCAAAGGTTGTACCTTGGGAAAGTACACCAAGTCTTCCTTTCATGATCGAGACAGTCGAGCAGAGGCTATCTTAGAGCGAGTTCATACTGATGTGTGTGGACCATTCTCAACGACATCCACAATGAAGCAAATGTATTATGTGATTTTCATTGATGATTATTCTCGTAAATGCTGGATTTATTTCATGCAGAAGAAGGACCAACCTTCACAAAGTTTTGTGAGTTCAAAGCTTTGGTCGAGAAAGAGTTAGGGAAGAAAATCAAGGCCTTGAGAAGCGACAATGGTGGATAATATGTCTCTCAAGAGTTTAAGGACTTCTATGCAGCGAAAGGAATTAAACAAGAGTTGATGGCACCTCATAATCCACAACAGAATGGGGTGGCCGAGAGGAAGAACAGAACTATTGTAGGGGCAACACGGGCGATGTTGCATGACCAAGGCCTACCACTTCACTTGTGGGCTGAGGCATGCAACACAGTGGTCTATTTGCAAAATAGAAGCCCGTATCACATACTTGGGATGAAGACACCAGAGGAAGCTTTCTCCGGTAAGAGACCAGATGTGGGTCACTTTAAGATCTTTGGCTCATCGGTATATTGCCATGTGACAAAGGATGCAAGGAAGAAGCTTGAGCTGACATCAGAGTTGGGGATACTTGTGGGGTACACTGATACACCTCACTAATATCGGGTGTACTTGCCTACCATTCGGAGGACAATGGTTCCCAGAGATCTCAAGTTTGATGAGAAGAAGGCCATGCGAGTTTCCATTGAGAGGGAGCTCCAACTACACGCAGTGGAGGAACTATTGGTTCCTAAGGAGGAGGAGCCTCAGACTGATGCGGAGCAACCGCATACAGAGGTTCCAGGAGTGGAGACATCCAGTCAAGCAGAGTCTTCTAGAGATGGATGGAAGGGCACAAGAGAAGCTAACAGATTGTTGAAGGATGCGAGTGAGAATGTGGGAGCACCATCTTCTCAGCACAGATAGAGGAGGTCACCTGAGATGTACACTAGATACATGAACCTTGCTGGGGAATGTGTTGAGACCGAGCCATATTCATTTGAGGAAGCAGTGCAACAGCCAATTTGGGTTGATGCTATGGTGGAGGAGTATGACTCCATAGTTTGTAACAATGTTTAGGATGTGGTTCGAAGACCAGAGAACAAGTCAGTTGTGAGTTCCTATTGGCTTTACAAGGTAAAGCAAGCTGCTGATGGAAGTGTGGAGAAGCATAAGGCACGATTTCTTGCCCGCGTCTTTTCACAGATCGAGGAGGATCATGTTGTTTCAATGTATATTTCGACAGAGGAGCAAGATGTTGACATTTTGACAAAGGCATTGTCAAAGTGTAAATTCAAGTTCCATAGAGACAGGATCGGGGTGACAGATAATCCCTTTCTTGTTGAGAGGGAGTGTTGAAATGTGGCAACAAGAATATTCCAATTTAATTTTTCCTTGAATTAAATTGTGAATTAAAATCGAATTTAGTCTTAACAGCTACTTGGAAATAATTAATTAATTTGTTTCAAATTAGTTATTTGGAGAAATTCAAGTTAGAAGTCTTTCTGAAGTCATGCAAGAGTTATCCCTTAAATTAAGGATATAAGATTGAGTTATATTTGAGTTGTAATTAGTTAACTCAATTTACTGAGTTAAGTCCAGTTAAATTAGTTCCAAACTAATTGAGGAACTAATAGAGAGTTAACAGTCAGTTGACACATACATGCATCCAACTAGTGCTACTCCAGTTAACTGAAGATTCCCTCATCAGAAACTCATGCATGTCTATTATGAGAAATACCCAGTTGAGCTAAAGACAAGGACAGTGTACGATCAGTTGCATGTGTTTTCCTATAAAGAAAACTCATGCATGTAGAAGGAATGAATTCCTTGAGGATTGTGCAGTTTGGACAGTGTGTGAGAGCAGTGTTCCACTTGGTGAGGTGAGACTCATCCCAGAGGAACAACACAAGGAAATAGGAGCTTGGAGGGCAGAGAGGAAGGCTTGAGAGAAGCTTTGATTGCCTGTGAGCATATGTGAGGATTGTACTGAGAGCTGGCTAGCTGTGAGAGCTAAGGCTTTGTATAATTCCTATGTATTTCCACCTTGTATGATAATACAAACAGTGGGGTTTTTAGCTGAGGCTTTCCCCAAAGTATTCTCATGTATATTTTGCAATTGATTCTTCTTCTTCTGGTTATATGTGTTCAGCTCGATCTTTAAGCTTCTGCAAATTGATAGTAGAAGTAGGTTATAGATTCTGCTTTGGTTATATTGCATTATCAGGTTAATCTACAGTCAAATTTTCTACATGGCCTTAAAAGAGTGAGATTGGTAGAGAGAATTTCTACACCTACATCAACTGATGATCAATTCTGTGATATTGTACATTATGTACTGGGGGCATTGGAACCAGACCTCGGTTTCCTTGCTATGGATCCCTTCCAAAGCATTGTTCTCCCATATGATGAGAAACTCTTGGAAGTCATGACCTCTTATGGGTCGTGATCAAGGAACATGAGGATAGTTTGTTTATTGTGTCAACCTCATTAAAAAATGAAATAGCTCCCATGAGAATAGTTCCGTGTCTTTTGTCAACCTCGTTAAAAAATGAAACCAAGGATATGAGGATAGTTCCTGGTCTTGTGTCAACATCATTAAAAAATGAAACAAAGGGTATGGTCATAGTTCCTTGTCATGTGTCAAGCTCGTTAAAAAAATGAAACAAGGAATACGAGGATAGTTCCTGGTCTTGTGTCAACCTCGTTAAAAAATGAAACAAAGGAATGCGAGCATAGTTCCTTGTCTTGTGTCAAGCTCATTAAAAAATGAAACAAGGAATATGAGGATAGTTCTTTTACTGTGTCAACCTCATTAAAAAACGAAACAGGTCCACGAGTAGAGTTCCTTGTCTTGTGTCAAGCTTGTTAAAAAAATGAAACAAGGAATCAGAGCATAGTTCCTTGTCTTGTGTCAAGCTCGTTAAAAAATGAAACAAGGAATCTGAGCAGAGTTCCTTGTCTTGTGTCAAGCTCATTAAAAAATGAAACAAGGTCCTATTGTGCTCTACAAGAACCCCCCATTTCATATCATTTTTATTTACAAATATTAACATATGAAATGGGTCCCTTTAAAGATTAATTAGTATCAATACTTTTATTGTTCAAAAAGGTCCGATAATCAAATGAACTCATTTTATAAAACCCTTTTGAAAAACCCATTTAAAGAAATAAGGCAAATCTTTGTCATTGCGATAAAGCGATCGCAAGATCGCATATCGCAATGACATAAGAAATATAATAAACAGCACATTGATTTCCGCCGATGCGATATCGCAATCGGCGATCGGCAATACTTCATGCACATTTTAAAGCGCCTCATGCCATTAGCCCCGATGCGATGCGAAATCGGTGATCGGATATCGGCGGTAATCTTTACTTAAGTCTTAAGGTGCTCAAAGCTTTCCCCCCCCGATGCGATGCAATCGGCAGTCGGCAATCGGCAATATCCAATGCACATCATTAAGGCGCACAGATCATACCCCCGATGCGATCCGATATCGCTATCGGCGATCGGCGATACATTATATGTGCACTTTATAATCCTCATTCTCCCGACGCGATGCGATAAAGCGCAGTTTTCAATAAAAAGCCGTTAAGTGATGGGATATCACGATTCATTCATATTTAAAGCTTGATCGGTTAAGCAGTCATTTACCTGCACTCAACCGCCAAAACGCCCACTGCACGCTTAAGTGAATCATTCAGCCGAATAACGATATAATGGGCATTTAAAGGATGACAGGTTTTAAACGGCCAATCAATGAGATCATAATTCTTAAAATCTTTCCATGGATTGTGCCCGCGCCCATTTTTAAAGGCTAATCCCTTATTACGCACCTATGCATATGTTCTCTTCACTTGCAAGTTTTCATTGCTATCTCTGTATTACGCACATTTGCCTCTCTGTGCAGAATCCATCCGAAAGAGAAAACTCAAACAAAATGGGGAAGAAATCCAAGAAGACCGCAGGCGCTTCCGCTACACCAGTTGCAGGACAAGCTGCCGTAGACAAGAAGAAGGGCTTAATTTCTGATACTACATGCACGGGTCTCACCAGAGTCACTTGGCAAGGCACTTACAATTTGATTGAAGCTGAACAACCAGAAAAGACAGTAATAGAAGCTACTGTGGATCCTACTCGGAAGTCTGATTGTACTCTCAAAGATTTAGCCGACTCTTTCCTTCACAGAATAGCGGCCAGGGAGCAAATTCTCCCATACACAGATGTAGTGCGGTGGGCGATTCAAGAAATCCCAATCTTGGACAGAACTTTCAACACTAGAGATGGGAGAATCTTCGGATCGTTCAGGCCGGATGATCTAAGACAAATGTATCATTTGCCCGAGCCGGAGAAGATATATAATAAAGCATTCCTGGAGAAGTTTGCAAGCGAAAATGAAGTTGAATCCGAACCCATCTGGGATTGGAGAGAAAATCCAGCCAAACACAAGCACGAATCTTCGGGTAAGTACTCGGTCGATTCTCTTGCTTCTCCTTATTGCTATGTGGGAATAATGATGTGTAGATTATGGGGATTGCATGACTCTGCTAATTTTACCATAGAGATGGTTCCTCTAATGGAGGCAGCTGTAAACAGTATAATTATGGATTGGGCCACCATCCTTTCTGACAAATTAGCACAAGCTGTACGTGACTTTAGACATCAAACTATCGTCACGGAAAGGAAAATTCCCCCATTCTATTACAGTGCATATATCTTAGATACACTATGTTTCAATTCTGAATTCCCCGTGCTCGGCTGGAGGTGGACGCCACAAGATCCCACGGCCATCCACATATACCATCAGAAACTATGGAAGTCCTCGTACAAGCACCATCTGTACCAAGTCTGCAATGGCTTTATGGTGCCTATTCACTATTCTATTTTTGACAAACCCATTCCCAAGATTTCCTATCAAGCTTCCTTTGATATAACAACGGTAGCGAGTTGGTTTGGGGAGGAGAGATTTACCTACATAAGAGTTTTCGGCAGCCAAGCCGACCCACATGTTCTCCCTTTGTATATACCAGATAAGTTGCTAGCAAGAGAAATCGCCTATCAGATTACGGCTGAGAGCGTTACACAAACTCTCAAGAAAGAAAAGAAGAGGGGCTGGCCCTCTTTTCCCTTCAGGTGTGGTGTCTATACCCTGCATGATCTCAAACATGCAGAAAAGGAAGCCACAAAACTTCAATCCTTAACTCTGGCGACTATCCCAAACAGGCCATATGATCCAAAGAAAGTTGCCTACATTGCATTAGAACAGGCCAAATTGACAAAATTTGAGCACAAAGAAGATATATTTGACGACCTATTTGTTTCAGTCGAAACAATAGGTCAGGCTAAAGAACTCGCTCGAATGAAATATAATGATGAAGGGCTGACTGAGTTTAATAAGCTTAGAGAACAGAGGTTTCAAACTCTGCCTCTAGATTTACTAGCAACAACCCCAGCGACATCATCAAGCGGGCCTGTTCGGCAACAATCAAAGGAACCTCCGGTGGTAACAAAGGATCATAAAAAGGAACAGGAGGAAAGGCAGAGAAAAGAAAAAGAAGAATGGTAGAAGAGAGCACATGAGGAGCAACAGAGGAAAGAGAAAGAGGAATAGCTAAAGAAAGAACATGAGGAAAGGCAACAGAGGGAACAAGAGGAGCAACAGAAGAACGAGCAGGAAAAAGAACGGGAAGAGTCCCAAGCCGAAAAGGAGAAACAGACCACCACCGATGTCAATGTGAACACTACCATAGACCCCAAACTATTCCAGGAATGGCAGCAGTTTCATTCCATCATCAGTGGATTGGAATGTTCAAAAGATGGGGACACTTCCAAGATAAATGATACGCAGGACATCACTTCACCTCCGGTTCTAAGTGGAACCAGCGGCCCACCCATTTCTAAGGATGTTGAAGTAATACCAAAGGACCCCTCCGACCAAATAATTCTTCAGGTAGAAGATATTCCTCCCCTGGATGTTTTCTACAGCCCGAGGCATAGAGCAGTTGTAAAGCGATTAAGGAAAAGACAAAGGACTGATCAACCTTTTATCTTTCTGGAGCAAACAGTCACGGGTAATGTAGTATGGAAGGAGGAATTGGACCCCTCCGATGACCTAACAAAGCTGTCACAGTATGTAGGAGCCTATTCCGCAGCAACAATCGACAAGGCATCGGAGGTAAGTCTTCTACTGAAGACTAAGGACCAAGAAATATTTGCACTACAGGCAGAATTGGCCGAAACAAAGCAAAAGGCAGCGCAAGCAGAGGAGCAGTTGCTGGCACAACAGCAAATGAATGATCAATTAACCCAGCAATTGCAGGAAGAAAGGCAAAGGATTGACCAAAATGCAATCCAGAAACAAAAGGAATTGTCGGAGGCATTGGCACAATTAAGAGCAGCGAATGAGCAAATGATGAAAACAAAGGATGAGCAAATCGCTCAATTGTCATCGCAGCTCGAAAAAGCAAAGGGCACTTCACAAGTGGCAGAATTCAGAAAGGAAGCATCACTAATCAACAATGCATTGATATCCCAGATTAGGCTCCTGTGTCAACAAATCGCTCAGGCAGAGCCATTGTGTGAGCTAACGACATCCATAAATCAGCAGGTAGAGAAGGTCAGAAATGAGTTAGACCAGGCCGAAGAGATCATAACTGGATATCTTGACTGGCAAGATTCTGATCAAGGGAGAGAAGCAAATTTGCCCAAGATTTCAGAAACATATAAAGACATACTTTTCACAGAATGGCACACTCAGGTGATGAAAGCAAAAAGGGCGGCTTCAAGATGTAAATCAACCTCCAGCAACCTAGTTGATCTGGTTAACAACACTCTCTACTTAGCGAATATGATTTCCCAATGTACGCCAGGAAAGATGACAACAATAAACATGTTAGAGCAAACGTGTTATCCTGACTTGGAGGAAAAGGGGAGATTAATCGCTGGAGTTAACAGTTTGACCTTCGATGCATATTGGCTTTTCCTGATTAAGCCGCACACACAGAGAGCCGCCCTTAAGTGTTTAACAGATGCAATCGGGTGTATAATTCCCGACATTCAGGATGCCACCTATGCTGCCCAGCTCAGTTCGCGTCTCAACAAACCACCTGAAGTAGAGCCAATGCTTGCGACAAGTCAGCTCAGGTTTAAAGGCAAGCAACCTACCTGATGAATCATGCCGCCGATTGCCAGATCGCTCCAGGAAATAGGATCAATATTTATTGATGCCAATTATGTAGGATTTCTGTTTATTAGATATTTAGATTAGTTTAGTATTTATAGACCCTTTCATTGTTTTGGAAAGGGTCGTAAAGTTTTGTAACAGACTTAAAAGACTGAAGTTTGCACTACTGTGCTTCAGTCAATATTCTTTTATGAAACCAGACCAGTTGTTCTTAATTTGACAAGGAAGCTTCTTTATGCAATTGTGCACTATTGTCTTTGTTGAGGATGTTTTTGTGTTGAAGAAAGAACTACAAATAGCGATTGATATTTGGGAGTGTCAAGCAGCTCATATGGCATTTCTATCTATGACTGAATTCATTCCTTTTATATGAATTGTTATGTGATTATTCTTGCTATTGTTGATTATATGCATGCGCCGTAATAGAAGATCTTTATTCATTCCACTATTGGATGTTTTACGATGTGCCTCTTCTTTTAATCATGCATGTGACAATGATATAAATGATAAAGTGTGGTAATTTTGTTTTAATCGCTTTGTTTAACTATTTAGGCACAGCAATCTTGAATGAATTAACATCTATGCCTTAAAGATGGAGTCATCTATATGCCTGTCTTTAGACACAGACCACCTAACGCCACGCTTTAGAGCTCAATAAGTCCCCGGGATAGATCATAGTTATTATATTCTCGTCAATAGTTTTAGTTATTCGCTCATCGCTAGCGTAGTTTATAATCATCCATCCATCCCGTTTATCTATTTCTGGGAAACTGGTCCCATTATCCCCAGTCGGAGCCACTATTCCAAATGGAAAAGGAGTTGTTCAAAGGTCCGGACTGGGTGGTTATCCCCGATGTTGTTGCAGCGATTTTCGAGGCAACAACAGGTCCCCTGGAGAAAAGTTCCAAGTCAAATATTTGATTAGATCTCGTAAAATCCTAGTCGAGTCTTTCACTTGATTCCATCCACTTGATAGCCACGAGTAGTCTACTTAGGTGAATGCAATGAAGCTTGGGGGACATGCACCTAGAATTGAGTCATCATGCTGGGGGCATGTAAATTGAATCCAAGCATAGTTTCTCGTTTCAAGCTTGTCTAAACATGAAACTGAATCCAAACATAGTTTTTCATTTCAAGATTGTGTAAACATGAAACTAAATCCAAGCATAGTTCCCTATGGTTCAAGCCTCTGTAAGAATGAACCCATGTCAATTTTAACCCTCGTGATTGCCACTCTATCAACCTCTTCCTCCAGATGAGCATTGGTTTTTTTCCTTCCATCGTCACTATCTGCTTAGCCGATCATACGCTTTCACTTGGTTGTTTTACCCTTTTTGAGGAACAGTTGCAATGAGTGGTCTTATTAGCCAACCTCTTCACATAAATCAACATGTTTTTAGAAGTTCCAACATCAACAGAACCAATTGCTATCCTAGACACCACTCGTTCCTCAAAATGGAGTCCTCTTTAAGCTCTTTTCAGACTTGAAATATGAAAAGATTGCCGAGTGCTTGTCCTTTTCAGCTCGTTGATGGATTGGAAACGACATATACTCAGTATAAGTTTAACTCTTTTCCGGACTGAGATAAATTATTTACGAAAAAGGAATACGTTGATTGAACATGGTCAATAGGTTCTCTCTCGTATTGTTTTACGCTTTTTCGGGCTTTAGAGACAAATCTACGAAAAGGAACTTGTGGAGTTTTCTTTCGTCCCTTTTCAAACTCTCTAAACATGAAAAGGACCGAGTTATCTTTGTCGTTAAACTCGTTAAAACATCAAATAGCGACAAACTTTTCAATCATGACAAGACCGAGTTTCACCTTCGCTAGAATCGTTAAAACATCACATAGCGATGGATTCACTTGAAGGGTGGAATTATACAACAAGCATATGTTATCCTCCTCAAGCTTGATAAAAAATAAAGAGGTACTGGTTAGCAATGACTGGGGAAAATGGAAAAAGGGGTAAACCACTTTTGGTAGCAGGTCGCTCTTGAACATGACACTTTCACTTCATCACTGTGACTATTTGGGTTGGGTTATTAGCTTGATGGTTATCATACCATTGGTCTATCATACCATCCATCACTTTGTTTTGGGTCAATTCTACCAATTCATTTCAGTGTCGCTGACATGTTCAAGAGAAGTCATTCAGTCAAAATTCATCCTTTGCAATACCATAAACCTTCATTTTCATGACCGCCATTCCTGAACCTTGTGTCGTTAGTCAAATTCCGTCTCCAAAATCATTACACTCGTTTCATGTTGTTGATGTGGGATACATCAAGGCCCTCCTGCGACAAATCAATTCTTGTCGACATCAACACATTATCCAAGAAGTTGACTTAGAAACACCCTTCCAGTACCTTGAGGCTTGCATACACCAATGGCAGGTTTCTCACTTTCAGCGATAGGCTGACATCACTGGTCTTCGATCGAAAGACTTTGTATGGTGTTTGATATCAAAACATCCATTCACACCATGCAGAATGTACTGCAGTACCTTGAGGATCATTATCATTATCAGTGATTTCTCTCGCGTCTGTTAAAGACTTACATCATCGGCTGGTAATCAAACGGTGTCTTCCCGTTCGACTTCAAATTACATATTCACATGGTTGGACTCATATTTGAGCGAACGATTGAATGAGATAGAATACCTCGGATCTAGTTTCATCCATTTGGCCTGCGATTTCAGGAAATGTACCAAATCATCTGTACAATGGCTTTACATCGATGATCATTTCGATCATGGGTCTATATCTGTAGACGACTGTATACGTACTTGTAATGAAAGTTTATATGTTGAGAATGGGTATGCCTTCCCTCAAAAATTCATGATAAAAATCAAAATATCATGATATTATGTCTTGTAATTGATGTAGGTCACCAACCACTTTGGAACCTCCTCATCACATCGTAAAGCATTTCACTCGACATTAACATTTTTCAACTTCATGCTTTAGGGGGTAGTTGTTACATATCCATTTGGGCATATCACTCCCATCATCTAGATCAGTGTTTTAGGGCTCATCAAACCATAATTTCAGTTGCTACATGCCCTAAACAAGTCAACCTTTTGAATGCCTCCTTCCCAGATAGTTTCATGACCTGAAGAAATCTTGAAATGACCTCTAGAGGGACCAACGCAGATAGGCCCATGCAAGGGTGCACTGCAAAGCTGTTAAGTCCATGCCAGGGTGCTCTGCAGAGCACTTAGGCCCTCTTTGACCTACGATGGGCGAGATTGAGCAAAATTTACATAGGGTTTGGGGAATATTCTTATCTTCTGGAGCCTTCTAGAAGATTACCACTCTTATCATCTCCTATGAGCTCGAAAATGGATGAGGAATGAGTTAAGATACATTATATCCTCTCATCCCTTCCTCCATGGAACTAATTCTAAGTTTGGAAGGCCATTCAATACCCTCATTGATGACAAAACCTCCTCCATCTTCCTATAAATTGAGCACTCATCTAAGTGATCAAGGGTTGGACTTTGATGAATTGTAAGGAGATAATGTTAGTTTGAGATTTGAGACTATTGTAAGTGCATTATGTTGCCAAAATGTCATACTTATGATGTGATGTTGATGGAACCAAAGCTGGAGGAGTGACTTCGAATCAGGCTTCATGGTTGTAATTCTTCCTTCTATTCAATAAAGTATTTACACCTTTTTCCATATGCTTATCTTGATATATGAATGCTTATATGTGTGAATGTATCTGATTCCATTTACTTGTAATCAATAGATCTTTTTCTTTGATTGGTTCTTTGTCTTCTGTTGATGTTTATAGGTAATTTTGAAGCGTGTTAAGTATGGGAAGGAGTGACGAGACTGATACAAAGGAGACAAGAGGAAAGCAAAAGTACAAGTAGGTCCTCTCATTCTCTTTGTCTTATCTATTGTTTATAGAAAAAGGTTAAAGTGCTTTAAACTGTTGTTCTAGATATGGCTACTTATCTAGGGAATTAGTATTTATCCGTAGATACCAAATTCTTCATAACAAGAAACCATCAAGATACAAAAGGACAAGCTAAATGTTATCAGAGACTGCATAGGGTACCTTCAAGCTGCTTCGATCAATGTTTGTAGGATCTATAGGAGGAGCTATAAGAGGATTTGAATTACTATAGGAGGCCCAAAAGGAAGCTACAAGAGAAAATTTAAGGGAAAAGGGGGCCAAAACTACCCAAAGTGGTCCTCAAACCCTCATGCACATGACAAAGTTATCTTGAAAGGAGTAAGTTGCTTTCTCCCTCTCTCTTTTTTTCCATACCTCTGCATGGAGAATTACGCCTAAATTAAGTTCCCCGTAGAAAAAAATTGTGCAGTAGTTCCCTTTGTAAATTGTTACAAACAAGTCTCTCTCCAGGGAACACCTAGCAAGAAGTGGCTGCAACATTGGCCACATTGGGCACACATGTCAAGCCCAAAAGAAGGCAGGAAAGGAAAGGCCCCTTATACTTTGAAACAAGGAATAACACCAAGATAAGGCAAGGGAAGCCTCAACCTCCTTCAAAAACCCCTTTCATTATTGATGAGTCAGCAAGCAAGAAGGAAGAGGTGGGACCTAGTGAGGAAAATTTTGAAGAAGTTACATCTCCTAAGGCCAAAACCAAGAAAACTTTGACACCTATGAGAAGGCCAACCACTAGAGTAGCCACAACTAAGTAGCTCAAAGCACAAACTATGCTGCTACATGAGAAAACAAGGCTGCTACAGGAGAAACATGGCTACTACAGGAGACAGACTACGTGCTACAAGAGAAACAAATTTGTTACAGGAGAAGACAACGTGCTACAAGAAAGTCCCGAGAGCTGAAAAAAGGATGATTTTGAGCAAGTTTACCCTAGATTTGAAGAGGTACATCTAAAATAAGGGTAAGTACACATTTTTCTCTGCCATTTATGGACAAGAAAACTAAAAATCCTCTCATTCCTTCAACCAAAATTCTGATATCATTTTGAGAAAAGAAATTTGAATGAGAATGCTTCTTTTGAGTTAAGCAGCATAAGAAAGGAAATGAAATTGTTTCTGAGTTGAGTCTGATTTTTTCCTTCCTCTAACCAGTATGGATAAAACTTCTCTTTTACCCTTGTAGCAGATTGGGAGTATTGGTTTTCCAAAGTTTCAATTGAAGAGATTCCATGGACTCATCAAGGATGCTAATTATCAGATATGTCGTGGAGAATGTTAAAAAGCTTGTATCACGGGAAAACATTGTGTACATTAACATGAAGACTTTTCTTAAGACACAAGCACAAGCCTAATTATAACTTGGAGAAAAGGATGGATCTACAAAAGAAGGAGCTGGAGAAGAAGAGGAAGAGGATGGATCAAGATAATATGTGCCAAAATTCCTTCTGAGGTAGCTTGGGATGTTAAGGAGGCCACTAGGGCCATGAATGAAGCACAATTAGGTCACTAAGTTGCTCAAAGGATGAGCAACACTTTCAATAGCGGAGTATGATGGGCCTCCAAATTAGAGATAAATTAAGGCTCATCTAACCATCCTTCAAAACATTAAACCTCTCTTTTTTGCATTAGGTGACATATTTTTAGATTTAATATGTTCATTAGGAAGGTTTAGATAAAATTTCATATTTGTGCCTAATATTATATAATTTCGTAGAATATATTGAGAATATTGGGAAAATTATGAATAATTGAAGGAGGAGATAATCTAGGGACTTTCTCCCTGCTATAGGAGGACAAATATTGGATAATAAATGAAAAATATATTATGAAATTATTGCCAAATTTTGGACCTCCAATGATTGAGAAAATCTAGGAATGCGTTCCCTGTCATTTAATGCAAATTCCTAGTGTTGGGAACTAGATCCAGTTTTTGAGGGATTTTGGAGGGGAAAGTTGTCTATTTTCAAGGAGAATATGCCCCATAAATTTATATAAATACCAATTCGAATTTTCCTTTAGGGGCATGTATTTCTTAGTCTTCTTGTGGAGAAAACTTGTTCTCTAGTAGCCCCACTTTCATTTCTAGCAGGGGTGTACTTGGATTGATTCAAACAATGAATTTTGGTGCCATTTTTAGATTCTAAAGCTTGGTTTCCTTCATAGGACTCTAATTTTCCTTGGGATTTTCCATCCCATGAGCCTCAGATCCCTCTTGTATAACTTTTGTATTTCCTTTGAATGTCTTTTTCACTTGCATATCTTATTTATGCATTTACTATTCATGCTTCTTTTGTTGTAAGTTTGTTACACTAAAAAATGTCACCGTGACTATTTACAGTTAGTATGGCTCAATCAACAGTCATGCTA
The DNA here is from genome assembly GCA_031772625.1 of Pinus tabuliformis. Taxonomy (NCBI): domain Eukaryota; kingdom Viridiplantae; phylum Streptophyta; class Pinopsida; order Pinales; family Pinaceae; genus Pinus; species Pinus tabuliformis. The sequence continues at coordinate 435,820,349 of CM062804.1, forward strand.
TCCTCTTAGGTAAGTCTTATGCCTCTGCTCTCCATGTCAAACTCCAAAAGAGAGAAAGTCTTTTATAAATGTATTTATCTCTGGGGACGCAGGCTCTCTCAACCTTACCTGCGGGGACGCACCCAATGTTCACAAAAGCTGCGTCTTTGGACGCTCTGTATGTAAAGGGGCAGGTGCGTCCCCCTGTAAAGGTTAAAATTCGCAAGTTTCATCTTTAAAAAGTCACTTGTGGTCATTTCTAGAGCATTCTAGAAGGTTGTTCGACGTGTATTGAGCGCCTCCAGATGGTTCATGCACTCCTACCAAAGAGGAACTTATCCCATCAATAAGGGAGCTATCCCATCCAAAGAGGGGATTATCCCATTGATGGTGGACCTGATTAACTTCCTCTTGAGCACTATAAATACAGGCATTGGGCCAGAAGGAGAGAAGGTTGAAAGCTATACATTTCTAAGGGTAAATGCTGCAGGAATTAGGACTCCCATTTAGAAGCTTGTGAGGAGAGATTGCCATCTTTGCTTGTTCTATTTGGAAGTGGGTGAGCTTTGTCAAAGTAAAGGAGAACTCTTGATGGACCCTGGGAGGGACTTGCACAACACCAAGGCTCAGGTTGTATTTGTTCCTTTTGTTACCTATTAATACAAATGAGTCCATTCTTCTCAATAACTTGTTATTTATGAGTTGTTTCATGTACTCCTTGGTCTATGTGTTAAATATGTTTTATTCTATGAGATTATCAATTGAAAAAGGCTTAGTTAAGAATTTCATTGAAAAAGGGAAAAGTAGCGTAAATCATCTTAGGTGCATCTTTGTAGTGGTTTGAGTCGAGTCTACACACCATTGGTTTCACTTCCGCTACCTTTTGTCTTTAAGAAAAACCATAAAATTAACGCTTAAAGTAAAATCAACGTAGTAATTTTTATTTACTAGGGCTCTGAAACACCAATTTAGATCAGGCTAGTGTCTTGGAGTAGGTGAGTAATTAACTCTCCAAGACAACAAAACCAAACAAGTAGCTTATCTTGTGATAGAATAAATCCAATTGTCTCATTTGTACTCTGGGAAAGCTCCTCTTAAAGGAGAAGCACGAGCTCGTGTCCGAACCAGTGAGGGGATCAATCCCCCCTCGTTGGGAACGACGCCAGACACGCACGTATTACAAACGGTAAACCTCGGATTAACCATTGTCGAGGAGCTAGGGGTCACTTGTCGGTAAACCTTGGATTATTGTCAAGGAGCCGGTAAGGGGATTGAGCTTGCTACTCTGCCCTTGCGTGCTGTCGGAGTTTAGACTGTTCCCCCAGGTGCATTTGTTATGGTTGGTAACCTTAGTGGCCATTATCTTTAGGATTCTACCGAGGTGACGGTGGAGGGAAGGTCCCACTGTACCTGGAGCAGACGTCGGCTAGACTCACTTGGATTTTCTGGGGGGTTCACTTCACTCGAGACGGTTAAAGTGGAGGAACTTGGTCCAGTCTATTCATTAAGCAGGTTGCCGGGGTAACTGTTCCACCCGCCACTTCTGTACTGAATCCAGCGATGTTGGGCTTCATCACCAACTAGCGCTTTCGGTCTGGAAGGCTACTGTTTGTGCTTGGTTTGACGCCCTAGATTCTTTAGGCGTGTGATTCAAATTTGTTTGGTTCTTTAGAGACTTTAGGTGGTTTGATTTGAAATTTTATTTTGTTTTCGTGTGTAGTAGTTAAAAGTTTTTAGCTGTGGCGGAATTACCGAGACAGTCCCGTAGACTTCGGGGCCAGTCTCCTGAAGTTGTTTCTGTGGCCGAATTGTTGAGAAGATCCCGTAGGCTTAGGGGATCGCCTCCTCAAGACGACCCAGGTAATCTAGAAGGTTTAAAGGTCCTTGTAACTCCTCCTAGTGGCAGTAGAGTAGGTTCACCTGAAGAAGGAGAATCTTCCTTGGTAGTCCATTCAGATTACAAAGGCTTAGAGACAGGTTATAATCCCGAAGCTGTTACAGTTTCTGAGCTTGTTGGTAGTTTTTCGTCTGCTAGTGATACAGGCGAAGAACCAGAAATATCTGAACCTGTTACTCCGACTTCTAGTGTTCCTGATTCACCGAGAATAGAAAGAATTATCACCGAAAATCTTCCTACTGGTTTGATTGCTATCGAAGAACTTGCTCCAGAGGAAGAAATAGGCGTCTCTAACCTTGAAGATCAACTTACTATTGATCTAAGGGAGCGTGAATCTATCTTTTACAGTCCTCCTAGAAGTACTACTTGGTACCTTTCGTTAACCAATTATTTAGACAACTTTGGGCTAGGTTTTTCTACACCTCGTACTCCTTTTCCACCTGGAGGTATTCATACTCCTGTAAATATGTCTGGTCAGTCGTCCGTATTTACTCAAAGTCCTGAATCTTTCTTACATGGCGGTCCTTCTGTTCCCACTGGGTATCAATCTCTTTCTGGTACCTTTGCGGGGGCATCCCCTCAACCCGTTGATCATGGGTTATTAGTTGGAAACAGTGGTAATATACCATTGGGTGTAGGAGACATTTACATGATGTCAGGTTCAGTTCCCGTTTCCCAACCTCAAGGTGGCCAATTACCGCCTGGGGGGCAGCCTCAGTTAACGCCTGGGGGGGCAACCTCAAGGTACATCATTTGTGTCTGGGGGGCAACCTCAAGGTCAGTACGCGCCTATGGTGCAATACATACCTCAAGGTCAACCCCAGCCTCAATATGTACCCCAGGGTCAACCTCAGTATCAATATCAACCTCAAGGATGGCAACCTCAAGGATGGCAACCCCAAGGGTATCAACCCCAAGGGTATCAACCTCAAAGGTACCAAACTCAAGGTCAAGGTCAACCCCAATATCCGTATTTACCTCAAGGTTATCAACCTCAAGGTCAATACTCAGGTCAAGGTTATCAACCACCTCAAGGTCAATCATATGTTCCAAGTATAGGAACTGCACCTTACAATTATCAATCCTATCCTCAATCCGGTTATGGATCTCAGTATCCTCAACCTGTTACGGGTCAATACCCTGGAATGTTAGTGTGGGATCCATCACAGGGTCAGCAGGTGTTGCAGCCAAGTATACAGTCGGTACCTCAAGCTGGACAACCCGTAGTTTCTAGTCCACCCCAGCAACCGCAACCTGTCCAGTCAAATGTTCAAACTTCTGTAACTTCGGTAGTTACTCAGCCGCCAATCGCACCTAGTACTCCATCTCAAACGGCTGCTGCAACTACCGCCACATCTACCATACTTACTTCTGGAGTATCGACGGCTCCAGTTTCTACTGTCCCTGTGACCACTCCTCAGACATCTTTACCGTTGTCTGGATCTACGATTCAAACCACGGTCCAGATGCCTGTAGGTCAACCTGGTATAAGTACGGTTGTCACTACTCAACCTCAATTTGTTCAACCTCCGTACTAGGGACAGTACCAACATGGGCAAGCTGTCCAACAGCCGGTTTACCAGTATCAACCGTATCCTGGGTACACTTATCAACAACCTCAACAACCCCAGTACGGTCTGGTTAATCCTGGTTTTCCAGGAGGATATAATATCCCAAATGCGACTCCTGTTCCTAGTTATCCTGGATATCCTCCTCCTGGGGCTGGTATTGTGACCCAGAGTTTTAGAGATCCTAACCGGCAGTTACCGTTTATCGCAACTTTGGATTTACCAGACTTGACGCGCCTAACGAACGATCCAATTCAATATCTTCAGTTCTGGCCGCCAATGCCAAATAAGTTGCCCAGTGATATACCCAAGTTCGAAGGTAAGTCTGGAGAGGATCCGTCCAATCACGTGATGACTTACCACCTTTGGTGTGCTTCAAATTCTATCTCGGATGATTCGATCCGCTTACGTCTTTTCCAGCGTACACTCATTGGTCTCGCGGCCAAGTGGTACATTGAGTTACCACGGGCCTCTTTTTACAATTTTAGCCAGTTAGCTACCTCATTCTTAACTCACTTTCAGTTGTCGGTCAGATACGATAACGGCACAGAGTTATTAAATTCACTAAAACAATCGACGTCCACGTATATTTCTGATCACATTCATGAGTGGAGACGTCGAAGAAGGCTAGTGAAAGTTTTTATCCCGGACCAAATCTTAGCTGAATGGTTTGTTAAATCATTATTACCGAAGATTACTGAAGATGTAGCTAAGGCCGGAGTAGTTACTGAGGAGCAAGTCATTGCTCAGGCGCAATACCTTGACTTAGTTTATACTCAGTCGGGTACGTTACACGAGAAGATTCCGGATCTTCCAAAATCGAATCAAATTGCTGCTGCTCCTTCAGGATCTCATGCCGCTGATGGTATGATTGGTATCGTGAATACAAAGAGCAAGAAGAAGTCTTCCAAGGCTTCAACTACTCCTATTATCACTTTGCCTGATTCCCCGACAGGAGAGTCTTCTCCTGAACTTACCGCCGATATTCACGCTGTAGAGACATCTACGGCCAAATCAAAAAACGGTGGAAAGAAGAAAGGAAAGAAGAAGGCCAAAGCAGACAAGGCTCCGAAGGAGAAAACGGAAAAGTCGGAAACCAATGACGAAAAGCGCAAACCTCGATATCCTTGTCTTATTTGTGAAGAGGATCATTTTACGAGAGATTGCCCTCATCGGGCCGAGGTTGTGAAAATAGTCAAAGGTTCTCCGACTCCTGTTGTGTTAAAAAATCCATTCCCGGAGTAGGAGAATAAGATGATAGGTTCTTCCTCGAATGCCAGTGAAGAACCCATTTTGATGATGTCTCATGTGAGGATTGCGACTCGATCGCAAGATTATGGTAGTAAGGCTCCTGTTGATGGTAAGGAAGCAGAATCTTCTCACTCTAACCCATCAACTTCAGCTCCGGTTCCGATCCACTACAGATCGAGAAACCTAACCCGGACTTAGTAATTAAACCGCCCGCCAAGGGTGTACTTCGAAGGTCTGCTTTCAATCCACATGCGAGAGCAGCCCAGAATTACAACATTGTTGAGGACTTAGCTGTTTCACCCTCAGCAATGTCGGCATTAGAAGTGCTGCAATCATGCCTAGCACAACGAAAATTACTTTTGTCGGCTATCGGAGCTGTTGATGTTCAGGACCCGAACCTGATAATCTTCGATCTAGAAAATAGTACACCACGTCTCCCCCATCAAATGGCTTTCCAAATTCCAGTGATAGTCAAAAACAGGCCTATTCATCGGACTGTGATTGATGAGGGAGCCTCTACGTGTATTATGTCGATTCAATGTTGGAGATCTCTTGGTTCTCCTTCGTTGAACCAATCCCCCACCATCCTTAAGGCCTTTGATGGCCGTGGGTTCCGTCCGTTTGGTATTCTACAGGAATTGCCTATAGGGGTCGAAGGTAAAACCGTTAGTCTGGATGTGGAAGTGGTTGATGCCCCTCTAGACTACAACCTTCTTTTGGGTCGAAGTTGGTCATATGCTATGACGGCGGTCGTTTCATCGGTCTTTAGAGTAATTAAGTTTCCACATAATGGTAAGATCGTGACTATTGATCAGCTGACATACTTTTCATCCGACCCAGCCTCTTCAGAGAGTATCTAGCATGTCGGTAAGACGACAATCCCTTATAGGGACGTTGGCGTAGGTTTAGTTAAAGATTCCGGTTTACTGGGAACTTTTCCTCTCCCTCCACTCAGCGTAGATCCTTCATTTGCAACAATTCATATGATTACATCAGAAAACATTATTTATGATGATCCTTGGATTGTCCCATCTGAATCTGAGATAGACTCATTCGGTGATGCTATGCCTTTGAGTCCATATGAAATTGCTTATGAAGCTGTCATGTCTTTTACCGACTCGCGTTCAACCGAAATCGACCAAATGAATGTGGTCAGTGAAGAATCACTTTTCACCTCAACCTTAGAACGGATAGCGTTTCCCGAAGTCGTGTCATCTGACGAGCAACTTCGCGAAATCCTAAGTGTAGACGATCTACCATGGGAAGATCTCCATCACAGATCTTCGTTTTTACCTAAGGATGATGCTTTTGAAAATGATTTTTCATCTATCTTTACCGCTGAATATGTCAAAGACGCTCAGGATCCAACGAAACATTCTGATTCAGAGTTGAATTTAGGGAATATTTCTCGTACTATTCCCATTGATATTTCAGTGAAGCCCGGAATTGAGGAAAACATTCATATAGGTGCCGCATGTACAGAAGAAGAAATCCAAACTTACAAGGCCCTATTCCAATAATTCCGCGATGTGTTTGCCTGGTCTTATGAGGAAATGCCAGGAATCAATCCTGCAATTGTTGTTCATGAAATAAAGACTTACCCGGACGCTAAACCCGTCCGACAACGGTTGCGTCAGATTCACCCTCGAAAAGCGGCTGCGATTAAAGCAGAAGTCGAAAAGCTGTTGAAAGCAGGTTTCATATATCCGATCCCGTTAACGGATTGGGTATCGAATATTGTTCCGGTCAACAAGAAACAAGGAACAATAAGAATCTGTATCGACTATAGGGATATAAATCGAGCTTGTCCAAAAGACAACTATCCTACGCCTTATATCGATCAAATTATTGATGATTGTGCCGGAAGTGAAATGTTTTCCTTTATGGATGGTTTTTCGGGCTATAATCAAATCAATATTCTACCTGCCGACCAACCAAAAACGGCATTCATTTGTCCATGGGGGACATTTGCTTATTGCAAATTACCTTTTGGGCTTAAGAATGCCGGGGCCACTTTTCAACGGGCGATGTCTTACGCATTTCATGACATCAAGCACATTGTGCAACCGTACCTCGATGATTTGCCTGCTCATTCTTTACATCGAGCTGATCACCTTGTCCACCTACGAGCAATCTTTATGAGGTGTAGGCATTATCGAATTCGGTTGAATCCCCACAAGTGTGTTTTCTGTATAGAAACAGGTCGATTGCTGGGATTTGTTGTTTCAAAAGCCGGCATTCGCGTCGATCCCTCGAAGGTCGAAGCTATCATCAAATTGCCTCCTCCTTCGAGTTTGCGCCAACTCCAAAGTTTGCAAGGGAAAGCGAACTTTTTACGCCGATTCATCCCAAACTACGCCGAGGTCACTAAAGGTTTTACACGGTTGTTGAAACAGAACGCTCAATTCTTTTGGGACGAGATTGCCCAACAATCTTTTGATGCACTTAAACACGCGTTGACCCATGCACCGTTGTTGCATCCTCCCAACTACAACCAGGACTACTTCTTATACCTCGCAGCTTCGCATTCCACCATTGGAATGGTGTTAGTTCAAGAAGATGAATTCGGAGCGGAACATGTGATATATTATCTTAGTAGGACCTTAAATCCCACTGAGTTAAAATATTCGCATGTGGAGAAATTGGCCCTGGCAGCCGTTCAAGCTGTCCAGCGTTTTCGTCACTACATTCTTCTCCGTAAAACTACAGTTATTTCGGATTGCAACCCTATGATTTATATTTTGACAAAACAACTGCTAGGGGGCAAGTACTCTAAATGGATCGTTATCCTGCAAGAGTTCGACTTGGAGTTCGAGAAGTCCAAGTCTAAGAAATCCTTAGTTTTTGCGGAATTGATGTGTGATTTCCCGTGTGCTGACACAGAGACTGTGGCAGAGGAGTCCATTGCGGACGAATCTTTGTTTCTTATCAGTACTGTAGATCCGTGGTACGGGGATATAATCATCTATCTCCAAACCCAAACCTTTCGGCCTGAAGCTTCCAAAGCGGAACGTCGAAAAATTCGGTTTCAATCCCAGCAATACAAAATTATTGGAGATACACTTTATCGCCGGGGGGCAGACTTAGTTTTTCGACGTTGTTTAACTCACGAAGAGGCTGAGAGGGTTTTGAATGATTGTCACTCTGGAGCATGTGGCGGTCATATGTCTGGGTATGCCACAGCTCAGAAGGTGTTGCGCGCTGGCTATTTCTGGCCGTCTATGTTTAAAGATTGTATCATTGCAGTCTAGAAGTGCCACAACTGTCAAGTGTTTGATCGCAAGATGCGCGCACCACCTGCTCCTCTCCACCCTATAATTGCCGTTGGTCCATTCGCCAAATGGGGTATCGACTTTATTACTTGTAACCCTCACTCGGCCGGGGGGCATGCGTATATCATCCTCGCGGTTGATTATTTTACTAAATGGGCCGAGGCGATGCCTACATTCGACGCAAGCGGCAAAACAGCTGCAGTTTTCGTATTCAATCATATTATAACTAGGTTTGGTGTCCCACAAGCAATCATTACTGACCATGGGAGCCATTTTCGAAACATCATGATGACTGAGCTTACAAGCCAGCTTGGTTTGCGCCACGATAGCTCTACTCCTTATTATCCGCAAGCCAACGGTTTGGTTGAGTCTATCAACAAAGTTCTAGTTATCATGATCCGACGAACCATTGGTATTCATCGGTCGAATTGGCACAACATGTTATTTTCAGCGCTATGGGCATACCGAACCTCAGTGAAAACTTCAACAGGGTTCACTCCTTTCCAGCTAGTTTATGGCTTGGAAGCTGTGTTACCCATTGAATGCGAAATCCCATCACTTCAAATGGCTGTCGAATTACTTCCAGCTACTTCCGAAGAGGAGAAACGTTTATTGTACTTAGCTAAATTAGATGAGACTCGACGTGACGCTACATTGGCAATCGAGACTCACGCGAAGCGAATGAAAGCTCAGTATGATAGAAATGTGACCCCTCGAAGTTTTTCGGAGGGAGACCTAGTGCTATTATATGATCAAGCTAACGATAAGCTAGGTGCTGGAAAATTCGTTCCTATGTGGCATGGACCCTACATTGTAAAGCGAAAGCTAGCAAAAGGGGCTTATGAGCTGGTTGATTTTGATGGGGACTCTTTGGGTAAACCCAGAAATGGACTTTACCTAAAGAGGTATTATGCTTAAATGGTGGGTATGGAGAATTTTTAGTTAGGTTAGGTTTTCTTTCTAGCTAGTATGTTTGTTAGTTAGTCAGTGTGCTTAGCTTAGAGAGTGTGTTTTTCGTCGTTATTCTGGCTTATCTTGGTTTTACTCTTGATATTGCAGATGTCGACGCCTCTCCAAACATACATTGGATTTGCTGATGGTGCTTGTCGTAGTACACGGAATATCTCTTCCGCAGCTTGGGTTATCTATTCGCCCTCTGACGAGTTAGTTTCTATGCATGGGGTAAGCCTCGGTCAAACAACGAACAACATTGCAGAATACAGTGCAGTGGTTGAATTATTATCCGAATCTATTTCATTTGGAATTCGACGTTTGATAGTGAGGTTAGATTCTGAACTTGTTGTATTACAGCTTAATAGAGTATATGCCATTAGAAATCCTGTGTTATTAAGGTTGTTTTTGAGAGTGCGTCTCTTGGAACGTGAATTTGATTACATTGAATATCAGCATATTCCAAGGTCTTTAAATACATTAGCAGATGCAATTGCTTCTCGAATGTTGGACAGACATTTACGATAATCATGCAAGTAAATTTAAAAACATTTCATCACATATGTTAAACAAGATAAGCCGGTAATAGTGATATATATATAGATAGGAGTGTGTCAAAAAATATACATCGTCTTCGATCATAGGTTGAAAAACACCTTATGATCGGCAAAAATGATAAAGTACAAAAAGTCAAAAATGTCACATGTGTCTACAAAGTGACTAGCCAATCACTGGTGGTGCTCCCTATACGACACCACTGCACGGGCTACCTTACGCAAAAATCTCCTAAACGGTCCAGGGACTGCGACTACATAGCGCTGAAGTCTGATAGGAATATCATCCATGGTAGTCTCAGGCATATCCGCCGTCAGACGCTCTAGATCATGCTCCAACTCAGCTAGTGTCTCTGCAGCCGCGTCCTGTGGGGCCGGTACCGGTGCAACTGGATGTCTCCTCTCAAAAGGCCGGAGGTTGGCTGGGCGCTGTGGACCAACATCTGCATTTTGAAAATTTTTACTGTCAGTTTTGAGACGATATATATAAAAAACAAAAAAAAATACATAATTTGAAAACTTGTGAAAAATAAAGTACCTCTGTCATCCCATTGTTCTCCCTGTGGAAGAACCATGTCCGGATCACCTCGAAAATCTACTCCGGCATACGGAAAGTCCTGGATCGAAAAAACCTGGTCCTCTAACCAGTGAAAATAACTATCAGTGAATCGAACAACCGTCGCGCCCTCGTCAGGATGCCGGGCCATCACCGCAACCCATCGTACCAGCTTTGGCTCCCGAGGACCCAAGATATCAACAGTGAGTTGCTGAGGGATCAGCATCGGAACTCTCTCTAAGGCAAAGCTCACGACTAGAGGCCCATATCCAAAGGTCTTCAGTCGTCCGTTCTTTGCCCTAGTCAGTTGGCTCTTCATATTAGCCGACACAGCATCACACCAGTTGAAAATGGTGCCTTGGTAACAGTCAATCGCCATCCGCATTTGGGACCCGGAAGCAATATGTAAAGCGGCTGCGCCGCAAATTCTGGTAACCGTGAAAGCTATAACTTTGAGTTCACGCAGAGAGATGTGTTTGATTTCTACGCCTTTCGCATGGTGTGCATTGGGTGTGCACCAATCTGCCCGGAGACTATCAAGGGATTGGCCACCCGGCCTAGTCCCGGCTAGATTGAGTTGCTCACCTCTATTCGGCAAGCCAGTGAGAAAGTATATATCAGAGGGCTCTATCTCGAGCTGGTGCCCTCCGATGTAAAAGCATTGTTCTTGAACGTTCCATCTCTCAACCAGCCATTCTAAGAATCTTACCTGAGCCCTCATGCCTGGTATGGCCCAGTATTTATATAACCCGCATGCTTTTAGGGCATCAATGGAAGGTTGATGTTCAATTGCAGCTAAATCAACGTCCTCGTGCTCTCTTTCTCTCCAATCCAACATGGTGGTGCCCTACACACCAAGAAACAATGATTAGAATTAATTTGGGGAAATTTGAATGGTTATTTGTGAGGATTGGGGTTTCAAATTCCGCATTCCACGGAGGACGCACCCCGCGTTTAGAACACAGGGCGTCGGGACGCAGCTGGCCTGAAGGTGGGCTGCGTCCCCCGACCATTTTCCTGTATAGGAAAAAGTCGGGGGACGCAGGTCACCCGAAGGGCACCTGCGTCCACCGCAGAGCGCATTTTGAAACCTAAAACCCCCCAAAAAACAAAACTAAAACCTAAAATACAATTTTAATCGGATGAAATTGAAGAGTAGGATGTTGTAAAATACTTGGAAGAGACGGCGTTCGATTTGACGGTCGGATTTTCCGCAGCGACCACGGGAAGTTTCTTGCCAAAAGCCCTTTTTTCAACCTCAACAGTAAAATGGTAAAAATGACATGGTAAAAAGTCTTTTTATAGGTTTTTTGGATGAATTTGTTCATTTTTCACCATGGAAGGATGTTTTTCGATGTATTTTTACCTATCTTAAACAGGTATGAGTAATGTGTTGTTTTTGTGCAGGACAAAGGGACTTAGAGGGAAAATTGTCATTTTTCACAAACCAAAATATCAGAGTCATCTTTTAAGCCCTTTTCTGACTCCTAAAAAATGAAAAGATTGCCGAGCGTTTCTTTTACACTCGTTAAAACGGAATTAAAAGACTCCCCTTATAGCTCTTTTCTGACCGTAAAATCAGAAAAAGATTGCCAGGTTTTTGTCGTTTCAAACTCGATACGGAAATAAAACGACGTGTCCTTGATCGCTTTTTACTTTTCAGGTCAGTGGCACTAATTATGAAAGTACTCCTTGGTCGCAAGATCAAGCGGTTCCCCCAGGTATTATTTTATACTTTTTCGGGCTTGAGGGACACAAATCTACGAAAAAGTTCAACTTGGAGTCTTCTTAAGTTTTTCAGACTCTCTAAAATTGAAAAACGCCGAGTTTCTCCTATACTGGGCTCGTTAAACATTTCACAGTAAAGGACCTGTTCAATTACAAACAGGAACGAACCACTCCTTCCTAGGGTTCGAATCAAAACTAGGATGGACTCATCCGAAGGATGAGCTTATAATCAAGCATATGTTATCCTCCTCAAGCTTGTTAAAAATAAAGAGGTACTTGCCAGAAATGGTGGGGGAAAAGAGAGAAGAATGAACCTGTTTGTTATCTTTTGTCTCAGAAGAAACTTTATTACCACTCTTGAACACGACACTTTTCATTCACCTGGGTTGGGAAATCTTTTACCTCACAGTTGATCAAACCACTTTGAAAGTCTTCAGCCGGGTTCCAGGGATTAACTTTGAGTTATTCATCACCAAGCCATTTGTCGTGTCGTTATGTGTTCAAGAGGTCTGCAAGAAAAACTTTCATCTGCAAAATACTTGTCATCCGTTTGACCATCCCTGAGTCAGTCCTTACAGCAACATTTCTTCAACTTGAACAATGATTTCGTGTTGCGGGCTTGCCTGAAACAGGTCGCTTTCTATCGACATCAGCACATTATCTAGAGAGATGACTTAGAAATCGTCAGTACCTTGAAGTCTGCATGCATCAATGGCAGGTTTCTCGCCTTTGACGTCAGTTTACATCATTGACTTTCGATCGAAGGATTCCGTGAAATGTTCGACATCAACTCATTCATTCACATCTCATGGATTGTACTGGGTACTTTGAGAACCATTGACATTACTGGTGGTCTCTCTCACGCTTGTTAACAGTTTACATCATCGACTGGTAATCAAGTGGTTTCTACCATGTTCGACATCAACTCATTTATTCGCATGGCTAGAATCGTACCAATTCGAGAAGTAGAAATGAAGACCCTGGATCTAGTTTCCACCATCCAGGCTGCGAGGAGTTTTGTATTCATTATCTAAGTAGACTAATCATAAACAGATGGCTGCGCCCATACTGTGTCTACAAAAGTCTATGATTATGATGTACTGCAAAATTATTCCTGTATCAGAGTAGTTAGTCTGTTAGTTAAAGTTTTAATCTGAGTATGGGAATGCCTACCTCAGTGATGATATAATCTTATACATGTATTTTGTGTTGAAAATTGCAGGTTCTGACCAGGCTCTCCATGAGATAATCCTTGAAATGATAAAGCGCTTCACCCTTCCTAAATAATACAAAACCCTAATCTATTACAGGCTTCGCACTTTAGGGGGCAATCTGTTACACTAAAAAATGTCACCATGACTATTTACAGTTAGTATGGCTCAATCAACAGTCATGCTATCCTCTTAGGCAAGTCTTATGCCTCTGCTCTCCATGTCAAACTCCAAAAGAGAGAAAGTCTTTTATAAATGTATTTATCTCTGGGGACGCAGGTTCTCTCAACCTTACCTGCGGGGACGCACCCAATGTTCACAAAAGCTGCGTCTTTGGACGCTCTGTATGTAAAGGGGCAGGTGCGTCCCCCTGTAAAGGTTAAAATGCGCAAGTTTCATCTTTAAAAAGTCACTTGTGGTCATTTCTAGAGCATTCTAGAAGGTTGTTCGACGTGTATTGAGCGCCTCCAGATGGTTCATGCACTCCTACCAAAGAGGAACTTATCCCATCAATAAGGGAGCTATCCCATCCAAAGAGGGGATTATCCCATTGATGGTGGACCTGATTAACTTCTTCTTGAGCACTATAAATACAGGCATTGGGCCAGAAGGAGAGAAGGTTGAAAGCTATACATTTCTAAGGGTAAATGCTGCAGGAATTAGGACTCCCATTTAGAAGCTTGTGAGGAGAGATTGCCATCTTTGCTTGTTCTATTTGGAAGTGGGTGAGCTTTGTCAAAGTAAAGGAGAACTCTTGATGGACCCTGGGAGGGACTTGCACAACACCAAGGCTCAGGTTGTATTTGTTCCTTTTGTTACCTATTAATACAAATGAGTCCATTCTTCTCAATAACTTGTTATTTATGAGTTGTTTCATGTACTCCTTGGTCTATGTGTTAAATATGTTTTATTCTATGAGATTATCAAGTGCTATTTAATCATTTGATTGTTAGTGTATGCAGGTTTCAAAGTGAAGGAGGAGCTCATCCGGATCAGAGGAGCTGGACTGCTACAACAGCGTTGGATTACAGGTAGGATCTAAACACTTGATTTCTTATATAGTAAATGCATATTTAGAGAAGGATTGCTCTTGTTTGTCTTGTTTGTCACTAGAGAGTCTTAGGCTCCTAGGGAGGTTGGTTGTGTCCGCACAATCGACTCTTTCCGCCTGACAAAGTTACATTGGTTAAATTATTGAAGTGATTTTTTTAAAGGTTATTTATAGAGTCACAATAAATATGAATCCTTATAACATCATTTAAAATTCATATTCATCATTGAGCTACTAATTCACGAATCTAGAATTTCTGGAAGTCCCTTGTGCAAAATAGTGGTAATTATTTTATATTTTTTATAACGTGTTAATGAGCTTAATTTGATTTTATTCCACTTGAATTGGGCCATAAAAACATTCAAGTTAATAAAAAAGTTTACCCCATATCATTTGCACTTGATTAGGTTAGGCATTTGGTAGGTTAACTAGCTCACTAGTTTTTGAATTTCCAGTTTTTAGTGTAGTAATTTTCTGCTATTTTTTAGCACGTGTTAATAGGGGTATTTTGGAGTGATTCCACTTGGAATGGAGTCCTAATACACCTTACTTGATAAATATTTTTTTCCCATCCTATTTTAATTTTATTTACTCGAGAATTTTACAAGTTATCTCCTCCTGTAGCACATCGTATAGCACTCCTGTAGCACATGTAAACTTGACCAATTTTCTCCAAAATATTGGTTTTTGTCTCTTAGGCTTGAATCATGACCCATAGGCTATGAATCCATGATTGAGAAACACCAAATACCACCATAGACCCACCTTTCCTTCACTACAAGTACAAATCTGCAATCAAAATTAGAAGACAAATTTCCACATTTGAATAACAATGAATGTTTTCTTATGAAATGTACATGGATTTTGTTACTAAAGAAAATTTTCCTTGAAAAAAATGATAAAAACTTTGATCCATCAATGAAAATTATATTAGACTTGATTCTTGAATTCATGCTTCCTTAAGGTTTAAGTTACAAGAATTGTTGTTGAAAAGATCAATTTTCCTTTTCCAAAACAACATTTCACATTATGCAATTAGAGTATTAATTTGCATTCTCCAAGTGGACTAATTTTTCCATTTTTGCAATTAGTTTAGTGTTTGATTTCATGATATTTACTTCATTGCATTAGACCAACGAAAGGGCACATTGCATGCTGCACATATAATGTCGACACCTATTAAGTTTTTATGAATCCCAGGTTGATAATTTAAGTTGGTAGCCTTAGGAGTTGCAACATTATTTTTGCAATATCTGGGCTCATCAATTACAAGTACAAAAGAATATTATGAATATTGACCATAACCAAAAAATTCAACACTCCCTCTTAGCTATGGAGGTATTCATAATGACTATCTAGATGTTTTATGTATATATGATCTCTCTAAGGAAATGTTTAACTCGTACATAACATGATAATCTAGGTAAAAACAATTGACCTACATCAACATCATCAATAAGTAATACAACCCATGTTATCTCTCCAAACCAATGGTACTCACTCAACTAGTCACCATGATTCAGTGGGTGCCTCACCTCATGGTACATCGCCTAGTTCAAGGTTGTCATCACTCATGGTCGAACCCTAGGGAAACCCATGTCCCAAATACAAAGGCCTCACTCTAGGCCATGATGATGAAGAGGCATCAAATCCAAGAGTTTCCGGACCTTAGGGACCATTCTCTCTAGAATGTTCATCCCCTCATGTTATCTCATCAATAGTCTGAATGCTCCTATTGTCACTAATAGTCTGATCCATGCCCCTATTTTCCACCCATCAACATTCCAGGCCATGCTATCGTTGTCATCAACAGTCAAATCCATTCCCCTGTTGATGTCAAATTAATGTTCCCTCTCAATAATAGAGGGGTTCTCCACAAGTCCAAGCTTTTCTATGAAGTATACAAACTTCACTCGAGACAAAGGTTTTATGAGAATGTTAATTGTTTGCTCATTAATGGAGATGTCTTGGAGCCTCATTGATCCCTTATGCACCATATTAGGAATGAAGTGGTACTTAATATCAATATTCTTTGACTTATCATGAAACACTGGATTTTTTCTAGCTTCACACAAGTTTGATTTTCACTAAACATCATAGTCAGCTCCAACATCTGGTTAAACAACCCAAAGAGTAGCTTACAAAGTTATACTCCTTCACAACATGTCATACAAGTTGCAATATAATTTTCTTCTGCAATTTTGAGTGTGATAGATGTTTGTTTCCTGCTAATCCAAGATATCATAGTAGAGCCCAAGCTGTAATATACACCAGATGTACTCTTCCTATGATCTGCACTCCGTATTTAGAGTATGTATATCTCTGCAACTATACCTCACCACTTGAAGCATATCTCAAGAAATAGTTAGTAGTAGCACACAAACACCTTAATACATGCTTTGTTGCAATCAAATTCTCATGTCTTGGTTCCATATGAAACCGACTCAAGGGTTTCACTATAAAACAAATGTTTGGCCTAGTATTCACCAAATACATTAGTGATTAAATCAATTTTCAGTACATGAATAGATCTACGAGAACAGACTCAGAATCCTTTAGCTTTCTCATATTTGTCACCATAGGAGTTGCCATAGACTTGAATACCATCATTCGAAACTTTTGAAGGATCTTGATGACATACTTTCCTTTCCCAAGAAGGATTTCACCAAGTTTAAGCTAGACTTCTAGTAACAAATAGTAATGCATCAAGCCAATGTCCTTCATGTCAAATTCAAAGTTCAAATCTCTCTTACATTGAACAATAAGATGCTCTACATATGTTAGTAACAAATCAACACCATAGAGTAGCAACATCACTCGCTCACCTTTTACAACCTTGATAAAAATATTTGGATAACCAACACTTTTAGGGAAACCAAGTCTCATCTAATATCCATCAATTCTAGAATACCAAGCTCTTGGAGCTTGTTTGAGTCCATACAAGGTCTTCTTTAGTCTGCACACATGAGATTATCTATCATGAACCTCAAAGTCTTGAGGTTTCTCTAGGTACACCTTAGGGAAAATTTTAGGGGCTAATAGTCGCAAGTGGGCTAATTTTCCACTTTTTCCAGAAAAAATATTTGTTAATTTCCCATTTTTCTAAAAATGTTTCGCCCAAATTTTATAGTATAAAATTATTTTACCTTACAAATCGCTAAAATTTTATATAGAGACTATATAAAATTGTTATAATTTGAATATTTTTATAGAAATACAACCAAACATTTTATAGATGGCATATCATGGACTGGTGATATTCGCGAAGGTTTCTAAACATCAAGATAAATTTCAATCCTTAAAATTTTCCCTGCTGACCTATTCCTCAATCAGAAAATTGAGGAAAGTGGTATTTACATCCATTTGATGTAACTTCCATCCCATAAATGAAACAAGAGAAATAAGAGATCTAATTTTGGTGTACCTGGAAACTGGTGCAAAGACCTCATCATAATCTTATCCCTTTTTTTAGGAGAACCCTCTAGCTATGAATCTTTCCTTGTCTTTGTCAATGCTCCCATCAACTTCATGCTTGATTTTATATATATCCATTTCGAGGTTACCATAGACTTTCCTTAAGGTCTTGGAACAATCTCCAAATCATCGTTCTTCATAATAGATTGGTACTCTTCCATCATTGCATCCTTCCATACTTTTTGTGTGGATTTTTTCTCGAAGTTAGAAGGTTCAGAATAAATCAGCTTAGTCTTTAAAGTTACGTGACCAGAATACCTCTTAGGTCTCTTAAATTCCCTGAAAGTTCCTCATGGAGTCGCATATCGTTCTACATCTTGCAAAGTATATTTGATCCAAGCTAGTCTTTTTCTATTTTCTAGAACAACCACAATATCCAATGTCCCAATGTGAAAAAAGTCACTGCATTGTGACAAACATCGTCAAAATGTGACAAAAATTCCTAAAAACTTGGACATAAATTCCCAATGTCACTATGGTCAATCATGGTCATAATGGTCAACCATTACGACATGTTTGAACATAGTCAACCATAATCAACATATCCAACATATAAAATATAACCAACCATAGTCAATCTACTCAAACTTAGTAATGATGTTCAATCATGCTTGAAACAACTCAATAATGGTTAAACATGGTCACCATAATCAACCATGGCCACCATGATCATCCATGGACATCCATGGTCAACCACTTTATCAAGCATAGTCAACATGGTCAACCATATTCATCTATTGTTAAACATTTCCAACCATGGTCAACCACGTTCACCCTTAGTCAACCATACTTGACCATAGTGAACCATGCTCTTACAATCTCATTTGTGGTTGAACAAGATGACCATAGTTAAACATGGATAATAATTCAACCATATTCAACCAGCTCAACGATGGTTAACCATGGTTAACATAATCATTAACAGTCAACCATAGTTAACCATAATTGATCATCATCAATCCTTATCACAAATGGCATTCCATGGTTACCTATGGTCAATTCTCATCAACCATTGTTCAACCCTGATTAATCCTCATCAACCCTTGGTCAACCATGGTCAATCCTCATCAACCTTGTCAACTATGGTTAGCCATCATCAATCATCGTCAACCATGTTTGACCCTCTTCAACCATCATTAAATATGGTCATCCATAATCAACAACAATCAACCTTACTCAACCATACATTGACCATAGTCAACCATACATAACCATAGACAATCACAATCAACCTTAGTTAGCAATAATCAACCATTGTACACCATAAACAACTTGGAAACCACGGTCAATTAAGGTTAAATAAGGTCAATCAATTTTTAATAATGACCTCCATGGTCAACGTGGTTAATAGTGGTAACCCATGGGAAATATCGCTGAAAATGGTCAACCATAGTCAACATGGGCTTCCTAGTCAACCCTGTACACCCACAATGAACCATATGTTGACCATATTCAACCATGTTTGACTAGCTCAACTATGGTCAAACATGGTTAAAGAAACTCAATGATGGTCAAACATTATCACTCAATGTCACCCATGTTCCACCATACCTAACCTTCATTAGCGATAGTCAACCATGGTTAACCATAGTCAACCATGGTCAACCATAGTCAACCATGGTCAACCATAGTCAACCATGGTCAACCATAGTCAATCATAGTCAACCATGTTTAGAATGGTTGAACATGGTCAGCTAAGGTATATATCATTAAATATGGTCAATCATTGTCCACACGTATAACCATAATCTGTGATAGCAAAATACGGTCAACAATGGCCAACTATGTCAAACCATGTTCATGCATTATCAATACAGTCAAACCATGGTCATTAAGCCCAACGATAATGAACCATGGTCAACCATTGTCAACCATGATCAAACATGGACAACCATGGTTAACAGTAGTTAATTATAATCTATCATAGTAAATGGTGAACCATGGTAAAATTTTTCAAACCATGGCACCATGGTTGATCACGGTCAACACTCTTCAACTGGTAATGAAAAAAAATGTAACATTAATGTAAAATAAACCATGGTCAACGTTAATGTAACAACATAACATTTGAAAAAATTAATGTTATAATTTTAGATTAATGTAACATAAATACATTGTTATATTTATGGTTGACTTTGGTTAAACTTAGTCAACCATGTTAATCCATAGTCAACACTATTTGTCCTCGGTCAACCTCTTCAAACATGGTCAACCATAATATTCCCCCTAATCCTTGTTTAATTATGGTAATCATTGTCAATCATTGTCAGCTATGGTAATCATTATCAATCATAGCTAACAAAGGTCAACCATGGTTATCATTATCATTCATGTTTAATTGAGGTTAATAATTGTAATCATTGTCAATGATGTTCAACTAAGGTCAACTACGGTCTTCGTTACAAACAATGCTCAACCCTTTTCAACCATGGTCATCCTCATCAACAATTCTTAGTCATGGTCAACATTAATGTTAAAATAATGTTGACCATGTAACAATGGTCAACCATGGACAACAATGGTAAACGGAGGTTAACGATTATATTTTGTCTTAATCCTTGGTCAACCAAGGTAATGATTATCAACCATGGTCCCCCTTGACCAACAATAGTCGACCCTCTTCAACCATGGTCAACCTTGTGAACCATGCCCAACCCCATCAACCCACTTCAAACATTAATGCAACAAGTTTTGTAAAATTAAGGTAACATTTATTTTAACAATAATGAGTACATTCCACTAGGCACAATCAATAACTTCGTAGAAACAGTTGCCACTATTCCACCTGGTAGAACCAATATTTCATAAATGCCATAAGGGCCAACATGTCTCAAGAGACTTGAACCAACGCCACTTGGGACACAAATCGTGAACCATACCACCTGAGCTAAGTTCCTTTGATGTAAAATTAAAGATTATTAGATTTATGTAACAATGATACATTGCTACATTAAGTGTAAAATTTATGTAACATTAACATTAATATTAATGTAACATGAACCATTGTCAACCATGGTCAATATTAATGTAATAGAATAATAATTTGTTGTAGTTGCTGCAACAACCCCTCCAAACTTTCAAGCTCTTCAATATTTAGGAGCCCCTTTTACCTTTTCAAAAGTTTCCCTCATCCTTAGAGTCTTTGTACGAGCCCGAGAGGCTAGAAAAGTCTCGTAAGAACCGAAGGCTTTCTTCCAAGTCAATCTAAGTTTGTAATCTGGTTCAAGCCATCTAGTCACAGTCACATGATGCGACCTTTCCTTCTCCTAAAACTAGTGTGACCCATGCAACCTGGCTATCCCAAGTCTCATAGGTCGCATAAGTCAGAACGGTAAAATAGTGACCCTTGCAACTGGTGCGACCATGCGACGGAGAGTTCGCTGGGTTGCAGAGGTCGCAAGGGCCCAAATACACATATATGCGACTTGCGCGACCCTTGCGACCTAGCGATCTATGGGTCACAAGGTCGCATAGGTCGTAAAGGCCAATCACCCCAGCAATGCGACCCTTGTGACCTAGCTACCTTGTGGTCACATAGGTTGCAAGGTTGCACTCTTTCTTGATCCAAGATTTTTGACCTATGCGACCCCTCGCACGTGCGACCAAACTATTTATAGCTCATTTCCCAAGCTCATTTGGTAACGGTTCTTGGGTTGCACAAGATATGAAGGAGCTTTGCGACTAGGGTGCGCGCAAATTTTTCTCCAGGTAGGTGACCTTTCCTCTTCCCCAGTAATCATTCTTTCTGTCCAAGTGTTGCCCTCCTCCACCCCGACCCTGCAAATTCCAACCCTGGGGGTTTTATATGCATTTCGACCCAATTTTCACCATGAATCTCAAATCAAACTCTTTTGGCCTCATTAGCCCTCATTTCTTTCACTCACATCCATTCATCGCCCTTAGCCACCCCTTTTTCCCCCGTGTGCCTAACCATTTCGTCCTGAGGAGTTGTAAGGACCTCTCTTAAGTCTCAGTATTCCTTCCAACTTGCCTAGTGCATAGGTCGCGCATCCAAAAGTCGCGATACCCTAAATCTTGTGAATTGTGCGACCTCGCGACTGGCATGACCATCGTGATCCATGACTTTGCTCAAATTAACTAGTCACTTGGTCGCACCCCTCTCCGTGCGACCACTTAAACCTCTTTCCCTTGCGACCTGCCTAAAAAAAAACCTCATCACAACCTCTGAAACTGATTTTATTTTTTAAGCACTCTCTTTTATTTTCATCCCATCACTGTCATTGTGGGATTGTTTGTTTGACATGCCAGGTGACATGGATCTCGAATTTATCTCCATCTCCTCTTTCGAAGATGAGATGGCACCCCCGACAATAAATGTTGCCCACAAAATATCAGGGAACAGTTCACTGGAAATCTTTCAGTATGAGGAACCACCTATCTATGGAGACACAACCTGCAATATCAATAAGAACACGAAGCTCTCTTGGTACAACATCTATGAAGAGTTCACCAAGCTGAACATACCAGAAACCAAGGAAGACTTCCGTGTCTACTTGAACATCAAGAGGTCCAAGCTCCACAAGATGGCGTCATACCCTCTTATTTTTCGATGTGGTGAAACCATTGATTTGATCCTGCAAAGAAAAAATACAGATTCATGGACAGTGAGGGACCATACTCACACACCCTTAGCAATGATCTCTTCTATAGACATTGCCACTTACTACAGGCTCCTTGAGAAGTAGGAAACTTTCAACACCCAGTGGCTCTCCAGCTTTGTGACACCTACCAAAGACATCTTGAGGGAATGGTGGCAAGACCTATCTAACTTTCGGGTTAGGAAAGATTAGGTGTACAGGATAGATGGTCTGAGAAAGGTTAATCAACGGGTCTCTTCCATGATGTGCCACTTGTATGGAAAACAAGATTGTGATGTATTCCATGGTACCTGGGTCCCTCTCATGTATATCGTCGCCGCCAGTGGAACAATATTCAACTGGGTGAGCATTCTTGTGTCGGCCCTGAGGACAAACATCACTACAGCAAAGAAGCCAGAGCCAAAGCAGCCACCAGAATTCTTCATGGCCTCATACCTCCAACATGTTGTGTGTGCAAGATGCCAGTTCAACAACTAGAGCTATAATTGGGATATGTCCGCAGCCAGCCTCGTTCACTACCACTATAAGATCTTCTGGGACACCGCCTATAATCATATGAATGATGTCATTTTCGAGCCTTTTATTGACCCACTGTACCAGTGACTATTCGAAGAGGAGTTGTCGTGCATGTCAAAGAGAGCCATGGAAACGACTGTCAAGGTGGCACACTGATTCCCCATCTAGGAAGGTACATTCATTAGAGCTTTTGGTTCCCATAAGGCCCCGCATGCTCTGCCTAGGTTTTTCACATATAAACTGATTCTATGAGAATAATGCTACTAGATGACATAAGGTTTATCGAAGGTAATAAGCAAATGTAAGAAGAAACTGACAAGAAGAAACCATGGCCGACTTTCCCGCTCGTCATCAGAGCATATGTAGTTGAGAAATTCAAGCAAGTAGAGGCAGAGGCTGAAGCTTTGAAGGGTAGTCACTTTGTAACCCTGAACTATCATATGTATGACCCTAAGAAAGTTGTGGATGCTCAATGTAAGAGAGCTAATTTTAATTGGTCATATTTGCACGTCAGATAAGATCATGAAGACGGGATCAAGAATTGGTATAACGCCACTAGGGAACTTGGCCCCAGTGAGCAACAGGCAAGAGACGAGGAGCTCCTCAAACACTCCCAGGAGAATGTTAGTCTGCAAGAGAGGTCCTCCACCTTGAAGAAGAAACAACAAGAGAAACATAAGGCCACCGGGAAACCTAAGAAGCAGAAGGAGAAAGAGGTTGAAGATGTCCCAAGTGACCCAGAAAAGGGGGATGATAATGAAACGTTGGAAAAAAGGAACGTCGCCCTGGCAAAGAAGAAACAAGAGCTCAAGAGAAAAATGGAGGAGGAGCTCAAGAAATCACAAGAGTCAAGTGACCAGGGCCAGCTCGAAAAGAAGAGGTGACAAGAAGAGGAAGAAAGGAAGAAACAGCTAGAAGAAAAGAAGTGGGAAGAACAAAGGGCCCAAGAAGAGGCAGAAAAGAAAAGACAACAAGAATAGCAGATAGCCAGGGAAGAGGAAGAGAAGAAGAAACGAGAACAAGAGCTAAAGGAGCAAGAAGAAAAACTTAAGCAGGTTGAAGAGCTCAAGAACCAACATACACTACCAGAACAAGAGAGGAGGCAGTTGGAGGAAGAACAAAGGAGGAGTAAAGAAGAGGAAAGGGAAAGATTGAATAGGGATAAACTACTAGGACATCTAAGCTGAACACGGAACAAGGTGAACTAGCCCCATTAGATGTTCCTCCTTCTACTCCCCTCATTGGAGGACACCTTACCTTACAAGAGTTAGGATTCCAGGAGGAGAAATAAGAGGAAGTCCTAGACCTCACTAAGCTCACCTTTGACCAAATCAGCCTCAAGGTCTTGCTCAAGAGGAAAACTTATTATGCTAGAAACCCAGCGGAGCCCTTATCGGTCACCACAACCAAGGAAATTGTGCCTAACACCACGATGAATCCTGAGATGATCACCTCAGTTGGAATGTCTTTTGTAAATGCAACGGAACATAATGTGGCTTGGATGAGCAAACAAATCACAAAGCTCCATAATAGGCTTTACGCATAAGAGAAAAAGGTTGTTATAGAAGAGCATGAGAGAAAGAGGGTAGAAGAAGAGAATGCAACCCTCTATTTGAGTCACTCCAGCCCAACGGAATTACAGGCAACAATCAAGGGAGAGGAAAAGATGCTCGTGGAAGCCATGGTGATGGTCTATGAAAAGATTTCAAAGCTACATCACACGGTGGCCCTGATCTTGGCTATACAGGCTCACACAAAAGAGAGGGCAGCTATGCTAAAGGAAGTCATTGTCACCCTAGATAGTATGCATGAGTGGTCTGTCATGTGCCTAGGAGCACCGATGGTAGTCTCGAAGAAGGATTGGGTCACCATGCAAAACGCCAAGGTCCAGCTACACATTAAGATCCAGTCAAAGGACAAACTAGCCAAAGATGTGGATAGGGTGTTGGCTTCATATAGACACCTTTTCAGCGGGCTGGAGTCTATAATCAAAATTCATGGAGTTTCATCTATTGAGGAAGTCAAACATGTGAGAAAGCAAGAAGATATCTCACGAGAAGTTTAGGCATTCTTCGATACATATAGAGAGGCAGCCCTTGCAGAAGATATGCCCGTTACAAAGGAGAATATCACACACTATGTGGTGGAACTAGTGAGAATGTACACCAAACTAGTAACCTTGGGGAATCAGGTGAACGCCAAAAGGACCACTCTCATACTGGATGCCCTCGAATTCCTGCACAGACATGATGAAGAAAAACTGCAGATCACCCCCATTGCAACCAAATACAAGTTGTGGCGCACATAGCTAATGGAGCAGCTCCACTTGGACATTCCCGAACTTTCTATTGTTGAATTGATAGATTAGATTATCAACTTATTTTGTGATTTTGGCAATTAGATAGGATAGGACATTTTTGGAATGTAAAGAGTCATAAGGAAGTCCAAGAGTCACCAGGTAGTTAAAAAGTCATGAGGAAGATCAAGAGTCAGGGATAGGTCAACAACCACCCTCATTTTATAAATACACCCTCATGACACATTGTAAAGGACTTTTAGCTAAGGAATTATTTTGGGACAATATTGTTTTTTAGAGAACTTATGCGCTTTTGATATATGCAAGGAGTAATTATTATTTTCCACTATTTGATT
This sequence comes from Pinus tabuliformis, assembly GCA_031772625.1. Taxonomy (NCBI): domain Eukaryota; kingdom Viridiplantae; phylum Streptophyta; class Pinopsida; order Pinales; family Pinaceae; genus Pinus; species Pinus tabuliformis. The sequence continues at coordinate 435,845,628 of CM062804.1, forward strand.
ACACAAATATTTTATGCCGTGGTGCCATGAGTATTCTTCGCCTGATGGATCAGATGTTCCTAAGAGTTATTTGATACATAGTCTGTTCATGTGTTGTCTCGTGCTACAAACTTCGTTTTGCTATGCATGGAGGGTATATGATTTGCTAACTCTATGCTTGTATTGGTGAATTGTTTCGTTGATATTGGAATAATATTATTGTTGACTGTGTTCTTACTTACGCTTATAGATGCTTGATTACTGTGAACTGCTTTACAGTTGTCAAACACTTTCTTTTATGGACATGAGTCTTATCTGAAGTTTGTTGGCAGTTACTTTATGTAAGGTTTATGTTGTTTACAGTCTTGTTATTCATGGTAGGCATGTTATAAAACTTTTGTCAGTTATTTCCTTGTGTTTATTGAAGTTCATGCGTTCAATTGAGCCCGCATCCCACCCTTGTCCAAAGAAATCTCAATTCATCTGAATAGCAGTCGTGCCTACATACCAGGTGATATCCCTAAATGAAATGGTGCAAGGTCTAATTGGGATCCTACAATGAAGAGATCCCCTTTACTGTTGGTGGATAATTCCAACCCGTCAACAGATTTGGTGCTAGAAGGAGGGCCTGATGGTAGGTACTAATGCACGCCCTCACACTGAAACTTCCCATCAAGCTAGTAACCAACCCCATCCCCCCACCCCTCCTGAAATAGTATACCATCCCCCTTTCGGTCCACCTTTCCAGAAGCCCCAATAAGGGGTTTCCTAGCCTCCCCCTTTTGAAGATGCACCAGAAGGAAAAATTCTTCCCCTCTTTGAAGTCACCAACGAACAACTCAGGGCCATGTGCCCTATTAGTCATCAGTTTTCTAGGGGTTTAAAATGCATCCCTTCCACTAACTCCCTACCCAACCCTCACACCTCCATGCCTCATCACATGCATCAAGGCATCCTAGTTAATTCCATATCACATTTAATCGAGCTAGCACTCGATGAATATGCGAACACCTTTGAAATTATCTCCATCGAGGGGTTAGAAAACCCCCCGACATCTGAAGGAGAGGACCCCAAGAGTACATTCACCAGGGGAAACAACCAGTCATGATGGGGAGGAACATAGGGAAACAATCAATGGTCCCTAGAAGATACCCCTGTGAATGACCAACCTTTGAGAGAGAATATTGAAGGGGCCCTTGGGCAAGGGATCAGGGATAATCTTAGAGACCGCATTAGCAGATTTTGAGATTCCTAAGAACCTGAGGAACTACAGGAATGCGTGAAACTCCAAAGACCTAGTAAATCTTAGTGTTCCCTGAGGGAATGATATGTACCCTCCCCACACCAGCGAAGGGTTAGGCACGAAGAGTGAGTCGGAGGGGAACAACGACCGCCTCCTTTTTCCTCCCCAACCTAGAGGCAACCGCTATCATCCTTTGGCCTGGATGACTCAATCTCCATTAGGCATCAGGGGCCAACTGCATGACATGCCCCGCCATCTCCAGAAGCACCTCCCAAAATTCGACCCCAAAAAGGGAACCTCAGCAGATGATCATATTAAAAATTCCTACATAGCCTTGCAAATGATGAGGGTGCAACACGATGATGTGGCTTGCCGGTTTGTCCTCACACTTTCAAAAATAATGCCACCACCTGGTACTAGTCAATTCCTATAGATTCAATTCAAACATGGGAAGAATTCTAAAAGACCTTTCTTGATAAGTTTTCAGAAGAAAAGATGCCTTCTATGCTCCTCACTGAGCTCAGTATGTTAAAGTTCCATAAGAAGGAGAAGGTGAAATATTTCAACCAATGATTCACCACCATTTTGAATAAGTTTCTGACAGACATGGCCCTTGATGACTCCATCACAATCAATTATTACACTAGATCCCTTCTGAGGGACATTGTCGTGTTTGTTAAACGCGAAGCTAAACCCACTCTATTAGAAAAATTTGCAACAAACCTAGAAGTGGAGAAATATATACTATCTATAGGCTCCCTTGAGCACAACTTGCGAGAGGAGGAAAAACCATCTGCTAAGAAAAATCAAGCCTCAACCAATAAGCATGTCGACAAAGACAAAAATTCCTTTGATTTTGAAGGATTGGCCAAATATTTAAAGCAGGTGACTAACGAGGTGTCCGAATTGGAAAGGAAGACTAGTGACACCTCTGCAAGAGGGAAACCCACTAAACCTTTTTTCGAAAGACCAACAATCCACCCACTAAGACACCTCAGAGATCCAATACGAACTTCAATGTGGAAGAACTAGGAAAGGATAATTTTTGCACTTTCCATCAGGCCTCTCATTCCGAAAAGACCTGTCCCCAGTGGCTCCACAACATGACCACCATAGTAACCCAAGCATTGGAAGATCAGGCCACGGGAGAAGGTGAGGAAGAAACTAACGACCCTAAAGAGGAAACCCCATTCCCCAATGACAAGGTTCCCTTTGCCGTGCTAGCCTTCGAAATCATCCGTGGAGGAGAGGTTCTGACCTCCCAAGAGGCCATCATGGGGGACACCCCTCCCCCGAAGCCTCTCAAAAGTTACAGTCTCAGGAGTAAGGGACTTGTGTCGAACTCCACACTGGAAGATAAGAAAAGGGCTTTGTTAAGAAGGATTCTTCCACCCACTAACACTAGCCAACCATCCACCCCTTCCCCTAAGGGGGCACCCAGCCAAAGCCCTAAGGAATCCCCGATGGGTGGAAAAGGAGACATCTCCATACCCAAAAGTTCGACCAAAGGGGTTGTAACTAAAACCACCTCGTCCTCGCAAGCCTCTTTGGAAGACACTTCGTCCGTAGACTTGGAATATAATATCATCAAGGACATGAAGAAGACGCGAGCCAACATCTCATTATATGAACTGGCCAATTTGACCAGCCAACATGAGTTGATTGTCAAAACCATCACCGCCTCTCCCACTACATCAAAACCTTCCTCGTCATCCATGGCTAACTCCTCAAGCCGATCCAGGGCCATGATTGACCTTCAAGCCATTGTAAACATTTCTAATGCAAACTCGAGAGGTTCAACCCGCCCTTTCCTTTTGACCTTTGAAATCTTCAACTTCAATGTGCACAACTACTTCAACGACTCTGGTGTGCCAACCAACATCATGCCCTAGTCGGTTTGCAACAAGATTAATATCCTGCCTGAAAAAAATGGATGATAAGATCATTCAACTGGATAGGTCCCAAGTCTCGGTCGTAGGTGAATTGAACACGGTTATAATTAGGTTGTCCTCCGATTCTCGAGTGTACCAGTGCAACGAAATAATTGTAGTCGACATCACAGAATCCTATGGGTTACTCCTTAGTAGGGACTGGTCCTGCAAGCTTCAAGGCTACTTTGCTACAAATTGGTCCCACTTATGGTTACCCTATAAAGGAAGGAATAATCAAATCAGAGTAAAAAATGAACCTTGCATGAAACACACTGTTACCAGTCTTGAAGGCTCTAATGAGCCAATCAGATTTTCCCAAGAGGAGCTAAGGGTGTTCTTTCTCGAGACATTATTGGGTTTCTATCAGTCCAAAACATTGACCATTCCCCCTAGTACCCAGCTGGAACTCCCATCACATCCCCTGACCAATGAAAATGAAATATTCACTCTAAATTTGCACACTCTAGATCCAATTGTGCTAAATGATGGAATCTAGACACTATATTACGATGGGTCCAAGACTTACGACAAAGCTAGAGCAGGTTGTGTCTTGGTGGATCCCAAAAGGAACAGATTTTTGATTTCTTACAGGTTAGAGTTCCAATGCACCAACAACACTGCAGAGTACGAGGCATTGATCCTTGGCCTCAAGAAAGCCATAGATCTAAAGGCAGAGTGTGTGAAGGTAATCAAGGACTCTGAAATTATTACAAGATAGGTACACAACACAATTCATTGTTTGTCACCACACCTAAAGAATTACCAGCAAGAGGTATGGTGCCTGATAGGTTCCTTTAAAGCATTTAACATTATTTATGTTCCTAGATTTATTAATGCTGTTGCTGATACTTTGGCCAATGAAACAACCATATTTACACCCCTTAGGGATGGGTTTTCAATTGAAATTGTTTATAAATCGGTTGTCCCTGATAATATAACTAACTTACACATTTTCAATGATGACCAACAGATACTGGAGTTCATGACGAATGCAAAAGTGTTTAAGGACACAACTATCGAGGAGGAAGAACATGAAAGGTCCCTGCAGGAAGAGGCAGACTCACGTAAGGGGAATCCTATGCATAAAGGAGTGGTCACTGTTAGGTTCCTATACCAATAGAAGTCATAATTTTTGAATGTCTAAGATTAAATTTGTAATATGTACATACCTTTTCTTTCTGCAAATGTTTTCCATATTTAAAAAAATCAAAAAATGGAAAGAGGGTATGTCCTAAAAGAAAAATCAAAGGACCAAAACAATAAAAAGGTCAAAAAAGATGAAAAATATGAACCCCAAGAAAAGAAAAAATACCATGAAAGTGAGCAAGCCAAAATGCCACTCCTACTTTACTTTTATGCAGAATGATTATGTGCAGCTTGTAATCCTTGTCAAAATCCATGATAGTCAAAATGTTTAAACTTGGCTATGTCATGTTTTCAATTTCATGTGTAACTTTGGCAGATAATTAGATAGGTAGAGTAAATAAAAGGAGCTCAATTGTTTAATCTGAGCCCTTGGATGTAATAAAGATAGATTTAGTTAGTTACTATTGTAAAAAGAAAGAAAAATGTTTGATAAGGGTTTGCTAGCTCAAATGCACCCTAATGAAGAGAAGTGAAAATGGTAGGATGAGTAGATGGGTAAGTAGAAGAAAGGTTGTAGAAGTATGGTGATTGATTAGACAAAAACATGTTTATCATCTTTCCATCATAAAAGTTCTATAGAAAAATTGACAATCAAGAATGAAATTGGATGTCAAAGTCAATTAATTAACTTCCCTTATTCATTTCACCTTTTACTTAACTAATTTCCCACAATAAAGTTCAAAGTACCAAAACCTTTAAGTCAAAGAGGCTCAGAGCATTTCTCTGACTTTTGGAGGGACTGGACCCTCGGCTCAATGACATATAGGCAATAAGTACTAAAACCCCTCATAAATATTCATCTCCCTTCATCCCCCCTCATTTCCTTAATAATACTCTTTTCCTAAGGTTAAAATACTTTTACCTAGGAAAAATATTTATCCCCCCACATAAATCATTTTCATATCAAAACCCACAAAAACACCTTATCCTAAGTATTTATGTTAATGTTGAAAAACCATTAAAACGTGAAAAAACATTTACTTAGGGTATGGTGCCCCTTTCCGCTCATTTTATTAATTACTAATTTTTATTTATTAAATCCCATAAATAAAAACCCATTTCCCCATATATATTTAACTCCCGCATATTAACTAGCCCTATACCTTAGTTTAAATATAAACTATGATGTTCTACCCAAACCTCGAAAAACCCACTAACTAATCGATCCACGATTAAGTTAGATAAAAACCTAATTAATCCCTCCGCTAATGGCCCCGATGCCTTAAAACTGCTTTAATCCCTCATTAATCCAAAAACCCTCGCACTTAAGTGCCCGCTGGGGCCCCCACTACACTCCATGCAACTTCCCCGCCCGATCACCGTACAATCACTTCCCTCCACATATGACGGCCCTTATCCATTTCGGGCGGGCCCGACATCCGAACATTACTCACCCGAAAAAGCTATTTTCCGCTGGGCCCCTGATGCTACGTGTCGTTCAATGTATGGAATTGGGCGACCTCCCCCCAATACCACAGAACGCCCAAAAGAGGTGCGATGGAAACCACTTACCGCCAGCCCGCTACATGCCAAAATAGTTACTGTTCACCTTGCTACACGACAAATGACCACTGTTCACCCGTACCCGCCAAAATTGACTTTCATGCATAAAGCCAAAAAGCCCCAAATCATTTTTTTAATCGTTTTTTCAATTGTAAACCTCCATGCACGCACCTGTGAACGTCGAAGCTATCAACCTACGTCCAATTGCACCCTAAAGATGCCACAAAGCACCTAGTTCACCTTCCAGCCTACACAGAGCCTTTTCGACTGTTCGCAGTTGCCAGCTGCCATGTTCAGAGCTAGTTTTCCTTAAATTCCAGGTATTTAAGCCATAATCCACTCGAAAACCTGTCAATTTCAAAACCAATTACTAAGTTTTATTAGTTAAAGTAAAAAATTAATTAAAGAAACTCTAGCAACTCAAACCTACTTTGTACTGAACCACCATTGCACTAAAAACCTAAAAATCACCTCCCCCACTCTCAAATCCACAAGAACTGAGAATGGTTGCCCCAATTGCCATGGATGTTAGACCTATTTCCACTCCTCATTTGGACCTAGACCACCTCCCCCTGGCTGATAAGGATTTCTAGATAAAGGACACCTCTGTCCATGAATCCCCTCTCAAACTATACTGCTGATACAAAGACCAATACCTGAACCATGCTGATAAAATTGGTTTTTGGGAGTCCAATTTGCCCAAGTACCAATTCCCTGAAGTTCACATTTTCCTAGAAATTGTCCATTACTGCCATGAAAATTATATCCCCAGTCAAAGAGCAGTGATGTCCCCTAACCAAACCATACTTTTCACCATCACTGCTGAATCTATTAATGAGATGTTGCAACTTCAACCAGGGAAAAACTTGACTCCTCTCTCCATTGGAGACCTGTTGGACTTATTTCCCAAGCTCAGCCCTGCAATATTGGCCCAAATAATCCAAACCTTCATTGTAGAAGAAAAGTATACCCCTAAATAACCCCTCCATATGTGTATACCATATTTTCCCCATATGGTCAGGACATTGTAGTAATGATATCTAGTGTCCTAGGTTATACCACCAGTGAGTATATAGATGAAATCATCTTGGCTTTCATGTCCATATACACTCCAGGACAACCTCCTGCTGTTATTTATGATTATGCCAAGTTTATAGCTGATAGGATGTATGACCAATTTCTCAGAATGAGCAATGGCAGAGTCTTCAAATACTCTTCTGTTTTGTACCACCTTTTTCTATATTTCTAGTCAGACAAGTTTCCATTCACCCTGCAGAAGCTTGATACAAAAGGTCAACCCATATCAGTGATTTTCTGGACTCCATTGATCCATAAATATCACTCCCCATATTCATATACAGACTTCATAGACCTATTTGTACATCCCATTGTGACAATGATGATAGGAAGCCCTCCTCCAAGAATCAGTTCAGATATAAAGAGGATCCTGCAACTCTCAAAACAATCCAAAGTAGGTGATTGGTACTTGTACCAAAACCACACTGAGATCAGTGTTTACGGCTGTGAGCTGGCCCCATACAAACTACCTAAAAACTTCCCAATGAGGTTATTTGCTCTAGAATACTACAGGCAGATAATAAATTCAGATGAGGTACACTTTTTTAAAGCCAAAAAGAAAGCCCAGCTCAAGATCAAAGACCAATTAGGTCCCTTTATTTGTAATAGTAGAGAAGCTGGAAAGGAGGCAGACCTAATCCTTCAAAGATTAAATCTAAAACAGAGCTTCATATGGAGATATGATCCCTTGGATTTCATCTGCAAAAGAAGGCAGAAAAACAAGATGGCTCCCTATATTCATCACCGCATCCCTGAAATAGAAAAGTATGCCAACCAATTGCAATGGGTGGAAAATACTTTAGAGGACAGGGATAGTACTGAAGTTGCTGTGGAAAACACATTAATTGACCTAGAGAAACATCTTGATGAGGGTTCTTTCCTACAGGTGCCAGAAGAATCACAGGTACCAGAAGAATTAGAAGTACCAGACCTATCAGAGGTACTAGAGAAATTAGACATACCAAAGCAATCAAAGAAAACAGATAGACTAGAGGCCACCATGAGTACCCCCCCAGTATTACAAACTCCTCTAAATGAGGAGAAAATACTCAAGAGAAACAGGGAAGGGGCAACTATTTCAGAGAGAGAAACATCACAAGCCTATGCAGAGACAAGCCATGCTAAAAGACAAAGAATGAATCTTGTCTCTGAACAAGAATATAAAGAGGAGACAACTGAGGTTACAAGTACAGAAAGAGATGGGAGTAGGCTTGCCACTCCATCTGGAGGCACTCTAGAACCTTCCACATCACACACTTAGATGTTGGAAAGACAGCAAAATGTGGAGGTATCCTCTTTCAGAATGCCAGCAGATAAAGACCAAGATATCAAAGAGAGATACAGAGAAATAAAAGCTATAAATGAGAGGTTGAAAGCCCAAACCTATGCACAGTATCTATAGATGACCCCTACCAATAAAACAAGGCTTATGTCAGCCTTTGATGTTAAAGAGGGGAAATGAAGATGACCTTCATCAAGCCAAATACTTAGCAGCCAAGAACAGCATTGGATTTTAAGAAAGTATATTTTGAAGTATTGGCAAGGGATATTCATCCCATTGACCAGATTGAGCTGCATAAGCAAATAGGGGAGATGATTTATTCTACATTGATAGGGAAAGCCATAGCAGCCCACCAATTGCAAAACTCTTTAAACAATATGTCAGCTTAGTTTTAGTTGGAGAAGGCCTCTTCACAGGCCAAAGATACAAGAATCAAGTCCTTAGAGGACTTAGTGATAGAATTGGGACATGATCCCAAGGATGTGAAAGCAACAGAGTAGCTAATTAAAAAGAAGAATGATGACATTGCTACACTGAAGAAGCAGCTCAAAATTCCTCAGCTGCATCACCCTCAAACAATGGAAGTCCTAGAAGCACAACAAGGACATGAAGAGCTTATGGACCTAGTCCTAAAGCTAAATGATCAGCTTAAAGAAACAAAGAAGGAGTTGGACACTTTGATTCAGTCCAAGCAAAGTGACCTGGCCACAACTTCCACGACTGTCATCCCCATAGTGACAACAACAATTCCTTCTACAATGGCAACATCATTGGCACCTACAGCTCCACCTGCCACAACACTACCAATTACAACTGAGTCCACTACAACAGCAGGTACATCAACTGAGAAAACAACAAAACTAGTAAAAGCTATGGAGGAGATGTCCATCCAAGCTACAGAGCTCAAAAGATTAAAGGAGAAAGTGGCAAGTTTAGAAACTGACTATAAACTTGCCCAAATTCAGCAAAGAGAAGAAACACAGAAAGCCCTAAGGATGGGTGAGAAAATCAAAGTCCTAGAGAAAGATTTGACACTACAAAAGCCACTAGGATAGACTAAAGAGATGCTCTGGGAAAATACCATTCACTCCATCAATGATATTTGGCCATCAATCCAAGTTATATTTGAGCAGACAGAATTGGTGAAGGTAGCCACCGAAGCCATCCAGAAAGTAAGGGAAGAATTAGGAGATAAACCTGAGGATGCAAATCGACTCATCCACCTCCTGAACAGTAAGAACAGTTATGAGATCCATGAGCTTGGCATAGAGGATAGGACTGAAGCCATCTTAGAGATTAAAAAGGTTCTTTCCAAAAGAAACCTCATGCTCAACTTAGAAGAAAAGTGCGATAACATGCAGGTAGCCATTGACAGGTTTATGGCTAAATTTCAAATTTTGAGGGATAAAGGCCTTCCCAGTCCTATGGTCATCAATGACAAACTCATGAACCAATTGGACTATAATGATAGACTCAGGAGATTGGCCAAGGAACAAGCTAGCTCTTTAGGCATTAAAGCCCTGCCAATAGGCAAAGTATTATATGATACATTGGAGAACCTGTTTTTCCTAGAACATGAGGTGAAACATTTGTTTCTCACCAAGCCCAATTTTTCAAAATACATAGAGGCAGACGAAATTTACAAAAGAATGTTGAAAATGAGATTTCTTGAGATTGAATGGTGGGAGAAAATGACAGATTTACTATGAAAAAGTTTTACATCAGAAAGTTACCACAATAAATCTGAAGGCAGGTGAAACAGGTAAAAGACAGATCAGCAGGGTGAAAGAGTAACAGAGTCAAAGAGTATCAGTAAAAGATTAAAGAAAATAAGATTCCAACGTAGAAATACCACAACTATCAACTAGCTTAAAGGGCTCCAACTCAACAGAAACAGCTAGCAACACCATAATAAAAGGGACAGCATGAAGCAATTTAACATCTGTCTCTATCTTCATGCAAGAATATATTCTTATTCCCTAGATTAAGTCTCAAGTTGTTTTGAGATATTTTGTAATTATTTTTTGTATAAATACTTCACATTTCAAAGTATGTAGTGTGGATTCCAAGACATTTCTATAGACTTTTTCTCTCAAATCAAAATTCTATTGTATCAATGACTGGATTGGCTTGTTGGATCAAGGAATAAAGATCAGATATTTTACAGGATTCTTGTGTAAAGCGAAATACAAATAAGTATTCTCTCATGTTTACTGTTGTTTTTTCTTATGTTTCTTCATAATCTTGTTTGTTTCTCTAAAATCTAAATGTATAACAAGGAATGATATTTCAGAAATTGCTTGAATGCACTCTATCTTGACTGTTTTACATTCTGAATGTTTTCACCTAAACTATCTTAGCTAGGGAATTCTTAACTACTCCTTAGCTTTCGTAATTTCTCCCCTATTCTATAGAAAATGATTCTTAATTGCCCTTTGTTCATGACCATCGTCTGTTCTTCATTTTGATCCCAGTCCAAGGATTCTTAAGTGCCCTTTCACCCTGGTTAGAATCATTTCATCCATTAAACCTAAAGATTTGCCTTTTACTTTGCTAACCTGCCCTGTGAACATTCCCTTTAATGATCTGGTCCAATTATGTTATCCATTGATTGACTCCATAGCCCAATGGCTTGAAGACTTATCTCTATCCATCTACTCTAATAATTCCACCACCCAACCTTTAATCCAAAATAAAAAAGCCTATGAACACTAAGAACTAGCCTAAAATCCCATAAAAAAAAGCTAAATTATAAGAGAGAGCCCTCTCTGGACTTAGGTTGGCTAGAGCCTAAGCCTAAAAGATTGGTTTGTGGATAACTCAGATGCTTCCTTCTTTTGATAACTTCTAGGGAACACTTCTGAGTGATAACAGTCACATTAGAAAAATGATTTGATTTACATAATCACTTCTAGGGCCCACCAAACACCAAGACCCAAAGTTCCATCCTCTCGCACGAGAAAATCAACCTTGGGACCGAGTCCGATACCAAGTTTGTCAACATAGGACTTATATTCTCCCCTGAGGAAAGACAAGCCCTCATAAAATGACGTCCTAAAAACCTATGATACGCGAATCATCCAACATGTTATTTCTACGAAAGAAGGGGTCAAATCATTTTAGAAAAATTTGAGGAAAGTGAATCCCACATTAGAACCCCTTATCTAGAAGGAACTCAAGAAGTTGTTGGATACTTGCATTATCTACAAGGTTAGACACTCTACGTGGGTATCCAATCTGGTCCCAGTACGAAAAAAATCTAGAGAGACCCATTTATGCGTCGATTTCCGGAACCTCAATTTGGCATCAGACAAAGAAAACTACCCAATCCCCTCTTTGGAACAGATTCTCCAATTTTTCTCAGTATCAGAAATATCCTCCTTGCTTGACGACTTCTCCGGCTACAATCAAGTCCTAGTAGTTGAACCAGACTAGATTAAAATGACCTTCAAAACGAAGTGGGGAACATTTGCATTTCGTCGCATGCCATTCGAGCTTATCAATGTCGGGGAAACATTCCAAAGAGCGATGGACATCGCTTTCAGGGGTTTAATGGGCCAGAGTGTGGTGGTCTACCTCGACGATGTCACTGTCTTTTCAAAGAGGAGGTCTGATCACCTTCACCATTTGAAGCAGATTTTCGAATGGTGTCGGAAATATGGAATTTCACTCAACCCTAAAAAAGCATATTCGTGGTTTCCAAGGGCAATATCTGTTAGGATATTCCGACACATAGGATATAGTTAAGTTCAACTTGGTCTAGTGTAGAGTTAGGTACAGAGTTAGGTAAAGTGTGTTTCTTTACCGTTGTACATTTTGTAACTTACAATCCGACGGTCACGATATGTAGTGATCCGACGGTTCATTCTCTCCTCGGTATTACCGACACTTGATCCGTGGCTTGACACCCAATTGGTCCATGAATTCTATTTAAAGCGCATGGAGGGTCATTTGTAGGGTAATCCGTGCATGAGAGAAGCTTATGTAAATTTTCATTCTTTGATTAATAAATTGCCTGAAGTGGCCGCGTTGGCTCAGGCCGTGGACTGTTTCCCTCTTTGAGGGTTTTAACCACGTCAAAAATACTGGTGTATTGATCTGTGATCTGGTTGTGAGCGGTGTCCTTTTGGTGTTCTTTCTGAGGAACTTACCCTATAAATTCCTACATGGTATCGAAGCTATTTGAGGGCCGCGTCCGTTGGTGATCCAAATCTGAAGCCGGTAGAACTGCATCCGATTGCCGTTTCCTAGATCTGCTATTTCTGACTGCTTTCAGGCCGAGAGGACTGCTCTGTTGTGTTTGGAGCATCTGTTCCAGTGAGGAACCCCTTTCGTTTCACGCGAAAAGGTTTCTGGTAGCCCTAGCTGCGTCATTTTTAAGATCTGGAGGTATACAGTGTTTATTTGCAGTTTACTGTTATTTTCTCTCTGCTTATTTCGGTTTCGGTTTATTTAGCCTTTTTTTTTAACCGGATCTATCCCTTTCATTTCTGTGTATGGTCTTTGCCCTGCGACTCTGTGCGATCTGGGCAAATCAGAAACAGAAAGGAAGGATTTTTCTCATGCGTATGCTCTTTTCCCTGCACCTTAGTGTGATCTCGGAAAATCAGAAACATTGAGAAAAATATTTATTTTTTCGGCTAAAGCTAACTTTGAGCCGCAAGGTTCAATTTTTGAAAATATTTAGTTTTTTGGGTAAAGCTAACTCCGAGCCGCAAGGTTCGTTTTCTTTGCATGTCCGTGTTGGGTTTTGTGTTTTTTGTTTTGTAGGGAAAAAGAGCTTTCTCAAAGCAAGCACGCAACCCAAAGCCCCCCCCCCCTCTCTCTCTCTCTCTCTCTCAAATTTTTTGTATAGATCAATTGGTTCAAAGCTATTTTAAGAGAGTAGAGGTCTTGGGTTCAAGTGTCCATTTTGTGGGGGCGGAATTTTTCATTTCCGTACATTCCCGCACTTCGTCGGCAACTTCAACAACTTTTTTTCAAAAAGCCATAACTTCTTCATCCGGAAGCCTTTTTCAGAGCCGTTTTTTTTAAACCAGCCTAATTTTTCGAGATCTATCCATTGGAACACTTACTTTCAGCATATTCAGCTTCAGTTCCTGTTGAAATGGAAATTCAATACCAAGTTACACTTGACAGCACCAACTACTTCCAATGGTTGTCCTACATGGAGGATTTACTTAGAAGTAAAGGTCTCTACCGAATAGCCACAGGCCAAGAAAAGAAACCGAAAGACGAAGACAAGGCTGCTAAATGGGAAAATAGACAAGATCAAGCACGTGGTTTGATAGGGATGTCTATTTCTCCAGATCTTAGATTCCATATTGCAGAACTTGAAACTCCTCATGAAGCAATGGAACAAATCAATAAAGTTTTTGGGATTAAAAATGAAATTAGAGCCCATCAACTTGAAAATGAGTTGCTTACATTGGACCCTAATAATTTTTCTTGCATTGAAGATTTCTTGTCTAAGTTCAAGACCCTTAGATATCTTTTGGAAGGTGTTAAGGTTAAGAAAGAAGATAGTAACCTTATTTATTCCATCCTTACTAAGTTGGGACCAGCCTACTCTGTATTTGTTTCCACCTTCCATTCTACAAGAGAAGCCTTCATTTCTCAAGGAAAAGAGTACAAGCCCCCTTCCTTTGACTCTTTTTGTGATTCTTTAATAAGAGAACAAGAAAAACTCTTACACCTTGGTCTTCTTAATCTTGGCAACTCTTCCAAGAAAGCGTTAGCCGCCCAGCAGCAACCAAATTCAAAGAATCCTAAAAAGTCATATCCTAAAAAGAATGGTCCTAAACCAAACAAGGGTCCTAAGCAATTTCAGCCCCAAAATGAAAAATCATTTCAACAAAATGATAAGACAAATAAAAACAAAGGGAAGAAGACTGATAGACATTGCAATTTTTGTAATCGAGATGGGCACTTAGAATCAAAATGCTTTAAGAAGATGGAAGCCTTGGAAGCAGCGATGAAGAAGCATAACATCCATTTGGGGCAATCTTCAACTTCAACTTCATCTTCAGGAATGACACTTTCTGCATGTGGTTGTCAAGCATCTCGGTCTGGCTATGCATTAAATGTATCTTCTTCTTCTCATTCTCATGAGTGGCTCATTGATTCTGGAGCTTCTTATCACATGGCCAAAAACAAAGCCATGTTTTCTTCTTTAAATGATTGTAACACCAAAAATATATATGTTGGTGATGATAGATATCTTAATGTTGTAGGGACTGGAACTGTTCATCTAGACAATGGTCAGTTTAATGATGTATTATGTGTTCCAACCTTATCCTGCAACCTTCTATCTGTATATCAGATAACTCATTCAGGTGAAGGCAAAATCGTTGAATTTTCACCTCATGATGTTGTAATCAAGGACTTAAAAGATCCTAAACAGATTTTGGCTACTGGCATTGCTGATGATTCTACAAGGTTGTATAAGTTTAACAACTTTGGGTCATCAAATCTTCCCTCAGTATTTGTTGCTCATAACGATGAAGTGAGCAAACTTTGGCATGAGCGATTTGGTCACTTAAACTATCGCTCCCTTCAGCATCTATGTAAAGAAAATATGGTGACAGGTCTTCCTATGGTATCTTGCAGAGATGGTGTTTGTTCCGGATGTGTACTCGGAAAACATCATCGGGACAGTTTTGAAAAACGTGCCTCTTGGCATGCCTCAGCCCCTTTACAACTTGTGCATAGTGATTTATGTGGTCCACTTCCAGTTGTGTCATTCTCTGGTTGCAAGTATTTCTTAACTTTCATTGATGATTTCTCCAGATGCACTTGGGTATACTTCTTAAAACTCAAGAGTGAAGTATTTAACACTTTTTTGGCCTTCAAGGACTTTGTTGAAAAACAATCTGGACATCAAATTCTTAAGTTAAGATCTGATAATGGCGGAGAATATGTTAAAAACACATTCATCAACTATTGCACTGAGAATGGAATTCAAATGCAACATACTGTACCATATACTCCACAACAAAATGGTGTAGCTGAAAGGAAGAATCGCACCTTAAAGGAAATGGCTAATTGTATGCTACAATCTAAAGGACTTGGTCTTAGTTTTTGGGCAGAAGCAATTAACTGTGCAAATTACATAATAAATCGCACTCCTACTAAGGCTTTAAATAATATCACTCCAGAAGAAGCATGGAGCTCAATCAAACCAGATGTAAGTCACTTTCGTGTTTTTGGAAGTGAAACGTGGGCCCATATTCCAGATGAAAAGCATAAAGCTTTAGAACCTAAGAGTGAAAAATGTACTTTTGTTGGATATTCTGAAGATGTCAAAGGCTATAGACTTATTCCATTTAAGTCCAAAAATGTTATCATTAGAAGAGATGTAAAATTTGATGAAAATATATCGGCCTGCGAGCCTAGTCCGGCGGATGTGCCACCTCTCCCTATCTCTTCTACCTTTGAAAGCATTTCTTCTTCAGATGATGAAAGTGAGGATGACAATCCTCCACCACCATCTCAGGATCCTCCTTCAGCTCCTGAGCTTCCGAAATGGGTTCGTACTACTCGAGATGCAGCAGGTGATCTTGCCGGTGATCCTACAGATCAACGACGCACACATTCTCAGTTCGAGAGAGCCTCTTCTTTACTGGCTCAAGCTCCAGTAAATTATGATCCTGACACCTTTGCAGAAGCTTCAGGCCATCCAGATTGGGAAGTAGCTATGAATGAAGAATATCATTCATTATTGGCAAATGATACATGGGATCTTGTTCCTTTACCAAAGGGACGAAAACTTGTTAGATGCAAATGGGTTTACAGAACCAAGTATGGACCAAATGGGAAAGTTGATAAACATAAAGCTCGTCTTGTTGCTAAGGGATTTTCACAGGTTGAAGGCATTGACTACACTGAAACCTTCTCCCCTGTTGCCAAAATGAACTCTATCCGCCTTGTTCTTTCCCTTGCTGCCTCTTTCAAATGGGAAGTCCATCAGATGGATGTTAAATCTGCCTTCTTGCATGGGGACTTGCATGAAGAAATCTATATGGAACAACCCATTGGCTTCATACAAACAGACTCCAGCCTTGTTTGTCGACTTTAGAAATCCCTTTATGGTCTCAAGCAAGCTCCTCGGGCTTGGTATGCCAAAATGGATAGCTTTCTTTTAGAATCTGGCTTTTCTAGGTGTCATTCTGACAATACTGTCTACACCAAGAAAGTGGGCAACTCTCTTATCATCCTTGTTCTTTATGTTGATGATCTTATCCTTACTGGTAGTGATCCCAACCTTATAAACCATGTGAAGTCTAGCCTCAAAAGGAAATTTGAAATGACAGACTTAGGACACTTACACTATTTTCTCGGTCTTCAAGTCTTGCAATCCAAGGAGGGTATTTCCCTTTCCCAGTCCAAGTATGCTTGTGATATTCTACGTCATTTTCACATGGAAGACTGTAAGCCAGCCCCTTCTCCCTTTCAGTCTGGAGTTAAACTCTCAGTCACTTGTACTTCTCCTGAAGTTGATGCTACCTTATACCGTCAACTTGTAGGAAAACTTTTGTATCTAACCCATACTCGTCCTGACCTTTCCTTTGCTGTTGGCCTTGTTGCTCGGTTCATGCAAAACCCCCGTGAAAGTCATTGGAAAGCAGCTAAAAGAATACTTCGTTATGTTCGAGGTACAGTTAAGTTTGGCATTCATTACAGTGCCAAAGCATCTCCTCTATTGGTTGGTTTCACTGATTCCGATTGGGCTGGTGACCCTGATGATCGGAAGTCTACTGCCGGTTATGTGTTCACTCTTCGTTTAGGACCTATTACATGGGCTTGCAAGAAACAGGGTGCCATTTCTCTTTCATCAGCAGAAGCAGAGTATCGTGGTGCCGTAGAAGCTAGTAAGGAAGCCTTGTGGCTTCGTCAGATCCTGTCAGAGTTTGGCTTTGAGCAGCAACATCCGACTACACTTTGGTGTGATAATCAAAGTGCCATTCAGCTATGCAAAGATCCAGTCCAACATCAGCGCAAAAAACACATTGAACTGCACATGCACTTCATCAGAAAGCTCATTCACGACCATGTTCTTGAAGTGCAATATTGTTCAACAGATGAACAAGTTGCAGACATCTTCACAAAGGCTCTCACAGAGGCGAAGTTCACTAAACTTCGATTTATGGTTGGAGTTCAGGAAGTTGTCACTAAGGGGGGATAGGCTCTAGTGCCTCCTTCCTTCTCCTATTGTGTCATATTTGTAAATCCTTCAATCCTATCCCAAGTTGTTCTTAAGGGGGGATGTTAGGATATTCCGACACATAGGATATAGTTAAGTTCAACTTGGTCTAGTGTAGAGTTAGGTAAAGTGTGTTTCTTTACCGTTGTACATTTTGTAACTTACAATCCGACGGTCACGATATGTAGTGATCCGACGGTTCATTCTCTCCTTGGTATTACCGACACTTGATCCGTGGCTTGACACCCGATTGGTCCATGAATTCTATTTAAAGCGCATGGAGGGTCATTTGTAGGGTAATCCGTGCATGAGAGAAGCTTATGTAAATTTTCATTCTTTGATTAATAAATTGCCTGAAGTGGCCGCGTTGGCTCAGGCCGTGGACTGTTTCCCTCTTTGAGGGTTTTAACCACGTCAAAAATACTGGTGTATTGATCTGTGATCTGGTTGTGAGCAGTGTCCTTTTGGTGTTCTTTCTGAGGAACTTACCCTGTAAATTCCTACAATATCCTCGGTCATATCATCACCAAAAATGGGATCATTGTCGATCTTGATCACGTAAAATCTATAGCACAGATCCCTCCACCGAGCAACAAAAAAGGTATGCAATCTTTCCTTGGTAAAATCAATTTTCTCCGCAAATTTATTTCAGATTTTGCACAAATTGTTAAGCCTTTGCAAAGTATGATAAATAAATATTTGGTCTTCAAATGGAATCAAGAAGAAAAGGAGTCTTTTGATTACATCAAGAGAGAAATCACTGAGGCCCCTTCCCTTTTTAGCCTGACCTTCAATAGGGACTTCATGTTATAAACTTTTGCCTTTGATTCATCCTTAGCTGTAGTCCTCATGTAAAAGGATAATAACAATGATGAATGTCCTATATCCTTCATGAGTACAGGGGTTCAAGGCACCGAACTCAATTACCCCAACATAGATAAGCATCCTTATGCGGTCTTGTTGGCTTGGTGGGGCCTGACCCAGGTTCAGTGTTAGTTAGCCAAACAAATCCCTGCACTACTGGCCCTTTTGGCATCAGCCTGCGGAGTGCGGGCCGAACTCTCACCCAAAGCAGTATGGGGGGATGCTGGAACCAAGTTTCCACACCCTGAGATGGTCTTGATGTTGGTTTGTTCCATCTATTCCTGCTTTCGTGCAGGTCATTAAGTTCTAGGGCTCTCTCTGTCTAGCCCTTTATTCTGCCCTTCAGTACCTCCGCGAAGGGGTACGATTGGCCTTCGCGCAGCCCTAACCTGTGGTACAGGTACTTTCGCGCTGCTAAAGCAGTGTATAGAACAGTTTCTCAGTTATCCTTAAGTGTTTATTTATCTTACTAAACAATCATAGTCAGCACCATGTAAACGATATCCTTATTTGCATTCAATTATCCAACGTAATTACATACATTCGTGCATCACATAAGAATTATAAATGAAATTCATACACAATATGACAAGATGCATTAACAGGAAACAAAGACACAGAATTTGCAGAATGTTTCTCTTTATTGATATCTTCGGATGATTATAAACTCTATCCGCCTTGTGCACACAGCTGCAGGTGTCCGGGCACTCAGCTGCAAACTTCTACCCTAGGCCTCTACACGCTCAGTTGCAGAGCCTCTACCTACTCTAAGACCCGAAACTTAGACTTCTCTCCTTATCGCTCAAGACTTCTTCTACGACTTATTACTCGTTTTTTACTACTTTTAGCTTACTCACTTAGCTATTTTTATACAATCCCATGGTCGGTAGACCATGGGTGGATCTTTACAGCTGACTTTACTTTACAAAATAAGGGCGGACAACCCTTTATGACTCATGACACCTCCGCACTCCGCGACCACAAAATGCGGAGTCTTTAAAACTTTATTACAAAATTCGACCCAAAACATGGGCTTTTAGCCCCAAAACTGTCGTTGGGGGATCCCATTCCCAACAGGCCCCCAACAAAAACATCGTGACTCGCCCTCAAGTCACTCGGCAGGCACAAAGATCTCAGCATGAATACCTCCTAGCTCGACCCGTATGACCTCAACCTCGAAAGTGCACTGTGCGACTGCCTGCTTCGCGTCTTCCACCATCTTTGTAGTCACTGCTCCTGAAATTTCGGCCTGAAGGTTTTCATGAGTTGCTTGAAGAGTTTCAAGCTTTCCTTTGATAGAGGTTGTGACCGTGTAAGCCTCATCCAGCCAGGGCTTCAGTCGCACCTTCAACATTGCTTCCTTGTGCAGCATTGTATCCACCTGTTCCTTCAGCTTCTTGGCCTCGTGTAGCTTTGCCAATCTTTGTGTGAGCGTGACGGTTCGCGTTGTGCCTTTGACCTTATTATAGTGTTGTTGTAGCTCACGTGCTTCTGTCTCCAGTCGTTGTACATTAGGGTCCGCCTATAAGCTCGTAAGGACCTCAAACGACTACTCAAAAAGTTGCGTGCAGTCTTCTACTGCACTGTCAACCGCCACTATTGCCTCTGTGACAGCAGTTGCCTGCTGCTCCTTTACTTTTAGCAGCGTTAAATGCTGGGCCTTCAACTTTAACTCTGTGACTTGTAGGTTCAACTCAAACTAAACCCTTGCCATTTTCGTGTGAGCATCGTGCACCCCTGTATCCAGTTTGCAGACGCGCACCTCAACTGGTTCTTCCTCAAGAATGGCCAACTATGGGACCATTCGACATGCCTCCTCGACGACCTGCATTATATGATTTTTTTGGTTGGTCACCTCGGTCATAGAGGTGATGGAAGAGTCTCACTATAGAGCCATCTGCTCATTATTAATCCATTTCTCACTGATCACCTGTAGGGCGTGGTGCTCATGGACCCTCAATTCTGCAATCACTCCATCCTGCAATAGGTGAAGGCTTCATCAGGGAGCACTGCCAGATTCAACCCTACTCCCTTTAGGGCGCTGATAGTGGGCCTATCAACTTTGTTCTTTGTGGTTAATGCTCCATGATGCAGTACTATCGCACTGGAGGCCTTCATGTGTAGCATCTCAATAGCTTCTAAGGTGCTGATAGCAAGGCTGGTAGACACCATGGCAGCCTGTGACGCGCGGGTCTACAGCTCTTGCAAACCTGTTTGTATAGCCCCCAAAATTATTTGTTGTTGCTGCTCAAACTGTTGTAGGGCCTCCACGATGACATTCTGCATCATGTCACTGATGTCATGCAAATTGCCCTCTATGAGGGTGATTGGGTCTAGCAATGTCTTAGTGGCCTTGGATTTCATCCTGGACCCTCCTTTCTCCTGCTCTCTTGGATGCTTGATGCGGGCAGACGTCGCCTGTGGGTCCACACCATGTTTCTCGGTCTACTCGTCTGTCTCAATTGAAGGCAACCTAACGCCTTTGCCAGAGCCCCACTCTGTTCCTCCTGTTTGCTTCTTCGCCCGTTGAGCAGCATCGCGCTTCGCCTGGGCCTTGTCAATGGCCTCCTTCTTTCTCTTTTTAGCCAGCTGCATCATCTTGAGCTTGGGCTCCTTATTTTATTGCATGGCCAACTTGCTCCCTACCATCGCCAAGTCTGCTATTGTGCACCATTCGGCCAGCCATCAATCAAGTAATACATCAATGGTGTCATCTGTTTCTAGGTAAGGCAAGTCATACCATTTCTGCGCAAGGTCCTTCTGCACCCTGATGGACACATGGTGAAAATCTGCTTTAAACTCTGCATAGCCCTGCAGGTTGGAAAACACCGTAGGTGACAACTATGGCTTGCAATTGATGGCCATGTAGATGTTCATCTCCATCAAGATCTAGAAGATCTTACTGTCCTTGATGCATTGCACATCCTTGGTCGCCCATAGCGAAGCGTACTTCGCTGCTTCTGGTAGGTCTGGTGTGACCAAAGGGAATTGGGTGTCCTCTCGTAGCTCCCATGCTACCAACACAATATACAGCAAGAGCCACACGTAGTGGAATGTCTTGTTGAGCTCTTATGCTTCACGGCAGTTTCCTAGGAACTCTCCGCAAAGATAGTCCGACCAATTGAACTAGACTCCTACGGCGCACTCGGCTGCTAGCGCGACGACAGGTGTCGGTACCTCATCGGCGCGACACTTCCTCAATACCTTCCCTGATAAAATCTACGTAGCCACCTTTATAGTAGGGTCATAGATGCTGGATATGGCATATCCATGTGGTTTCTTTACCAGCTTAAAATTCTCTTTCATGGCCTCCGCGAGGGTCTGCTCACCACCTTTTTCGCCAAATATCATGGCTGGATTTTCTCCTACGCAAGGCAACTGTGTGATCTTGTGGATCAATCTGTCAGTGATGGGTATAGGCTCCTCCAACCACGAACACCCATCATGTACCAAGCATAGCAGCTGCTTGATGACCAATATTGTAACTGGGGTGCGGTTGTAGTACGACACCCAAAGCAAGTTGAGAAACCCTGCCTTGTCTACTCCTCTAGGCCACCTTCGTGGCTCCAATGTGGTCATTCTGGTGGTTGTATCGATAGTGCAACACATCAGTTGCTTGGTTTCCAGGTGTGGGAACTTCTCATGGTCAACCAATTCCCAGTCTTCAAGTTTTAACAGAGAAACCCGAGCCAAGTGCGGTCCTTCAAAAACAATCTCGTCTGGAAGCAGAGGGGTTTGCAAGGGGACCTTGCTCTCGTCGATATCTTTTGGGACCTTGGCCTTGCCCTTGCGCAGAGGGACGTACTCAGGGAACCGAGTGATAGGGTTAGCGCCATGGGCTTCAACTTCCTCCATGTCTATCCCTACATCCTCATCATCCATCGGGATGTCCTTGATTTCTTCCTCCCTCGGCTCTAGATTGATGGCTTTTCCCTTCTCCTGTGCGTCGGGCTTGTCCTTCGGTGGGTTTCTTCTCGGCGATGCATGCATCGATATTGCAGGTTGCTTGCCCTTCTTATCCTTCGCGCTCTCCTTGGCTGGGGTCGGCTTTGGTCTTGGTGTCCTTGGTGATTTAGGGACTTCTGCTAATACTTTGACAACCTCTGGAGCAGCTTCTTTTGCCTCACTAACCACTTCCGGCATATCCTCCTCAGTTGTCACTGCTTCAGTGTCCATGGTTGTGGCAGTTGTCAATATAACGCTCATCAACAATGCTCGTGATATCTCTGGTAAGTTCTCAAACGCTAGACTCACTATCAGAGCCTCGAAGAATTC
Source organism: Pinus tabuliformis (assembly GCA_031772625.1). NCBI lineage: Eukaryota > Viridiplantae > Streptophyta > Pinopsida > Pinales > Pinaceae > Pinus > Pinus tabuliformis. The sequence goes on from CM062804.1 coordinate 435,868,130, forward strand.
TTAGTTCATGTGCGCCTAAGAGCTCAACAACTCAATTCTCAAAATTCCAAGTGTTTTTCGTTGGGTAGCCACCTATAATTTATAGGGCATTTTGAATTCAACTCTGACCATTCCCCCCAAATTTGGTTCATTAATGCTGGATTGGGGGCAAATTTTCAAGGATATGACCCATAAATTATGTCTTAAATGTCGGTTGCCCACTCCATTTGGGCGCATTTCTACCATCAAATCATGAACAATGACTTTAACAGTCACTTTCCGGCCGACCTGCATGATTTCTCCTTGGGTAGCACAGCTCCCTTCGCACTGCTGCGAACCCTATGACACTTCCTTGCTTCGCACAATCCTCCAATCACGCAGCTCCCTAACCCGGGCAATGTACTTTATAGTCCCACACCTCCTTTCAGCTTCCTAGAGCACTAAGACTATGCTACCTTCATATAGTCACATGGTCAGCTCACTGGTGTATGGCTTCAAGCGGCTGTCATTCACCTTTCCTAGGAAGGGATCTCCATTCAATTTGACCAGCTGTACCGCTCCTCCATCGGTAATCTCTTTAATGACATAGGGCCCTAAACAGTGCATTCTGAATTTTCGTGGAAATTTATCAAACTTGTTGTGATATAACCAAACCAGGTCATTTACCTTAAAGGTGTGTAGCTTAATTTGTCAATCATGCCATGATTTTTCGCGCTACTTTTGGACCTGTTGGTGAAATCTAGCTAGAAATATCTCTTCCTCAAGCTTAGCCAGCTGCGTGAGCCTTTCTTCCAGGGCTTCGTGATCTGTCATACCTGTGAGTGCCTCTATGCGTAGACTAGGCACAATGTATTCCATGGGAATCATTGCTTCCACACCATAGACAAGTCTAAAGGGTGTTTTTCTAGTCAATTTCTTGCATGTCGTTTGATAGGCCCATAGTACTGCGGGTATGCACAAGTCCCAATCACTTCGCTGAGCATTTCATACCTTTGTCAGTGCGTTCTCCAACACTTTATTGAATGCTTCCACCGTTCCATTAGCCAGCAGGTGATAAGGTGTGCTTGTCTGGTGATATACTTGAAATTCCTCCATTAGTGCGCTAATCGTCTCATTCAGATAGTGCATACCGATTCATCAAAATCTTTGGACACCCAAATCGCGTCAGTACATACTCAAAGAGGAACCTTGCAGCAGTCGTGCCTGTACAATTCTTTACCGGCTATGCCTCTGCCCATCAAGTCAAATACTTTGTCACGATGATAATGTACCTCGCTCCTGTCTTCTTCCCTTGGGGCTGAATGGGTCCCACAAAATCTATCGCCCATTTTTCAAAGGTTTGTATTGTCATCTGTGGATTTAGAGGCAGCTCATCCCTTCGCGATGGCCTGCCAGTACTTTGACATACATCACATGCTTTGCAGTACACTTTTGAATCCTGATGGAGGGTTGGCCACCACAACCTTGCGCGCAGAATCTTCTACGTGGTCGCTCTCCCTGCATAATGTCCTCCCGCAGTGCCCCCATAAGCATCTGCAAGGATACTATTTCTTTCAAACTCTGGTACATATCATCACAATGTCTCATCAGACCCCATTTTATACAGATGCCTGGCAATGACAGAAAATTCTGTCGCGCGCACCACTAACTCCTTCTTCTACTGGACGGTGTATCCCTACGGGGTAGTTCCTGTCATTAGGAAGTGTATGATATCTTCAAAATTACCATCCGCGACACACACTACAAATAGTTTCATGTCAGGCAATCCCTCCTCCAAATTAGTGGGCTCTTCCCCTGTTTTGATGCGTGATAGATGGTCTGGTCCTGTGTTCAGTCGTCCAAGATTCACAATAACTTCAAAATCATACTCCTAGAACAATAACAACCACCTGTAGATTCTCCCCCCCAACATAGGCTTATTGACAAGGTATTTCAACACAGAATGATTTGTTTACATCTTAAAATTATCACCCAAAAATAGTGTCTATACTTTTGGAGAGCGTATACGATGTCTAACCCTTCGTGCTTGGTGGTGGAATAGTTCTTCTCTGCCTTGGATAACCTTCTGCTTACGAACGCTATAGGATGGTCCAAGACTCCTCTGCCAGCTTGTGTCAGTACTGCTCCCAACGCTATACATGATGCGTCGAGATGTACATGAAACTCCTTCTTCCAATCCAGGAAGACTAGGATCAACACAGTGACCATATTTTCCTTCAATACATCCAATATTTTCTTACAGTCCTCGCTCCAGTGGAATGTGACATCCTTTTTCAACAACTTCTCCATAAGCGCGGTGATCTAGGCATAGCCCTTGATAAACTTTCTGTAATATCCAGTATGCCCTAGGGTAGTGCGCAATTGTTTCACACTCCTTGGTGCTTCTAAGTTAAGTATCACAGCGATCTTCGCGGGATCTACAATTAGTCCCTGTCTACAAACCACATGACCGAATAGGGTCTCAAAAGGAACAAAAAATAGGCATTTCTTCAGATTGAGGGCGATCTAGTATCTTCGATAAGTATCTAGTATCAGGAACAAACTCGCGACATGGCATTTCACCAGTCCAAACACAGTCTTGTCATCAAAGTACACTTCCAGGAACATATGAATAAATTCCTTGAAAGCGCAATGACTACGCACAAGAAAATAGCATACGCATTATCTAATCCGAAAGGCATTATAGTGTACTAAAAACGACCCCACTCAATCACGAAGGTCATCTTGCTCCTATCCTCTGATGCGATTTTGATCTGATGGTACCCAGAGAACCCATCAGTGAAGGAATATGCTTCCTGGCCACCTACATTGTCCAACACTTCATCAGTGAATGGAGTCGGGAAAGGATCATGTACACAAGCATCATTCAACTTCCTGAGAAATACGCATATCCTTATTTCATCCTTCTGCTTCTTTTCCTGTACCATCACTGGGCTTACCTAATCAGATTCTTCTACAAGCTCAATGATGCCTACCACGAGCATCATGTCCAGCTCTAAGTGGACCTTCTCCTTATACTTCAGATTGAGATAGTAAGGTCTTTGCTTAATCGGCTTCGTGTCAGGCTTCAAAGTGATCTTCATAACACCCAGGTCCTCGATTATCCCTTTTAGATCCATAAAGTTGGTAGGGAACAAATCCTGGTATTCCCGGAGCAATTCATCGACCTTGTTACACAGTAATTTGTCATTGTCTTCACCCCAGTCTTCCTGTTGTGTCATGTGTTCAAGCCTAACATGCTCATACTAGACAAATGCTCTTTGATGTTTCCAAATGACCCACTTTTCCTAAGTTATCTACCTCATCGCGTCTATTGGCTAAATAAACGCGCTAAAGGGTGCTCCTAAACAGTCAAAAAGCACTGCCATCGCAGAAGTACACCTGATTACCGCGATGGTCCGATTTTATGTGCCAGCGCGAGGCTGCTTGTAATCTTCAACGATGACCTGACTATCTACGTTATTCAGTAGCAATGTCAGCGCTATAGATAAGTTATGTACCCGCAATGATCTAGATTGGGTGAATTTGTTCCAACAGTCGGCCTTCTAGATGACTCCAGACCTGGTTGTTGGCATAGTTTGTATCGCCCTCCTTTCTCTGGCATGGCTGTTCCATCATTTTTGCTACCTTCCTTGGAGATAAGCTCACTCTTCCACCTTTCATGGAGACTTCTTCTCCTATTTGAACTCTCACCATTGCTATGCACTGCTATTTTTTGGGAATAATTACTGATAGTTGGCTAGTGGAGCAGTGCTGTTAGTGTTTGTGAGTTTTCTAGATAGCTGGTGTGAGTGTGACAAGTGTGGGATTGTTGATAGCTTGTGGAAGGTTGTGAAGTGCCCTTAATCTTGTGTAAAACTTGTGAGTGAGAGAGACTTGTATGTTGGGAGATCCATCTTCAAAGAGTGAATGCTTGAGGAACATGCTGGCTGGACCCTTCTGAGAAGGCTTGTGACGTGAAGACTTTGGTTGTAAGATTACTCTTATTTCATTATTAATGCAATCAATGATGTTTTCCTATGTCTTGTATGTAATGTACTTGATAGCTCATGACTTCTTGACTTTGTGAGTAAATAGATCATTGTTGTTCCGGTTACGTGCTTTGTTGTATTTCCTTTGCATTGTTTCATGTTGATTACTCATTAGGATGCAGAAACTGGAGCAGCGCAACGGAACTCCATTGACCACCGGTTGAGGTGGGCCTCCAACTATGACTTTTAAAGGGAAGCTATTGTTGATCTGTCCTTGTTTGTGACTAGAGCCACTCTAGGGCTAGAGGGGTTGCCTCTGTCCATAGAGGGAACACTTTCCTACATCATAGACGTTATCCATCATTGCGTCATCCCAGTAATCTCCAATCTTCACGAATTTGGGCTCTGCCTCTGTACCAATATTCACCTATTTCGTTTTCAGTGGCACGGTTTGTTGGGTTGTGTTATATTCTTTCCACGACTAGCCCACGTAGTTAACCGGGGATTAGAGGGGGGGAGGTCATAGGGGCTTTGAGGGGCACCCGTAGCCCCACTTTATGGGGTCCGGGGCAGTGCCCCAGAAAATTTTGGTTTTGGACCCTATGTTAGGTTGGGCGGACCCACCTATGGCTTTGTGCATGATTTTCGCACATGTTTTTTGGACGTGATGGTTTTTCAGTCCATGGTATTGGACGCGATGGTTTTCGGTCCATGGTATTGGACACGATGGTTTTCGGTCCATGGTATTGGATGCTTCAGCATGTATAAATATGTATTGTAACATTGAAAGGAACATAATGAAAAATCAAGCTGGTAGTCTCGGTTTTGGGATCCAGGGGTTTATCTCTGTGTATATGTGTTTTATGTGTTCTGCTCTTGCATTGTTTATTTTCTGTGTTTTAGAATTCGTATGCAAGTAATTTCTGTACGGGGTTAAAACCTACACGGTTATATCAGGATTCTCAATATGTGGTCCTTCAACCTCGCAGTGACCTTCTGTTTCAGGGATGTTAATCTTTCGCAGATCCTCATATTCGTCTTCAGCAGTCACGTTTAATCTGGATTTAAAGAGGAACGCAACAAATTACAGAGATAACCATAAACACAAAGATGCAGTAGAAGTAATACTTCATTTCATTAATGTAAAACACTGAAATATGCTTACAAACAGAAATGGAAATAAACTAGCTAGGGCAATGGTAGCTTATCTCTAAGAAGAGATGTGGCAGCTACATGCCTCTGAACTCTGTTACAATGAGACTCGAAGGCCTATTTATTGTTGAGAAATAGTCGAAAAGCCTAAACATCCAAAAACCTAACCCTAGAAGATGAAACACCAAACTGTGGGCTCCGTTTGGGTAAATTGGTACATCAACTTCCTGGGGTTGTAACTTTGGCATACGATCTCTGTTTAACACGCACAATATCTCGTTAAGAAGATCTATCCGAGAACTACAACTTTGGGAAGAGAAACATCGGTCCATGTGTTAGCCTCCTGTTGCAACAGGTGTTCATCTTTCATGATTTACAGTTGAAAGTGCCAAATATGTCATACTTTGCATGCTGCAATGCTCCATATTTCCAAAAGAGGCCAAAGAAAAGGCCATGAAAGTGTGCCAGTCTAAATGCCACTGCTCTATTCCAATTTTGATAAGTTATTCCTTTTTGAGGAATTTTCTATTAAGGGAAGGCCAAACAGCTTAATCTTGGTTTCCCTAGGTTTCAATTTCTTGTTCTAGAATGTAGAGAATGAAAATCTATCCAAACAGTTTAATCTTGGCAGATTTATAGATAGGTAGAAAAACAAAGGAGCCCAACTGCTTAATCCGGGCCCTTGGAAGAAACAAGTGTAGATTTAGATAGGAGGACAGCAAAAAGAAAAAAAAGGATAATCAGGGTCTGCAAGTCCAAGTGCACCCATGCAAAAAGAAGAAAAAATGCTAGGTAAGTAGGCTGGGTAAGTAGTTTTGTGGTTGCAGAATCAAGCTGTGTGATCCATTTCATGTTTTCAAGTGTTATATCTATTCAGATCACAAGTGCAAGGCAATTCCCCTTTGGAGGAGTTCAAGCGAGGCATGTCTAACTCCCACTTCTTCTCATTCCCCAAATAACTCACTAACATCCCCTTGAGGACCTTGGGATCTACCCAACCAGTCTTGTTATCACTTCATTTTTGTAAAGCACCAAGTCAAGCTTTGACTTTCTTCAGTGAAAAGAAGCCACATTTCTTGTGTAAAATCATGTCTCCAGAGTCCATTCACTTCCTATGTCTAAGTTTCAGCTCACAAACTTAGCCTCTCCCCTACACTTCACCTCACCAATTCATATTAACTCCTAACTCTACTATCTAGCTCCCTAGATCATTTCCCTACCCCCCATTTTACAAAAATCTATAAAAAATCCCAAAAATATTACATATCCCCCCTATAGCACTATAGCTATGTACATACAGTTCTAGGATATAATAGTCCACCTGGGACTATAATGAACCCATTCGTGTCATAACCCTAGGATTGGTCTAAACCTCTGGTTAGGCCAATAACCTATATCCACCCCTTTATCCTTAAAAACCTTATAATTCTACCCCCGCAATCATTTCCCTAATGTCTAATGTTTAATAGTTTTTGGTTAAACATTAAATTAACCCGCGACCCACATTAACCAAGTTTTTTTGACCCCCTCGACGCGTTTTTATTTAAAATATGTCGGGCAGGTCCCGTCCCTAACCCCCTATCACCTCACCTTTATCGCCAGCCATTCGATGCCCAGCGTATCAGATCTGACAGTGGGCGGGTGTTCTCATATGACGATCCGCCGGAGGTTAACGTCCGAGGGATGGGCGGTTTCCCCATTGTACCCCCGCCATGTGTCAGCCTCCTAGTGTGTTCGGAGGCCCCTCCCCCAATACCGCCTGTGCAGAAAGGTGGTGCAGGGAAAACCGGATACCGCCTTCCGCCCTCCTACGTCAGCACCACGTCATCATGATGTCATCATCTTGCATCGGCCTCCTGCCACCATGTCCTTGCCACGTCATTGCCATGTCGTTGCCACTGTACTGCCACGTCATCACCCCTACCGTACCGCCATGTCACCCAGTCGTACTGCTGATGTCACCTTGCTGACGTCACCCTGCCACATCACCGTCGTACTAGGACCCACCGCTGACGTCATCGTCAAAAAGGGCGAAGCGCGAAATCTGCACAACGGATGCTCGGAATGAAAAACCGAGGCAGTTTTTGATGCACGATTAGCGCATCGCTAAGAGAAATAGGACAAAATGGAAGCCCTCTCATGGCGCAGCTACCAGCGGGCCCGAAATTCGCAAATTCGCAGGAATTTCTTCACGTAGGTTCGGAAAAGGGGCAAAGAAAGTTCTAAAGGCAACAGAGGGCCGAACAGCAGCCATAAAATGTCGATGGGATAGTTTAAAGCATTCAGAAGACATTAAAGAGCCCAGGTTCAGTGAAAGTGTATCAGAGGAAGCAGCGAAGACTATCAGTTAGTGTTTTTGGTGGAAATCCGTATTTCCAAAGCAGGAGAACATTGAAGGCCCCAAGCAAAGTCAAAGAAAGCGGTGAAGCTATTTCAAAACTCTCAAATCACAGTTAATGCACCTCAGAACCACTCAAGAGCAGGGGATCAAAACCCAAAGCAAATTTATGGCTAAGTGATCAGCATAGAGCCGTAAAGACAACACATTAACTCCCTTTTGATACAGCTGCCCCCAGCGCAACTCGAAGATATTTTCTTGCATTTATTTCAGGCATATGTTAGGTTAAAGACACTTATTATAGCAGATCTGCCTGAGGTCTGATTTTTGTAGATATTTTGCTTATAAAAACCACCCTAATTTACTGTTTAAAGGGTTGGTTGGTTAATGCACTCCAAGAGAGACTCGCTCTGTATACCTGATATGTTTTCTTTAATCAAAGACTGCTAAAAAGCTTGGAGGACGGACTGTCTACTGTGTTATAAATGTTTTGAAGAATGAATATGGAATCCTTGTGCTGCAACATGACTCAATAAGTGTTTCTTATCTCTGTTTTAAATTCATATATGTTTATATCATACATATATCACCATCTAAATAGCAGAAAGAAAGATTAGCCTAGAACTTGCTTGGCTGCACTCTATGCTCAATTTCTGATGTTTCTTTATGTTTTCATCTGAATTGGTAATGAATATGAATTCCCTTTGGTTCATATTCCCCCTAATTCACTCATGTTTGACAGTTATCTAGGGATTCTTGATTGCTCCTAGGTAGAGCTCATTCACCTTCCCTCTGTTAAGCTGAATGAGAAATTTTTAATTGCTTCTCATTCCTTAGCCCTCATTCCATCCTTTTAGCTTGAATAATTGTTTCATGTGCAGCTAGCTTGCTCCATATTCTTCTTGTGACCAAGAAAACGCACCAGCAGTCCTAATCCTTGACTCCATGCCCAATGGTTTGAAACTCTCACACTATACTTACCTCTCTACTTGGAAGCCTCATCCATCCCACCAAACTCAAACAAAACCCCTTGAACTCAATAACTAGCCTAAAATCATTATCAACAAAGTTAAATTATAAAGAGAGAGCCCTCTCTGATTGCAGGTAGGCTAGGACCTGCAGTCCAAAGATTGGTTTGTGGTTACCTCGACCATATTCCCTTGGGAGTCAAAGGGAACAACCTGAGTGATAACATAATGGCAACTCCACTGGGGACCCAATGAATTTTCCAATTGCTGTATATTCCTTAAAACTACAGATGAAGTCTGAATGTCAGCCAGGGAGCCTTTGAAATTGTTCTTGCTTTGCATTTACAGGAGTAAATAAATGTTGCTTCAGTCAATCTTCGTGCTAGTTTTAAGTTATACATAGTCATTCCAACATTTGATCAGTTCCTTGCTAATTCTAAAAACATTCACAGAAAATACAAAAACAGGTTCAGAATCTGGCTCCCAAAAGGAACTCACGTTATACAAGGTCAAATCCAGACCCAAACTGCCCAGCTTCTTTTGAAAATCCGAATTTAATCCCAAGGAACCTCAGGAAGCTAGAGCGAAGAGAAGATTTTGTTGATTCTAGCCCTGAAATAGTTCAGCCAAGCTGTGTTCCAACCCCTGTCAAAGTTTTATTCCGTTCAACCCCTACTTCCCCTTGCTCATCATCCACCTCTCAAAGCACTCCTTCCACACCTCCATTCACTATGCATACTACCATTACCACCACTGTTGTTACAACTGTTCTGGTTGTTCCTATTGTTCCTCTTATTCCTGTAAACATGGCCAATAGATATGCACCCCTGCAATTACCTGCAAATCCTGGGGCTATGCCTCAGGATTATCAAACTAAAATCACATATTTTGATGGAACTGGTTCTTGCACAGCCCTCCAGCATACCAAGAAGATGCAAGACTATTTTGAGAACTACGAGATAGATGATGATAGCGTGAGAATGAAGATTTTTGTCCAAATTTTGACAGGTGATGTCAGGACTTGGTTTAGAGCACTCATAGCCAATTCCATAGCAGACCCAGAAGCCTTATACCAGTCATTTATCAACAGATGGGAAAAAAAGAAAGACCCCTTGCATATATTATCTGAATATGACACCATCAAAAGAGGCCCTCAAGAGTGTGTCTTGGACTATTGTGCAAGATTCAATAATGTTTATAATGCAAACCACAGAACTTAAGACCTCCCCCTGGTCTTGCTTTGTATAAATTCCCTGATGGTTTTGATACTGACATGGCTTATCAGTTAAGGGAAAGAGCCCCTCAAACCCTTGCAGACATGCAAAATGTTGCTGTTAGTGTAGAGACAAATCTAATTGCCAAAAGAAACAGAGCTAGAACTGAGAGAAGAACCACCTTTAAAGAGGAACCCTCAACCTTAAATCAAAAGTTGGATGCTATTATCAGTGGCATGCACAGGCTGGGAGACAGAGTGGAGAGTGTTGAGAGGAAGTCATCATGGGAAGGACAACAACCTAATACCATAAGGAACCCAAATTTCCGGAAAAATCAGAACACAAATGTTGGTAGGTCTAGCCCAGACCATGATGTAAGGCCTCCTTTTCAGGAAAATTATGCTGAAGCATCTACATCTAGTGAACAGACAGAAGACACTCACATGAACTTGGTGGATTTGAAGGCTGAGCAACAAATTTTCCTAACCCAAACAGACCAAGATAAGCATGACTTTAATCCATTTCAAACTATGTCTGGTGAGTATTTTGACTTTAAACAGGGTTATGATTCAGCCGTTTACGAGGTCCACAAACAGTATAAACTAAGGACAAGAACCATAGATGTGCCCAAAAAGGTTAAACCAAGTGATACCAGACAGCCTAAGAAGATCAAAGAAAAGGCTGCCCTCATAGAAACTGTTGATAAAACAATTCAAAATCCAAAGGATGTCACCATAGAGGATGTCACAGACACACAACCCTCTAATGATCACTCTCTGCCACTTTCTTCCTCAAAAGAAGATTTGAACAGCTATCCTAAAAAACTTTCCAAATCAAAAATAGTTCAAGAAATCAACGAAGAACAAGAAAAAACCGCTGAAAGTGCAATTGAAAAGGGAAAATCTGCCAGTCACATTACTAAATCACAGTCAGAAAAACCTTTTGATTTAGAGGCAGAAATAGGTAAACTGAAGATATCCATCCCTTTATCTGAACTTGCCAAACATGATATCTATAGGCAGCAAATGAAAAGATCACTGCAAATGCCAGAAAATAGGGATGATGTGAATGTATTAGATGATCAACCTGAGCTCCTTTTTGGTCCTGAAGTCAATGGTAAAACAGGACATGGAGCTGTGTTACCGTTCTATGTCAGTTTGCACATTCATGATAAAGTACTGCATAATGCTATGTTTGACTCAGGTACCTCACACAACCTTATGCCCAAAGCTGTAATGGATAAGCTAAACCTTGATGTTACAAGACCCTACAAAGACTTATTTTCCTTTGACTCAAGTTAGGTCAAGTGTTTAGGCTTAATCAAAGACTTATGTGTCTCCTTAGTCCAATATCCCAACAAGACAATCCTCATGGATGTGGTGGTTGTTGACATTCCACCAAAGTATGGCATGCTATTGTCAAGATCTTGGGGAGAAAAACTCCAAGGATCTCTCCAACTAGACCTCTCTTATGCCACTATATCTGTCTTTGGGCAACCAAAGAGACTGTATAGAGAAACACTGATGAAATATGTGGTAACTAGTGAGGACAACCCCCAAAATTTTCCTATTTTTTCAATCCATTCTGATATGGATTCTTTTATTTTATTTAATGATGAAACAAGTCCTCCCACTGATGATAAGCCGTTGGCTTTAGAACTGGACACACACACCAATGAAGAATTGGTTTCCCATACTGATGAAACTGTCAAAACAATCAGGGCAACCAGCATACAAGAAGAACCTCCCCAAATAGAAAATTCAAATATGCCCACTGCAAGAATGACTGAAACTCTTGATACTAACCACAAGCAAGAAATCACATGGTATTTAGAGTTTGATGGCTTTGCAGGTGTATGGATTCACAATACACATAACAATCATGCAGAAGGCCATGCCTACAGATTGAATTTCAAATGCACCAATAACATGGCAGAGTATGAGGCTCTCCTTTTAGGCCTTAAACTGCTCAAAGCTCTAGGAGCTGCGAAAGCATCCATTCTAGGTGACTCTGATTTAGTCATACAGCAAATGAAAGGCAACTTTGTTACTAATGACAATAGAATGAGGGCCTATAGGACTGCTACCACTAATATACTCAATGCATTCACTGAATCCAAGCTTGCCAAGATCTCAAGATATCATAACATTCATGCAAGCTACCCTTTGAGCCAAATCACTATTTCACTGCCGAGATAAAACATAGGCCTGCTATCCCAAATAATGTTAAAGATTGGCAAGTGTTTGAAAATGATACCCAGATTAACAATTTCCTCACTCTTGAGCATGAGTTTTCAAATATTAACATTGACATGGATGCTATGACGGATGAACAACATCAAACAAATGAAAATCAGCAGGATGTAACCGCTATAACAGCCAAAAAAATGCTAAACCGAACTGTTTTTGACAATGCAAACATAAAAGAGCTGAAACAGATGCATTTCGAAGAAATAGCCGAAACAGAGGCCGAGATCGTTGATCTAAAAGATAACTTTCTCCTTGCTGGCCTCACTCCATTAGAAGATATGTTTGATGCAAATGATGTTCCCAAAAAACCAAAAATGCAGCCCGTAAACGCTGCTATAGAAGAACACAACATTGGGACAGCAGAGAAGCCCAAAATGATCAAACTATTTCAATATTTGCCACATGATCAAAAGCCCAAATATGTTGATTTGGTCAAAGAATTCCAAGATGTATTTGCTTGGAGTTATGAGGACTTGAAGTCCTATGACACCTCAGTGATCCAACACACCATTCCCTTGAAACCAAATCAAAAGCCCTTCAAACAGAAACTAAGGAGAATCAGTCCTGTGCTTCTCCCATTGATTGAAAAGGAAGTGAAAAGAATGTTTGAAGCAGGTATCTTAGCAGCCATCAGATTTTCTGAATGGGTATCCAATCTTGTTCCCACAAGAAAGAAGACAGGTGAGATTAGGCTATGTGTAGATCTAAGAAATTTAAACCAAGTCTCCCTAAAAGACCACTACCCATTGCCAAAAATGGACCACATCCTACAAAGAGTAGTGGGGTCATCTAGAATCTCTTTGCTAGATGGCTTTTCAGGTTTCAATCAAATACTGGTTCACCCGAATGACCAAGACAAGACAGCCTTTACCACACCGTGGGGAACATTTAAATATGTGAAGATGCCTTTCGGACTTAAAAACGCTGGTGCTACCTTTCAAAGGGCAATGGATATTGCATTTTCCAAGGAAATAAAAGACTTCCTAGTTGTCTACCTCGATGACTTAACCCCTTTCTCCAAATCTGATCAACAACACCTAAAACATTTGAGGCAAATATTCATGACATGCAGGAAATATGGCATTTCCTTGAACCCCAAGAAGTCTCTCTTTGGCCTTGAAGAAGGTAAATTACTAGGCCATATCATATCAAAAGATGGTATTAGAATAGATCTGGAAAGGATCCAAGCCATTTTGCAAATCCCATATCGAAGAAACATAAAAGAGTTGCAAGCATTCCTTGGAAAGATCAATTTCCTAAGGAGATTTATCCCAAATCTAGCCGAGCTGATAAGACTGTTAAGCAACATGTTAAAAAAAGATGCCAAGATAAAATGGTCTCTTGAAACCAAGCAAGCCTTTGAGAGTATCAAAACTGCCTTAACCCAAGCCCCAGTCCTCACAAGTCCACAATTTGATAGGGACTTCATCATATTGTCATTTGCATCTGAGCACACCATAGCTGCTATCCTTTTGCAAAAGGATGATCAAGGAGTTGAAAAGCCAATTGCATTTTTCAGCCGAGCCTTAAGAGATGCTCATTTGAAGTACCAAATCATGGAGAAGCAGGCCTATGCCCTTGTTAAAGCAATCAAAGATTTCCGAGTTTACATTTTATATTCATATGTGATTGCCTATGTCCCAAATGCTGTTGTAAAAGACATATTAACCCAAGAGGGGCTAGAAGGCAAAAGAGGCAAGTGGATTGCTAACATCCTTGAGTATGACATAGAAATAAAACCAACCAAGCTCATAAAGGGACAAGGTTTAGCCAAACTGATGTTCGAAACAAACTTTCAAGCCTTAGACATTAACCAACTGGACAATGAACAGGAGCTGGCGACTCCACAGATCAGTGAAACCTTTTTGCAATCCCCATGGTATGCTGATATATGCTTTGTATTGTTAAACCTGTTTGCTCCCCCAGGATTGTCCAGAACCAAGAAAAGATTTTTGAAAATGAAGGCTTCAAAGTTTTGTGTCATAGATGGTGCTTTATTTTGGAAAAATCATGAAGGCATACTGCTTAATTGTTTAACCATGAATGAAACTAACAATGTCATGAAAGAATTCCATGCAGGGGACTGTGGAGGACATCTATATTGGAAGTCCACTGCTGATAAAATTTTAAGGGCTGGTTTCTATTGGCCCTCTCTGTTTACAGATGTAAAGAAGTTTGCTATCTCATGTCATAAATGCCAAATCTTTGAGGGCAAAAGAAAGCTGTTACCTTTGCCTCTTAAGCCCATCTTAACCGAAAAGCCTTTTCAACAATGGGGTCTTGACTTCATTGGAGAAATCCACCCCTCTTCCTTAGGCCAACATAAGTGGATTCTAACAGCCACCGACTATTTCACTAAGTGGATTGAAGCCATCCCAGGTAGACAGGCCAATGACTCCATCATTATCCAATTCCTTGAGACCAACATCCTATCTAGATTTGGCTGCCCTCAGAAGATCATTATTGATAATGCAGCTGCCTTCAAATCCAAAAAGATGATCAATTTTTGCCTTAAATTTCACATTACCTTGGGCCACTCCACAGCCTATTACCCTCAAGGTAATGGCTTGGCTGAATCATCCAACAAAAGCCTCATCAACATCATAAAGAAAGTGCTAGAGGAAAACAAAAAGAACTGGCATAGAAAGCTCACAAATGCCCTATGGGCAGACAGACTTTCAACAAAGAAATCCATTGGGATGAGCCCTTATGAGCTGGTGTATGGCATGGAGGCCAGATTTCCATCTTCCTTGGGCATTCCTATCATCAAGCTGTTACAAGAGATCCAAGCAGAACCAAATGATATTCAAAGAAGAATAAACCAGACCATTCATCTTCAGCAAACAAGAGAATAGGTCTATAATAGAGCTCAAATTTTGCAAGAGAAGCTCAAAAAGATGTTTGATAAGAGAGTTAAGGCTGAAGATTTCTGTGTTGGCAACAAAGTTCTAAGATGGGACTCACGAATAGAAGACAAAGGCAAACATGCAAAATTTGATTTTTTATGGAAAGGTCCATTTGTTATCAGCGCTGTGCAGGGAAATAACACATATTTCCTCAAATCTGTAGAGGATGACATAACTGAAGAAGGCCTTGTCAATGGTTGAATGCTAAAGCATTATTATGATCCCTGTTGTTGAACACAACGCAGCTGTATTATATTTGTACATAAATACTTGTATTTTCAACACTTTGTTTTTTTTAGCAGGTCGAATAATGGAGCAGTGCAACAAAGTTTTTTAAAAGGCAGAACCAAAGCAAGTCCTCCATTCAGACCTCTGTCATTGCATCAATCACGGCAAAAGAGCAGGCAGTTCTTTCCATCAATGGTATTAAAAGAGAAGAAGATTTTCAGTTTACATCGACCCCTTTTTCAAGACAGAATCAAGAGGAGTGCTCCAATTTTGTTCCCCTATGTTGTGTTTATTTCAAAGGCAGGTTCCCAGGCATAGGTGCATTAATAATAGAGCACGTAGAAGAAAGCAGGCGATGCTACTATGGTATAAAAATTCATTTGATGAGAATGCTGCGTTCAGGTTTCAAAGTTTCAATCATTTGACAGCCAGCACAAGGGAAGTTTCAGTCTACAACAACAATAGAAGATCAAGGCAGTCTGACCTGCTGTTCTTGGCTTCTCACAAGGAAAAGCCATCCCCAAGTGGAGCCACTGTTAGCCTCCTGTTGCAACAGGTGTTCATCTTTCATGATTGACAGTTGAAAGTGCCAAATATGTCATACTTTGCATGCTGCAATGCTCCATATTTCCAAAAGAGGCCAAAGAAAAGGCCATGAAAGTGTGCCAGTCTAAATGCCACTGCTCTATTCCAATTTTGATAAGATATTCCTTTTTGAAGAATTTTTTGTTAAGGGAAGGCCAAACAACTTAATCTTGGTTTCCCTAGGTTTCAATTTCTTGTTCTAGAATGTAGAGAATGAAAATATGTCTAAACAGTTTAATCTTGGCAGATTTGTAGATAGGTAGAAAACAAAGGAGCCCAACTGCTTAATCTGGGCCCTTGGAAGAAACAAGTGTAGATTTAGATAGGAGGACAGCAAAAAGAAAAAAAGGATAATCAGGGTCTGCAAGTCCAAGTGTACCCATGCAAAAAGAAGAAAAAATGCTAGGTAAGTAGGCTGGGTAAGTAGTTTTGTGGTTGCAGAATCAAGTTGTGTGATCCATTTCATGTTTTCAAGTGTTATATCTATTCATATCACAAGTGAAAGGCAATTCCCCTTTGGAGGAGCTCAAGCGAGGCATGTCTAACTCCCCCTTCTTCTCATTCCCCAAATCACTCACTAACATCCCCTTGAGGACCTTGGGATTTGCCCAACCAGTCCTATTATCACTTCATTTTTGTAAAGCACCAAGTCAAGCTTTGACTTTCTTCAATGAAAAGAAGCCACATTTCTTGTGTAAAATCATGTCTCCACAATCCATTCACTTCCTATGTCTAAGTTTCAGCTCACAAACTTAGCCTCTCCCCTAGCTCCCTATCTAGCTCCCTAGATCATTTCCCTACCCCCCATTTTACAAAAAGATATAAAAAATCCCAAAAATATTACATATCCCTCCTATAGCACTATAGCTATGTACATACAGTTATGGGATATAATAGTCCACCTGGGACTATTATGAACCCATCCGTGTCATAACCCTGGGATTGGTCTAAACCTCTGGTTAGGCCAATAACCTATATCCACCCCTTTACCCTTAAAAACCTTATAATTCTACCTCCGCAATCATTTCCCCAATGTCTAATGTTTAATAGTTTTTGGTTAAACATTAAATTAACCCGCGACCCACATTAACCAAGTTTTTTGACCCCCTCGGCGCGTTTTTATTTAAAATATGTCGGGTGGGTCATGTCCCTAACCCCCTATCACCTCACCTTTACCACCAGTCGTCCGATGCCTAGCGTATCAGATCCAACGGTGGGCGGGTGTTCTCATATGCCGATCCGCCGGAGGTTAACGTCCGGGGGATGGGTAGTTTCCCCGTCGTACCCCCGCCATGTGTCAGCCTCCAGGTGTGTTCGGAGGCCCTTCCCCTAATACCGCCTGTGCAGAAAGGTGGTGCGGGGAAACCGAATACCGCCTTCCGCCCTCCTACGTCAGCACCATGTCATCATGACGTCATCATCCTGCGTCGGCCTCCTGCCACCGTGTCCTTCCCACGTCGCTGCCACCGTACTGCCACGTCATCACCCATACCGTACCGCCACGTCACCCAGTCGTACTGCTGACGTCACCCTGCTGACATCACCCTGCCACGTCACCGCCGTACTGGGACCCACTGCTGACATCATGCTGACGTCATCGTCAAAAAGACTGAAGCACAAAATCTTCACAACGGATGCCCGGAATGAAAAACTGAGGCAGTTTTTGATGCGCGATTAGCGCTTATCGCTAAGGGAAAGAGGCCAAAATGGAAGCCCTCTCATGGTGCAGCTACCAGCGGGCTCGAAATTCACAAATTCACAGGAATTTCTTCACATAGGTTCGGAAAAGGGGCAAATACAATTCTAAAGGCAATAGAGGGCCGAACAACAGCCATAAAATGTCGATGGGATAGTTTAAAGCATTCAAAAGACATTAAAGAGCCCAGGTTCAGTGAAAGTGTATCAGAGGAAGCGGCGAAGACTATCAGTTAGTGTTTTTGGTGGAAATCCGTATTTCCAAAGCAGGAGAACATTGAAGGCCCCAAGCAAAGTCAAAGAAAGCGGTGAAGCTATTTCAAAACTCTCAAATCACAGTTAATGCACCTCAGAACCACTCAAGAGCAGGGGATCAAAACCCAAAGCAAAGTTATGGCTAAGTGATCAGCACAGAGCCGTATAGACAACACATTAACTCCCTTTTGATACAGCTGCCCCCACCGCAGCTCGAAGATATTTTCTTGCATTTATTTCAGGCATATGTTAGGTTAAAGACACTTATTACAGCAGATCTACCTGAGGTCTGATTTTTGTAGATATTTTGCTTATAAAAACCACCCTAATTTACTGTTTAAAGGGTTGGTTGGTTAATACACTCCAAGAGAGACTCGCTCTGTATATCTGATATGTTTTCTTTTATCAAAGACTGCTAAAAAGCTTGGAGGACGGATTGTCTACTGTGTTATAAATGTTTTGAAGAATGAATATGGAATCCTTGTGCTGCAACATGACTAAATAAGTGTTTCTTATCTCTGTTTTAAATTCATATATGTTTATATCATACATATATCACCATCTAAATAGCAAAAAGAAAGATTAGCCTAGAACTTGCTTGGCTGCACTCTATGCTCAATTTTTGTTGTTTCTTTATGTTTTCATCTGAATTGGTAATGAATATGAATTCCCTTTGGTTCATATTCCCCCTAATTCACTCATGTTTGACAGTTATCTAGGGATTCTTGATTGCTCCTAGGTAGAGCTCATTCACCTTCCCTCTATTAAGCTGAATGAGAAATTCTTAATTGCTTCTCATTCCTTAGCCCTCATTCCATCCTTTTAGCTTGAATCATTGTTTCATGTGCAGCTAGCTTGCTCCATATTCTTCTTGTGACCAAGAAAACGCACCAGCAGTCCTAATCCTTGACTCCATGCCCAATGGTTTGAAACTCTCACACTATACTTACCTCTCTACTTGGAAGCCTCGTCCATCCCACCAAACTCAAACAAAACCCCTTGAACTCAATAACTAGCCTAAAATCATCATCAACAAAGTTAAATTATAAAGAGAGAGACCTCTCTGATTGCAGGTAGGCTAGGACCTGCAGTCCAAAGATTGGTTTGTGGTTACCTCGGCCGTATTCCCTTGGGAGTCAAAGGGAACAACCTGAGTGATAACACCATGGACCCATGTTTCTTCCAATTTTCCCAAAAAACGTCATTTAGGGCCTCAAAACGGCTCCAGAAGTTCAGGACCCGAAAAACTGCTAAAAATAGTAAACTGTGCTACAATTAAGGAAACTGAAACGCTGAAAGAAATAATGGTGGGGGTCCAAGTGGACTTGGCAGGTGGCCACCAATATCCACTTGGATCATTCCTCCCCCCTTAGGAAGCAATGGTCCCCATTGCGTTGAGTTCCTCCACGAGATGAGGAAACTTCTGCTGAACTTGGTCCCTGGTGAGCCACTTGCCCTGGTGAAGGAGTTGGCCTGCTTTGACAACTCAATATAGTTGGATATTCTGCTGGCGAGTGTGCTTGATCTATGTGTCCATGATCCGATCATTTGCAGCTTGTTCCATGCAATCTGGATTTAACTCTGTGGGTGTGAGTTGTTCTGCAATGTCGGATGTGTCTAGTAATGGTGGAAAGTATGGCCGAAGACGGTCCACATTGAACACTGGGTGCAGGCCAAGGAATGGGGGAATATTGAGCTCAAATGCATTGTCTCCCACAACCTTGGTAATGGTGTAAGGACCATAGCAGAGTGGTCTGAGTTTTCGATAGGCTCCGGTAAGGCGTTCCTTTTGCAAATACAACCAGACTTTGTCGCCCACCTGAAACTTGTGTGGCACCCGATGTTGATCATGTCACTTCTTGTACTTGGCATTTGATTTCTCTGGAATGTCATGGACCTACTGGTGAATATGTCCGGTGTGCTCAATGAAGCTGTTTGTCTTATCTGTTGAGACTGGACATGAGTTGAATCAGCGTGAGTAGCTGCAAATGGCATGGCCACATCAATGGGACATAGTGGCTGGAATACCAAGCCCACCTGAAAAGGGTTGTGGCCAGTCGAGGTGTGGAGAGCCCGGATGTAGTTGTGCTGAACATAGGGGAGGCTCTCATCCCATGTGTGTCGATGCTTTGAGTCTTACATGCGTAGGATGTGTACAATCATCCTGTTGACAACCTTTGTCTGGCCATCAGTTTGAGGATGGAAGGATGTGGACTTAGTGAGTTTGGTGTCCAGCATCAACCAGTGATTGGACCAAAATGTAGTAAGGAACCTGCTATCCCGATCTAAGATGATAGGCTATGGGACCCCAAAGTGTACTCACACTTGTTCATAGAAGAGTTTAGCAGTGACTTCTGTTGTGATATTCTTCTTACAGGCCGCCATAATGGCCATCTTCGAGAACTTGTTGATGACCACAAAATCACAGTCGTTTCCATGCTTAGTGGAAGGAAGGCTTGACATGTAATCGATGGAGATGGATTCCCAAGGTCGACTAGGGGTATGTAGTGGGGTATAGAGGCCTTACTTCTTGATGGTCGGTTTGGCAATGGCGCAGGCAGTGCATGATCTGATGTACTTCCCGACATCCTGTCGAAGATTCATTTAATAGAAATACTTTTGCAGTACTGACACCATTTTCTCGACCCCGAAATGCCCAGCAGCCCGATTGTAGTGTGCTTCTCAAATCATCTTGGCATGCTCGCTTGAAGGAACACAAAGGTGACCCAGGTGACATAACATGGCATGTTGGAGGTGAAAATCTGGAACATGTTGACCCTTCAAGAGTGTCTGGTATGTGTGGCTGAATTCTAGTCACCTTTGTAGAGAAGTGGCCAATCAGAAATCTCATGCCCACAAGAGTTGAGCACGGTGGTTAATGCCACGATCGGTGGTCGACTGAGGCAATCTGCAACATTATTGGTGCTGCCCTTATTATACCTGATATTCAAATGGAGCTGTTGTAGGTATGTGGACCACTTCTGATGGAAATCATTTTTCAATTTCCCTTGGGTTTGTATGAACTGTAGGGGTCGGTGGTCTGTGTGGATGACCATTTCCTTCCCCAAAATGTAATTCTTCCATTGTCGGCAGGCATGCACAATGGAATAAATCTGTTTCTCATCAATGGGATACATCCGGACTGTGTTTAAAAGTGTCTCACTGTGATATGCCATTGGATGCTCATGTTGAGTAAGGACTGCCCCAATAGCATAGTCAGAGGCATCTGTCTCGACCTCAAATGGTTGTTGCAAGTTTGGTAATGCAAGCACTGGTGCCGAGCAGAGGCAATCTTTCAACTATGTGAATGTCTTATATTGAGATTCAGACCAAAAGAGTTTTGCTTTTGCTGCTCCCTTGGTGACTTGACTCAAGGGCCAAGTGATATGAGAAAATCCCAACACGAACCTGCGGTAGAAGTTGGAAAGACCTAGAAAGCTGCGGAGCTCTGTCAGAGTGGTTGGAGATGGCCAATCCTGAATGACTTGGATCTTGGCTAGATCCACATGCACCCCCTATTCATCAATAATGTATCCTAGATACTGAACCTGGGTCATGCCAAAAGTGCATTTCTCCAAATTAGCACATAACTTGTGTGGCCACAGTGTTTGGAGAACCTGTCGGATGTGGTGGAGGTGCTCTTCCCAACTTTGGCTGAAGATCAGGATGTCATCAGGTATACCACTGCAAATGAGTTGGTGAATGGCCACAAGATGTCATCCATTAGCCTCATGAAGGTTGTAGGAGCATTCATTAATCTGAAAGGCATAACCAACCATTTGAAAAGTCCCTCCTTGGCTTTGAAGGCTGTCTTCCACACATCAGAGGGTTTGATTGGTATGTGGTGATATCCTGACTTCAAATCAATCTTGCTAAAATATTTTCCCCCCTTTAGTTTGTCCAGGAGGTCATCAATCCATGGGATCAGGTTGCCTATTACGGACAGTGATCTTGTTCAGTGCTTGATAGTAAATACAGAGTCTCCAAGTCCCATCCTTATTCTGTACCAACACGATCGGGCTCCCACAGGGCGACGAACTAGGACGGATGTGACCTTTCTACAACAGCTCTTGAATCTGCCTCTTGATTTCATCGTTCTCCAGAATGGAGTGCCGATAGATTGGTCTGTTGGGCAGTGGCGCACCTGGCATCAGATCGTTGGAGTGCTTGACCTGACAGTGTAGAGGAACCCCTGTGGGGGAGGTGAAGATGTCCTCGTACTACTCCACGACCTTGTCCATCTGTATTTGTCGTGCATAGGGGCCCTGTCTAGAGGTTGTGGCCACCTTCTTCTTCTTTCCTTAAGGGCATATCATCAGAAAAAAAAAATTCCCGGTTTTGGAAATGAGCTTACTGCATTGTTTTGCAATAACCAAAGAGATGGCGGTAGGCAGTGCTACCTTCGGTATCCTGTACAACTTATTTCCCAAAGTAACAATAACAACATGGGGCCTTGATTCATACACAACATGTCACTTCTACAGGTATGGTTATCCTAATAATACATCACAAACTTCAAGGGAAGCAATGTCACACAATACCTCATCTGTGAAGGGCTTGATGTTGTATGGAAGGCGACGCTGCTGGCTCATGCGAAGATCTCATCCTTGGTGAAGCCACCCAATGGTGTATGGTTGTGGATGTGTTGCGGTTGGTAAGCCCAGCCGATTCATGCCCTCTGCCAAAATGAGGCTCTTTTGGCTCCCGCTGTCGACAATGAACTGTAGTGGGGAGCCCTTTACCCACATTTGGGAGTGGAAGAGACGCTCCTCCTCCTCTGGATCTTCAGGTTCCTCCTTCTGGATCTTCGTGGTGGCAATAGTGGCGTTGGGCTCTGCATAGATTATTTGCTTCCCTTTGTCATTCCCCTTGTCGAGTTCTGACTTAGAGTCGGAACATGCATCTAATTTTGAAACCTTTAGCTCGGCCACCAATGACTGCTTGGCCCGACACTCACTTGTGTTGTGAGTGGAGATCTTATGGAACTCACACCACTTTCTCGTGTCCTTTTTCGGCATCGCGACACTGTTCTTTGCATGCAGCTTTGGCAGGTTGTCTTGGGTCGTGCCGCCTTGGATTTGTCCTTTGTTTTGTGATTTGGGGGCACCTTTCCCTTGCTTCAGATTCACAGTTCCAAAGCCTCGCTTCTTCTATTTAAACTTTTTCTTGACCTTGACGACATATCGGTATGCCGTGTTGAGCGAGGAGATGTTCAGGAATTATATTTCTTCCTAGATGTACTTGTACAGGCAGCCACGGTATTTGAGTACCAAATGCTTCTCTAAATCCTTGATACCCAACTTTGTGCGAAGGGCATAGAAAATATTGGTAAACTCTAGCACGTCTTGGTCCCTTCCCTGCCGTAGCGTGGTCCACTTTATATATTGATCCTCATAGCTTACGACAGGGTAGTAATGTGCCTTGATGGCATCCCAGAATGAATTCCAAGTGGGTGCGATTGAAAATAGTGAGCTTGTACTTTCAACCTTCTGCTTGCAGTAGGTTTCCCACCAGTCCTTGACGTGGGGGGCTACTTTGAGAGGAGAAAAAATAATCTTTTCCCAACTGGAAAAATCATGAACATAAAACTAACCCTCTAGCAGATTTAACCATTTATCGATGACATATGCGTCTATCTGACCCTCAAATATGGGGATTTCAAAATTAACTTGTACCTTAAACGGTGTGGCATTTCCAGAGTAGTTGTTGGAAGTCGATGCGACGCCCCTGGGTAGCCGCTGAAGGATCTAGGTAAAGTTGTCCATCATTTCATTCCTTTGTCGCTCGAGGGATTCTTCGAGCAAGATTTTGATAGGATCTCCTGCCCCCTCGTCTTTCTTTTCATCTGCCATGGGAGGCCATTGGGATTTGTGAGGCTGGTCTTGCAAAGGTTCGACCAGTTCAAGCCCTAAATCCTTATATCTCGACCTCGTTGGGGACATGCAAAGAAAAACAAAGAAAAAGCAAACCACTCTGATACCACTAATCTAGATTTAAATAGGAACGCAAAAAATTACAAAGATAACCATAAACATAGAGATGCAGCAGAAATAATACTTCATTTCATTAATGTAAAATACTGAAATATGCTTACAAACAGAAATGGAAATAAACCAGCTAGGGCGATGGTAGCTTATCTCTGAGAAGAGATGCTACATTCCTCTGAACTGTGCTACAATGAGGCTCAAAGGTCTATTTATTGTTGAGAAACAATGGAAAACCCTAAACATCCAAAAACCTAACCCTAAAAGATGAAACGCCAAACTGTGGGCCTTGTTTGGGTAAATTGGTACATCAACTTCCCGAGGTTGTAACTTTGGCATACGATCTCCGTTTGACGTGCACAATATCTCGTTAGGAACATCTATCTGAGAAATACAACTTTGAGAAGAGCAACATTGATCCATGGACACAGGTTGCTCCCAGTTTTCCCAAAAAATGTCGTTTAGGGCCTCAAAACGGATCCGGAAGTTCAAGACCTGAAAAACTGCTAAAAATAGGAAAGTATGCTACAATTAAGGAAACTAAAAAGCTGAAAGAAATAATGGTGGGGGTCCAAGTGGACTTGGAGGGTGGCCACCAATATCCACCTGGATGAACGTTATAGCATTCCAGCACATGCCTCAGCTGAGTAGTCCAATCAGGTTGACTCAGATCTAAAGGATCCTGTGGTATCCTAAAGATTTTTGCTTTTACTTCTTGTAGTGCCTCGTTAATACAGTCAAACCCATATTCAAAGTTGAATATCATTATGATTCCTTCGTGCAGAATATCCCATTCACCTGTACCATGGCAGAGCTCTGTTTCTATGTACCAGTTCATTGGGATGACATCCAGGGTGTGACAGAACAAGTGCACCCATTCATGTTGGGGCTTCGCTCCATAAGCCTCGGCCCATTTGGCCAATTGTGTGTGTGGATATTCCTTCCCATCATATTTTTCTATCATTCATTCCTTTGGCTTCCCAATGCATGTTCTCATCATCCTTCTACACTCATGCCAATCCTCAAAGCTACCCTTGTACGTACCCAACCACATTGCAAGCATAGCGTGCAGTGCCTAGTGGAAGTGCTGCTTTTCTGGTACCTTCCTCTCAAATGCATCCAAAAAGGTATCTACATCATTTAGGCCATCATAAGTGGGCAGATCTCTTACCTCTGACGACACACAACGCAGCGACTAGGTCATCATGTTACAACTTAGCGTGGTTACTTCATGTAACCGATTCTGCCATCGCTCTAATTCTTCATCAAAGTTCGAGGTGTAGGAACTCTCGCGATTCCATCTAATTCATCCATCCACTGTTGGATTCACCCAATCTTGGTCTCAGGTTGTTATCTTCTAAATACAGTCCAAATCTTCATCGCTCTCATAATCGCGAACTGGTTCAGTGTAACGCGATCCTTTAGTAGGATCTAGGGGTACTATTTCGCGGAGCGATTTCTTTTCAAATATCATCTTTCGCTTCTTTAGGTTGATTACCCCATTCATATCAGTGGCCCAATCAATTCCAAGGAGCGTAGGATAGGGGTTACTGTCATCCATAATTTCTATTACCTCAAAGTCATCCAACGCGCTTGCGCCTTCAATATCTACAGTCACCCCTTGCAGCCGCCCCATGGGGATGATCTTCTACTGATTTTCCATCCTTAACTGAATCGGAGACCACTGCAGTGCAGGTCTTCCCATCCGTTCCCAAGTTTTCTTTGGTAGGACATTCGCGTCTGACCCCAAATCCAAAATAACCTGATCCATTTCATACTCTCCTATCTGCGCGGTCAGCCTCATCTCTCATCCTGTTCTTGTTTTATGCTTACCAATCTTTCGTACCATGCATGGTTCACCTGGAGTGTTTCTGGCGCATCTATTTATAAGCTTTTGTAATCCCTTCATAGCCTTGCTATAGCGAAACAACTTCATGTAGATTTCTAGGAAGATTGTAAGCATACAAGGGTCAATTTCCTGATCAGGCTTATCCTTGCTCCCTGAGGTGGAGGCCTAAGTGAAGCTCTTCTTCACTTCCATGAATGTTTCGTGTGCGCGCTCCAAATCGAAGTCAGCCTCCTTCGCCAGACTTTTGCAAACCCATGCATTGTCTTCGGGTTGTTTCCTCTTATCATCTCATGTTGCAATTCCACTTTGGAGCACTATATTCACATTCGGATCCTCCTCGCGAGGCTCAGACCTCATCATCTGTAGGTTTTGAGTCGGCTGAGGTGGTAGCTCCCCTTTGTCACGTATCCTCACTATCAGCATAGGGCAGTCCTCCGTTTCATGATCAAACAAAGTGCAATATTTGCACGATGGACGCGTGGGGTTAGTGCAATCACGGGCATAGTGTCCTGGTCCCCTGCAATTGTAGCAGATTAGTTGTCCCCGACCACTTCCAGGTCCTCCTCTTCCTCAGCCTAGTCTTCGCCCATGAAAGATTGTTTGCGCCATCCCCGCGCTCTAGTCAGGGGGCCACGTCTTTGCCTAAACCCTATAGGCGGGTGTTCTATCCATCATCAATTCAAAACTTCTGCAGTTGCACCAATCATGCCCTACCGACCTACAAAAGTTGAAGAAGAGTTGTTGTGGTGTTTGTACAAACTTCTGCAGCAAATGACAGTTATCCGTCATATGTTTTCCTACTACCTGACATATAGCACACCACAATGTAGGCACCATGCTTGGTCCTGCTTGGGCCTCCGACCTCAGAGGCATCATTCCTCCTCCTGTAATATAGTTCGTAAAGACCAGGCAATGGTATTTGTCATGCCCATGACCCTTGCATTTCAGGCACCATACCTCTTCGCGCACCTTCGGTCGAACTATCTTGTCCTGCTTCAAGCTTTGCATTTCAATGCAAATATTTTGCAACTGCGCATGGATCTGCTAAACCCCTAGATTCAGATCCTGCATCAATGTTTCATGCAGTCTCTTTGCAATCTCCAAGGCCTCTCTCTGAGTTGTTATCTTTTGTTGTGACAACACAACCCTTAGGTGTGGTAGGAGCAAAGCCGCGAACCATTCGCGGTGTTGTCCATCTGTTAATTTCATATTAGCTTTACAGATTTTACACTTCAACCTCTGATCTAATTCCCAAGGTGTATCACCTGGTTTCATCGCGATTTCTTTGAAACCCACAATCGACTGTGCCTCAGATTTAAGTATACTGAACTCTTTATTCAACACAGTCTGGATGTCTGCCACCCCAGCATTTGGGTTATCATTAGATTACTTGATGTACCAGGCTAGCGCATGATCCTGCAGAGCACTAACCAGTATTGCCTTCTACATGTGATCATCTGTAATGCCCTGAGCTTCCTGTTAGTGTTAGTATCTGCATACTTCCATCAGGGATCCAAATTTACTCTTTGCATTTTCATTTTAGGGGTCCCATACTGAAATTTTTACATCATTCCATTAGGTCATGTCAAACTGATCCATTGATGGTTGTTTTCTCTTCAAAAAATCTAAATTTTTCCCTCATAGAGTATACTTGCTGACCCTTCTTCAGGTTGTCTTCAGTCATGGTTTCATGGTCAATTTGCAATCATGTCTTCATTAGGTCATTTGGCATGTTTTTCTTAGGTCATAGGGTTTCATTTCCAAGGTCAAGAGCTTGATTTTAAAATGTAAATAAAGGTCAGCAAGGGTATGAGGATGATAAATAAGTCAAACATGATGGCTTGTAGGTCATAGCCACTGAATAATTATCTTTTAACCTAATGTAATTTTCACCTCAAAAACATGTTTTTGAGGTGAAAATAGAGTATTTTGAGTTTATTTGTATTTCTTATGTAATTTTAAGTCACTATATGTAATAAATGATCCCTGCTGCACCAAAGCATCTCTCCTTGTTGCAAGACAAAGAGACACTGCAAAAATTAGTTCAAGTTGAACATTATCCGCCTGCAAAGAGACAAAGAAGAAAAGGCATTAAAACAGAGTTTTGAAGAAGGACAAGAAAGATTAGAAAGTGGGTTTTTCAAGTGAAAAATCAAAATCTACTCCTATTTTAGCCCTCATATTTCATTTTCATGTTCATCATTCTCATTTTGCAAGCAAGGAGTTAAAAGGTGAGAAGAAGAGGCAAGCTTGAGTGAGTTTTGGGCAAAGAAGAGTTGGCGTTGCGCTTCTGGAGCAGTGGTGGAGTGGCACTATGCGTTGGCAGAGTGGCGTTGCACGTCTGAGGTAGGCAGGGTTGGCGTTGCACATTGAGAACTCGGCACTGCACGTTGAGGCCTGGCGATGCGCATCTGGCAAACTTCCGAGTGTTAAATTACACTGCGTTGCGCTTATAGGGTGGCGCTACGCGTCTGTGCACCAGTGTTGCGCATTGAGCAGAAGGGTTAGAAAGCCCTCAAAACTTCAAGAAACCTCCAAATTGCTCTCTCTTACATTGATTGCAAGTAAGTAGACCTCCTTTGTTGCAGTTTTGGTTTGAATATCAACATCATAAGCATCATTCTCCATGATAAATATCAAAACCCTAAAAATATCCCTAGTGATGCCTAAAACCCTAAACCCTCATTATGCATCCTATCACCTATCCCTACAGCTCTAAACTCTATCCGCTTATCCCTTTAACCCTTTACCCCTATTCCATATCATTTCCATCCCTTTATCCCTCTTCCCCAAGGGCAATTTCTCAAACAAAACAAGCCCTCCCTCTGATTTCCTACTCCCTCAGTCATTTTTAGCTCATAAGCTCATCTCCTATCCCCTCACTCCTAAAACACTTTCACTCATTCCCTTCATACAACCTCAACCCTGTAAACATGGACAGAGAGGACCGAGACTATGAGGAGGAAAACACAGGTAGTGACACCTCAACAGATACATATAGGAGCAAAGAAAACCACACAAGGGAGGCAGAATTATCAGAGAAGAGCCATCAAACCTTAGGGAATTGCTGACACCTCAACATATACAGATAGGAGCAGAGAAAACCACACAAGGAAGCAGAATTATTAGAGAAGAGCCATCAAACCTTAGGGAATTGCAAGCCTCTCAATTAGTTGCCACATGTTTCAGATATCTTGGCTGCTATGAGTTCTGTGAGTAGGTAGAGAGAGTTCAACACCACCTTAAGCTCACTAGACTTTTTGTAGCCCATCTTCAGGACAATAGGGTGAATCTTGCTGGGGTAACCTTCACAGTTTCACCTTCCATCATTTCATATGCCACCAGGATTCCGAATGTAGGGTAGAAGTGGTACAAGGCCCAGGACCTAGATGAGCACTATTATGAGCCTTATATCAAACCCCAGTATAGAAATGAGGTGAAGAGACTTTTCCCTTTCAGATTGCTTGAAGAAAAATATGTCCCCATGATGAAAATCATCATGAAGTATTTCATTTCTGAGGGCAGATTCTCTAGGCTGTAAACCTGTCACATCAAGCTCCTCATGCATTTTACCAGGGTGAGGATGTTAAACCTTCCTTATTTCTTGTTTAGGAATATTGAGAAGATGTCTCATTTTGTCCAGAAGAAGCCATACCCTCAGCAGATGAGCAATCTATATCACTATTCCCTGAGCAAGATGATTTTGCTTCATCATCTCAGTCTCCTCAACATCTCTTGGGAGACATTTATTTCTCATGATATCTTCAAGGGTCCACAAATTCCTCCACCAGTGTCTCAAGAAGTAGGGGAATCTTCCAGCAGTGCTCAAGTGAAAACAGATGAGGAAGCCAAGGAGACTAGAACCATTGAGGTGCCCATTTACATGACATATCAGAGGGGCACAAGGAGATTGTTTGCTACCGATAGGCAAGTGTTTGCTCCACGGGATGTGGAAGGGACCTTGCTTTCTTCATCAGCCCATAGGAAAATGTTAACTCCACAACATGTGGAAGGGGCTTTGCCTTCTTCATCGACACAACAGGTACAGGTGCAGCAGCGGCACAAAGGGAGGGAAAAGATGCCAGAGGAGAGTCTTGATGATGACGAGGAAATAGACTTTGACTTGACTGAGCATGATGAGCCGGAGCAGCATTATACTCATCATGGAGTGGAAATCATTGACTTAGAGGCTAAGGACGAAGAAACCATAAAGGAAATACTCATACAAGAAAAGGAAGCTCAAGTACAAGCTTTGGCGGACAATTTGGAGAGGGAGAAGTATGTCATCACATATTTGGAACAGGAGAACACGCAGTTGAGTGACAAACAAGTCCTCGTGGAGCTCGAAATGCTCAAGGTAAAGTGACAAAGTGGCAAAGAGGCACAAGTCACTTTGACTCCTATTGAGAAAGAGATTGAAGATGATAGAGAGACTTGGCTTGAAAGAGTCAACTTGCACCTTGAGAAGCTACTATAGAAGGCCAATACAGACAATTAGATGATCAGACACATGGCCCATCATTACAGGACCTGAAACAAGATTTGCAACATGAGGGTCAAAAGGATGAAAACTAGGTTAAGGCAGGCTTTGAAAGGAAAAAAGGAGGAGGATAGGATTAGGTTTCTTGTTGAAGCTTCCCTAGCTCATCAGGACACTTGATTATGGTGCTTCTCACCAATTTTAGGCAAGTTTAGAAGAAATTTTGTCATTTCCAAATTTTGAAATTCTACACACAGGAAAACTGCCTAAACGCGGCGATGAAATTTTCCTAGGGGTGCCCAATGAAGAAATCGTTTGTATTTTTGGATTCATAGTGATGAGGACATGCACCCTAGATATTTTCGAAGTTTTTGGGGCAAAACTGGTCCACCAAAAGGTCAAAAAAACACCCTAAAAATGACCTTTCTGCCACTTTTTGGACACACAGAAGCAGTCTTGGGAGAATCAAGTTTTGAGGGTAAAATGAGCTTCAAATGTAGAAATTATAAGTGTTTTGGAAATTAGACTTGAATACCTTTCCAATGAGCTATCATGAGCTCAATTTGGATGTCGGGAAGGCCTCCAAAAGGGACCTGAAAGTGGCGCTGCGCGTAGGGCAGTTTTTGCTCAGGATGGCTATTTTTCCAGTTTTTTACTGTGTTCTTGGATTCTCTCTCATGGAGGTTGTTTCACCATTGTAAGTGATGACTTGCATGTAAATATGATATATAAATAGTAATAGAGGGTAGATTCATTACCTTAGAAGCCAGTTTGAGCTCAAATGAATCAGTTTTCACTTTTAGAGGCAAGTTGTTAAGTTGCCTATATTCCTGTTTCTTGTTCGGTATTAGTTAGATTAGCTCCTCATCTTAGGGATTCGACCTGTGAGGATGGGAGGAGGTTGAATTCATATCTATATATTCTTCTTCTTTCTCATTGTAAATGGTTGGACTCAGTTGGATGCTCAGACTTTGATTGTACACCTTTGTAAGCATTTTAGCAGGAGATTAATAAGAATTGCAGCTATTTTTGTGGGATCCATGTGTTATGGAGTTTTAGTGTAGTTTCTTC
This sequence comes from Pinus tabuliformis, assembly GCA_031772625.1. Classification (NCBI taxonomy): domain Eukaryota; kingdom Viridiplantae; phylum Streptophyta; class Pinopsida; order Pinales; family Pinaceae; genus Pinus; species Pinus tabuliformis. The sequence continues at coordinate 435,899,054 of CM062804.1, forward strand.
TTCTGTGATCATATTTTAATGTGTTTTATGTATTCCGTTAATCATTTCATTGCTTCTAGTTGAATGTTTTCAAGTTGATAGGGTGAATTCATTACATCAGTGCTCTGCCTTGGGAAACCATTCACCATTTCATGTTTTCTGTAGTCTAGGAAGGATCCATGGTTTTCACATGCTCTTCTTAGCTTCTCACTAGTATAAAACATTTCACCCCATCAAGCCCTTAAGTGCTAAAGCCTATGCCTACCTTGCCCGATTGAACACCCTGTGATTCTGACCAAATTCCCTAGACCTAAATCGTCCAGCTCCTCCCGATCCAGCAAAGCCCCTTCAAAATCAAATCAAACATTGTGCTACTATACCTAGCCTAATATCCTTTACCTGATCCAATCATCTTGGTTGAGATCCTTATAGATAGAGCCCTCTCCCGGCCTAGTAGGGCTAGCTACTTGGCTAAGTGTGGTTTGTGGTTACCCTGACATTACCTTCCTTCAGCCTGAGGTTCAATCCAGGTGATAACATAGTGGCGACCATAATGGGGAACAAAAGACTAATAACCCCGGTAATATCTTTCATTTGAATTCTTAATCTTATGGATGATGAGTTTTAGAATTTACTAGGCTGAATTGGAAAGTTGTAAAGCAATATATAAAACTTTGAAATTTGAGCACACTGGCTTCGAGAAAGTACACTAGAGCCAATCCAGATCCAAATCCTGCCCCAGTAGTGGATAATCCTAACTTGATTTCAAGAAGACTCAAAAAACAAGAAAGTTCAGTCAGTCCCACACCTTCAATAAAAGTAGATTCCTTCCTTGATGAGTGGTTGTTTTTAGAAGACCTCCCATTTGATCTGTTGTTCGACCTTTCCCTATTTAGAACTAGGTCTGAAAGTGCACTTGACGGCATAGTTCTAGATCCAGAGTTTATTGTAGATCTCGAAGTCATCCCATTTGATCTGTCGTTCAACCTTTCCCTATTTAGAACCAGGTCTGAAAGTGCACTTGACGACATAGTTCTAGATCCAGAGTTTATTGTAGATCTCTAAGTCCAAAAGGAAAATTGGTCAATTGATGAGTATATCCTAAATTCCCCTCAATCATCCCTCACTACTGCTAAGATCCCTGAGCTTTCTGAATTGGTGTCCACTACCCTTAGTTCATCATTATTCCCTTCAATCTCTGAAGTTCATTCCCAACCTCCATTTATACCTGCACTTCCCCATCAACCTATCATTCCCCATCAATCACCTATTACTCCCAGTTCTCCATCAAATCTCCATCAACTCCTAGTAGCCCAATCCTTGCTTTAAATCCACCTCGAGTTATGGCTGCCCGGTATGCACCCCTTGTTTTACCTCAGAATATCGGTGCCATTCCTATTTGGTCAATTTAGTGTGTTCTAAATTTCTATTTAAAATGTCAATCTGGGATTCGTAAACTGACGAAGTGAAGTGTACTATATGTACAAGATAACCATTTTCTTAGCCTTTTGTCGTTTTTGAGTTTTTTTAGTTTGTTTTTGGATTTATCTTTTATGGATTCCCTAGTGTGTGATGGCGAAAATGAAAGTTAAGTATGGATGGTAATGGTGATTTCTACAGTGATTTTCCAAACTTAAAAGTGTTCAAAAAGAAAGCTTTAAAACAATTGTAATGAAATAAATTCTTAAGAGGAAGTAAATGTATCAAACACTGAACTAATGACAATGGCCCAGTATCCTTACTTCTGTATGAAAAAGAAAGTAAAAACTGAACTTAAAGCAACTCAAAGACTGAAAGAAAAATCAACTAATTCACACTACTTCAATCTTCTGATCCTTTAACCTTCAGCTCAATCTACCTTATGGGAAGCAATCATGAACAAGTTAAGCAATATGATATCTGAATTGCAAGAAATTAAATTGCATAAAGGAAACTAATCACATTGCTTCAACTCTTCTGATCCTTTACCCTTCAGCTCAATCTAACTTATGGGAAGCAATCATGAATAAGTTAAGCAATATGATATCTAAATTGCAAGAAAGCAAACTAAATCACACTACAATAAGTAATATTCTGATTCCTTACTAATAGATTCACTTGACTATAGAAAGAAACCATAAACAAATGAGTAGTATGATGTCTAAGTAGCAGAAAAATAAATAAGCAAAACACAATTTGAAAAATGACAGTGCTGGAATTAAACTTCAGAAAATGAAAATTAGCAGGAAGGACAAGATGATCTCATATGTCAATAGTTGTCAAAAAGATGAAAATTTGCCCAAGATGCTTAAGAAAACCTGTAGAAAAGCATTGATCAGCTGAAAGCTATAAGAAAACATAAATGGAAATGTAAACATCAATGAATTAAAAACATCAAAATAGCATGTTATATACAAGCTAATGATTATGAAAGCAGAAACATAATAAAATCAAATGAAAACTATACAGGGATTTAGTGCGCAGGGGCCCTCTGCCACCTCAGCCAGTCAACGAACAGTCACAAAAACGAGCTCAGGAAAGTAGTCTTCTCATGTATTAAAGCAACAGCAAAATATGTAAAACAGAGTGCAGTGGGGTGATAATAACAACAATTCAAAAATTACATCTCCAAAAAGCTTCTACACAACGTTTATCAACACGTTATTTATAATGAAAAATGTTGTAACTAACTCCTAAATCCTATGCTGTTAACTGCACTGCCAGAGACACGTAGATTTCCTCAGCCCGAGATCTAGCGTAATGGTCATCATGTCCATTAAATCCTCGGAGTGGTAGCTGTTGGATTTAGGTTACGGGGTTGATCTCCAGGTGTGCCGATATCTTCGTGAGCTGAGGACTGTGCCACGTAAAACTTCACGTGCTCAAAACAGAGACGTGCCACCGCTAAATTCCTTGGTTGGCTTTGCCTTTGACCCTTGTTGACCGTGACCTTTTATGGATGATTTTGCTGATCTGAAGGGACACGTTCTATGTACCCGTCACTTGTAGCTTGCCCGTGTGGCTCATTTCTTCATAGGACACTTGTAGCATAGCCTTTAACAAAATGGCTGCAGAAACCTATGCTGGCTGCGGAAACTTGTGTTGGTTGCGGAAACTGACAAATTTCCGCAGCTGCCTGAACAAAAATCTAAACCAAACAACAGTCATAAGCATAGTTATAAAACCATGTTAGAAGCTCTTTTTAGACTATAATGCATTGATTTAACAGCTTGGTGGATGAAGTAAGTGGAAAAAGAAGGCTGAGAGGGTGTATAGGAAGGTGCAGGTTTGAGGCTCAACATACCCCCACTGTGAAGGTGTTACATGTCCTCATGCAACCAAAATTTAGTCATTTTCCTCTAATCCATATGTTCTGAGGCTTCTGCTAGGACATTTAGCCCTCTTTTCTTCTTCTTTGGTGCTAACATCATCCTGGGTTTCCTGAATAGACATTTGAACTTGAGATTAATCAATGCTCTTCTTAACTTTTTGCACTTTTTCTTCAGTTTCCTATTTTTCTTTTGCCACAGTCCTAAATGGAGCATAGTGTTATCATGGACAATCTTATCTACCTTGCTCTGCTCTTTGAGTGCTTCATTTTCCTGTTTGATATGCCTATTTAGGACTTCTAATTCAAATACCTCCTATTTCAAGGACTGAACTTGTGCATCTAGTGGCAGAGTGGTACTCGGTCCTGCAGCTGATTGTTCTAAGGATTCCAGGTAGTTATATACCTCTTGCTGATTAGGATCTACCTCAGGTGTCTTTCTCGGACTAAGCTCAAAATCTGGTGGAGGAGGAGGACTGCTCTCTCTTTCCGGCCGAAAAGGGCTTTCATCATGTGGAGGACTTGGTTCAATGCTTGGCTGAGCTGGAGATTTCTCAAGTGTCTCTTCACCTAAATCGATAAAGTGAAGTTGTTTTTCTTGGGTTTTACTCACCTTTCCTTTTAGCCTAGTGCTCCTCCTTAAGTATGGATTAGTACTCTTTTCTTGTGTACTCTGTTTTCCTTTTTGCTTTTTCTTTGCTATAGCAGCAGCCTGAAGATGTACTAATCTTTCTGACAGTGGTTGATAATCCTCCTCTATGGATTGCTCAGGGGATGGATAGACTTCTTGGATGGTTCTTTTGCCTTTTTCTTTCTTCTGTTTCTTATTTTTAGCTCTATCTTCTTCTTCTTTTTGGACAGTTTCTTGAGTTTCTATAGTAGGGGAGTCTTGGACTGTAGTGTTCTTTTCTCTCCTCCTACTTTTCCTTGGAATCTTTGGTGGACTACTTCCAGAGGCCTCAGATGGCTCTTGGAAGTAGTTTCTTGTCAAGAATTGCTCCCAAGTATCTTTAGTTTGCTTTAACTGGTCCTCAATAAGAATTTTTATGAGTCCATGATGGTAGAGATGAGGTTCAATGTTGCCTATGTGTTTTTGAACTGTAATACTCATCTTTTTCATACTCAATAGCAGAAAATGAGGCAAATTAAGAGTGTGACCCTCTAGGAAATTCATCATCAGTCTAGCATGATACATATACATAGAACCAAAACGTCCTTCACACGTGATAAATTTCTGGATAACTAACAGTAGACTAGACCATTCCTCTCTTAGTGCATGAATAGGGATGCCTCTTGTAAATACGGTGGTATCCATACCTTGGTTTTTTAGCATGATTCTCCATATCTGATCGTCCACACTTCTATTTTTAAACGACCTTTCACCTTCCCGAGGTAGGCCCGTGGCAACTGCTACTGTGGCCTCAGTCACCGTGAACTTCAAGTCTCCAATCTCCACTGTTTGACCATCAAAAGATTGTGCAAAAGCTTTGGTCACCTCCTTGTTATGGCTTTTAAACTTTTGAATAAATCGTAACCATCTGGCTTTCTTCAACAATTCTTTAGTTTGAGGATAACCTTCCAAGTATTTCGGTCCTTCTGGCTTTGCTCTCAGTAATTTTCCCATCCTCTGTTTTAAATTCCAACTGAGAGCTCTTCTGCGTGTGAGGGTTCAGAGAAAAAAAAATGGCTCGGTTACAGGGTTTAGGATAGACTATAGTGGCTACAATCGAGGTTTAGGATAACTGTAGTGGCTGCAATCGGGGTTTAGGATAACTGTAGTGGCTGCAGTTGAAAATGGAGAACAGGGAATGGAAATACCTGAATTATAGGAGGAATAGAGGATGAGCAACAGTAAACAAGTTCAAAATAGAATGCGGATGCATGCGAGGAGTATGGTATTAATGGAGTGGTAAATGAATGGAGTAATGTCAGGATTCTTTTGAATCGGATGACTGTGTATGAAATTTTCACATGTCTCAACAGACGGCTGCGGAAAATACGGCTAAGAAGAACCGTAACAAAATAGGTCACGTCTCAAGAGTATGGGTAATAAATGAAAGTGCAGTCAGTCTTGAGTTTAAACTCGGAATAATCATGAGACCGTTGGAGAAATGAATGCAAGGTATTTGGAGTGATATCGTGGAATAGAAGTGGTAATGGAGCTATCGTATCAAATCATTGCACATAGTAGAACTTGTTATGGTTTGATAACTATGAGTAATTATGACTTGAATTGTTATTTGATAAAAAAATTTGATCATACCTTTGGAAACTTTGTCATTTCTTGCTCAAGGCTTCTAACCAATTGCTCTTCCTTGATGTCTTGGAGATGCCCCATGTCTTTAGTTCAATTACACCTGCATTTCATGATTATTGCACTAACATTTGACTGTAAATTTGAAAACAGAGTGATGCTGGCTGCGGAAATTGTTTCTGGCTGCAGAAACTGCTTCTGGCTGCGGAAACGGCTTCCAGCTGCGGAAACTGAGACAACACCCACTTAACTAAACAAAGATAGTTAGAGAAGAACTAACTGAATGAAAGTAGTCCTGAAAGGGACTTTTATTGATGAAATGAAATGGAATGAGTGGAATGAAATGAAAATGAAGTGGAGTGAAGTGAAATGGAAATGAGAATGAGATGGAGGTGAAGTGAAATGGCAAATGAGATGGAGTGAAGATGGAAAGAGAAGGAGAGGAGATTTTTTATTTTTATTTTTGGAAAATATAGAGTGTCAGGTGTCCCTGATTTTCACTCTACATTTTCTGTATAAGACCGCCAATCTATGATTGGTTTTCAGGCTTATACAATTTTTATTTTTTATTTTTATTTATTTTTATTTTTTATTTTTTTTCTATTTTTTTTCACTGAAAGAAACAAAGGCTAGGCTGATGGGGGAGAAGGATTCTTCTCCACCAGCCTTATTGCAGAATTCTCTTGGAACATTTTGGCAAATTCCTCTTTTGAGAGTGGCTTATGATAAATTTTCAATCGGTGGCCATTCACAATAAGAGGAGTTCGAAATTCATCAATGGTCTTGATTCTTACCGCTCCATTGTTAAAGACTTTGTCAATCTCATATGGCCCAAGCCAATGAGTCTGAAATTTTCCTTTGAAGTCTTTAAACTTGGAATCAAACAGTAACGCCCAATCTCCCTCTTGAAACTTTCTCTCTTTGATGTATCTGTCATGCCACTTAGCTCTTTGATGTTGAACTAGGTCAGTCCTTAAAATTGCATCTTGTCTGATCTCATCTATCTCATTCAGCTGCTCCATTATGTGCTTTTGGGCTTTTGATAGATTCATCCCCAACTGGACTGCCATCTTGAAAGTCTTGACTTGAAACTCAATGGGGAGCAGGACTTCTTTCCCATAAACAAGTTCATAGGGAGAATGTCCAGTTGTGTTCCTCCATCTAGTTCTGTAGGCCCATAAGGCTTCAGGAAGCCTTTCTGCCCAATCTCTTCTGTGTAGATGAACAGTTTTGGTGATGATGCTCTCAAGAACTTTGTTTGTAGATTCCACTTGGCCATTTGCTTGCAGATGGTAAGGAGTAGATTTTCTGTGCTTGATTTTTTATTCTTCCATCAGCTTCTCCATCAAGTTAGATGTAAATTGACTTCCCTGATCTGTCACAATTTCTCTTGGGACACCAAAACGAGTAAAAATATTCTCAAAAAGAAATTGAAAACTAAATTTTCAGTGGCAGAAGGCAATGCTTTGGCTTCTACCCATTTAGTGACATAATCAGTGCATACCAATATATACTTATTTTGTCTAGATGGTGGATTAATGGGTCCAATGAAATCTAAAGCCCATTTTTCAAAGGGTTCGATGAGTACCTGTGGTTGTAATGGCATTTCATTTGAAAGAGTCGGTCTCCCAACTCTTTGGCAGCTGTCACACCTTCTGACATATTGTTTTGCATCTTTGAAAAGGGAAGGCCAATAATATCCTAAAGAAAGGATTTTATAGGTTGTCCTTTTGTCAGCAAAGTTTCCACCACATGGTTCATCATGACATGCCTTGAGGATGTCAGGCATTTCATCTTCCCGAACACATCTTCTGATCACACAATCTAGCCCTGTTTTAAACAATTCATTAGAAATCCATGAATAACTTGAACTCTCCTGAATAATTTTTCTTTTTTCACCAGGAAATAGATGTGGAGGTAGCTTCCCTGTAACCAAATAGTTAGCAATATCTGCATACCAAGGAGTCTTAGTAGTTACTGCAAACAAATATTCATCTGGAAACTTATCCTCTACAGGAGAATCTTCGTTAGTATTTTGGATTCTAGACAAGAAATCAGCTACTGTTTTTTGTTTCCCTGGTCTATCCAACATAGTAATATTGAATTCTTGTAAAAGTAAGAGCCATCTTGTAACTCTGCCGTTAGTAACAGGTTTATTCATGAGATATCTAATTGCAGAATGATCAGTATGGACAAAAGTTTCATAGCCAGTTATATACTGTCTAAACTTATTGATTGCATGAACAACAACTAAGAACTCTTTCTCAGTCACAGTATAGTTTAACTCAGTGGGAGTCAAATTTTTGCTGCTGTAGTAAATGGCATAAGGAACTAAATCCTTTTGTCCCAACACAGCTCCTAGAGCTGTATCTGAAGCATTTGAGGAAATATGGAAAGGAAGTTTCCAATTCAGACCTCTCAAAATGGGTGCTTCAGATATTCTTGTTTTCAAAGTTTCAAATGCAGATTGACAATTAGGATCCCATTTCAATTCACAGTCTTTTGTAAGTAATTTGAAGAGTGGAGATGCTATTTTGGTGAAGTTTTCAATAAATCTTCTATAGTATCCAGTAAATCCAAGAAAGCTTCTAACATCTTTTTGACAATTTGGAATAGGCAACTTGGAGATGACTTCAACTTTTGATCTATCAACTTTAATCCCATCTCCTGAAATATGATGTCCTGAAACAATCCCTTCAGTAAACATCATAAAGCATTTTTCATGACTTAATGATAGGTTTGTTTCTTTACATCTTATAAGGACTTTTTCCAAATTCTCTAATGCCTCTTCAAACGAATTACCATAAACTGTAAAATCATCCATATAAACCTCTACACAATCATGGATTAGATCGGAAAAGATTCCTAGTACTGCCCTTTGAAATGTTGCGGGTGCATTACATAATCCAAAAGGAAGTACTTGGTAAGAAAAAGTTCCCCACGGATAGATAAATGTGGTCTTGTCCTGATCTTCAGGTGCTACCTGAATCTGATTGTAACCACTAAAACCATCCAAAAATGAAAAATACTTTTTGCCTGCTAAAGTATCTAATACCTGATCGATAAAGGGTAAAGGAAAGTGATCCTTCAAAGTTGCTTTGTTCAATTCCCTGTAATCAATGCATACCCTCCATTTACCATTCTTTTTAGGTACTATAACCAAAGGAGAAACCCATCGGCTATCTGAAATTGGATAAATGAAGTTTACATTAAGTAGCTTTTGGAGCTCTTCTTTCACTATCTCCCTAAGGTTTGGATTCATCCTTCTTTGAGGTTGTCTGATTGGTCTACTGTTTTCCTCAATGTAGATGTGATAAATGCAAGTCTTAGGGTCAATACCTTTCATATCAATATATTCCCATGCAAATGCAGTAGAATGTTTTTGCAAGATTTTGGTTAGTTCTTCCTGTTGTGATCTTTCCAAATTTTTGTTGATATTCAATGTTTTTCCTGGAAAGATCTCAATGGCGGAACTACCAAACTCTTCCATAGAGAAAAGGAACATTTGTCTAGATGATAAATACTCAATGTCGGAATCTAACTGAAATTGTGTGCGGTCATATTCTGAAGATGTTTCAAAATTTTCTAATGTGTTCAGAATTTGACTATCTTCACTAACTTCAGAAATGGTAAAGACAGGTTGTATAGTATCTTCATCATCAATCCACTCATTATCTCCTATTTCTGTAATTGCTTTTGATGGAGGATACAGATTGAATTTCTTTGTCGAATTACCATCAGAAATATACATATCCCCATACCTACAACTGATGAAAGCATCGGCTGTGGCTAGCCAAGGTCTTCCTACGATGAGAGGGTGTCCTCCTAGATTACTCTTGGGGGTTAAAATCATAAAATCTACTGGATATTCCCAAGAGTTTAAGGAGACTGGAATGTCTTCTAATATGCCATCTGGTTTAATAATTGATCGATCTGCAAGTTGCAGTAAAGTAGGTGTAAAGAGAAGATTAGGAAGTTTCAGTTGTTCCATAGTCTGTCTACTCATAATGTTGATAACAGCCCCTAAATCAATCAAAGTATTTGGAATTTCTACCCCATTGATATGTGTTTTGACAATTGGACTACCGGGATCTACATACTTCTGCATAGTAATTTTTCCCATCATGATGTCTGCAATTTTCCCTACCAGGTGGATTCTTCTTGTATCTCTAGGTTTCCTTCCTGGTCTTTTAAGACTCAACTCCTTTATTGTTTTTGCTAGAATAGGAATCTCTCTAATGGCTTGTAACAAGGGAATCTTAATACAGACATTCTTCAATTCATCTAGAAAATCATAGTCAGGCAATAAGATTTGTTTTTCCACCCCTTTGTCAATTTGTAATCTTTCAAGAAAAGGAGGTGTGGATGAACATGCAGGTTGCTCAACTATAGGAGTTGTGGGGGTTAGCTCTTTTTCTTTTTCTTTCTGAGTGTTTGGGTTTTGAAGAGATGCTTGAGAACCCTTATTGGCTTCAAGAGATTCTTCCTCAGAAATGCTTTGATTTTGGGCATCTATAGAAGGTTTATCTAGAACTCTACCAGATCTGAGTTGTACATCATTGAGAGGAACAATCATATAGGCAGGATATTGTTGACCTTCTACCATGTAAGCATTTTGAGGGTTTTTATTATTGGGGTTTGGCAATGGCTGAGAAGGAAGTTGATTTGACTTCTGTTGGAATGGAAGCAAGAGTTGAGAATTTGGGTTTTGTTGTTGTTGAAATGGCAATGATAGTTGTGGGTTTTGATTTGGAAGTTGTGGAGCTTGTTGGTTTTGAAAAGATGGAGGATATTGATAAAATTGAGCAAATCTCCCATAAGGATTTTGCATACCTTGTACCCATGATTGAAAAGGATTTTGAGGTTGGGACCAAGGTTGTTGCCAAGGATTCCAATTTGGTGGGGGTTGAAAGTTCATAGAGTTGTTAAACCCTTGATTTTGTTGCCCCTGCCAAGGTCTCCTTGCAACAAAACAGAGAGACTCAATTGTATTTGGATCTTCTTGAAAGACAACTTTGAGCCCAGGAATTGAAGGACAATCCTTGGTCTCATGATTCTCTGAACAAATCGCGCATGTTTCTACAACTTTTGCATCCAAGGGACATTCCATGAGAGCATGTTTTTTTCTATATTTTGGGCAAAACATGGCTAAAGCTTCAGCTTCTGCTTTCTGCTTATTGTGGATCTTAAGAGTGTCTAGTTGCTCACTAAGACTCCCTAAGATATCAGTTTTGAATTCATCAAGCATATTGCCAATCTCAACCCTACTTACTGATCCAGTTGTAGATTTGTTTGCTCTGATGAGAGAAGGATCTCTAGGCCCTTTTCCAGTTTTATATTTTCCTCTTGAGAGATGGACACACAGTTCTGCTATGTCATGAAGTGGAAGTTGAGATATGTCTCCTTTTCCCATCATGTTTAAAATACCTATCCATTCATCTCTAATGGCTTTTAATAGAAGGGCTTTCAAGGTCTCCTCATCTAAGTTACTCATTTTTGCTCTTTTCAGACTATACTGGAATCTTTCAAGTAAATCCTCCAAGTTTTCATCTTCTCTTTGTACCATTTTAAATACTTCATCCTTGTGGTTGGTAGGCATACAATAATCCATGTATCTATCCAGAAATGTTTGTTTCATATCATTCCAAGTCCTAATGGATTGAGTGAGTAATCCCATGAACCATTTCAAAGCAGCTCCTTTCAATGTTGAAGGAAAGATTTTGAGTTTTTGAGAGTCTTCCAGATAATCATAGGTTCGACACACGACCTAAAACTCAAATAGAAATGTTTCAGGATCTTCATTTCTTAACCCATGAAAGTTTGGGAGGACAGATGGTGAAATATTTTTCATTGTTGCTCGAGAATCCTCATCGACTATAGGAAATCCAAATGAGTTATCTCCATCCCTATTTCCCCCATTGTTACCTCTACCTCCTCCATTATTTCCTCCTATCCCTCCTCTACCTCTACCTCTACCAAATCCGTTAACTCCCTCTTCTGTCATGGTAGTTTTCTTAGAGATTTTAGAGTCCTCTGGTTCCTCTACTAATGGCGAACGAGGAGGAATTTCTCCCTCTTCTTCCTCAGATGAATCTACTTCTTCAATTACAATGTGTCTCCCTGTAGAAGAAAAGAAAGGATCTTTTCCTAATTCAGATTCGATGGATGGTGAGGAAGAGTCTCCTAACTCAACTACTGTCTCTTGAATTCCAGGAATCCTAGGGCTAGGAGTGTAGGTTGGAGATGATGGAGGTGTCTCGTGTCTATTCCTTGAGGTAGAAGGAGTTGTAAAAATCGAACTCTTGGCTCTAGCTAAAAACCTTCCCCTAGAATCTCTTGCTCTATGCATGTCATTTTTTTTCTTCAAGTCGGGCTAATAATTCTCTTTCTGATCTTCCAGGTCACTCTAGGTGCAAGAAGAGAGCATACTCAAGAAACTATTAAACCAATAACTTTCTCTTTTCTGATCTCCAGATCACACTAAGTGCAAGAGGAGAGCATACTTTGAGAGGTTATCAATTTTCCTTCCTTGAAATTTTTTTTTTTTTTTAAGAAATTGGCTACCTAATTTCACTTCCCCGGCAACAGCGCCAAAATGTTTGGTCAATTTAGTTTGTTCTAAATTGCTATTTAAAATGTCAATCCGAGATTCGTAAACTGACGAAGTGAAGTGTACTATATGTACAAGATAGCCATTTTCTTAGTCTTTTGTCGTTTTTGAGTTTTTTTAGTTTGTTTTTTTATTTATCTTTTATGAATTCCCTAGTGTGTGATGGCGAAAATGAAAGTTAAGTATGGATGGTAATGGTGATTTCTACGGTGATTTTCCAAACTTAAAAGTGTTCAAAAAGAAAGCTTTAAAACAACTGTAATGAAATCAATTCTTAAGAGGAAGTAAATGTATCAAACAGTGAACTAATGACAATGGCCCAATATCCTTACTGTTGTATGAAAAAGAAAGTAAAAACCGAACTTAAAGCAACTCAAAGACTGAAAGCAAAATCAACTAATTCACACTACTTCAACTCTTCTGATCCTTTACCCTTCAGCTCAATCTACCTTCTGGGAAGCAATCATGAACAAGTTAAGCAATATGATATCTAAATTGCAAGAAATTAAATTGCATAAAGGAAACTAATCACACTACTTCAACTCTTCTGATCCTTTACTCTTCAGCTCAATCTACCTTATGGGAAGCAATCATGAATAAGTTAAGCAATATGATATCTAAATTGCAAGAAAGCAAACTAAATCACACTACAATAAGTAATATTCCGATTCCTTACTAATAGAGTCACTTGACTATAGAAAGAAACCATAAACAAATGAGTAGTATGATGTCTAAGTAGCAGAAAAATAAATAAGCAAAACACAATTTGAAAAATGACAGTGTTGGAATTAAACTTCAGAAAATGAAAATTAGCAGGAAGGACAAGATGATCTCATATGTCAATAGTTGTCAAAAATATGAAAATTTGCCCGGACTGCCTAAGAAAACCTGTAGAAAGGAATTGATCAGCTGACAGCTATAAGAAAACATAAATGAAAATGTAAACATCAGTGAATTAAAAACATCAAAATAGCATGTTATATAAAAGCTAATGATTATGAAAGCAGAGACATAATAAAATCAAATGAAAACTATACCGGGCTTTAGTGCGCAGGGGCCCTCTGCCACCTCAGCCAGTCAACGAACAGTCACAAAAATGAGCTCAGGAAAGTAGTCTTCTCATGTATTAAAGCAGCAGCAAAATATGTAAAACAGAGTGCAGTGGGGTGATAATAACAACAGTTCAAAAATTACATCTCCAAAAAGCTTCTACACAGCGTTTATCAACGTGTTATTTATAATGAAAAATGTTGTAGCTAACTCCTAAATCCTATGCTGTTAACTGCGCTTCCAGAGACACATAGATTTCCTTAGCCCGAGATCTAGCGTAATGGTCATCATGTCCATTAAATCCTCGGAGTGGTAGCTGTTGGATTGAGGTTACGGGGTTGATCTCCAGGTGTGCCGATATCTTCGTGAGCTGAGGACTGTACCACGTAAAACTTCACGTGCTCAAAACAGAGACATGCCACCGCTAAATTCCTTGGTTGGCTTTGCCTTTGAGCCTTGTTGATCGTGACCTTTTATGGATGATTTGGCTGGTTGATCTGAAGGGACATGTTCCATGTACCCGTCACCTGTAGCTTGCCCATGTGGCTCGTTTCTTCATAGGACACCTGTAGCATAGCCTTTAACAAAATGGCTGCGGAAACCTGTGCTGGCTGCGGAAACTGACAAGTTTCCGCAGCTGCCCGAACAAAAATCTAAACCAAACAACAATCATAAGCATAGTTAGAAAACCATGTCAGAAGCTCTTTTTAGACTATAATGCAATGATTTAACAGCTTGGTGGATGAAGTAAGTGGAAAAAGAAGGCTGAGAGGGTGTATAGGAAGGTGCAGGTTTGAGGCTCAACAATTCCCGCTGATTATCAAACCAAGATACCTTCCTTTGATGCCTCTCAAACCATTACATCTCAGCAACATGTTGATAAGATGAATGATTTCTTTGACCTCCTTGAAGTAGCGATTGAAGATGTGACAATGAGATTGTTTGTACAAAGGTTTGGAGGTGAAGTTCGAAAATGGTTCAGAGCTTTACCAACAGCTTCTATCACCAATTTACCAATCCTCCATAGGCAATTCTTGCATCGGTGGGAGGTGAAGAAGAATCCACTTCATATTTTTTCCAAGTATGAGAACATCAAAAGAAATGTTGGCGAGCGTGTGCAAGACTATTGTGTGAGGTTTAATGCAATATACAATGCTATTCCTGCCAAAATTAAACCACCAGAGGGATTGGTTTTGCTCAAGTTTACAGACGGTTTCGATGCTGATATGGCATATCAGTTGCGGGAATGTGATCCTACCACACTAGAAGACATGCAAAAGAATGTTGTGAGTGTAGAAGAAAACTTGTTGGCCAAAAGAGCAAGAATGAGATCTGAGAAAAGAGTGACCATAAAAGAAGAAGCATCTACTTCAGATGTAAAGATGGATACATTGATTCGAACAGTGGAAAGGATGGTTGACCAGTTAACCATCACAGATAGACTTGAACCACCAATCCGGAATCCAAATTTTAGAGGACAGCAGTAGCCCCAATTCCAAATCAAGCAGAGAGAACAAAAGGCACCAGAGCAACCAGCGTAACAATAGTATATCAGAACTCCCTTACAACAAAATTATGTTAAGGAATGGAAGAAGAAGATGACGAAGATCTGGAAATTGAAACTAATCACCTTTTCACTGCTGATGGTATGCCTATATTTCTGACCGAAGATGAAGAATATGCAAAAGTTCCAGACATTCAAAGGGATGAAGATTTCATCTTAGCAAATGATGTGGTTTTGGACGCTGAATCTGATGACTATCAGCGTGGTTGTATGAATGATTTGATTGCACAGCAGAGGCAGTACTCTTTAAGGAGCAGAGATGTACCAGTCAATCCCATTCAGAAAAGAAAAGATGTGCAATCCAAGAATGATTCCTCAAACACTCAGAAGAAAGGAAAGAGCTTGCTGATTCAAGTTCTCGCAAGGTACCATCAACAGTCAATCCCATTCAGAAAAGAAAAGATGTGCAATCCAAGAATGATTCCTCAAACACTCAGAAGAAAGGAAAGAGCTTGCTGATTCAAGTTCTCGCAAGGTACCATCAACAAGTATCACTTCAAACGAGAAGAAAAATCAGCAAAAAGATAGTGTAGCGAAAGAGCAAGCAGATAAGAAGGACATTAGTGTCAAATAGGTAGAAAAAGTTTCATCCTTTAATTTAGAAAGTGAAATTTCTAAATTAAAAGTGTCCATTCCTTTGATTGAGCTGGAACACCATGTATCTAGAATATTGCAAATTGATCCTTTTTCAGACATGGTGAATGTCGAGGATGATCATCCTGAACTCATTTTTGGCCCAGCCATAGAAGCTCAGCCTGAAGATAGTGAAGTCCCTCCCTTTTATCTAAGTCTTAGACTGCATGAGTACATTCTCCATAATGCCATGTTAGATTCCGGAGCTTCTCACAATTTGATTCCTAAAGCCATTATGGAAAAGTTGGGCCTGGACATCACTTGGAAATATCATGATTTGTACTCCTTTGACTTCGATAGAGTTCGTTGCATTGGTCTCATCAAAGATTTGGTGGTTTCTTTAGATCAAATCCCAACCAAAAATGTCTTGATGGATGTGGTAGTTGTTGATATACCGCCTCGATTTGGTATGCTCTTATCTAGATCGTGGGGTGCTAAACTCAAAGGCACTTTACAACTTGACTTCTCTTATGCTACCAGCCCTGTTTTTGGTCAACTGAGTAAGTTGTACCAGGAAAAGAAAATGAAGTACATGATCACTAGTAAAGAGAAGCCTGTGAATCATCCGATAAATGATGTACATACTGATTTAGAGTCCTTTGTTTTGTACTCTGATAGTGGATTGAATGATGCAGATATTCAACGTGTAGAAGTAGATGATGTACCAGAAATTTCTGAGAATTTTAGAGCAATTCTTAATCAAGAAAAAATAAAAAATAGGAAGTTCTTCTGAGTAGCCTACACAGTAGCAAAAGGTTAGTGAAGAGCATAAAAATGAAGTAATCAGCCAAGGTAAGGTAGAGAAGGAAACAAAATTTCAGCATCTAGAAGATGAAGCCGGCCTTTGGAGCATGGACTTCGATGGTGCTGTGGGTAAGGATGGTGCTGGTATTGGAATTTGGATTCGAAGCCCTGCTTTCCAGCCTGCCAAAGTCCCAAGTAATGTTAGAGTATGTTCCTACAAGTTAGCTTTTGATTGCTTTAATAATGAAGCAGAGTATGAGGCTTTGATTACAAGTCCTAAAATTTTGAAGAAGCTCGATGCGAAAAGGATTTCTGTTTATGGTGATTCGGAGTTAGTGATTAAACAAGTAAAAGGAGAATATCAAGAAAAACATTTGCGGATAAGAGCCTATAGAAATACAATTTCAGATATTTTGATGATGTTTCCTGAATATACCTTGACAGTAGTACCTCGGACTCAAAACATCATTGCATATTCACTCACCACTACGAACAGCAATTTGAAGATCCCAATGAATTCCAACAACAAATTTGAAATTCATGTCAAACATAGACCTGTTGTTCATGATAATTTGAGGTATTGGCAAGTGTTTTGGTATGATAATGAAATTAATTCCTTTTTGCAGAATGAAGGAAAGTTTAAGAATGCTTCTATTGATGATGTTTGTGATTCCAATGAGCAAGAGATTGAGGTAAATCAGATGGAGGTTTTACAGTTGAAGGACAATATCATTCCTAGAGGTCTCATACCTTTAGAGGAGATTTTTGATCAGGATGATGTGGCAAGAAAGCCAAGCTTGGTTCCTACGAACAAAGGAGTTGAAGATGTAAATCTTAGAACAACTGACAAGCCCAAGCTTGTAAACTTATCAAAAGAATTGTCTCCCGAAGTAAAGGCTAAGTATGTTAGATTATTTTCTAAATTTTTTGATGTTTTTGCATGGAATTATTCAGATTTGAAGGTGTATGACAAGGATATCATTCAGCGTGCTATTCCTATCAAGCCAGATCAAAAACCTTTTAGACAGAAGTTGAGAAGAATCAATCCAAAGTTGTTGCCATCCATCGAGAAAGATGTAAATAGATTGTTTAAAGCTGGCATCATTGTTCCAATTAGATTTTCTGATTGGATTTCAAATTTGGTCCTGGTACGAAAGAAGACCAGAGAAATAAGGTTGTGTATAGATTTCTGGAACCTCAACAAGGTGTCCTTAAAGGATAATTACCCACTTCCTAAGATGGACCATATTCTGTAAAGAGTAGTTGGAGCATCACGGATGTCATTACTTGATGGTTACTCAGGCTATAATCAGATCTTGGTGCATGAAAAATACCAAGACAAAACTGCCTTTACAATGCCTTGGGGAACTTTTCAGTATAACAAAATGCCATTTGGATTGAAGAATGTCAGAGCTACTTTTCAGTGAGTGATGGACATAACTTTTGCTACTGAGAAGGATGTTTTCTTAGTAGTTTATTTAGATGATTTGACAAAATTTTCTGGTTCTTATGATGAACATTTTCACCACTTAAGGATTTCTTTCAGAAATGTAGGAAGTTCAGGATTTCTTTCAACCCAAAGAAAAGTCTTTTTGCCATGGACGAGGGTAAGCTCTTTGGTCATATAATTTATAAAGATGGTATTCACATTCATCCTTCAAGGGTGGAGGCAATTCAGCATATAATTTCGGCACAACAAAAAGAAGATTCAGGTTTTCAATAGTAAGATGAATCTCTTACGCATATTTATACCAAATTTGGTGGAGCATTTACGTGAAATAACCAATATGTTGAAAAAAGACAGCACTGTGAAATGGACCGAGGATTCCATGAAATCATTCAATTTGGTAAATTTTTCTTTGACTAGAGCCCCAGTCTTGATTAGTCCTGATTATACTCATGATTTTATTATATTTACATTTGCATCCGAGCACACCATTGCTGTGGTATTGATGCAAAAGAGGGATCAGGTGGAGCAGCCCATTGCTTTTTTCAGTAGGACTATTCGAGATGCTGCCTTGCGGTACAATATCATTGAAAAACAAGTGTTGTCCCTTATAAAAGAATTGAAGGATTTTAGAGCATACTTTCTGCATTCACATACTATAACCTATGTTCCTAATGTAGCAGTCAAAGATGTTCTGATGCAAACTGATTCAGAGGGAAGAAGAGGTAAGTGGATAGTAGCAATGTTGGAGTATGATCTGGATATTAAACCTACTAAACTAATCAAAGGACAAGGCTTGGCAAAACTGATGGCTGAATCAAATCTGCATGATCTAGACATAAATATGATTGCAACAATGTCAGAGGATGAAGATGGTGGCTCACTCATTTAAGTATCAGAAATGTTTCTCAAATCACCCTGGTATTTTGATATAGTTTATGTTCTTCAGCATCTTTCGTCTCCTCTTGGAATTTCAAGAAGTAAAGGTAGATCACTTAAAGTAAAGTCTGCAAGATTATGCATTTTAAATAGTGCTCTCTATTGGAAAGATCCGAGAAGAGTTCTACTTAATTGTTTGGTTGAAGATGAAGCTCAGCAGGTAATGAATGATTTTCATAGAGATGATTGTGGCGGTCATTTGTTTTGGAAAACAACAACTAACAAAGTTTTGAGAGCAGGATATTATTGGCCGACTTTGTTTTTAGATTTATATAAGACAGTGATGGGCTGCCATGAATGCCAAGTTTTTCAAGGAAAAAGGAAGTTACTTCCTCTTCCTTTGAAGCTAGTTGAAGTAAATGCACCTTTCCAGTAGTGGGGACTTGATTTCATAGGGGAAATACATCCTACATCATCAACACAACATAGATGGATTTTGACAGCTACTGATTACTTCACCAAGTGGATTGAGGCCATTTCGACAAGGCAAGCCAGAGACACAGTAATTATCCAATTTTTAGAATCTAATATCTTGTCTCGTTTTGGGTGCCCTCACAAGATTATAATAGATAATGCATTAGCATTTAAGTCTAAGAAGATGGTCGAGTTTTGCAACAAGTACAATATTACATTGGGTCATTCCACGACATACTACCTGTAGGGCAATGGATTGGCCAAGTCATCAAATAAATCCTTGGTGAACATTATCAAGAAAATGTTGGAGGCAAACAAGAAGAATTGGCATCGAAAGCTTGTTAATGCCTTTTGGGCTGATATAGTGAACAGTAAGAAATCAATAGGTATGTCACATTTTGAGTTGGTTTATGGTACTGATACAATATTTCCTACATCACTTGCAGTCTCGGTTATGAGATTATTACAGGAAGCTCGCAATGAAGAGGATGATGTTCCACATAGAATTAATCAAATAATTCACCTTCAGCAAACAAGGGAAGAGGTTTCCTAAAACACTTTCCAGTTGCAAGGGAAGATAAAGAATATTTATGACAGCAAAATCAAAGCAGAAAAGTTTCAGCTGGAAGATATAGTGCTGCGGTGGGATGCACGGAATGAGGAAAAGGGAAAGCATGGTAATTTTGATCATTTATGGAAAGGACCATATAAAATCTCAGCTTATCGGGGACAGAATGCATTCTTGTTAAAGGAAATGGATGGTCAGGAATGTTCAGGAGGGCCAGTGAATGGTAGGCTTCTGAAGCACTACTACTTTTGAGGTTGTTCCCTGAAGTTACTTCACCTTCATTGTATATACCAGTTTGATTTTCCTTGCAAGGTTTCAAGTACATTATCATTTGAGCTTGGGGCCCGAAGTGAAGGCTATAAAGTTTGAATGATTTGTGTCAAGTTTGGTTGATTTGGTTTATAGTCAAGTTTAGAGTCGGTTGTGAGTCAGTTTTCAGTTTGTATTGAGTCATTTTTCATTTTTTTTGTTTTGATCGTATTGCCCAATGGATGAGGCACTCGGTCTACGGTGTTCTTGACACCTCCAAGGAGCTGCCATCCCCAATAAGGCCAATGTTAGTGTCAGTATCTGCATACTTCCATCA
The DNA here is from genome assembly GCA_031772625.1 of Pinus tabuliformis. NCBI lineage: Eukaryota > Viridiplantae > Streptophyta > Pinopsida > Pinales > Pinaceae > Pinus > Pinus tabuliformis. The sequence continues at coordinate 435,919,149 of CM062804.1, forward strand.
GGGATCAAAATTTTCTCTTTGCATTTTCATTTTAGGGGTCCCATACTGAATTTTTTACATCATTCCATTAGGTCATGTCAAACTGATCCATTGATGGTTGTTTCCTATTCAGAAAATCTAAATTTTTCCCTATAGAGTATAATTTCTGACCCTTCTTCAGGTTGTCTTCAGTCATGGTTTCATGGTCAATTTGCAAACATGTCTTCATTAGGTCATTTGGCATGTTTTCATTAGGTCATTTGGCATGTTTTCATTAGGTCATAGGGTTTCATTTCCAAGGTCAAGAGCCTAGTTTTAAAATGTAAATAAAGGTCAACAAGGGTATGAGGATGATAAATAAGTCAAACATGATGGCTTGTAGGTCATAGCCACTGAATAATTATCTTTTAACCTAATGTAATTTTCACCTCAAAAACATGTTTTTGAGGTGAAAACAAAGCATTTTGAGTTTATTTGTATTTCTTATGTAATTTTAAGTCACTATATGTAATAAATGATCCCAGTTGCACCAAAGCATCTCTTCTTGCTGCAAGACAAAGAGACACTGCAAAAATCAGTTCAAGTTGAGCATTATCTGCCTACAAAGAGACAAAGAAGAAAAGGCATTAAAGCAAAGTTTTGAAGAAGGACAAGAAACATTAGAAAGTGGGTTTTTCTAGTGAAAAATTAAAATCTACTCCTATTTAAGCCCTCACATTTCATTTTCATGTTCATCATTCTCATTTGGCAAGCAAGAAGTTAAAAAGTGAGAAGAAGAGGCAAGCTTGAGCGAGTTTTGGGCGAACGAGAGTTGGCGATGCGCTTCTGGAGGGTGGCGCTGCGCTTCTGGAGCAGTGTTGGAGTGGCGTTGTGCATTGGCAGAGTGGCATTGCACGACTGAGGCATGCAAGGTTAGCTCTGCGCGTTGAGAACTCGGCACTATGTGTTGAGGCCTGACGCTGTGTGTCTGGAAAAATTCCCAGTGTTAAATTACACTGCGCTGTGCTTCTAGGGTGGCGCTGCGCGTTGAGCAGAAGGGTTAGAAAGCCCTCAAAACTTCAAGAAATCTCCAAATTGCTCTCTCTTACCTTCATTGCAAGTAAGTTGACCTCCTTTGCTGCAGTTTTGGTTTGCATATCAACATCATAAGCATCATTCTCCATGATAAATATGAAACCCTAAAAATCTCCCTAGTGATGCCTAAAACCCTAAACCCTCATTGTTTATCCTATCACTTATCCCTACAGCTCTAAACTCTATCCCCTTATCCCTTTATCCCTTTACCCCTATTCCATATCATTTCTATCCCTTTATCCCTCTTCTCCAAGGGCAATTTTTCAAACAAAACAAGCCCTTCCTCTCATTTCCTACTCCCTCATTCATTTTTAGCTCATAAGATCATCTCCCATCCCCTCACTCCTAAAAAAATTTCACTCATTCCCTTCATACAACCTCAACCCTGTAAACATGGACAAAGAGGACTGAGACTATGAGGAGGAGGAAAACATAGGAAGTGACACCTCAGCAAATAGAGCTAGGTAGCAGAGAAAACCACACAAGGGAGGCAGAATTATCATAGAAGAGCCATCAAACCTTAGGGAATTGCAGGCCTCTCAATTGGTTGTCACATGTTTAAGATATCTTGGTTGCTATGAGTTCTGTGAGTAGGTAGAGAGAGTTCAACACCACCTTGAGCTCACTAGACTTTTTGTAGCCCATATTCAGGACAACAGGGTAACTCTTGCCGGGGTATCCTTTAGAGTTTCACCTTCAATCATGTCAGATGCCACCAGGATTCCAAATGTAAGGGAGAAGCAGTACAAGGCTCAGGACCTAGATGAGCACTATTATGAGCTTTATATCAAACCCCGGTACAGAAATGAGGTGAAGAGAGTTTTTCCTTTCAGATTTCTCAAAGACAAATATGTCCCCATGATGAAAATCATAATGAAGTATTTCACTTTTGAGGGCAGATTCTCCAGGCTGTACACCTATCACATCAGGCTCCTCATGCATTTTACCAGGGTGAGGATGCTAAACCTTCCTTATTTCTTGTTCAGGAATATTGAGAAGATGGCTCATTTTGTCCAGAAGAAGTCATACCCTCAGCAGATGAGCAGTCTCTATCACTATTTCCTGATCAAGATGATTGTGCTTCATCATCTCAGTCTCCTCAACATCTCTTGGGAGACATTTATTTCTCATGATATCTTCAGGGGTCAACAAATTCCTCCATTAGTGTCTCAAGAAGCAGGGGGACCTTCTAGCAGTGATCAAGTGAAAATAGATGAGGACGGCAAGGAGACTAGAACTACTGAGGTCCCCATTTACATGACATATCAGAGGGGCACAAGGAGATTGTTTGCTGCCGATAAGCAAGTGTTTGCTCCATGGGATGGGGAAGGGACCTTGCTTTCTTCATCAGCCCATAGACAGATGTTAACTCCATAGAATGTGGAAGGGGCTTTGCCTTCTTCATCGACACAACAAGTACAGGTGCAGCAACTGCACAAAAGGAAGGAAAAGATGTTGGAGGAGAGTCTTGATGATGACGAGGAAAGAGACTTTGACTTGACTGAGCATGATGAGTCGGAGCAGTGTTATACTCATCATGGAGGGGAAATCATTGACTTAGAGGCTCAGGACGAAGAAACCATAAAGGACATCATCATACAATAAAAGGAAGCTCAAGTACAAGCTTTGGCAGACAATTTAGAGAGGGCGAAGTATGTCATCACATATTTGGAATAGGAGAACAAGCAGTTGAGTGACAAACAAGTCCTCGTGGAGCTGGAAATGCTCAAGGTAAAACGACAAAGTGGCAAAGAGGCACAAGTCACTTTAACTCCTATTGAGAAAGAGATTGAAGATGATAGAGAGACTTGGCTTGAGAGAGTCAACTTGCACCTTGAGAAGCTGCTATAGAAGGCCAATAGAGACAATCAGATGATCAGACACATGGCCTATCATTACAGGACCCAAAACAAGATTTGCAACATGAGGGTCAAAAGTATGAAAACTAGGCTAGGGCGGGCTTTAAAAGGAAAAAATCAGTAGGATAGGCTTAGTATGCTTGCTGAAGCTTCCTTGGCTCATCATGACACTTGATGATGGTGCTTCTCACCAATTTTGGGCAAGTTTAGAAGAAATTTTGTCATTTCCAAATTTTGAAATTCTACACACAGAAAACTGCGTAAGCTTTTCCTAAGGACACCCAATGAAGAAATGGTTTGCATTTTTGGATTCAGAGTGATGAGGACATGAACCCTAAATATTTTCAAAGTTTTTGAGGCAGATTGGTCCACCAAAAGGTCAAAAAACATCCTAAAAATGACATTTCTGCCACTTTTTGGACACACAAAAGGTGTTTTGGAAAGTAGACTTGAAGACCTTTTCAATGAGCTATCATGAACTCAATTTGGATGTCGGGAAGGCCTCCAAAAGGGACCTGAAAGTGGCACTGCGCATTGGGCCAGTGACGCTGCGCGTAGCGCATTTTTTTGCTTAAGATGGCTATTTTTCCAGTTTTTTACTGTGTTCTTGGATTCTCTCTTATGGAGGCTGCTTCACTATTGTAAATGATGACTTGGCATGTAACTATGATAGATAAATAGTAATAGAGGGTAGATTCATTACCTTGGAAGTCATTTTGTGCTCAAATGAATCAGTTTTTCACTTTTAGAGGCAAGTTGTTGAGTTGGCTATATTCCTGTTTCTTGTTCAGTATTAGTTAGATTAGCTCCTCATCTTATGGATTCGACCCCTGAGGATGGGAGGAGGTTGAATTCATGTCTATATCTTCTTCTTCTTTCTCATTGTAAAGGGTTGGACTCAGCTGGATGCTCAGACTTTGATTGTACACCTTTGTAAGCAATTTAGCAGGAGATTAATAAGAATTGCAGCTATTTTTGTGGGATCCATGTGGTATGGAGTTTTAGTATAGTTTCTTCTTCTGTGATCATATGTTAATGTGTTTTATGTATTCCATTAATCATTTCATTGCTTCTAGTTGAATGTTTTCAAGTTGATAGGCTGAATTCATTACATCAGTGCTCTGCCTTGGGAAACCATTCACCATTTCATGTTTTCTGCAGTCTAGGAAGGATCCATGGTTTTCACATGCTCTTCTTAGCCTCTCACCAGTCTAAAAAATCTCACCCCATCAGGCCCTTGAGTGCTAAAGCCTATACCTACCTTGCCCAATTGAACACCCTGCAATTCTGACCGGATTCTCTAGACCTAAACCGTCCAGCTCCTCTTGATCCAGCAAAACCCCTTCAAAATAAAATCAAACATCGTGCTACTATACCTAGCCTAATATCCTTTACTTGATCCAGTCATCTTGGTTGAGATCCTTACGGAGAGAGCCCTCTCTCGGCCTAGTAGGGCTAGCTTCTTGGCTAAGCGTGGTTTGTGGTTACCCTGGCATTGCCTTCTTTCAGCCTGAGGTTCAATCGAGGTGATAACACTTCCCATACAACTTTCACAACAAACTAGAATTGGTCCGGGTCCTCATTTAACAAGCCTTTAAACAAAGGAAGCTTCACTGAATTTGCCATTCTAAACTGCGATGGAGGTGGAGGTGGTACAGCTAAAGTCACAGGTTATGGCGATGAAGTTGGAGGTGGTGTGGGTGGAGGTGGCAGTCACGGGAATCCTTGTCTTATTAACTGAATAGCACTTCACGGAGAAGCCTATGCTACTCCCTCTTTATCACCTCGTGGAGGTGAAATTAATGGACTATATTCAGGACCCTTTCTTCCTTCATTCCTATAAGTTTTTCCGCTTCGCGTAGCTCCGAACATCAAGGTAGTTGCATAACCCGTTTTTCGCACAATAACATTTTAATCCAGGTATTTAAATACTTTAAGTACTTACCTCGCGGACCTTTGAAAAAACGTCGCTCCGCCTCATTGTAGCTGACTGAGGTATCGACCATGAATTCAATCACAAATCCTCCTATGATGTGATTGAGCCAATGATCAACAATGTGGGCGATCTTATCCTCGGAGGCTTCCACTCTTCGTACTAGCTCTGGGGTCCAGACAATACGACCGTCAAGTCTCCACCTTCCTTGGCTATTCACTAGCTTCGCGATCCACTTGTATAGCTCGAATAAAAAGGAACATAAAAAGATCTCATGTATTTCTATATATAGGTACCTATCCAGCCACTGTTCCTTTGTCAGTCACAAATTTATGTTCTCCTGCACTGCGAATTCGTGGATCTTCCTATCCAACTTGTCTCCGATCTCTTTCTTAGTTGGGTTCCAGTGATACGAAATCACACATATCTTATGCAGATTCTAGTCCCGACAACGTAACCATTTGTTGGCTTGGTGGGGCCTGACCCAGGTTCAGCGTTAGTTAGCCAAACAAATCCCTACACTACTGGCCCTTTCGGCATTAGCCCGTAGAGCGGAGACCAAAGTCTCACCTGAAGCAGTATGGAGGGATGTTGGAACCAAGTTTCTGCACCATGAGATGGTCGTGATGTCGGTTTGTTCCTTTTATTCCTGCTTTCGCACAGGTCGTTAAGTTCTAGGGCTCTATCTGTCTAGCCCTTTATTTTTCCCTTCAGTACCTCCGCGAAGGGGTACAATTGGCCTTCACGCAGCTCTAACCTGCGGTTCAGGTACTTTCGCGCTGCTAAAGCAACGTATAGAATGGTTTCTCAGTTATCCTTAAGTGTTTATTTATCTTACTAAAAAATCATAGTCAGCACTGCGTAAACATATATCCTTATTTTCATTCAATTATCCAACGTAATTACATACATTCGCGCATCACATAAGCATTATAAATAAAATTAATAAACAATATGTCAAGATGCATTAACAGGAAACAAAGACATAGAATTTGCAGAATATTTCTCTTTATTGATATCTTTAGATGATTACAGACTCTATCCGCCCTGCGCACACAGTTGCAGGGGTCTGTGCACTCAGCTGCAGAGCCTCTACCTACTCTAAGACTTGAAACTTAGACTTCTATCCTTATTGCTCAAGACTTCTTCTACAACTTATTACTTGTTTTTTACTACTTAGAGCTTACTTACTTAGCTCTTTTTATATAATCCCATGGTCGGCGGACCATGGGTGGATCTTTACAGCCGACTTTACTTTACAAAATAAGGGCAGACAACCCTTTATGACTCATGACACCTCCGCACTCCGCGGCCACAAAATGCGAAGTATTTACAACTTTATTAAAAATTCAACCTAAAACATGGGCTTTTAGCCCCAAAACTATCCTTGGGGGATCCCGTTCCCAATAGGTCTACAAAGCAGTGAAACATTTCAGACCATACATTCTAAAAAATCACGTCACAATAATGGTCCCGCGCCCGGCCTTCATATCACTCTTCGTCCAACAAGAGATAGGTGAGAGGAGAGCCAATTGGATGACTTCTCTTCAAGAATATGATTTGGAGTTCAAACCCTCTCATACGGTGAAAGGGCACGGGCTTTGTAAACTAACTACTGAGGTTGTAGATCAACAAGGTTCAGAGGTAGAAGGCCGGGAGCATGAGTTCAAAATGCACTAGAATGAACTACTCATCTTGCACGATCCCTCGTCATGGTACTCTGACCTGAAACAATACTTAGTGCAGGGGACCCTACCAAATACTTTTTCTACAAAGCAGAAGAGATAAATAAGACTCAAGTTTGTTTCATATCAAATGGTTTAGGGAAAGCTATTTAGAAAGCACCACCTCGTCATGTTACTAGGATGTTTGGAATACGATGAGGCTCAACGAGTGTTGAAAGAATTACACGATGGACCTGGAGGAGGCCACTATGCGGGCGACAACACCTTCCACAAGATTATGCGGGCAGGTTTCTACTGGCCCACACTCTTCAAGGACGTGCATGCTTACACTCGAAAGTGACCCATCTGTTAGAAGCATGCAGGAAGACAGGCTCGGTCATCTGCCCTGCTCCAACCCATAGTGGTAGAAGAGCCTTTCCAACAATGGGGGTTGGATTTCATTGGAGAGATCGTGTCAAACTCATCAAAGAAACATAGGTATACACTCACAACCACCGACTATTTCACCAGGTAGGTGGAGGCAATCCCGTTATGGAAATTCAACGACAATGAGGTAATATATTTTATCAATCAATACATCATAGCTAGTTTTGGTGTCCCAACCTCACTTGTGTTTGATAATGCTACATATTTTTTGTCCTTAAATTTGTATGATTTTTCTTTGGAGAATAGTATTGTTTTAAAACATTTAGCCAACTATTACCCACAAGGGAATGGCCTAGCAGAATCTACCAATAAAAACCTCATCCACATCCTCAAGAAAACCTTGATTTCCCACCAAAGAAACTGGCACAATGCACTCAACAATGCCTTGTGGGCTGATAGGGTCATGCCCAAACCATCCCTCGGTACATCTCCCTACTTCTTGGTTTATGGGAAAGAAATCATCCCACCTCTTAACCTTTATCTCCCAACCCTCAATCTGCCACAAGAATCATAAGGCTCCCCTTGGACTACCATTCAAAGCCGCATCGACACACTCCTTAGATTGGAAGACGAGAGACTAAAGACCAGGGCTATTCACCAAAACCAGATTAAGAGGTGGTTTGACAAGAATTCCGTGGGAACTTGTGAATTTGGTGTGGGATATATGGTTGTTAAGTGGGATTAGGCCCATGAGGACAAAGGAAAACACACCAAGTTCCAAGCCTTATGGATTGGTCCTTTCCAAGTCAAGGAGAAAATTGGCCAGCATACCTATAAGTTGCAAACACTAGGAGAGAAGGTTGAAACCCTTCTACTGAATGACCAAGACCTAAAATTCTACTTCACCTAGCATCCCTTGAGGTTGCTAGGCCCACCTTGTAGTATAGTTCCCTTTTTTTTCCTTTCTCGTCAGTTTGTCTTTTAAGTTCAGTTTGAGTTTCGTTTGCTTTGAAATAAAAGTTTGGGATGTTAGGTTGAGGTTGAAGTGGCCCTGTGCTCTGGCTCCCACTAGTGCTCTATGGAACCTTAAGTCACGACCAAAATAGAGTATTGAAAATTGATAGTAGTGGGGAACTTGAAGGCACACACGGTCCTTTTGATCGCGTCGACCTATCCTAGTTACATAATTGTCTTGAATTTTGTGTTGTTCTACCTCAGCCATTGGGTTGGGTGTGAGGGGAAGCTAAAGAAAACATTTTGGGCAAACACACATTTCAGGGAAATAATAAGCTCTCTGAAAAGCTAGAACAACCTCTTTGCAAGCCAAATAAGTCAGGATCCCTTGTCCACCCAAGCTTACATAGCCACCTGAAATAAGTGCAAATAAGCATAAATGAATAAGTGCCAAAGAGCACATCAATTTACTAATAAGGGCTAAAGGACTGAGAAAGGATTCTTGCGCAAAGAGGTGTAGCAACGGCTCCGCTGGGGTACTGTCTAGGCTTGCTGGTAGCAGAGCAACATTTGCGATTTCTAGGTAGTGACTCCGTCGGGGTACTATTCAGGGTCGCTGGCAACAGAGCAACACCAGAGTACCATGACTATTATACCGAAAATCCTTAAGGCTCATATCATTACTTCAACTTCCTTTTCCTTCCCGAACCAACAAGAATTGATGCCTTATTCCATGTGTTAAAGGCTGAGTTTTTGCAAATGAGGGATAGCCAACCAATGTAAAGAAGACCCAGGTACCATTAGCGGGCGGGACTTGCAACTCTATTGAAACAACACTCATTGAGGTCCCCCTTAAGCTAGGCCATAAGGTGTCTTGAGATCCTGGAGTTCTCCCGGTGAATCGCCAATTGTTGTAGCCATTGCAACAACCCCTCCAAAATTTCAAGCTCTTCAAAATTTAGGAGCCCCTTTTACCTTTTCAAAAGTTTCCCTCATCCTTAGAGTTTGTTTAAGAGATCGAGAGGCTAGAAAAGTCTCATAAGAACCAAAGGATTTCTTCCAAGTCAAGCTAAGTTCATAATCTGGTCCAAGCCATCCAATCGCAACCGCATGATGTGACCTTTCCTTCGCTTGTGACTAGTCCGACCCATGCAACCTGGCCAGCCCAAGTCACATAGGTAAAATAAGTGAGAATGGTACAATCCTTGCAATCAATGTGACTACGCGACCAAGAGGTTGCAAGGGCCCAGACACACAAACATGCGACTTGCGTGACCCTTGTGACCTAGCAAACTATGGGTCACAAGGTCACACAGGTCGTAAAGCCCAATCACCCTAGACGTGTGACCCTTGCGACCTAGCGAACATGAGGTCGCACAAGTCGCAAGGTTGCACTCTTTCTTGATCCAAGACTTGCGGCCTATGCGACCCCTCGCACGTGCGACCAAAAATATTTATAGCTGATTGCCCAAGCTCATTTGGTAATAGTTCTTGGGTCGTACAAGAGACAAGGGAGCTTTCCTCTTCCCCAGTAAGCATTCTTTCCATCTAGGTGTCGCCCTCTTCCACCCTAACCCTGCAAATTCAAACCCTAGGGGATTTTATCTATATTTCGACCTAGTTTGCACCATGAATCTCAAATCAATGTCTTTTGGCCTCATGAGCCCCCATTTCTTTCACTCACATCCATTCCTTGCCCTTAGCCAACCCTTTTTCCCCATGTGCCTAACCATTTGGCCCTGAGGAGTTCCAGGGACCTCTCTTAAGTATTAATCTTACTTTCAGCTTGTTAAGTGCACAGGTCGCATAGCCAAAAGCTATGATAGCCTAAATCTTGTGACTTGTTCGGCCTCGCAACTGGCACGGCCTCGCGACCCCCGCAACCTGCGACTTTGCTCAGATTACCTAGTCGCTAGGTCATACCCCTCTCTGTGTGACCACTGCAACTTCTTTCCCTTCTGACCTGCCTTAAAAAAAACCTCCTCATAGTCTCTGAAACTGATTTTGTTTTTTAAGCACTCTATTTTATTTTCATGTTGTCACTCTCATAGTGGGGTTGTTTGTTCAACATGCCAGGTGGCGTGGATCTTGATTGCATCTCCATCTCCTCTTTCGAAGTTAGATAGCACCCCCGACTAGAAAGGCTGCTCGTAAAATATCGGGGAGAAATTCATTGGAAATATATCAGTATGAGGAACCACCTATCTATGGAGCCACAGACTGCAATATCCATAAGAACACGAGGCTCTCCTGATACAACATTTATGAAGAGTTCGCTAAGCCGAATAAACCAAAAACCCATGAAGACTTCCTAGTGTACCTGAACATCAAGAGGTCCAAGCTCCATAAGCTAGTGTCACACCCTCCCATTTTTTCGTGTGCTGAAACCGTCGATTAGATCCCGCAAAGCACAAATATAGATTCATGGACAATGAGGGACCATACTGGCACACCCTTAGCAATGATCTCTTCTACAAACATTGCCACTTACTACAGGCTCCCTGAGAAGCAGGAAAATTTCAACACCCGGTGGCTCTCCAGATTTGTGACACCTACCAAAGACATCATGAGGGAATGGTGGCAAGACCCGTCTAAATTCACGGTTAGGACAAATCAGGTGTATAGGACAGACGGTCTAATAAAGGTTTATCAACTAATTGCCACCATGCTGTGCCACTTGTACGGAAAAGAAGATTGTGATGTATTCCATGGTACCTGGGTCCTTCTCATGTATGCCATCGCCACCCATGGAACAATATTCAAGTGGGCGAGCATTCTTATGTCGGCTCTGAGCACAAACATCGTTGCAGCAAAGCAGCCACCAAAATTATACATGGCCTCATACCTCCAAGATGTTGTGTGCGCAATATGCTAGTTTGACAATTGGAGCTATAATTGGGATATGTCCACAGCCAGCCTCGTGCACCACCACTATAAGATTTTCTGGGACACCACCTATAAGGGTATGATCGATGTCATTTCCAAGTCTTTTATTTCCCCACGATACCATCGACTATTCGGAGAGGATCTATTGCGCATATTGAAGAGGGCCATGGAAACCATTGTCAAGGTGGCACATTGGTTCCCCATCCAGGAAGGTACCTTCATTAGAGTTTTTGGTTCCCATAAGGCCCTGTATGCTTTGCCCAGGTTAATCACAGATAAAGTACTCCTGGTAGAAGCATGCTACCAGATGCCATAAGGTTTCTTGAAGGTACTAAGTAAAGGCAAGAAGAAACCATGGCTAGCTTTCTCGCTCATCATCAGAGCATATGTAGTTGAGAACTTCAAGCAAGTAGAGGCAGAGGCTGAAGCTTTGAAGGGTATTCAATTTGTAACCTTGAACTATCGTACGTATGACCCTGATAAATTTGTGGTTGCTCATTGCAAGAGAGCTAATGTTAACTGGTCATATTCCCACATCAGATAGGATCATGAAGACAAGGTCAAGAATTGGTATAACACCACTAGGGAACTCGGCCCCAGTGAGCAACAGGGAAGAGGCGAGGAGCTCCTTTAACACCCCCAAGAGAATTTTAGTCTATAAGATAGGTCCTCCACCTTGAAGAAGAAAACAACAGGAGAAATAGAAGGCCCCTGGGAAACCCAAGAAGTAGAAGGAGAAAGAAGTCGAAGATGTCCCAAGTGACCCAGAAAAGGGGAATGATAACAAAACATTGGAACAAAGGAACTTCGCCTGGAAAATAAGAAACAAGAGCTCAAGAGAAAAAGGGAGGAGGAGTTCAAGCAATAACAAGAGTCAAGTGACCAGGGGTAGCTCAAAAAGAAGAGGTGACAGGAAGAGGAAGAATGGAAGAAACAACTAGAAGAAAAGCAGTAGGAAGAACAAAGGGCCTAGGAAGAGGCAAAAAAAAAAAAAAGACAGTAAGAAGAGAAGATAGCCAGGGATGAGGAAGAGAAGAAGAAACAAGAACAAGAGCTAAAGGAGCAAGAAGAAAAACTTAAGCAGGTTGAAGAGCTCAAGAAGCAACATGTGCTATCAGAAAAAGAGAGGTGGCAGTTGGAGGAAGAACAAAGGAGGAGTAAAGAAGAGGAAAGCATAAAGATCCAATAGGGATAAACTAGTAAGATATCTGAGTTGGACATGGAACAAGGCAAACTAGCCCCATTAGATGTTCCTCCTTCTACTCCCCTCACTGGAGGACACCTTCCCTTACAAGAGCTAGGCTTCCTAGAGGAGAAAGAAGAGGAAGTCCTGGACCTCACTAAGCTCACCTTCGACCAAGTCAGCCTCAAGATCATGCAGGAGAGGAAAAAGTATTATGCTAGAAACCTAGAGGAGCCCTTATCAGTCATGACAGCCAAGGATATTGTGCCTAACACAACAATGAATCCTAAGATGATCGCCTCTGCTAGAATGACTTTTGTAACCGCAACAGAACATAATGTGTCTCAGATGAGAAAACAAATCACAGTGCTCCAGAATAGGCTTTATGCATCAGAGCAAAAGGCCGCTAGAGCAGAGCAGGAGATAAAAAGGGTAGAAGAAGAGAATGCGACTAATTCACTCCAGCCCAATGGAATTCTAGGCAACAATCAAGGGAGAGGCAGAGACGCTTGGGGAAGCTATGGAGATGGTCTATGAAGAGATGTCAAAGCTACATCACATGGTGGCCCTGATCTTGGCTATACAGGCTCACACAAAAGAGAGGGCTGCTATGCTAAAGGAATTCGTTGTCGCCCTAGATAGTATGCATGAGTGGTCCGTCAAGTACCTAGGAGAACCGACATTAGTCCCGAAGAAGGATTGGATCACCATGAAAAATGCCAAGGTCTAGCTACGCATCAAGATCCAGTCAAAGGAAAAACTAGCCAAAGATGTGGATAGGGTGTTGGCTTCATATAGACACCTTTTCAGCGGTCTGGAGTCTATGATCGAAATTCATGGAGTTTCGTCCATTGAGGAAGTCGAGCATGTGAGAAAGCAAGAAGATATCTCACAAGAAGTTCAAGAATTCATCGATACATATAGACATGCAGCCCTTGTAGAAGATTTGTCTGTTACAAAGGAGAATATCACATGCTATGTGATGGAATTAGTGAGAATGTACAACAAACTGGTAACCTTGGGGAATTAGGTGAATGCCAAAAGGACCACTCTCATACTAGATGCCCTTGAATGCCTGCACAAACATGATGAAGAACAACCACATATCACCCCCATTGCAACCGAATACAAGCTGTGGCGCACCTACCTAATGGAGCAACTCCACCTAGACACTCCCGAACTTTCTATTGTTAAATTGATAGATTAGATTATCAGCTTATTTTGTGATTTTGGAAATTAAATAGGATAGGACATTTTTGGAATGTAAAGAGTCATAAGGAAGTCCAAGACTCACCAGGTAGTTAAAAAGTCACGAGGAAGCTCAATAGTTAGGGGTAGGTCAAGAGCCACCCTCATTTTATAAATACACCCTCATCATACATTGTAAAGGACTTTTAGTTGACGACTTATTTTAGGACAATATTGTTTTTGAGAGAACTTATGCTCTTCTGAAATATGGAAGGAGTAATTGTCATTTTCCACTATTGAATTACGCAAATCATTTACGTTGTGGTGCCATGAGTATTCTTCGCTTGATGGATCAGATGTTCCTGAGATTTCTTTGATACACAATCTGTTCATGTGTTGTCTTGTTCTACAAACTTTGTTTTTCTACACATGGATGGTATATGATTTGCTAACTGTATGCTTACTGATGCTTATAGATGCTTGATTACTGTGAACTGCTTTACAGTTGTCAAGCACTTTCCTTTATGGACATGAGTCTTATCTGAAGTTTGATGACAATTACTTTATGTAAGGTTTATGTTTTTTACAATCTTTTTATTCATGGTATACATGTTATAAAACTTTGGTTGGTTATTTCCTTGTGTTTTGTTAGTGCCTAAATCTACTTCAGGCTGAAAAGGTAGGATCCAGGGCCAACATCAAACCACGCTCAGCCTGGTAGCTAGCCCTACCAGGTCAGGAAAGGGCTCTCTACAGGTCAATCTTAGCAAATTACTATGGGGGCTTGAGATGACTGAAATATCTTCTGGTCTGAGGCTAGGTATATGTGCAAGAGAGTTGATTTAATAAAATGATGATTTGTTGGCTCAGAGGGAAAGGCACATTTTGGGATTGCGGGGATTGAGGCTCAGTTCTGCAGAGATCTCAATGGGGCAAGGTAGGAAATCGTTTTGGCACTTAAATTTGAGTTAGATGGAAAGATTAGACAGGTGAGGTGTTGACGAGGGCAATAGTAATCATGGATCCTCCCCAAACAGCTGAAAACATCAAATAACTAAAGCAAACTTCAAGTAGAGCATTGCACTTTCAATGGATTCTACTTACACTCTTGTTTGTTTAGTTCAGAAGAAATAATATAGATAATGGCATGCAATCACATAAACAAATTCACAATTACAAAGAGAAGCATTGTACCAAGACACATTGCCACATGAATCCCAAAGAGCGCTGCAAATCCTGGTCTCAATTCCTTAGCCAAAATGAAAATATGAGTGTACAATGAAGCTCAATGCTTTCTCAAGAGTCCAACCTTTTGCAAAAATCCAACCCCTACACTATGAAATTCATAAAATATATACATTTTCTCATCCTCGTACTAAGGGATTGAGCTCAACCATTTTCTTCAAAATAGAATCAGTTACATTAAACTTGGGCCAAATTTCTGAAAATAGGTATTGAAGATGAACTCCTATCTCCTAAACCATAGCACCTATTACAAAACCGAAAGATATTTTTGTAGATAAGGTCATTTTGGAGAAACACCTCTCTCAAATTTGGGAAATTCATTTCCAGTTGCTCGTAATCTATTCCACAAAATCATCTCTAAAACAGAAAATCATTAAAAATTTAAATATGTGAATGAGTTGTAAAGATCTAATCACATATCCCAAGTCGTGACACCTGTGAATAAACTTAAAGAGGATTTTGTTATATGGATTGTGTTTAACAAAAACCTCCTTGGGTTTTGCAAAATTACTTTCCATCTGTTGTAAAATGGCCTCGCACTAAAATGACTAAAACAGTAAAAAATATGAAAAACTTTCTTTGTTTTAATGTAGGCTCCAAATATCACTGTATATCTCCCACATAGTAGTGCCTGTGAATAAACTGAAGGATGTTTTTGTTATTTGGTATGTGATGAACAAAAACCTCTTTCACTTTTGAAAAATTCCTTACCATTATTTCAAAAACTGATATTGTACTAAACTTGTCATTGTGTGCAGCAACTGACCTTAAAACATGCATAACGAAGAACACTCATTCATTTCTTCTAATCCAAGAACCGGTTATGAGAGTGTGATATACCGTTGGAAAGATTTTTCTGAGCTTCTTCTGATGGAGCCACTTGTTACATGTTTTGTGCTGAACATCATGTGCAAAACGTCTAACAAAATCAAACATAGTAAGAGCTCATGTTGATCCCTGGTGACAGGCTGTGAACATTGGAACTAACATCGGATCCATGGAGATGGCAGCTCCTTGGAGGTGTCAAGAACACCGTAGATCAAGTGCCTCATCCATTGGGCATGGATTCAAAATGAAAACCCAAAACAACTCATACCAATCCAAAAACATATACATACTGCAACATGTACATAAACAAATACCGAAAACTGAAATGTTGCCTCAGGCAGCTTATTTATGTACAAATCTAACCCACTTTGTTGCAAAATTGATAGATCAAGTAATGTTGTAATGCCATATCAACCAATCAAGTAACTGTGACAAGGATGCTGCTTGAAAGTGCTTCAACCAAGACACAAATGTAAATGCTGACAGCCATACATGTACATAACAAGTCTGGTTATGTAAAAGAAAATTTGATCTATCATTCAAATTGAAAAAAATTTCCATGTATGTTGCATTAGGATCGAAAAAAACAGACTTTGTCTGCTGCCCCAACTCCTCAATACATGTTCCCAACTGCAAACTATCAATGCAAATATCCACGGGCAACCTTACCTTCTATTCCTTCTGCTGAAAAAGGTCCCCAAAGAATGGAACTCGACAGTGCAGATCCTGGGACTGTATTTGGGTCTCCAATTCAATTAGATCTCCTTCAATTTTGATGGCAAACTCTTGCAAAAAATTGAGCTTAAGTTCATGGCTGCATCGACAAGATTTCAGATAAGAAGAAAGAGATGAAGCAAAGTTCTCATCTACCTCATCATCTGTGCACATATCTTCCCATTCTCTAAAACCTTGAATAGAGGGCACCTCTATTTTGAATTCTTCCTCTTTCTCCATCCTTGTTTCAAGAAAGATATGCCAAAAATCCGCAAAGGACTTAATAGATCTGATAGGAAAACTTTCAATCCATTTTCTACATTTGCCTTGAAACGAATCAAAGAACAATCTGATGAAGACATCTTCCTTTTTAACTCTAAGAATTTCCACAAATGTTTTAAAATTTTCTATATGTTCTAGAGTCAAATTCAGATCTTCCCCATTGAATTTAGGGCCATTACTCAAAATGTATGCATCCTTTGGTAATTGATTAGGAAAACTAAGAAGATTAGAAAAATTGATACATGAATACCTTGAACAAATAGAAGCAACATCTGAGTCCTTCATTTAGCCAGTGGAGCCACCATCAATAATTTGAAACTCGAGACTTCGAACAATGGAGTCGCCAGGTAGATGATTTCAGCCTTCATATGTGTCTAATCGTTGTCCACCATCAACAATCAGATCTGAACTTGATACATGTTACTGAGGAAATTTGCAAGTTAGATACTCCGTTTATAAGACTAGATCGAAGATTGATTGAAGCAGCTTTTATCTACTTTCGCTAATGCAAAGCAATAGCGTTTCGAAGGCTACCTGGCTAACTTCAGGCTCTGTCTGTAGTCTATAAAAAAAAAATAACACTAACAAACAAATAAAATTTTCTCCCCAGTATGGTCACCACGATGTTAGTGCCTAAATATACCTCAGGCTGAAAAGGTAGAATCTAGGGCCAACATCAAACCACGCTCAGCCTGGTAGCTAGCGCTACCAGGTCAGGAGAGGTCTCTCTCTGGGTCAATCTCAGAATTATGATCTATGGGGGCTTGAGATGACTGAAATATCTTCTGATCTTAGGCTAGGTATATGTGCAAGAGAGTTGATTTAATAAAATGATGATTTATTGGCTCAGAGGGAAAGGCACATTTTGGGATTGTGGGGATTGAGGCTCTATTTTGTAGAGATCTCAATGGGGCAAGGTAGGCAATCATTTTGGCACTTAAATTTGAGTGAGATGGAAGGAGTAGACATGTGAGGTGTTGAAGAGGGCAATAGCAATCATGGATCCTCCCCAAACAGTTGAAAACATCAAATAACTAAAGCAAACTTCAAGTAGAGCACTGCACTTTCAATGGATTCTACTTACACTCTTGTTTGTTTAGTTCAGAATAAATAAGATAGATAATGGCATACAATCACATAAACAAATTCACAATTACAAAGAGAAGCACTATACCAAGACACATTGCCACATGAATCCCAAAGAGTGTTGCAAATCCTAGTCTCAATTCCTTAGCAAAAATGAAAATATGAGTGTACAATGAAGCTCAATGCTTTCTCAAGAGTCCAACCTTCTGCAAAAATCCAACCCCTACACTATGAAATTCATAAAATATATAAATTTTCTCATCCTCGTACTAAGGGATTGAGCTCAACCATTTTCTTCAAAATAGAATCAGTTACATTAAACTTGGGCCGAATTTCTGAAAATAGGTGTTGAATATGAACTCGTATCTCCTAAACCATAGCACTTGTTACAAAACTGAAGGAGGTGTTTGTAGATAAGGTCATTCTGGAGAGAAACCTCTCTCAAATTTGGGAAATTCGTTTCCAGTTGCTCGTAATCTATTCCACAAAATCATCTCTAAAACATACAATCATTAAAAATTTAAATCTGTGAAAATGAGCTGTAAAGATCTAATCACATATCCCAATTCGTGAAACCTGTGAATAAACTAAAGGAGGTTTTTGTTATATGGATTTTTATTAACAAAAACCTCCTTGGGTTTTGCAAAATTACTTTCCATCTATTGTAAAATGGCCTCACACTAAAATGACTAAAACAGTAAAAAATATGAAAAAATTTATTTGTTTTAATGAAGGCTCCAACTATCACTGTATATCTCCCATATAGTAGCACCTGTGCATAAAATGAAGGAGTTTTTGTTATTTGGTATGTGATGAACAAAAACCTCTTTCACTTTTGAAAAATTCCTTACCATTATTTCAGAAACTGATTTTGTACTAAACTTGTCATTGTGTGCAGCAACTGACCTTAAAACATGCATAACCAAGAATCACTCATTCATTTCTTCTAATCCAGGAACCACTTACGGGAGTGTAATATACTGTTGGAAATATTTTCCCGAGCTTCTTCTGATGGAAACACTTGTTACATGTTTTGTGTTGAACATCATGTGCAAAACATCTAACAAAACCAGACATAGTAAGAGCTCATGTTGATCCCCGGTGACAGGCTGCGAAGACTGGAATTAACATGTTTATTGAAGTTCATGCGTTCAATTAACCCCGCATCCCACCCTTTTTCGAAGAAAGCTCAGCTCATCTGAACAGTAGCTGAGCCTACATACCTGACCGGGTCCCTAAATCAAAAGGTGCAAGGTCTAAATGGAATCCTACATCGGGGAGATCCCCTTTACTGTTGGCGGAGAATTCCGACCTGTCAACACTAATGTGACATTATTAGATTAACATAACAATAATACTTTAGTACATTAATGGTTGACCATGGTCAATCTTAGTTAACACTCTTCAACATCAGAGAACCTCGTCAACCATGAACGACGTTGTCAACCATGGCCAATGAATCCAACCCACACACGTTGGTTAAAAACTAGCACAACCAAATTTACTATTGTGGTTGATATACGCTGAAAAGTGGCATTTTCCACTTTTTGTACGCCAATCAGTGTATGAAAATGATGTCAATCAATATATATCTACCACATTAATAAATGTGATTGTTATATATATATATATATATATATATATATATATATATATATATATATATTATATGTTTATAAACGTCATATACGTTAGTGGAAAGTACCATTATAACATAATGGAACTTCCTTGAGTTAATGATTTTGATGAGTCCGATGCTAGTGACAGAAATATCTTTCCAAGCCACATGCATAAGTGAAGATTAAGTGGGCTCTGAAAAAAACACACCATTTTGTAACACCTATGTGTGGGAGGGCTTTAGAATAAAACATTGCATGGACAAATCAACAATTAGTATAAAACTACATAAATTAGTTTCTAGTTTTTTGTTGTGTTGATTGTCTTAGGTAGGTTTTGTATCTTACTACCAATAATTTTAAGTACATAAATTTCTATTGCAAGATCATTTTACTCATTGTTACTTAGTATTTTCCTTTGTTCGTCATTTGAATTAATTTAGTAGTTCTTAAAACTAAATGAAATAAAGCATGGTTTTGTGGAAGAGATACATACAATCATTACTATGAATTGATTGACAAGGTCAGGGTCAATAGCTCTTATACTTTTCCCTTTTATATTTTATATTTGTTTGTGAATCTCTTAAATTTTTATGAACAATGAAATATTTTCTCTTTAAGTTATTGAGTTTGGAGACATTGACAACTACTAAGTTAAAACAATTTAAGTTAAGCAGGATTATCCTCATCTCTCACATACATAAGATCTTTAATTTGGCAATGAAGGAAGGCTTCTCTAAGCCTTGGACTTAAAAGTGGGGATAAAATCATTCTCACTAATTCTAGGACCATTATTATTAACCACATTTTAAGCAAGTTGTATGTAATTATTTTGAAAACGAAGAGTAACCTATGGGTAGGAATCCATGGTAAAAGAGATCAATACCAATATTGGTTCAAGAGGTATCATAGAATTATGGGCTACCTTAATACTCTCAAGATCATTGTGGAGGAATGTCACAATAATAAATCTAATCTCTTTCGTAGTGTAATTGCTTTTAGAAAATATTTTAACACTATTTCCAAGACAAATATCAAGAAGAGGCTGGAAGAGATAATGGTTCC
This sequence comes from Pinus tabuliformis, assembly GCA_031772625.1. NCBI lineage: Eukaryota > Viridiplantae > Streptophyta > Pinopsida > Pinales > Pinaceae > Pinus > Pinus tabuliformis. The sequence goes on from CM062804.1 coordinate 435,939,092, forward strand.
TCTAGAGTTTAGGGTTGTTGCAACAAGGCTATATGAGAAGTTTACCATGATGTTTAGAGTGTCGAGGATGGGTCAAATGAAATTAACTGCAATATTAGAGCCAAGCAAGGGTTTCACTTTCACCCTACCCTTTTTGGCATATACATTAACAAACCAGATGCAAGTTTTGTTTTCCTCACACTCATTGGTATTGTCATAACTCTTCTCCTTTATGCTTATGATATTGGTATTTCAGTGAGCAGCCATTACAATCTTGGAAAGGAACTAAGAATCCTCCAAGGATTTTGTTCCTTCATACAAATATCTTGGAATTGATATCCATCACAAGCTCAACTAAAATTATAGCATTGAGAAAAGAATAAATGGAGAATGGAAAGCTTTTTATGGGCTTGAAAATAATTGTAAATTATCAATTTTTTGGATATCGGATTAAAAAAATAACCTCTTCTTTAAGACTCTTGTAGCCCCTGATATTTTTATATGGAGCGAGGTTTGGGGTTGTAGTATCTTCAAAGAATCATGGAGGAATATAGAACATATCCAAAATAAATTCATAACATACAATCTTGATATTAAAGGAAACACCCCCTATCGTATCCTCTTGATTAAAGCAAGCATTTCCCTCACTGAAAGCATGGATATGACTAGGTATCTTATGTATAATGAGAAGTTCAAAAACATGGAAGACAAGCGGTTTCCAAAAATTGATTCTAACTCTCACCAAAACCACCACCTTCATCTCAAGCAAGGATGGTGTGAGGATTCCCACTCTTGGCTAGAACATTGGAGGATAGAGGAGGAGATCATTTTACAAAATAATGATTATATGAAAAATAGTATTAGATCAAAGTTTAAGGAGAAATTGAGGGATAACAAAGAGTTAAAGGGAAAAAATGAAACTAAGTTATTATAAAGAAGTAATCTACCCAAATCTCAGAAGTCAAAATTATCTCTCTCTATCTTGAATGGTGTGAAGAAAAAGATAAACATTGCTAAATTAAGAAAAATTTCTCATGAGCTTCATAGTGAAATTGGACATTGGCCAATTCTCAAAACACCATGAGATGAAAGATTCCTTCACCTTTGTGCCTTTCTATTAGATTGTCTAGCTTATACTCATTTTAATCTAAATTTCAAAATATTTGTGACACTACCAACCTTCTTGAACTTTTAATTCAACAAAACCACAATGATCTTGGAATGCTTCTCTTAATGTTTTTTGAGCATGGAAATAAAATGCTAAATAATTTTGAGTAATCTCATACCTTCTTAAGTTCCAATAGGGCACTTCAATCTTAGTCGATGTTAATCATCATCAACAACAACATCACCACTATCGTAATCTTACAACTAAATGCATGCATTTTCCATGTCAATGTGAGATGAGTATCCCCATATTTTTTAATTACTATTGTGCTATAATAAACTAGTTGCTAAGTAATGTAGAGATGCACTAGCATTTGCAATAATTTCTATATATGTTTTGGTTGACAACATTGGAACTTGTTGAAGAAGTACAAAAAGGTAAAAGGACAATATCACAGTGGTGGATCTATGAAGAAGTTGTGATAAGAATTCTAGTCGAGTTACTAGTTAAGAGAGTTAAGAATGTGGCACACAAGACCCCTATGACCATAAATGCTACAAAAGAGGGGCACTATTATTCATTTTTATCCCAAAAGTATTGTAAAACACTTTCTAATTACTCAATTAACTTATGAACACCTCTGAAAATTAAGACACAAGTATTCATAGTTATAGTTTTCTTACCATAGTTGTAGTTATAACTTTAAAACTAGGTAATTTCATTTATGATGTTTAATCATAGAAACAAAATATTGTATTATTATGATTTAGCAATAAAAACCAATTTAAAATAATTAAAAAAATGCATTATATAGTTGTTCTAAAATTAATATTAAAAACCTATATGAAATAGGGAAAAAATTTCTTTATAAAGTCAACAAGTTCTTAATTGCATATGCATTAACAACCATGTTTCTGATAACCTTAACAATAAGGTTTTTGGTGGGGATCCTGTTATTCTTCCCCCTTCTTCCGGGAATAATAAAGTTATTAACCTTTCTAGCTTCTCTTTCTCCCCTTCTGTTTTTAGCCTTTTAAGCAAGCGTTTAAACTTTGCCCTTGCCCCTAGAAATATCCCGGTGGATGACATTATTTGCGACGTGGAGTACAGGATTAGAGATCTTCTGGATAAGATTAAGGACAATATTAGGCAGGATTGTGCTGTCGTCCTTAGAAAGGCTAAGCCCCCTCGGAAGAACCTTAGCAATGAGGAATTCTATGCCCTAAAATCCCTTAATCAGAACAAAGATATTGTTGTTCTGAAGGCGGACAAAGGAGGAGCTACGGTCATCCTTAACAAGGATGATTACCGTAGGAAGATGTTAGATCATCTTCACAATAGCGGCAGTTATAAAAAACTGCCCAAGAACCCTCTAAAGAAGATTTCTAGGACAGTGGCTCTTGCCATCAAATCGAATAACTCGGTGAGTTCCCTATGCCACAAGCTCATTGAAAGCAATCCCATTGCTCCTAGGATCTATGGGTTACCGAAGATTCACAAGGAAGGGGCTCCTCTGAGGCCTATCGTCAACACCATTGGTGGTCCAACCTATCTTCTGGCTAAGTTCCTTGCCCTCAAACTTAAGCCCCTGGTTGGCCGCACTGAGTCCTTCGTGAAAGACTCTGCATCCTTCGTTAACGAGCTTAAGGATATTAAGCTTAGCCCTGAGGACTTTCTCGTCAGCTTTGATGTGGTCTCCCTTTATACTTGCATCCCTATAAAGGAGGCCTTGGAAGTGATCTTTCGCCTAACAGATCCCGATACCGCTCATCTGGTGGAGATCTGTCTCACTTCCACGTTCTTCTCTTTTGAGGGTGAGTTCTTTGAACAGACTTGTGGTGTTGCCATGGGTTCCCCTCTTTCCCCTATTGTTGCGAATCTTTTTATGGAAGATTTCGAAGCCAAAGCTTTAGCCTCGGCTCATCTCCTTCCCAAGCTTTGGAAAAGGTATGTAGATGACACTAATGTCATCTGGCCCCATGGCCCAGAGGAGCTGGAACACTTCTTTAATCACCTCAACAGCCAGTCCTCTGCCATTAAGTTCACCATGGAAAAAGAGGTCAATGGTTGCCTCCCTTTCCTGGATATTCTTATATCCAAGAATAAGGATGGCTATCTCTCACACTCTGTGTTCCGAAAGAAAACGCATACTGAGCAGTATCTTCATGCTGATTCCCATCATTTCCCTGCTCAGAAGATGGGTGTTCTTAACACCCTCGCTACTCGTGCCCTTAGGATTTCTGATAGTGAGAGCTTTGATAAGGAGAGATCCCATCTCCTTGATGTCTTTGTGGAGAATGGATATAGTAGGCGCCTAGGTCAGAAGGCTTTCCGAAAAGCCTCTAAAAATGCGTTAATTAAGAAAGAGCCTAAAGAGCGTCGTCTAGGTGTCCATCTTCCCTATGTCCAAGGAACCACAGACAAGATTGCTCGGATCCTTAAGAGGTATGAGATTCCCTCAACCTTTAGGCCCCTTAACACCATTCGCAATTCCCTCCGATCGGTAAAAGATCCCATTAACCCTAAGGACATGAAGGGTGTCTACCTGATCCCTTGTTCTTGTGGGACCCCCTATATTGGGGAAACAGGGTGCTCCATCCATCAAAGGATCAACGGACATGCAGCTGACCTAAGATATGGGAGATCCAAGTCTTCAGCATTGGCGGAGCATGTTGAAAAGACCAAGCATCAGGTGTGTATAGCGGAGGTCAAGGTTGTCGCCAAAGTTGCTCAATTCCATCATCGTAAATTCAGGGAGGCTATTGAGATTGAAAGAAGGCCAAACAATCTCAATAGAGATGACGGATGGAAGATTAGTAGATGTTGGATCCCCACCCTTTCATCCTAGTCTTTCTCTTCCGCCCTTCGCCCCACCCCCCCCCCGCCCTCCCCCTCTCCTTTTTCATCTTCTTTGCTTTCGTTATGGTTTGTCCTTCTTGTTTTCAGGCCTTTTTCGGTCCTCCTCCTCCTTTTTAGACGCTCTTTCTCTTTACTTCTTCGTGATAGATTTTTATTTGATGATTATGATCGTAACTATTATATAAATATGATCGTTAATATTATTAATTTGATCGTAAATATTATTTATTTTTATTTTTTTTTAAATTTTATTATTTATTTATTTTATTTTGTTTTTATTTTTATTTATTATTTATTATTTATTATTATTATTATTATTATTTATTTATTTTTATTTTTATTTTATTTTATTTTTTATTTTTATTTTTATTTTTTTTATTTTTATTTTTTATTTTTATTTTATTTATTTATTGTTTTTTTTCCACATTCTTAATTAGTTTTATTTTTTTAGTTATTTTTCCATCTTATTTTAACATATTAGTAATTACTACAACCATCACCTTAAATTATCTTATTAATATATTTATGAAAATAAGTTCCTTTATCGAACTAATTTCCAATTAAAAAATAAATAATAATAATAATAATAATAATAATAATAATAATAAATTTAACCAACCAATAAGTAATCACCATATAAAATAATATTATTTCTTTTCTAAGTTTCTAGTAATTATAACTAACTAACCTACCTCTTATATATTTATATATATATATTGGTCTTTATTATAACTAATTCCCCTTAATTTATTTTTAAATTATACCTTTCAACTAACTTTTAATTTTATATTGGTCTTTATCATAACTAATTCCCCTTAATTTATTTTTAAATCATACCTTTCAACTAACTTTTATTTATATATTTAATATATATATATATATAAAAGTCAGGTCCTTAATCTAACTAACTTTTATTTATATATTTATTTAATATATTTAGTATCTATATATCTATATATATATATATATATAAGTCAGGTCCTTAATTTAACTAACTCCCATACTGATTCGGATTTAAACAGGAACGCAACAAATTACAGAGATAACCATATACACAAAAATGCAGCGGAAATAATACTTCATTTCATTAATGGAAAATACTGAAATATGCTTACAACCAGAAATGGAAATAAACCAGCTAGGGCGATGGTAGCTTATCTCTGAGAAGAGATGTGATGGCTACATGCCTCTGAACTGTGTTACAATGAGGCTCGAAGGCCTATTTATTGTTGAGAAACAATGGAAAACCCTTAACATTCCAAAACCTAACCCTAGGAGATGAAACACCAAACTGTGGGCCCCGTTTGGGGTAAATTGGTACATCAACTTCCCGGGGTCGTAACTTTGGCATATGATCTCCGTTTGACGCATACAATAGCTCGTTAGAAAGATCTATCTGAGTACTACCATTGTTGGAACGAGCAACATCGGTCCATTCCATGGATCCATGTTGCCCCCGGATTCCCCAAAAAACGTCGTTTAGGGCCTCAAAACGGCTCCGAAAGTTCAGGACCCGAAAAACTGCTAAAAATAGTAAGTTGTGCTACAATTAAGGAAACTGAAAATGCTGAGAAAGACAATGGTGGGGGTCCAGGTGGACTTGGCAGGTGGCCACCAATATCCACCTGGATCACATACAAGTCACGGTTTTTTATTAAACTAATAGCGTAATCATCATCTCTTTCTTATATAATCTAACTAACTCCCTTTAAATTATCATTTTGACTTTTTGACTGCAGTCCCTAAGTCAAAATTAGCCGTTGATCAAGATAGTCGTTAGAGGCTCTGCTCAGACTATTTAGCATGCAAAGCTGGATCTGTTTCTTCAACTTGTCCTGATGATGAGCCACACTGGTTGGTTCGAAACGCATCGACAAATGTCTCTCTTTATGTGATTTACGCCGAAGTTCTACTTATAAATAATTAGAAAATGTTATGCACCTACAATACTACAAGAGCTAGACAGGGGCTAAGTTCTAGGAAGTCATATGTGATGAGTAGGAGATTGGTTCCTCAAGTTCATACTATGGAAACTCTCATTTGTAGCTAAAAAGGATCAATGTCTATTACAATTAAAAATGCAATAGAGTTTAAAGGAAATGTAAGCAAGGGGTCATAAGCTAGTAGTTTGCATACTAACCGATATAATATAATCCATACATGGAAGTATGAATATTTATATGTATTTATTCCAATTGACATGTATTTAATGATCTCAAAATCAATAGTGCATAGCTCAAAAACTTAGATCATGTAAAATGCAAAAAAAAAATAACGCAGTGTTAAAAACTTAAGATTATTTAAGATTTAAAACAAATTATTGTCTCGAAGCTTGACATAAGGCTTCAAAAAAACCAAGAGATGTTGCATGGTAGCTAGTCCCTGCCTTGAGCAGGAAGTATCCTGGAAGTATCCAGAGTCTCTCAGCGCATGTAAAAGAACATTATATGTTGCAGTTTATACGAATAAATTTCATAAACTAGTCTGCTTTGGGAGCCTGGCAAAATAATACCCAAGTAAAATGTTAAAAATCTATATAGATACATTTCATAAACTTGTATGAAATTGGAAGAAGTAAAGAAGTGCCTAAATAAAAAACCATTGTTTTTCTGGATATAGAACATATACTAGTCATTGAAAATGATATCTACAATTGACACTTACAGTGGATAGCTTCTTGACTTGATATGCCATGACATGCCAAGCAGTGGAAATTAGATGCTTCAGCATTGAGTTGGCTCCCATTACTGCAAATTAGAGCATCAAACGCAGACACTTTGATTCCAATAGAATGAAGCATAGGAATTGTTTCTGGAGCTGTTAATACAGTAGATAAAATGAATCCAGCAGATGACAAGTTGCCCACAAAACTCATTTTGTTTTACCATAACGTAAGAGAAGCCTTTTTTGCCTCGGTTTTGTCTAAGTGATTAGCTGGGAGTTGTAGTAATAAGAACCCTTGGAATGTATGTAGCGCTACCACAAATGTGGTGGTTGCAAGGTCAGTCCCTTGACCCACCTGGTAGTTTGTCACCACTTGTTTCATACAATGCTTATTAGCAGTCAACATTGATTAGAATCCTTAATTTCTTTCTCTTTCGGCCAGTCAAGTTCTCTGAAAAAGAGACTGGTTTGGGTATTGAATTATAGATGGCATTTAAGTCTCGATATTCTTACTGCAAGACCATCCTAAAATGAATAAAATAGTAGCACAAGTGCAATAAATGGCACAAGAAACTAATAGCCCACATGAACTGAATAGGGGAACCTAAACCAAAATAAACCAATTGTATAATGGGAAAATGGTAAATATGAACCTAATTACAAAGAGTAATATAAAAACCTAGAACAATTACATAAAGAATCCTTGTGAATCATTTAAAAGATCAAATGTGAAAAACAACAACCCTGGTGCTGCAATGGAATAAAAGAGTCCTTTTTTTTTTCTTCTTGTAGATATTTATTCTCAAGAGAAGCCAAAAATACAAGCAACCGAATGCCAAAATAGACAAAGCCCACTCAAAATCAAAGAAAAACAAGAATACTGGATCTAGTTGATCCAGAATGAAGTGGTTTTAACTTTTCATTTTTAGAGTTTAATAAATATTTTCCGCACAATGGAACCCAAAAAGGCTAAAAGGTAAATCCAAGAAAATCCAACAGTCTTGGTAGTAAAATGGAATGAAGAAGACAAAATGAAAAAGAAACAAAACAACCCAGTTACAATAGTAGACTAAATTGGCCTCCAAACACAAACCAATTCACCACAATGCAAAACAATTCAAGGTATCAAGCTTGATAGATAGATTTCGAAGTGGAACAAATCCTAAAACTGAAAACACATAGCACAAACAAATAACATTAACAAAAGTACGAAAACAAATCTCACCTGCCCAAATGAAACAATGAGCTAGTACACCAAGCATGTAAGCAAAACCTAACATGCCGAACAACATAGTAGGAGAGCAGAAAGCTCCTTACCTGAAACCTTAGTTGACATGGATGGTTGGCAATGGAGATTAGCAGGTCCAGTGAGTATAGCAGTAATAGGATCCATCCCATGATCAACCTCTTATGTTTGCCAAAAATGGTGGCATTGTTGCAATCACAGTAGCCAACACTTACTTATACTAAGCGTAACAATAATTATGATATGAGATTACGTGGAGAAAACTTTCCATTGCTCGCACCTCCCTATTTCCCCTCCAAAACTTCAAAGGTGAAATGCAAATATACCTTAAACATGGGTTTCTCATTGAATTTTGATTGAAAGTGTAAATTAATATATAGAATGTTATATACCAAGGAAATTGCAAATAATTGGAAGATAATGCAAACATTGGTTGTGAAGAGCATCCAATTAGGAACAAGAGAGGCTCTCCAATAAGGGAAAAGTTGTTGAATACGTTTCTAGTTGCTCGGTTGCAGAGTAGCATGATATTGCCACCATGAAAAATGTTGGTACCACCATTATGTAGCATAACCACAAGGCTTTGAACATTTTTCCAAAAACGGGAGAGAATAGTGTTGCCTGTAAAATAGTGTATGACTATGAAATTAGTGCAAAGCATTCAGAGTTATATACACGACGTCCATTTGCAGAAATTGACGCCTAACTTAAATGCTCAGCTTCACTGTAACCCAAACTCACAATCATATTCTTATGAACCTATTTGGTAGTCTAATAACAGAAGTTCCCTTGAATCCCCTGAAGTTTGACCATTAATTAACAAGAATTATTCTAGGCTACCAGGTTTCTGTTCAAAAGACTTATCATATATACAACTTATTCTTCAAGCAAAAAATGAAGTGAATATATTTAATAAAATATGTTAATACTAGATGGACACATGAAAAATGAAAAAGTGTGTTTGTGAAAAATATACCACAAAAAAGTCTGTTACAACTGCCATTTTTACACAAAAGTTCTTGCAACTAGTTCTAAAGGCATAAAAACACATAACCGTAAACTCTAAAATATCATCTCAATACCAATGGCGAATGCCATTTATCTAAACCAAAAATGGTTACCAATGGCGAATGCCATTTATCTAAACCAAAAATGGTTATGTGTAAGGCTAGGATGTGTGTGGTCCATATAGATTATCAATCCAAGGGAAATGAGAGAGATTTTTCCAAGCAGAAGTTAGCAGAGAAAGTACTGATGTGTCTCCTGCAAATGCCAGAAATGTTGAAGGTCTGGCTTGGTGCTTCTCCTCGAAATGCCATAAATGCTGAAGGTCTGGCTTGGGGCAAGGGTGGCTGCAGAGAAAGTAGTGACGAGGGGTCAACCAGAGCCAAAGGAACTTTCACCAATAGACTCCATGCAGCTTGTCTTACCATGTCAGACCTTAAAGCAGTGTCCTCGCATATAACATTTGAGTTCATGACCCCATACCAGATCCCTAACAGAAAACCATTGCTCTTTCAACGTGCAATAAGAACTTGCTTGTTCCTCATTTGTAGATGGCATAATATACTTTTTGTTACCGGAATCTGTTGTATTCTCCAAACCTGCTGCAGCTTCTTCATGTCTTTCCGCTCAGTGGGCAGTTTTCCCATCTCAGCCATTTTATTGCTTGAGGCATTTGTGCAAAGTCTCCCTCAATGAGAGCTCTGCAAATTATACATTGTTTTCAAATTGTTGGTTTGCAATATAACTTCGAACAGAGTAGAATTCATACAATTTCATTAGCATGAATCCAAACCTACATGCTACAGAAATCTAAAAGCAACATGCTGCCCATATGGCATGTCAAAAATCACCCTAGGACTGAATATGTAAACTATGCAATAGCAACTAGGTCGATGATGAAGAATTTCTTTTAGACACCCCATCTAGAGCAACATAAACTCCATGTACCAGATAACAGAAAACAGTTCTCTTCAACAACTAATGACATTAAAGAATTAGGAAAACCAGTAACCAAGATGCTAATTTTAAGACCTGCTTGAGAACCACTGATTACAGATGCAAAACTAACTTCAAAGACAAGACAGAAAAATGATAACAAATCACAGTATAATATATGATACAAGCATACAACAGAAGAAAGGAGAGAGTGAGACATATTGTCTCGGATAGTCAGAAGGAGCCAATATCATAATATTTTGAAGACATACATTTGGAAGCCATATCTAAGTTGGTTACTTAATGAGCATATACACTCCATTAGTTTATGTTTTCTTGCCCAACAATCTATCAATGCCAAGTAGGTGTCGACCCAAGTGTTGTCTAGCAAGCTTTATTGTGTGCACACTGCTAGAGGAAAATGTGTTGCAAATACCTGGTAGTACCACCACTGGTTCTTCCTTAACTAATGCTGAAGAAAAATCCATGTCATTCTTGATGTCTTTAAGGGCTGATATATTTATCTTCACCTATTAATGTAGGAACAAGCTTAAAAATTGTGTTCATAAACCAAAGAGGAAGGGAATTTATATTTATAACAAATCTTTATGATCCTAGCAATCCGTTCCTCACCATGATCCAACTAATCACTGTCTCAAAAGAAGGAATCAAAGGATATATGAATGGTAGACACATCCTATTCAGATTTGCTATGCCCACCCGATCATCTCGAATCCAATAAGAAATGGTGGTAATCTTAGAGAGAGAACCCAACCATATGACTGAAAATTTCACTTCCCCATTAAGATTAGTACACACTATTGATAAACTTCGTCCATCCTCGCCTAGCTTGGGTTCTGTCAGAAGCCATTAGCTTTAAGCCAAGAGCCTTTCAACATGAGCCTCTCTTTTTCCAAGTCCAACAAGTCTCTTAGAAAGAAGTATGTAACTTGTAACCTTGAACCTTTAGACATCCAACCTTCAGCCCACAACCTGTAACCTATCAAAATAAGAACCCCTAGTTTTCCTTTATTACTGGAACTTGAAACCATGCTACTAAAAAGATAGTTTGATCTGAATTAGACTATTGCTGATACATATTAGCTAACAACAATAAAATCTAGATGGGTTTCCTTTTAATTACCATGATAAACATAGATCCCCTTGGCCTTGAGTGACACCATAGAGAGTTGATTTTCTAGATTGGATTGTAGAAAATTCCTGCTAATGTTTCCAATAAGTGTAATGTTTGCTCAAAAAATTCTTGGCTGATGTCTCGTAAAATACTTGGAACAACAACCTGTTGTCGCAAGAATACACAATTTCCATGCCAGTTAAAAACATGAAACTGATTTGAAATTTTCTTCTTAACATGAGTTGAACAGTAGAACTAAATACAGACATCAATCATGAAAATGCATAACCTTGTTTAAGGATTCCTTTTAAAATCAAGAAAGAAATGTGAATGTGAACAATCATTCCAATAAGTGCACTGCACCTGAGATGAAATGTATTTATAGTTGGAGCTTCAATGTTGAAAGTGTATAATGACATAACAAAAGAAACAAAGGGTACAGCTACAAGAGAATAGAGGATATGAATTCATAGCTCACATCACACTCAATTCTTTGAAATGAAGGAAACTGAAATAATAGAAGAACAACACTAATGTAAACATGGGAGAAGACAAAGAATAAATAGTAAATGAAGCAATAGGAAGACAATAAAAGAAAGGGGAAGAGATATATAAAACCTAAAATGTTATTGATCACTTCATCAAAATCTGATTATCAAGCTTTAAAAGCCCAAATGGCTTAGGTTTTCTAATGCATAGATTTTTCAGTTAAAAGAAACAAAACTGGAACTAAGGTCATTAGCATGCCTAACAACTGAAGGATTTAAATTATCAAATCCTGGAATAAAAGAATGCAGGTGAAGTTATTAAATAGTATTACTAAAAAATAATAGATCAAAAAAGAGAGAAAACCAAACCTGCCCAATGGTTGTAGGATGAGGAGTTATGTTCATGAGCATCTCGACTCCTTCCTGGATATATCATCCAAACAGAGAAGTTATTCATCATTTAATATATATATATATATATATATATATATATATATTTTCTTCTGAATTTCTCTTCTCAACTACTTCCATACACTCAAAGATTCATTTTTCCTTCTGCACCACTAAGCATCAGGCACTGTGCAGAACCCTAAGAGAAAATTCAGGTGCCATGTCTAGAAAAAGGACTAGGAAACAACATTTGCACTCTTCCAATGGCATGATTACGAATTTCAAACATCAATGCCATAGCCAGTGTACATAGATAGAAAATGGGATATAAATGCAGAGGATGAATTCCAGTTAATTTTATGGCAAAAAGTCCACTATATACATTTGAGATGAAGAAAAACAGTCAGCAAAGTAAGATGAAGAAAAACAGTCAGCAAAGTAAAGCCATTTCTTTATTTATAAATATGATGATGAGAGATAAATAAGATGATAGACACTGCAATCCAATTAGATGAGGTATGAATGCATTATTAAATTAATAAAATACAAATATTTTGAATTGTTTCAGAGAACAAGAAATTTTCCCTCACCACTTTTATTCCGTTCATATACTTGATATAGACCTAACTGGACTATGCTTTCAGAATATGGAAAGCATGTACATAAGAAGAGAAGAAAATAAAAATGTTTAAAAAGTAGTTTTACAGAGTGCCTATCTCTAAGAAGGAAAACTCTTCAGAGACGAGACTTTCAAAATGAGATCTGTCCTTCAGTAGTCTTCAATCCTTGCTATTTTTTGGTAGAACCTATGTTAAAATAAGAAACATATTCTGAGTCCAAACCGCCAACCGGGAATTAAACATCGCTTTGAAATTCCTCCAAGAGTAATGAATGCATATTGTTCTGCAGCGTCCTTGTAAGCCTTGAAGGCGTTCCTCCATTTTGCTCTCGTAAGCCTTGAAGGTGTTCCTCCAAGCTCAACTGAACCACCATCGAAACCAACAATTGGCACTGCTCTAGTTTCAGCTTCTCTTACTTTACTGTTCTCAATGGGCATGGAATTTTCCACAAGCTCTGTACTAATTTCATTGAGATCAGTAGATATCCCTCCCTTAGCACCCAAGGCAAGTGTTGTGGTGGGCTCCACATTCTCTCCTTGAGTACCCATTAAACAATCCTGACTATCTTCAGTCACATTTGAATTTTTATTTCCAATGGAGGGTTTCAAGCTACTATCTTGGTTTAAACTAATTCCTCTAATGAAATTAGGGTTTGTTGCAGAGGCCACCAAACTTGGGCTTGTTAAAGAGGCATCGTATTCATTTGAAAAGGGTTGCTGGTTGGAATTCAAATCGAGGATCTTAGTAGACGTATGCTTCATTATTAAAATCCTAATGATCCTAAATGCTAAACTTGTATATTGCTGAAAATGAATGCATGAAACTAGTTAAAGGACTTTTGAAAATCCAAGAACTACCTGTGCACAACGCACGCTCCATTAGTAAAATCCTAATGATCCTAAATGCTAAACCTGTATATATTGTTGAAAATAAATGCATGAAACTGGTTAAAGGGCTTTTGAAAATCCAAGAACTACTTGTGCACAATGAAGTTGTTAGTGCCCAGCTCCATGAATTCCCTCTCTCTGCAAAACCTCACGTACAACCTTTGGTTAAGGGCAGAGGAGAGGATATTTATAAACATATGAACTCCATGCTGGTTAGAATATGAAATAGGACAATCCCTGCAAATTGTATAATAAGTTCAAATTTAAAATAAAGATAATAAATTCCAATTATTTCAATAAGAATAAAAATGAAAATTGGAACATTGATCCACCTTGTGGGCCCTACATGAGGGCCATGTGCTTTACACATCTCTCTCCGTAGCATAACATGCAAGATCTAAAGAAAGCCACCTAACATTACACCTCTGTCTCCGTAACATAGCATGCAAGATCTAAAGCAGGCCACCTAACGCTGCATCAGGCTAACATTTGCGATTAGGTAGATTGAAACCCAAGCAGGCAGATTGAAACCAGAGAAGGGTTAAAATGGCGATATAGCATGATTCTCGCAGCGACCATAATAACCTAGACAATGCACCAAAGCATTTTATTTCTCTACTATCCCTTTCTCTGTATATCCTAAACTTCCCCAACGGTCAACCGGATGGAGAGAGCACATGGTTACATTCATGATGTTGCCACACAACATATGCACATGTACCTGTCTATTCCCATATGCATGCGTATTGGGAAATCCCACTTATGGAAGGATGGAAACCAGAAGCAGGGCAGAATAGCCAGCCAAGCCAGGTCGAAGAGCAACAGAGAAATAAGGTGGAATATAGGCCAGGTTGCATGGCAGGTATAATGCTTATAGGTTAGGAGGTGCTCTGCAAAGTCTGAGCCTGACTAATAACCTGACCATTTTGACAGGAGAGCCAAAGAGAAAATCTTCGCTTAGATCTTCACAGGCGACATAAAGTGAGTTTGCCCAAGGAGAAGCAAGGTGTCTTTGGCCATTACTAATTGAAGAATCGGCCAAGGTGGGCAGTGGTTCCTGCAGTTGCTGGAAGCGAAAGACCATACCAGACTGGTATTGCCTGTCCGAGCTACTGGAAGAGGGCTGGATGGATGATACCATGTGTGACGGGCCATTCATGAAGGATGCAGGAAACTGGGCACAAATATGGACTTGTATATGCTGGACTCGGATGGGTGGTTTGGAAAACCAAGAAAGACCTGCCCGAGGAACTCATTTTCCACATCATTTTTTTAGGAGCTGATCAACCCACATCTACCCTCAATTTTCCTAAAGGTAATTATCTGAACACCAGAACACTAGTATTTCTTTCGTCCAAATCTAACTTAGCCCTCTTCTGGTTGTCTGGATGGCTTTACATACGATGAAATCTGGCTGGCTTTACATGCGATGAAATTTGTGAGGGGAAATGAAGCTGGAAATGAAAATGGGCAATGGGCAATGAAAAGAAACCCCAAAAGGCTTTCTTAATGGGTGCAATAATATCGTAGGATACCATAATCCACTATTGCAGGAAGGAATGAAATGTTAACTGGTATCACATACAGGAAGGAATGAAATGTTAACTGGTATCACAGACACAAGGGCAGTACATGCAGTAGCCATGTGGTATCTGGTCGGGTGGTCTGGTTGTATGCAGTGTGTCCCTAACATATATATTACTAACATATCTAAATAACCCAAACATGTAATCGAAATGAGTTAATGCCAACGTTAGTTTCACAATTGAAAATGACAACGAAACATATCAAAGAAACATGAAAACAACATATGGTTTTGGCCTCCCTGGCCTCCCTGCCTCGGAAAGAGGCCAAATAAGATGGCGAAAAAAATTTCGCTATGAAAAATATGTCACGAGTCTTAAAACTTTAGTTATTGATAATCTTAAACAGTTCAAGTAATGTTAGTGAGCATCATATTGATTACTATAGTCCCTACAGTCCCTACCTAGCCTGCGCCTGCGGCAAGTACTAATAATGTGTTAAAAACTTAGATTATTTAAGATGTAAAACAAATTATTGTCTCAAAGCTTGACATAATGCTTCAAATTTGTTGGTATGTTCTATAAAATTAATTTAAATATTATAAAAAACTCAAATATTTTATTTAACTTATATATAATATGGACAACAAAATAATATTTGCTACAAGATAATATTTGAAGTGTTGATTTTTGAAGTGTTGATTTTTGAAATGTTTAATAAATTTATATTATATTGTGTTTATGTCTTCGCTCTTTATTAATTAGAATATTATTTTTTATTCAATAATTTAAATGAAACATTTAGAATTTTAAATATTTTAACTTATATATAATATGGACAACAAAATAATATTTGCTACAAGAAGTGTTGATTTTTGAAATGTTTAATAAATTTATGTTATATTGTGTTTATGTCTTCGCTCTTTATTAATTAGAATATTATTTTTTATTCAATAATTTAAGAAATTCATTGTATTTAATGAAACATTTAGAATTTTAAATAAATATAGATTTATTTTTATTCTTAATTTACTAAGTGTTGAAAAAAATCATATTTCTCAAGATGCAATTTTTTTTTTGAGTATAAAATTTGTGGAAAAATTTTCATATTGAGAGATTTTCTCCCTCTCAACACTGGATAGGTATATATATATATATATATATATATATATATATATATATGACATTTTTCTTTGACATGTTTTAAAATTTCTTTATGATTTAATTTTTTAATGTGATATGCATAGCATGAATCATATTTAAACACATATAAAGAGATATTATTGTAAGTATTAAGTTTTAATATATTTATTAACTAAATTTAAACATGAAGTTTTGAAATATTATGATTACAAATATAAATCATCATTATTTTTTTAATGTAATATGTATAGTATGATTTTTTTTCAAAGAAATTGTTTAAAATTTTATTAATAAAATCAAATTTGCTAAGAAATTCAATTCAACTAAATTATTTATTATTATTATTATTATTATTACTTTTTACTTTTTATTACTTTTTTAATTAGCGAATATTATATTTTATTGTTTTTGTTTTTAGTCCAAAAGAAAAAAAACTTGACTTTCAATTAGCTTTGAAATTTCTAAATAAATTTTATAAAGTTCATTAAAGTCTTGAAAAAATTAAATTATTAAACTAAATATTAAAAAAAATGAATATTTTTGATTGCTCACTTACATGAAATCACTAATTTAATTTCATGGTGTTTCAAATTGAATTGTTATAATTTTTTTATTAAAAAAACAAAAAACCAAAACAATCTTGTATGCAACCAAGTGTCATAACATTTAATAAAAAATACACTTACCAAATCTAAATATTTATGGAACATTGTAAGAAGTACCAAACGAAGTGTCATAACAGTTAATAAAGAGTACACTCATCAAATCCATTTTAATATTTATTTTTACAATGTAGTTTTATTAATAAAAATATACAAGACAAAAGCTATAATCATTCATATATTATATTATATTATATTATTTTCAATTTGATAGTTTTTAATTTTTTAATTAATATTTGGATAATGAATTTAATATAAAATAAATAACAACATATTCTTTAGTTACAATATTCATTTAAATTAATTTATTTGCATAAACTATTTAGATTTCCTTTTAAATATAATTTGTTTATTTAGACAATTTTTAATTTATTTATTTGTTATGTTTTTTATATGAAAAATATTGATGTTGTATTTCAAATTTATATATTTATAATTTTTAACACAATTTTTTACATAATAATAATAATAACAATAATTTAAGTTTAAGAGATATAAATATAATATTATATGTAAGTCTATCTTAAATTGAGGTTTATGATTGCTATATAGCATATTTTCTATATACATGGTTTTGGAGCTTTTTAACATTATAAAAATTTAAATTAATCTTAAGTGGCTAACAATTACTTTTTACATAAGAAGCAGGTATTATGCAGCAACGTTGCATATTACACTTGTTATTATTGTTATTCGATCTAATACTTTACTAGAACAACTTATCTAATGCTTCACTACAACATATCCCCTATAATGAGTTAACATTAATTTTTTCCATTTAATGTTAGATCTAACTTCTTATTGATTTAATGTTACACTACAACATCTCCCCCATACTAGCCTGTAAATTGCCTCTCAACTCAATGACAATGGTTCAATATTTCACCTTTTTTTAATATGATATTATTGAAGTGATTTATTGTCTTTGCACAGACCTACAATATCATGTCCTAGCTATTAATTGGTCTATATATCCATATCAACTATTTAGGGATAAAGTATTCAAAGGGATGGAATTTAGTTTATTAAACTTGATGTTTTTATGAAAATGTTTATCAACATTATGATTGGGAAATATATGTTATATCTTTCTTGGGTTTTGGAGGATGGTCGAGAGGGAATGGGGCATGTTGTCTAAAGATCATCATTGCAATGTGTGTATTGACTTACTTATTAGTGAAATTGGCTACAATGGAAGGAACCTTTAATTATGGTAGGGAAGATTTAATAGTATGTTTGATAACATTTTCCTTTGTGTTTTTGATGGGCCAAATAACAAAAATAATGTTGCACTCTTCAACTTACAACTTTAGATGACAATCCCCTTTCATTTCTATGAAATTTTGTGAGAACAAGTCTGCCTTGAGTAGGGCCATGATAGGGTTTGTACAAAATTGAGTGTTGCATTGCACTGCATGTGTAAAATTCATACATGCATCTATTTATAAAGGAAAATAATGTCCATTGAATGACTATAAAGGTCACTTCAACAGGTAAAAATAACCAATAATCAGTTCAACATTACAAAAAGGAGAGATAAAATCCAATTAAAGAGAAGGTTGCAAAACATAATTAAAGGGATCATGTCATCTAGCGACCAATCCTTGCATATCCTCACAATGAAAAGATAAGGTCCAAAACTGCACGAAGCAGAACATAAGGCTACAAATATAAGCGAGGGGATATAGGTTACTGATCCAAAATAGAGAAATAATGTGTTGAAAGATAGAGTTATGTTTACCTAAGTTATTCTAACGAAAATAGAACAAATCATATAGTACACTTCTCTATCACTTGGAATGAAATAAACCATAATGAAAAAAAAAATGATAGTATTACTAATATTGAAGTAATATATGGCTAACATAGTGCTTCTAATGATCTGGAAAAACACCATAAAATTATCTAAAACACTATGTTGGAAATTATGCTACAAGAAATAGAGTGTTATTGCATGAATTGTGATGTTGCAACATGAAATGCATAAATTCATGCTCAACATATATTGGAAGTACAATAAAAAAAAATAAGATGCAAACTAAAGGAAATGACCCAAGGAAATGCATATGTATGAAATGTAATGTTGATAAAAGAAATGCAAAAATTGATGTGCAACATAAAATGTGAATGAAATGAACTCATTAGGACTAAAAGTAAAATAAATGAAATAACAACTATAGATGTCCTTTGATTAGTCGTGAGTGGGCCATGTTCAATGTTTCTTCAAGGAAACTGAATCGTAATATATTAACTCAAAATATAAAGACACCTCACGGAAGTTCAAGTTCACCAATATCATCAATAACTTAACAAGAACGAAAAGCTTTCTAGGGTTATCCCCTAGATTCTACTAATACTAATAAGTTGCATCAATCAACCCTTCAATCACTCTTTGATTGAACGTATTATGTCTCTAGGATCCATATAATTAGGGCCCTTAGTTTTAGAGATAAAATCACTTGATATATTGCCTTTCTTTAGTCAGTAGTTCAAATGGATTAGTTTGGATGTGGTGCCTTAAATATTTTGTAGCCTTTGGAAATGGATGAGGAGATACAATCCCCCTTTTCATTGATGTCATGTTAGAGTAGGAATCTTCTCTTGATTTGACCTAGTTGGAGCATGGGTTAGGGTAGCACGTTGATATCCATGAAATCATTAAAAAATAGCTAAAATTAAATACAAAACACACTTTATCATTCAACACATTCCATTAAAAATTAATTGATAAACCATATTCTTATATTAATCATGTCCAAACAGTGTTTATAAAGTACAAATATGAAAAAGGTGTATCAAAGATAGGCATAGAAATACTACCATGGAGAAGCTCATCATCACTCCCCATTTTAAAGTTTGCACACCCTTGTGCAACCAAAAAAGATGAAATGGTACTTCTGTTACATCATCTTTTCTTTAACTCTTACTATTATCCCATTCAAATCTAACTTAAGTCACAAGTGACATATTTAGTGATGGAACCTTGGTCTTATTATCCAATATTCTTCTCAATTTCCTTCCATTCTTTGCTCTAGGTTGTATAAGGAATGAAATAAAAGGAAATAAAGGAAATGAAACACACCCTAAGAGAAATATAATATAGAGCATAGTAATATAGTGAAATCCCAACCTTCATTAATGAATAAAATAATGCAATATTGCAGAACACAATTTGGCTAGAATGATGGTAGTCATCTCTAATGAGAAAGAGATGGTTAATGCATTAATTCACAAAAGCTACTACAAGAGGTAAAAATAATGGCATTTTAAAATAAATAAAGATCCTTATATGTCGAAAACCCTAACCCTAGAGTTTGAAGTTCCAAAAGGTTTGTGGGTCTGGAGGTGGTTCGTTGGTACATCAACATCTCACGGGCACAACGTTTGCATACAATCTCCATTTTAGGTGCACAATAGCTTATTGGAAGGAATTATACAAGGAAAAAAAATTGATGGGGGCCTTGCATGCCATGGAAGCCCTTGGTCCCCTAAATTACCAAAAACATCATTTAGGGTGTCAAAATGACCTTAAAAATTTGGGACCTTAAAAATTGTTAGGCTTTTTATTTGTTGAATTAATTTCCTCTCATTACAGTATCAACCAGAGATTGTAAGCTTTGAGTTACAATACAATCTGATCTAGGTACACTGTTCTAAGAAAACTTAAAGGCCTTTAACTACTAATATAAGAAATCAGAACCTTTGATTTCAAAATTCAGAACTTAATATCCTACAGGCATTTGGTGTTGAATATGAATTCAATCTTGTAATTCTTAATTGAAAATTTGAAAAAAAACTAACATAAGAATCAAAAAGATTTACAATCAAATTCCTTATCTAACAATCAGGCATCTATTTGAAAGTCTCAGTTGTGCTCTAGCTACTGAGCTTCTAATTACACTGAATCCCTTTTTCAAACCAAAAATTCAAATTGAAACTTCCATTTCATGAATAATTTGAATGCTCCATTTAAAATCTTAGAGACTGTAAGTCAAAATGATTTAAATTCAAATTTAAAGATTGTGCATTCAAATGTTTTAACCTAAGGAACTGGAAATTCAATTTTTCAACTTTAAATCATAAATCTAAGGGACTGTAAACATAGAACTTGGAAACTCAAATATTCTAACTTCAAATCAGAAATATGAGAGATTGGGAATATGAATCTAAGAGATTGGAAATTCAAGTGTTCTAGCTTCAGATAATAAGCACACACGGGATACTAAGCAATACTTATAAATACTAAAAGAAAGCAATAGTGATCCAACTATTCTATACTAACTGATATTCCTACTCTAATTCGAATCAATTACAAACTTGGCTGAGATCAGTGGTGGGCCCCTGCCACGATCTTAGACAACTTAGACTACAACAATAAACTTAACAAATTAATAACACATCAATACTTAAGAAATAGAAGTCAAAATCACTATATTAACAGTCTTCAATAGTACATCTGTAATGCAGTTCCAAACTTGAAATAAAAATAAATTTTTGAATATGTTCCATAATTACTATTTTCTATTCTCATTTCTCTCTCCTCTTCCTCACCTTGGTAGTACTGCTAGTCCCTCCTTTTAAGGAGATCATAGCCTAAAGATAACTTTAACTGAATGAACAAGAAAACAATACAAGATATGATCTGGGCTCAATTAAGACAAGTTAGATCTCAAAGATCAATAATCCAGTCTAACATATCCACGAAGATCTGTCATAGTACTATTCTTGGGAGAGACCATTATACCTATTGTCAAAATAATTAAAAGAAGATAACAATGTTTCTTGGGAAACATTGTTTAGTTGACTGGTACCAAATTTCTGGAAAGTGGTACTGAATCAAGTACAAAGTAAGTACTGAACAACTGCTAGGTGAAAAAGAAATATGAATGTTGATCTGCTTGTGTAATCTTCCAATACCATCGAGTTCTTAATGCTTAGGAATCCTAGTAAAATTACAGCCAAGGTTAGCAAAATAATATAAACTCACTTAACATCTATCTAGATCAACCAAAGAAATATGAAAAGACGCCTAATTTGTGACTTTACCTCCACTTATTGACTTGGACCATTTGGAAAGGATAAGGGCAACCTTTAAGGTGTCAAAAGGGTCAAAATGGAGCAGGGTATCAAAAAATATAGCAAAATAAGGTGTCAAAAAGATACAAAAGTAGGCCCCAATATCTCCGCCATCCTAAAGAGGATGCATGTCCTCATGCATTTATCTTCTACAAAATTTATTCAGACATCAAAATTGGGGCCAAACTTGTTCTCGAATTCCCATTGCACTAACAAAATTTTCTAGGCCATGATCTTTCACTCTCATCTGTCATCGGAGTCTTCACATTCTATCATAGGTGGTGTATATTCAGGGATTTTTCAACTTCTTTACCTTCCAGCAGAGAAATTGATTATTTTTAATTTCTAGCTTGTCATTCTCTGATGTCAAAGTCAAATTTTGAGCCTTATACAATTCATTGTCACTTCTAACATTCTTGTACAAGACCTTGTACTTATGGGCCTTCTCCCTTAGCTTGATATTTTTCCTTTGTAGCTTATCGACCTTGTATTGTAACTCTCTGTCAATAGAATTAGGCACATTTTAAGGAGGAAAACTATTTTCCCTTAACCTAGTCTCTTCATGAACCAAATTCTCTTGAATTTGACTTATCATTGTTTCAGCTACCTCTTTATCTATAGGCGGCCCATGTTCAGATAACCCATTGGGTGGAGAGTTACCTTGGAAGTCTTCAAATTTTTCCATAGACCTTTCTTCCCTTAGTGATAATGGGATAGACACTAGTTCGATAGGTTGAGTTATTTGTTGAGGGCACTGTTGACGTGCCATTCTACACGTAAATATTTTTCCCTATTGAAAAATTGGAACCTCTGTTGGATTAGGAATTTCTTCAGCCTGTGGGGGGGAAGATGGGGTTGTTGGTGGCATAGTATCCTTTTGTTTTTTAAATATATTCCTTCACCCCTTATTAGCACCTGCCCTTGATTGTTTTGTTCTTTGTTTTTTCCTTGTTTAGACACTCGACTCTGCAACCTACATCTGTGGATTCTTCCCAACACATTCTTTTCGTTGTTTTGGTATCAGTTCCTTTTCTGCCTGAATATTTGTGTCCAAATTCCACTTGTGTGCCCCTTTCTTTTTATTTTATAGGGATAATAGGGTTTCTTTCTCTTGAATAGGGCTAGGGTTTCTCGAGGATAATTCATCTGGAGATGTCGCTGCACTCCCTTCAACCCCTTTTGATTATGGTTTCTTTATAGGCTCCTCAACATGTTTAGTAACTGGCTTAATAGGGACCTTAGATCCTTTTCCCAACTTCTTCAATTTCATACTAATTGTTCTTTATTTCAATTTTATTTGACTTTATCCTCTAGGAAAATTTCTTGTCAAAAATTTTGCTCAGTTATCATTTCATTGCCCCAATTCATAAAATAACCATCTTAATGAGGTCATAATGGCATAGGCTATTTTTTTCTCTTTTGGAGGTCGAATAAACATTTCTAGGAACTTTTTGCAGTCTTTTGCAAAGGAAGAAAGGGAAATTTATGTCACGACCATATATGAAATATAGAAGAAGCCTTACATGGTAAATGAATGTAGTTGCATACCTTCCTTCACAAGTCATAAATATCTGAATGTTGTGAGAAGTGGTCACCATTATTCTGCAATATATCACTTGGAGACTCCTTTGGTCCAGTTAACATGTTTGTATGCAGGCTTAAGACACTTCAAGCACTCTTCCCAGTCGATCTAGAAATGGTTGAAATAATTTTCACTGCTCAAAGGTAACTGTTATGAAACCAACTCAAGAAAAGATAGAAAAGATAGATCAACGCCTTCGAATTCAGCCTCTTCGAGGGGGCAACCTCCTTTACATTACATAAATGAACAATTCTTCGATGATAAAATGACAAAACCTCATTTCTATATATAGGAGTCTAAGGAGTCACAATATAATCCAGCCGACCTAAAAATAATAATATAAAGCCACAGAAATAACAATAGAGGGATTCTATGGGGCACAGAAATAACAATATGGGGGTAATAGGGGCACAACAATACAAATAAGGGGTATAACTACAATAGTAATGGGGTAATCACTAGTATTATAGGGACCCAACATGCCCCTCTCCTTCAAAAAAGTGTTGTCCTCAACACTTGAGTAGTTTTGGATACTTCTGCATAAAATTCTCATCCTCCCATGTGGAATCTTCAGCGGATAAGTTCTTCCACTTGATAAGATACTCTGAAATTGATCGATTTCGTAGCTGTCGAGTTCTTGTTTCTGTGACTGCTTCCGGTTCCAATATAATTTTTCCTTCCTCTTCAAGTTCTGGCAATATTGTTTGAATTGGGAGCTTGTCACCTATAACTTTCTTTAAACATGAAACATGGAAAATTAGGTGCAATCGAGAAGCTGCAGGAAGCTCCAATTTGTATGCCATAGTACCAATCTTTTGCAACACCTTGTACGGACCATAATACTTTGGTGATAATTTATTATCCTTCTTAGCTTGCTTTAGGGACATTTGCTTATATGGTTGTAGCCGTAGGAATACCCAATCACCTACATCAAAACTTCTTTCACTGCGATGTTGATCTGCCTATTGTTTCATTCTATTTTGTGCCAACACAAGGTTATCCTTTAAGAGTTGGAGGACTTGTTGTTGATGTTCGATGTGATGTTCCACTGCCTGAACCTTAGAATTTTCTCTTAAATATGATGTGATGGATGGTGGTTGATACCCATAAAGTGCCATAAATGGGGTCATTTTTGTTGCTGTATGGAAGGAAGTGTTATACCACCATTCAGCCAGAGGCAACCATTTGACCCATTGTGTCTGTTTATCAGATACAAAGCAACGAAGATATCCTTCCAAACATTTGTTTACTATCTCAGTTTGCCCATCAGATTGAGGATGATAAGATGAGCTATGAGCTAACTGAGTACCAAGACAAGAAAATAATTATGTCCAAAAATTTCCAGTGAAAATGGGATCTCTGTCACTTACAATAATCTTTGGGTTTCCATGTAGCTTTTGAACTGTTTCCATAAATGCAGTAGAAACTGTACTGGCTTTAAATGGATGTGATAATGCACAAAAGTGTGCATACTTGGTAAGTCTGTCAACTACCACCATGATGACACTCTTTCCCTCAGACTTGGGTAAACCTGTGATAAAATCCATTGAAACCTCCTCCCAACGTTGGCTTGGAATGGATAAAGGTTGTAATAGACCCGGTGTCTTAATTGTTTCAACTTTATTTTGTTGGCAAACCAAACATTCCGCCACAAACTTTTGAATATCTGATTTAAGGCCATCCCAAAAAAATTCCTTCTTACCCTGTGGTAAGTTTTTAAAAATCCTGAGTGCCCTCCTAAGGGAGAAGTGTGCAATTCCATAAGAATCTTTTGTTTTAGCTGGGAATTCTTACAGAGGTATAAGCGATCTTTGTACCATAACGAATCATTTTGCCAGCTAAATGTATCAGAAGTACTGGAATCTTGTTGTAGCTTTCGAATAAGTGCCCACACTTCTTCGTCATTCTTCCATTCCTCCCTTGCTTCGTTTATCCAATCTGGTTGGATAATAGAAATGGCACACAACAATGCTTCCACATCCTCATCCTTTCTTGAGAGTGCATCTGCCACCACATTTTGCTTCCCTTTTTTGTAGATGATTTCAAAGTCATAACCCAACATCTTTGTGACCCACTTTTGTTGCTCTTCAGAGGATAATCTTTGTTCTAAAAAGTATTTAAGGCTATCATGATCCGTTTTTACCTTGAAGTGTCTTCCCATTAGGTAGGGTCGCCATTTCTTAAGTGCATGGAGTATTGCCAACATTTCCTTCTCATAAATAGCTTTGCTTAAAAACTTTCCCTTGATTGGACGACTTTCAAAAGCAATGGGTCTTTCATCTTGCATTAGAACAGCACCAATTCCATTTCCTGAAGCATCACATTCCACAATAAAGGTTTTTGTGAAGTCCGGTGTAGCTAAGACCGGTGCTTGGCACATTGCCTCTTTAAGATGTTCAAAGGCCTTTGTTGCTTCCGGAGTCCATGAAAATGAATCTTTCTTCAATAATGTTGTTAGAGGTGCTGCTATTCTCCCATAATTCTTAACAAACTTGCGATAATACCCTGTCAACCCAAGAAATCCTCGCAGATGCTTTATGGATGTGGGGATTTTCCATTCCTTAATGGCTTTAATTTTGCTAGGGTCTACCTTAACTCCTTCATGAGATACAATATGACCCAAATATTCCACCTCCTGGACTCCAAAGAAACATTTGGATCTTTTTGCATATAATTGTTTCTCCTCCAATAGTTGTAGCACCCTGTCAACATGTTCAACATGATCCTTCCAAGACTTGCTGTAGATTAGTATATCATCAAAAAATACTAACACAAATTTTCTAAGGAATGGTTTGAAAATTGAATTCATCAAACCTTGAAATGTTGAAGGTGCATTGGTAAGGCCAAAAGGCATGACCAAAAATTCATAATGACCCTCATGAGTTCTAAATGCCGTTTTCGGAATGTCTTCAATCTTCATTCTGATTTGATGATATCCTGAACGAAGATCCAACTTGGTGAAGTAAATTGATCCATGCAATTCATCCAGTAATTCATCAATGACAGGAATGGGGAACTTATCTTTAATAGTGAGCTTGTTGAGCTCCCTATAATCCGGACACATGCGCCATGATCCATCCTTCTTGTGCACCAATACTACTGGAGCTGAGAAAGAACTTTGACTCGGTTGAATTATACCAGCCTCTAGCATTTCTGCAACCATACGTTCAATTTCACTTTTTGGACATAGGGATATCTGTACGGCCTGATGTTTGGAGGAACACTTCCTGGAATCAGATGAATAGCATGATCATGATCACGCATAGGTGGGAGACCTTTGGGAGTCTCAAATACCTTGGAATGATTGTCCAGGACTTTTTGGAGATCTGGAGAAATAGATGATTCCAATGTGGAAACATCTAGCGAACATAATTGTGCAATTACACCTCTTTGCTCCTTTTTTAGAAGCTTTGTCATGCCATTAGAGCTGATTATCTTTCCTGGTTTCCCTGCAATACCCCTTAATTCAACTTCCTTTCCTTCCGTAGAAAATTTGATGAAAAGTTCTTGAAAATTAAAAGCTATTGTACCCAAGGATTGTAGCCATTGGACTCCTAGTACAACATCAGCACCTCCCATTGGAATGGAAAGCATTGGGCTAGTCAATACATATTCTCCCATGGATAGCTTGATATTATGGCACTTTCCAGAGCAATTTATTGTTCCTCCATTTGCAATCATCACTTGACACTCTGGTGCTGGATATAGGAAGCAATTCAATTCTTTTGCTACCCTACAATGAATAAAATTGTGGGTGCTTCCTGAATCAATCAACACTATTACCTTTTTCTTCTTGATTTGTCCTTCTATCTTGATGGTTTGAGGAGTGGTAATTCCCGCCAATGCATTACAAGATATGGTCGGATTTATTTGTTCTTCATCTAGGCTTTGTTCCTGGAGTATATCCTCTTCTTTTGACCTTTCTTGCTCCTTTTCTTCTTCCTCTTCACAATCTATGTAGAATAATTTCTTCTCAGCACACTTATGACCTTTTGTGTATTTGCTATCACAACTGTAACAAAGCCCTTTTGCTCTTTTTTCTTCCAATTGTTGTGGTGTCAACCTTGTAGGTTGTGGAAGACTAGGGGCAACAACACTTCCGTCTTTATAGTTGTGAGTGGTATGCTTCCTAGTTGCCATAATTTTGCTTTCCATTTTTCTTGCTAACCTGAATGCCTTCTCTAATGAATCAGGTTCCCAAAGGCGAACATCATGTTGGATATTATCCTTTAAAGACCCTATGAACACATCAATCCTATGCTCCTCTGGAATATCTTTTACCCTTATGTTCAATTTTTGGAACTCCTCAATGTGCTCCATTATTGAACCCTTTTGTTTGAGACTTATCAATTGGCTAAAAAAAGTGTTGCTTTTTGTATCCTCATAATGTGCTATCAATTCTTCCGTAAAAATTGCCCAAGTGATAAATTGTTTACGAGAACAAAGCCATTGATACCATACAAACTGATTTGGTTCCAAATATAAAGTTGCCATACGTACCTTTTGTGTGTTTTGCACATTATTGAGATCGAAGAATTGCTCCATCTGTAATATCCATGTGGCGGGATCCTTGCCATCAAACTTCCTCATATCGATTTTTGGAATATGGTGATTCTTCGATCCAACATTAGCGTCTATGGAATCATGATTAACATTTCTTTTGTTCTCATCATGAGTTTCCTTTACTACCTTTTCACCATTAGTAAGTATTTCTTGTAGAAAATTTGTCAAATCTGTCTTCAAATATGCCATGCCTATCTTCAAATTTGTGTTCAAATCTATCTTCAAATTGTCCATCTTAGCTTCCATGCCATTTATCTTAACTTCTGTTAACTTTTGTGAGTGTGACATTTGTTGCACTTGTTCTTGTAATTTTGATATATCATGTAGCATTTCTTCCTCTTCTTCATGAGTCATGCTAGAGCTTTCAGGTTCCTTACTAGGTGTTTGCATTTTCTTTCCTCGGGGCATCAGTTACTGATAATAATGCTCTACTATGCCCTTTGAATTCCTTCAAAATAAATTTTCAAACCAAGCTTAAGCAAAAATTTAAAAAAATCTACACACCTTTTTTCACTTTGTAGGAGCTCGATATTGCCTCTGATGTATCTCTGTACTTTCAAATCATCTAGTTCTGAATTTGTGCTATGTACTAGCTCTATATGTCCTCTTTCCAATGCCACCAGTCTGATCCAAATTGGATTCTCCAAGAAAGAGTTATGCACAATTTCCCAAGATGACCTGATTATAGACCTTTCCAGAAGAGCGAAGTTGTATGAAGTGCACGTGTACAATTTTCGATATTTGGTTCTGAAAAAGATATACAAGAAACTACAGTCCGTCCTCTTTTTGTACCTTCTTATGAAATTTCAATCTGATTCCCAGAGAGAAAGTTATGACGATTTTCCCCAGGTCACCTATTTTGAATGTAATTCAGGAGTCTGCAAAAAGACCAACTTCCTCAGATCATATCTCCGCAAATATCGCGCGAAAAGCTCTGAAATTCGGACCCAAGGTTCAACACAATTTCTTCTCAATTGAGTTTTTTTTGCGACTTCTGAAACATCACAGAAAAAAAGTTATAGTGAAAATTCCACGATGACCTGTTTGGAGCAGCGAAACCCTAGAATCCAAAGCTCTGATACCAAATGTTATGAAACCAGCTCAAGAAAAGATAGAAAAGATAGATCAACGCCTTAGAATTCAGCCTCTTCGAGGGGGAAACCTCCTTTACATTACATAAATGAACAATTCTTCGATGATAAAATGACAAAACCTCCTTTCTATATATAGGAGTCTAAGGAGTCACAATATAATCCAGTCGACCTAACAATAATAATATAAAGCCACAAAAATAGCAATAGAGGGATTCTATGGGGCACAGAAATAACAATATGGGGGTAATGGGGGCACAACAATATAAATAAGGGGTATAACTACAATAGTAATGGGGTAATCACTAGTATTATAGGGACCCAACAGTAACCATGTTACCTTGGCTATTTATGCATCTATTATTTCAATCTCAAGGTCTCCAATTTTCACTATCTTCCCATTGAAGTTCTGTGCAAATCCCATGATGACCCTATCATTATGTCCTTGAAAGTTCTGTAGGAAATCTATCCACCCTTTTTCCCCAAACTTAGCTTCACATGCAACATACTCAGCGCTAGTATTGAAATGAGTAAAGGTAGGTTCATGCCTGTCCAACCCCATGTCGGCGATAAAATTGATTCAAAGCTAATCAAGAAATTAAGAAGTCATTGGGTTGAGTGCAAAGAGGCTATGAAATAGGGAGTAAAAGGATTCTCGTCCTGGTCTTTTAGAAATTCATAGTAGACAAATGGAATCAAATAGAAAGGGACAGCCACATTTTTAAATTATGATGAGAACAGGGTCTATAAAAAATGATGGGCGGAAACACCAATGCATGTACAATGACAAGAAATTGATAATCATGATTCGTTGATGGATATGAAAATTCAAATTTCATTCCAATGGCATGAGGAAAGGACTATATTTAATCATAATTACACATAATTTAAATGAATGGAGGTAGGGACCACTAGTTAGACTCTATCATCCACATTCTTTGCATCAACCTAAATAAATGAAAGTTCATTCATACCTTTTCTTTGACTATGTAATAACAACTAGAGATTCAAAAAAAATGAGAGACAAAATACTCTTAGCATTATCAAAGGTTAATGCCGATGCTCTTCAGTTGTTGAATATGATGTGGCCAAACTGCTACTTCCCAATTGTGGAATTTGATGCTCACATATTGATGCTTTTGAATTTGATGCTGACAAACTCATACTCTTTGAATTTGATGCTAACAAATTGATACTCTTCAATTTTTATGTTTACTGGATCACAATCAGTGGCATCTAGAGTATCAAATTGGTCTAGTACTTAGAACTTCTAGACAATGTTTAAGTACCGAATTGACTACCGAAATACTGGAATTATATAGGTACTGTAAATGAATTTAGCAGCAATATACGAAACCACTTAAATTATGTTGGAACAACAATTTTGGAGCATATTTATCAAAGTAAATAATTTTACATTCAAATTAGCTCGGAACTTATCTGGAAAATCAATTGTAGGAAGAAGGTCTAAACTAAGAATCTAAATGACATTAAGATTTGTTGCTTCAAACTAAATGTTGGAACCACTATTCCATGGATGTTAAACCAAACCTAGAATAGTTATTGCCTGGCAGAATTTCAATTTTAGAGAGTCTGAAGCACGCCAAAGAAGACTCCACAAGCTTCCTTTTTGTAATCATTCTACCAAACCCAGAAAAGAACAACTCTCTACTTCGTAGATCCCTAACTACCACTGTCCCATCCAAGTTCAACAATCCTGGGTCAGCCTCTACTTAGAGTCTTCATTTTTAGAGACTCTGAAGATGCTCAAAGTAGACTACAGGGGTGTCCTTTCTGTAAATAATCTATCAAGTCCAGGTAAAGGAATAAACTTACACTTGAAAAATTTATACAATTAAGCCCACTATCATTTATACAATGTACACACACACACACATTATACTAATAATAAAAAAATTCAGTTTGAAGAACCAGGAGGAGGTAGATCCTCCTTATTAATCAACTCTATCTCTGAGTTTTGCAGGACAATTTGTAAAAATTCATGTTTGGAGAGTGTTCGATGATAAACCTTCAATCTATGTCCATTTACTACAAAATAAGTTTGATTATCATCAAATATATTGATCTTGACTGAGCCATTGTCAAGAGCCTCTTCCACTTCATAGGATCCTAGCCATCTAGTCGAAAATTTCCCTTTGAAGTGTTTTAACATACTGTCATACAATAATGCACAGTCTCCTGGTTGGAAAGTCTTCTTTTTACGTACTTATCATGCCAACGAACCCATTGATCCTATACCAACATAGTCTTCTGGAAAGCATCTTGCTTGATCTCATCAAGTTCATTTAGATGAAACACCCTCTATTTCTGAGCTTCATTCAAATCCATCCCTAATTGAATAGCATCCCTAAAGGTCTTTACCTAAAATTCATTTGGTAGAAATACATGCTTCCCATTGACCAGTTCATAGGGAGAATATCCCATCACATTTCTCCAAGTTATCCTATAGGCCCATAGTTCTTCTGGTAACTTGTCAGCCCAGTCTCTATGATTGAGCTGAATTATTTGATTAAGAATAGACTCTGACTTTATTGGTATATTTTACCTGACCATTAGCTTGGGGATGGTACATAGTATACTTGTGGTGCTTGAGTTAGTATTGTTTAGTGATAGCTTTCATAAACTTGGAAGTAAATTGTGTCCCTTGATCGGTGACCATCTCTCTAGGTAAGCCAAAGCGAGAAAATATGTATTCAAAGAGAAAATCCACAACAATTTTTTTACTAATAGAATATAAGGCTTTGGTCTCTACCCATTTTGTCACATAATCAGTGCAGACTAGAATATACCTCTTCTTTCTAAACATAGGAGAAATAGGTCCTACAAAATCCAATGCCCATTTTTCAAAAGGTTCAATTGATACCTAGGTTTGAAGAGGCATCTCGTCACTTGAAATTGATCTTCCCATTCTTTGGAAAGAATCACAGTTGGCAACAAACTTTTTAGCATCTTTAAAAAGGGTGGGCCAATAATAGGCCACATGCAACACTTTGTAAGTTGTCCTTTTATTAGAAAAATTCCCACTGCATGGCTCATTGTGACAAGCTTTCAAAACATCATACATCTCATCTTCTCGCACACATATCCTCATAATTATATTTGGTCCAGTGCAGTACAGATCTCCTTCAATCCATGAATAATTGGCACTCAACTGAACAATCTTGTGTTTCTCCCTGGCAGATAAGTTTTGTGGCAACTTTCCTAACACCAAGTAATTAGCCACATCAGCGAACCAAGGAGTATGAGTGGAAATGGAAAATAGATTCTCATCAGGAAAGTCATCTAGGACTGGTGCAACATCTTGTCAAATGTTCATTCTAGACAAAAAGTTTGCAATTGAATTATCTTGTTCGGACCTGTCAATCATAATAATGTTAAATTACTGAAGTGAAAGTAACCATCCTGTAACTCTACCATGTGTAATAGGTGTATTCATAAGAAATATAATAAAAGAGTGATCATTGTGCACAAAGGTTTCATAACTAGTAATATAATGTTTGAACTTGTTAATGGCATGAACTATAGCCAACAACTACTTTTCAATAACGGTGTAATTCAATTTTTCAGGTGAGAGATTTTTGCTAACAAAATAAATAGCATAAGGAGTTTGATTCTATCTCTAATCCAACACATATCCAAGGTTTGTATCTGATGCATCAATACAAATATGAAAAGGAAGGGATCAGTTAGGTCCCCTCAATATTGGTGCAGTTGAAAACCTATATTTTAGTACCTAAAAAGCATTTAGATAGTCAATATCCCATGAAAAATCAACATCTTTAGCCAATAACTTAAACATAGGAGCAACAAGTCACTAGTAGAAAATGATGAAATTAATGACTAGGTGACTAAAAAAGTTAGTCATTGCAATTATTTCAAGTAAATTACTACTAAATTTGAGCAATTTTAAGTGACCAAACTAAAAATGACTAACTTAAACGACTAATTTAGTCTAGGGATAAAATATATGACTAGCTAATAAGTGACTAAATTAAATTACTAATTTAGTCTAGGATTAAAATATATGACTATATAATAAGTGAAAACATTATTTCATGACGAGACTACCCTACAAGCTACCAAATTTCTATCATATCCATGAGGTCAACAACAATTTGTGGTTCAAGATATAACTAATTTGGAACAAACTTAGCTCTAGAACCTAGGATTTTTTTTTGCCTCTAATGTTTATAGACAAAGAGATCAATTTCTAAATCATGTGGGAGCCAAACTATCACCTTTCCCATGTTGACTCCCTCTATTGAACATCATGGAAAATCTCCATAGATTAGTTATCCTTACTAAAACAAACATTTCATTGGAAATGATCATTAATCTTATGACATTACTACTTCACTTGACCACACAAAGCTTATTTTGATGTCTACCCTTCTTATTTTATGACAATACTACCCTACAAGCCACCAAATTTCTATCATATCCATGAGGTCAACACTAATTTGTGGTTCAAGATATAACTAAGTTGGAACAAACTTAGCTCTAGAAGCTATGCTATTTTTCCACCCCTAATGTTTATGGACAAAGAGATATCAAGAGATATCAATTTTCTAAAACATGTGAGAGCCAAAGTATTACCTTTCCCATGTTGACTCCCTCTATTAAACATCATCTCAACCAAGGCAAAATCATTATTTAAATGAAGGAAGATTCCTTCAAAGAATTTTGACTATTATATATGTAAGAAGAAAGGTCATCGAGCTACAAATTTCCCACAAAATCCAAAATCCAAATATCAGCAGAAGATCGTGGAAAATTTCACCAATGCATATGAACCTGCTCAAATATGGGAAGAAATTTCCCAATACAGATCTGATGGAGAAAAATTTCTAGTAACTGGTCTCTTTGAAATTGAAGCAAAAGAACTTCAGTACCAACTAGCCCAAGCTCAATTATCTTCTTCATTTTTTGATACTCAAGAAATTTTCTTTCATATTGTTTTATGTTTTCTAATATTACTTTTATTCAATAGTTTCTTGTCCTTTTATAACGTTTCCAATGCTCTCTCACCATTGGATATTTTGTTATGCGCCAGCACTACCAAAGCTCTCTCACCATTGAATTATCCTTATTAAACCAAACATTTAATTAGAAATATTGATTGATCATTACCATATCATTAGTACTTTTCTTCACTTTTTAACCACACAAAACCTGTTTTGATATCAATTGATATTTAGTGACACAAAAACCTACTTTTTTTCATAAATTAATAATTATTTATAATAAAAAATACCTACCATTAAATAAAAGAAAAGACTAAACCTTTTATTTATTAAATAAACTATAAAATGATCCTTCATTTGTATGTGTAATCAATGAAGAAGAGACATAATTTCATATTAAACACCCTCTAACAATTCCAGGGCATATTAACACACATGTTACCTTGCAGCTCTGCCTTCCCCTCTAACAGAAAGTCTTGAGCAACAACAACCACGATTTCCATGAAAAATGGCAAGGAGTACTGAAGTTCTGGAAGGTGCATTGAAGCTTTGCTCAGAATTAAAGTTGGTATCCTTTTCAGTTTATATATCTTTCTCTTTAGATCTGGCTTATCTCTTTAGATTTGGCCTAGGAGATCTAGAGCCTCGTTGGACATTGAGCTTGTGCAGCTCTAAGGTTTTGTTTGCCGTTAAATCTTTATTCTAGCAAAAAAATCATGAACATTTGTTTATCTAATAAGTATCAAGAAAAATTAATATTTATTTATTTAGAAAAATTAATATTTATATGTTTGTTTTTCAAATTTATAACAAAATTATCTGTTGGTGTACTCAACCTTTTATTTAATTCCCTTTATAAACATAAGTTAATTTCATTTAATTTTCATTAAGGTTTCATGGATTTGTTTCTTTCAAATATTAAAATGGTTTATTTCCCTCCATTTGAAAGTTTTGTCCAAATATCAAAAAGGTTTGTCCATGAGGAAGGAGAAGGAAGGGCACATGTGGAAGGATCGAGGGTCGATGCCACTTTGGGCTTAGCATGCTCGCCAGATTTTAGATCTATTCTCCAGGAGGCGAAGAAGGCCAGCATTGTGAACCCAAAGCCATGCTTTCTTACTCTGCAAGTCTGGGACTGAGGCCAGCCCTTGGCGCCTTCTCTCTCACACGTTTGGTCGTGTTATCACATATAATTTTTTGTTAAAAATGATTTATATGGGAAAATTTTGTTGGTGTTTAAGGCTGCAGGAGCTCCAGGCATTCCTATGTTTGAAATTTTCTTAACAAAAATAAGAAATACAAGGAGCAGGTGGTCTACTTGCAGTGGAATGGACAATCTGCAGATGCTTCCTTTTCATTATCACTTAAAGCTACTAAAGACTCAGATACTGACACAAAGAAAAATGATGATGCAGATGTGGGAGATGAGGGATTGAGGCAAGTTCTTAAATTTCTTAAAGCTGGGATGCCTGGCCTAAAATTCAAGGTGTTGAAAGTTGTGACTCCAGAACAGATAACAAGGATTTAGAGAGTGTTCCATCAGTTGCAGTTAGTGCATATCTGCAGCAAATACAAAGGAGCAAGCTTATTCATCCATTTGGGTGCATGGTTGCAGTGAATGAGAAGACTTTTGAAGTGATTGCTTACAGTGAAAATCCCCCATATATGTTTCAAGTGTCAACTCATGCAGTTCCCAGCATGGAGGACCAAAAAATTCTTTGTATTTGCAGTGATGCAAGGACCTTGTTCACTCCTTCGAGCACCATGACATTGCAGAAGGCTGCCAAGTTTGAAGAACTCAATCTTCTAAATCCTGTTTTGGTCCATTCCAAGAGTTCCGATAAGACCTTCTATGCTATACTCCATAGAATTTATGTGGCATTGGTGATAGATTTTGAGCCTATTGGGACTTCGAATGTTTCCACCTCTGCAATGAGAGCATTACAATCCTATAATCTTGCTGCAAAAGGAAATATCACGATTGGAAATCGATCCCTGGTGGAAATATTGGGCTATTGTGTGACATGATTGTACAAGAGAGGTGTGACCTTTATAGGCTATGACCGTGTTATGTCTTGTAAATTTCATGATGATGATCATGGCGAGGTGATATCCGAGATTAGAAGATATGATTTAGAACCTTATTTGGGTTTTCACTACCCTGCAACTGATGTCCTTCAGGTTTCAAGATTATTTTTTATGAGGAAAAAAGTAAGAATGATTTGTGATTTCTATACACAACCTGTAACAGTGATTCAGGACAAGAGATTGCCTAGAGACCTAAGTTTCTATGGATCTACATTGATAGCACCTCATGGTTGCCATGCTTAATACATGGCCAACATGGGTTCTATAACATCTCTAGTAATGGCTGTAGTAATCAATGAGAAGGATTTGGATGGAGGTAGCGAGGGGAAGATGCAACAGAAAGGAAGAAGGCTTTGGGGACTAGTGGTTTGTCATCACACTAGTCCACGCTATGTTCCATTTCTTTTGAGGTATGCCTGTGATTTCTTAATGCAAGTTTTTGGAATTCATTTCAACAAGGAAGTTGAATTGGTTGCTCAGATGAGAGAAAAGTGAATTCTATGCACTCAAGCATTGCTCTGCGACATGCTGCTTCGCGACACACCCTTGGGAATTGTCACTCAGAAGCCCAACATCATGGATCTTGTCAGATGCGATGGTGCTGCCCTTTACTATGAAGAAAACTTTTGGCTTCTGGGGGTAACTCCTACTGAGGCTCAGATCCAAGATATTGTTGCATGGTTGTCTGAGCATCACATGGATTCCACAGGTTTGAGCACAGATAGTCTTGTTTATGCAGGCTATCCCGGAGCGGGATCATTAGGGAATGCAGTTTGTGGAATTGCCGTGGTGAGAATTAATTCAAAAGACTTTTGTTTTGGTTTAGATCCCATACTGCAAAAGAAATCAAATGGGGAGGTGCCAAACATGACCTGCAGGACAGAGACGATGGTAAGAAAATGCATCCACGATATTCGTTTGATGCATTCCTTGAAATGTAAAAAATGAGGAGTTTGCCTTGGGAGGATGTTGAGATGGATGCCATCCATTCATTGCAGTTAATACTATGAGGTTCCTGCAAAGAAACTGATGACAGTAGCAAAAATATCTCGATAAATAGGTAACTCACTGATTTGAAACTTCAAGAAATGGATGAATTGAATGCAGTGACAAATGAGATGGTGAGACTAATTGAAACAACAAAGACTCCAATCTTGGCAGTCGATGCTTATGGAGTAGTAAATGGATGGAATAGAAAAGCTTTCGAACTTACAGGGTTGTCAGTGGAAGAGGTCCTAGGGGAGCCTCTAATCAATCTCGTCGAGGAAACTTCAGCTGAGAACGATGCTACATTTGGCTTTGCAAGGAGTTGAAAAGCAAAATGTTCAAATTGAGCTAAAAAGACATGGCTCAGAGGAGGAAAAAGGTCCAGTAGTTTTACTTGTTAATGCTTTCTTGAGCAGGGACCTAAAGGAGAATGTTGTGGGAGTGTGCTTTGTTGCCAAAGTTTTGGATTGCATTTTTTATGAGTAGAGTTTCAAGGCATACAATCCACAGCTCCAGATTTGAAGGGCATAAATATATCAGTCAAAATGACAGCTGGTTAAATAGGTGGCATAATTTCCCTCATTAAAGGAACCCCTGGCAGCAAACGAAGGAGCACCATTAAGATACAAAAAATATCATTTATCAGAGGAAGAATTGTGTAAGCATTGTGTTGACCTGCTCAGAGATGATCCTTTTCTCTGTAGAGAAGGATGATAAATTCACATATGAAGAGTCTGATGGTCAAAACCGGAATTCGTAGTCAAAGGTGCAGTGAAATATGCTTTCCTTTTTGCATGTCGAAGGAGACTCAATTATTCTTTCATGTTGAAAAGGTTGCCCTCATAGCAAGCCAATTTTGTTGACTAAGAACCCATGAAAAAACAGAGGACAGTGACAAACATCGATCATCAAACATCACTGACAGAAATAAAAATATCAGAGAAATAAGAACATAAGGGATCAAGAAATAGGGCATGGCTAGAAGAAATCAGCTAGCAAAACCAGTCTTCCTCTATGGATTCCTCAACAACCTTTTCTTATGAATAGAGTTCATGTAGATCTGCCAATTGTACTAGTTCCTTCACCATTGTCTCATCTTCATTCACTAAGAAAATTATACATAATGGCAGCTTGGATTTTCATAGATGCATCACCAAGCCGAAGACCAAGAACATCTCACAAATGCTGCTCAAAACTTCATTATCCTGCACATTTGGTGACTGTGGGGAAGATCTGATGTTTCCTACAGCACAACCATCGAAATCCATTCTATGAATCTATAATGAGAGATGTGAGATATTATTGAATTTAGGCTTCTGTGATCCATATCAATTTAGAGAAGAATCTTCGGCGAAAATCACATATAGATAATTTAGTCGACGCATTTCGAACCAACCAGTGTGGTTCATTGACAGGACAAGTTGAATGCGCAAATCTTGCTATGCATTATAAATAGATCGGGCAGAGTATCCAGCTAACGGCTAGAATAATGACAGCTCGATTTGACCGGGAAACGGCTAGTTAGACCAAAATATTTATTTATTTATTTGTTTATTTATTTATTTTTATTCAAATTAGTTAATTCGGTTATTAATTTTCCTATTAAAATAAACGTAAATTGACAATTTTATAAATATATATTAAAATACGTGAGTTAATATACTCTAATCATAAAATAATTAAGTAATTAAAAATAGATAATAGTTGACTATATTTTAAATAAATATAGGTTAATTATATTTTAAATAAAATATTGTTAAAGGGAGATTTAAATCTTAAAATAAATTAATTATAAATCAACGAGGCTATATAAATATTAGTCAGTGGTATAAGTTAAAAATAGAATATTCTATAAATAGTTAATTCTATTTTAAAATATAAATAAATAAATAAATAAGTCTCAAATTCATAGTCAAAGAATATCCTCATAAAAATATTTACTTAATAGTTTATTAAGGGTGAAAATTAGTATATTAGTTTAAAAATAAAAAATAAAATATTAATTTTAATTTAAGAATCAAAGAGCTTGCTATATATATATATATATCTATATATATATATATATATATATATATATAAAGGAGTTGTCTTTAGTGCGACTTTTTGGAGATTCTGGTGATGGAATCCGGCAGAAAAAATTGAGGTTAAATCTTGATTTGTATTATTTAAAATGGTTTTTTAACTGCATATTTGGATTCAGCACCTTGGAAAACCCCTGGGACGCTTTGATTGTGCATAAATTAGCTATCAAACTTGCGATTTCAATAAATTGCTGCCGGATTTTGACCAGGAAAACCCGTCGGAAAAGCTTCCAAAAAGTCTCTTTAAAGACAACTCCATAAATAAACAAATAAAATAATAATAATAATTTAAGAATTAAAGAGCTTGAAAAATAAAATAAAATAAAATAAAATAAGAATTAAAAAATAAATAAAAATATTAATTTTAATTTAAGAATCAAAGAGGCTGAAAAAATAAATATACATATATATATATATAAATGCTAATTTTAATTATTTATATATATATATATGTATAGTTATTTTTTTAGCCTCTTTGATTCTTAAATTAAAATTAATATTTTTATTTATTTTTTAATTCTTATTTTAATTTATTTTTTTATTATTATTATTTATTTTTTCAAGCATTTTAGTTCTTAAATTATTATTATTATTATTTAATATATATATATATATATATATATATATATATATTTTGCAAGCTCTTTGATTCTTAAATTAAAATTAAAATTTTATTTTATTTTATTTTTATTTTTTATTTTTAAACTAATATACTAATTTTCACCCTTAATAAACTATTAAGTAAATATTTTTATGAGGATATTCTTTGACTATGAATTTGAAACTTATTTATTTATTTATATATATTTTAAAATAGAATTAACTATTTATAGAATATTCTATTTTTAACTTATACAACTAACTAATATTTATATAACCATGTTGATTTATAATTAATTTATTTTAAGATTTAAATCT
Organism: Pinus tabuliformis; assembly: GCA_031772625.1. Lineage (NCBI taxonomy): Eukaryota > Viridiplantae > Streptophyta > Pinopsida > Pinales > Pinaceae > Pinus > Pinus tabuliformis. The sequence continues at coordinate 435,979,108 of CM062804.1, forward strand.
CCCTTTAACAATATTTTATTTAAAATATAATTAACCTATATTTATTTAAAATATAGTCAACTATTATCTATTTTTAATTACTCGATTATTTTATGATTAGAGTATATTAACTCACTTATTATAATATATATTTATAAAATTGTCAATTTACGTTTATTTTAATAGGAAAATTAATAACTGAATTAACTAATTTGAATAAAAATAAATAAATAAACAAATAAATAAATAAATATTTTGGTCTAACTAGCCGTTTCGAGCTCTCATTATTCTAGTCGTTAGCTGGATATTTTGCCCGATCTATTTATAATGCATATCAAGATCTGCTCATTCAACTTGTCCTGATGATGAACCACACTGGTTGGTTCAAAACATGTCGACTAAATTATCTCTATGTGATTTTCGCCGAAGATTCTTCTCTAAAATAAGATGTGAGATATTTCATTCAATTCAAAAACTAAAACCTAAGGCAGTCAAGTTAGTATGGGAAGGAGTGTTTTCTTTGAAATCGATTGAAACTTCATCAAACCTTAGACTTGCAAGGGACAATTCTGCTTTAACAACTGAGAGTGGATCAATGCTTGGAGAGGTTTTTCCTATTTTGACAACCACAGTTCCAGTTCTGTGAACACTGTGAAATTTCAGGTGTTTACTCATTATTTCTTTTCAGGTGCTTGATAGGTCACTTGCCTTTATATACACCATTTCCAATCTAATGTTTTTTAATTCCTTTGGGCTTTTTCTGTCAAACTTTGACTTGTGTGTTGAAGAATTCTTTTTTTTGTAATATAAGAGTATCCTATAGACCTTTCATTCTTGGTTTGATATGGACATTATCATTCTCTACTTCGGAACAAACGATCCAAGCACACAGAACATTTGTGACCACATTCAAAAAGTCTTTGTTTGAATTCTGCTATGGCATCAAAGTTTCAAACTGCCTCCAATTATAAGTTTTGTCTGCCATGAAAAATCTGCAAGTGCTGCTGCAAAGTCACTTTTGAAACACAGACCATGTAACTTTCTTTATGCACATTTGACCCATTCATGCTGCTTGACTTGAATTGAGAAGAATAACAGTCATGTGCCCTTTTGAATATTTTTTTCATTCGCCTTATGAAAGTCATTAAAAATCCTTTAGACCTTTAATTAGCCCTGAGATTTCTTGCACAAACCAAGGGGTAAACGTGTCAACATTGACACATTTATGGTGGTGGATGGTGATGGCTCCTCTTTGTTTCAAATGCTAGTAAGGATGTTGCTCTTCCTCACCTCCATAGTCTTTTCTTTTGAGAGGACTAGTCATGACTTGGAGGATTTTCTCTCTCAAGTATTATCTATTATCAATTCCACTTTCTAGGGATACTCTTTTGGGTTCCCTTCCTTTTCTATTTTATTATCTACTCTTCTTTCATTCTTCTTAGATTTTAGAACTGGTTGATATATGCTCTAGGCACTCCTTATTGCTATTGTCAAATGTTGTCCTCCTAGTCCCATTGACATAGTTTGAAGTATTCTTTTGTCACATAGAAGGTCTCCCTCTCTTGTTTTTTGTTGAGAAATGTTGCATATATACTTGATAGATCAAATAAGTACATCATGGAACATGAAGGATTACAACAAACAAACAACAATGGTACCCCAAAAGGTGAAGGCAAGGGATTTTAGAGTTCCCCTCTCTTTTGTGAACTTTGATATCTATGGATGTTTTCCTGTATGTGTTTTTATAGATTGACAATTTTAGGTTGTTTTTCTTGTATTTGTTTACAACAACGTCCAACACATGTTCTGAAGTTTGGGAACTGGAATACTAAACAAGATACTGGTTACACATCTTATTTTGAGGGTGCCCATGTTGTTAGAGGTGCAAAGCCTGGCCATGAAGAACAATCTAACAAGGAATATGAGGGTATCAGATGCCAAAGATTTGGGAACAAACCTGGAGCAGAGTGCATGTTACCACCTTCAACAACTGGGCAAGAGTCATAGGGTGGAAACATACGAACCAATGAAACTGTAAGTATTTCATAGTTTTTCCTTCTTGTAAATTGCTTTCAGTCAAAACTGACATAATTCAAATTTAAACCATAATTTATAATGTTAGAATACTTGTTAAGGTAATAGTTCCAAATGTAGAAATAAGCCAAATTTTTGGAAGTTTTCTAATTAGTCACTGGATAAAGTGGTCAATAACACTGGAAAAGGGCATTATTTTTTTCTTGTGGTTTGAATAGCCATGATCTTGGATTGATAGATATCCTGTCTAAACAGAATAATTTATTATATTTTTTTTTTATAAATATTACTCCCAATTTGTGTGTCTAGGACCAAGGTATGCTATTACTTTCATGCAGATTTTAGAAATAAAACCATGAAATTACATGCTTTGTGGAGAATGGCCGTGCAAAATTTGTCAGCGCCCTGCAAGCCATGAATACAAAGCTTAGGTACTTATGAACCAAGTATGCACACAGTTGATTTGAGAAATTATTAATGGCATAGGTTGATTAAAATAAAGGCCCTTCCATCTGTAACATTTGAAATTAAATATTTTAGGTTGATTGAGGACATTTCTCACCATCTATTGTTCGAATTCATTATTCTAAAAATTACAATGATTTTGCACCTTTTGTGAGACAATACAGGTCTTTATGAAGCCTTCTTAAGTTAGGTACTAGTAGGGCCTAATTTTGCATCATAATCTGTAATATGGATATTTATTATACCTATACTTCTAGGAAAACATTAAAATATTGTTGCGTATTATCTGACAGGTGAGAGGAATCCATTAGCATTTGGTTAGGTAGATTCTTAGCTGAAGCAAATTGATTGAGCACTATGAATATTTGTTACAAGGTTCACGACATTAACATAAGATTTCATAAATCAACAACTCTTTCCGAGGAACAACTCTATATTTCATTGATGTAAAGGTTATTCAACATGTTGCAGCTTGGCAGAGGTGCACCTATCCCCAGTGTTGGAGCCTTGAGTGAAAACAATCCTACATTTAACAAAGCATGGGAAGATAAGAAGACAAGAGGAACAACCAAAATTCCAACAATACCATCAAAAATTCCATCTCGTAACAAGCCACCCCAAAGGTCATCAGTAATTAGTTTTGAATAAGATAGGTTGTATCTACAACGAATCTGGTCATTTTCATTTGGGGCCTCTGAAAGTTGAACATGTTTATGTGTTTGTAGTGTTGGTGTTGCTTCAAACCAGGAGTTGATTTTTAAAATAGAATTTGTTTACAAACTTTGCAATTATTTATTTTAAAATTTAAATCACTCAAATTCTTGCAAGAATTATTATGTGCTTTTCCTGAAGAAATTTCATAGAATACTTTTTTGGAAATTAAAATAAATTTGAAAAGAAATATTGCAATGATACCCATCAAGGTAGGGAGTTACTGCCCACCAAGGGGAAGTCAACAGTGCCACAGATCTAGACATACCATGAATAAAACAAAACTGAAAGTAGCCATGAACATCCACACCAATGGGGATCTTAGAGTCACTTTCACAAAATAACACACACCCACATGACTTTACAAGGCTATAAGGCACATTCTTTGGGCTTATATGGTGTGTCCAAATTTTTTTGGAGTACCCCTGCTGAAAGAGGGGTAACATGACCTTGGGCTTACAATAATGGTGATAAATATTGCGAAGTGTTCATATGTACCCATGCTTACACGAGAGGTAGTAGGCCCAAAAAAGTGACCCATCTCCAACAAATGAGGGGAAAAAAGGTTTTGGTGCAGCATCCAGCCTCCAAAGGCCCTTCAAAGGTACTTCTCCTCTACAAATCAGCCAGTAAACTCCCTAGGTGTCATCCAAAGTAAAAGAATGGGCTCCAAAGTAAATTGTCCACCCTTAGTGGTGGGTCTTCTCCTCCAATCCTATCAAGAATGATCCCAAACCCTCCTACAAAATGAGCATAGGGGCTTCAGAGTGGACACATCTAACTTTCAAGAGGTGGAACAACTATTCTTATCATGTACATGAGACCTCCAAGTGTCCACCAATGTGGGAAAAATCTTCTAAGGTGAATGCTCAACATACAAATCTGCCAACAATACTCCCAAACAGGCTTTAGCTCTACTTCTCATATCTATAACCCACCCAAAACAGAGGTCAGCACCTAATTGTTGCAATGACGTGGGTTGGATCCATATAGAATAGCTGATTCAAAACACATTATAAATTGGTCCTCCATGAAATATGTTTCAATACATCTTGTAGGTTGGCTCAAACAGGTCAACCCTTACTCCTTTAAGTGGTTGCTGCACAAGTATATATATATAAAACCTAAGCGGCCCTTTTGAAGAATACAAATAGAAGTGTCTAACCTTGCTCCTACAAAATCTAAAATAGGTACAAAGTATTGGATTCACAGTTTAGATAGACTTTTTATATCCCCGAGGAGGCTTAAGTTTGCATCCGATCCAAGCATTCTTCATTGTGGAAAGGCTTTACTACAATTTCTTGCTTCATTACAGCATATCACACCAAAATTCAGGCTTCAAGAGAGCAGTATTTCTATGTTGTGGTTGAAAGTAGCCTAGAACACATTAATAACATCCCTTTATACAGATTCAAGTGAAATTTCAGGTGTTTGCACTTTATTTCTTTTCAGGTGCTTGATAGGTCACTTGCGTTTATATACACCATTTCCAATTTGATGTTTTTTTTATTCCTTTGGGCTTTTCTATTAGAATTTGATTTGTGTACTGAAGAACGTTTTTTTTTTTTTCTGTAATATAAGTGTATCCTGTAGACCTTTCATTTTTGGTTTGATATGGACATTATCATTCTCTACTTTAGAACAAACTATCCAAGCACATAGAACATTTGTGACCACATTCAGAAAGTCTTTGTTTGAATTCTGCTATGGCATCAAACTGCCTCTAATCACAAGTTTTTTATGCCATGAAAACATTGCAAGTGTCATTTCAAAGTCACTTTTGAAGCACATCCCATGTAACTTTCTTTATTCACATTTGACCCATTCATGTTGCTTGACTTGAATTGAGAACCATACCAACCATATGCCCTTTTGCATATGTTTTTCATTCACCTTATGAAAGTCATTAAAAATCCTTTAGACCTTCAATTAGCCCTGTGATTTCTTGCACAAACCAAGGGGTAATCATGTCAACATTGACACATTTATGGTGGTGGATGGTGATGGCTCCTCCTTGTTTCAAATGCTAGTAAGGATGTTTCTCTTCCTCACCTCCATAGTTTTTGCTTTCGAGAGGACTAGTCATGGCTTGGAGGATTTTCTCTCTCAAGTATTATCTGTTATCAATTCCACTTTCTAGGGACGCTCTTTTGGGTTCCCTTCCTTTTCTATTTTATTATCTACTCTTCTTTCATTCTTCTTAGATTTTAGAACTAGCTAATAGATGCTCTAGGCACTCCTTATTGCTATTGTCAAATGTTGTCCTCCTAGTCCCATTGACATAGTTTGAAGTATTCTTTTGTCACATAGAAGGTCTTCCTCTCTTTTTTTGTTGTTGAGAAATGTTGCAGATATACTTCATAGATCAAATAAGTACATCATGGAACATGAAGGATTACAACAAACAAACAGCAATGGTACCCTAAAAGGTGAAGGCAAGGGATTTTAGAGTCCCCCTCTCTTTTTTGAACTTTGATATCTATGGATGTTTTCTTGTATGTGTTTTTATAGATTGACATTTTTAGGGTGTTTTTCTTGTATTTGTTTACAGCAGCAGCCAACACATGTTCCAAAGTTTAGGAACTGGAATACTAAACAAGATACTGGTTACACATCTTATTTTGAGGGTGCCCGTGTTGTTAGAGGTGCAAAGCCTGGCCATGAAGAACAATCTAACAAGGAAGATGAGGGTATCAGATGCCAAATATTTGGGAACAAACCTGGAGCATAGGGCATGTTCCCACCTTCAACAACTGGGCAAAAATCACAGGGTGGAAACATACGAACCAATGAAACTGTAAGTATTTCATAATTTTTCCTTCTTGTAAATTTCTTTCAGTAAAAACTGACATAATTCAAATTTAAACCATAATTTATAATGTTAGAATACATGTAAGATAATAGTTCCAAATGTAGAAATAAGCCAAAATTTTGGAATTTTTCTAATTATTCACTGGATAAAGAGGTCAATAACACTGGAAAAGGGCATTTTTTTTTCTTGTGGTTTAGGAACTCATTCGGATTTATAGGGAATCTCCTAATTTCTAGGAACTAGAGCATGCATGCACAAGAAGAAACTCGTTGGGGTTCCTTTTATTAAGGCACAAATCAAGGAACCCTTTCTCGCTATTATTTTTAACAAGACTTTGGCCATGGATTCATTCAGGTTGGAACCAAAGAGAGGTTTTTGAGCCATGAAAGTGAGATCTCCAACTGAGACACCATTAATGCCCTCCTTTTTGGCTTCAGCTTCTGCTATCAAAGATTGATTAGATGCAATCAAATTCTCTTCTTCATCACATCCATGCTTGTCCAGTAGTTATTTTTAGTTATATGTCCAACAAGAATCTTCCTAAAGGGCCTTCAAAAAACCCGTGAGCTCAAAAAGTTTGGCTTTGGAGAGGAACTTGGGCAGAACTTGGTCCCTCATTTCTGCCCTATTTTTTATGTGGAATAGTGCCCTCATCAATGCTCTGCAACTGTGAATGGATTTGATTGTTAGCACTATGAACAAGAGTGAAATGACCATGAGTAGAGAATCTCAAGCCTCAAAAGACCTAGGGCAGATCTCCAAACAACACCAACTAGCTTCCAGTCCAATGTTAGAAATTTTCCCATGTAGCTTTCAACCTAAGAATCTACTCCTAGAATCTACAAGGAATTTCCACATTACTGGTCTATGCAACCATTTAGATGAAATACAACATGCATGTTTCAATATGCAGTAGCTGATGTCCAGTGGAAAGTTGTCCCAGTTCACATGCAAATTTTGCAAAACAGCATACAAAATAACATTGCCACACAAAAACTACCAAGTTGCAAACTTAAATCACATTGATGAACCAGGAATGTGTGCTGGCCCTAGCTTGGGCAGTGCACCCTAGTGAGGACTAATGGTCATGGCTCTGAAATATCTCCTTCTCTAAAATGGGAATTTTATATGGTAGTGCACATACCATTCTACTTTTTTTGATGCACTTTAGTTTGTTGATTTGATTTAACATGAAATAATTGGATTCATGTAGGTGACAAATCAAGTTATCTAACAAAAGTATGCATTTACTATAACACATAATAGTATCTTTTCCCAATCTATTTTTGAACCATTCCCAACCCTCTAGGCCAGAAATTTCTTCGCAAGAGGGTTCCAATGATTAGAACCTCCCTAAAATCATTTTAGCTCCTAGTGGATCCAGTCATTGAACCAAGAGCAATATAATTTTGCACAAGAATTTTTTCCAAAGTATTTTAGAGGAAATGAATAGATTTAGCCATTAATGAACACCCAAAGGTAAAATATCCTTCAATTTCCTAATCTCCCCTAGCCTTAGGTTTTTTTATCTTTTCCTAGCCATCCCAATGATACCTCTTAAAGTTTAAGAACCCTTTTCCTAGCAACAATTCCAACAGTTACAACAACAAGCTCGACAGCAGCAAGCCTAATAGTTAGAGCATGCTCAACAACAACAAGCCCTGCAGTTAGAGCATGCTCGACAACATCAAGACCAACTCTTAAAGTAGTATGTACGACACCAGTTGGAGAAGCATGCTCAACAACAACAAGTGCAACAGTTAGAACAACAATCTGGGCAACAAAAACTACATCTTCTTGCTGGTGACAAAGTTTAAGGAACCAATTTTCTCCATCACCCTATCGTTCTTCAATGCATTATGTGTCTAAATTTATGCATTTGGGTGGCTTGATGTCTCAGATGGCCATTGAAAGTAATAATTTTATAGCGGCAGAATATCAACCCAACAATTCTTATATGGAATTTAGATAAATATATGTTCTAATTTTCTCACCCATTTACAACCCTAGGGTGCTAGTGCATTTTTTGTATAGAGGAAGGTGGAATATACTAAATATAGTAATTTACTAAATGTAACTGAATGTGTAAAAATCTAAAAACTCAGCATTTGATCCAATGCGACACCATGGGTACAAAATCTGCACAGTAGGTTGCCACAGTTTAAGATAGGGCCATGAAAGTCACTTTTGATTGCACATTAGCATATACAACAGATAATTTCAAGCTTCTTTTTGGCCCCTGAATGTATATTGTAACACTGAATGGAATAATTGTTTTCTTTTGATATTAGGCTACTGTTTTCAGCCTGGTAACAAGAAAGTAACAAGGCAATAAGTTAAACTGAAATTGTGATGAGACTTGGTCTAATGAACATGTGAACTATATACTAAAATTGTACTTTTTATGTACTTTAGTAGGCTTTTAAATTGATCCCTCACCCACTTCATTGTATTTTATTGTAAGACGCTGTCAACTTTGATCACACTCCACACACTTTTGTACCCTAGATATAGTAATGCAAACGAGTGCAAACTATGTATATAGTTCTGGCAATCTCCTTTCAAGCTTGCCTTCTTGTGCTTTTTTTGTGTGAGTATCTCCTTGCATTGTTGATATTGTGCTCCTATCCAAATTATATCTCTAAATATGTTAACTTGATTAGTAAAAAAATTGACTATGGAGTTTAGGCATGGTGTGCCAGATTTCACTGCCCTGTTTCTCTAACATGAAGGTCATCACTCGAGTTTCTCACCTTAAGGATGAGGATAAATGTCATAGCTTCCCAGTTTGTGTTCACTCTCGTTCAAGCAAGACGAGAAATACAATTGTATTTTCAACTTATACTCTTCACATTCATGCAAAAGTGATTGCCCATGATAGTGTACCCATCCTTAGCTCGTTAAAGCAAATTCACTTACAGAACACATCAACATCTATATTTAACAATTGAAGAACATTCTATCCAAGTAAAACACATCACATGGAACACTGAGAATCAGTGAAAATATGCATTTCAATATTTCATTGATGGCAAGTACGCAACACAATCATATTGTTTCTCACATATTCACTATCAAAATATTTTCTATAAATACACTGCAATTACATATCAACTACAAATTACATCTGTTACATATATTTTTTCAACTTCTGATTCTTCAGCTTCCCTCTTGATCTCTTCCACTTCATTTTCCTGTTGATCTGTTTTTATTCCACTCTCTTCAATCTTCACAAACCCTGTGTTGCATACTTTAACCTGCAACACAACCTTATGGGGTGTTTAGTCTTCTGCAGCCTCTCAGTCTTCAACCTAATCTTATGGTACAACATGGGGGCCTCCAACTAACTGATCCCTGTATGCTTTTATGTATGTAGCTTGATGGCCTAAAATCTAACATTGTGGTGTTTCCATAGGCTTATAACCCCATCTTGTAGTTCCCATAACTTATTTTAATCGACTGGCCTGATACCTAACCCTTTGGAACTTGCAGAGGACAGAAACCTAACTAAAGTGTAATCCCACAACTTCCTCAAGTCTGGAACGAATCCTTAAGGGGCACAATATACCCACAAGATGCTCAAAGAATGTAGAATTTTTATTGCACACATATCTTTGTGCTACACAATCTTGTTACATTCTGTGTTACTGGAGTGCATTTTTTTTTCATGTGGTCCAAATGTGCCCAATTTTATCATGTGTATTGGCAGTTTGGCTCTTAAACAATAAATTGTGTGAAGTTTAGCTAGGTTCATAATTCCAATGTGTCCACAAAAGGGAGTTTATATATATGCTATAGATGACAGGGAAGAATTATTATTACTAGTGTTTTGCTTTCTTGAAGCATATTGTGTATGGTCCTCTTTGGTTGAGATACAATGTTTGGAATCCAGGGACAGTTTGACCAGGTTTCACCTGAATATTTCATAATTCAGATGTTGTGTATCTATTAAGATGCCACATGTTATTCTTCAGGAATATGAAATAAAGAATCTGACATTCAGTTATCTTTTAAAGGTCCATTCTGAGTATTTTGTTGTAAACTCTGCCATAAACTTTTAGAGTTTTAGGGCTTCTGCTAATCATTATGAGTATTTACGTTGTGGTACAATAGATATTGAATGCATCCAATAATACTCATCTACATTTCTGTATGTAGCTATAAAGTAAAACTGTATCAAATAACAAATATTGATTATTGCCATTCATCAAAGTCTGCATCCCACTACAACCCAACTCTTAGTCAAAGAAGCAGATATTGTCACTTGCATTCTATTATGTAAGTGACCAGCCAAAATTGCAAAAAGACACATCATCAATCATATAACCACCCTTTTGTGATCTCCTTGGTCATGGTCCACTATATTAAGAGGTCAAACACATGCAATATCCATATGCTGATATGGACCACAAATAGTTTGTATGCATGTTCTCGTTTTAACTTTTGGAGTAGGCAGAGTGTTTTCTGTCACCTACATCTTCCCTTCACCACATTATACAATTTTTGTTTCTTTGGTTTGTGGTAACGTTATCTTTATATGTTCCTGGAATTCTATTTGTTTTCCTGTTGAAGCAAAATAAGAACTGTAATCTATTTGACATTTCTTAAGATTGATATTATTGTTGCTTCAAAGAATTTTACTTGCTATAACATGTTTCATTTACAGGCTTTCGTAATCTCAACCCTGAGGTTGAGGAGGGAATCTGTCAAGTGCTTTCTCATATGTGGCTAGAGTCAGAGGTCATGGCAGGATCAAGCAGCAATGTAGCTTCAACATCAATGGAAGCTTCTTCCTCTTCATCAAAAAAGGCAAATAGGTCTCAATTTGAAAAGAAACTTGGGGAGTTCTTCATGCACTAGATTTCAGCAGACACATCACCGACATATGGAGAAGGTTTTAGATTGGGTAATGTAGATGTAGTTTTGTATGCTCTACGCCGAACATTGGATCATATTCGTTTGACAGGAAACTTTCCTCTATAAGTTCTCAGGGTTTTGGACTTAGAATAGCTCCACCATCCCAACTATTGCAAAGAATGCAAAATCAATCTTTACAAACAAGTGCATCTATGCAAACTGCAAATGTAATATTGGATAGGTAGATCCATCCATCAAAAGGAGAAAGTTCTCACAAGAGTGTAGCTTTAGAAACTCATCAAGATTCTTATCAAAAGTAGGTGATGCGCTACCACAGCTGAAGGAAAAGCTTGCAAGTAACCACCTCAACAATGCCATTAAGTGTTCCCTCTAGATCATCACCAACAAGTGTAAAAGAGAATGTTGTAAAGTTGGACAAACCACCATACTTCGCAACCTACAATATTCATCCTTCAACTCAGTTACAATATATTCAACACCCAAATGCCAATGGACAACTTATATCATGAGTCACCTAAAGACAGGCCAACATGTAGGGTAACATGATCTCCACTCATCTACTTCAAGGCTCACAGGATGTAGCTATTGCAGGGAAAATAATACCAACTTGCCATTCAGTGATGTTGTCTACAGTTTCTTCTGTAAATTCTGTTATAGAAAGGGAAACTAAGATGTAGGGCTCTCTCACCCCCTCAACTCAACCTTTTAGTCAAATCAATTAACAAAATTATTTACATGTTCAATATGGGCTTGGTAGAAGCCATCAGTTTATGCCTGTAATCATGTTGTTTGTTTAGGTTTCTCTTTGTGATGGCCCCACCATATCATCCACTCCAATTTTAAGTTGGGGGTTGCTTAAAACTAAAACAATTATCTGACCATCATGATTGCACACACATTTTCCATGCTCTATGGTACAATACCCCATGTGATTATTAAATGAGCTAGAGTGGAGGAACCCTAGAGATAGAATGTAGCTAGGGTTCTACAAGGGGTGCCAAACAACTAGCCACATCTTTCACTCTTTGTGCCATTATCGGAGAGGCCCATCATTTCTCTTTGAAACTATTTTGTTGATTTGTTGGCTTTTGCAAGGCATTTGACTCTGTCATGACTCATGAGAGAGGCCTTGTTTTAGAGGTGATACGGTGTTGGATTCTATCATGAGACTATATGAGTCAGTGCTTGGTCATTTCTGCACTATCCACATCTTCTTAGACTACCTTAGGAGTACTATAGAGGTCAAATAGGAATTCCCTCTCTCACTAACTCTCTTTGGGTTCTATATCGATGAGATGGACTCCTTTCTTAGGAGCACATATAGGATGGTGTTGGTTGTCTTCTACCTAACATATTGATCTCCTTGCTTATAGTTTTCAACAACATGATCCTCTTGGCACCTCACTTAAGGGGTTGTAGAGACAAATTTATGCCTTATCCAACTCTTATGATCTTTGATAATTGACATTTGAACTTAGTGAGACTAAGGTTATGATCTTCAACATGTCTCAACATGCTCTCTTCGACTACCATTTTTACGTTGGAGGGGATGGGATTGATATTACTACAACCTACACATACTTGGAGGTCAGATCTTAGGAGTCTAGCTTAGCTTGAGGCATGCTTTCTAGCCTCAACTTAATAAGGAATATGGTTTTCTTGGCTAAACAGACAGTACTGTAGGACATCTCTTTCAAGATGCACCTCCCTGGACATGATCATAAGAGCCATGACCCATTATGGCTTGAAGGTATGGGGACCTGGCTTGCTTTGGGTTGATTGGGATAGGATAGAGAGATTCTAAATCCTTATATTATGATGCTTCATCTGCTGCAAACATGCAATTCCTCAATCTATCATCTAGGTGGAGTTCAGGGTATTGCTTCAATAGACCCCTCCTTGGTGCAATTGTTATGGGTTCTTCTTAATTGCTTCAGTTAGTGGCCATTTCTATCAATTGACTTGCCCTTTTTCAGGTAATCTTTAGACACTCTAGGTCAACTCCTACTATCTAAATGAGACTTAACCTAGGAGATTAGAGAGGATATCTACAAGCTACATCAAAATCAATTGGATTTCCCTCCTTGAGGGCATTAGCTTGAATATTTCATTTTATTATTTTGAGTATTTTATGTAGCTAAGCTTCTTCTAAATTTTTTTTTTAATTTTTTTTTTATATTATTTTTTTTAATATTATTATTATTATTTTGTTTCAGTCCATCCATATCTATTGTTGCATGTAATTCATGGACAGTTTCTTCCTCTTTGAGTTCTTCTAGAGCTGATTCTATTGATATTCTTACATGTGAGGCTATAGATTGTGAATCCATACTCACTTTTGTAAGCATATGGCAGAGAACGTTACGTTCAGCTTCATGTGCCTGAATTTTATTTATTTATTTATTTATTTTTGTTTGTTTTCTTTCTTTTTGGTTTCAGTCCATCCATATCTATTGCTCCATGTAATTGATGGACAGTCTCTTCCTCTTTGAGTTTTGTTGGGGTTGATTCTATTGATATTCTTACATGTGAGGTTATAGACTATGAATCCATACTCACTTTTGTAAGCATATGGCAGAGAAAATTACGTTCAGCTTCCTGTGCCTGAATTTGTATTTTTTTTTGCAACATAATTCTCCATTACCAAGGCACATACATTGTTGTGGATTTCCTCCTGTGCATTCACTTTCCTTGTCAGTGAAAAAGTTGATATACTGTTACCTGCTATCAATTACTCATGCCTCAAAATCCTTTGAATATCGTAATATATGTGAAGAGGGAAATGCCCAGGATAGTTATTGTTGCCAATGTATTCATACATCCCAACAACAGTGCCAATTTTAAATTTCCATGTTGAATTGGTCTCTTAAGGAGCAACCACATGTCTAGGGTGAGACAACAGAGAAAACTCAAGAGTCCAAAATCATAAACAGATTTACCAAAAGCATAAGCCTTATTCCCAAACTTAACCACAACAAACCTAGAATTGGAAAAGCTATATATTTTCTTGTAGCCTGATCTCAATGCCGTAGTACTGTTCACAGAGGGCAAGAGAACAAACGCTCCAGAGAATGTTGCGTGAAAGGAAATTCACAAGTTTGCTTGGTTCCTCCTAATGCAAAGAACACTTTTCCTTGAAAAGAAACCACGGGACACAACACTATAGACCCTCTGATGAATGCATTTCCTTTAAAATTCAAAGCATGAATACAATCTTTGTGAAGGCCACAATGACTGGTCTTGGGAGAATTTAGCTCTAATTTGACAATCAGAGGCTTCACTTGGGATCTGATGGTTCCTAGGAATCAAAGGTTGAGCCTGTGCAATTCCATTTGGTTGAATTCCAAACCCAAGTGATCAACAATGATGATATTCATAATCCCACCTGCATAAATTTTCACTAGCGTTGTGAATTGATTAACCCAGTGCCACTTTAAAACCAAAATATCTGAACATACGAAGTGGATGAGGGGAATATGATTGCATGTTATGAATTGAAACATGCCTTACCACATTTGGTATAGGGAAGGCATGCAATGTTTGATATATACCTTCGATTTGCACCACTGTTGATGATGAGCTCCCAATTGTGAAAGAACGATATTGGCAAGTGTAAATGATTTTCACCACAGTGAGAAGCCATATAACCCACTGTGATCCATGTCTTACAGTGTTTTCCTACGTATATGAGCAGAAGAAATTTACAGTTGGATCTCAAAAACCTTGATGATGGTATTGTGATATTCATCAAAGTTCAAGGACAGATAGCATCGAAGCAGCTTCTGAAGATCTGTTGCATAGCATATATTGTTCTCCAGGATCATTTCCAACATCGAACCTTTGAAATCTTTGTGGGTCATACGAGGATTTCACTGCCGTAAAGCTATCAGAGAACGAAATATTCTTAGCTACTAGCAGGATGTTCATCACAGTTTTCATACTCGGGAAAAGGACCATGTGAACCATTCTGAGAATCAAGCTTGAGCTTGTTTAAACCTCCTCTCAGTCTTGGCAAATAATCCTTCATATTTTCTTCTACTTTGGATGACTCGAGACCTTGATCCACTAGACATGTCCCACTTCACGTCCAATCCTTTATAACTGTCGAAATTCATGTGAGAACTCGAACTAGGTTGCCCAGAATCATACTTGTTATGAGCAGATATTTTCTCAGAGTGGTGTTTGGTTTTCTTCGGAACACCAATTATCTACTCCATACAAGATTTTCTCAAATCGCTCCCAGAATTGTTGTTATTATTAATAATTATTGTTAGCACTTCTAATAGTATTATTTTAAAATATTACCTCTACCACTACCATTACCATCACTACATGGTATTAAAACCACTACTCTATTGCTATTACTACTAGCGCTATTACTGATACTACTACTACTGTTATTACTATTGTTACCTTTTCTAGTAACCCACTGGATTTTCTTCTGCTTCACTGCATTTTTTGTGCAGTTTGCTTTATTACATCACTTGTGCACTTTGGTACCACTCTCTACCGCATGTGCCTGAACACTCCTAATATGCACTAAGGTCATCCTTTTTGCAGTCCCATTGGTCAACTTTGGCCACTACTGGAAACTAAATTAAATTTTAATATATTATTATTATTATGTATTGCCATAAAATTTGCCCTAATTTTTTGGTCTTCATATCTCTTGTACCTTCATATCATGTCAATAACATACTGTATAATTTACACCTCTTATTTCAAAAGTAATCTTTGGCATGGGTTCTTCATTTTTGAATCTAGTTGATGGAGGCTTAATGCTCTCTAGCTCCAATTCTTGAACAAATTTCTTCTAGTTCATCTCCAAAATCAAAGTACTGCTGCCTAGATCAGGAGATTTTATGTTGAACAATTGCACTTCTACGTTGATTTCTTCCTCTGATAACTCCTCAGGATTTAATGAATTAGAGTCACTTGACCTACAACTGTAGGAGCTAGAGCAAGTGATACTTGTGGTACTCACCATGAATGGCTCATGAACCAGATCAAACATTTATTTCACAATTTTCTCAAGGGGCTGATCAAAATTATGCCTCCAATCTTGATCATCATCATCTTGTACAGGGCTGGGCAATCGAGCCACATTATTAGAACCATACTGAAGAACGTGTTTTCTTACCTCAGGCCTCTATAAACTGCTAGTTTTTGTTGGACCAAGCTGGGTTCTCTCTAATTTCTCCATAGATTGCCTATTGTAATTATTCTTTTCAGGTTGCCTAGATGATCTGAAAATGGAGCACTAAAGGCTTCTTTTCATACTTACAAGAACCTCTCCCACTCCAAAGCTTATATATTCCGAAGATCTAGCTTATGATTGCTAATTTGCAGAACAAATAACTTGAAATAGGTGTATGCTTGTGTTTGTCTTTAACTGCTTAATTGCCTTAAGTTTATTTGCTTAAATTGATATATAAACACACATAACAGTAAAATGCAACAAATAAAAAAACACATAAGACAACAATATAATATGGAGTTCACCCTGATATCTTGGGCTACGTCTCCTTGAGCTCTAATCAACTTGACTAGGCTCTTTGGGATTATGGCTTCAATTATTTTACAAGTGTTACACTTAACTCCATTAATTTACAAATGAACCAATGGGCTTAGAATGCCATCTTACCCCTAGTTGTCCTTGTTCTGCAAACAGATCTAGGCTTCTTTGGACTGGACTCCTTCAATTAGTGCTCTAAGCTATCTTGAGTTCTAGCTTGCACCAACTCCCTCAGAGCTCCCTTAACTGTCTCTGGAACTCCTTTTTCTGTCTTCAGCATACTTTGGACATCAGCAATAGCTTGATCATTTGATCTCTTTGCTTTTCTTTCCACTTCACTACAACATCATGGCTCTTAGAAGTCTTCTTTGAGCTCTCTAGCTTTACAGTTCTGCCTCCAACCTCTGGTGGCTCTGCCTCTGTCAAGCACTCTGGCTCTACGGCTCTGGTGGCTATCCCTTGTTAACTGTGTTCTCTGTGCTTTTTGTAACCCATCAGTTACATTGCGCCTCCATTATTGAAGACCGACTCTTTCATTACAAGAAGCAGTTTTCCAATGAAATGAACCAGCGGGCACAGGCAACCCGGTCGTTTGGCCTTCCTCCTGCCATTAATCCCGAAATATCAATA
Source organism: Pinus tabuliformis (assembly GCA_031772625.1). Lineage (NCBI taxonomy): Eukaryota > Viridiplantae > Streptophyta > Pinopsida > Pinales > Pinaceae > Pinus > Pinus tabuliformis. The sequence goes on from CM062804.1 coordinate 435,996,132, forward strand.
TAACGGAAATACATAGACAAACGCACAAAAACACGTTCATTAGCCTTAATCCCAGACTTCAAATAATATGTAGTCACATTTATAAACCCTTTGGGTCCGTCCCTTTATTGCAATATCACAATCGCATTGCGTAATGCTTAAAAACCCAAATACACGGAAATACAAAGAAATCCCGTAAATCCAGATTTCAAATTATATGAAATCGTGCTTATAAACTTATCGGATCCGCCTTTGGTCGCAATATCGCAATCTCATAGGCGGGAGGTCAAAACCTCAATACACAGGAAACACACAGAAATCCGCATAACCCGGATTTCAAATTATATGCAGTCACGTTTATAATCCCATTGGGTCCGCGCTTTATCACATATCGCATCGCATTTTCATTGACCCTTTGTATTGGGGATTCACAATCATCGATCATCGATCCAATCACAATTTTTGATCCCTTTTATCCATTCGACGGCTACGATGGAAGCGCTCGTCGCAAGTCTTTAAGCTATGGGTCCCGGCTCTTCTCCCTTGGTTCATTGCGATGCAATCTTGGCAGTTAATCTGGACCGTTGATCTGTCTCTTAATCTGACGGTTCACACTAAACTCAAAACAACAAACAGTCCGCTCAATCTTTGTCGTTGATCTTGCGATCTCCAATCCAATGGTTGACATCATTTTCGGATGGCCTACTTGTGCGGAGATCACTCGCCCGAAAAAGTGGTTTTATCTCTCTTGCTGCATGCTACGTGTCGGCCAATGTATGGAATCTGGTTCAACCCTTCCAATACCATTTACCACCTAGAGCCTGCCCAAAATATTGTTTACCACCTTCCTCCCGGAACTCAAAAGGTTTTAGCTCGATTTCTATTAATTCTTCGGATCCGCTTGGCCGCTACTGCCCACATGCTTTATCTGAATTTCAATGTAAAACACGCTTTATAAAGGTTTAGCACTTAACAAAGATTTTTAGCGCATAAGGCTAATATTAAATCTTAGACCAAATTTAATAAGAAATGCCTCATTTTCTAAGGACATTGGGCAAATCTTCTTTTTACAATAACTCCTTCGTCCGGAGTTCGTTTTGGCCCGTTCAAATTGTGCTGGTTTCAGAATGAGACAATCTACGAAATGAGACTATTTTCAAAATCATCCAATGACTTTAATTTTTCCTCTGTGAGGAAAATTCATAGACTTAGAAGTCCATGTTAGATCCATTTTGGATCACACCTTCCCACTAAAAAGCTTTTGGACTCCAAAAGACTGATATACTGATCTGAACAGTAACTGAGAGTACCTCACCCTCTTCTTTCAACCTCCATACACTTGCCTTGCATAGTTCTTCTGAACCAAAGCCTTTGAACACTCCCCTCTTGGATGTGCTTGTCCTCGTGGGAAGAACTATCTTCCTCCTTGACTTCCTGCAGAACTCCTGCTGAGAAGGTCGCAAAAGGTAGTTTGAACTTCTCTGCCTTGATCATTGATCCAAGGTGGCTCAAACCAATGTGAAGTTATATCTGCTTCACAAAATTTTACATTTGTACCTGTTTGACATATTGTCAAAAACAACTATTAACAACAATAGGATTACAGACAACCACTGGATGGCCTAAACTCCTGCTTCAACAAAGAAACAAATTTCACATCTTGTGAATTACCTCCATTTCTTACATCTGCATACAAATTATTGACTAGATAACAAGCCAACAAAACATGCCTTTAAAACAATGGACCCTTCAAGTCAAGCATGTAGAAAAAGAACTTTAGGATTCTTTTTCAAAGATGAAACACTTCATCATTATCTCCATCTTGGAGACCAAATCAACTTTTCCCAAGTCAACATTAAATTACATGCATGTTTAAAAACAAGGCAATCAACCCTTCAATTTAATCACACATACATGTTTAAATACAAGGAAATCATCAACATCCCTTTGTTCATGCATATCATGCTTATGCATGCATTTCATTCTTCAACTTTTGCTTAATTACACTATACTTTCAACACTGAAATGAACATAATGTTGCAGCAATAAAGTGAGTCTCCTACTCAAATTTTCCATTCAGCTTCTTGGTAGAATCCTGCAACTTTCATCTCATTAACAAAGAAATGCAAATAGATGCATTATATCAATAGACATGCAATCTTAATTGGATAAGAACTCTAACCATTTCTTGCCAATCCATTTCAAAGGTCCTTCCTTTGTTTGCACATTAGCATCAACATGTGAATTATCTTGAAACACATCATTTATGGAATCTTTCTTTCCATTCCTGCCATTCTCTCTTTCCTCCTTCTTCAAGTTTCATGGAAGCATTGTTGGATTCAGAGTCCAACATTTTTCAACAATATGTCCTTGCTTATGGCAATATGTGCAACACATGTGCATCTCCTCAACAGCATGATTTTCCTTGTCCAATGGACCTTTGGCTTCTTGCTTCTTTTCCTTCCAAAGTTTCCTGCATGTGGTCATCCTCTTCCAACAACTAGAAACATTATGGTTAACCAAACCACAAAAGGACATGCAATTCTTTTCCCATACTTATATGGAAATTTACCATGCTGAACATAATCAAAAGGAATATGGTTAAAACCAGATTTGTACCTTTCTCTTTCACCTTTATTGCCTCCATGAGGAGGTGAATCAAATGAAGAAGTAGCTCCCTTTGGAACACCATCAACCCCTTCAATGGTTTCAGAGTTTCCACAACTCTCTGGTTCAAGTGTATGCTGATATACACCTTCTTTCTGCAAAGTATGCTTCACATTATTGCATTCCCCAAGAATACAATCTTCACAATCTTGAGGTAGAAGACCTGCACTGAAACTCTTTCTTGGAACTGATTCAATGGCCTTCATGGCAGCTTTGGAACTTTCTCCATAAGCTTGTCCATAGCCAAGAGCCAAATACTTAGGCCTTTCCTCAACTATTATTGGCTCAAAAATACCCTGTGCATGTTTGCCCAAGCCTTTTCCTTCATAGCCCATCTTGGACATTAACTTGGAACCTATGCCTCTGGTATGTTTTTCAAAAGAACCAATATAAACATTCTTAGAGGAATTTGAAGACAAACTGGAATTTTTTACCTCTTCTTCAAGTTGATACTTGACTAAGGCTTCTTTTGCAACAAAGAGTTGTGTCTCCAACTCATGCATCCTTTCCAAGTTCATATTTGCAATATGAAGTTGTCTCTCCATTTCCTGCAATTTGTTAGAAAGCAACTGCTTCTCTTCCTTCATGGAATTCAACTACTCTCTAACTCTGGTGCTCTTCCTTTCATCCTCATACATTTCTCTCACCATATCCATCATGGTGAACAAATCTTGCTTCATGTCTTCATCAAAGAATCTTCTGAAGAAAGAAGAATTTGATGACTCACTTGTAGAAGTTGTCATTATTAGAATGAACAAAAGAACTTCAAACAAGATTAACAAAGAGCTTATTCAACAACCTTTTGCAACAAACCTTTTGTGCTTCAAGGATTGCTTTGAGGTCTTTTGGGATAAGAAGAATGCCTTCAGCCCTTCTTCCTTCTTGTCCTCTCCTGGACTTAGCTATCAATAGCTTTCCCTTCACTTCTGCAAACTCAAACAATAATCAGTTTACAAACAATCAAACAACAAAATCCTTGCTACTGTTTGAACACCTTTCAAGTCAAACAAGCATATAGATTGCTCTGTCAATCAAGCATTCTGATCTAATACCACTTGCATCATGATAACATCTGCTTCATGATACCACCTGCTCTAGTATAACTTGAGCTCTGATACCACCGGATCTAAAAATTGGGCACTAAAGGCTTCTTGTGATACTTACAAGAACCTCTCCCACTCCAAAGCTTATATATTCCCAAGATCTAGCTTGAAATAGGTGTATGCTTGTGTTTGCCTTTAACTGCTTAATTGCCTTAAGTTTATTTGCTTAAACTGATATATAAACACACATAACAGTAAAATGCAGCAAATAAACAAACACATAAGATAACAATATAATATGGAGTTCACCCTGATATCTTGGGCCACGTCTCCTTGAGCTCTAATCAACTCGACTAGGCTTTTTGGGATTATGGCTTCAATTCTTTTACAAGTGCTACACTTAACTCCATTGGTTTACAAATGAACCAATGGGTTTAGAATGCCATCTTACCCCTGGCTGTCCTTGTTCTACAGACAAATCTAGGCTTCTCTAGACTGGACTCCTTCAATTAGTGTTATGAGCTATCTTGATCTCTAGCTTGCACCAACTCCCTCAGAACTCTCTTAACTATCTCTAAAACTCCTTCTTATGTCTTCAGCACACTTTGGACATCAGAAATAGATTGATAATTTGATCTCTTTGCTTTTCTTAGCACTCCACTACAGCATCATGGCTCTTAGAAGTCTGCTTTGAGCTCTCTGGCGCTGCGGCTCTACCTCCAACCTCTGGTGCCTCTGCCTCTGTCAAGCCCTCTGGTTCTGTGGCTCTGGTGACTATCCCTTGTTAAATGTGTTCTCTGTGCTTTTTGTAACCCATCAGTTACAGTCCGCCTCCATCATTGAATACCAACTGTTTCATTACAAGAAGCAATTTTCCATTGAAATGAATCGGCGGGCATGGGAAACTCGGTCGTTTGGCCTTCCTCCTGCCATTAATCCCGAAATATCAATATAATAGAAATACATAGGCAAACACACAAAAACACGTTCATTAGCCTTAAGCCCGGCCTTTAAATAATATGTAGCCGCATTTATAAACCCTTCGGGTCTGTCCCTTCATCGCAATATCACAATCGCATTGCATAACGCTTAAAAACCCAAATACATGGAAATACAAAGAAATCCCGTAAATCTGGATTTCAAAGTATATGAAATATCACTTATAAAATTATCGGGTCCGCCTTTGATCACAATATCGCAATCACACAGGTGGGAGGTCAAAACCTCAATACACGGGAAACACGCAGAAATCCGCATAACCCGGATTTCAAATTATATGCAGCTGTGTTTATAATCCCATCGGGTCCGCACTTTATCTCATATCGCATCGCATGTGCATTGGCCCTTTGTATTGGGGATTCACCGATCACTGATCGTCGATCCAATCACAACCGTTGACCCCTTTTATCCATTCGAAGGCTACGATGGAAGCGCTCGTCGCAAGTCTTTAAGCTATGAGTCACAGTTCTTCTCCCTTGGTTCATTGCGATGCGAACTTGGCAGTTAATCTATACCGTTGATCTGTCTTTTAATCTGATGGTTTGCACTGAATCCGAAATGACAAATAATCTACTCAATCTCCACCGTTGATCCTGCGATCTCCAATCCAATAGTTGACAACATTTTCGGATGGCCTACTTGCGCAGAGATCACCCGCCTGAAAAAGCAGTTTTCTCTCTCCTGCTGCTTGCTACCTGTTGACCAATGTATGGAATCGGGTTCAACCCTTCCAATACCATTTACTGCCTGGAGCTTGCCCGAAATACCGTTTACCACCTTCCTCCCGTAACTTAAAAGGTTTTAGCTCGATTTCTATAAATTCTTCGGATCCGCTTGGCCGCTACCGCCCACGTGCTTTATCCGAATTTCGATGTAAAACACGCTTTATAAAGGTTTAGCGCTTAACAAAGGTTTTTAGCGCATAAGGGTAATATTAACCCTTAGACCAAATTTAATAAGAAATGCCTCCTTTTCTAAGGAAATTAGGCAAATCTTCTTTTTACAATAACTCCTTCCGGAGTCCGTTTTGGCCAGTTCAAATTGCGTTGGATTTAGAATGAAACAATCTACGAAATGAGACTATTTTCAAAATCATCCAATGACTTTAATTTTTCCTCTGTGAGGAAAATTCATAGACTTAGAAGTCCATGTTAGATCCATTTTGGATCACTATAACAGTGATATATTTGCAGAGCTTCATGATCTTCTAAACTTTCACAGCTCCATATATTATCATTTGTGACCTCCCTTGTTTTCCACATTCAGCTAACAGTAGTTCAACAGTTGCAACCAATAGAGATTCTTGAGTCAATCAATGTAGTTGATCTACACTTTCTAGATATCTCCTTCTTCCCATTGCTTTTTCTCTTGGATTCATTCATCTGTTGATCAACTTCATTTCTCTGCTTTGCTTGCTCTAGAAATGGATTTTTTGTGGTGCAAATCGTTTACACTTGCAAACACTTGCCAATATCGTTCTTTCACAATTGGGAGCTAATCAACAATGATAAATTGGAGTAGTTACACTTCTATTCACTTTGTGAAATGCAACAAGTTGGGTTTTCTGAGCTGAGTGAGAATAGATGATATTTTATATGCGCATTTGAAACTTTGAAATATGTGTTGTTGGAAATGGACTGTATATTAAGACCTGCTAGCTATGTCATAATGCATGAATCACCCCATTTTGCAAATAGTGTCATAATAGCTTTTCATCTTCTTGGTAGTCTGAGGCTCTCTAGAAAGATCAAATCTTATTCCCTTCATTTTGAGCTCTTGAATACATCTACTCATAGCCCTAGAAGTAACCCTCTAATTACCATTTTTGCATTCTACAATGAACTTGGAATTATCCTTTATCCAAAGAAATTTTATACCTCTTTCAACAACAATTTTTAGCATCAACAAAGTGCAAATATCTCTACTCTGTTATTAGTATCAACCCCGACTACTGCCTTTAAAGCAACAACATGGTTGTCTCCAATAATTATATTGCATCCTCCTCCATATTTTCCAGGAATACCTTGACAAACTCCATCAAAATACCTCCATGCCTTTAATTTATCAATCTCATAGTTTTTCAAATTTCATTGGTTGTTCATCTTTATAGGTTTGAAAATACCTCGATATGCATATTTGACACAATGAACTCATGATACCTAACTAATACATGATATTCATGATATCCACTCAGATATCTCCTCTTTCTAGCACAACAAAATTCCTATTCTATTTTCCTAAACACTATAGCAAAGAACACACATCTAGCATTCTACCACCTGATTCTGCTCAAATGCAAATTTGAGCCTTGAGGAAAATTTGGCTACAACATGTAACTTCATTCAATCTTCAATGAAGCATAAATGGTCCATAAAAACTAGAAGCATGAGTAGAAACAAACTGTACTTATCAATACAAAGAAAGCGTATGAGATAATTGTCATGTAGCCGAAGTACATAATACCAAAGACAAGGTTTGTAATCTCCATCTTGGTGAAGAAGTAGAATGTAGCATACAGGAATAGGTAAAGTGCAGATGAGCCTAAAGTTAGATAAGCTCTCGACCACTAGTGGTAGTCCTCACTACACAACTAAAAGTAGCAGAGGACAATAGTGATCTCTGCATAAGTGACAATAAGGATAACAAACAATGAACATAAACCCAAAAATGTAATAAAATTGATGCAGCCAAATAAATTTTTAGATGAAGAATAATTCAATGAAAACTACACCAAAGGGTAATATGCCTCCAATGAGTACTGAGAAAACTAGCTGCATGTACCATGCCTGCTTTGGAATCTACCTGGGAATTTTATTTTTCTTAACATGATCTTCAATTATAGGTTTCTTGTAGCCAAAGTAACTACCAACAAAGACCAAAGACATAGATATCACAAACCATAAAAATACCAAAGTAGCCATTGTCCCAATTGGTACGACACCAGAGGGCTCTTTACCCTAAATCAGTGCATTGAGGACAAAGAAAATGCCAAAAAACAATGCTAGGGAAGATGAATGCAGTCTTCAGCATGTTTGTTTTCCATTATGTGCCCTTGAACATCTTATACAGATGACCAAAAGAGTAACCAACAAACAAACCCATGAACACCCACAAGAGAACCATAGCTATCATAAGTCCACCACGATGGGATGGTGAAAGAAATCCAAGCATGGAAAATATCATTGTGACAAGTGTCATCTAGTTTCTTCTTGGGCTTCATCCCATGTCTCCAATTGATTGTAATTTGAGATTGTAAGATAATCCTCACTTACCTAAACTCCGCATAAGGTTAATTCTTGGATTGACATGATCTATTGTTTCCCATTTAAGGTCTTTGTCAACCTTTTCATGCCTCACAAAGGTTAGTCATTAATGTCTTACGTAACCCTGTAATATTTGCCATCAATTTCCTCTTGCAATGGGATTGTATAGAGTTTCATCCACAAGTTTTCACCTTGTTATGACTGAGATAATAGGTCTATGTTATGTTTGCCCTCATTCTGACATGTATAAGCCAATCGACTTCTGTTTGATCAAATCTACTCTAGCATGTGTTGTTTTGATCAATCTCCCAACTACCTTTGTCTAGTGTAACGTTTGACTCAGGTTTGAATTTGAAGGCAGATGCATAGGCTTCTTGAGGCACATTCAAGAATGTTAACATAATTATCCTTTTTGTAACCCTGTTCTATTCCCCTATTTAACATGTGATACATCCATCTATCTCGCAAAGTATTATGAAGGCAGGGGATATGTGAGGGATGTATGTCACATACTCAAGAAAAGGCAACAAACTACCTTTAGTTTTACATGCCAATAGAGAGATGTACAACATTTCTTATGGTTGCAAGTGCTACCATGGTGGTTACATATTTCTCAATACGATGATGTATTCAACTTTGGCATGAGACGGTTTGCTGCAGCACTACTTTATGCATGTGTGTTAGCATAGTGGTCCTATACATTAGTCTATGTTGTGTGTCAACAGTTCCATGTGCTGCAATAATACATTATGTGTTGGGTAACACATTAATGGACTACAACAGGTGTCTATGGAAACCATTTTAACACAAAATTGGTATACCACCATTACCTTGTGTTCCAACAGAACTCTTTTTACTACCAACGAGTGTTTATGCAGTAGTGAGGACATACATACACTCTGGTGCTAGAGAAACAATACAACAGAGGATCCAACAATCAATTAAGAGGCTCACAAACTATGCCAGACCGACAATGCTCCAACACAATGACAATTCTCTCACAGAACTAAGTTACATCACCACAACATAATAAAAACATATAATAGTTATTAAAATGTATGGTGTGTGAACCATTAAGGTTTCATGGGCAATGAGTACCATATTATCATCTTTAAGGCAGGGAGATCATGTAAAGACTATACATGAAGCCTTTTTGAGGCATCAATTCACTTTCTTAATAGTTAATACCTGGTGGCCTAGATTTATACCTCTTGTTCCATATCAATGTCAAGGAGGTTTGTATATTGTTTAACCCAACAATACCTAACCTTATTACAATTTGAAATTCATGAGTTTGTTTCTTTAATTAACAAAATGCCTAAAAAGATACAACATTGTAGTTTGTACCTTACCTAGATAGTTAATGAAACATTCAACAAAATGTGACTTAAAATGGGCATTGGGATCAGGTTTCAGAATCTCCTCCCAACCACTGATAGACTGCTCAAATATACAATTGTCACCCCCTAGCGAAAGAAGCCTGTCCCAATGACTAGATCACTAGATACTCTACGGATTCCAGAGATCTTTTCCCACCTCCACTCTTCTTGCTTAGGATATTTAACTACAAGCTTGCTCAAGAATTCCATTGAAAGCTTTATTGGTATTGCTTATGGTTAAAATATTGTCACTTCTATCCCTTTACATGGACAACATGGTTCAACATAAGATGCATAAACTTATCAAAGAGTATAACCTGAATGGTTAGTTCTGATGGATATATGCACAAAAGAATAGAGTACAAAATGGTGAGTTGTACTGCTACATTTGTGACACAAGAGGTCTTTTCAAGTACATTTGTACTGCTATATTTTTCTTACCTATTGCATTTATGGTGAGTTGTACTGCTACCTCGCAATGACATTATTTTTTTGAATTATACTTGAATTTCATTGATAATAACTTGGATTTATATATTGATTTTAACACCAAATTGACATCACAGTAAACATATGAATATCCCATTAAATATGACTTAAAGATGATTCAAAGAATCTCACCTTTAGCCTAAGCACGCGACATAGTAATTTATGAGGTGTGAAATTTTATTAGAGGCATTGTTTGTTTTTTTGTTTTGGTTAGAAAAGGGTTTTTTCTTGGTTTTATGTGACTTACAATTTATCATATGTAGCATGTTGAGAAATGTGAAAGAATAATGTGTGACATTTATCTTGCAGAAATTGATGCTGAATGAAAGGATACAAAGTTTAACCAAGCTATAGTCTGCTTTGGTAAAGGTGGAGGAACATCTTAAAAAGATTCCTAAGAATACACCATATACAGAGTTTAAACATAAGTAATATATGGCTTTTTCTTTTGCATATATGTTCATTTTTCTATCCAAGATATCACAACAAGAAAAATATTGATATTGTAGAAATTGTTTGAGGACCTCATTGAGTTCGATTTTTCTGATGTCCTACTTGATTGATACCTTCTCACGACAAGAAGACTTTAAATATGAATTAATATGTTCCTAAAACAAATCAGATTCAAAGTTTATAGATATAAAAGATAAAAACAAATGTTAATGCCTTCGTTTGATTGTTAATTGACTTTGGTGTGGGTAGGTTACAAGAAATGTGATTGGAAAAAAAATGGGAAGACAATGCAAAGCATGTCTTGGATATGATTCATTTGTTGTTAGAGATCCATCAGGCACTCACACCATCGACTTTGGAAATGTTTCTAGTAGGGATTCCTATGGCTTTTAATGTTGTGATTTTTTCACCTTATGGTTATTTTGGGCAAGCACATGTTTTAGGAATGCCAGACAAGAATCGGTGGGCAAGTAAATTCTTTTTTATAATTGCAACGTTGATTCCATGATATCCTCCCTTTATTTTTTGATTGTATTTTGAATGTTTCTTTTGATTTTGTTTTGTCTTTTAACTATGAAATTTAAAATATTTGGTATCATATCCATTTAAACAACGACCAAACTTTGAAGATGAAATTAGTATTACACGATATTGATGGAAATCTTTTTAGTTGTTTTATGTTAAAGTATTTTCATGACTATTAGAAAAAGTTTATTTTCATGTTCTTATTTGAGCACATGTTTATATATTTTACCAAGTTCATGCATTAGAGAATGAAATGTTGTTGCAAATAAAATGACAAGGATTAGACATCACACCTCAGATTATTTGTTTTCACAAGTTATCTACAGCTTGAGCTTTTTAGCATGTAACTTAGTTGACATGATTGTGCCTAAGATTTCCTTGAAGGTAGAATACTAAGTTACTAAGGTTTTCTTTTCTATCGTGACGTTTTATTTGATTTTTTTATACAAGTCATCTAGCCACATAGTGGCCATTATCGCCCAACTGAAGAAAACTTGTTCGAGTTTCTTGCTTTTATGGGGAAAAATGGCTTTGACATTGCTGATGTTGAGGTATATGTCGTATAAATCCTTTATAGTCTACTTTAGTTTATATTCTAGTATTCATCATCTTTCATGTCTTACACTATGCATTTTTATTTTATTTATTTATTAGAAAGGAAACTCAATATTGATGGTAAGTAGAAATTGAAGAAAGAGGAGAACAAGAACATTGGAGCGACAAATGTGAAAAGAGAGAGATAAGAGAATTGGTCTAGTGATATCCTTAGAGCCAATATCTCACATAAGACACACATATAGATATTGATGGTCGAATCTTCAGAGTTGGTGAATTCACCTGTAAATGCCTTGGAAACACAATAATAATGTTTTGAAGTGATGAAACAATATTTCATGTGTAAATTGTAGTCCAACCAATATTAAGTTGGAAACTCATATTGTAATACTTGACATTTGATATAATATAATTTATGTGGTTGTAATTATTTATAGTTGCACTTGTTATTGTTTAGTATTGTGATTAACATATGTAACTTTGTATTTTCATATTGGATAAACATGCACATTGTATGGCATTTTTTAAATTTAGCTGCAAAAGCATACTAATTAATTTATGTTGATTAATAATGAACACTTAAAATCAATTTAAAACTACTAAATTAGTAGTTTATATTGATTAGTGGTGAACATAAATAAAATGAATATACGACTAAATTAGTCGTTTATAAAGATTATTAATGAAAGTAAATGAAATGAATATAAATTAATAAATTAATCATTTATATAATGAATATGAAACTACCAAAAAACAATAAATGACTACTGCAAATAATAAATTTGTGATTACAAATTACGACTAAATTGTGCATATATACGACTATTAATAGCTAATTTACAGTGTCTTATAACACAACTAAAATTTAGTCATATTTATCTGGTAATTATTGGTTTCAAACGATGACTAAAATGTGCATATATATGACTATTAGTAGCTAATTTACAATATCTTATAAGACGAACAACGTTTTGGTCATATTTTTTGGTCATTAATTGGTTTGCTCGGGTGATCATTTAGTAATATATTTGGTTGTATATTTGGTCATTAATTGTGGAAATTAATGACTAAATAAATGACTAATTTAATGACCAAATTTATGACTAAATATACTACTAGATAATAAAATTGAGACAACTAATTAATGACTAAGCTAAAATGACTAACAATTGGTCGCGTTATAAGATATTGTAAATTGGCTACTATTGGTCACTGATTGAAAAATAGTCATTTATATGCAAATTTTAGTCATTTTTTTAGTAACTATTAGTCATTTTCTACTAGTGAGTCTAGTAAAATTCTCAATGAATCTTCTATAGTATCTTGCATGCCCTAAGAAACTTCTCACCTCTTTTTGTGAAGTTGGAATTGGGTTTTGTGAAATTACCCCAATTTTTGTAGGGTCAACCTTTATCCTTGTTTGTGAAACATGATGGCCAAGTACAATCCCTTCAATTTACATCATTTTGCACTTTTCATTACTAAGAGCTAGATGATTTTCTTGACAACAAATCAAGAACTTTTCTGAATTTTACAAAGACTCTTTAAAATCACTGCCATATATAGTAAATTCATCCATATAGACCTCCACACAGTGATGTATAAGGTCAGGAAAAATGGCTAATACAACTCTTTGAAAAGTGGATGGATCATTGCACAAGCCAAAAGGGAGAATTCTATAGGCATAAGTGCCCCAAGTCAAGGTGGTGGTTTTATCTTGGATTTCTGGGGCTATTTGGATATGATTATAGTTGTTGTACCCATCTAAAAAGGAAAAATACTTCTTCCCAGACAAGGTATCCAATACTTGGTCAATGAAAGGTAAGGGGAATTAATCTCTCAAAGTGGCTTTTTCCAGCTCTCTATAGTCAAGGAAAATTCTCCATTTTCAATTTTTCATCGGACCAACTACTCAGGGAGATATCCATTTGCTATGAGAGATAGGATTTATAAAATTTGCACTTAACAATTCTTCATTTTTAACAATTTCCTTGAGGGTTGGATTCATTCTTCTTTGTGGTTGCCTTACTGGTATGATTTCCTCATTGGTATAAATTTGATGGATGTAAGTGTCAGGATGAATTCCTTTCATGTCCAAATAGTCCCAAGAAAATGCTCTATATTGTTTTTGGATCATTTTTACCACCACCTCATGTTGTTTTGCACTTAAATCGGCACCTATGTACAATATTTTACTAGGAATAATTTCAATAGTTTGAGTGCCCAATTCTTTGTTTTTATCTATGGATGCAATAGTAAAAAGATGCGAAGGATAATAGGTTTCCTGAGATTCAGAGCTAAAAGTATGATTATAACCACTAAAAGAAATTGGGTATTCAATACATCTTATGTTCGATAAAAATTGCTAAAGGATATGTTCATTTGTTTTCTTTTGAAATACCTTTGATTTTTCAAAGGTTAAAAGAGGAAGAACGCATTCTTCCTGTTGGAAATAATACTGAGAGGGGGGGGGGGTGAATCAGTATTATCAAATTCTTTTCAATATACCTTCCAAATTTATACTTTAATTTATTCTTCAGATATTGATCATTAATTTGTATGTCAGTGCCATATAATAATGAACAAGAACAAGAAAAATAGATAGGCACACCAAAGAACACCAGATATAAGGTGGAAACCCAATGTGGGTGAAAACCACCTGCTGCAATATGTCTCTATCTTCTTTCAATTAGAAACTTCTTTTACAAGGATTTTGTAATGGTGCGGTCCTTTACCAGTACGCAGGCTGCAACCTACAGAGAGCTACAACTCTCTCTTGTTTTCCAGTCTCTCCTGGAAGGGAGCTACAACCCCCTTTGCTCTTTTACTTCTTTAAGGACCACGTTTCATTAACTTTCAAACTGGATCTAAGAAGATCAAATAATCATCAAGTACATGCAAATCACCCAATCTCCTTATACAATCAACCAATGAATCACCCAACTTCTCAGAATGCTGTAAACAGAAAAGTACTACCAGAAATCTAAACCCAGAACTTTGCATTAATAAATAAAAGACAACCAACAAATGTTTCAAGATAGGTCCGCAACTTCACCAATAGTGGCCTGCGAATACCCGCAACTCTTTTGTGTCTAAACTGCGCAGATCCGCACCTGGTCGGTATATTGCCCTGCGTATCTCCGCACCACTCGTTCTGCTGCCCTGCGTACCTCTGCTCAGATCCGCACCTGCACTGTCCGTCTGACAGCGTACCTCCGCAACTTGTTCTTATGTTTCCCTACGAACCTTCGCACTGTGTCTTCTTCTGCGCTGCGTACCTCACACTGCGCCTTCTGTTGCGCTGCGTACCCCCGCACTGCGCCTTCCCCTGTGCTGCGTACCCCCGCACTCACGCCGTGGATCCCCTGTGAACCTTTGATTAGGGCAAAATTAACAGTCTTCCAATGTGCCATAGACAATCAGATCCACAGATCTGATCATGTGCCCGAGAGATCATGACTTATCAATAGATTCGCCTTAAGCTTTTTCCTTGATTTAGATCTAGCTTTTAGAACCAATCACCCAAAATTTCAGATCTTAAGATATTCAAATTTCACAAGTGTCTAGCCAAGTGATCTCTTTTCCTTTTTATAGGCAAGCCCTTATTCAAACCATGGGACAAAACCATCGAAAACCAATACAATGGATCCAAACAGGGGTTCAAATAATTTAGATCCTATACCACGGGCCAAAACCATAGGATCATGAACGACGGGCTAAATACCAAGGGCCAAACATAAGAAACCCCACGTGAGTGTGCTTCTCTGCATTGAAGTGAGTGAACTGGGGGACCGCACCTTATGAACAGATAACCTACGGGTATGTCTGCACTTCCTGGACGGCGAACCTGCGGGTCTGCACCTTTTTGAACAATGCACCCGGGAACCTCTTATTTTCCATCATTTTGAGAGCCTGAAACAGAGTTTTGCCACTTGAGTGAGTTTCCATCACGTACAACACCTGTACCAGAGAGCCAAACCAGAATCACAATGCCAACACTTCCTCTCCATAAGGGCTCTCCAACTAGGAGGGAACTTCATTGGCCAATTGAGCAAGTGGAAAAATGGTTAGATTTTGGATTTGGGATCAGAAATCATCATTTCTCTAGTTTTGCAACAATAAAGGCATCATAAGTATCTATCCATGGTCTACCCAAAACTGTTGGATGTCCAGGTTTAGTGTTTTTGGGAGAGGTCACTATAAAATATATTGAATGTTTCAAGGAAGCCACACTTACAATCACATCTTCTAGGACTTCAAATAGGCTTAATAATAGACTTCTATGTCATTTCTAATATAACAGGTGTGGGTTTCACTCTATTCAGTTGCAGTAAGGTCATAGTATCAATGGTAATTTCATTAATGGATGCTCCTAAATCTACTAGAATTTTAGGCATAAAATTTCCATTGATTCCTATAGTTACTACTAGATTCCCTGAATCATCATATTTTGGTGGCAACCCTGATATCATTTCTGAAATTTGGTTGACTACCTTAATGGTTTGGTTGTTATTTTTCTTCCTTCTAGGTTTCTTGAGACAAAGATCCCTAATAATTTTACTGTAGATCAGTATATCCTTAAATAACCTGTAGTAAAGGCATCTTTATATAAATGTTTCTTAGTTCAGATTCCAAATCATATTCCATAGGTAAATCAGTTTTCTTTAGAAGAAGTGTTTCCAGAAAAGTAGGTTCTTTAGGTTCCAATTGTTCCTGTGGTTCTCTTATTACATCATTATTTTCGGTCTCCATTTGTTTATTTTCATCAAGTTTATTTTCAAATTCTATTTGGGGAGCCTCCTCTTGAATGACCAATCCAGGTTTATTTTTATTTAACACTTTCCCAAACCTTAGTTAAATTTCATTTATAGGGAAAAAAAAAGTGATGACTTAGGTGGGAAAATTCTACAGTTCTATGTTTTGCATATTTTGAGGAGGTTTGTTATTATGATTAGATACATGTTGTGCGGGTAGATACCTTGGCCTTGGAGGATTCGAATTAAATGGTTGTTGCATCTATTGTGAAGGTTGATTAGTACCTCGAGGTAATGGGAGTGGATGTGGTGGTGGTGGAAATGGTAATGTGAGTTGTTGTGGTATGGTATGAGGTGGATTATACCCTTATTGATATTGATGGACATTAGGTGTGATAGCACTAAAGTTGGGTATTGTGGTTGATAATGGGAATATGAGGGTGCTGGAAACTAGGGCTAATAAACATTCCCATAAGGATTTCCTCTCCATCCTTGATTCCATGATGAATTTTTAGGTGATTGAGTTGATCAAGGGGAGCAATATGTTTGAGGATTCCAGGTTTGGTGTTGGGGATAAGTTTGTACACTAGGATCTTGATAAGAGTTGAGATTTGGTTCCCTCCATGAAAGTCTTCTAGGATATTGGGAAGGTTCACTTGTTTCAGCCCCTCGTTTATAGATAGTCTGCAACCTTGGTAAGGAAGGGCATTGTTCAGTTGGGTGGTCATGTGTACAAATTCCACAAACCTCCAGGACATTTAGAGGGCACTCTCTTTCAACATGTTTCTTTCTGCACTTAGGATAGAAGATGGCTAAAGCAACATTTTCTTCCTCCTTTTTCCCGATCTTCAAAGTATCCAATTGATGACTAATGGTTTTAGGGTGTCTATTTTAAATTTTTCTAAAAGATTCCCCAATTTTGTTTGAGTAACTCCTCCTTGAACAATTTTAGTAATCCTTGTTACAAAGTCTCTTGTGTTGTCTCAAATCCTCTTTCCTACTTTAGGTTGACTCCTAGAATATGTTCTACAAAGTTCAACTATCTCAACAAAAGGTTTCTTGTAAATGTTCTTGTAAAGGTTTATGAGCTTAAGAGGTTTAATGTTTCTATGAAATCTTCCCTTAACCCCTTTAAGAATACATTCCTAATGGTTCGCTCATCCAGATTACCTATTCGAGACTTATGAAAATTATAGAGGAATTTTTCAAGATACTCTTCGAGGCTTTCATCTTCCATTTGTTGCATCCTAAAAATGTCATTTATGTCTCTTCTTTTACAATAGTCTTTGTACTTTTTAATAAAATTAGACTTAATTTCATCCCACAAAAAGATGGTATGTTCCCTTAGGATCATGAACCACCTAAGGGTTGAATCCTTCAAAGAGACAGGGAATAGATTGAGTTTGTGTGCATCATCATGATAATTATAACTCCTACAAAGAATATCAAACTCAAACAAAAACGAAACAGGGTCCTTTGAAGACATACCATGAAAAAGTGGAAGAGATGCCAAAGGTATGTTTTTCATAGTAATATTTCTCGAGACATCTAAGATGGGGAACCCAAGTGTGGTATTTGTTTCATCTTCATGTTTGTTTTCATCATGCCCACCTCTAGGTCCTTCTATTTTGCTACCATTGCCATTAATCCTGTCATCCTTTCTGTTCTCTTCACCTACCATTCCTCCAAAGTATTTGAAAGCAATGGAATCTAGTGTAGTGTCCCAGCTGGAAGAAGATTAAGTTGAATTAGATCTTATGTGCACAGGTCCCAAGTCTCTCTGAGGTGCTCCCACTGTAGACTCTACTTGTGAAATCACCACCCTTTATAGTACCGGTACTTGTTCTATCTCCATAACTACTTCCAATACAGGTTGTTCTTGTTGCGATATACCTCCAAGTTGTACAATTTATCCTATATAGGATGCCTCCCTATGTGAGGCTACTTCCACAACTGAACTTTCTCCTTTCTTCACATTGCCATCATAACGTTTGGCACGGTTATTTCGGGGGGTCTTTATACTACCAAACAGATCTGAAGGAAAATTTCCATGTTGAATAAATCTTCCTTTACTGTTTCTAGGACTACCTCTAGATCTACGCATAAGAAAAATAACAAAACAAATCAATCAAGGGCAACCAGAATTTGGAGCAACCCCATCATAGTGGATGCATGGCTCTTCACTCACGTCTTACTATACTTTATCCTCCCTCTTGTTTCACTGCAAATTCAGAACATAAATTTGCCAAACATAAATGTTACCTGGACCGTTTGCAATTCCCTGTAAACGACACCAAAAATGTTAGTCCCTTTATTTGTTGAATTAATTTCCTCTCATTATAGTATCAACCATATATCGTAAGCTTTGAGTTACAATACAATATGATCTAGGTAGACTGTTCCAAGAAAACTTAAGTGTCTTTAACTACTAATCTAAGAACTCAAAACCTTTGATTTCAAAATTTAGAACTTAATATCCTACAGGAATTTGATATTGATCACACATTCTATCTTGTGCTTCTTATTTGAAATTTTGACCAAAAACTAACATAAGAATCACATAAAGAGTTACAATCAAATTCCTTATCTAATAATCAAGCATCTAACTGAAGTCTCAACTATGCTCTAGCTATTAAGATTTTAATTACATTGAGTCCCTTGTTGAAACCAAATATTCAAATGGAAACTTCCAATTCATGAAAAATTTGAATGCTACATTTCAGATCTCAGAGACTATAAATCATAATGATTTAACTTCAAATCTAAATATTGTGCATTGAAATGATTTAACCTAAGGAACTAGAAATTCAATTCTTCAAATTTAAACCATAAATCGAAGGGATTGTGAAAATTGGAAATTCAAACATTCTAACATCAGATAAGAAATCTAAGGCACTGGGAATATGAATCTAAGAGATTGGAAATTCAAATGTTCTAGCTTCAAATCATAATCATACACAGGATACTAAGTCATACTTTTAGTTACTAAAAACAAGCAATTGTGATGCAAGTATTCTATACTAACATATATTTCTACTCTAACTCAAATCAATTACAAAATTGGCTGAATCAGTGGTGGTATCCTACCATGATCTTAGACAAATTAGATTACAATGGTAAACTTAACAAATTAATAACACATCAATACTTAAGAATTAGAAATTAAGTTCACTATATTAACAGTCTTCAATAGTACATCGGTAACACAGTTCCAAACTTGAAATAAATAAATAAAAGTTTTGAAAATATTCCACAATTATTGTTTTCTTTTCTCATTTCTCTCTTCTCTTCCTCACCTTGGTGGTACTGCTAATCATTCCTTTTAAGGAGATCACATCCTAAATATAACTTTAAATGAATGAACATGAAAACAATACAAGATATGATATGGACTCAAATAAGACAAGTTAGATCTCAAAGATCACTAATCCAGTCTAACATATTCATGGAGATTTGTCGTAGTACTATTATTGGGAGAGAACGTTGTCTCTGTTGTTGAAAGAAGTATGAAAAGATAACATTGTTGCTTGGGTAACATCGCTCAGTTGATTGGTACTGGATTTTTGGAAAGTGGTACTGAATCAAGTACAGAACAAAGTAATGAATAGCCAGTGTAATTTCCAAATGCCATCGAGTTATTATCCTCATGCTTAGGAATCCTAGTAAAATCACATTCAAGTTTAGAAAAATAATATAAACACACTTAACATCTATCTAGATCAAACAAAGAAATATGAAAATAGGCCTAATTGTTTACTTTAGCTCCACTCATTGACAAGGATAAGGGCACCTTTTAAGGTGTCAAAAGGGTCAAAATGGAGTAGGGTATCACTAAAGATCACAAAATAAGGTGTTAGAAAGAGACAAAAGTAGGCCCCAATAAAAACCATAGAAACATTACCAAGAATATAAAAATAATTGAGTCAGTGGAAGAGGTGAGTGGCCACTGATATCCCCCTAGATCAATCCTCCCTCCTTAGGAAGCAATGGTCTCCATTGTGTCAATTCCCCTCATTAGTTAGGGAAACTTCTACTGAATTTGGAACTTGGTGAGCCACTTACCTTGGCAAAGAAGCCCTAATTTAACATGCCAATAGATTTTTATGTTCTACTAGCGATATATTTTGACTTGGTGTCCATGATATGATCCAATGTAATTTTTTCATTGAAACCAAGATTGAGTTTTGTGGGGGGGATTGCTCAGATACCTCTAAGGTGTCCAATAGAGGTGGAAAATATGGTCAAAGAAGTTCCACATTAAATATTACATGCAAGCCAAGGAAAGGGGGAATACGCAATTCAAAGCATTTTCACCCACAAACTTTGTGATTGTTTCAAGCCCATATCATAGAAGTTTGAGCTTCCAATGGGGGCATGTGAGTTTTTTTTTTATAAATGCAACCACACTTTATCACTGACCTAAAAATTGTGTGGAACCCTATGATGGTCATGTTGTTGATTGTATTTGGCATTGGTTTTCTGTAAGATATCATGAAATTGTTGCTAGAGTTGTTGTATCCATTCAACAAATTTTGATACTCTCTTTTCCTCAATCTAAGCATGGGAGGACTCTATCGATAGAGATGTAATAGGAAGTGCTACATCAATTGGGGCCAATGGTTGGAACTCCAAGCACACCTAAAAATGAATATGGTTAGTAGAGTTATGGAGGGATCTCTTATAGCTAGGTTCAACATATGGAAGGATTTAATTCCATGTGCAAAAATGCTTGGAGTTGTACATGCACAAGACATGCACAATAATCATGTTGACCAATGCTATTTTTCCATATATTTAAAATTAGTCGATTTGGTCAACTTGGTATGCATAAGAGATTATACGATGGATTGGAAGGTATTAAGGAACCTACTGTCTATCTCCAAAATAATAGTATGATGTAGGCCAAAATGAACCCAAACACATTCAAAGAAGAGTTTAGTAATGGATTCAAATATGATACTCTTCACACACGACCCAAAAAGGTTACATTAGAGAATGGTCAACAACCAAAAACACACAATTGTTACAATGCTTGGTGGAGTGAAAACTTGACATGTAATCCATGGAGATTGACTTCCATGGATTGTATGGGATAGGTAGAGGAGTGTACTTCTTGATGGCTAATTTAGAAATGAATACAACCCCTACTTCTTGATGGATAATTTAGAAATGAATACAACCCCTACTTCTTGATGACTAATTTAGAAATGGCATAGGAAGTGCATGATCTAATACACCATTGAACATCCTGTCAAATCCTTAGCTAGTAGAAATAATTATAAAGTATTGCTCTTGTCTTCTCCACAACAAATTTTCCTGCCACCCGATTGTAATGTGCCTCCCATATTAGCTTGGAATGCTCACTTGAAGGAATACAAATGTGGCTTAAGTAGCATAAGAGTGCATCCTAGAGGTGGATGTATGTAACTTGTTTTCCTACGATCAATGTCTAGTAGGTAATGAAGTTGAAATAATTGTTGATATGGCCATGCGGAGGTCTCATGGCCATAATATTTAAGAACTATGGTTAGAGCCACAACCGGTGGTTGATTGAGGCATTCTACCACATGATTTGTGTTTTCTTTTTTATATTTGATGTTCAAGTGGAATTATTGCCGGTATGTGGAACATTTAGATGGTGGTAATTGTGTAACTTTCCTTATGTGTGCATGGATTGCATAGGCTTGTAACCAGTGTGGATGATTGTATCCTTCCCCATAATATAATGTTTCCACTATTAGCATGCCCACATGTTGGAGTACATCTCCTTTTCATAGTTGGGATACCTCTAGATGGTGTGAAATAATGTTTCCCTGTGATAGTCCATTGGATGTCCTTTTTGAGTGAGGATTGCATCGATAGAATTATCGAAGCCATATATCTCAATCTCAAATTATTGTTGAAAGTTTATCAGGGCAAGGACTAGTGTAGATTAGAGGCATTGTTTCATATCGTTGAATTCTTTATTTCATAACTTATACCAGGAAAAAAATTCTTTAGCTCCACCCTTGGTCATTTGACTTAATGTCCAAGCAATATGAGAGAATCCCAAAATGAATCTTCACTAGAAGCTAGCAAGACCCAAGAAGCTATGGAGATCTATTAGAGTTGTCGAGGCTATGGAATCTTGAGTGACTTGAATATTGGTTAAGTCTACATGCACCCCATGTTCATCCATGATGTATCCTAAATATTGAATTCTCCACATTCCAAATGAGAATTTCTCCATATTGGCATACAACTAGTGTTGTTGCAAGGTGCTCAAGACCTATTGAATGTGCTACAAGTTTTCTTCCCAAATTGTGTTTAAGATGGGGTATCATTTAAATATAAAAACACAAAATATTTTATGAAAAACCATAGGATATAACCCCTCATCCTCATTAACGCTGCTACAACATTAGTAAAGCCAAAGTTCATGACCAACCACTCAAAAATGTCTTCTTTATATTTGATGGCATTCTTCCATACATCGATTTGTTCATTTGGATCTTGGGGATAACCTAATTTAGATCGATTGTATTATTTAACTTAGCACCCTTAAGATAATAAAGAAGATCAACGATCATGGGTATTGGGTATTTGTTCTTGAGAGTGATTTTGTTTAAGGCCCTATAATCAAAATAGAGTCTCCCTATCCTATCCTTCTTCTACACCAACACAATTGGACTCCCATAAGCTGAGGAGCTTAGTGGAATGTAGCCATTTTGGATGAGATCATGAATTTGTCATTTTATTTCCTCATTCTCCAAAAGTGACCATCTATATATTGAGCCATTAGGTAAAGGAGAACTAAGTATTCGGTCAATCGAGTGTTTGACCTATGAATATAGAGGCACCCCCATGGGTGGAGAAGATATCTTTGTATGTATCTATAATCTTGTATATCTACTTTTGTTATACAAAGAGGCCCCATGTTGAGGCTATGGTGGTCATAGTGACCATCCTTTCACCTTTTGATTGAACCAGGAAAAGTACAAACTTTGCATTCTAAGAGATCACCTTTCAACACTATTTTTTTGAGATCAACGAAATTGCGGTAGTTGGAACTACATCTAGTACCCTATATACCTGACCTCCTAGAGTAATATTGTCACTACAGGAAAAGCATAAGCATCATATTTTTTCCACATATAAGGTTGTCCTAAAAGAATATTGCATCATATCACACCTTTTAAGGGCTTTATTTTGTAGGACAAGTGACATTGTTGGCTGACATGAATGTCTCATCCATGGCTCAACCAATCAATTGTGTATGGTTTTGAGTGTGGCACTATTGATAACTTAAATATCTTGATGGCTTCAGTTAATATTAGGTTCTTTTGGCTTCTATCATCAATGATGAAATGTAGTGGAGTCCCCTTAACCCACATCTATGAATGGAAGAGGCACTCCCCCTCTTCAGTCTCCTATGGCTCTTTGATTGGATCTTTGTGGTTGTGATGGTAGCATTGGGTTCTGCATCAATGACCCACTTTCCATTATATTTTTTTGAATCAGAATCAAAGCTAGAGTTTGTTTCCTTTTCTTTAAGCTCCACCAACAATGTTTGCTTCAAGCAACATCATCAGTGTTGTGCCCACTAAATTTTTTTAACTCACACCACTTTCTAGTATCCTTTCTCAACTTCCCATTACCATTATTTGCCTATGTCTTGGGATGGTTTTCTTGAGGTCAGATCTCCTTGCTGAGTCCCTTGTTCTACAAGTTTGGGATGCCTTTTCCAAGGTTTTGTTGCATTGGGTTTGTAGAACCAATCTCTCGCTATTCTTCTGCTTAATTTTGATAGCATATCGATAAGAGGTTCCCAGTGAGGAGATGTCTTTTGTATACCACTATGGTACTTCAGCACCAGGTTTCATTTAGAGTCTCTTATACCTAACATTAAGTGCAAGGTATGGATAATATTGATGTACTTTAGCACCATATGGTTTCTCTTATGTTGCAAGGTCTTCCATCTCATTTATCGATCATCACATTTCTCTATAGGGTAGAATTCCTCCCTAAGGGCATCAAAAAAAGCTTCCAAGTGGGTTATGCCATTAATATCACAGACTCATGTCTTTATTGTGTCTCTCCCAATAACCTTCCTACCAATATTTGACATGGTCAAGAGTTTTCAAGAGTGTAAAGGTGATATTTCATTGTAAGAAAATTTTTGGACAGTGTAGTATCCCTTGATTTAACCATCTCTTCAAAGAGCATACATCTATTTATCCTCCAAATAAGGGCATATCAGAGTTGACTTTAACTTGAAGAGTGTCACACCTCTAAGATTATCACTGGTTGAAGGTGCCTCAATTATTGTTGGAATTTGTTCAAGGATTTGGTAAAAATTGTCCATCATCTCATTCCTCTGTCACGCATGTACTCCCTTGAGCAACAACTTGATAGGATATCATGCTCCATCATGTATATTTTCTTCTATCATTGGAATCCACTTTGATTAAAAAGAATGAACATTCCCAAGTGAATCTAGCTTGATACCCAACTCGTTGTACCCTGACCTTGTTGGGGACATGCATTAAGAAACAATAATGAGCAGATTACTCTAATACCACTAATTTTGGTTTTACAAGGAATGAAATGAAAGGAAAGAAAGAAAATGAAACACACATTCAAATAGATATAATTGACAGCATATTAATACAGTGAAAACCCAACTTCTATTATTAAATAAAATAGAAAAATATGGTAAAACACAAATTGGCCATAATGGTAGTAGTTATCTCTGAAGAGAGAGAGAGATAATGGCTACCTGCACTTGCAAAAGCTATTACAAAAGGATGAAAGAATGGATTTTTAACACAAATAAATAACCCTATAGGTCCAAAACCCTAACCCTAGAACATGAATTAACACCAAACGTTTTATAGGCCCCAAGGTGGTTGATCAATACCTCAACTTCCTGTGGTTACAACTTTTACATACAATCTCCATTTAGAGAATATAATATCTTATTGGAAAGGAATATACAAGGACTACAAATTTTTACATAGGCCATGTGTAGGTTTTAACTCTATACAAAAATTACCTACAAACAATTTCTTCAAACAAAAAAATAAGCAATGGCGGGAACAGAAAACATATTTACATAGAGATTTTCAGCTTGATCCCAAAACTAGGAATACCCGATTGATTTTTTCATTATGTTCCTTTCAATGTTACAATACATATATATACATGTCAAAGCATTCATAAACCCCAATCCATTAACCTTTTATTAGAACATAACCGTAGTTCCCTTGACCGGATGTACAAAATACCATGGGTAGAAAACCATCATGCCCAAAACCAGGTGCAAAACCCATTCACAAAACCATGGGTAGTTTCTTCCACCATCTTTGGGTATGCCTCCCATCCTTAGGTCTGCCCAACTATTATTGGGTCCGCATAAAAAAAATTCCCGGGGTTCTACCTCAGACCCCTTATAGGGAGGCTACTGCCCCCTACAAACCCCTTGATAGGGGGTGGGGTTGCCACCCCCCTGCTGCACCTAGTGCAACATACATCGCGTGGAGCTAGTCATGGAAAGAATATAACACACACCCAACATTCTCCCGCTTCTTGTTTTCTTTCCACACATGGGGTCACAAGAGAGCTTAGTCATTGGTCCAGCCTTGTAATGCCCATTGTTTCTCTACACCAAGAAAACTTCTCAATGCTCACAAAATTCATCAATGGATTTGCAAAATTCTTCAAAGTGTCCACCTTTACCAGCAACACTTTTTTGTCCTCAACCATATCCCTCACAAAATGATACTCAACATCAATGTGCTTTGTCTTTGAATGATAAGCAAGGTTCTTTGCCAAGAAAATTATACTTTGGTTGTCATAGTCTATACTTATAGCTCGTTGTACCAACCCCATACTTGAACACAATATTTGCAACCAAACTGCTTCATTTCTTACATGAATGGTTGCCATGTATTCTACCTTTGTAGTTGAAAGTGCCAATATAGACCGTCTTTTGCTCATCCAACTGACTACTCCTCCAAATAGGTTAAACACATACCCACTTGTAGATATTCTCTAATCCATATCTAACAACCCTGGTAAAAATTCCATGTAATAAAGTTAATAAAGGAAAAATAATAACCAAGGTCATGGGACACGTATTCCAAGCTAAGTGTTGGGAAAAACATCCTAGTGCGGCTATTCATTTGGTTTATTATGGCTAAGGAATTTGTCAAAGGCAATGGAAAATGCTTCAAAAATGAATGAGGAATTAATTGACATTTTATTTATGAAAATAAGTGAAATTAGGAGAAAATGAAGGTCAAAGGTCACAGGTTGCATGTAAGGAGGAAAATGAAGGAAAATAATGGAAAATTGAAGAAAATAGAGGCCTCATTAATAAAAAGGCTTTTGATAATATGTTGGTACCTTTTGTCAGTTCAGTTTTGGATCTCTCTCTCTCACCCTTGGACACTTAGAGCATTCTTGGAGAAATCTAGCATTGGATCAAGGAAAGCAAAGTAAGGAAAAAGAAGGAAAAGGGAAGCAAATACCAAGCAAGGAAGAGCAACATCTAGCAACTACAACGAGATTATTTGCAGGTATCGCTTTGCATTTGTGATTTCCTTGCTAGTTTTGGCATGTATGGTACATGCATGTGCGTATTTGGTTCTCTTGTTATTATTGGCATGGGTTTTGCTAGGTGTGACAATGTTCTTCATCCTTGCCTTACCATTTCTGGATAGCTATGGTGTGATGGGTTCTCTTATATTTGGTTGAGTTGGATTTCCGGATGGTTTCGAAAATAAGTGAGGTGGTATCTGAAAGAAAGAACACAAGGCCTAGGAATCCATGGACAGGAGAAGGTTGGATTACGGTAAATCTAGATTTTGTGTGCCTCGGTGGGCCTAGGAATCCTTAACTAGTGAATGGTGGGATATACGGTAAATCCTATAGGTGGGTGCCCTTGATCATGTCTAGGAATCCTTGAATGGTGAATGGCGTGATATATAGTAAATCTTGGAGGGTGGAGTCTTGATTAGGCCTAGGAATCCTTGACAGTTGTATGGCGGGATATATGGTAAATCTTAGAGACTAGGAGACAAGAACATTCCTCATGGTGTAATTGGAGAAATCCGATGGCATCCATGCTTGTTTAAGACCTAGTGGTCTGATGGGAATTGCGATAAATCCTAAGGAAACCTAGTTTGGTTTGGTTTTGAGTCCCACATTCAGGCTTGGAATATGGCATGGGAGTGAATGGCTGAAAGAAATATTTGGTTCAACCAATCTATGGTCTCGTGGTTCGTGGATGTCCCAAACCTAGTTGGCTTTTGCATTCATTAATAAGAGCTCTTTCTCCTTGGTATTGTTAGGTAAACTTGACTCGGGATAGAATCAAATTTGACGAGGGTAATCAATAATGGTTTTGGGCACATGGTATAGTGTACCCATGGTATTGCATGTAATAGAGCCTATAAAAGGGGGGAAGACTTCATTGTAAGGTAGGTCTGGGAGGTGAGCGGTGAAGGATCACTTAGCCATCTTGGCCAGGATTTTGGCCAAGGCTAATGAGATCTCATTGGGTTGGGTTTTTCCCCGAACTTGGGGTTTTCCCGAATAAGCATGTGTGTTTATGTGTTTATGATTGTTTTTGTGTTTTGTTCCTCTTAGTAAATCTCCCTAATTAACTTATGTTCTCTGGTAAATTCTAGAAATTGATATTAGAGCCAAGAGTTGGCTTCAGAGGGACACTTCTGTCGCCAAAGGTTTACAGTAAAATGAGTAAATCTAGGTAGATATGTTATATTGATGCAGATCTAGGATCATTTGATATCGATCTAGGATTAAGAATGGATTTACTAGATCCTTTTACGTGGTAAAAGGATCACAGTTACAAGGCGACGTTGGTCAAAGAGCTGGTGGAAGAAAATTGGTGGCAGGCTTGAAGCTGCACTCAAATCCAAACAGATTTTGTGAGAAATAGAGTTTTGTTGCCAAGGGTTTATGGATTGATGAATGTGGATGAGGAGAGTAGAGGGGATCATTGGCATAGAAAGCAAGTAGCATGGTGACGAGTGCGACATCCGTACGCTTTAGCGGAGGGCTTGATACGCTTTGTCGGATCCTCGTAGACATCTGCATGCAAGGCACACCAAAGGAGGGTTCGACAATGATGCTGAGAAAACATGTTGAAGAGGAGGCATAAGATCTCAGTGGAGAAGAATTTACCCATTTAATGGATCAACTGTATGATCGAATTTCTGTCTTGATGATGAGCAATGATGCTGTTGACAAATTGGGGGATTTACGAGCCATTGATGAGTTGATAAATGTAAAATTAGGGGAATGTGCCTCCAAGGTCTCAAGGTTCTCCAGTAATATGCAGAAAAACATGATTATGAGGTTCTGATACTTGGAAGCAAGGTTCTGGGTCATCTTGCAAGAGATGGAGGGGCAACTACAATCGATGAACTTGAACGTTAGGTTAAGAATTATTTAGAGTGGTTCAAAGTGGTTGTTCGTAAACAAGATGTAGAGGATTTTCTTATTTGACTATATGTTATCGAGAAGCGTGAGACGAGGTGGCGGGTGCAAAGGTACTACCGCATGTTTGAAGCAACTAAGATTAACAACAAAGCGGCTAAAACCTTGGAGAAGAAAGTCAAGGAGAGAGAGGCCTTCGATGGAACTGTGGTCTTAGTAGGTCTTATTGATACCGTCAACGAGATGAATGCTCAATTTTTGTGCAGAAATATGTGTTTAGTCCTTCAAGTGAGGTTGTACGGTGGTTAATCATCGATGTTTTTGGGTGTGTGGGCTTGTAATAGACAATGAGAACACACTTAGGACATGAACGAGGAAGACAATCATTGTTGCAGAGTCATGCAAGAATGAGTAGAACGCTGCCCAAATGGTGGATGATGCTGGGTAGATTATAGCCAGCGGGTGTACATGTTCGAGAAGATGAATGTGTGGAAGTTTCAAAATTTGTGTATTGCATGGTGAATTTGTGGTGCTCGAGAGAGCCAGTGCACAGAGGTAGAACACATGAGACTCATGTCAAGTGCATAATGAAAATGTGGATTCAGAGGAGCTTGTAAGTATAAATGGTCCACATAAGAGGAGAAAAATCAAAGGCTGCAAAAGGGAGAGGATGGTCAAATAAAACCAACAAATATATATATTGCATGTAAATGGGCATATTGCTGTAAGACCTAGTAAGGCATGCGTACCCCTGGGTAATTATTGGTAAAGTCTGGGTTAGACCTAGGTGATAAGGGGTGTTAGGTTAAAAATACCCCGAGTAAAAAAAATTTAGGGGGGGTACGCACTAGATTAAGTGGGGTTGCCTCACTTAGCAGTTTTGGCTGGATTTAGTCAAGGAACCCTAAGACAAGTTTAAGGGGGGAATTTTTAGGTAAACTTGACTTGGGATAGAGTCAAATTTGACTAGGGTAATCAGTAGTGGTTTTGGGCACATGGTATAGTGTACCCATGGTATTGCATGTAATGGAGTCTATAAAAGGGGGGAAGACTTCATTGTAAGGTAGGCCTGGGAGGTGAGTGGTGAAGGCTCACTTGGCCATCTTGGCCAAGGGTAATGAGATCTCATTGGGTTGGGTTTTTCTCAGATAAACATGTGTGTTTATGATTGTTGTTGTGTTTTGTTTTTCTCACTAAATATCCTTAATTAATTTATGTTCTTTGACAAATTCTAACATGTATTTCATGTGTAAAGATATTGGTTCATATGTGATTCTTATGGCTGTTATATCCTTGTTATTTATGTTGGTTATATGTTGGTTATGAGTATGTTTTATGACAGACTTGATGTATCACTCTCATCATGTTTTGATTTTCAAATGAATGTATAATGAATATATGACCTAATAAATGATAATGCAACTATCATGATAGAGCAACAATGCTTCTTTATGAATCTCAGATAAGTATGAGACTCCTATGCTCATATTTGTTGTTATGACCTGTAGATTAAATATTTGTGATATGTTTGACGAAATGCCTGTCATGGATAGTAGGGTTTAGATCAAGTAATTGTACAAATAATTGCATTAATAGCCTTATTCCATTGTTATCTATCATTTTTGAAAGTTTCATGAATTTCTGGGCAGTGGCCTAAGTATCGACCCTAAAAAGTGGCACAAAATCCAGGGTCACTAGCTCAGAACTAGCTGAAAAACTCCAAAGTCGCTAGCATGCCTTGATGTGGGAGCGGCTGGAAGGCCTCAGTCACATGCAGGGCTTTTCATGGGAGTGGTTGAGGGTTCATATTAGTGAAATGTCAAGTTGTCTTGGGGGCTAGTCACCTAGAAAAGTTGGTTGGCTCTTGAAGGTTCTATAGCATGTGTGGAAGATAATAATAGTTTTTTTTGTGAGTTCCACTTCCTTAACTGTACATGGGTAGTTGAATCACATCATAGTAGCCTCTTGTCACATGTTTACCCTAGAAAATCAATCAACTTGGGTAAATTTGGTAGGAGGGTGTTACAGAGTGGTATCATAGCATAGTTCACCCCTTTGACTGGATGGGCGGTGTGTTGGTCATGCATTCATATCGGTTGCATATATGTGTTCTTTATGTGTGTGGTCTATGTACTTGTTGTGTATGCATGGTGGTGGTAAGTAGTGGTGTTGCCATGTGAAAGTGGATGGTGTGTTGTTGGATGTGGTTGTTATGAGTGTATGTCGGTTATGCATTGGTTATGCATGTCAGTGCTTGTATATTGTTATGCATACATTAATATTGTTGTAGTTGTTATGCATGAGGTCATGGTATGTGGTTGGTATGATCAAGCATTGATAACTAGATACTGTTTAAATTGATGTTATATGCTGATGTGATTATGATTATACATGTATTGTGCCAATCTAGTTGATATTGCAGATGAGATATCCTCCCCTGAACTATACTAAGGTATGTTAATTATGTTATGTTTTGTTTTAGCTGACAAGGCATACTTGCAGGAAAGAGATCAAAGATGACTAGCAAGATGGTAGACTACAGTTCACGAGATTCTCCCTATGGGTCAGATGAGAAACGTGGTGTTGAGCATTCTTCTGACTTAGTAGACACATTGAGAAGCTTGAAGGAAGAAATGAGGAGTTGTAAGGTAGATAATGACAATATCATTTAGGAATAGGAGAAACAAGAAGAAGTAAATGCAGTAATCCTTCAAATTTTGTTAGAATTATGGAGACAGGGACTGCTTTGGATTAGTCATGGGTAGGAGGACAGAATTAATGGGGCATATTCTAGTATGTCTCATGGTGGGCATAGTCAGATAGAGATGAGACAATTAGAGATGGAAAGCTCTTGTATACTCCATATATGAGAGGTGATGGAAAGGTTCTATTCTAGTTCTAATTTTAATTCACACTATGATTGTCATCGTTATCATCCTTATAGGAGGAGTGACAAGGGATATTTTCCAGATGATTTCAAGAAATAAAAGCCACCTACCTTTGATGGATATTTGAAGAAGCCAACGGATGCAAAAGCATGGATGGTTGGGATTAATAAATTCTTTGAGCTGCATGAGTACATAGAGAATATGAAGGCCAAGATAGTTATCTTCACCCTCAAAAGGAAAGAAAACGTCTGGTGGGAAGATGTGAAGCGAGTTAGAGACATAATGACTTGGGATTTGAGTTGGCATGAATTCAAAAGACTTTTTAGGAAGAATTATCTGTCAGAGCGGTGCTACGATAACTAAGCCAAAGAATTCTATGAGCTAAATATGGGGTCAATGAGAAATGAGGATTACATGGCTAAGTTCTTGGATTATTGAGGTATGTACCGTATCTTAAGGATGAGAAGGCCAAAGTTCATAGATTTGTTAGCGAATTTCCATTAGAATTTGGAGATCAGATTGAGTATGATGAGCCTCTATCATTTGAGGAAGTTATTTGAAAATTGAAGAATTGTTATGAGCAGTCAAAGTGCAAGACAGAATCACAACAGGGTTGGAAAGGGAAAACCAAAGATAAAGGTAAATGGCAGCCGAAAATAACAAGGCCTCAAGATGCAGGTGAGAAAGAAAATGTTTCACCTTATAAGAATTTTAATGGGTCACAACATGGAGGGCAACAAAATAAAGGTGATGCTACAAGAAGGTTGTAGTGTTGGACATGTGGTAAGGGGAATCTTAAGAGGGATTTTCTGTAAAATCAGGGTGGTAGGCCTTAGAATTATAATGCATAGGAAGCGTAGACAGTTGGGGATGTTGGTCAAAGCATTCCATGAATTTTTAAATCATTGGATAACAAGCAGGAAAATCACCAGGCAACTGCTATCGAGATGGATAGTAAGATTTGTGATAAAGTTGTTTCCATTTTGATTAAAACTAGATCTAATTATAGTTATGTTAGTCTTGAATTGGTGGATCAATGTGGTTTGAATAAAGAAGTGCATGCATAATCCTGGTTAGTGCAGTTGGCTATGGGTACAAAGAAGAGAGTATATCACTGGGTAAGAGCTTGTGCATTCGATTTAAATGGTATGCCTACCTCAGCACATTTGTATGCATTTTCATTGGGATGATATAGTATGATTTTGGGTGTGGACTAGTTATATCTTCATAGGACCAAAGCGGACTGTTATGACAAGGCCATTGAGTGTTTGGATCACAATGGAGAACAAATAATATTGCAGGGTAAGAAGAAGGCAACATCCATTAGAATGGTGACAACCATGCAAGCAAAGTGCAACCACAGAAAAGGGTATGTGTTATTTTTAGTGCATATTTCTAGTGATAAAGGTAAGGATGTTGAGGATTAGGAGGTATTGAGTAGGTACTCAATCTTGTAGTAGTTTTAGAATGTGTTTTCAGCAGATATTTTAGAATTTTTGCCTCACACAGAAGTGGGATTTTTCATTGAGTTGGTACCAGGAGCAACACTAGCATCGAAGGCATCGTATAGGATGAGTACACCAGATTTAGTAGAGTTGAAGTTATAGTTGAAGGAAATGCTTGACAAGGGATACATTAGGCCAAGTGTATCACCTTAAGGTGCACTGGTGTTGTTTGTGAAGAAGAAGGATGGTACT
Organism: Pinus tabuliformis; assembly: GCA_031772625.1. Classification (NCBI taxonomy): domain Eukaryota; kingdom Viridiplantae; phylum Streptophyta; class Pinopsida; order Pinales; family Pinaceae; genus Pinus; species Pinus tabuliformis. The sequence goes on from CM062804.1 coordinate 436,029,267, forward strand.
CTCAGGCTATGCATTGATTACAGGCAGTTGAACAAGGTGACCATCAAGAACAGGTATATGTTGTCGAGGTTTGATGAATTGTTCGATAAGTTGAAGGGAGCAACAATGTTCTCAAAGATTGATCTCAGATCAGGATACCATCAAGTACACATCAAGGAAGAGGACATATACAAGACAACTTTCTAGACCAGGTATGTGCGTTATGATTTTGTTGTAGTTCCATTCGGTTTGACTAATGCTCCAGCTAGTTTTATTTGCTTGATGAATAGTGTGTTGTGTCCTTATTTGGAAAAGTTTGTTATTGTATTCATTGATGAAATATTTATATATTCTAAAAATGAGGAAGAGCATGTTAAGCACTTAGCAACAATGTTGATATTACTGAGAGAGAATCAGTTGTGTTCCAACCTTAGCAAATGTAGTTTATTTCAGACAAAGGTACATTACTTGGGACATGTTATTTCCAAGGAAGGCATAACAGTGGATCTAGAGAAGATAAGGGCTATCATGGAGTGGGAAGCTCCTAGAAATGTGGATGAGGTAAGATCATTTATGGGGCTAGTAGGTTATTATAGGAGGTTCATAAGGAACTTATATTGCATTGCATATCCTATTACGTCACTATAGAGGCAAGGTAAGAAATTTGAATGGACAGAGGAATGTGCATCCAATTTTGAGCAAGTGAAGTAGTTGTTGACAAATGCTCCAGTGTTAAATATTGTAGATCTGGACAAAGAGTTTGTGGTGTATACAAACACTTTCAAGAGAGGACTTGGTGGAGTACTGATGCAGGAAGGATAGGTAGTATGCTATGAGTCACAGAAACTGAATGAGCATGAGAAGAATTATTCGACACGTTATCTTAAGTTGGCTTTGATCATCCATGCATTGAAGATGTGGAGGCATTATATTATTGGTAGGAGATTCATATTAATGAGTGATCACAGTGGATTTCAACATCTATTTGACCAACCGAATCTGAATGACAGAGAAACTAGATGCTTGGCCATGATCAGTGAGTTTGAATTTTAGATCAAGTGCATTAAAGGTAAAGAGAACAAGGTTGTAGATGCTCTTAGCAGGCAGATATAGGTGAATCACATAGAAGTTATGAGCTCTTATGGGACAAACTTACATGATCAAATCTTACAATCAGGACAACAGGATGACAGGTACATGGAGCTTATGCACAAATTACAATAGGGTATAGGTGATCAGGATGTGGACTATCATCTTACAGTATATGGTTTGGTAAGATTTAGGGATAGGATATATGTACCGAATAGCAGTGAGCTCAAGAAGACTATCTTACGAAAGTTTCATACAAAACCATATTCAGGTCACCCAGGATACCAGAAGACATTGATAGCAATGAAGAAGTGTTATCATTGTCTGAATCTGAAGAAGGAAGTGGTAGAGTTTGTGGCTAGATGTTTGGACTATCAGCAGGTGAAAGTCAAATGTAAGCATCCAGGTGGACTATTACAACGGATCATGATTCTAGAGTGGAAGTGATTTCCATGGACTTCATCATAGGTTTTTTGAGGACATCTCGACATCATGATTCTATCTTGGTTGTGATGGACAGGTTGACTAAGGTAGTGCACTTCATTCCAGTGAAGTGTAATTATTTAGTTAGTGATGTGGCACACGTATTCATCAGAGATGCAGTGAGGATGCATGGTGCTCCAAGGAAGACTGTGTCAGACAAGGATGCTAAGTTCACTTCCACATTTTGGAAGAAGCTATTTGTAGGTTTGGGGACAGAGTTGGCCTTCATCGCAACTTGTCATCCATAGATAGATGGAAAGACAAAGAGGGTTAACAGGATATTGAAGGACATGTTGAGGATGTATGTGATGTATCAGTAGAGGATATAAGAGTAGTACATTCCGTTGGTTTAGTTCACTTATAATAATGGTTATCAGGAGTCTTTGAGGATGAGTTCGTTTGAGGCACTATATGGTTGGAATTGTAATACTCACATCAGTTGGAGTGATCCAGTGAAAAGGGTGTTGATAGGACCAAAAATGTTGGCAGAGATGGAACATGAAATGCAGGTTATCAAGAATAATCTAAAGGTAGCACAGGACAGGCAAAAAAGTTATGCAAACCAGAACAGGTTGTTTAAGGAGTCCTAGGTTGGGGAATCGGTGTATTTGCGCATCAAGCCCAAGAAGAGTTCCTTGAAAATTGGATCATGTGCCAAGTTGGCACCTCAGTTTTGTGGACCCTTCAAGATTCTTGAAAGGATTAGACTAGTAGCCTAACAACTTGCACTACCTCCGATTGTGAAAGTCCATGATATTTTCAATATGATTGCTTAAGAAGTATGTTAAAGATGTTGGTCATGTGATTGACTGGTCTGTATTGCAGGTGGAGCTAGATGGATAATTCCAACTAGAACCTTAGTGTATATTGCAGAGAAAGATGCTCATGCTCCAGAACCGAGCAATCGAGCAGGTTAAAGTGCAATGGAAGCACTATGAATCTACAAGGGAGATGGAGGATCAGATGTGGGCTATGTATCCTTCTCTATTTTCTATTTGAGCGAATTTTTTTGGTATATATTTTGGTGTGATTTTTTTAGTATATTTACATATGTATATGGATGTAAATATCACCATGAGCTGTGTTATAAAGCTCCAATAAGTGGTATGGGTGTCATGTCCTCATGATTGTCATGTTTTTATGTTTTTCAGTTGGTTTGCTTCTTAATAGGTTTATCATTATAAATACTACATCGAGCTAAGTTATAAAGCCCCATGGGAAGTATGTTTTTCTTCTTAACAGTCTTGTTGGTTGTCGGTATCTTTGAACACCAAAGACAATGTTCCCCCAAGGGGGAGGGTTTTGTTCATCCTTGGTAAAAAAATCCATCTAATAAAGTTATTAAAGGAAAAATAATAACCAAGGTCATGGGACATGTATTCCAAGCCGAGTGTTGGGAAAAACATCCTAGTGTGGGTGTTCATTTGGTTTATTATGGCTAAGGAAATTGGCAAAGGCAATGGAAAAGGCTTTGGAAAGGCATGAGGCATTAATTGACATTTTATTTATGAAAATAAATGAAATTAGGAGAAAAGGAAGGTGAAAGGTCACAGGTTGCATGTGAGGAGGAAAATGAAGGAAAATAATGGAAAATTGAAGAAAATAAAGGCACCATTAATAAAAACGCTTTTGAGTATCAGTTGGTACCTTTTCTCAGTTCAGTTTTGGAGCTCTCTCTCTATTCTATCTCACTCTCACTCTTGGACACAGGGAGCATTCTTGGAGCACTCTAGCATTGGATAAGGGAAAGAAATGGAAGGTAAAAGAAGGGAAAGGGAAGCAAATACAAAGCAAGGAAGAGTCACTTCTAATAGCTACAACAAGATTATTTGCAGCGATCGATTTGCATGTGCGATTTCCTTACTAGTTTTTGTATGCATTGTACATGCATGTGTGTATTTGCTTCTCTTGCTGTCATTGGCATGGATTTTTCCAGGTGTGACAATGTTCTTCAACCTTTCCTTGCCATTTTTAGATAACCATGGTGTGATGGGTTCTCTTGTATTTGGCTGAGATGGATTGCCACATGGTTTCGAAACTAAGTGAGGTGGTCTCTGAAAGAAAGAACACAAGAACACATATTTCATTAAATTTATAATTAAATAGTGGATCTAGAATTTAAAAATAAACAAAATACTCAATTCTATTGATGTCCTTGTAATGAAATAATTCCAAATTTAATGAAATATGTGTTCAAGGATTAGGAGTCCATGGACCAAAGAAGGTGGGATTGCAGTAAAGCCAAATTTTGTGTGCCTCGATGGGGTTAAGAATCCTCGATTGGTGAATGGCGGGATATACGGTAAAGTCTAGAGGTGTGTACCCTCGATCAAGCCTAGGAAGCCTTAACCAGTGAATGGCAGTATATATGATAAATACTGGAGGGTGGAGTCTTGAATAGGTCTAGGAATCCTCGACTGTTGTATGACGGGATATAAGGTAAAGCCTAGAGACTAGGAGATAGAAAAATTCATCATGGTGTAGGTGGAGAAATCCGATGGCATCCATGCTTGTTTAGGTTCTAGTGATTCGGTGAGGAATTTGGTAAAGCCTAAGGAAACCTGGTTTGGTTTAGTTTTGAGTCCCACATTCATGCTTGGAATATGGCATGGGGATGATTGGCTGAAATAAAGATTTGGTTTAGTCAATATATGGTCAGGTGGTTCGTGGAAGTCCCAAACCTAGTTGGATTTTGCATTCATTAATAAGAGCTCTTTCGCCTTGGTATTTCATGTGTAAATATACTGGTTCATATGTGATTGTTATGTTTGTTATATCTTTGTTATTTTTGTTGATTATATGTTGGTTATGAGTATGTTTTATGATAGACTTGATGTATGGTTTCCATCATGTTTTTATTTGCAAATGAATGTACAATGAATATATGACCTAATAGATGATAATGAAACTATTTTGATAGAGAAACAATGCTTCTTTACGAATCTTAGATAATTATGAGACCCCTATGCTCAAATCTATTGTTATGAATTGTAGATTACATATTTGTAACATGTTTGATGAAATTCTTGTCATGGCTAGTAGGGGTCTATTGTAGCGGCTGCAACACCCTCCAAAATTTTTGGCTTACATCCAAATTTCGGAGCCTTCCTTAATTTCCCTTTGATGGTTGAAAACACTCAAGCTCACCCATGAGCTCTTCTGAAGTCTTTTCACCCTTTTGCTTGTTTGACCAGTGATCATCTTTTGGCATATTGATTCCTTTGTCATGCTTGCGATCTTGTTCTGTTGAGTTTGAAGGTTTTTCTTTGTGTGTTTGGGTTTTCTTCGCTATGTAAACATCAATCGTACTCACACACAAAGTTGTAAGCATTGTTGTGCAAGTGTCATCACGGTCGTTCAAAGGTTTATCAAAAGTTTCGCGCTTGTCATTTTCAGCTCTAAGACAGTCTCACCAAGGGAATGCTTTGTCTTGTTATACTGGTGGTTTGTGTTGTATCGTTTTTGACGTATGTTAAGTGTATGATCACAAAGTCAATTTTTCACAAGTTCAATTTCTTTCAACCGGACAACCCTCTTCCACCGGATCCTGATTGAGTTTCACTGTGCAGTCTCATCCTTTAGTGGACTTTCTCTATTGCTTGGAACTACACAGTGCTTGAGGCTGTCCTCCAAGTCAGTTGCACTGCACCATACCGGAGGTGAGTAGCCTGTCTGCCTCCCAGAACTGCGCAGAAACTGCCTCCATGTCCAAACTGAACTGCACATTTCTCAAGCACAAGCATCAAGCCTCCTTCTGGGTCCTCTGCTGCCTTGCTCTGCACTACCTTTAGGAACTACACAGACATGTCCAATAGACCTCCTATTGCCTGTCTTACATTGATCTCCAAAACTACGCATACATGTCCAACTGGTCATCTGTTGCCTTGCTCTGTACTGCCTTCTATTAGAAAATCATATATTACAAAGCAATGGAACACATAAAATATTGCAGAAATATAAACATAGAAAACACATAAAACAAGAGAGACACATATATACATGGTTCACCCAATTTGGGCTACATCCACGGAGAAACAACCAGTCCTTCCTTTTATATTATCCAGCAAAATGAAGAGATACAACCTACAACAGATCCTTTGTAATTCCCTCTTCACTCTCACACAATCTCCTCTCTCTTTCTCACTCAAAATACAGATCTACATAGTCGCAATACAATTACCTCATATATAGTGAGGGGTTGCCTTCTAGGGAAAAAACCATAAATTAAACATAACTTCTACCATCAGATCTTTGCTTAATGAACGGGCGGCGTTGCTGCCACATTACAAAATTGGGTCCAATGTGACGATACCTCTGAATAAGGAAGATAATCAGGTTCCACACCCAACACCTTCAGAAACTTCCCAGACATGTCTAGCAGGCCCTCTGCTTCCTGTCCTAAACTATTCTCAAAAATTGTGCAGGCATGCTCAACAGGTCCTTTGCAACTCTGTCATGCCTTGCTCTTGAAAATTGTACAAAACTACCCAACAGATCCCTTGAAGACTTGTCTTTCCTTCCCACCAGGAACTACGTAGAAGTGCCCCTCAGGGCCCCACCTTGCAGCTGCCATTAGTGTCCTTCACTGCGCAATTATTCCTCCCATTGGTCACTGTGCAATTTTTCTTGACAGTGCAGGTTGTCCTCTTGGAGTTCCTCATTCTAGCCTGAGATGCCCTCTGCGTTGTCTTGGTGAGTTGTCCTCCCTCCCTGTCACTCGAAACATGATAAAAATCCATCATGCTAAACTAGGAGGTTTTGGATTTCATGTCATCCTGTCATGAGCTAATTGCAGGAAAAGGTACATTGATAGATCATGGCGAGGTGATGAACAAGATGAAGGAGGAGTGCACATGCTAGAATACTTGATTGTATTTGGATAAACGTACCAAGCACATCAAGCAACAAGTGAAAGGAACATATGAATTGAACCATCATGCAAGACCAAGACCATAGAAGAACCCACAACAGTATGCCATGTGGAGGAAAAGATAAAGCACGCTAAGAGTACATCCATCACTCAACAACATAGCAACTTGACACAGACACCATATTCAGCCAGTACATGTCAGTAGTGTCATGTCGAGTTGTTTCATGAGATGTCTTGGCCATATCACCACTATGGGCCATATCCATTGTATCACAATGTAATGTAAAGTGAAGTCCAATGGACACACACAAGAAGTTGAAGAGTCATGTTAGTTGAAAAGTCATTGGAAGTTAAACGGTGATGAGGGTAGTCCAAGAGTCACAAGGGTCAAGCATCACCCTTGGCTATATATACCCCTCCCATTGTATGAGCAAGGAATTTTACCTTGGCTCCTCCCATGTAGCCTTGAGAGTTTGTAGTTTGTTCTTTGAGGAGAAAGGAGTGGCTCCAATGTCCCACTAGTGGGACTAGTGATGTATGGTGTATAGATGTGTCTTGGGACTTTTGCTTAATTCATAAGCCTCTTAAGGAAAACATGTTTCCATGCATGTTTTGTAGATGTTTGTAATACTACTCTTTAAACATTTGTAATATATGTTTGCTTAACTTGTACTAAGATAGTTGAACTACTTTGGTTATTTTATTACTTACATTTTTGAAGATGTGTTGTATTGCGTATCACTGTTGTCTCATCCATATGGACTACTTCGTGGGATACTAGACATACCACCTTTGTGTATTTGTTATGACCGTTGTCACATCCTTGTGGACTACTCACATGATACTCGACAAACCATCTTTGTTTTCTGGTTATAACGACCGTCACATCCACGTGGACTACTCCACTGGGTGGTGTATTTGTTGTCCCCTTCACCTCGGTTTTAGTGACTGTCGCACCGCTGTGGACTATTCCATTGGGTGCTGGACAGGCCTTTCTAGTTCACATGTGTCTCTTCCTGGGTTGTACTACTATATTTCATTTAGAGACTCACTTTACCCTCCCCCTTTGTAGTAATAGAATCTCGAAATAGTTACATTACACACTCACCACGAATACGTACCTTGTTGTTTGAAGATACCAGTGTAACACTCTCATGTGCTGACAGCTAGAGCCAAGGCAATTCTCTAAGTATATGGAAATCGATCCTTCATATCGAATTGGATTATTACACCAAACGGTGTGAGCTCTAGTTGGGACTTCACATCGGGGAGACCCCCTTTGTTGGTGGGTCCAACACCATAAACAAAATGGAGCTAGAAGAAGGGCCAGACGACAGGTTGTGCTCATAGAGTCTATTTTGAATCTCTTATTTAAAAATGGCTCTTCTTGACATCATAATCCCATGATGTATTTCTACAAAGTTTGAATGTACCATCCCCGTGGAAGTTATCCATGACCTGTCCAAGTTAAAGTTCAGTGGTGAGGGTGAACCATATTTTCGTGCACATGTGTGCCAAGTTATAAACTTTTCCTATGACACAAGATAGAGTATGAAGATGTCTGGACTGTATTACTCACCCTCACATTCAAAGGTCATGCTCAATGTTGGTGTTACACATTACCCTTTGCCTCTATCGATTCATTTGGTCAGCTTTCTGAAATGATGATTAAAACATTCGATGAGTAAAGCCACCAGGATTTCCATGAAAAATTATGTTGTTTAGGTATGGATCATGATGAATCAATTGAGGACTTTTTTGATTGCTTCCTTCACCCCTATTACGAAATTCCTGAACAAATGGTGAATTTTGACTTCTTAAGGGAAGAGTTTAAACGCTTGGTTCATATTTCTCAATTCGGTGAACCTCGTGATTTCCCTTCCTCCCCAACTCTTGCGTATCATGAGGCACCTCAGATTGGAGAGGAGGAGCCTAACACCCCGCTTTTTCCTTTTCCTCCTCCCTTTCGGTCTCGAAGTGGGTGCCCCCTTTTGATGATTGCAAAGCTAAGAAATATGTGCAGCATGTCCCCAGCCCATCTTCTCATTTGTCTCCTGCTTCAATGGAGGAAATTCCAGAATGGCTCAGGAAGCCTACAATGAAGACTCACTCCTCCATTCCATAAGAGGATGTCACCATCCATAACTCAAGTCTCGAATCCGATCTGCATCTCTGCCATCCTCCATCATCTACAAGACATGACTTCTTGTACCATGACTTGTTTGATCAACCCACTTCACCAGCCAGTTGTTCACATCCTCTTTATTCTCAAGTTGTTGGCTCAAATTGTGATTAGGTGCAAGGTAGTCACATTACATAGGCAAAGGAGCATAAAGGTGAGGACACTATCAATCTTCCTCTCTGTTTCAAAATTGTGTGCATCAAAACAATGAGCTTCCATTATCAAATTATTCTCAACCTACCAATATCGGTGGAACGTCATGTACAATTAATTCTTTCGATCAACCCCCAGTCTTGGGTAGTCATCACTGACATGCTTCCATATGTCGTGACGAATGCCCAAGCACATCATGTGATCTTCTGTTTTCTCATGAAGATTCTAACTCAAATTTAGAATGTGCTATGGTCAAAGAAGATGTCCATATCGAAACTTCCTCTTCACCTCACTTCCCTGTGTGTCCTACCATTTGGAACGCATAAAATGCGTTGAAGATACTCCACGTTCTCTTGTTTCTTCATTTGATGAGTCATCTCCTCAATTGACACAAGACGGTGAGGAAGTCCATGATAAAGTTGAAAAATGTCTAATCACAGAGTTTTATTCCCATCCCCCATCATCTCTTCTCTTGCATGAAGACAACTCTTCAAGTCAGCTTGCTCAAGTTGAAAATTCTAGTGAAACTTGTGACATAGATGGCTGCCATACTGAGAGAAATTTTGAAATCAGCAACAACAACCATCCTCAAGCCATGCATGAAATTCTAGAAAGTTTTGGGACATACAAGGGAGTCAAGGCACTTCAACATTCGTTGATGGTTATGTCACGACCTCACGACTCTAGTAAGCCCCCCAAACCCAACCAGATATGGTTTCTCACAAACAATCCATTTATTTGCATGGTCTCAATTTATGTTGATTCCCGTGTAAAAAAAATTGGTATTATGGGTGTGATCTTTCAAATTTTCAAAATTTCACTTATGACAAAATCCACGAATCTGTTACAGTGCATTCATCTTCATGCACATCTCTTACATCAAACCCAGTTTGGGAGTGTTTGTCTCTCATGAAATCATGGAATTGTGAGGTTGATCAACTCAAAGACTGTCTTTGCGATTAATCATACCTATCGAATTTTCCCTTCCCTGATCAACTCCTCGATCTTCTTGTGAATCTTGTATTGAAAATCTGTCTGCTCATCACACTAAAAATATCCCTAGGTGATGATGAGCACACAAGTTATCACACGAATCAAGTTCCTCTCATTTACCACGCCCCAAATGGTCTCACGCATTCACAATGCTAGCATCCCTTTTAAATTTCTACGATGACCATGATGCCTGTGCAATTTTTTACCAGTTGCAGGAAGGTGGTCCACCATATCTAGCTCACGAGGAACTTGGTTCGATTGTGCAGAGCGTTCGCATGATTTTTCAAATTAAAAAATGGGAATTTGACATCTCAACCAGCTCATCTGATCATTTCTCTGTCTTGGGTGACTGTTGTTCGGCTTATCATTTTCCCATGAGCACACCCGATGAGAGTTTCTTTGTGCACTCTAATATTCATTTTTTACCATCTTTCTCTTCAGATTTCTGTCAAACAGGTGAGGTACTTCAACTTATCCTAATGGTTATGGTAGGTCCTCATTGTCTTGGCATGACTGTTGAGAATGAGTTTTATTTTTCCTTACAAGATTCCCATCGTGATCCCATCTCTCGAATTATAAATTCATCCTCTCAAAAGTCACGAGGCTTTCCAAATAGCTATCATGAATTTTATGATCCAATCACTAAATGGCTGGAACAATCTTACTTGGCAAGCCATGTTGCAGGCAACAAGATTCAATCCTTCCTCGCGCTTGCTGAGAAGCTCGGTATAGAAGAGGACGCATCCGCAAGAAGTTTTCAAGGTTTTTTAAGAAAGGGTGTCCATAAAAAAGGTAAGCACGTGTATTGGGTGGTTGTGATGCATATTTCTACCCATAGGCAAGACCTTCCTTTCCGTGTGCAACTTTTTCAAGTTTTTGTATTTTCTGTTGCACACTACTTTTTATCTATTTTAATCGCTTGTATCTTTGTGGATGCAGGTCTAGAGTGACTACGATGGCTTCACTGGAAATTTAATTTCACGTAACCCCAACCATTTCATTGTAACGATAGGAGTAGGATTAGTTGCATCTCAGTTTTCCCTTCCTTATACTCATCTTGCACTCATAATCCGTCATGGTTTTCTTATTTTACATCCTGTTGCTTTAGTCATTTTTCTTTCTTGTCTTCTAGTTTTGTTTCCTTGTTGTGTACGCCTTTCCTCTCATCTTGTTTTCCTTTCGTGTTGAGTTTTTCGTTTGTTTTCACTACACGAATAAGTGTTGTGCCTGCACTGTGTTCTGGTTTCTGAATGGGTATGTGGTTGAAGTTCAAAGAGTCTTGTGACACTGCAGTGCTTGGCCAGTCCTATGTCCGTCTTCTTTGTGCTTGGTTGTAACTTCTAGCTAATGAAGTCTTGACGGAAAATATGATCCATCTGTAAGGAAATTTTTGGTCGAACCATGAACTCGTGTCTCACCTGGGAAACCTCATGCCTATACTAAGGTTTTTGCTCTGGTGTGTTCAAGATTATCCTACTAGTAGAAACAAAGAAGGGGAAAATATAAACGAGAAAACCTTAATTAGAGGTCTTTATATGCTTCTCTGAAGGAACAACCTCTCCTACTCTCAATAAGTCGAGATCCCACTTCCACCCCAAAAATAAATAAGTGTTTATGCACAGTTCTCTTTCAAAAAATAACAAAGGTGAAAGAAGAGAAAGGATTCCTGTGTAAAGATGCGAAGTTGGCAACTTGATCCAAATTTAAACAGGAACGCAACAAATTACAGAGATAAACATAGAGTGTTGGGTGTGGAGCCTAATTATCTTCTGTATTCAAAGGTTTCAGCCGGATGTATACCCTAGGAAGACTGTACACCCCTCCCCACGGGGGTCCGGGGGCCAGCGGTCCCCTGGAAGGGGTTCGGGGGCAACACCCCCGAAGCCCAAAATAGATGTAAAATTGCCTTGTAAAAGTCTAGTAATTTCTAGTCAATCTAGGCCGTTCATTAGGCAGACGATCTGACAGTAGAAGTTATGTTTAATTTATGGTTTTTTTTCCCTAGAAGGCAACCCCTCACTATATATGAGGGAATTGTATTGCATCTATGTAGATCTGTATTCTGAGTGAGAAAGAGAGAGGAGATTGAGAGCGAAGAGGGTGTTACAGCGGATCTGCTGTAGGTTGTATCTCTTTAGTTTGCTGGATAATATAATAAAAGAAGGACTGGCTGTTTCTCCATGGATGTAGCCCAAATTGGGTGAACCACATATATCTGTGTCTCTCTTGTTTTATGTGTTTTTGTGTTTATATTTCTGCAATATTTTATGTGTTCCATTGCTCTGTAATATATAATTTTCTAACAAATAGTATCAAAGCCGAAGGTCTATTTGGCTTAATAAATTCGCAGGAGAGAAGGGTTCCTGGTTTGAATGGGAGCAATGGCAGAAGATGGTAGGTTTACGGTCAAAAAATTCAAAGACCAAAACTACCAGCTGTGGAAGATGCAGATGGAAGATTAACTGTATCAGAGAGATCTGTACCTACCATTGAGCGGAAAGACAAAGAAGCCGACGAGTATGACAGACACAGAATGGGATATTCTGGATAGAAAGGCACTTGGAACAATACGGCTGTGCCTAGCGGTGTCGGTAAGATTTAATATTTCAAAGGAAACGACAACACAAGGTTTAATGTCGGCATTGGCCAAACTATATGAAAAACCCTCGGCCTCAAATAAGGTATTTCTTATGAAGCGTTTATTTGTGCTTATTGCCAGAAAGTTGAAATAGTTTAGTTATGGACATTAGTAACTCTGTCCCTGGATCTAGTACTTCAAAGTTTGATGATGTTGTCGGTGTAATCCTTAGTGAGGAAATGCGACGGAAAAGCTCCGGTGAGACATCAGGTAATGCTTTGACTGCAGAGACTAGGGGAAGAAAAATGGAAAGAGGAAAGAGCCCAAGATATTGTAGTAAGTCAAGAAAAGGAAGATCCAAGTCCAGATCAGGGATAGTGTGCTAGAAATGCGGGAAGAAAGGACACTTGAAGAAAGACTGCAAGTCTCAGAAGGGAAAAGAAGGAGACATGCAACAAGAAACTAATCATGAAGTGAATGTAACAGGTGATGTGTTGCAAGATGCTTTGATTATTTCATTAGAAAATATTAGTGATGCCTGGGTGGTAGATTCAGGGGCCTCATTCCATGCCTCACCTGATAAGAAACATTTTCATGATTATGTTCAAGGAGATTTTGGACAGGTTCGATTGGGTGATGATAAACCTTATAAAATTGCTGGAATGGGTACAATTTTCATAAAACAACATGTTATCACTCAGGTTGTTCCCTGCCTCCGGAAGGGAATACGGCCGAGGTAACCACTAACCAGTCTTTTAGCTGCAGATTCTAGCCAACCTACAACCAGAGAGGGCTCTCTCTTTGTAATTTAGCTTTGTTTTTAAGTATTTTAGGCTAGTTATGATGCACAGAGTTTGATTTTAAATTTGTTGGATGGTGATCTTAAATAGAGCTGGGATGCAAGTCTAAAATAGTTTATACCATTGGGCAAATGGGGTCGATGAGGAGAGACTGCTGAGAGTGTTATTTTTGGTAAAGGGTAATGCTACAGAGCAAGATAATCAACCTTGGAACAATTTTGACATCTGGAAGTTAATGGAATGTAATCCAGTGGATGAAGGGCAGTCAAGAATCCTTCATCATGTTGGCAAAGGGAAAGTGCATGAATATTACTAAGGAGCAGTAAAGAATTCCTAGGCAATATTCAAAGTGAAAGAATCAGTGGAAACAGGAGCAGCTAAGAATTCATGTTTATGACTAACTCTGAAGAAAACATAATCAATACAAGAGATTGAACACAAAGTGTATTTAAACAAATTCTGGGCTATTCTTTTTCTCTGTTACTAAGACTATGAAACATGTATGAAATTTGCAAACACAGAAAACATAAACACATGTTAGAGCAACTTATTGATCCATAGAAAGACACAGGAATTCTGTAGAAGTTCCCAGAACACCAAATCCACGTTCAGGCGGTCCAGCAACAGTGAACCTCAACAGCCTTTGTATTAGACAGTCTCAAAATTACAGCATATTCCAGAGAGAAAATCATGAACCCCAAATACATCTTATGGGGAGGTATTTATACAAAAGGGGAGACACAAAATATCATGTAGATAAGTTCTCAAGCAATAACTTCCTTCACCAACTCTTCAGAAGAAGTAAATGAGAGAAATAAATGCTGTAGTAAATGTTGGTGTGCTGGCTGTTTAATTTGTCAGAGATATTTGACTTTTGGACTGAGTGAGTCGGCTGGTAGCTGCACCTTTACTCTGTGTTTCCTGCGTTTTCTGCCTTGATGTCTTGTTGTGTTGCTGTCCTAGCCTTGTCATCGGTGCTTGATCTTGCATTAATGAGCTTCAGTCACAATCTGAATTCTTCTTTTTTTTGTTTTCACTTTTTGATAGGTGGCCCGTGCCTTTGAATTTGCTGACCTGTAGCTGACCAAAAAAGGAAACAGAAACAAGATCACCTTGGCAAAACCTCCAGCATTCCTTGCCACCAGTCTTCAGTAGGCAACTGATGTCTTTGTATTTTTATGAGTGTTTCATCAGCTTCAGTGTATCTATAGAAGTTGGGCTAGACCTCAAAGAGGTGATTTATCTCATGTTCAATGTAGAATAGATTTTCTAATTTGTCATAAAGACTCTGTCGAGAGGGAGGTCTTGTTTCTTCTGAGGTGCTTGAGGATGCTGTAATTTGATTGGAAACATAATTATTTACCCTGTTGGCATACTGTTCATGTGTTAGCAGTCTTCCACTGCTGGTTAACAAGCTGGGTAATCCTTTGCTCTGCAATGTTGGAAACTTTAGTTTGAAGGCATTTATTTCTGCCTACATTTCTTGGCACTTTCTTTCTAAAGTCTGTACAAAATTCCTCAGGGTCAACACCTTTTTTACTATCAAAATGGTGTCTGTCCTGTTCCTGATATCTAGAGCTGCCAGCTGCTCTTTGGTATGAGTATTCAAAAATTGAATCATTCTGTTGGCTTGCTCAGGCATATTTCCCAATGATGCTCTGGCCTTTTGAGTCTCAAATTGAGCTAAGCCTATCAATTCTATTTGCTCATGTATAGTCTGAATTGATTGCCATTGATCAGTGATAGACTAGCCAATTTTGACCCACAAAATTTTCTTGATTTCAGCTAGAGTAAGCTATTTTTCTAAGGACTTTATTTTATTTTCCAAGGCCTTTATTTCCCTTGTTTTCTCAGCCGCTGTTATCTTGGACTTGTCATAGCTTACTTCTAGCTTGGCCAAATTTTCTTTGGCCTCTTTCAGCTCCGTCATTTGAACTTCTAGCTCTTTGACTGCTTTCATCATTTCTTCCATACTCATGCTAGATTCTGGCACTGTTGTTGTTGCTGCTGCTGAAGCATCCGTGGTTGATGTACCTATTGTTGATGCTGGGATGATAGGAGGAATTGCTGCTGCTACTGTGGGAAGGGCAATGGGGAATGTTGGAGCTGTTATAGGTGGCTGGGAGGTTGACTCTCCCTACTTGCCTTGCAATGCTTTCTCCAGTTCTTGCTCCATTTGAATTATTCTTTGATTCATCCTCATTAGTAGATCCATCATATCTTCACCTTCTTTTTCTTGTACAAGCTCTGTAGTTTGAGGGTGCATGGTTGCAGGTAGCCTCAATTGCTTTCTAATTTCAGCAATATCTTCTTCCTTTTTCCTTATGAGGGCCTTGATGCCCTTGGCATCCTTAGGATCATGCCCTAGTTCCTTAATAATTTCCTCCAATGTCTTTATTCTGTTGTCCTTGGCCAAGGAAGACATTTTTTCCAAATCCAATTGATTAGATGTATTTCTCAATGATTCCTTCAATTGGTGGGCTAGCATTGCCTTGTCTGCTAGTGTAGCATAGACCATTTCACCTGTTTGATTGTGTAGCTCAATTTGGTCCATGGGGTGTATGTCCTTGGCGAGGACCTCTAAATTTATCTTAATGTAGTCTACAGTTGTTTGTGGTTGTGGCACCTTAGGCTTGAAATGACGTAAGATCATTTTCTCCTCCTTAATGTCATAAGCTGCCATTAATCTCTACTGTTTGGAGGGTGTTGTCTTGAGAAATTGATCGTACAACTGTATTCTCAATAACTCATTTTGGGCCTTGATTTCCATGAAAGTTCCCTTAATACCAGATGGTTGTGCACCTTGCTGCCTCGAGGAGGACACCTCCATACCATGTTGCCTCTTTGTTTCTTACCTGTGAGAGCTGGTGGATGTTTGCTAGCTGGTTTCCCTCTCCCTCCTTGGGCTCTCTATGATTCCTTCACTAATTTCCTCTTCAATTTGAGGATCTATTCTCTGCCTTTCGGCCTCTGGCTGCTGTGTTGACCCACTTGCAGGTGTGGTCTCTTCCCTGTCCCGTTTCTTGCCTCTTTCCTCATTGAGAGGAGTCTGTAAAGCCGATACCTGTGGAGCTTTTGTCTACAGTGGAGGGGCTTGCCCTTGACTCTGTTACTTTGAGGTAGTTGGCTGGTCTGTCATTGTTTCTTGCTCTGCATCAACTACCTCCTTGCCTTTTGCTATACCTGCTGTTGGTGTAGTCTTTTCTTGGGCAGCTTGTGAAGTTGCAATAGTTGATGTGCCTTCTCCGGCTTGCTGTGGCAGTTTGAATGTCACCTGCTCAAAAGAATCCAAGTCAAGAGTTTTTTCCAAATCTTTCACATTTTGCTCCATTATTTCTTCTTGGGTGAACTCTTCAACTAGTGTGCCTTCCACCCACTCATCTTGGTTGGCAAATTGTTCTATCTGTGGAATTTTGCAATGTTCATAGGCCGATAGCCTATATTTTATTTTTTTGGCATTGATAAAGCCATTTGGGTCATAAGGTACCCACCAAAAACTTCTTTTTAACCTGAGTTTCTCCCCCAATATTTGATCAACATCTTGCCATCCTTCTTTTTTGTTCATGACAAAGGGGCCTAGTTGGTCTTTGAATTTCAACTGAGCCATTTTCTTGGTGCTATGAAAATGAGTTAAATATGAGTTGATAAATTGCCTGTAATATTCCAAGGCAAATAGTCTCATTGGCACATATCTTGGCAGCCTGTAGGGAGAGAGGTCACAACCATATATCCTGATGACAGTGTGATTCTGGTAAAAGTACCAGTCATCTATTTTGTAGTTTTTGAAAGCTACAATATTTTCTGCATGTCATAGGATAGCCTAGCAGGAGGAGTTCTCATTAGGAGAGAAGAGAACGGATAGACAAACATGTCAATGAACTCACAGTAAGAGTAGGGAGAGCTGCAGACTTCATGAAAGACTGAGGTCCAAAAAATCACAGACCTCTTTTCTCCCTTAGAGTCCAATCTTTTGATGGGGCATTGGAAGCAGTCTAGCTGATAATACAAGAATAGATGATAGATGTAGGATGAGTACTTGAAGACTCCCTCCCTATCCAGTTTCAGTAGTTGGTCATGTATCTTATTGGCAATGAATTTGGCATAATTGTATTTGACAGCAGGGGGCTATCCTGGGCTAAATGCAGACAGCAAGCCTAGTATAGTTTCATAAATATGTTCACTTGTCTTGAAACCCAGAACATAAGATATCATTTCAATGAGTAATTTACCCACTTCATTGAAATGTATATAGAGAAAAGGAGGTGGCCCTATAGGCTAGCGATCTGCTCTCATGAATACTTGGGCAATTCGGGCTATCTCTGAGCTGGAGAGTTTGGGACCTTCATCAAGCAGGAATTTCATAGAAAGAGGGACCAGAAGCTGAGTTTTCTTGAAGTTTAGCATTTGATTGATGGAGTCAGGAGTTATATGAAAGAGGATGCTCCCAGATGGAGACTTGACTGCCCTTTGAGTTGGCTCATAGTTTTCACAGCAGAGGCAAATTATCTCAGGGAAGATATTGACAGAGGGAAGGAAGTATATAGGAAAATTTGATTCCCATATCCCATATAAATCACTGTTATTCAGATAACTGTTCCTCAGCTCACAAAATGTTTGCAGGTGGTTTCTGTCACCAACCAAGTCTTGGATTAGGTAGTCCCTATCAGCCAAAGGTAATGCTTCCAGTTCCTTGTGGGGTGCATTGAGAGGAGTGATATTCAAGGCTGCTGGAGTGGCCATCTTTAAATTCTCTGTGTTTGTAATTTGGAACTCGGGTTTGTGCAACAACAGACAATAGAACACTGGCTCTGAAGCCTTTCCCAGGGAATTTGCAGACTAAGCTTTGATATAGAAATGGCCTCACTAGGTAGAATTCAGAGGAGAAAGACAAAGTCTACAGGGTAAATTGGGAAGCTGGATAAAACAGAGGAACTGGTGCTTTTTTGCAGTGGATTTTGACGAATTAACTCACTATTTGGGCAGTTTTAGAGACCCTGCCGGTGGAAATGGGCTCGAAGTGTGGTTTAATGGCCAATTTGCAGAGGAGGGCAAAGTTTGCAGGTTTTATTTTGAACAATGGCTCACATAGTGAATTAAAAGGTGGTGATTCATAGGCAGGAGTGCATTTTACTTTGAAATATAGTTCCTCAGTTGATTTCAAATAGAGAAATTTTGAAAAATAAGGTTTACGGGCGAATAATGGGTAAATACCTGTTTTACAGGCCACTGGTACAAATTGCAGGTACAACACTGAGCTGAGGGGGCCGAGTTTGCAGAGTGAACTCGTCTGGGTGGCGAATTGGAGTTCTGGAGGCGAATTGGTCGTAAGTTGCATGCACGGTCTCCGCAAGCGAACAAATAAAAATGAACGTAAACCATCACTTTCATGACTTTTAACAAAATTTGGGCTTTTTAGCGCTTTTTGGCGCTTTTTGTGATGATGTCATCATGACGTAATTTTGTCGTGTAGCGGGTATGGAGGATGACGTGTCAGCTGACGTGTCGGATGACGTGGCGGATGACACAGTGGCGGGGTGGTGATGTCAGTAGAAGACATGGCACTGGTGCAGAGTAGTGGTGGGCGACATGGATGCGACGTTATCAGGTGACGTGGGCTTGACGTTAGGGGTAGGCGGCCGGGCGGTAAGCGGTATTCCCCGCACCGCCTTTGGCCCATAGTGGTTTTGCAGGAGGGGGCTCCGATCACACGAGGAAGCCGACGCGTGGCAGGGGTACGACAGCAATACCGCCCATCCCCCGAATGCTAACTCTCAGCAGATGAGTGGCTCCGATATTGCCACCAGCCATTGGATCTACGACATGGGATCGGACGGTCGATGGGCATTGATAGATGACGGAGGGTTTATGATACGGGACCCGCCATAATATTTTAATGTTTTTGATATTTGCGGGGTAAAAACTTTGGATTATGGGTTTTATGTGGTTATGCGGGCGGCCATGGTTATTTGTTTAACCAAATTTAAAAAAAAACCCAGTATTTACATGCACCCTAGGTTTAATATATGGTTCATGTGAGGGGTTCAGCATGGTTGTTAATTTAACCAGATGCCAAATCAACCCCTAATGTGTTTTGGACGCGGAAGGGTTATTATTAATGTCCCAGATGGACTAATAATTCCCGAACTTGTGTTATATGGCTATAGTTGCCAAGGGTAGGCATAATTTAAGTATTTTTTGGGTTTTTTGATATAGTTTTATAAAATAGGGATGGGGAATGATAAGGGACCTAAATAATAGAGTTAATGTTAATATGATTTTATGGATAGGAAACGCTAAGTTGATAAGGTAATAACTTAGGTTTTTAGGGAAATGAAGTAAAATGGTAAGATCTTTTACACAAGAAATGTGGCTTCTTTTAACTAAGTAAACTCAGAGTTCAACTTAGGATTTCTCATAAAATGAAGTGAAGTAGGACTATTGGGCAGATCCCAATGTCCTTAAGGAGATGTTAGCAAATGATTTCTGGGGGAATGATAGGGGAAATTAGTCATGCTTCCACTGTCCTGCAGCCAAACACCTGCCATGGTACTTGTGACATTGATGAGATGAGTCTTTCTTGACAAGACAAAAAGGTGATCACAAACTTGCTTCTGCAACCTCAAACTGCCTACTCAGCCTAATACACCTAACATTTTTTCTTCCTTTTGATTGGGTGCATTTGGACTAGCAAACCTTGATTTTCCTCTTTTCTTTTGAATGCCCTCCTATCTAGATCTACTCTTATCTCTTCCAAGGGCCCAGATTAAGCAGTTGGGCTCCTTTATTTCTCTACCTATTTACTCATCTGCCAAGCTTACACTGTTTGGACAGATCTTTATTCTCTATTCTGAAGACAAGTAAATTCAAACATGATCTAACCAGGATTGAACTGTCTGGCTATCCATCAACTGTATCTAGAATCAACCACCTCTGCACAATGAAGTTCTGCAACAATGGAGTAGTAGTGGCATTTAAACTAGAACGCTTTCTTGGTCTTTTGGTTTGGGGTTCATTTTCATCATTTTTTCTGACCAATTTATTCTTTTTGCCCTTTGATTTTTCTTTTAGGGCATACACTCTTTTCATTTTTTAATTTTCTTCATTTTTTTACAAAACATGGAACCTTTGCAGCATGAAAGGATGAACATATTTGGATCTTCTTCAGCCAATCATGAAAAATGAAACCTATTGGTATAGGAACCTAACACAACAGAGTGAAAATCAATGGCTATTGAAGGAGGTAAGGTATGTTCCAGTTCTGAAGAAAAATCTGATTTCAACAGGGTAGTTGGGAGGTGAAGGTTGCGTAAGTACTTTCATAGATAAAACCTAGAAGGTCACTAAAGGATCCCTAGTAATAGCGAAAGGAGAAAAGGTTGGTACATTGTATTTATGCAATGGTATTTCTAATTCTGTTAATGCTTTAATCTCTACAAGAGAAGATACGACATTGTGGCATCATAGGCTCGGGCACATGAGTGAGGAGGGGATGTAGATTCTTCACTCAAGAAATTTGTTGCTAGGTTTGAAGCATGTTGATTTAAAATTCTGTGAGAATTGTGTTTATGGAAAATAGAAGAGAGTCAGATTCCTTAGATTTGGGAAAGAAAAGAAGAACGAAAAATTAGAGCTTGTGCATATAGATGTATGGGGACCTACTCAAGTATCATCTCTTGGTGGCTCTCGTTATTATGTTACTTTTATTGATGATGCAACCAGAAAAACCTGGGTTTATTGTATTCGAAATAAATCTGATGTATTTGATACTTTCAAGAAATGGAAAGCTTTGGTTGAAAATGAGACAGGGAAAAGGTTGAAGAGTCTCATATCATATAATGGAGGTGAATATTGCAGCAAAGAGTTTGATAGGTACTGTTCAGAGAATGGAATTCGCAGAGAGAAGACAGTTCTAGGAACACCACAAGAAAATGGTGTGTCAGAAAGGATGAACAGGACAATCATGGAACATGCAAGGTGCATGAGATTGCATGTAGGATTGCCTTTACAATTTTGGGCAGATGCTGTAGATACTGCTATTTATCTAATAAACAGAGGGCCTTCAATTTCTTTGGATGGTGGTATTCCAAAGGAGGCATGGACAGGTAAAAAGGTAAACTACTCATTTTTAAAGACTTTTGGTTGTGAAGCCTTTGTCCACATTAATAAAGAAAATAGAACAAAGCTTGAGGCAAAATCAAAGAAATGTACCTTTATTGGATATGGTGTTAATGATTTTGGTTATTGCTTATATGATTATGAAAATCACAAAATCATTAGGAGTAGAGATGTAATATTCAATGAAAAGGTCTTGTATAAGAATTAGTTGCAGGAAAAGAAACAGGAAAAAGAAAACATAGAATACACAGTGCTTGACGATATCACAGGAAAAGTGATGGTTCCTAAAAATCATAATGATCAACAGCCAGAACAACAACCACAATAGCAACAAGCACTTCAAACACCTGAAAGTGGTGTTAGAAGATCTACCAGGATAAGTAGACCCCCTGAGCGATACTCTCCTTCATTATATTATGTATTGTTGATTGATTCTGGTGAACCAGAATATTATGAAGAAGCAGTGCAGGTAGAAACCAGGAAGAATTGGGAGCAATCCACGAAAAAAGAGACGGACTCCTTAGCACATAACTAGACTTGGGACTTAGTCAGGTTGCCTGCAAGTAAAACAACATTGCAGAATAAATGGGTTTACAGGCTAAAGGAAGAAGATGGAGGAAAATAGAGGCACAAAGCTAGATTTGTGGTGAAGGGATTTGCACAGAAGAAAGGTATTGATTTTGATGAAATATTTTCTCCTGTTGTTAAAATGACTTCAATCAAAACTATTTTAAGTCTAGTAGTAGCTGAAGATTTGCATCTTGAGCAGTTAGATTTAAAGGCAGCCTTTCTCCATGGGGATTTGGAGGAAGAGATATATATGCAGTAGCCACAAGGATATGAGGTAAAAGGGAAGGAGAAACTAGTGTGCAGGTTAAAGAAGAGCTTGTATGGCTTAAAACAGGCTCCAAGGTAGTGGTATCTAAAATTTGACATGTTTATGTCTGAACAAGGTTATACTAGATGTCACTCTGATCATTGTGTTTATCTCAAAATGCAAAATGATGGCAGCTATATTATATTGTTATTGTATGTAGATGATATGCTTGTTGCAGGTTCTAACATGCAGGAAATAAATGTGCTCAAAAGGAAATTGGCAAACTCATTTGCAATGAAGGATTTGGGTGCTGCAAAACGAATCCTTGGTATGAGAATAACTAGAGATAGGAAGAATCGCAAATTAACATTGTCTCAAAGTGAGTACATAGAAAAGGTGTTGAAAAGGTTTAATATGCAGAATGCAAAACCAGTTAGTATACCTTTGGCTAGCCATTTCAAATTAAGTAAGGAGGCTTGTCCCAAGACTCAGGAAGAAATGGATCATATGTCTAAAGTTCCATATGCATCAACAGTCGGAAGCTTAATGTATGCAATGTTCTGCACAAGGCCTGATATTGCACATGTAATGGGAGTTGTAAGCAAGTACATGAACAATCCAGGAAAAGAACATTGGATGGCGGTGAAGTGGATTCTCAGGTATTTGAGAGGTACCACAAATCAAGCATTATGCTTTGGTGGTTCAAACATTTCTCTACAGGGATATGTTGATGCAGATATGGCAAGTGATAGAGATAACAGGAGGAGAACAACAGGGTATGTGTTTACTGTAGGTGGAACAACTGTCAGTTGGGTTTCAAAAATTCAAAGTATTGTTGCATTTTCAACAATAGAAGCAGAGTATGTTGCTACTATAGAGGCTAGTAAAGAAATGATTTGGTTACAAAGGTTTCTGGATGAATTGGGTAAGAAGCAGGAGTTGGGCAGGTTAAACAGTGACAGCCAAAGTGCCATACATCTTACAAAGAACTCATCATTTCATTCTAGGATTAAACACATACAACTCAAGTACCATTTCATACGATCAGTGTTGGAAGATGGAGAGTTGAAGCTAGAAAAGATACACACTAGCCAGAATCCTCCATATATTTTAACAAAAGTTGTAACCAGGGAGAAACTAAGAATCTGCTCAGTTTCAATTGGTCTTCAAGTATTATGAAGAAGATGAGAAATAGCCAGGTCCATAGTGGAGTCAGTGTCTAGCAAATGAAGCAACGGTGAAGTTGCTATAATTAGTCTCCAAGTGGGAGATTGTTGGGTGTGGAGCTTGATTATCTTCTGTATTCAAAGGTTTCAGCTGGATGTATACCCCAGGAAGACTGTACACCCCTCCACGCGGGGGGACTTTTCCCTCCCGCGGGGGTAAATCCCCCCCGGTTGGGGGGTCCGGGGGCCAGCGGTCCCTTGGTGGGGGTTCAGGGGCAGCGCCCCTGAAGCCAAAAATAGATGTAAAATTGTCTTCTAAAAGTCTAGTAATTTCTAGTAAATCTGGGCCGTTCATTAGGCGGATGATCTGACGGTAGCAGTTATGTTTAATTTATGGTTTCTTGCCCTAGAAGGCAACTCCTCAATATGTATGAGGGAATTGTATTATTTCTATGTAGATCTGTATTCTGAGTGAGAATGAGAGAGGCGATTGAGAGCGAAGAGGGTGTTACAGCGGATCTGTTGTAGGTTGTATCTCTTCAGTTTGTTGGATAATATAATAAAAGAAGGACTGGCTGTTTCTTCGTGGATGTAGCCCAAACTGGGTGAACCACGTATATCTGTGTCTCTCTTGTTTTATGCGTTTTCTATGTTTATATTTCTGCAATATTTTATGTGTTCCATTGCTCTGTAATATATAATTTTCTAACACAGAGATGCAATTGAAATAATACTTCATTTCATTAATTTAAAGTACTGAAATATGCTTACAAATAGAAATGGAAATAAACTAGCTAGGGCGATGGTAGCTTATCTCTAAGAAGAGATGTGGTGGTGTTGTGCTCTACAACAACCCCCCATTTCATATCATTTTTATTTACAAAATTATCATATGAAATGGGTCCCTTTAGAAGTTAATTGGTATCAATATTGTATTGTTCAAAAGGTCCGATAACCAAATGAAAACATTATATAAAAACCTTTTAAAAAACCCATTTTGATCAAATAAAACAATCTTTTATCATTGCGATAAAGCGATCGCAAGATCGCATATTGCAATGACATAGAGAACACAAATAAGTGACATATTGGTTTCCGCCGATGTGATATCGCTATCGGCTATCGACGATATTCTATACGCAGTCTTAAAGCGCCCCAAGCCTTTCACCCCGATGCGATGCGATATCGCAATCAGCAATCGGCAATATCCTATGCACATTGTTAAGGCGCCCAGGTAATGCAGCCCGATGCGATGCGATATCGCAATCGGCAAATCGACGATATGCTGTCCATGACATATATAATCCCTATTCTCCCGACATGATGCGATATCGGCTATCGGCGATCGGGGATTTTAAATGGTGTCAATACAAGAGGTTAAAGCTCTCCCCGATGGCCGATTGCGATAAAGCGCAGTTTTCAAAAAAAGCCGTTAAATGGAGGGATATTATGATCGAATCATATTTAAAGCTTAATCTGTTAAGCAATGATGCACCTGCGCCCAACCGCCAAAACATCCATAGCACGCTTAAACGGGTCATTCGGCCGAATAATGATATAATGGGCATTTAAGGATTGGCAGGTTTTAAACGGCCATTTAATGTAATTGTAAGATCTTCCCATGGATTGTATCCGCGGCCATTTTTAGAGTTAATCTCTCAGCACGCTTTGATTAATATATCTTTCCCATATTGGATTTTCATTGTCATCTCTCTGTGTTACGTTTATTTTCGCCTCTGTGCAGAATTCATCCAAAGGAGAAAGCTTAAGCAAAGTGGGGAAGAAATCCAAGAAGACCAAAGGCGCTTCCGCGGCGCCAGCTGCAGGAGAAGCTGTCGTTGACAAAAAGAAAGGATTGATTTTGGATACCACATGTTCTGGTCTCGGCAGAACTACTTGGCAGGGTACCTACAACTTGATCGAAATCGAAGAACCTAAAGTGACAACAGTAGAAGCTACTGCAGACTCTACTCGGAAATCTGAGGGTACTCTTAAGGACTTAGCTGACTCCTTCCTTCACCGGATAGCAGCTAGGGAACAAATTCTCCCATACACAGATGTAGTGCGATGGGCAATTGAAGAAATCCCAATCCTGGATAGAACCTTCAGCACCAGAGACGGGAGAATTTTCGGGTCATTTAAAGCTGATGATTTGAGGCAAATGTATCATTTGCCTGAGCCAGAGAAGATATATAATAAGGCATTCCTGGAGAAATTCGCAAACGAAAATGAAGTTGAATCCGAACCCATCCGGGATTGGAGACAAAATCTGGCAAAGCACAAACATGAGTCTTCTGGTAAGTACTCAGTTGATTCCCTGGCTTCTCCTTATTGCTATGCTGGAATAATGATGTGTAGATTGTGGGGATTGCATGACTCTACTAATTTCACTATAGAAATGGTCCCCTTAATGGAAGCTGCATGCAACAGTATAATAATGGATTGGGCCACTATTCTCTCAGATAAACTAGCCAAAGCTGTTCTTGAGTTTAGGAATAAGACTTCCATCTCTGAAAGGATAATTCCCCCATTCTATTACAGTGCATATATTTTAGATACATTGTGTTTCAATTCTGAATTTCCCGTGCTCGGCTGGAGGTGGACACCACAAGACCCCACGGCTATCCACATATACCATCAGAAACTATGGAAATCCTCTTACAAGCACCATCTATACCAAGTCTGTAATGGCTTTATGGTGCCTATTTATTATTCTATTTTTTATAAACCCATTCCCAAGATTTCCTACCAAGCTGGGATTGATTTAACAGCGGTAGGAAGATGGTTTGGAGAGGAGAAATTCACTTATATAAGAGTTTTCGTTAGCCAAGCCGAACCTCATGTTCTCCCTTTATACATACCAGATAAACTGTCGGCAAGAGAAATCTCTTACCAGATTATGGCTGAGAGTGTTACACAGACTCTCAAGAAAAATAAGAAGCAGGGCTGGCCCTCTTTCCCCTTGAGATGTGGTGTCTATACTCTGCATGATCTCAAACATGCAGAAAAGGAAGCCACGAAGATTAAATCATTAACTCTGGCGACTCTCCCAGATAGGCAGTTTGATCCGAACAAAGTTGCCTATAATGCACTAGAACAGGCCAAATTGACAAAGTTTGATCATAAAGAAGATATGTTTGACGACATGTTCTCTTCAGCTGAGACAATAAATCAGGTTAAAGCATTCGCCAAAATGAAATACAATGATGAAGGGTTGACTGAATTTAATAAACTTAGAGAACAGAGGTTGCAAACTCTGCCTCTAGATCTACTAGCGACAACCCCAGCGACATCGTCAAGCGAGCCTGATCGGCAACAGTCAAAGGAACCTCCAGTCATAACAAAAGAACAAAAGAAAGCACAGGAGGAAAATCAGAAGAAAGCACAGGAGGAAAAGCAGAGAAGAGAGAAAGAGGAAAAGCAGAAGAAAGAACAGGAGGAAAGGCAAAAGAAAGAGCAGGAAGAAGAGCAGAAGAGAGAGCAGGAAAAAGTGCGGAAGGAGACCCAAGCTGAAAAGGAAAAACAAACCACCATTGATGTCAATGTGGATACTCATATTGACCCTAAATTGCTCCAGGAATGGTAGCAATTTGATTCCATTATCATTGGTTTGGAATGTTCAAAGGACACAGATACTTCAAAGGTAACGGACAGACAGGATATCACTTCATCACAGGTTCTGAGTGGAACCAGCGGCCCACCTATTTCTAAAGAGGTAGAGATGATACCAAAGGACCCCTCCGACCAGATCATTTTGCAGGTAGAAGATATTCCTCCCCTGGATGTCTTCTACAGCCCAAGGCATAAAGCGGTGGTTAAGAGACAAAGGAAAAGAAGAAGGACTGATCAACCTTCCCTTTTCCCAGAGCAAACTGTCACGGGCAGTGTGGTTTGGAAGGAGGAATTTGACCCCTCCGATGACCTGACAAAACTATCATAGTATGCGGGAGCTTATTCGGTAGCAACAATAGATAAGGCATCGGAGGTAAGCCTTTTACTAAAAACAAAGGACCAAGAAATCTTTTCATTGCAGGCACAGTTAAATGAAGCAAAACAAAAAGCGGAGCAGGCAGAACAGCAGTTGTTGACGCAAAAAAAATTAAATAATCAACTAACTCAACAACTGTAAGCAGAGAAAAAATGGGTCGATCAAAGTGCAATCCAGAAGCAAAAGGAATTGTCAGAAGCTTTAGCACAACTGAAGGTGGCGAATGAGAGAATGCTGAAATCAAAAGACGAGCAAATTGCTCAATTATCAGCACAAATTGAAAAGACAAAGGGCATTCCACAGGTGGCTGAATTTAGAGCAGAAGCACTACAGATAAATACTGCATTGATAGCTAAAATTAAGCTTCTATGTCAACAAATCACCCAGGCAGAGCCCCTATGTGAGTTAACGGCATCCGTAAGTAATAAAGTAGACAAGGCTAGGACTGAATTGGATCAGGCTGAAGAAACGATAGCTGCATTTCTCGACTGGCAAGATACAGATCAAGGGAAAGCGGCTAATTTACCAAGAATACTGGAGTCATATAAAGATATACTCTCTACAGAATGGCAGTCCCAGTTAATGAAAGCTGAGAGGGCGGTTTCGAGATGCAAATTAACTTCAAGCAATCTGGTTGAATTAGTTAATAACACTCTCTACTTATCAAACATGATCTCCCAATGCACACCAGGAAAATTGACAACAACGAATACATTGGAGCAATCATGTTATCCAGATTTAGAGGAGAAAGGAAGGTTAATTGCTGGGATTAACAATTTAACCTGGGACACGTATTACTTTTTCTTGGTAAAACCACACTCGCAGAGAGCCGCCCTCAAGTGCCTTACGGATGCAATCGGGTATATTATCCCCGATATTCAAGATGCCACATACACCGCCCAGCTCAGCTCTTGCCTCAACAAACCACCCGAAGTGGAGCCAATGCTTGCTACAAGTCAGCTCAGATTTAAAGGCAAGCAGCCTACTTGATGATTCATGCCGCCGACTGCCAGATCGCTGAGAGAAAATATGATCAAAATTGATTGATACCAGTTTAGTAGGATTTCAGTTTCATAGATAGTTATCATAATTAGGTATTTATAGACCCTTTCATTGTTTTGGAAAGGTTCGTAAAGTTTTGTACTTGACTTAAAGACTGAAGTCACACTATTGTGCTTCAGCCATATTCTTTTATAAAACTGGACCAATTATTCTAAATTCAACATGGTAGCCTTTCTGCAAATGTGCACTATTGTCTTTGTTTGAAAGCATCTCTGCGTTGAAGGAAGAATCACAGATAGCGATTGATATTGGGAGTATTTTATCAGCTCATATGGTACTATTATCTATGTCTGATTCCATTCTTTTCATATGAATTGTTATCCGATTTCCTTTGCTATTATTAGATATATGTATGTGTTTTAACAGCAGTTCTGTATTCTTTCCACTATTGGATGTTTATGGTATGCCTTTCTTTTAATCATATATGTGTCGATGATATAAATGATGAGTGTAGTATTATTGTTTTAATCACTTTGCTTAACTACTTAAGTAAAGTAATCATTGAATGAATTAATGTCTATGCCTGTCAGATGGAGTCATCTATATGCCTGTTTGAAAACATAGATCATCAAGCGCTACACTTAGAGAAATATAACCATTCCCAGGATTAGTAGTAGTTATTTTATTCTGTCAATAGATTAAGTTATTCGCCTATCATTAGATTAGTTAAACAATCATCCATTCATCCCGTTTATCCATTATTGGGAAACTGGTCCCATTATCCCCAGTCGGAGCCACCATTCCAAACGGAAAAGGAGCTGTACTAAGGTCCGGACCGGGTGGTTATCCCCCAATGTTGTTGCAACGATTTTCGGGGCATCAACATTTTTGGTGCTAGAAGGAGGGCCTCAACTATGAATGGCAAACAAACCCAAATCTGCAGGCCATTCTAAGAGTAATTCTCCCTCCATATCTCCTCGTTCTTCCCAATTGTATGCTGGTTCTCCAGTATCCAAACGAGAAGAAGAGGAATCAACTACCACTGCTCAAACCCATCATACTCCAGAACAATTAAGTCTTGAATCACCTGAAGTCCAGTCTCTTATCCACAAACTTCAGAGCTTCTCGATTTCACCACAGAAATCTGAGGTATCACAAAGCAGTGCGACTTCGCAGTTCAATTTACCTCACCCTATCACCAGACTTCAGAGCGAAAAGCTCGGTATTGAACCCACTGCGTTCCCTTTACCCAAAAGGAAAAAGGCAAAGAAATACACTGAAGGATCTGACAGTGAAGAGTTTTCATCCACATCCTCCATTGCATCTTCCCCTCTGCAAAGTCAACCATCCACTCACCCATTACATATTGTTGTTCATCAGGGATTAGGAGCTTCAACATCCCAACCTGCTCACTCCTCAACATTATTTCCTTCCCAGACATCTGGAATTCCAACAGTAGTATCAACCACTACTGCTATTACAATGGCAGATCCATGGACCAGGCCTGGTGCAGTCAACATGCCTGCACCATTACATGCATTACCAGAAGCTCCTGAAAAATGGCTACCTAAGTTTAACCCAGATGATGGGACCCAGGCTGAGGAACACATTAATAATTTCATGTTGGCAGTCAACTTGAAAGGAGTAACAGAACAAGATGTTGTTGTTAGACTTTTTCCATATACCTTGCAAGGATCAGCAGGATCTTGGTATTTCTCTTTACCTTCTGGTTCAATTACCAGTTGGAACACTTGCCAAGAGCAGTTTCTTACCAAATATGGAGATGATAGGTCTTTGGCTACCCTAATAAACGATCTCTCCAATCTGAGAATAGAGCATAGGGAACCAATTAAGGAATTTAATGCTCGCTTCAATAAACTCCTGAATAAAATCCCTACAGCCTCCAAACCAAGTGAAAAAATTTGAAGCGAATGGTATATCACTGCCCTACCTGCCAATATAGCCATTTTTGTAGACAGGGCTGGGAAACCCACCTTAGCTGAAAACATGAGAGAAGCACTTGTTGTGGAAAAGCGCATTAATGCTCTAGAAAAGAAAGCTGCTCTGGAAGACAGAAAAGCCAAAAAAGTCTCTTTCAAAGAGGACTCAAGAAAGAAAACCCCAAAAGACCCATACGACATGGAGGGTTTGCAAAAAGTCCTAAAAACTTTATCAAATGAAATGGTTGAAATAAAGAAACAGGTAGCCGAAACCTCAACCAAAAGACCCTTTAGGACTTATAAGAAAAATGAATCAAAGCCACCGAATGTCATATCTAATGTAGATTCAGAGCAAGAAGAAGAGGAAGAGGAAACAATCTCACCAACTGATGATGAAGAAGAAGTAGTAGAATGTCATGGAATGTGGGATTTTATACTCCCCAATTCCGATACCGATAATGAAGAAGAGGCGTTCCCGGTCACTACTAGGAGTAAAAGTACTTCCGAACCTGTTCAGGCAACGTCAAAGAAAAGGAGTGCAGGTGCTGCTACAACCAAAGAAAAAATACCTGCAAAGAAATCACCTGCAGCAGTTCCCCAAAACCAGCCTTCAACTTCTAATATTCCTTCAACATCTAAAACAATAGTGGTATCTGATTCAATGGAGTACAATATTGTTGATGACATGAAGAAAACTAAAGCAAACATTACTATGTTTGAACTTAGTAAATTAAAGCATCAACAGAAATTGCTTCTCAAGGAATTGAATGTTGTTCCCTCTGCACCTCTTCCCAGTGCTAAAGCTGCTAATGATTCAGGCCAACCCCCTCCCGGTATGGTTGAAGCTACCGATTCAGTTTTGATTGGCGATAGATCAAATTCTCATACCCCACCTTTCCTATTGACCTATGAGATTTACAACAGAAACCTGCACAACTGTTTAATTGACTCAGGGGCATCCTCTAACATAATGCCAGCTTCAGTTTGTTCTAAACTGAACATTGAACCCCAGAAGTCTGCTATTCATATTGTACAGTTGGACAGGACCAAAGTACAGGTTTTAGGAGAAATTAATTTCGTAACTATTAGGTTATCTGCTAATCCCAGAATAGTACAGAGGATTGATATTCTAATAGCCGATATACCTGAATTTTACGGTTTAATTTTGAGTAGGGATTGGTATGAAAAATTGCATGGGTATATTTCCACTGATTGGTCACATATGTGGCTTCCCTACAAGGGTAAGGGTAAGCCAAATCAAATAAGGATCGATCGGGAAAAACATATGACCCATACAGTTACAGAATTCGAACAAGAAAACCAGCCGGTAGCATTCAACAATAACATTTTGGGGAATTATTCATCAGAGTCATTCTTTGGCAACTTCATTGCCCAACCCTCTCCCTTCTCAGTAAACCATTCTACATCTCAGATCGAAAATTTTTCACAAACAGATCGATCAAGATGTTTCAATGATACTGAGAAAACTGTAAATACAATTGTTAATACTTCTTTATTTTGGTCATTATATTTCGATGGGTCCAAATCTAGTGAGGGCTCAGGAGCAGGATGTATTTTGGTTAGTCCACAAGGGGAAAAGACAATGTTGTCCTGTAGGCTAGAATTTGAATGCACTAACAATACAGCTGAATATGAAGCCTTAGTCCAGGGACTATATAAAGCAATTGGCCTTAAAGTGCAATATCTAAAAGTATTCGGCGATTCTGAAATTATTGTTAAACAGGTGAGGAATGCAATCCATTGTCTTTCAAATCACCTCAAGCATTATCAATCGCTAGTACAAGAACTTACCTCGCACTTTTCCGCATTCAAAATTTCCTCCATCCCTAGGTCTCAAAACTCGGCAGCCGATCTCCTAGCCAATGTAGCTTCCAAGCTCCTACCTTTTGAAGACTACAGCCCAGATAGATTTTCCGTAGAATTTCTTTTTAGGCCCTCAATTCCTGACAATGTCACTAATTGGAGAGTATTCAACCATGATGAGGATATTTTACAATTTCTGACTTCTGAAAAGTCCCATGACGATCAAATT
The DNA here is from genome assembly GCA_031772625.1 of Pinus tabuliformis. Taxonomy (NCBI): domain Eukaryota; kingdom Viridiplantae; phylum Streptophyta; class Pinopsida; order Pinales; family Pinaceae; genus Pinus; species Pinus tabuliformis. The sequence goes on from CM062804.1 coordinate 436,061,475, forward strand.
ATTGAGGAAAATGACCATGACCTACAAATGAAAGAAACACCTCAGGAAAATTCAATCCCTAAGCCAGTGGTAAAGCTCGAGGATCTTTATGATATCAAAGACAGGTTTAAACTCGTAACTAATGCAAAGCTCCAAAGTTCTACCCTTAGGTTTGAATTGATAAATCTTGGCACCGAGCAAACTCCTCAAAACATTAATTTAGGACTAGGACTTTCCTTGGAAGAGAAGGAGGCATTCATTAGACTGTTAAGGAAAAATAAACAGGTCTTTGCTTGGAAATACGATGATTTGAAGACATATGATACATCCATTATCCAGCATACCATTCCAATGCTTCCCGATCAGAAACTGATTCAGCAGAAGTTAAGAAAAATACATCCAAACTTAGAGAGCCAGATAAAATCGGAACTCAACAAAATCTTGAAAGCCAAGATTATCTTTCCTGTCCGATACTCAAACTGGGTCTCTAATATGGTGCCAGTCAGAAAGAAAAATGGCGACATTCGGATTTGTATTGATTTCAGAAATTTGAACAAAGCGAGCTTGAAAGACAATTTCCCATTACCTACTATGGAGCAAATACTTCAATCAGTAGCAGGCTTTGAATTGATGTCCTTTCTAGATGGTTTCTCAGGATATAACCAAGTCCTGGTTCATCCTGATGACCAGCTTAAAACCACATTCAGAACAAAATGGGGAACATATGCATATCAGAAAATGCCTTTCGGACTTATAAATGCAGGAGCGACATTCCAAAGAGCTATGGATATAGCTTTTAAAGGGTTGATTAATAGAACAGTAGTCATCTATCTAGACGATATTACTGTATTCTCTAAGGAGAGGTATAATCATTTGCATGATCTAAATCAAATTTTTCAACGTTGCAAAAGATATGGTATTTCTCTTAACCCTAAAAAGTCTTTCTTTGCTCTTGATCAAGGGAAGCTCTTGGGTTTTATTGTGTCCAAAGATGGCATTTATATTGATCCTGATCGGATCAAAGAAATCTCTGAAATCCCTTTCCCACACAATAAAAAATCGATGCAGTCATTTTTAGGCCAGATCAATTTTGTTAAAAGATTTGTTCCAGATTTTTCTCAAATTATTTTGCCACTTCAAACAATGATTAAGAAAAATTCAGCCTTTAAGTGGGGATCAGCAGAAAAAGAAGCTTTTGATCTAATCAAGAAATCAATAATCAATGCCCCAGCCTTAAATACTCCAAATCTTTCTAATCATTTTACATTGTATACCATCGCATCCAACTTGTCTTATGCTGCAGTACTCATGCAACTAAATGATCACAATCTGGAAGCACCCATTTCATTTTTTAGCTCAAATCTTCAGGGTGCTGAATTGAATTACTCCGAGGTAGAAAAACAAGCCTTTGTTGTATTTAAAGCGGTCAAACATTATAGACCCTTCCTTTTGAAAACCCACACAAAAGTCATAGTTCCTTTCCCTGCAGTTAGGCAACTATTAATCCAAAAAGAACTGGGTGAAAAAAGGGAAAACTGGGTCACAGCGCTTCAAGAATATGACTTAGAAATTAGGCCAGCAAAGATTGTTAGGGGCCAAGGTTTTTGCAGGTTATTGGCAGGAGCATCCAACATCCCAGAATCAGGTGATACAGATCAAACTGAAGAAATCAATCAGATAAGTATTACTGATTCTGAGTCACAATATGAAAATTTAATCTTTTATTTGAAAAATGGATATGCACCTCCTAACCTGTCTTACAAAAACAAAAGAGCCATAAGGTTAAAAGCGAAAAATTTCACAATTATTGATGATGTGCTTTTTAGGCAGAATTATGGTTCAATCTTATTAAGATGCCTTGAGAAACCTGAAGCACAAAAGGTTTTGCAGGAGTTATATAATGGACCAGCAGGAGGACATTTTCGAGCTGACACAACAGCTCACAAAATTATTCATGCTGGATACTATTGGCCAACTCTGTTTAGAGATGCCCACGAGTATGTAAGGAAATGCCGCAATTGTCAAAATTCTAGTGGAAGACAACGAAAACCAGCTTTCCCTCTGCAACCGGTCAACATTGAACAACCATTCGAGCAATGGGGATTGGACATCATTGGGGAGATTACTCCACCTTCTTCCAAACAGCATAAGTATATCCTTACTGCTACCGATTATTTTACTAAGTGGGTTGAGGCAATTCCTTTGAAGACAACAAATTCTGAAGCAATCATTGAATTCATAGACCAATTCATCATTACCAGGTTTGGTGTCCCAAATGCTCTTGTTTTTGATAATGCATCCTATTTCTCAGGTAATGCTATGTTTGATTTCGCTATTAAAAGAGGATTTAAATTAAAATATTCTGCTAATTACTATCCCCAGGGTAATGGTTTAGCAGAGTCTACTAATAAAAATCTGATCAAAATCATTAAGCGAACTATCAAACAGAATCATAAAAACTGGCACAAATCCTTAATGTTTGCATTATGGGCTGATAGGATAACACATAAAGCTTCTATAGGATCTTCTCCATTCAATCTTGTGTATGGAAAAGAAGCAGTACTACCCACAAATCTTGTTCTTCCTTCTTTAGCCTAGTACAGTTCATTGAGGAGACTCCTTCTTCTTCTATTCAGCTTAGACATGATCAAATTCTAAAACTAGAAGAAGAAAGAGAAAAAGCCAGGGTTACTCATGCCAAACATCAGCAAATCATCAAAGCAGCTTTTGATTCAGTCTCATCCGGTTCAAAGCAATTCCAAGTCGGTGATTTAGTTCTGAAATGGGACAAAGCCCATGAGGACAAGGGAAAACACACCAAGTTCCAGAAGATGTGGCTTGGACCATTTCAAATCTGTGAAAAGATAGGCCATTCGACCTTTTTATTGCAAGATTTATCAGGTTCGAGAGATTCTCTCCCTGTTAATGGCCTTATCTTGAAAAAATTCTTCAATTGAGGAGGTAACCCCTTCTCCTTTTATTTTAATAGGATTTTGTAGTTTGTAGAATCATTAAGAAATAAAGTTGTAAGGTATCTTCCATTGACCTTTTGCTGCGTTTGAAAAGTTGTCCCACCGAAGTAGTATGGGTATTAGCTTTTAAATAATAGAGCTCACAACCAAAAGAGATAATTTCTAGGAAATTAGGTGTCATTGTATTCTGAAACCATATTTCAAGTTTTGTGAACTCCTCTCAAAGTTTAGAAGTATTATAAATCATTTTCTGTTTTTTTAAATTGGTCTCAAAAGGTTATCAATATCAAGATAGAAGCTAATCCAATTCAACATCTTCAACTCTTACCCTGTCATCCATTTACTCTTAAGGAGAAAACTGTTCATCCCATTCACTAAAGTTTATGATTACTCAGAGTGTAATTCTAAAATATTTGATATAAAAGATAAGAGGTCTTATTACAAGCCTGCTTACCATGATCATCGGAAAATAGTTTAACCGACATTACCAATACTGCATACCATAACAGGGTAATGGTTTAAAATTATAAGACAAGGGGTCTCATCACGAGCCAGCTTGTTCAGTTAGATTACTACCAGTGAATGGCATTGTCAATAGCTGGCCACCAAACCAGGACAATGGCTTTTTATCTTATCAATAACAGAAAAAGGAAATGAAATACAAAATATGAAAACATGTTTTGAATTCATTCTGTTAATCACACTCTTAATTGGATGGAACAATGGACAATAGCATGGTTAAAAGGTATCCCTGTCGAAACTATAAACGTTTGCTGGCAGCAGAGGCTCTACCTATGACAGAAGAGTTCACTATAAAAGCTGATTTGGAAAGGTTTTCTGTTTATCATTATAAACCAATAGAGGCCTATTTAAAACTTAGAATGTATCTATTTTCTTAAAAAAAGAGGAAATTAGCAAAAATAGATTCATTTTACTTGGAATGCATATATACCTAGTTATATTAGAATTTTCCCCTTTGATTAGAACTCTATTTTGAAAAAGTTTAAGTATTTCTATGCTTTTCAGAGATAACTGGTTCTTCCAGCGAATCGCCAATTGTTGTGCTCTACAACAACCCCCCATTTCATATCATTTTTATTTACAAAATTATCATATGAAATGGGTCCCTTTAGAAGTTAATTGGTATCAATATTGTATTGTTCAAAAAGGTCCGATAACCAAATGAAAACATTATATAAAAACCTTTTGAAAAACCCATTTTGATCAAATAAAACAATCTTTTATCATTGCGATAAAGCGATCGCAAGATCGCATATCGCAATGACATAGAGAACACAAATAAGTGACATATTGGTTTCCGCCGATGCGATATCGCTATCGACTATCGGCGATACTCTATACGCAGTCTTAAAGCGCCCCAAGCCTTTCACCCCGATGCGATGCGATATCGCAATCGGCAATCGGCAATATCCTATGCACATTGTTAAGGCGCCCAGGTGATGCAGCCTGATGCGATGCGATATCGCAATCAGAAAATCGGCGATATGCTGTCCATGTCATATATAATCCCTATTCTCCCGACGCGATGCGATATCGGCTATCGGCGATCGGGGATTTTAAATGGTGTCAATACAAGAGGTTAAAGCTCTCCCCGATGGCCGATTGCGATAAAGCGCAGTTTTCAAAAAATCCGTTAAATGGAGGGATATTATGATCGAATCATATTTAAAGCTTAATCTGTTAAGCAATGATGCACCTGCGCCCAACCGCCAAAACATCCATAGCACGCTTAAACGGGTCATTCGGCCGAATAATGATATAATGGGCATTTAAGGATTGGCAGGTTTTAAACGGCCATTTAATGTAATTGTAAGATCTTCCCATGGATTGTATCCGCGGCCATTTTTAGAGTTAATCTCTCAGCACGCTTTGATTAATATATCTTTCCCATATTGGATTTTCATTGTCATCTCTCTGTGTTACGTTTATTTTCGCCTCTGTGCAGAATTCATCCAAAGGAGAAAGCTTAAGCAAAATGGGGAAGAAATCCAAGAAGACCACAGGTGCTTCCACGGCGCCAGCTGCAGGACAAGCTGTCGTTGACAAAAAGAAAGGATTGATTTCGGATACCACATGTTCTGGTCTCGGCAAAACTACTTGGCAGGGTACCTACAACTTGATCGAAATCGAAGAACCTAAAGTGACAACAGTAGAAGCTACTACAGACTCTACTCGGAAATCTGAGGGTACTCTTAAGGATTTAGCTGACTCCTTCCTTCACCGGATAGCAGCTAGGGAACAAATTCTCCCATACACAGATGTAGTGCGGTGGGCAATTGAAGAAATCCCAATCCTGGATAGAACCTTCAGCACCAGAGACGGGAGAATTTTCGGGTCATTTAAAGCTGATGATTTGAGGCAAATGTATCATTTGCCTGAGCCAGAGAAGATATATAATAAGGCATTCCTGGAGAAATTCGCAAACGAAAATGAAGTTGAATCCAAACCCATCCGAGATTGGAGACAAAATCCGGCAAAGCACAAACATGAGTCTTCTGGTAAGTACTCAGTTGATTCCCTGGCTTCTCCTTATTGCTATGCTGGAATAATGATGTGTAGATTGTGGGGATTGCATGACTCTGCTAATTTCACTATAGAAATGGTCCCCTTAATGGAAGCTGCATGCAACAGTATAATAATGGATTGGGCCACTATTCTCTCAGATAAACTAGCCAAAGCTGTTCTTGAGTTTAGGAATAAGACTTCCATCTCTGAAAGGATAATTCCCCCATTCTATTACAGTGCATATATTTTAGATACATTGTGTTTCAATTCTGAATTTCCGTGCTCGGCTGGAGGTGGACACCACAAGACCCCACGGCTATCCACATATACCATCAGAAACTATGGAAATCCTCTTACAAGCACCATCTGTACCAAGTCTGTAATGGCTTTATGGTGCCTATTTATTATTCTATTTTTGATAAACCCATTCCCAAGATTTCCTACCAAGCTGGGATTGATTTAACAATGGTAGGAAGATGGTTTGGAGAGGAGAAATTCACTTATATAAGAGTTTTCAGTAGCCAAGCCGAACCTCATGTTCTCCCTTTATACATACCAGATAAACTGTTGGCAAGAGAAATCTCTTACCAGATTATGGCTGAGAGTGTTACACAGACTCTCAAGAAAAATAAGAAGCAGGGCTGGCCCTCTTTCCCCTTGAGATGTGGTGTCTATACTCTGCATGATCTCAAACATGCAGAAAAGGAAGCCACGAAGATTAAATCATTAACTCTGGCGACTCTCCCAAATAGGCAGTTTGATCCAAACAAAGTTGCCTATAATGCACTAGAACAGGCCAAATTGACAAAGTTTGATCATAAGGAAGATATGTTTGACGACCTGTTCTCTTCAGCTGAGACAATAAATCAGGTTAAAGCATTCGCCAAAATGAAATATAATGATGAAGGGTTGACTGAATTTAATAAACTTAGAGAACAGAGGTTGCAAACTCTGCCTCTAGATCTACTAGCGACAACCCCAGCGACATCGTCAAGCGAGCCTGATCGGCAACAGTCAAAGGAACCTCCAGTTATAACAAAAGAACAAGAGAAAGCACAGGAGGAAAAGCAGAGAAGAGAGAAAGAGGAAAAGCAGAAGAGAGAACAGGAGGAAAGGCAAAAGAAAGAGCAGGAAGAAGAGCAGAAGAGAGAGCAGGAAAAAGTGCGGAAGGAGACCCAAGCTGAAAAGGAAAAACAAACCACCATTGATGTCAATGTGGATACTCATATTGACCCTAAATTGCTCCAGGAATGGAAGCAATTTGATTCCATTATCAGTGGTTTGGAATGTTCAAAGGACACAGATACTTCAAAGGTAACGGACACACAGGATATCACTTCATCACAGGTTCTGAGTGGAACCAGCGGCCCACCCATTTCTAAAGAGGTAGAGATGATACCAAAGGACCCCTCCGACCAGATCATTTTGCAGGTAGAAGATATTCCTCCCCTGGATGTCTTCTACAGCCCAAGGCATAAAGCGGTGGTTAAGCGACAAAGGAAAAGAAGAAGGACTGATCAACCTTCCCTTTTCCCAGAGCAAACTGTCACGGGCAATGTGGTTTGGAAGGAGGAATTTGACCCCTCCAATGACCTGACAAAACTATCACAGTATGCGGGAGCTTATTCAGTAGCAACAATAGATAAGGCATCGGAGGTAAGCCTTTTACTAAAAACAAAGGACCAAGAAATCTTTTCATTGCAGGCACAGTTAAATGAAGCAAAACAAAAAGCGGAGCAGGCAGAACAGCAGTTGTTGACGCAACAACAATTAAATAATCAACTAACTCAACAACTGCAGGCAAAGAAACAACGGGTCGATCAAAGCGCAATCCAGAAGCAAAAGGAATTGTCAGAAGCTTTAGCACAACTGAAGGTGGCGAATGAGAGAATGCTGAAATCAAAAGACGAGCAAATTGCTCAATTATCAGCACAAATTGAAAAGACAAAGGGCATTCCACAGGTGGCTGAATTTAGAGCAGAAGCACTACAGATAAATACTGCATTGATAGCTCAAATTAAGCTTCTATGTCAACAAATCGCCCAGGCAGAGCCCCTATGTGAGTTAACGGCATCCATAAGTAATAAAGTAGACAAGGCTAGGACTGAATTGGATCAGGCCGAAGAAACGATAGCTGCATTTCTCGATTGGCAAGATACAGATCAAGGGCAAGCGGCTAATTTACCAAGAATACTGGAGTCATATAAAGATATACTCTTTACAGAATGGCAGTCCCAGTTAATGAAAGCTGAGAGGGCGGTTTCAAGATGCAAATTAACTTCAAGCAATCTGGTTGAATTAGTTAATAACACTCTCTACTTATCAAACATGATCTCCCAATGCACACCAGGAAAATTGACAACAACGAATACATTGGAGCAATCATGTTATCCAGATTTAGAGGAGAAAGGAAGGTTAATCGCTGGGATTAACAGTTTAACCTGGGACACGTATTGGTTTTTCTTGGTAAAACCACACTCGCAGAGAGCCGCCCTCAAGTGCCTTACGGATGCAATCGGGTATATTATCCCCGATATTCAGGATGCCACATACACCGCCCAGTTCAGCTCTTGCCTCAACAAACCACCCGAAGTGGAGCCAATGCTTGCTACAAGTCAGCTCAGATTTAAAGGCAAGCAGCCTACTTGATGATTCATGCCGCCGACTACCAGATCGCTGAGGGAAAATATGATCAAAATTGATTGATACCAGTTTAGTAGGATTTCAGTTTCATAGATAGTTATCATAATTAGGTATTTATAGACCCTTTCATTGTTTTGGAAAGGGTCGTAAAGTTTTGTACTTGACTTAAAGACTGAAGTCACACTATTGTGCTTCAGCCATATTCTTTTATAAAACTGGACCAGTTATTCTAATTCAATTCAACATGGTAGCCTTTCTGCAAATGTGCACTATTGTCTTTGTTTGAAAGCATCTCTGCGTTGAAGGAAGAATCACAGATAGCGATTGATATTGGGAGTATTTTATCAGCTCATATGGTACTATTATCTATGTCTGATTCCATTCTTTTCATATGAATTGTTATCCGATTTCCTTTGCTATTATCAGATATATGTATGCGTTTTAACTGCAGTTCTGTATTCTTTCCACTATTGGATGTTTATGGTATGCCTTTCTTTTAATCATATATGTGTCGATGATATAAATGATGAGTGTGTATTATTGTTTTAATCACTTTGCTTAACTACTTAAGTAAAGTAATCATTGAATGAATTAATGTCTATGCCTGTCAGATGGAGTCATCTATATGCCTGTTTGAAAACATAGATCATCAAGCGCTACACTTAGAGAAATATAACCATTCCCGGGATTAGTAGTAGTTATTTTATTTTGTCAATAGATTAAGTTATTCGCCTATCATTAGATTAGTTAAACAATCATCCATTCATCCCGTTTATCCATTATTGGGAAACTGGTCCCATTATCCCCAGTCGGAGCCACCATTCCAAACGGAAAAGGAGCTGTACTAAGGTCTGGACCGGGTGGTTATCCCCCAATGTTGTTGCAACGATTTTCGGGGCATCAACAGGTGGCTACATGCCTCTGGACTGTGTTACAATGAGGCTCGAAGCCTATTTAGTGTTGAGAAACAATG